>JAREYC010000012.1:6487500-7832500 GCA_030015325.1 Cryptoblepharus egeriae | reverse complement strand
AGCTGTCTCCTGGGCCTTATCTACCACCAGTGATGGGATTCAAAGAAATTAAGAACCGGTTCTCTGCCCATCTGGCAGCCACTTTTAAATGGCTATTTTTAACTTTATATGTACTATTTCTTGTTAACAGCTGGTTCTATAGAGTAGGTGCGAACCTGCTGGAGCCCACCACTGTCTACCACCACTGGTTAGCCAGTACCTTCTTATCTGGATATGGAAGTCCCACAGAACCTTAGCCCTGTTGTTCTCCACATCCTTCTGAGGGGTCTCCCATCTGGTCTTGGGAGGGGTTAATCCATAGGCTGAGCAGATGTTCCTGTACACGATGCCGGCTACTTGGTTGTGCCGTTCAATGTATGCTGTTCCTGCCTGCATGGACATGAATAAGATCATGTCCAAACTAGCCACAATCAACAGTCGGGTTAGATTACCAAGACCAAGATAATACACAAGAATAGACATGCAGAAGGACATGAGAACTATGAACTGTTTGCTGCACACCTCTTGGACAAAGCATATAGACCAAACCAGAAACATGGAGCACAGGATCTAACAGTCGTCTCTGCAGCACTGCACTGGGGTTACCCCTATGCAAGTTCACAACCTCAGAACCTGCTAGTAGGCTACTGGAGCAGGATTTCAGCCATGCAGTACCACATATTCTTGGGATCTAACAGTCCTCCATAGGCCAGGGACTCATTGTAGACTGGGGACTTCTTGCGGACTGAATTGGGGGTCCCTGACGGCCACAAATAAACCCCAGGCCTGGGTTTTCCAGCCCCTGCTATAGACAGTAAGTGAACCAGTGATCTAACAGTACCAAAAAATCTGCCTGTGTTTTTCTGCTCAAATGTTCTGACTGTTTGGTGAGAAATCTTGCCTTTCTGCCCAGGTCCCCCCTCTTTTTAATTTTGTGGCCAAAGCACCTTGTGCGTCTGTGAGCCCCATCCTGCCGCATTATCCCTCCTGCTCTAAGTCATCATTTGGATCTTGCCTTCCAGTAATGGGCTTGCTCTGCCTATTGCTATTTAATTTGAAGCAGGAGCTTAAGTACTATTGATTATTCTGTAGATATAAAACAAACTTGAGCTCCCAACAATGGGCACGCCGCACTTCCAGCTCTGAAGATAATGCAAAATAAACCATTTAGAAGAGCTGGAATAAATAGGGATGGGCTTATTGTGCAAGAGTGCACAAGTTTGAAGGTGATCCCATTTGTAAGGTCGCCATCAGCTGCCACGTTTGGTCCTTACCAAGTGTCAAAAATAAATATTGAAAAGTCCCTCCTTTGGATTACAGTCTATGGCCAGAAGCTGTTGCAAAATGTGAGATTCCTCACTGTATAATGCTCATCCCTGGAGCATTAAAGATCTTAGACTCAGAACCAGACTTCCCGACTCACCAGAAAGCGCATGAAAAGGAATCACGATACATGCCTTCGAATCACAATTGGCATGATGAGTTGGGCGGCGTGTCTCCGCCTGAAGGGAATTATTTTCCAACCTCTCTTGGGGTTCAGAAAGGGAGATAAAAGGCTTTTCTTTGGTTTATTAGTTCAAAGGCACCGGGAGATGATGATATCCTCAGAGAGGGATGATAAGGAAGGCAAGAAAGATCAAGATTATGGTGAATTAAAGTGCTGCTGGCGAGAACATTCAAATGGATGCCTTGGAAATGCACCGTGGATGAAAGATGGAAGGCAAACATGTCAGCTACATCTACCTAGAAACAGAGCACCAAACTTTTTTTTAAAACCAGTGGATCCCCAAGTTTGTGCTACAAGTGAGTAACCCCCAAATCCAGAATAACTATGGGAGCACGTAAGAGACTTTATGTGCACCCGTAGTTACTGCACCACCTAGTGAAAACCTATGGGAGGTTCATATTGGAATCCAGAGTAAGTTGTTCTTACACTGGAGAAGGACTCTCCGTAGTTACTCTGGATTTTGCCCCATGACACATAGCACAGGAGGTAGAATCATAGGCTGGAATCCCAACCACACTTTCCTGGGGGTAAGTACAATTGAACACAATGGGATTTGTTTCTATTCAATAGACATGCTCAGGATTGCACTGATAGACACGTAGTGTTGGAAGGGACCTAACAGGTCATCTAGTCCAACACTGTGCCTGTAGCAGGAATGCTCCTACAGCAGTGATTTTCAACCTTTTTCATCTCATGGCACTCAACCATGTGCAAAAATATTCAAGGCACACCAATCTTTGGACAGTTGAGAAGGCACATCATGCTGCTAGTGGGTGGTTCAGTTCCTTAATAACTTTATTTATTTTATTTACTCAATTTATACCCCGCCTTTCCTCCCCCATAAGGGGGAGCCCAAGGCGGCTAACATTAAAGAATAAAACATCATTAAAATTGCTAATAAATACAAATTAAAACATCATTAAAATACAATTAAAATACAATTAGAATTATAAAACTAGGAACAATTAAAAACAAGCTAAAAACATTTGTTAAAACAATAAAATAAAACCCTAACGCACTGCCCCCCACCCTCTGCCCCGTTTAAAACGCTTTTTTAAAATAAAAGGTCTTAAGGCTCTGCCTGAAGCTCTGTACTGAGGGAGCTTTTCTAAGTTCTATGGGGAGGGAGTTCCAAAGCCGGGGTGCCACCACCGAGAAGGCCCTATCTCTGGCCGCCACACCTCTCACATCTTTTAGTGGCGGCACAGTCAGTAGGGCCCCCTCAGATGACCTTAGGTGATGGGTCGGATTGTACAGAAGAAGGCGGTCCCTCAGGTACCAAGGACCCGAGCCGTTTAGGGCTTTAAAGGTTAGGACCAGCACTTTGAATTCAGACCGGAAACAAATGGGCAGCCAGTGTAGTCGCTGAAGCAGTGGCCCGACAGAGTCGAACCAACGAGCCCCAGCAACCACACGGGCCGCCGTATTCTGGACTAATTGCAGCTTCCGGACCGTCTTCAGAAGCAGCCCCACGTAGAGCGCGTTACAATAATCTAGTCTCGATGTCACAAGGGCATGGGTCACCGTGGCCAGATCTGAACGACTCAGGTATGGTTGCAGCTGGTGGATCAGCCGAAGCTGAGCAAAGGCTCCCCTGGCCACAGCCGCCACCTGGGACTCCAGGAGCAGCTGCAAATCCAGGAGAACCCCCAAGCTGTGAACCTGCTCCTTCAGAGGGAGTGCAACCCCATCAGAACAGGATGATATTCCAATACCCGAGTCGAGGACTTCCGGACCAGGAGAACCTCTGTCTTATATATATATAAATTAATCAACAAACTATTTAATCTCATAATTTCTCATGCTGCAGGGAGAGTGGGAGACCATAAAAAACCTCTCAATTCTATTCAGGAGGGTAGGTTCCCCCCCCCAACAATGATATAGGGGCAAAATTGGGGGGCAGTTTTATTGTTCTATTTTATATTATTGTTTTTAATAAATGTTTTTTAGTCTGTTTTAGTTGTTCTTAGTTATTTTTAAATCTAATTGTATTTTAATTATGTTTTAATCTCTATTTATGATCATTTTAATGGTGTTTTATTCTGATCGATGTTAGCCGCCTTGAGCTCCCTCTTGCAGGTGAGGAAAGGTAGGATATAAATTAAAGAAATAAAATAAATAAATAAAAAAAATTGCCTGCCTTTTTAGTCCAGAAGCTCAGTTCAACGTGGTACATTGATCCTTTGGCCTTGACTGTATACTATACTATACTATACTATACTATACTATACTATACTATACTACACTATGTAACGCCTAGCACGATACCATAGTCTTTCAAGACTGATGGAGGCCTGCTTTATACTATACTATACTATACTATACTATACTATACTATACTATACTATACTATACTATACTATAGATCTGGGCTCATTGTCAGCAATTGCTGTCTAATAGCTAAACAAGCAAAGTGTGGAATGTGATGCACCAGCTATTGGCTAAAGCAGTGGTATTCAAAGTGGGGGTCAGGACCCCCTTAAGGGGTTGCAACTTCATTTCATGGCGGGGGGGGGGGGGTCCACAGAAAGCTGGGGAGTAGTCAAGGGAGAACAGAATTTGAGAGGAGACCCACTGAATGGGTCTTTAAATGGTTTCAAATAACTTATAAATGACGTGATGAAAAGTCTATAATGGACATTTAAATTTGGGGTGTGTGTGTGATTTTATTAGCCTTCTTATACCTTTTAATATCCCTAAGGACCCCTTAATACCTCTAAAACTCTCTTTAGGTGTATTAGGGTTATTACTATCAGAGGATGCAATCCTAACCAATTTAGGCCAGTACAACACACTTGTTTCCCCATTCCTATAATGGGGTGGGAAGGCATGTTGTGCACTGGCGTAACCCCCCAGGAGTGGTGCAGAAATGCCTTAAGGTACTTTTGTGACACCACCAAGCCATTAGTGGACTCAATGGAGGTTAGGATTGCAACCCCAATGCCTTCATACTGCCTTAATACCACTCAGTACTGGTTAAGGACCCTTTAATACTCTTTAAGGACCCCCTCTTAATAACCTCTTTGTACCCTTTAATAACACTTTAAAGGCAATTAAATGGTTATTAACAAGTAACAAGGATTATTTTAGAGTTATTAAAGTGTCTTTAAGGAATATTAATACACTTAAGATCTAAATATCCAATTAAATCTTCCTTAATACTATTGATTCTTAAATTGGTACTTCTAAAGAGCCCTAAATAAGTCCTTTGTACCCTTAATACACTTTAAAGCACCCTTACTAATCCCCTATTCTCCTTTCCCTTAGATCCATTAACTCTCTCCCCTATACCTTAATATCTCAAAATAGCCCTAAACCCCTTTAGTGTTAATAGGTATATTAGTTCCCCTTATAATGTAATATACTATTAAATACGTAGCATAACTGCACATCAAGGTTAGTCTTTTAGACCACATGGCTAACATGGCTCTTTCTAAGTCTTTGATGATCCAAAGAAAAGTAGGATACATTCTCTTGAGGTTCCTCAGCCAAGGTCATGAAGAATCCCTTCCTCTTACCACATGGAGAGCCACTGGAGTCTCAGTGGGGTTACTGATCTTTACCACCTTAGGAGGTGGCACATGTTCCAGCATCCTGGGTCTGACTCAGGTTGCACAGGAACGGGATTAGGATCTGGCACAAGTGCCAGATTTGGCCCCATCTCCTTCCCATCCTGGGAAAGGGATGGGAAGCCTGGCTCAGTGCTCCGGAATGTCTCTTGCTGTCCTTCATCCCACCCTCCCCACACTTGCCTGACCCCTTTGCCACAAACCAACATGTTATCGTGGCCCACGGCGGTGCAGGCTTTCCGGCGCAGATCCTTGCATTGATATATCTCCTGATAGAGTAGCGCAAGAGTATTTATGGCACTTTCATGACATTCTTTGGCCGGCACATGGGATTAGTGTTGTCCCAAGGGTGCCTTTGGATTGTGCCCGGAGAGAACACTATTCAGAGGCAATTTAGGGCTACTCAAAAGGAACAATGGGGTGTCACATTTTGAATGGTCTCCAAAGTGTGTTCTCCCCCCCATAACTGTATGGACCCATCGCCACTAGAAGACACCACCTTTCCTGCCTAAAAACTTCATTTGTAAGCATCGTGCATCTCGAGAGAGAGAACAGCACTCCTGATAGTATGTTTGTGCTCAAAGAAAAGAAAATCTGATAAAAGCAGAGGTTGCTCACAGGCTGTCTGTAAGGGGGATGACAAAGAGGGAAGCAAATTTCATAGAATGTATTATTCACGGCGAGGATGAGTCACCCATTAAAAAAATACATTGAAATTCATTTAAACAATGAAGTTGTTCCTTCAAGTGCTTTGTAGTGGCATAAGATATACAAGCAGATTCCTCGTGACAGTCCAGGATCTAAGGGGGAAAAAGGGAGGAGAAGAACCCCAAGGGTATTGCTGCTATTAAATGTGATGATGCTCAGGCTCCGTTGAATCACAACTCACTTAAAGGAGTTTTTAAACACACATGGGTATTCCTACACCGGTGTGGATCCTCCTTTTCCAGGGGGTAAAATCTTTGGAGACCTCATCTTTGTAGATCAGTAGCCAAATACTGTATTATAGAGCTGCCAGATTCAGATCCCAGCCATGCCATGTCTTTGCAATAGCCCCCATCAGGGTCCTTTTGGGCAGTGGGCATGGTCTGATGGTTGAGTGCAGAGCTTCCAAAGAAAGCTAAGCAGGAAAAGACCTGGACAACTCTTGGATGGGAGACTGCAAGATAAAGCTGTCATGATTCAAATGGTATTGCCATTTACAGCTTGGCTGACCTGAAAACTCCTGCTGGAAGCTTGGAAGACGTTGCCAGATGTGATGATGACCATACTGTGAAGGTTCCCAATTCTATGAGCTGCCTGGAGAACAATTACCTACCTCACAGGGTTGTTGTGAGGACAAAAACAGGTACATGGAAGGAGCATCCCTAAAAATAACATTCCCAGTAGTCAGGCATATCCTGGGCAACACTGGAAACTTCACCACTAGCAAAAATCCTTCCACCACCAGAACCTGGACTAGAAACTGGACTCAGTAAATAATAAGCCTCCTTTCTGCTGGTGATCTGTTTGCTTTCAGCTTTGCTTTTATTTTTAAGATATTGGGCAGGCCTAAACAACACTGCGCAGCCAGGCCACACAACCTGCACTGCATCCTATTTTCCTCTTATCCTGAGTGTCTCTATGGGGTTTCTTGGATCAGTACCAATTATATAGCTGGTGCAAATCTGGAAAGCTTGTGCATGGCTCTTTTGGCCTGGAAATGATGGATAGGATGTGGTGTGCACTGCTGCCTGGATCCCACCCTCTCCTGGGTCTGACCCCCCCCCCCGTTCCCCTGATCCAGCCCCTAAATGCCCCATCCTTGTATCCAAACAGCACTTCTTCCACCCTCTCTGCAAAGAAGGCTCATGCAGTTTTAGCCTGCATCAGTACAGAGATAGCATCTGAGTTGTGAGAAGTTCAAGTTGTGGTTCCGCGTTACACTACATTGGTCCAAGGTGGCACCAGCATTCATAGAGGTGTTTGAAGCCAGCATCTCATGCTCAGAAACAGATGACTTTGAACCTCTTACCCTCATGTGAAATTGGCTGGGCATATCAAAGTGAGGATGTAGCCACAGAAAAGTGCAAATGGAAGTGCCTGTCTTTGATGCTGTCTCTCCCTACAAGTTTAGCTGAGCTATGGGAAGTAAACCTGAAGATTACTGGAAAGGAAAACGAGGAAACTGAAGGGGGAAGCACATAATTTTACCATCCCTTGGTTTATGTAATATGTACTGGCATCCTCTGTTGGGTGGAATGGATACTACCAGGTTGGATTATGGATTATGGTAAGGGCTGTGGGTGGCGCAAGCGGTTAAGACATTGTGCCTGTTAATCAGTAGCCCAGGGTTCGGGACCCGGGTCCCGGTGAGCTGCTGTCCTTAGCCCAGCTTTGCGACGCAGCTGGAACCAATCGTATTGGCTCCGCCGTTCCACTGGACTATTTCAGTGGTGTGGAGAGGGGTGACTAGCTATAACAGCCTATCCTCCATATTAATCTACCCAGGCCTTTGTACTTCGCATACAGCGTTGCATACAACTGGCCAGCCTGTTGTAGGGCCCTCTTGACTTACATTACCTTCCCACCATTAGTGGTGCATTGTTACCTTCCTGCTATAAGAGCTACTTATATACTGTATCTACATGCATTTATAACTGTAAGGTTGGCGGGAACACAAGTGATATGTGGCATTCACAGCTCAAACTGCCAACTAGCTGACCTTCAGGTTGATCAGTGCAGTGTCTCTAACCACTGAGCCACCACAGTCTTCTTAACTACTAGGGTGTGTTTTCTTTCAATACCTCATCATGTTTTTTATAGTTGGAAGGGATCTAAAGGGTCATCTAGTCCAACCGCTTGCTTGTAGAAGGAAATCTTAGATCATCTCTGGAAGCTTTTTGATGAGCATCTGGTGGCACTAGTGGTTAAGACACTGTGCCTGTTTAACCAGCAGGCCAGAGTTTGAGACCTGGGTCCCCACAAGACGAGGATTTCCTGCTACGGGCATGGGGTTGGGCTAGATGATCCACTGGGTCCCTTCCAACTCTATGATTCTATGATCTGCTTGAAGATCTCCAGTGGGAGGAGTCCATCACCTCCTCTGCAATATGTCAAACTAGAATCCCCCCCCCAATATCCCATCAGAATCTCTTTTTTTCTATCCAGATTGCAAAATCCCACCCGCCGATGCACATTGCAGTACCTGTTTTGTGAATGGGGAGAATTGCCTGTCGAACATGAAACCTGGAAAACTCCAACATGAAGCAAACCGGCAGCCGTTGTTCCAGTTTTAGTATATTTTTTCCAAGTGGGAAGCTCGGGCGATCAATAAATCTGTCATCAAACTTCTTTATGACACATGCTATGATTCTGCAGGAGAGAAATAGCTCTGGCTGGAAACTTAGCACAGCTCCAAAACAAATGTTCCCCCTGCAGTCAACAGAGGGTGGTGCACTCAGTTTTTTTAAATACTGTATTTTGTATTCCTTTTTAGGTGCTAAATGGCTAGAGTGTCAGTGGCATAGCTAGAGGGGGGTGGAGCAGTCAGTCTTAGAGAGAGGCATGCAAGGGCTATGGCTCTATTTTGCTCGAATAGCTCCAAAGAGGAAGAATGCTTTGCATGCCTCCCTCTAAGACTGACTGCTACAACCCCCTCTAGCTATGCTACCATGTGATCTTTACTGGAGAACATATTCCTTTTTTTTTTTTTGCAACATGACAATTATGCAAAGAAAATAAAAGTTGACGAGATTACAGGGAGCTTTTTCCATTTGGCAGTCAAAACCGGTATTGCTTTTAGACGGAGAAGTGTTCAAGCGTTCAAGGAGCAGGATTAGACCAAAAACTCGCATAGCCCAGCAGTCTCATCTCCAAAGCAGAAATTCAGATATGCCGGGCAGTTTTCAAAATAGGGCAGTACCACCTGCGCTGTCTTTCTTCACGATCTGGTCTTCAGAGAGGTACATCATGTGCAGTCAAGACATAAAAGTCTTGACCTGTGCAAGGGGCATCCACACACTCAGTGTCAATCAAGCAGGCTGAGGGTTCTATTTCCATGTTTTTCTGGGACAGAGAAGGCTGAGGGTTCTATTCTCATGTATCTCTGGGGGAAAAAGCTGAGGAGCAGAAACTGTCAACATTCCATGGGAGAAGAGGTAAAAGAGCAGTTTAGATGCTGGAACTGTAACTGATGAATGTTTTATTGTACCTACACAAGCAACAGCTGTGGGCTGTTGCTAGCATTAATGTACAGTCAGGGCTATGTCAGGAAATTCATATTGCAATCCAGAGTAAATTGTTCTTACGTTGGAGCAAGAACTCCCTGTAGTTACTCCGGATTGCGCCCTATATATTATAATTATTAATGACTAATAGTATAGTAATTATACTGCTTATGGAACAATCCAATATGTGCCTACTCAGAAGTTAGCCCTTTCGAGTTAGATAGGCTAACTTCTTGGAAAAGTGGTGTAGGATTGGAGCCACATTCTCCTTCCTGCCTTTCTCAAAATTCCCTTTCAAAGACATAGAGGTCAGTGGCTGAAAATTTTTTGCATGTTGTGATGTACAGTGCAATCAGGGTAACCGTATGACTGGATTTTTCTGGATTTGTCCTCTTTTATAGGTTTCTGTCTGGGTGTCCTCTAAAAGGGCTTTATTGTCCTCCATGTAGGCTTCATTTTGGAACTTTGCAGTGGTGTGCAGTGGTGTGCATCATGTCATATGTTGTTGGATTTATATTGTAAAGCAGAATCTAATGCAACAATTGGTTTTGAAATATCTCCTTCCTATCAAAAATTATGGCCAAAAAACTAAAAATCAAAAATATGCATTGAGCTCTATGGGAAAGTGAAAGTGCCCAATATTGTGGCTTTACTCGTGAGCAGGCAAATATGCCATTGTCCGCCAGAAATGCCAGGCTGAGAGGAATCCAAGACCTTGTCCTCCTTTTGAGGTTTAGGCATCTGGTCACCCTGAATGCAATTCTGTGTCCACACAGAAGTAAGTTCCATTGAGTTCAATGGGGCTTACTCCCAGGAAAATGTTTCTAGGATTGCAGCCATAGTGCTTGCGATTTTTCTTTTTTCTAGATCTACTGTCAGTTGATTTAAACTGGATTTTAATATTACAAAGAAGGAAAAGAAATTGCTTTCCACTTTCTCCATACTATTTCATAAATCCCTATAATGTTTTCCTCCCTTAATTCCCCCTAAACTGAAAAACTTATCAACATGACTTGCACTTTTCTTTTTATCCAACCGAATTCCAAACGGTGCACGGAAGGGCATGTGCAGGGCTCATAGCACATTCCGACTGCATTGCATTGGACCGCCAGCATTTGTTTACACAATCTAAACTACTGGAGTGCATTGGTGCTTCTTGTTGATTCATGTGTGCTCGGATGAGCTTCCAGCCCTCGTGTATTCAGGCAGCTGAGCTCAGGCTCAGCAAACTGGCGTGTTTTAATATTCTGCTGTGCAGATACCATTTAGCTTAGATCCAACTGGCACTCCACTTTTTAGAACCCACCACTTTTTAGAACCCACTTTTGGACCCACCAGAATGATATCAGGGCCAGAAGTGACATCCTCAAGCAGGAATAATTTTAATGCCTCCATTCAACAAATCAAAATAAATAAGTTTACAATAAGTAGAAGTTTTTTTAAAAAAAATTAAAATAAAAACTTAATCCTTTTAAGTAATTGGAGATCTGTTTCAAAAACATCCTTCAAACAAAGTTTGTATCCACACTTGCTCAGGAGTAAGCTCCACTGACTCTTGTAGCCCATTCAGAGACTGTTGCAGAACATTTAGATCTGCAAAGTTTCCCCAAATGTCGTCACATACTACGATAGCCTCAAGTCTAATACATTAAAAATGAAACACACATTGAAATGAATGGGGACTAGCCTAAAACCAACTTACGACCCACCTAGATCAGGGTGATCATATGTCCAGATTTTTCCAGATTTGTCCTCTTTTTAGCCTTCTGTCCAGGTGTCCTCCAAAAGGGCTTCATTGCCCTCCATTTAGGCTTCATTTTGGAACTCTGCAATGGTGTTCAGTACTCTGGTGGGACTGAAATAAATTAACAACACTTTCTATGTCCTAATAACCTAAATTAACAACAGCTTCTATGTCCCATTAGTAACTGGTTCTCAGAACCAGGTGATCATTAGCAAAGGGTTCTATAGAAATTGTGAGAACCCTCTGAAGCCAACCACTGGCAGTACCCCTTCATGTCATATGGTCATTGGATTTGTAATGTAGAGCAGAATTCAGTGCAAAAATCGGTATCGAAATATCTCCTTATCAAAAGTTATGGCCAAAAAACTAAAAATAAAAAATATGCATTGAGATCTATGGGAAACGAAAGTGCCCATATTGCAGCTTTACTCATGAGTAGGCAAATGTGCCAGAAAGTCTACCGGAAAGGCCAGGCTGAGAGGAATCCAAGATCTTGTCCTCCTTTTTAGGTTCGGGCATCTGGTCACCCTGGACCTAGACGGTCTCAATTCACAGTTTGAGAAAAACTGGCTGAGATATATCTGTATAGATCTACACAGCATCCTATAAGGGTATCTTTCTGAACATCGACAGGTATACAATTAGTTTGGGATAAAATGCCAAGTCTAACATGGAGAATCAGGCAGACTGTAAGGTCTGTTAAGCACTGGAGGGAGGAAACTCCCAAATCCAACTTTCCAAGGCAGCCTTATAATAGAGTGTGGGGGGCAGTTCTTATTATGCCTGACTAAATGGAGATGAATGGAGAGTCTGACCTAAGTAATTACCAATACTGCTCGGGAACATAAATTAAACCGAGAAGGACCCGGCGTATTAATTTTAGGCTGCTCTGTTGCTTTTCTGGTTTTGAGTGAAAAGAAAAGTTGGCGGGTGTCAGAAAGCAGGATTGCAGAGGAGAAAGCTGGACAAATTTGCACAACCATCCAGTGGACAGACTCAGTTTCCTATAAGTAAAAAAAGAAGTTAATTTATACTATCAAAGGTGATGGGGAAAAAGGGCTGGTGGGACATAAAAGGCATAATTCAGCAACTGGATGGCATGAATTGCACCATTGCAAACCTTTTTAGATATCCTTAACAGTAGCATAGCAAGAGGGGGTGGAGCAGTCAGTCCTGGAGGGGGCCTCATCCCTCGGAGCTGTTCCAGGCTGGGGAGAGCAAAACAGATCTCCCCAGCCTGGAATGGCTCCGAGGGATGAGGCCCCCTCCAGGACTGACTGCTCCACCCCCTCTTGCTATGCCACTGTTTTTTACCAGTATAGTTATATGGGACATGGATGGCAACCCGTTCTGTGTCTCTCTCCCTTCATGATCTAGTGCCTCATCTGCAAGCAAAGCATGCATTTTTAAATTCAGCTTGGCTAATTTTTCACCAACCATGAGTTCTATAGATTTTATTTTCTTTTAAATAAATAAAATCCAGGGAGAATCCAGGGAAAATAAATAAATCCAGGGAGACGATTGCCTCTTTCCCACTGAGAAATGTTCACATCGGGAATGTTTAACAGTTCATTAATATGGACTTCAAAATATCAAAGCATGCATGTCAAGGGACATTCCTTGTGTGCAGAAGATGGGGCAGGATCCTATGCATATTTACCCAAAAGTAAGTCCTATTGTGGTTACTCTCAGGATATAATTGCAGCCTGGGACTGTACAAGGCCGTTCATAGTGTGACCTTAAGCCAGTGGAGTTTGCCCCGGAAGTCCCATGGCTTCTGAATTTGGGTGAGAATCCCCATTGGGTAGCAACATCTGGACTTGGACATGTCCCAGATGTTGAAGATCATTATCACACAGAACCAGCTTTCCCGAACACTTATTCCTCACTGCCACATCATGCTGTCTTGCCTGCTCCTGTCCTCATGTGCCCTTCATGCACACACCACAGAGCAGCGCATAAACTCTTTACCCAAACGGCAACAGGAAAGGCATGAGCTGAATCAGTGATGTAAGACACATCAGGACTCCAACAGTGTCCTGATGTGTCCTACCTACCAGGGTTGTTTGCCAGAAGGGGGTCTACTACTGTCTGCTACATTTCAGTGCCTTTCCTGCACATGGCCAAAGGACATCTATGTACCTTCAAAGCTGGGGTGATGTTTACGAAGTGTTGTAAGAATCCGGGGACTGAGCTGGAAAAACATATTGGTCCCCTGGTTCAAGAGGGACCCAACTCTTTATAGCCCAGATCCTTATAGGACAACCCATTGTTGCTTGAGCTCCTGAATGCCATTTTTGGGGGGCACGATCAGTGGTGGGATTCAAATAAATTAACAACAGGTTCTATGTCCCATTAGTAACTGGTTCTCAAAACCCGGCGCTCATTAGCAAAGGGTTCTATTGAACCTGTGAGAACCCTCTGAAGCTCACCAATGATAATGGCCCTTATTGGTCTATCCACAGCTGGTGATGGGTGCCTTCCATGGATTTGCAACCTGATGAAGGGCTTCATTGGTTGCTCGGCTCTCCTCAATTCATATTCTACTCCTGAGTGAATTTATAAAAAGGTTGAGGCTGGAAGCATTTTTGTGATCTGTAATACCCTTCCATACCCCAAAGTCTTGAGGCTCCCTTCACTGGACTTGCATGCAGACCTTCATTTTCCGCCCAAGCAAAGTGCAACCAGTTCTGGAGTTTCCCCAAAGAATTGGGTTTCCTAAGCCAGGGATGCTCTGATGAACCAAAGTTTGGTTCATTAAAAATCTGTGTGAGCTGAACATGAGAGCAGAAGAAGAGCCCTGCTAGATCAGGCCCAAGGCCCATCCAGACCAGCTTCCTATATGGTGTCCCATCAAAAGCTTCAGCTTCTGTGTCATCAGCCCCAAAGAAAGTGACATAAGACTGGTCTTGAGACCCAATCCTATCCAACTTTTCACCACTGATGCAACCATAACAGTGGGGCATGGTTACCCAGTGTTACCCCACTCATAGTACAGTTACCCCATACCACATAGGTCTCCTCAATGTAACAATTGTTCCTTTACCTAAGGGCTGCATTGCAGCTGCATCAGCACTGGAAGGTTGTATAGGATTGGGGCCTTAGTCACAATCCCCTGAAACGCACACAGCATCAGTTATTACAGGCAACATGGATCCCTTCTGATATTACCCAGTGCCTCGTTCTGAACAACATGGTGCTTCAGAAAAGAGATGGCTGCTCTTACCAAATAGTAAAGGTGTTCCCTGTAGGTTACCCTGCTAGTTGTGAACGACTCTAAGGGCAGTGCTCACCCCAGTATCCCGCCTTGTCCGATATCTCCATGGACATGTGGTCCATAAAACTAAACCCCAAAGGCACATGGAATGGTTACCTTCCTACCATAGTGGTGCCTATTTATGTACTTGCATTACATGCTTTCAAACTAATAGGTTGGCGCGAGCTGTGCAAATAACAGGAGCTTACTCCATGCCATACGGCATTAGCATCTCGAACCACAGACCTTCAGGTTGACGAAAACTGTCTTTAACCACTGAGCACACAGTCCAGCTGCTCTCATACTCACATACTTTGCTTGTTCCACCAAAGTGCCAACTGATGCATAGCAGTTAAAAACATGTGCACTATTTACTGCACCTGCTCTTAAAAAAAAATTAATGCTGCATCTGTAGGCGAACCCCTGACCCCAACCCGGCTGTCGTCTCCTAAGCCCTCATCTTTTTACAATATAGGAAGTTTGTCTGAGAGATCTGTGTATCAAAGCTATTAACGGAACACTTAGGGGATGCATGCTAATTAAGCCTGCAAGCTTTAATTGATTAATTGGTGTTGTTAATAAGCTAGAGCTGTAATTGTAGGTTAAAACCCTTCCAACTAAGTGGCACATCATGGAAGAATTGTGGGCTATGGGAGTGGTAATGGTCTGCCCTTATCCTACTGTGTGCAACTCAGTGGTGCCAAATCTCACATCTCTGGATGGGGTGGGGTGAAAATGGTTGAAGTGCAAGAATTTGTTTTGTCACCCCCCCCCCATGAAGACTATCTAGTGACATACTTTGCTTGAAAATTATGCATTTTTTCCTGGGGGTTAACACAATTAAACATATTAGGTCTTACTTCTGAGTAAACCTGCGTATGATTTTGTGTCAAGCTCTTTCATCTTTGCTCAATGCGTGCCATGCTAGTCTATTGACAGTGCAACAGTAACCCCTGGTTAAGCCGGCACAGGTCCTGGCACAAGCCTCGTGATGTCCTGTGGGTGTCACAAAAGTGTCCTACGGCCATTCTGCGCCACTCTTGGGGGGTTAGGCCAGTGCACAGGTTAGGCCTGGTCTCTCCGTGCCTCTGTGGGTTCTAGGTGATTATGGGTTGCTGCATGGCTCTTTATTCCTAGAAACTTGTTCAGACATACAATTTGTGACTTAGGCCACGTATATTATATGCAATGTGCTACCTGGTGATGCGGTGAAATCAGTAAGCTCGAATTGCAAGACAAAGAACCACAAGTCATAACAAGCAGTTGTTGTGATTTGATCTGAAAATTCAAGTCCATTGAGTCACGAGCCTTGAGTTATTCCAATTCATGAATCATGGAGCAAAAATGCACATATTCAGTCCTGAGAGTCTGAAACCTGGAACAGCTCCAGCTAGTCTGTGTAGACAATTTTGAGATAGAGCGAGCAATTGTATGGCTCTGTATGAGACAACATCGTGCCAGTAGGTAATGTAAGATATAACCTCGTTTCTACTATTTGTTTATCCCAATGGTCCCCAAAGTGTGCATCATGGTGTTTGAGCGCATTGTGCTCTCTCCTTCCTCCTCTTCCTGGCACCAGCTTGTTGGATCATGCCAGGGTGATTGTATGACCATAAATTTCTGGATTTGTCCTCTTTTTTAGTCTCCTGTCTGGGTGTCCTCAAAAAGGGCTTCATTGTCCTCCATTTTGGAACTTTGCAATGGTGTGCAGCAACCCATCATGTCATATGTCATTGGATTCATATTGAAGAGCAGAATCCAATGCAAAAATCGGTTTTGAAATATCTCCTTCCTATCAAAAATTATGGCCAAAAAACTAAAAATCAAAAATATGCATTGAGCTCTATGGGAGAGTAAAAGTGCCCAATATTGTGGCTTTGCTCATGAGTAGGCAAACGTGCCATTGTCCACCAGAAATGCTGGGCTGAGAGGAATCCAAGACCTTGTCCTCCTTTTGAGGTTTGGGCATCTGGTCATCCTGGATCTTGCAAAATGTCATAGGTTGGGTTCTACCATCTTGTGTCTCACAAGATATCCAAAGTTTGGTTGCTGCCATCTTGGATCTCATGAGGTTTTGCAAGATCCCAGATGGTGGTGTCCAGCTGAAGAGGCAGTAGTGTGTTGTGACCTAGGTAAGTTTGGGAACCACTGGCTTATTGAGTTCATTACTGTCTGGAGTGATTGGTGACAGATCTCCAGGACTGAAGGTAACAGTCTTTCCTGCCCTACCTGGAGAAGCTGTAATGATAGTGTACCACTGGTCTCGTTCTGGGCACAGTGGGAATTGGTGTCCCTATAATGCACAAGGCTGTTCCATCCAGGGGGCCAACTGGGACAGTGGCGGCATGTACCACTCACTCGCAACCTCTCACCTCACTTGGAGGACCTGGCATCATCTTCTAGGGGCTCTGATTCTTGGAGGTGGTGAACATCAGGGAAATAATTGGAGGACAGTGAAGTCCCACCTTGACAAGAGAGACACCTTCCCCATGGCAGCTGCAGCGGTTGGGAGTTCTTTCCTCGCCCACACTAGGCAGGTAAATGTAATAAGAGCCAAATGTGAATGACAATACCTACCGGTTGAGATTGATGGAGGGACTGGCCTGACTCCCCTCTGAGGCTCAGCTTACTGTTGATACAGCAATAAGTTTGACTGATCTGCTCATTAAAGTTTAATATTTCCAAACTTCTTTATCCTCCCCATCTGAGATCTTTTCTAATGTAAGATGTAACTACACTGGAGACTGATTAAAATCCTCTCCCCTCCCTCTTCCCTCTCCTTTGCTCTCTAGCCGAGATAGTATTTCTGCAGCAACTGCAAAAATCTGAAATTAATCATCAGCCTTTGTTAGTTGCTATAAAGGGAGGTGAGGGTGGGGAGAAAGTCTCGCTAAGGTGAATGGGTCCAGGCAGCAAGTTCAGAACTAACACCTCAAAGTACCTCCGGAGGAACTTTAAGATGATGAGATTTGTCTTTGCCCATGGAGATGATACGGTACTTAAAAAATAATAATGTGTGCAAGGATCAAGGTGTATTGGGGTCCGCTCTTAGCCAGCAAAGACCACCTTTCCTAATAGTTGCCATATAAGAACAAGAGAATTGCCTTTCCTTGAAACTGGCACAAGGCTGGTCTTTGTATGTGGCCTACTGAGGAAGTGCCTCAGGTGGGGGAGCAGCAGAGGCTTTATCCCCCCCCCCACTAATCTCTAGTAGGAATGATTGTTTGCTGAGCCAGAAGAGACCTACCAACTACGCCTCCATATAGGATGCAGTCAAAATATCGGAGCTGCTGCATAAATGGGATGGAAGATTGAGATCTGAGGCTGCAGTCCTAATCCCCAGTTAGGCCAGCATAAGTTGTGGCATGTCCTGTACTGGCCTAGAGTGTTGCAAATGTGCCGTAGAGCACTTCTGAGCCATTCCCTGGTGGGAGTTAGACCAGTGCACAGACATGCACACGTGGGAACTGCGAGACAGGTGAGTTATGCTGGCCTAAATTGGTTAGGATTGTGCCCCAAGGCTGCAATCCTAACCTCATTTACCCAAAAGTAAGCCTCATTGATGATAATGATAATTAGGGCAAAATCCAGAGTAACTACAGGGGGTCCTTGCTCTGGTGTAAGAACAGTGATTCCAATATGAATTTCCCATAGGTTTTCACTAGGTGACGCAGTAACTATGTGTGCACGTAAAGATTCTTACGTGCTCCTGTAGTTACTCTGGATTTGGGGGTTATTTTTGAGTAGATATCCATAGGATTGTGCTTTAAGTCCAATTTCCAAATTTGTGTATATCCTAATTTCCTGAATATTCCAAAGTAATTAATACTTAGTAAATGTCAGAAACGTTTACTCTCCACGTTCACTTTCTTGAATACCAATAGCTAGTTCCTGATTGTAAAAGTGGACCTTTTCTAAATCCCAGGCATATTTTTCTTTTGCAAAAAAACCCCAGAAAGTAATTAACTTGATATCCATGCAATTTGTCCCTAAGCCTATTGTAAGATAATAACTCACTGGCTTATCTAAGTCCCTTCGATCCAACCAGAACAATCACTCAGTGTTATCGCTACTAAAAATTTATAAGCAATAGTAGGGATTCAATCCAGATTAAACCACAAGCCCCAAATACTTTGCAGTTATCCCAGACTTGGTTTATTCCTGATCATGCTTTGCATTTTTCTTTCCCTTTATTTTATATATCTCTACTTTTGAGCAAAAAGCAGTGGTTTTGTTGAAAGCCAACATTGCTCAAAGAGGTTGTTCTTTTCACTGGTTGTAAAGCAAATTTCTGTGTATGGGATCCTTTGTCACCAAAACTTGGCAAGAGATTTTGCCACGTCTTTGCCACCAAAACCTGGCAAGAGAACCAGCCTTTATGTCTTGGATAAGACCAGGGCAAGCTTTAAGCAGTGCTTCTCAAACTTAGTGGGTCAGGACCCACCAGGTCGAGGTTCCCAAACTTTTTTGCACCAGGATTCACTTTTTTAGAAAGACATTCTTTAGGTCAAAGTGATGTCATTAAACAAGAGGTGATGCCATAGCCAAAAGTGACACCATCAAGTGGGAATATTCTTGACAATCCAAGACTTCAATCCTATCCAAATTTACCCAGAAATAAGCCCCATTAACTAGGCCTATCTAGCATTGTTAAAGGTATATACACAGCAGCCTATTCAAAATACAGATCTGAAATATTTTCCTAAATGCTGTCACATCATACATAACATCAACTCTAATATTAAAAATAAAATATCGTAGTTAACGGGGACCTATCTGAAATTGTCTCATGACCCATCTAGTCAGATGTGACCCACAGTTTGAGAAACACTGCACTAAATAATAATGGGCAAAATCCAGAGTAACCACAGGGAGTCCTTGCTCTGGAGTAAGAACAACTTACTCTGGATTCCAATATGAATTTCCCATAGGTTTTTCAGGAGGTGCAGTAACTACGGGTGCACGTAAGTCTCTTACGTGCTCCTGTAGTTACTCTGGATTTGGGGGAATGTCTGCTACTACTACTGTTGAGAATGGCTGGTATATTTTACTCAATAATGGTTATTGACAAGTGTTTCTTTTTTGGAGATTTCCAAGCAGAGATAATCTAGCACAGTGGTTCTCAATCTTCCTAACACCGTGACCCCTTTATAAGTTCCTCATGTTGTGGGGACCCCCAACCATAAAATTATTTTCATTGCTACTTTATAACTGTAATTTTGCTACTGTTATGAATCGTAATGTAAATATCCGATATGCAGGATGTATTTTCATTGTTACAAATGAAATGGGTGTTCTATGTACACATTGAACACAATGGGATTTATTTCAGAGTAGGCATGCATGGGATTGGGCCCTGAGGCTGCAATCCTATCCACATTTGCATGGGAGTAAAGGCCCCCTGACTATAATGGGATTTATTTCAGAGTAGGCATGCATAGGATTGAGCCCTGAGGCTGTCAGTCAGCCCCAGTGCACCCGCAGCTAGAGCTGGAGGTCTGGCAAGCCTGACATGGCCCCCTGCACCAGGGGCAACCCCCAGGAAAGCTCTAGGTGACCCCCAAAAGGGTCCCGACCCCCACTTTGAGAAACGCTGCTCTAGCAGTTGCCTGTACTGAACAGGAGGGTTGGACTAGATGATCTCCAAAGTGTCTATCAGCTCTAACTTTCTGTGACTCTCAGCTTTAACTTTTTCCAGTATATAACTCTTTGAACCCACCTTAGTCTCATGCTCACCAATGGGTTTCCTTGGACCTATACAAGCTCTGAAGCTGGCACAACTTTAAGGAAAAGGAAGGAACAGGAAGCTTATGAATGGGGACAGAATATGGCATACACCATTGCCACTAGATCCATCCTTTCTACTACCTCCCCACTTCACCATTCCTTCCCACTCACCCCATACCCCCATCTGGTGTGGTCTGGCAGGTGCTGTGAGTTCCAGCACACTGTCAGCAGTGATTTTACAACAGCAGGAGTAGCTTCCACTGCACAATCTGGCATAGGCTTGGGCTGTTAGATACATGCCTACCATAATCTCAGCTGATGGTAGCAATAGGATGGCTACCCTTTGTCATATTCCTACTTCCATGCAAGTGATCCTTCAGTTACTTTGTACAAACCAGCAAACTTTAGAGCTGCACTCAGCTGAACGACTGCCTTGAGTGAGATGCACCCAGCAAGCGTTCATGCCTCCAGGCAAAGACCAGCTTCATCTCAGAGTCCTCCACATGAGCTGATGTGCAATGATTGGAGAGAGCAGAAATCCCCGCAGGAGAGCAGTGGGTTCCTCCAAGAAACCAAGCAAAACTGATTCTGTCAGTGGCGCACCAGAACGGATGAGAGGGTGCCTGGCATTCTTAAGCGCGCCAATGCTTGGGATGAAGAGTAATGCAGCCGATGTGCATTTGCAATGACAGAATGCAAGATCTTTGCCCTTGAAGATGAGCAACTAAGCAAGTGAAATTCTTGTAACTGAAAAACATGGCCTTTGAATCGATGTTCAGCTGCACATGGAAATCAAAACTTAGGGCAAAATCCAGAGCGACGACGGGGAGTCCTTGCTTCAGCATAAGAACAATTTGCTCTGGATTGCTATAGGAATTTTCCATAGGTTTTCAGTAGGTTGTGCACTAACTATGGGTACGCGTAATGTCTCTTTCGTGCTCCCATGGTTACTCTGGATTGTAGGGTTAATGTCTTACCAGTTTAGCAAAGGGATCTGGGACTTATCACTACAGTCACCAGTGCCTGGCAGTGAGACCAGCAATGCAATGTAACAAGTAGGGGTAGGAGGTTTGGCTTGGCAGGTAGGGTTCCAATGGGCATTTTTTGCATGGTCAGAAAACCCCTTCCATCCACCCTGAGCATCATACCAGTGATTATTGCAGTGTATTGGTCTACCTATCTGGGAGTAAGAGCTGATGACATAATCACCAGTTACTTCTTGTGGTACTTCCAATCAGTGGTCCATGAGAAGTGATACAGCAGGGAACAAATGTTGAAAGTCTTATATAGGGGCACTCATTACCTTTAGGAACGCAACCCCCACACATCCTGAATTCTATAGATAATTAAATTCATAAGGGGCCCGCAGAGGTGGCTTCCCTGCATCCCAGAAAGTCACCTAGATGCTATCAGAAGTCATCTAAACTTCTGGTTTGTGCTGGAGACCTTCTGATGGTCTTCCACCCCTTTTCACCCCCTTCTGGTTTGAATTTCCCAAAATTGGTTCTTAGTGGGTGCCTCCATCATGGAAGGAACATCCTCCCCAAATTTCACATTTCTAGGTCCAGTGGTTTTTGCTGGGCATTGATGAGTGAGTGAGTGAGTCAGTTAGTTAGTGACTTTTCATTTATATATACACATATAGATTTCACACACATGTGCATGCATGCACCGACACACACCCTGGTCCCTGGCAAGGAAATGCACATTGAATTTCTCTTGTACAACTACCATTCATTTTCAATGGTGCTTGCACGAAGTGGAGCATACCTAACGCTATCATAGAGGTAAATAAATACAGGATACAGTAACAACACTTATAAAATTTGGGTTTTTTGCCTGTCAAAGAACAGTTGAAGCAAACAAAACCCACAGACTTTCTTATTGTCACAGCAGAAAAATGTCATGTGCATGGCTGTTTTATTCTATGTAACTGTTAATTAACAAAATTGCTGCAAATTATTACTTAGATTGCTGTGACACCAAATATTCTCCATAACAGCAATCAACCTAAAAAACTATTGATTTGATGCATTGATTCCTGTTGCCGATTCTTCCCCGCTCCAGATCAGGGACTTGGGTGATCCTATATTTAATTTATATCCTGCCTTTATTCCTTAAAAAAAGGAAACGTGAGGTGGCTAACAATGTTTAAAACAACACTAAAAACTAGATAGAAACAATAAATACAATTAAAATACTATCCTACCCAATCCTATGTGACTAGAGATCACATAGAACATCAGTTTGCAATTCATCTGACGGCACATTGACTGGCCACTAAAATTGTCAAGTCACACATTGGTTTTTGTTACAGTTGCCAATGTGTGCCATGCTCATTGCAGGGGCTCACATCCACCAATGGCCCTAGTGATAAATTTAGCTTGCACCACTTGCTGCGGCACATCAATCAGAGGTGGGCAGATGCCGGTTCGGACCTACTCGTCCGAACTGGATCTTCCCCTTCGGCTGACGCTAGCGATCTGGTCAGAGCCGCGGCTGCAAGAGCCGCGGGGACCGGTTTGCCAGCGTCCGCCGGCGCCGCGTCTCCTGAGCCTCGGCGCCAGGAAGCTTAGTGTGCCTGCGTCCAGGACGCTCAGTGCGCATGCGTCCAGCTGGACACAGGTGCACTAAGCGTCCTTGCGTGAGCCCTAGGACGCTCAGTGCACGTGCGTCCAGCTGGACACAGGCGCACTAAGTGTCCTTGCGCGAGCCCCAGGACGCTCAGTGCGCCTGCATCCAGCTGGACGCACACGCACTAAGCATCCTTGCGCGAGCCCCAGGACGCTCAGTGCGCCTGCATCCAGCAGGATGCAGGTGCACTGACTCTCCTGAAGCCAAGCTCGGCTTCGGGAGACACACTGTGCATGCGCCAAGCCTGGCACATGCACAGTGCAGCCTGGTTAGGGCCTGCTCTTGCCCCGCTCCCTGACCCGAGCCCCGCCCCCTGACCCCCGCCCAGCCCCTGAACTTCCAGCGAACCGGATCTTCAGGGAGGCTGGGCCCATCACTGACATCAACGTGCCACAGTGCAATGGTTGAAAATCACTGCATTAGAGGAAACAACTCTGTTTTCTTAGGAAGAATATATCTTAGTGGAAAGAGTAGGGAATAAAGATCTCCCCAAAAAAGAGAATAGTCTTGTCGAACCTGGCTTTTTGTCATTCACATCTCATACATGCAGAACAAATCCATCGCCGGGCTGTCAAAGCTGATAAACTCTCTTTTTTTCTGGCACGGAGATTGTAACACTCTGGGATGTCTAACATCTGGAAAGGCCTCTAGCAAACATCTGGCCCACAAAACCATTCTCCTGATTCACATGCTTTGTGGTGGAGGAGAAAATTCTGAAATAAATAGAAGCCCCAAAACAAACAAGCAAAGAACCTTTTGGAAAGGAACTTTGTAGTACAATCCTATACAGATCTACTCAGAAGGAAGTCCAATGATAGTCAGTGTGGCTTACTCCTAGGAAAGTGTGGATAGGATTGTAGCTTAGGTTGCATCCCTGGTCTGCTAGCTATGCTTCAAGGCAAGACGTCCCCCGGATTCCTTGGATCAGGTATCCACCGATCTAGTTGTCCACCAACCTGCAATGTATGAATTACAACAACGCCACATACTGCCTGCTCACAAGGAATGGAAGATAATAATTTTTTTTCTTTGTCACAAGTTTAAAAAGAGGAAATGTCCTGGGAAAAGAAGACATATGGTTTTAAAATGTTTTATATATTTTACTTCTGATATACAGTGGCCCCTCTTGTAACAAATGTAATTTGTTCTGGAGGCATGTTTGTTATGTGAAACATTCTTTACGTGAAGCAGATATTTCCATAGCAAATAATAGAAACTCAGACGATTGGTTCCAGAACCCCAAAAATATTCATATAAAAATATTAACTGGATGTAAAAATGATGACAAAACACTGGAATTGAATTCAAAACATGCATTCAGTGTGCATGATCCTATGAAGTCTACATAGGCTGCAATCCTAAAGACACTTTCCTGGGAATAAGCCCCATTGAACACAATGGGGCTTACTGCTGGGTAGACACGGTTAGGAGGCTGCAATCCAAGACACTTTCCAAGTGTCTCCCCACTTTCTCCTTCTCTTCCTCCTGAGCCTCTCTCTCCCCTGCTCCCTTCTGGCCAGCCCTGAGCTGCTTCCCTCTTCTCCACTGCTCTTCTCTCCCTCTGCCCAGCGGACATCCGGCCATAGGAGGAACAGCGTGGAAATGTTGCTTTCACTATGGGCAGGCACACTAGGCAGCCCTGACACTTTTTAGAAGGGTTGCCGGCCGGCATGTCTGCCCCAACTGCCAACAAGAGTGTGCTTGTTAAGTGAAGCAACACTTGTTATGTGAGGCAGAATCCTAGAGAAATTTCTACTTGTTATGTGGATCACTTGTTAAGCGAGGTACCACTGTACATTGCTTTCATGTGGTTAATTTAAACTATGAGCACAATCCTAACCATGGATTGTTTTAAGTGTTCGATGGGTCTTACTCCCAGGAAAGTATCTTTAGGATTGCAGCCTGTGACTTATACCTAAAACTATTTCATACAATTTATTACATAAAATTTATTATAAGAATTTTACATGCTGCCTTCTCACAAGGAAATGGAGAATAATGAAGATTTTTTTTCCAGGACAGAAGGCTAAAATCCAGGACATGTTGTGGAAAAAGAGAATATATGGAAAAATTGCACTTGGAAAAAACCCACACAGAAAAAAGATGAAAGTAGCACAATTTTTCAAAGGATGGGACTTCAAAAGAATGACAAACTCATACTCTCACCCACAAGTAAAAAATTCTGAGTCATGCTCCTTTTGGCTATTAACGAGAAAACTCTCTGTCCCTACAATCCAGAGTAACTACGGGTGCACGTAAGAGACTTAACGTGCACCCGTAGTTACTGCACCATCTAGTGAAAACCTATAGGAAATTCATACTGCAATCCAGAGTAAATTGTTCTTACACCGGAGCAAGGACTCCCCGTAGTTACTCTGGATTGCGCCCTATTTTCCTCTCTGTTTATCATAGAGCACATCACATATCAAATGCTTTTTAAAAAAAATTATATATATTTCTGGGTTTGTGGCCAGAACTTGTGCTTCTCTCACATTTTTGTGAGGATGTTTTAGGAGCATTTATCAAGAAAGAATTATGTTGGTCTTGCTGGGATCTTGGAAAGCTGTGCTAACTAGTGAGGTTGGAAAGCCCTGGGTTTGGTGGAATCGTTCAAAAAGGACTTGGTAGAAGATCGTTACTTAATATTGGGCACAATCCAGAGTTACTCCCACAATCCAGGGAGCATGTAAGAGACATTGTAGGCGCAATCCAGAGTAACTACGGGGAGTCCTTGCTCCGGTGTAAGAACAACTTGCTCTGGATTGCAATATGAATCTCCCATAGGTTTTCACTAGGTGGTGCGGTAACTACGGGTACACATTTTGAGCACAATCCTAACCATATCTACTCAGACGTAAGCACCATTGTATCCAATGGGTCTTACTCCCAGGAAAGTGTCTTAGGATTGCAGCATTAGTCTCTTATGTGCTCCCGTAGTTACTTTGGATTGTAGGGCTAGTGCACTGTAGTTACTGCATCACCTAGTGAAAACCTATGGGAAATTCATATTGCAATCCAGAGTAACTTGTTCTTACTCTGGAGCAAGGACCCCCCAAAGTTACTCTGGATTTTGCCCTTTTAGATAGAATATTATATTAGATATTATATTATATTCTATGATATTTGAATAGATAGTTAGAATATTTTCCATCTATTTTCCTTCAATATTCTGCTGAACATGAACTCCTTTCATAATTGTAATTGCACCTCTAAGAGATAAATATAAGGAGAGACCAAAATCCCTGTTGGGCACCAATGAAAAGCCTCTGGAATTACTAGCTGATCTCTTAAAATACCAAAAGTATCTGGGATTTTTCTAGCCCTAACTGTGGAAAATCTAGCATTTCATTTAAACTGAGCTCTCAGTGGATTGGGGTGAAAGTAGTTAAAACAGCAACAGGGAAACAGTATTATGCTGTCATTGATGCTCTAACAGTGTGCATCGAAAGACAAAAGAGCTTCATTATTTTTTTAAAAAAGTTAATTTTATGTTGAAATCCTATATATTATTTCCTGGGATTAAAAACCATTTAACACAATGGGACTTAAATATGCATAGGATATACTGATGGTGGGTTAGGTTCATCATGATGTGACATATGATAGATCATAGATCATAGATCATAGAAGTTGGAAGGGACCCAGTGGTTCATCTAGTTCAACCCCCCTGCCTGTAGCAGGAAATCCTCATCTGGTGGGGACCTGGGTCTTGAACCCTGGCCTGTTGGTTAACAGGCACAGTGTCTTCTAATCCCTGTTCTGTGGGCCTGATCCACCACCTTGCCAACCATGAATGGGGCTTTTTGTTCTGTGGGGGTGCTGTCTGTCCTTGCAGCTGATCTCCCCCAAACTGAACTGTGACCCACTGGCTTGGCAGCCACTGAAATCGGATACCTGGGCTAAGTGGGGAAATTTCAATTTGGGGGAAATTGGTGGCTGTGAAGGACAGTTCACAACAGTAAGCACCAATTGTGCTGGAGACACATGTCCACATATCCACATGTCCAGACTGTGTCTAATATAGAATATATTGTTCTAATCGAGTACATAATATGCTAATATAGAATGTATTGTTCACAAAATTTTCCTTTTCATTTTCCCCTATAATTTAATTCCCTCTATAATTTAACCCCCTTGTTTGTAGGTTGCAAAATTGGGGTGGGAAGGCTATTTCAATTATTTGTGGGAGAAAATGTGGGGGTGAATCTACCTGCGACGGAGGTAACATAATGGTATTGTTTTATACTCTATTCTTTATTGTCGTTGTTGTTTTGTGACAACATGATGATTTCACTCTGTGTAGCCATCATAAAACCAACTCAGAAGTCAAAGCCCAGAATCCTTTTGGGTCAAAACTTTGTCAGTGGTTGAAACCCCGAGTTTTATAATCTGCTACCACCCACAGACTGAAGGGGAGGGAGAGAGATGCCAGCAGAGGAGAAAAAGGACGGAGATTGAATTTGTGAAGTTTTATGCTCCAGAGCCTTGGAGAATTGCTTGGAAGAAAAAAATAGTGATGCGCAGAACTTTTGGCTCAGTTCTGTCGATGAATGAGGCATAGGATACCTTCCGTGGTCGTAGTGAGATAAATTAGGTGTCAGCTTCCAATGCAGAAACTTGAGTTTTTCAGGCACAATTAAAAAGAGATGGATGCAAACTGCAGGCTGATAGGTGAATTCACATGTGTCTGGGCAAAATCCAGAGCAGTTACGGGTCCACGCAGTGACGTCACCCTCTAGCGTTATCTTATGGAAAGTCACCTCAACAGCAAAGGACTTAATTTGACTTTAGGATATATGGGTTTGTGTGAGTGCAATCCCAATCTCATGTTACGCTGGCCCAAGAGTGTCGCAGAAATGACATAAGGTGTGTTTGTGCCTCACATCTGCTGGGCTGATGTGAGGATGTATGTTGTACCATGGAGGCCACATCCAGATCTACGTCAGCCTGAGCAGATCTGTGCCAGCCCTTGAGCTGGCACAGAATCCAGGAGACCTATGTTGCGCAGCTTGATTTGGGGGGAAGCATAGGATTCAGGTATGTTGCCATACCTGGCTTTTATCTTTCTTCTGGACTACACACTCCCCGATTCCACCCCTTCACTACCTTCTCTGTCCTTATGGCCTCTGTGGCAAGGAAATTTACCACCTGGTGCTCCAGTGATGCATCCTTCCGGTGCTGGCACAGCAAGTTCACCACCAGCACAGGAGTGCCTTACTGTAGTTATATCACAACTGGCACAATCCTAACCAATTTATGCTGGCATAATTCACCCGATCCCCGTTCCTGGGATGGCTTGAGGAGGCCAGTGCATATCTGTGCATTGGCCTTACCTTCCCAGGAGTGGCACAGAAGTGGCTTATTGCACTTTTGTGACACTCCCTGGGCAGCACGGGACTTGTGCCAGGACTCATGCTGGCCTAACTGGGGATTAGGATTGCTGTCCCAATGTTTGCAGGAGGGCTGGAGAGGGGGATCAGGGTAGCTTAGGTTCAGGATCTTTACTGTGAAAGAGAGAGAGAGAGAGAGAGAGAGAGAGAGATGTGCATGATTCCCGACCACCAGGGACAGAGAGAGCGCATTATATCTTACGACAGTGTTGTAGGTCCACCTGCTTAGCCACAGCCCTACTATTTCTTACTTCTTCCCTTTTACTCATCCTTTTGGTCCTCCACCTGTTCTTTGTGCCAATATTTCCAGGCTGCTGTAGATGGCAGCAGAAGCTAAATAAAGCCTTGACCACCAAACAAACATAAAACCGAAATTCCTGGGAGGAGGAGATCTTGCTTTACCTGGGCTGTGTGTTATCTCAGCTTCTCGGTAGGATACTTGAATGAGTGTGAGCTGAGTGGGAGTGAGTGTGGATGGGGCAAGGGCAATGGTGGGCTATCTCTTCCTCTAGGGATCCTGCCGCCAGCAGGATCAGCAGGGTCAGCAGGGAAGCTGGGAGAAACAGCAGGATTGCTGTCACATTGGAGTTGCTTGCATTCAGGCAGGATCGGAACCGGATATCCTTTCTGTCCATCATCAGCCCAGGCAGATTTGAAGGATAGAACCCTCATTCAGTGGTGTCACTAGGGATTGTGTCACCCTGTGTGAGAGGCCAGCACATCACTCCCATTAAGCAGGCGTAGCAGTGTCCTGGGTGGTGGGTGTAATGATGCACCATTGCCTTGCCCCCCACTGTTGTTTGGCTATAAAGTTTGATACAATCTCTATTTCACCAGGAATCAATATTGAAAGAATCTATCAATCACTAGTTTCTATCAATCACTATCAATCCATCAATCACTAAATCTAAAGAATCTAAAGAATCTATCAATCACTAATTTCACTAGTTCATTTCATTGCATTCCGCATGAAATTATGCATCAAATGATATATAATGCAATGGTGTTATTCAAAAATACCAAGATTTCAAAAACTTTGCCCAGTTGTGGTGTGGGCCCCATGCATGCACCACCGCGGGATGAGGCAGTCCAACAGCAGCACAGTGAACACTATGCTCAGGAAGCATATCTCATGTCCTCTTTGATTAGCAGGCCTTCCTCCGATGAATGAGTCAAGAGGTCCGAATCAGTCCTCCTTTTGTCTCTATTCGGAAGCCCATCAAACTCAATTTTCTGCATGGCAGGCACATAAAACGAAGTCAAACGGCGTTACAACCACCAGCGCTGGCACTCCTGAAATATGTCGACAACCTCCTTTTTTCATAGAGGCAAAACCGCCACGCAGTCGTTCTGTGCTCCATACACAGCCCCGCAACACGGGAAAGGGCTGGAGATTAAGGTTTATGAGTCTATTAATGCACTGCTTTGGGAGAAATTAAACTTTAATATTGATAATAAACCTTTGGTCATAAAAGGTGGGGTGAATGGAAATTTCCCCTGTTGGCAGAGTCCTCCACTGCCATAGGAGCAGAAGGCAGCCTGTGGTGTCTGGAGAGATGCAGCGTCTGGCATGAGCTGGATAGCCAGTTCCATAGTGTACATAGTGTCCAAAGTGTGCATAGAGAGGTCTTTGTGCTTAATAATATTGTTGCACTCATGTACTTATTAAAAATGTTCTAGCTGGGGTGAGGGAGTCACCCAGTCCCACCAAAGTAAGGCTGAGGAGCAGACCAGAACCTATTGTGCCAGGTAGGGAAGAGAGGGCATTGAAATATACACCTTCTGTACCCTTCTCTTCCTCTCCTGGTTAGTGGTGTCACTAGGGATTGTGTCACCTGTTGTGGGTGCATCACCCTATGATAGACCTCCTCCTCTATGATGGACCTCTTCACTCATTCGTGGGAGGTAGGCCTGCTAATCAAAGAAGTACATGAGATGCACTTCTCAAGAGCAGCGTTCCAAGTGTTGGTGTTGGACTGCATCACCTCTAGATGAGCAATGAAGACATTCTACATGGCCAACAAGAACATCAAAAGCCCCTGCTCCAAGCACAGGGATGCTTGCAACACCCTAGGCGCCATCACTAACTCCTTCACCACCATCCCCCTCCTCCTTTTCCAACTCTCGAGTTTTTGAAAGACACGCTATAGCACCAATGGCTGATTTACAATAAGTCCACCTATAGTACGCTATACAGTAAAATGAATGAATGAGTGAATGAGTGAATGAATGAATAAGCCCACTCTTTTAGAAGGAGCTTCTAAGAGGAACTGCTTGAATCAATGACAAACAAAGCCTGTTTGTCTGTCTTACTCTAACCTGATCTAGGCTACAATCCAGAGTAACTATGGAACCTTTTACACCGACATAGTTACCTATGGGAAACCTATTGTAAATGCATCGAGCAATCCAGAGTAAGTGCCGCTTACATCTTCCCATAGTTACTCTGGATTGTAGGGCTAGACTATATGTATATATGTAGGGCTAGTCTATCTGTATATAGAGCTACTCTAAGGGTGCAATCCAGAGTAACTACGCGAAGTCCTTGCTCCGGTGTGAGAGCAATTTACTCTAGATTACAATATGAATTTCCCATAGGTTTTCACTAGGTGGTGCAGTAACTACAGGTGCACGTAAAGTCTCTTATGCGCTCCTATTGTTACTCTGGATCTGGGGGCATCTATTTATATAGCTATATAGAGGGGCCATAGTAGGTCAGTTGTGGATATGCTTTGCCTACAGAAGGTCCCAAGTTCAAATGTTAACATCTCTAGGCAGAGAGAGAGAGAGAGAGCGAGAGAGAGAGAGAGAGAGAGAGAGAGAGAGAGGTTCCAGCCTGAATCCTTGGAGAGATGCTGTCAATCAGAGCTGGCAATGTTAAGTGAACCAATGGCCTGACTCTGTAGGCAACACCTTCTTTTTTTTGGGGGGGGGGGGATGCCCAAGGAAGAGAAGGGAAATTAGCAGAGCGATTGCAAGAGAGAGATAGGCAAGAGGGAGAGGAGGAGAGCTTCTCTCCAACACTGCGGCAGAGCACTGGGTTGTCTCCTTGAACTTCTTCATTAACCAAAAATGATGAGTTGAGTGCAGAAATGAAAGTTAGTCACTGGGAAAGAGGAAGACATTTGTGAACGGCGATATTGGAAGAAATATACCCTTAATTTCTGGCTAATGGGAAATCCTTATGTCTGATCAATTTGAGGTGTTTTGAAGCAGATGCCGCGATTACTGATCTTCATCAAAAGAGACGGCCAGGTAGAGAAAGTCAATTGCAAACAGATTTAGACCATCTCAAGTAGAGGAAATAATTCTGTGGCTGAGCTCCAGCAATTTCACTGGTCAATGCATTGCAGCCTCAATGCAACGTGATGGCCCTGCGTCTCCGAATCTTCTGAAATCAATTCTGCACTCAGCCCCTCATTGAATCGATTGGCACGGAATCTGTTTCTGCAAACCTCATGCAAGAAAAGTCAAGCGTCTCCATTGTGGTGGGTTCCTGCAATGGTGCCACTCGGCTCGACAGGCTGCCCACACTAAGCCTCCAAGTAAGCTTGTCAATCTTACCCAGTCTTGAAAAAACAGGCATAATGATCCTATACCAAAAATGAAGCAATGCATCAACTGATTTTCTAGTGACAGTTGAAATCATGGCTTCCATTTCATTTTGTTGAATCATTCTCATGCCTCCAAAAACAACCTATATATAGGTTATATATAGACCTATATATAGGTCTGCATTTCAACTGGAATAGAAAGTTGTGCTTGTTGCTTTTGTATTCCAGTGGTATAGCTAGGCTTTGATACTCAAGTTAAGGAATGTATATTTTACAACATTGATTTTATTAATGTACTGTATAATGCATTAATAATACATTAATTTATAATACATATAATACGTACATTAATGTATAGTGTATATTATACAACACCTTCTCGATTTTAACACCCACATCTTTTAGTCCACTGGTTCTTGAACATTTCAGCCTGGGACCCCTGTCAATCTGATGCTAGAGCTCCTCCATGTTTACTTGGAAGTAAGTCCCATTGTGCACAATGAATACTGTAAATAAGTATTATAAATACATACTATAGTACTTATATTATTATAATATAGTACTTATATAATAGTACTTATATTATAGTACGATAGTACTTATAAGTACTATAAATACATGTAGGGAGTGGTCTCAAACTGAGTATACAGGCAGCTTATGAACTTTGCTTTTTAAAATATCCTTATTCTTGCCCAGAGCACTTAAAATTTACATGGATAAAAAAAACAGAATCAAATTTCCAGGATTTCTGCAAGCACCAACACACATCGCAGAAATAAAACACACACTTAAATGAACCCATTCCCGCACCCCACTATTACATCTCCTGTCGTGTTTGATCAACTGGGTCAGAGATAGTTGGGGGGGGGCTGCTTAGAGGCTCAGTAAGGGCCACATCTGGCCCCCAGGCTGGAGTTTGGAGACACCTGCTCTAGGTCAGCCCAGCAATCGCAGAATACAAATCTAATGAATGAATGAATGAATGAATGAATGAATGAAGCACTCTGGTGCTTGCTAACTTCTGGGGTTAGTGATGTTGCTAACCTCAGGTGTTACTACTAACTGATCTTGCTAACCTCTGGGGATAGTACTAACCTCTGGTGGTTTGTGATGTTTGGTTTTTCCATAGATGTCCCACTGGGGATTCATGTACTGGGGATATCTGGGGGAAAACATGGTGGCTAATAATTTACCATCACATCCATGCTGCCAGCATGAAATTGGAGAGGTGGTTAAAAAAAAGGTTGATTTGTGGAGGGGGTCAATTTGAGACCTTCTTGCCCCCGTCTTACTTCCAAATTCCATGTCAAACGTTCTCAGAGGAGAATTTTCAAGCTGCGCATTGGATCGCTGAGCTGCACCTATGCTCCAAGTGGAGGTGAAAGATGCGACAGGCTCCGAGAAACTATTTAGATCAACATTTGTTTTAGAGGCAGGCAGTTCTCTTGCCGAGCAGATGATTTCCTCATTTTCCACTGACCTTTTCAGCTACCTTTTCCCGTATCAGTGCACACATGGCAGCAAACTTATAAACAATCCCCCCAATGATAGAGCATGAAATTGCTAATTAGTTCTCCGAGTGCATTTGTGATGTCTTTCTGAGCACCTCTATCTGAAACTCAAGTCTCTAGGCAGAGAATATACAGACACAAACCAGCTGCGGAGATTTTGCTGCTGGGACTGCTGGTTAGCATGTGTACCCAGCTGGAGGCAGGCAGACCTGAAGCAGGCAGGAGCCTTACATAATGTTTTTGGTTTCAGCAGTGTTTTCAAGCAGTGTGCTGTGGCACACTGGTGTGCCATGGCTAGTCCTCAGGTGTGCCATGGGAATTGGGGGATTGTTGTTCATTAATAGGAAAATTGGGGGATTTGAACAGTCTGGTGTGCCTTGTCAATGGTAAAAACAATTGATGGTGTGCCTTATTCATTCATTCATTCATTCATAGAATCCACTGGGAAGGTACCCAGTGGATCATCTAGTCCAACCCCCTATGTGTAGCAGGAAATCCTCATCTTGTGGGGACCTGGGTCTCGATCCCTGGCCTGCTGGTTAACAGGCACATTGTCTTAACCACTTGCGCCACCAGAGGACCTCAATATTATGGTGCAATCCTAACCATGTCTACTCAAAAGTAAGCCCTTTTATGTTCCATGGGTCTTACCCTGAGTGTCTTTAGGATTGCAGCCTTAATGGCTTAGCATGTGTGCGAGGGTGTCCTCATCTTTCTGCCCACATTCCGTGTCAAATCAAGCAGACTGAGGAGAGGGAACTATCAACATTCCAACTGTCAACATTCCAGTCATTAGGAATTCTTCAGTGGCTGGAATGAAGCCACTCATCATCAGCTGTTGTTGTGACACCAGCACAGTATCTATCTATCTATCTATCTATCTATCTATCTATCTATCTATCTATCTATCTATCTATCTATCTATCTATCTATCTATCTATCTATCTATCTATCTGTCTGTCTGTCTGTCTGTCTGTCTGTCTGTCTGTCTGTCTCAGATAACAGGTAATGACAGGTAGGTGGCAATTCTGTCCCTTGCAGATAAGAAAATTAGCAGATTGCAAATTCACATGTAATCAGAATTGACTGTATATTTATAAGGCATTGACTATCAATATGCTTCCAAAATGTTCTCAGCAGCTCAGAGCTGCCTTCCTTGCGTCACTAAACATGTGTTAATTTTTTAAAAAAGACCTATTTACCTGTTCACTTTAATGACCCTTGTGGAACTATTAAGAGCTAAATAATAGTCTTTTGAAACCACCTAAATGGTTCCCTGAATGATCTGATGGCCCCCAAGGAGCCACATTTTGTGTGCCCTCCGGCAAACTGCATATTTTTTCCTTAAAAGACACACAACACACACACACACACACACAACCCTGTTTTCAGAATAGCATTAGGAAAGATAAATTAATATGTTTATGAAGGCTGCATCCACCATTAAACTTTAAGTGTCTTGGAATAAAACAATTGGGAAGGCATTTAGGATTCAAATATAAATGCATGGTGCTATTAAAATGGCATTAAAAAGGTTATTTCAAAACACAAAAATGAAGGACAGACTATATAACATGCAGAAACAGGGTAAAATGGGCCTGACAATTTCCTACTGCAAGTTGTAAATGTTTCAGATCCATATTTTATTTTTCAGCAAGTGTAACTCATAAATGTATTCATATTTCAATGGCCTGTTAAACTGTATATTTATATATAGGTACAGTGGCACCTCATGTAACAGAATTAATTTGTTCCGGAGGCAGTTTCTTTATGTGAAACTTTCTTTACATGAAGCGGATTTTCCTATAGGAAACAATGGAAACTTAGATGATTGGTTCTAGAACCCCAAAAATATTCCTATAAAAATATTAACTGGATGTAAAAATGATGACAGAACACTGGGATTGAATTCAAAACATGCATTCAATGTGCATGATCTTATGGAGTCTACTTAGGCGGCAGTCCTAAAGACACTTTCCTGGGAGTAAGACAATGGGGCATACTTCTGGGTAGACACGGTTATGAGGCTGCAATCCAAGACACCTTCAAAGTGTCTCCCCACTTTCTCCTTCTCTCCATCCTGAGCCTCTCTCTCCCCTGCTCCCTTCTGGCTGCCCTGAGCTGCTTCCCTCTTCTCCACTGCTCTTCTCACCCTCCGGCCACGGGAGGAACAGCATGGAAGTGTTGCTTTCACTATGGGCAGGTGTGCTAGGCAGCCCTGATGCTTTTTAAACAGGCTGCCGGCCAGCGCGTCTGCCCCAACTGCCAATGAATGTGTTCTTTACGTGAAGCACTTTCTTTACGTGAAGCAGAATCCTGGAGAAATTTTTGTTTGTTACGTGAAACATACTTTACGTGAGGTTCCAACTCACTGCCTGATCGTTCTCTGGAATTAGCTTTGAAACCACTTTTTAAATTTTTAATGTACCATATATATACTCGCATATAAGCCGAGTTTTTTTAAACTCTTATTTGGAGCTTAAAAAGCTCCCTCGGCTTATATGGGGGTCAAGCAGCCAGCTAGTCCAGCAGGAGTTCCCAGGAGAAACAGGTCTCTTTATATTCCTCCTTCTCCTCCTCCCTTTCCTCAGAGACTCCTCCATCCCCCTCTCCTTTCCTATGAAGCCTAAGCAAGTAGGTGTCCAAATAAGTAGGTATACTTTCTAGTCAGGGTGAGAAGAATTTTCTGCCCTGAAGTCTTGGAGGGGGCTATTAAGGAAGGGTCTTTCTGAAGTCTATTAAGGAAGGGTCTATTACCCCTGGGGCTATTAAGGAAGGGTCTCTCTGCTAAACATCTTATTTTGGTTAAAAATCTTATTCCTCGCAAGTTTTGAGGAGGTATGTTTGCAAAGGGAGGGTCTATGCAAATGATGTCCCCTCACTCCTCCCATTGAGTATGCTGAGTCAGGCAGGTTCATAGATGCCCCACTAAGAATTCTCTGAGGAGAGAGCGGACCTTTGAGTGCCTGCACTCCTCTCTCCATCCACCGACTTTGCATGCCTACTCAGAAGAAAGTCCCATCCTAGTCAATGGAGTTTACTCCCAGGTAGGTGTGGAAAGGCTGGCAGCCTCAGAGCCCAGTCCTCTCCATGCCTCCTCAGAAGTAATCCCATCCCATTCAATGAAGCTTACTCCCAGGAACGTGTGGATAGGATGGCAGCCTTAGAGCCCAGTCCTCTCCATGCCTCCTCAGAAACAAGTACTGAGTGACCATATGTCCTCTTTTCCCAGGACAGGTCCTCTTTTTTAGCCTTGTATCTTGGTGGGGAAAAAAACAATTGCCCTTGTTTTCTTTGTTTGCTGGCAGCATTAAGCCATCCTGGTCAAAGGACTGACTCCCTGGGAAGCACTGACCTACCATATGTCCTCTTTTCCCAGGACAGGCCTCGGCTTATATGCGGGTCGGCTTATATGTGAGTATATATGGTACATCTTCTTTGGGAACAGTGACTCTGGCTGACTGGGGTCATATAGGGCAGTGGTCTTCAACCTTTTCTGTGCTATGACCCGCCCACCCGCCCATCCGTCCGTCCATCCATCCATCTGTCTGTCTGTCTGTCCATCTGAAATGTCCCTCACAGTATGTCTGTCTGTCTGTATGTATGTATGTATGTGCAACCTTTTGATTTTAAATGTAGGCTACCTCGCTATGGCTGCAATCCTAAAGACACTTTCGTGGGAGTAACACCTATTGAACACAAGGGAGCTTACTTTTGAGTAGACATGGTTAGGATTGTGCTCAACGCCTGGTGCAAGGGAGTAGCAACAGGATGCAGGTGTGCTCCCTGAGGCATCTGGGGGTTACCAAAACTGGACTAGATGGGCCTTGGTCCTGCTCTAGCAGGGATCTTCTGATGTAAATTGATAGATCTTAACCCTTTGCTCAAGATCTGAATTGGGTTCTTCTCCTGGGGTGCTGATCTTGCATCTTAAGCCTCCTCTCCTTATGTCAGGAGCCAGCCGTGCAATTAATACAAGCTCAGGCTCGGGTGAGTTTGCTTTCTGGAGTTTGCTTCCTAAGTCTTCTTCTTCCTAAGCTGGCCCTTGACAGGCACTCAGTGACATGGCTGGTTCCCCACTGGAGCTCTCCCAGGTTAGTGAGCCGGGACCGAGATTTCATTAGGAGTGTCAAAGCTGTGACTTGGCCTTCTGTTCCCTTTTAATACCTGATTGTTTTCCTGATTTTTTTAATTTCTCCTGTGGTTTGGAGTCTTTAAGTTCCTCACATTTAAAAGCTGTATTTTGAAAAGAGAAAGGGAGGAAGCAGGAGGGATGGTTGGGGAACAAGATTGCACCAGATGGCACTTCTTCTCTCCATCTCTAGCATCTCTCTGCCCCATCTGATCTTGGGGTTCCATTTTGGAAGCTGGCGTGAGTAGAGATGAGGGGTCAGACAAGCTCCAAGTCCGGTTTGGTTATTTGACCTGCTTTCCAAAAGCCTGCAGAGAAGATCAGAACATCCAAGGTTAATAGTTCCTCCATGGACACATCAAAAGTGATGGTCGAACTGGACGTCAAACCTGACACAATTAGTTTACTCTATTAAAAAGAAGATTGGCAATGGCTGAAAAGTAGGTACAGTGGTCTGAATTCATATGAGGGCCATGTATATATGTATGTATGTATGTATGTATGTATGTATGTATGTATGTATGTATGTACTCACCACAATCTTGATGCACCAAGACCACCTTATTCCTCCACAATCTTGATGCACCTCTCCAATGCACCTCACCAAGACCTTGTAGCTCACCAGTGATGCACCACACCAAGACCTTGTCTGCAGTTTAAATCAGGAGGAATTAAATTAAATTAAATTCAGGTGTCCTAGGAAGATTTCTCCTGGGTCAGATAGGAGTTCCGGGGTGGATCTCTGTCTCGTAGCTCATCAGATGATCGGGAAAAGGGTTTGAGCCACCTCGTTTGGCCATACTCCGCACTGACTACCCTCTGGATGCTATTTAGCACAGTAAAAGAAGCCTATTACCATCAGGTATATTCTTAATGGAGGAGATTAACTCTGTTGTACCAGGTATACCACCAATTATATTCTTAATTTCCCAGACTGACTATGAGAAAGTATCAGAGCTTAAGAACATCAGAGCATAATAAGAGCCCTGCTGCATCTTGGCCTGGATCAGACCAAAGGATCAGGGCTAGTCCTGCCTCCTGAATCTCACAGTGGCCCACCAGATGCTTCAGGGAACGGAGACCTGCATCCTGGTTCCTGGTTCCATCCAAATGCCTTAGCATCTGGCATTCCTTGAATTTGGCATGAGTAGCTTACTTCTAGTACCAGAAAGTTCAACATACCCATCATGGCTTGTAACCTGTGATGGAGGTTTCCTCCAGAAATCTGATCAACGAAGGCATCTAGGCCAACCCCCATCACCGCATCCTGTTGCATGGAGTTCCACAGATTACTTGCTGGGCTTTTCCAACACTCAATTTTAGTGGATGTCCCCTGGGTCTGTGGTTGTTTAAGAGGAAAAATCAGAGATAAGAACATCACGCACAATCTTCTAGCAATCTGGCTGCTGGTGCTGCTGGTTCAGGGCCAGCCTGTCCATGACATGAGATGAAGGAGCCAGATGGAGTTGCAATGTTTGGGGAGCAATTAACAGACAAACCTGTGAACTTCTTCCAATTTGTGGAAAGCAAATTAGAATTTGTGGAATTTGGGGAAAGCAAATTGGAAGAAGATGGAAGCTGTAAGAGCCCTCCACCTTGTTCGCTAAAGAGGGGGAGGACAAAAGAAAGTAGCCATGTGCTTATGAAGCATGATCCCTGCAATCCAGAGTAACTATGGGAAGATGTAAGAGGCACTTACTCTGGATTGCTCTATGCATTTCCCATAGGTTTCCCATGGGTGGCACTGTTACTACGATGGTGCAAAAAGTTCCCGTATTTACTCTGGATTGTAGCCAAAGTGAGCATGGAGAAGCAATTTTGTACCTGATCCCCTCTTGCTTCAGTTGCAATCCTCTCCTTTGAGAACCATTGGTGGGACAACTTTGAACCCTTTTAATTTGAGCATCAGCTTCACATTGGTACACAAAAGCGATGCAATCTTGCCTACCTGTGAGAAGTATCACTCATGGCTTTCGGAGTAAGTTCCTTTTAAATGGTAATGATGATCCTGCCATTTCCATCCAGTGACAAAGAACGGGCAGGCGGCATGCCACGGGCTCCTGTCAGTTATCTGCCATGTCTCCAAAAACACATTCCCGCAAGTGTCCCCCCCACCCGAAAAGCACCTGTGAATGAATAAATTTATGTCAAGAACAGCAATGCCATTTGTTTGTTTAACAGCCATAATTACTTGCAAGCTCCTCTGCGCATTTTGTTTTTTGTTTTTAATGCTTTTGGCAAGTGCCGGGTGTTCCGAGATCTCCTTGCAGTCATTATAATTGATCCGTGTTGTTAAGAATGTATTCTGACTCCTGCATTCAAGACCCTGTTCTTTTTGAGCGGGTGGTAATTATCCATGAGCTCTGTCAGATTCCGACTAACCGCATGCGAGAAGCGCATGAAAACAGTGTGACAGCTCATGACACATCAGGGCCAGGAGACTGAGCTGTTTCACAAACAACCCCTTCCAAATCTTGCCCTACTGTCATTAGGACGCACTTAATCCAAACTGGTTTCAGTACTTGGAGTGTGGCAGCAGTGCTAGTTTGGAGGAGTGCTGAGATAGTGTGGCTAGATGTTCTAGCCAGTGGTGGGCCTGGCCTGGCCCAACAACCGGCTCGCTGGAAGTAGGCGGGCCAGGCTGGGGTCAGGGGGCGGGGCTGGGGTCAGGGTGGGGCCAAGAAGGGCCAGGGGCGGGGCCAGGGGCAGGGGTGGGGCGAGGGGAGGGCCCCAACCCTGGCGCACTGCGCCTGCGTCAACGTTGGCACAGGCGCAGTGCGTCTCCTCCAGACCATCTACCAGCTGGAGGAGATGCACTGTGTGTCTGCCAAGGTTAACGGACGCGGATCCGGATTCGGGCAATCTGGCCTGAACCGGTCTGGGCCCACCACTGGTTCTAGCCCAGTACTCTTGTCCTCAGCATTTCCTTTTGTGCTTGGGCACGTGCTCAACTCCATTTGAAAAAGTAGGGAGTTGGGGCAGGACAGGGAGAAGAAGGACAGTGACATTGGGGGGAATCATGGTGATGGTGCATGATACCTGTATGGGTACAGGACACCAGTATGAGTCAATCCACTTCCTAACAACGCATCTTCATGCCTGATTAGCAGTCTGGTCATGTACCAAGTTATCAAAGGGAATCACATTTCTCAAACTAAAAGTGATACAGAGGCATCATAAAGGTTTGTGTCACCTGGTGCACGTCACCCCCATGATGAACATCATGGGTTGTGGCAATGCCCTGAGTTGTGGGCAATGTGGCAATGCTCTAAGTAGTGAGTCGTGGCAATGTCTTGCATTGTGAACACATCTTCGCTCCACCCAACTCTGTCATTCTATGATATCCCACTTAGCTGAGGTGGACTATAATATTAAAACAAATATCAGGAATGTCCTACTCTTTTACATTTCCATGGGATTCACATATCTCACATACATTTCCATGGGACTCACAGTATCTTTTGGGCAGGTGGCTGAGAAGCCCATCTGTTAAGGCAGCTATTTTCAACCATTGTGTTGTGGTTGTTTCTCATATGTGTTGCAGAAATTTGGGGGGATCAATTGAGGAATTGAGCCCCCTACCAATAGCATGGTGTGCCTTGTCAATGGTAAGAAAAAAAATTAAGTGTGTCTTGACAACATCTGCCAATTTTAGTGTACCATGAGATGAAAAAGTTTGAAAATCAATTTGTTAAGGGATTATAGCCGCTGATGACAAGATTTTTAAAGCCTAGTGGGGTTGAAAATGCAGTGGCAGATAACAGATTTCAGTCATGCGTAGGGCACAATCCTAATCATGTCTACTCAAAAGTAAGCCCTATTGTGTTCAGTAGGTCTTACTCCCAGGAAAGTGTATTTAGGATTGCAGCCTGACCCCCAAATCCAGAATAACTACGGGCGCACGTAAGAGACTACGTGCACCTGTAGTTACTGCACCACCTAGTGAAAACCGATGGGAAATTCATATTGGAATCCATAGTAAGTTGTTCTTACACCGGAGCAAGGACTCCCTGTAGTTACTCTGGATTTTGCCCCTAGACTATTAGACCTCTTGATCAGGTTTGCATGCCAGAGAGGAAAGAGTCCACTAGCTTCATAAGCCAAGTTTTCATCCTGGCTCCAGCATTTAGGTTTCTTTAGAAGTGATGGTATTTGGCAACCAAAGATCTGTTTGCACATGGAACATCAAAAGCATGAATCTTTCATGAATCTCCCATCACAAATGCTTTCTTTTTGATACAGAGCCAAAAATATATTTTTTGACATCCGACTCTTTGGAATGACAGACGTTCAATCTGTTTGTGAGGTTGCATCAGGCGTGTGCGATCCTACTTGCCTTAAATGATTGTGAAAGGGCTTCAGTGTGTTCAGAAAGTGCTGGTGGGGAAGGCAGTCCAGCAAGTGGATCAGGCCCAGGTTTGGGGAAGTCTAGTCTAGGAAAGCTAAGCCAGAACTTAATTGTCATCCCTAGTGCAGTGTTACACAAGCTGCTTGGAGTTGTGCCTGCAAAATTGTGGGGTATATAGGTATATAGAGGTATATGAAAGAGGTATATAAAAGTATATAAGTAGCAGGACTTTCAGTCTTGAAAGTCTATGGTATCGTGCTTGGCGCTGCGTATGCTGCATGCGAAGCACGAAAGCCTGGGTTAGATTGTTATGGAGGATAGGCTGTTACCCAAGCAGCAAATCCCCCCTCTCCCCGCCACTGAATTAGTCCAATGGAAAGGCAGAGCCAATACGATTGAATCCATCTGGCGTCGCAGAGCTGGGCTAAGGACAGGAGCTCACCCTGTCTTGTGGGGCCGACCCAGATCTTGAACCCTGGCCTGCTGGTTAACAGGCACAGCGTCTTAACCGCTTGTGCCACCCACAGTATATATAGAGGGGTATATAAAAGAGGTATATAGGTCTGGCTATATAGGTTTGGAATTCAGTTGATTCTTTCTCAACTGATTCTTTCTTATCCAATCTTATTGGCTATCATCTTATCAACATACTCATAATATACAACATAATATACAATATACAACATAATATATTGATAATATACTACATAATGAGTACATACAGCAATAACATTTGTCCGATTAAGGACTAGAGCATGGATGAAAGTAAAAACTATGGATTAATGACAAGGTGTCACCTTATTTAGCTCACAAATTTATCTAGGCAAGTGAAAAAGGAAAATAACTGTATTACACATGAATGTGTGTGACACCTCAATAAAAGAAAAATGAACGCAAGAACATTGGTAAACTTTGTGGAATGTTGGATGAAATTGAACATGGATGGAATGTGAAGCTGATTATAACTGTGGTTATAATTGAAAATGGTTGAAAGAACAAAGCGGTGTTGCTATTGTCCTTGATCTTTCTTGTCTTCTGGAATTTAATGTCCAGGGTAACCAGACAGTGCAAACCTAAGCCTGTCTACTTAGAAGTAAGTCCCATTGTGTTCAATAATACTTATGCCCAGGAAAGTGTGGTTAGGATTGCAACCAAAATCCTATTCAGCCTTTCTGTGTCTCTGATGTTTTCTACTTAGTGTCTACTTTAGCATGAGGCAATAAACCAATACAGTGATTCTGAATGTATGTATGTATGTATGTATGTACGTACGTACGTACGTACGTACGAACGAACGAACGAACGAACGAACGAACGAACGAATGAACGAACAAACAAACAAACAAACGAACAAACAAACAAACAAACACAAACAAATAAATTCTCAAACATTTTAGTACCAGGACCCACTTTTTGAACAACAATCTGAAGGGACCCACTGGAAGTGATATCTGATTTTTTAAAATTCCCCAGATATCCCCAGGGCAGCAATCCTGTTCATTCTTACCTGGGAGTGAACCCCACTGACTATCATTTTTAAAACAGTAGCCTGTTCACAGTACACATCTGAAACATTTTTCCAAATACAGTTGCATACCATGGTAGCATCAAGTCTAATGTATTACAAAATTAAAATGCACATTGAAATGAATGGGAACCCACTTGAAATTGCCTCTTGATCCACTTAGTGGGTCCCAACCCACAGCTTGAGAAACACTGGGCTATTAAAGTTATTGTCCTGGTTGTCCTTAATTCCATGCACATCTCCTAATGGTTTCAAGTGTCGAAGGATATTTATATAACTAAGGATACCCTTCCAGGGTATTCTCAAAGTAGAAACACTCCATCAAATACGTCCAAAATCAGTATCGTCACTGTCATAGGAAGAGACTGTAGTTCAACGGGGCAGCATACTTTCCACAAAGGACGTTCCAGGTTCAACCCAGGACATCTCCAGACAAGGCCAAGTAGAACGGCTGCCTGGAATTTCAGAGACTTGATTGCCAGGAGATATTGAATAAGAGCCCAATCCTATGAATATCTACTCAGAATTACGTCCCATTATAATCCATGGGGCTTACTCCCAGGATATATGGATAGGATTTCAGCCTGAGTCTCTTTTCCCAGAGGGCAGCTTCTTATGTTCCGTCTCCAGCATCATCATCTGTAAATGTTTCACTCTTCAAGGAAATATCCACTGGCTGCTTATTAGGAAGAATATTTAGATACCATTTTTTCAGTATGAATTAGTTGACTAAGGGAGCAATCCAGAGTAAGAACATGCTCTGATGTAAGAACAATTTGCTCTGGATTGCAATATGAATTTCCCATAGGTTTTCACTAGGTGGTGCAGTAATTACGGGTGCACAGTGGCGCAAGCAGTTAAGATGCTGTGCCTGTTAACCAGCAGGCCAGGGTTTGAGACCGGGTCAGACCCACCAGACAGAGTGAGCTCCTGTCCTTAGCCCAGCTCTGCGACGCCAGCTGGATCCAATCGTATTGGCTCTGCCTTTCCATTGGACTAATTCAGTGGTGTGGAGAGGGGGGATTTGCTGCTTGGGTAACAGCCTATCCTTCATAACAATCTAACCCAGGCTTTCGTGCTTTGCATGCAGCGTATGCAGCGCCGAGCATGATACCATAGTCTTCCAAGACTGACGGAGGCCTGCTGGTGCTGGTGCACTGTGCATTTGGTGCATTTAAAGTGCGTTTGATACCTAATCTATAGGTACCCCAAGACGGATGGAGGCCTGCTTTTTTAATGTCTCTTATGCGTTCCTGCAGTTACTCTGGATTGTAGGGAGAGTGGTTGATGTGATGGGCACCTTGATTCTAACTTGCACACACCAGAAGAACCAGGCTACATGATCTGTGCTGTATTTGGATTTATTTATTGGATCCCATTAAACCTCCACCTGCATACTTGGGTGGTATAGTTCCAGGAGGGCTATGGGAGGTAAGGGCAGACTTGTGATCACTTTGCGATATGGGGATATTTCTCCCCTTAACCCCTTGTCTAGCCCAACCTTGCCCTATGGGGCTAATTTGATTAACCCCCAAATCCAGAGCAACTACAGGTGCGTGTAAGAGACTTTATGTGCACCCATAGTTACTAGACCACCTAGTGAAAACCTATGGGAAATTCTTAGTGGAATCCAGAATAAGTTGTTCTTACACCGGAACAAGGACTCCCTGTAGTTACTCTTGATTTTGCCCTAAGTTGTGCAAATCTGATCAGCCCATACAGGGCTGCCTGGGTCTGGGCTGGGAAGGTTCAGGGTGGGGGGCTGCTGCTTCTGATCCCATCCCTTTCTAAGATTGAACCCCACCACCAGAAGACTCTTGCACAAGCCAGCATTCTCTCTTCACCCACCTGGTGTGTCACCAGGGAGTGTGTAGGGTGCAGGCTGCACCTGATGAAGTGTATGGGGGGGGGGTGACAACTACAACCCAATCGTTTTTAAATCCTGGTATTTTTGAATAATACCATCATGTTATATATCAATCAATGCATAATCTCATGCAGGACACAATGAAACAAACCACACTGAAATATCTCGATCCTATCAAAAGTTATAGCCCAAAAACCCAGGGGTCCAGTTGATGGTGTGTCATCAACAGGGTGATGGTACGTGCCCCTAGTCTGGGGCACTGTCTTCTCTGCTGCTTAGGAGGAGATTCATCTTGGGGTGACGCAAACTCTCGTGACATCACTACACTTGCAATCCTAATTCCTTGGCTGGTGCAGGGACAGGATCTGGCCCTGGCAGGCCGCTGCACATCTTTGTGCTGGGATGGTTTGCTCCGTTGTGCTTTATGGCACATTGCGATACTCAGGACGCTCAGGGCCCGTTGGCACAACCCTAGGATTGAATGCATTTTCATAAAGTCCATTTCAGTAAGGAATAATCTGACCCTTTTTATGCTATACTCAGGGAATGCAAAGATTGCCACTTAAGATACTGAATAAATGGAGAGGAGTGGAATCAAACCAGCCATAGCTGCATTAAGCAGGGATGAGGAAGGATCCCAACTTTTAATAAGACTGTATGTAGCAAGGAGCCCACAATAAATAATTCAGGGCTGCTGCAATATTAAGCTGCTTCTTTGCTTTAATTCATTTCCCTCTGACTATTTTAAAGCCAGCACCTCCTCCGTCACTTGAAATAATGAGGGAGGATTCTTGGCAAAAGGGCATTCATTCTCTTTCCTGGATGGAAATGAAAGCTCGCAGCTGTTGCTTTGAGGAGGAAATTAACTTTTTCTCCAAAACCTGGTTAAATCTGCATGTACTCCTGAGTCTTGGTTTACTATGTTGCCAAACAGGGATCCCAAATCATAGTCAATCATAATGCAAGAAGTTGGGAACTGCTTGAAGGACTTCTAGTGGTACAGCCCCGACGTCAGAAAGGAATAGGATTTGTTTGGATGAGTGCTCCCCCCATATTAGAAGCCCATATGGGTGCTTTCAATGAGGACAAACATCCAATCCCATTAAACCTCCACCTGCATACTTGGGTGGTATAGTTCCAGGAGGGCTATACCATGCAGCTGATCTATAGAAACGGTTTTATATGGACACAATCCAGAGTAATGGGGATTATGAGGAGTCCTTGCTCTGGTGTAAGAACAATTTACTCTGGATTGCAATATGAATTTCCCAAAGGTTTTCTCTAGGTGGTGCAGTAACTACGGGTGCACGTAATGTCTCTTACATGCTCCTGTAGTTACTTTGGATTGCAGGGTTAGTCTCTCATAAACCCAGATCCTAATCTATAGTACTTGAAAAGAGGGATACATTTACAGTTATATAATATAATATTATTATGTAGTATATTGTAGTATGATTATTTTTATTCTTGCCTACCAGAATTAACCTGTTGTTGCAGGATTAAAATTTCAAGAATATTTGTGGTGGTGGGCATTGGGCACTGGGCATTGCCACAACATCTGGCAATGGTTAGCACTGGGCACCACTGGGCACTGGGGGGCACCACCATGCAGCAGACTATTATTTAGAAAACATAACATGTGTATAGTGGCCTGTTAATAATAATGATCTAACATTATTCTAAGTGCAGGTATACACCCACGTCCAATATATTAAGAATAAAATACATATTGAAATGTATGGGTTTCCCACTGGAAATGGGCTTACCCACCTAGTGGTCCCAGCATGTGCAGCTTCTCATCTGTGAGATCATCAGTGTTCTCATCATCACCTTCTTCATCCAGGATTCCCAAGTGGCCCAGCTTGCCCACCCCTGGTTTAAACCGTATCAGTGTGTGACCATGTCCTCTTTTTCCAGGATATGTCCTCTTTTTTTAGCCTGGTATCCTGAAAAGACAATCTTCATTCTCATCCTTTTCCTTGTGAGCAGCCTACTTGTAATTAATAAATTATGTGCAATAGTTTTAAATTTAATCTGTAATAAGGTAACTTACTATAAATTATAAGTTACTATATAAGTAGTACTATATGTAACTATATTACTAACAATAAATGCTAACGTATTACTTGATTTAATATAGTAATATAGTAACTTATTATAGATTATAAATTACTATATAAGTAGTACTATAAGTAACTATGGTGTATTACTAACATAGGGTGAAATCCAGAGTAACTACAGGGAGTCCTTGCTCTGGAGTTAGAAACAGTTACTCTGGATTGCAATATGAATTTCCCATAGGTTTTCACTAGGTGGTGCAGTATTTATGGGTTCACGTAATGTCTCTTACGTGCTCCTGTACTTACTCTGGATTGTGCCCTATATATGATAATGTATTACTTAATTTAATATAGTAATATAGTAACTTATTATAAATTATAAGTTACTATATAAATAGTACTATAAATAACTATATTACTAACTATATATAATGTATTACTTAATTTAATATAGTAATATAGTAACTTATTATAAATGATAAGTTACAATATAAGTAGTACTGTAAGTAACTATATTACTAACTATATATATGATAACATATTATAGTAATAAGTAATGCAGTTTTTAAATTAGTTTTAAATTGCCTAAAAGCAATATATATGAGTGTTTTTAGCATTTATTTTGTTGCATCCTACATTTTTCTTGGGTGTCCTAAATTTTGAAAGACTTTTAAAAAACTTTTGGCAATTATGAGATCTTGCCAGCTCTGTACCAGACATAGGTGTCTATGGTACATAAGTGCCTAGGTCTTTGGTACATAGGTGTCCATAGAGAAGTTTAAGATTGCACAATCCTAACCATGTGTTCAACGGGGGTCTTACTCCCAGGAAAGTGTCTTTAGGATTGCAGCCGCAGTATCCTTTGGATGGAGCCAAATCTGGTTTGCCTTCCTCTGTGTCCACCCCAACCATCACTCCTTTTCCTGGCCCCCTTTCCCCACCATCCTTCCAGTTGTATTTGAAGAGCAAGGGGGATTGAAGCGAGCAAAAATCGATGCAGGAGGCTTGTTGCACTTGCTCCGCGGTGGAAATGCCAAGGCATTAGCTTCAATGCTTCCCCGTGTAAGCAGAATCGGATTTCACAGACAGATACACACAAGGGCACACACAGCAAACAAAGAGTCACTGGGGGCCAAGAGAGAAGAGGGATATTCACCAAATCCCATTTATCAGACAGGGAGGAGATCCGGGTTTGTTTTATTGAGCAAAAGCAATGTTAAATGACCTTAACAGCTCTTCGCTTGTCCCTCTGGCCATTGTATGGCTGTTGTTTATAGAAAGCATCCTCCCTTCTGCTGGAATCAATGATTAAAACGGGCTTGTTAATCAACTCATTAAATACTACTTAGAGCAATAATTTTGGATAATGGGCAATTTCAAAGAGCGTTAATGACACTCTGAAGCCAGGGTGATGGAAAGAGGCTCAGATACTGAGCAGGCCTGAGATGGAAGGGAAAAGGAGGTACATATTCAGCATGCCAGGGTATAAGTGGTATCATCATCATCATCATCATCAATGATAACACATAAGGCAAATCTGATTTCAAATATCTTGCAGTTCCGAGTAGACCCTTTTGGGCCAATGTAGTGCTACCCATGTAAGGGAAAAGGTTCCCCTTGCCCTGTGGTAGTTGAGCGGCAACCCCAATCATCATCATCATCATCATCATCATCATCATCATCCTCATCCTCATCCTCATCATCAATGAAAACACATAAGGCAAATCTGATTTCAAATATCTTGCAGTTCCGAGTAGACCTTTTTGGGCCAATGTAGTGCTACCCATGTAAGGGAAAAAGTTCCCCTTGCCCTGCGGTAGTGGAGCGGCAACCCCAATCTTGTGCTGGATCCAGCACAGGTATACCAGCCTGCCTGTTCCAGCACAAAATTGATGAGGACCGATAGAGAACAGATCAATTTTTTCCAGGATCCCAAGCAGGTGGATGCTGAGATATTCTCCAATGAGACCAGAGGGGAAAGATGGTTTGCAGTGAGTAATGAGCTTCTTTGGGTATTGCTTCTCCTCTTCCCAGGATGTTCATTGTTCTGCTTGCTTGTTTTTAATGCCGTTTCATGAGGTTGATGATCCTGTAATTTCTTAACGATTTACTCAAGATGGAGAAAGAAATCATAAAATATTTAATTGAAAACATTAATCTAATCAGGCTCTTATAGGTAGCGTATGGTGGAAACTACATTCTTTCCTGTATTATGCTTTGAAGGACACTCACTTTTGCATAGCAAAAGTCCACAGCTAGTGGTACTCAAAATTTCTGTCTTCTGGGAACTTGTTCGGTGCTGAGCTGGTTCAGACAATCATCAAACCATGGTTTAGATCAGTGATTTTCAATCTTTTTCATCTCATGGCACACTGGCAAGGCACTGAAATTGTCTAGGCACACCATCAGGTTTTTTTGTTACCATCGACAAAGCTTCCTGTGGCCCACCAGAGGACTATCTGTGGCACACCAGTGTGCTACTGCAAACTGGTTGGAAATCATGGGTTTAAATTATAGTGGAAAGGATGGTTTTCCTGTATCCCATCCCATTTCTTCCTCATCCTCATGCCAGAGGGGGTGAAAGATTTGGTTTAAAATAAATCTCGGGGAATAAAATAAAACTCAGGGAAGTATGATTCCCCCAGGTGGTTTCTTAGAAAAAGCCAGTCCATGTGTTTTGTGGAGCAGTGACAAGCAGATAGTGGCCGTTTATGAAAGCCCTGGAAGGATTTCAAGAAAAACTATTTCTTTATCCAAGATATATGTAATTAATCTGTGGAACTCCTTGACACAGTGATGGAATCTGGCCTTGATGCCTTTAAAAGGGGTTTGGACTAATTTCTAGTGAAAGATCATCACAAGTTACAAGCTATGTGGGATATGTGCAGCCTCCTGGTTTTATAAATAGACTACATTTCAAATTTGAAAATGTAAATTAATTTTTTCCTGTCCCCTGACAGTGTCAGAGATATGGTGTGTCCTTCTTACCAAAATGTTTGCCCACTCCTCTACTAAACATGGACCTTTTGCATGCAGTCCTTGTTTGAGATCATTCCGGGGCATCTTTCTCCGATCTATGTTGAGTCTTGATCTGACTTCTTGGTTCTCACTGTCACCTCATTTCAAGAGAAAGTGCAGTGGGAACCTTTCCAAAGCTTCTTGGCTGCAGAGTAGCACGTGCTTCATGCTTCTTTTAGGTTCCCTTGGATCTCCAAGTAGGACTCGGAACAACCCCTTGTCTGAGACCCTGGAGATTTGTCCGAACCCTGGTCTGATTCAGGAGAAAACATCTTTCTGTGTTCATAAACTGTGCGTTTAGGGTGAAGAGTATGGCTAAACCCTGTTTTTGGATGCTTATCTAAAGTGGCGTAGCTAGAGGGGGTGGAGCAGTCAGTCTGGGGGGAGCCTCACCTCTTCGGAATCGTTCCAGGCTAAGTGCACAAACAGCACTATATGGAGTAAGTACCTCTATTGGGATGAGGCTACCTCCAAAATTGACTCCTCCACCCCCTCTAGCTATGCCACTGCTTGTCTGTCACTTTAGATTTTCTCATTAAAGAAGCTCTCACAGCTTTCCAAGGAACCCCTGATTTTCCCCTAAATGCAGTTGGAATATGGCTAGCCTGTGCATTTATTTGACAGATGAGAACAGTCTTGATGGATTAGGGTGGCAACGGACTTGGGGTGGTGATGCGTTACCGTTTCATCCTTAAGCCTGCTTAATTTTGAATCCACCTTAACAGCCAAGATATGTTTTCTCAAGCCTTCTAGCAAATATTCCAAGGACAGAGATGGCCTTGATGCTTCCAAGCTGTACCAATTCCTTCCAAACTACCGTTCTTAATCCTCCTTGGGCTCATCTTTGGAAATCTTTTTGGCTGTATTTTAAAATAATGTTTAAAGCTGTGTTTCTGATTGCAACGGAGATCCTGTATTGGAAGCTAATTTACACCTGTCAGATGGTTTGACTGTGTTCCTTCATTCCGGGACCCCTGTCCCACCAGGGTTGAATGGATATGGGAGAAGTTTCTGTATGATGATGCCATGGTTGAATCTAGTGCCCCTCTGGATTCATTGGGGCCATTGTTGTGATGAGTGGGGTAGTATGGAAAAGGGAGACAACTGGTGTTGTGTGTGTTTGTGCGTGTGTGTGTGGATGCATGCTAGTCATCAAGTGATCTTGCACTTAACCAGGAGGGCTTGAGCTCTGGATAACACGATGCATCTCACTTTTTGCAAGAGCCAACACTGTAGAACAGGGTTTTTTCCCCTCAAACTGTGAGTCACAAGCCAATTTCCATTGGGTTCCCATGCATTTCAATGTGTAATTATTTTAAATAGACTTGATGCTACTGTGGTATGTGACTGCATTCGAGAAAATGTAACAGACCTGAACTTTTCACTGGCTACTGTGTATGCTTTTATCAAGGAAGGTCAATAGGATTTACTCCCAGAGGACAGTATTGGAGTCTCTTGGATTTTTGGGGAATTTTAAAAAATATATCAGCCACTGCTCTGAAGGGCTAGGAGAATTTCCCCCAAATCCAGAGTAACTATGGGAGCACGTAAGAGACTTTATGTGCACCCGTAGTTACTGGACCACCTAGTGAAAATCTATGGGAAATTCATATTGGAATCCAGAGTAAGTTGTTCTTACACTGGAGCAAGGACTCCCCGAAGTTACTATGGATTTTGCCCCTAGTCTTTATTTGAAATAAATTTTTAAACATTACTTTTTATAAACTTTTCATTTATAGGTATGCATCATTTAACCTTCCCCAATCCTTGTCATTATGTGATTAGGTCATTATATGAACATTCAGCACTCTCAAGCACAGGCTACTGGACACAGATTGCCTCATTAAGAGGCTCTTCAGAAGTTCTACTTTGGCTGCAATCCTAACCAAACTTTCCTGGGAGTAAGTACTATTGAATACAATGAGACTTCCTTCTGAGTAGACATGCTTAGGTTTGCAGTATATGTTGCGTAAACTCCAGCTCTGTTGCAGGCTACTGGAGACCAATTCACTCTTTAAAGCTGCAATCCTAACCATATTTACTGGGGAGTATGTCCCATTGACTATAATGGGACTTAGCTTTGAGTAGACATGCATAAGATTGGGCCATAAGTACCTCTTTGTTGTGCTTTTTATTATGCATTCCATCTTTAGGTTGAAGATTAACACCCAAATCCAGAGTAACTACAGGAGCATATAAGAGACTTTACGTGCACCTGTAGTTACTGCACCACCTAGTGAAAACCTATGGGAAATTCATATTGCAATCCAGAGTAAGTTGTTCTTGCACTGGAGCAAAGACTCCCTATAGTTACTCTGGATTTTGCCCTAGCTCACATATATCCATAACTGATAATACTATGTCATACAGAAGGTATTAAAAATTTTCCTGCTTGATGAAATCACTTCTGACTATGACGTCACTTTCAGGTTAATGGCGCCACTTCTGGTGGGTCCCAATAGATTGTCATTCTAAAAAGTGGGTCCTTCGCAGTTGTTTCCTGATTCTTTTTCAGTGGTGAAACTTCCTAATTTTTTAAAAACTATGGAGCTGTTAAGAACATTCTGGTGCTCCGTTGGAGGAACGATCCAGAAGTGTCAGAGCTTCTCTTCCCCCAGAGAGGTCTTCTGTTGCAACTTTGCTTTGCTGCGACATTTGCTATTCCCGGCAGGAAACTTTATAGCGCTGAACATCTGCTCTGGGGCTGTTTTTAGGTTAACTTCCATTTACGCTCCCCATGCAGTTGACTGTTTTTCAGCCTTTGCCATAATCCTTGCTGTTTTATGTTATATGTTTTATGGTCAGTGGCTGAGTTGTACAATGTTCTCCGGCAAACAGGTCTTTGGATCTTAAATCCTTTTTAATTGCAAGGAAAACTATGATCTAACTATCTTCCTGAACTTGGAGTTGCTCCTAGGCATCTACTGGAGAAACTCTGAAGTCCCCCAAACTGGGCACTAAGAAGCATCAATGTGGCAGGATGTGCTCGTACATTTGAATTCCAGATGTGCAGGTCATAACATTGCAGCTTTTCATGTACGATGTCCTTCATTATCCACCAGATCCACATTTCAAAACTTCCCATGGATTAAAAAAAATCAGTGGATTTAAAAAAAGTGGAAAAATAGATTTAAAGACCAATTTCCAAATTTCTTGTTCCTCCATTACTCCTAATGGAATAAGATTGTGCATTAATATCTGCTGGAGTTTGATTCTGGAACTCCCTACTGATGCAATTAAAATTAAAAGCAGTTTTAAAATGTAATTGTTTAATTAAGGCTGCAATCCTAAAGACATGTTCTTGAGAGTAAGACCCATAGAACACAGTGGGGCTTACTTCTGAGTAGTCGTGCTTAGGATTGCACCCTAAGGGCACAATCCAGAGTAACTACGGGGAGTGCTTGCTCTGGTGTAAGAACAATTTACTCTGGATTCCAATATGAATTTCCCGTAGGTTTTCACTAGATGGTGCAGTAACTACGGGGGGAACGTAATGTCTCTTAGGTGCTTATGTAGTTACTCTGGACTTGGCTGTTAAACAATTAAAATTCAGTCCTTCACATTTTTTAAAAAACAGCTTTTTTATTGTGGTAGAGAAGCAGTCTGCAATTAAAAATGTAAAGGACCCCCTGCCTTTCCCTGGCTCAGCCGAAGAATGGAATTATTGCTTGAATGACTACAATAGTAGAAAAAACAGTTTTTAAAACTGTGATTTGCAGTGGCCATTTGTGTTGCGTCAGATCTGTGTATAAAAATCTGTGTATTACCAGACTGGACCTGTATAATTCACATGGATAGGGCTGATCCACCTTTGAGAGCCAGCTGGGGTGGGAAGCCATTCTCCACGTATAGAGACACATTTATCCGCTTACCTGCTTTACGGCAGAAGAGGCTCTGTGATGATGGTCAGAACAGGTAGGATTGGGCCTTAAAAGTTCCCAGTGATGGAGTTGGTTGGAAGTTTAAATTAATAAGTGACTGAATAGCACAAGTCTTGGTTCCAGCATCGATATTCATCATTTGCTCTTTCTTTCCAAACAGTCATTCACTTGACCTTTCAGTGCAATGTTTATTTCCTTGTTGGCCTTTATAATCCATTCATGACTTTATTGTTCTTTCAACAACAACATGTCCCTGCTGATCCATTGCCAATCTCTTCTCTGTTTCCTGGAGTAGATCCTAAGAAACATTGTCTAAATGCAGTCATGGGACTGATTCAGTCTTCCCTCTCCACGTGAATGTGGACAGTGGCGTAGGTAGAAGAAGGTAGAGCAAATAGTCATGGAGGCAGCTTTCAAAGGGCCCTTCTAGAGCCATTCTAGGGGGGTGGTGGAGTAAAAGAGAGCCGTACGGCAGGGGAGGACCTCAGGGTGCATGTATCCTGTGTGAGATCTGTGAGATCTAGGAAGTTGGATGAACAGTGCAAGCCTATTGGTGTCTACTCAGAAATAGACACTGTTGAGTTCAATGGGGCTTCCATTGAGTTCAGTAGGGCTTGGAGCACAATCCTAACCATTTCTACTCAAAAGTAAGCCCCATTATGTTCAGTGGGTCTTACTGCCAGGAAAGTGTCTTTAGGATTGCAGCCTTACTCCCAGAAAAGTGCTCTTAGTATTGCAGCCTAGCCCTACAATCCAGAGTAACTACGGGAGCACGTAAGAGACATTACGTGCACCCGTAGTTATTGCACCTCCTAGTGAAAACCTATGGGAAATTCATATTGCAATCCAGAGCAAATTGTTCTTACACCGGAGCAAGGACTCCCCATAGTTACTCTGGATTGCGCCCTAAGGCTGCAATCCTAAGAGCTCTTTTCTGAGAGTAAGAGCCAGTGGTGGGCTTCAGGGGGTTCTCGCAGGTTCTATAGAACCATTTGCTAATGAGCGCCTGGTTCTGAGAAACTTTTACTAATGGGACATAGAACCTGTTGTTAATTTAGGTTATTAAGACACATAACCTGCTGTTAATTTATTTGAATCCCACCACTGAGTAAGTCCAATTGAATCAATGGCACTTGTGAGTAAACATGAATAGGATTGCCATGTTACATGAGCATTTGGCCTGATCCAGCGGGGTTTTTCTTATGTTCTTACTTCTCACAGCTCCACCATAGGGTTTTTAGGAATGGAAAAAGAGGTTGAGGGAATGATCCTTGGATGGAAATCTCAAATCTCAATATTTCCAGAAACCTAACTCTAGTGGATAACAAGAACTGAGTGTAATTTTTAGATCACCTCTTTAGTTTAATCTTTTTTCTGTTTGTTTAATGACATTTTATTATTATTTGTGTATATATCTTTTTTTTGCGTAATCCCGCTCTTAATGATATGAAATTTTATTATTGTGTGTGCACACATGTGTGTGCGTAATATTATGGGGATGCTTGCAATGAACACTATACCCATAGTGTTTTTTGTGGAGCCTGGCAGAGTCTTTGGGCAATTGCCGGCTACCTAATTTGCCTCTCACTGTCTTTTGTCGGGAAGAAGAGTATGGCCTGAGGATTTCCAAATTCTTTCCTCTGCCTTATTTATGTGCATTTAATTATACATAATATTTTCACGGGGAAAAATGGTCTTCCATTATTTCACACCTCTTGTGGGTAAGATAAAAAATGAGATGCAGTCAAAGCTTAAACCCAGTTGTAAATACCTCTATTTTATATGCTAAGCCTTTGGTGGAAAGTCGGATTTGAGTAGCATCTGTTCAGCACTGCTGGGGCTTCCCTGTGATCCCTCCGCCTCCAAACATGATGCTTTCCATAAAAAACATATTGCCTTCCATTAAATAGAAGAGAATCAAGTCACTGAAGCATTGGAAAGCATCACCCCATATCTGCAAGAGTTACACCCCATTTTTTCCGTGGACAGAGACACTGAGTCCTGGATTGCCCATATGGCAAGATGTATGATTGGACCCCCTTCCTAAGTTTATTTAAACAAACCAATTTAAATTTATTAATTTATTTTAATTTATTTATTATTCCTAAATTTACTTATTTAAATTTTCCTGCAAATCACAGACTACTACATTTAAATAAAACCACAAAAATATCAGGGCTGTATTACTATCCATTTTCAATGCTCTTCTGTTCCTCTCAATGTAATTGTGAGAGGATAAGACGGATGGATGCAATTTATTACAGAATCTGAAAGGTGTTAGAACTACCCTTAACAGACTAAAGTCATAGGCTGCAATCCTAACCATGTCTACTCAGAAGTAAGGCCCATTTTACCCAATGGGTCTTACTCCCAGGAAAGTGTGTTCAGGATTGCAGCATTAGAATGCATTGGGGAATAGAAGCGCACTGAACATGGATTAAAGCTGTAGGGGAAACACAGCCCTTGATAGGCTATTGTAGTAGTCACATTTATTTTGTAATAAATTTGTTTTGTAATTCTGTACAGTGGTACCTCTCATAACAACTGCCTCACATAACAAGCGTTTCACATAACAAGTATAAATTTCAGAAATCTTGCTTCATGTAACAAGTTCCGCTACACTTAACAAGCAAGTGCACTATGTGCACACATGCTATGCAGCCCTGATGCTCCACGCGGAGATTCTTTAAAAGGGCTGCTGGCCAGCGCTGCTGCCTCTAACTGCCTCCAACCTGGGGGGAGTTGCCTGGGGGTGCCAGAGGCAGCTGCCCCTAACTTCCCCCAAGTTCCCCCACTGGCTGCCATGAACCTCCAGCAGCAGCCCAGGTATCCCTCCCAGGAAAGTGTCTTTGATTGCAACCTCCTAACCATGTCTAATCAGAAGTAAGCCCCACTGTGTTAAATGGGGCTTACTCCCAGGAAATTGTCTTTAGGATTGCAGCCTCCTAAACAAGTCTACCCACTTCACTTAAAAAGTGTTTCACTTAAAGAGCAGGCCTCTGGAATGAATTAAGCTCTTTATGTGAGGCACCACTGTACAGTGGTACAGTGTAACAAATTTAATTCGTTCCGGAGTCATGTTTGTTACATGAAACGTTCTTTACGTGAAGCGGATTTTCCCATAGGAAATAATGGAAACTCAGACAATTGGTTTCACAACCCAAAAAATATTAATATAAAAATATTAACTGGATGTAAAAATGATGACAAAACACTGGAATTGAATACAAAACATGCATTCAATGTGCATGATCCTATGAAGTCTACTTAGGCTGCAGTCCTAAAGACACTTTCTTGGGAGTAAGTCCCATTTATGACAATGGGGCTTACTTCTAGGTAGACATGGTTAGGAGGCTGCAATCCAAGACACTTTCCAAGTGTCTCCCCACTTTCTCCTTCTCTCCATCCTGAGCCTCTCTCTCCCCTGCTCCCTTCTGGCCAGCCCTGAGCTGCTCCCCTCTTCTCCACTGCTCTTCTCTCCCTCTGCCCAGCGGACACCCAGCCACAGGAGGAACAGCATGGAAGTGTTGCTTCCACTATGGGCAGGCGCTCTAGGCAGCACCTAGATACTTTTTAAAAGGGTTGCCAGACAGCACATTGAAAATGCTTTTTAAAAGGGTTGCCAACAGCACAGTTGGCCCCAACTGCCAACAAGAGTGTTTGTTATGTAAAGCACAGTTTGTTACATGAACCAGAATCCTAGAGAAATTTTCGTTTGTTACGTGAAACGTACTTTACGTGAGGCATTTGTTATATGAGGCGCCACTGTACTTACTTTTGTGCAAAATGTTCTTTCTTGCATCTTACTTTGCAGTACTTTTCGTTTTCAGCCCTTCTAATCACAATAGGCAAGAGAAGGAATGCAGGAAGCAGGAAGTTTGAAAGCCGGAGAAGCAGGACACAAGGCTAAAAAAGAGGACATGTCCTATAAAAAAGTCTATGGTCACTGTGACAGCTTCCTGGCTCACTGCTTCTCACATTCTTTAACGGCGAGGGCTGCAAATAATGCTGCAAAGGAAAACAGATTCGTAAGTAGCATATGTGGCAAAACCATGGATAAGTGAAACCATATATATAGTGGATAAATAAAACTGTGGGTACAGCCTGCACACTGCTCTGGCCAAGGTCCATGCCCTTGCCACCTGATGTCTATCACTGCCATAGCTATGAAATATTGATGGGTTGGACTCTTCAGGTTCCTGATTGGCCTGATTGGCCATGCTCCGCTGCCACCCCACAACTTCCCTGTATGATTTCTCTCTGGGTTTTATATAGTCTTCCATACTGCACTTCCATACTGCATAGTCTTCCATACTGCATACTATATGTGATGTAGGAGATCTACGTTGATAGCTTTTTACAGAGTAGTTTGTAGCCTAAACTGGGCTGTGATTGAAATAGAGAGACAATGTGGAAAAAGAACGAGCAGTGACAAGCCAGGTTGCTGTTTTCTGACGCGCTGGCCTCCTTGTCTAGTATGCTAAATATGCTATAGGTTTACCTCCCACAAATAACAGTGTGCTTATGTATAATGAATGATGACACCAGATGAGAGTTTTTATTTCACTTAGAGAAAATCAGATCTGTTTCCTGTATTTGCAGTTTCTGAGACAAATCAATTTCCCCTAATAGTTTTTTGTTCATATTAGAGTGATTCTTGTTGTTGTTGCTACATTAAATATCCATAGGAAGGAAGGAATTGAATATAAGGTTTGCTGAAAATATACAGGAAAATGTTGCTGTAAGGTTGCAGGTTTATAGTGCATGGTAAAAACAAAAAACCCAAAATAAAATGTATTTGCTTGGTGCCAACGGTAAGCATTTAACCCTACAATCCAGAGTAACTATGGGAGCACGGAAGAGACATTACGTGCACCCGTAGTTACTGCACTACCTAGTGAAAACCTATGGGAAATTTATATTGCAATCCAGAGTAATTGTTCTTACACCAGAGCAAGGACTCCCTGTCGTTACTCTGGATTGAACCCTAAGACAAAGTTAATGGCCATGGAAGGTGTGGTGCTCGGCGCCAGAACCCTGAGGAAGAAGTGGCAGAAGACATGTTATTTCTGGACTTCTCCAATGAGGAAGATCACCCCTGCCAGTGCCGACCCACATATGTGTCGGGGAGGCGGCCTCCTGCAATACGGAATGAGGACACTGCTGAAGAGAATGCAGGAGACGAGGACGAGGGAGGGGATAGGCCACCTGCACCCCCTCAATGAGAGATGTCAGTGCGTCACCCCAAGTGTAGGAAGTCAGCAAGGGGAATGACATGAAAGCCTAGTCCAGAGGACAAGCAGGGGAGACTACCAGGGTATCCACAATTGGATACCGCACCAGCACGGTGGAAATAAGTGCCACCTCCCCCCCACCAGAATGGTGAAATCCCCCTCCTGGGTGGGGGATCTGGAGGGAATAAAAGGGGCTGGAAGAAGTGGGAAGAAAGGTGGGAAAGGGGAGAAGTGATGAGAGTCTAGGCTGAGAACTGTGCCTTACTGGTCCAGGAAATGAAGGGATCCCCTCCTAAATGGGATGAACCTCAAGGGGAAAAGGAGAGCATGAGAGGACTGACGTCGAGCACCTTTCCCAGACCCAGCCATGTTGTAATATTGTTGTGCTTGTGACTCATACTTACCTGTTCATACGTTGTGTTGACATACTTACCTGTTGTACTCACCTGTTTAAGAAGCTGAACCTACATTATGGATGTAAGTAAGGACATAATTGTTGAGATACCTCAAATGTCTCCTTGGCCTTATTTGCCTGAAGGATTATCCCTGGGAACATTTCCCCCACCTGCAGAGTCAACTTCATCCCCTAAACCCAGTGGGAAGGAAGAGTATCACAGAGGGCATGGAGAACCATGGATAATTGGACTGAATCCACAGATACCAAATCCAAGTACAGGTAGATACCAGGTACGGGTATATATACAGATGCCTGTATATTAGGGTTACCATATATAATATACAGATATAGGTAAAGGTCCCCCACAGGTTAACTGCCAGTGGTTCTCAACTATGGGGTGTGGTGCTCATCCCTGTTTACAAGCCTTTAGAGCCAGCACTGTCCAAAGACATTTCCGTCCATGGTCATAAGGTCGTACGCCAAGCAGATCGGAATGCTGTTATCTTTCCCACCAAGGTGGCACCTATTTATCTACTTGCATTTACATGCTTTTGAACTGCTAGGTTGGCAGGAGCTGGGCTAAGGACAGGAGCTCACCCTGTCTTATGTGGGGACCCAGGTCTCAAACCCTGGCCTGCTGGCTAACAGGCACAGTATCGTAAGCACTTGTGCCGCCACAGCCCGCGGTGACCATATATCATAACTGCAAAAGAGGATAGCTTTCCCCATAATGATATACGCTCAATAAAAATGTAGCACATGGCAAAGTAAAAGCTAAAAACTCTTGAATCTATTTTTCAGGTGGTTAATTAAAACACTGTAGCTGCAAACCAAACCAGTTTAGACCAGCATAACTTATTTGTCTCCCTGTCCCCCCCCCCCAGGAGTGGTGCAGAAGTGCCTTACAACACTTTTGTGACACCCCCAGGCCAGCATGGGACTGTACTGGGATTTTTGTTGGCCTAACTGGGAGTTAGAATTGCATTCTATATTACTTATTATTAAATTTAAAACTATTATATATTAATTCATTTAGAACCTGAAGGCTGTATGTTGTCTTGGGGAAAAAAGGAACAAGGAGGAATTGGAGGACAAGGAAGATTTTTTTCCCAGGACACAAGGCTAAAAAAGAGGATGTGTCCTGGAAAAAGAGGTATGTGCTGTATGTGCACAGGATGTAAAGGAAAAATAAGCTTAATTTTTCAACAAGAGTCCTTGCTCCTGCAATGGTGGCTCCAATGAGCCAAATTCCACGTGCATTTGTCATAGGTCACCATAGGTCACCATTCCCAGCAATCAGGACATACTAGATAAACTTGGCTAACTTGGAGTCAGTTAGTCCTCAACCAGCATGTGCTGTTATGTTGACAAGAAACCGACAGTGAGCTTTTGACGGACCTTGCCAGCCGCAAAAAGGGTAGCAGGTGGTATTCAGGCTAAATTGACCTTGAAATTGATTTCTTTATTTTATGGCTTTCTGTAGGGAGATCAGTACCATTTCTTGCCATGTGAAACCATTTACATGGTAATAGACGGCAGAGATACTGAAATAAATTGCTGGAAAGTGGTATGGCTTTGAAGGGGCAATATGGATCTTGCAGACATTGATTTCTCTTCCCCTCTGGGATATGCCAGGAGCAGAAAGTCCAATAGGGTTTCCTCTTCAAAAAGGTATATGTAGGTGTAGTGGTGTCCGTGACCTGCAGTGACATAGATAGCATCGTTCTTCCAAGCCCTTGATCCTTTTAAGGTAGGGTTGACTGTACTCTGGACAAAGTCTCTTGAAGGTTTATTCCAGCTCCACCTGAAGATACCAGGAATTTAATCCGGGGTCTTTTGCATGGATTTCTGTTCATGTTCCATCCTGTGCAGGTATGCAGTAGCATAGCTAGAGGGGGTGAAGCAGTCAGTTAGGAGGGAGCCTCATTGCAGAGTGCAAGAGATCCTGCCCCCTAGAACTATTCCAGGCAAGGAGAGCAAAACAGAACCATACAGAAAGGCTCTATGGGGAGGTGTCCTTTGCACATCCCCTCCAAGACTGACTGCTTCACCCCCTCTGGTCAAGGCACAGTGGTGTAGCTAGTCAGTAGTAGCTTCTAGTTACACCACTGCATGTATGTGCTTTTTCTGTGAGAAAGGGGAGCCAGACACTAACTGGCCAACCTGTTTTACACACCCAAATATGCCACAAACATACATGATCACAGGTTTCCATGGTCAGAAATAGTTTGACCATCAAGAAAAGCATTTCTCAAAGTGGGGGTCGCCTAGAGCTTTCCTGGAAGTCGCCTAAAGACCCCCCGTGCTGGGGGCCAGGTCAGGCTTGCCAGACCTCCAGCTGTAGCTGCACGCGCAGTGAGGCTGACTGACAGCCTCAGGGCCCAATCCTATGCATGCCTACTCTGAAATAAATCCCATTGTGTTCAGTGTGTGCATAGAACACACATTTCATTGGTAACAATGAAAATACATCCTGCATATTCAATATTTACATTACGATTCATACCAGTATCAAAATTACAGTTATGAAGTAGCAATTAAAATAATTTTATGGTTGGGGGTCCCCACAACATGAGGAACTTATAAAGGGGTCACGGCGTTACGAAGATTGAGAACCACTGATCTAGAAATATGGGACTCTATGTCCTAACTAGTATCAGCCTAAAGATGTTGTTTGCAGGTATAAAATATCACAACGTGCATCAGTAAAAATGTTTTTTTCCATGAAATGGGTAGACCTGTTTTAATTAGTTAATTTAAACTTTGGCAGAGAATGATATATCTATATCTAGATAGATCTAGCTTTGCCACTGACTAGCTGCACCACTAGATCTAGCTGACTGGTTGCACCATTGTAATGAGTTTTGGAACCTTTTTCCAGAAAAGAGCGATGGATGGATGGATGGATGGACAGGGTGACCAGATGACTGGAAAAACCCGGATTTGTCCGGATTTTTAGCCTCCTGTCCGGGTGTCCTACATTTTGGCATCATTGTCCTACATTTTGGCTTCATTTTGAAACTTTGTGATAGTGCACAGTACCCCATCATGCCATATGTCGTTGGATTCGTATTGAACAGCAGAATCCAATGCAAAAATCAGTTTTGAGATATTTCCTTCCTATCAAAAGTTATGGTCAAAAAACCGAAAAACAAAAACAAAAAATACATTTTTTGGCAATTTTTTTAATCCGGTAGGAATTTTGTGCTGGGATTAGGAATTTTGGCCTTGAGGTTCAGGAATTTTGGGTTTGACATCTGGTCACCCTGTGGATGGATGGATGGATCTGTCTGTCTGTCGGTCGGTCGGTCGGTAGGTATTTTCTATACAGTATATCCACGATTCCACCATTGCCCCTCTAGCTTCTTCTCAGAAACAGTCGAATATGACACCTGAAATAGGAAGGGAATGTTGACAGCTGAAATGAATAGAACCTTCAGTTTTTTCTGCCCTGCGGATCTTGGGAATAGAACCTTCACCCTGCTTGATTGACATGGAAGATGAGGACACCTCCTACACAAGGCTTTTATGTAGACTGGATAAGTCAGATACCTACTCTAATCTCTCTCTCTCTCTCTCTCTCTCTCTCTCTCTCTCTCTCTCTCTCTCTCTCTCTCTCAACTCCAGGGCTATAAATCTGACGCCATGGAACTCACACCCAGTGCCAGGAATACTCCTCAAGGTCCAGTAAGTTGAAACATTTTGCTGAATGGATTGGATTCTGTAGCTGGCTTTTTTGCATTCTTTTTTGGTTTGTGGTTCTGGGGTCATCAATCAACCGCCAGTGTTTGGTGGTGTTTATTATTTTAAAAAAGTCTAAACAAATGACTTGAGATGAATCTTGTACCTCTTGGAAAAATCTGCATTAAGAGTTTTTCTAAGCGCTGTTGGCGACTTGAGAGCGTGGTATTTGCAGACCTGTGATTTCCTTGTCAAATGGTGGAAAAAATGTTTCGGAGTCACTGTAAAAAGAGTTTGTGAGCAAATGCGGTAAATCTGATGTGAATAACTGCCGCATGTCATCCTATTGATGGGAGCAAGATAGAGTGTGCCGGACTTCTTGGAATAAGAGAAAGATGTTTATGGAAAGCTTGATAATATTTCCCGCTGATAGATGGAATATATACATCTAACTCAGTGCTGTGTGTGTAGTGCAGCCAAACATAAGCATTTTTCTTGTTTGTTATTATGTACAGTACAAGTGCAGTCTGTTTATCGGTGAAATATTCATCTCTGGATATGGCTCAACGTAGGTCCTTCAATCCATACTGAGCCAGATGTGTCTCCACTTGAGCCCTCCAAGGCTTTCTGAAATTCATAGAGGATGTGCATGTCCACACCATGTCTCTGTGGCCCTCATTGAAGCCTGGAGAGGTGAAAAAAATGTTGCTTCTGGTTTCCCATGGGAAACTGGACTTTTTTTTGCCATATAAGACATTCTGAGGTCCAGGGAAAGGGAAGCCTTTGGGCCTGGAAGTTAATGGTACCAGCCTCCAAGACATACCTATAATCCAGACTAACTACGGGAACGCATAAGAGACATTTACATCAGTGTAGTTATGGTACCACCTAGTGAAAACCTATGGGAAATTTATATTGCAATCCAAAGTAAATTGTTCTTACACTGGAGCAAGGACTCATAGTTACTCTGGATTGTGCCCTTAGGCTGAATCCTAATATCCTTCCCAAGGAGCCGAGCCTAGCTCTGGGCTGCTTGGATCTGCTCCAACGATTTGTGCAGATTTGTGCAGATTTGTGCAGGAGTATCTACGTTGTGAGGGTTACTTACTCATGGTAAGGGAAAAAACTTACTCATGGGTTACTTATTCAGGGTAAGGGAAAAATTTGCCCCAATTTGCACCACAGCCACCTCCAATCCTTTACTGGATATTGCACAGGTCAGATAGCTTGCCTGTTTCAGCACAGGTTAGGATTGAGCTACCTGTCACTGCGCTGAATGTTTGCAAAATGATGAACCTTTATAAGTTGTCAACTGTGTCCAAAGACAAGGATTGTGCCCATAAAAGGGCAAATTGGGCACAAGGGGTGACAGAAATGTTTGAACCTTTGCAGCTGCGCTTGTCTTGGGGTGCAATCTGAACCCTTAACTCAGAAGTAACTCCCATTATATTCAGTGGGGCTTACTCTCAGGAAAGTGTGTTTAGGAGTGCAGTCTTAATTCTGCTTGCAGATATCAGGTCAAGGGAATTCAAATTTTGAGAATGTTTGCAACAGCACTGAACACGAAAAAGTAGGAAGGAACAGACAATATTCCAGACTAGTAAAGTAATAGAATATTAGTGGATGATGCATTTACAAAAAAAATAGGTTTTTCAAACTTCTGGAATTAGATTTGAACATTTGTTCCACCAGACAAAACTGGATTCATTAGGATGCCGGTCAGTTACCCAACCCTAATGAAGTCAGAATTCACCGAGGATGAAATTCTCTTCTACTCATGGGAGAAAAGGATTGATTTTTTAAAAGACTGCCCTGGAAAATCGAGTTGTGAGTGGGTGAGGTGCACACTATAGAGGCATAAATCGTATCCCTCATGGGATTTTCGGTACAGCATGATAAGTGTGCGCCGACTGCTGGTACTCAGCACAAATCCCTCTGAATGCACACCAGCAATGGGAACATCTGGATGCATTTCTGCTGACATGGTTTTTGCAAAGGCAGTAGATAAAAAATGAGAAGTACATTTGGAGGAAAAACTGGGTTGAGAAAAAATATGCAACAGAATAAATGTATGTGTGTGTTTCGTGCAGTTTGGTTAGAAAGAAGAGAGAATTAATACTGTCTTGCTTGTGCTGCCTTGTCTAATGGGGAGATCTAGGATGTGTCTTTTGTCCTGATCCAACCTTAACTTACTGTTTGGAAGGAGATGGGCTAAGCGCTGGTAAGCCTGTTGGCCCAGATAGATTTGCTGCAGGATGATGGTTTGGTTGGGGGAACATGGATTCTTACATTCATAGAGAAGGATGGGTACAGATGAAGACTCATATTATTTACGATAAGGTTGTTTCGTTCAGTTATTAAAATTATGAAACGATGGGTTGACCTACAAGATCATCTAGTCTATGCTTGAACACACTTGGCCACTTTATGGATCTGATGAGTCCCTGGAACATTAACAATTATAAAGAAAAGGGAATTTCACCAGGTGCTGTTTGTTAACTCATAGATGACCCTACATTGTGGTCCTGGGAGAAGTGGCACTCAGTGGGACATACTTCTATGAAGTAATGCCTGAGAAAGTCCTGATAATCTTGCTACTTTTCATAGACTCATAGATGATTATGATTATAGACTATGGCTGCAATCCTATGGGTGTAAGACCTTCTCGGCCTTCTCTTCTCCATGTTGAACATACCCTGTTCTCTCAATCTTTCTTTGGATGGCTTCTCTTCCAGCCCTCTGATCATCCTTGTCGCTCTCCTCTGACACTGCACCAGTTTGGTTACACTTTTCTTAAAATGTGGTTTCCCAAATTGGTCATAGTACAAAACTTAACCCATGTCTCGTTGGAATATTGTTGCATTATCTACTAGGGTGCTGTATTGGATCACTGGTAGATTATTCACTCTATTCACTTTAGTGCAGTGATCTTCCAACTTGGGGGGTCATGAGCAAATTTTAGGTAGGTCACGTAGACCCAGGGTGACCAGATGCCCAAACCTCAAAAGGAGGACAAGGTCTTGGATTCCTCTCAGCCTGGCCTTTCCGGAGTGAGTGGCACGTTTGCTTACTCACGAGTAAAGCCGCAATATTGGGCACTTTCACTTTCCCATAGAGCTCAATGCATATTTTTTATTTTTAGTTTTTTCACCACAACGTTTGATAGGAAGGAGATTATTTCAAAACCAGTTTTTGCATTGGATTCTGCTCTTCAATACAAATCCAACGATATATGACAGGATGGGGTCCTGCACACCATTGCAAAGTTCCAAAATGAAGCCAAAATGGAGGACTATGAAGCTCTTTTGGAGGACACCTAGACAGGAGGCTAAAAAAGAGGACAAATCCAGAAATTTCCGGTCATATGGTCACCCTGCATAGACCTAGTTCAGCTGCCACTAAAAGCACAGATGGAAAATACTGGATTCAGAGATTCTTGCTCCCAGTGGGAGAGATACTAAGGGTGCAATCCAGAGTAACAACGGGGAGTCTTTGCTCCAGTGTAAGAACAATTTACTCTGGATTGCAATCTGAATTTCCCATAGGTTTTCACTAGGTAGTGCCATAACTACGGGTGCACGTAATGTCTCTTGCATGCTCCCGTAGTTACTCTGGATTGTAGGGTAAATATTATTCATTGCACTGAATAAATGGGAAGATGGGATGCTCGAAAAGGATTTAGGTGGTGTGGTTGGAGAATCCCAGTAAGCTGGATAAAACCACAGTACAGCCCCAATGTGTATTGTGGCTTAATCATGGCTTAGGTTTGAAGCCTAAATTAATGATGTCACTTCTGGTCATTACATCACCTCCAAGATAATGACATCACTTCTAATGGGTCCCAGAGATTGTCATTCTAAAAAGCAGGACCTGGTTCTAAAACGTTTGAGAACGCAATCCTAACCTAATCCTAGGGCAGCACAACTCACACCATCCCCATGGTGGTGTGGGGAGGTCAGCACATATCTGTAGAAGTGCCTTAGGACACTTAGGGCACAATCCAGAGTAACTCCAGGGAGTCCTTGCTCTGGTGTAAGAACAATTTACTCTGGATTGCAATATGAATTTCTCATAGGTTTTCACTCGGTGGTGCCAAAACTACGGGTGCACGTAAAGTCTCTTATGTGCTCCTGTAGTTATTCTGGATTGTAGGGTTATGACACCTTATAATATCCTCAGGCCAGCAAGGGGCTTGTGCCAGGACTTATGCCAGCCTATGTGGGGGTTAGGATTGCAGCCTTAGAAAAAAAGCTTATTCAAAAAAGGGTACTGCCTGCTATCTGAAACGGTGCAGTCTTTCTCTAGCAGTTCATTCAGCCCTGTAAATAATTTCTGAGTCTGGATATGGCAGTTCAAAATTCAATATATGTCAAATTTCCTAAGCTTGATATGGGATGATCCTCAATGTATGACATGCAAAGCGGAAGATCAACTCACTGCTAACAATCGAGGAGAGGAGCAGTTTTAGATGAGGTTGGTTTAAAGGGAGAAAAGAATAATTCAAGCCTCTATGATTCACCCCTGCTCTGTTTTCTGTTTGGCTTTTAATGAAATTGGAACCTTTGTCATTACTTGGATCGTGTGCGTTACTTATCTCGGTGCTCCCTAAAGTGTGATCTGGGTAAACGTCCACTGTCTGAAAGAAACAAAAATTGAATTGGTTTAGGAGAACTTTGAGACTGTTATTTGAGAGGTGAGAGGCAGGTCAGAGCTATCACCGCAATTGGAAAACAATTGGTGTGATCCATGGAAAGCGATCGGTACTGAGGATGTCAGTTGTGAAAGAGGGGAGAGGAAGGGGAGGTTTGAAAATGAGTGTGCAAAGGAAAAAAAATCAGCCTGGGTACAGTTGGCACCTTGCTCTGTAAATGATGCTCTGGTGTGGAATCTGCACCGAGAGAGCGGTCCTACCTGCTCCTGCATCTGGAGGATGCAGAGGATGCAATTATCCCCCCTGGAAGCCATTGACAGTGACATCATCACTGCCACATCACCGACGTATAAGAATATACCTTTCTATCATCTCCAGGAGGCCTTCTTAGTCTTGGGAATACTATGGATGGCCTACCCACACTTTAGACCAGGGTGGCTCAACCTCTGGTCTACGGCCCAGTAGTGGACCACAACACAATGTCCATTGCACCTTGGTGGCTGGCCATGTTGGGACTGGAGGCCAGATCCCTGCTGCCTCCTGCCAGGCAAGTTCTGCCAGCCTGGGAGCAAACTAAGCATGTGCAGCCCAGCAACTAGGCTGCAGGTGTCCATTTTCTTCTGGCCCTGGAGCAAACTAGGCAGGCCCAGCCTAGTTGCTGGTTGGCCCCAGTTGATCTAGCCCCGGAGTGATTTACATCCCATGGACATCTGTTTTCCATAGAGTTGGACCATGGGCTGTGGAACATTGAGGACCACTGCTTTAGACCATCTACCAGAAATCCCAGAGTTAACCAGAAAGCATCTCCCAGTCAAATATTTTGTGTCCCTGGGTACTAGATGCCTTATCTACACTACTGGATTTAGATAACTTTTAAAGCAGGGATTAGGGTTCAATCCAGAGCAACTACAGGGAGTCCTTGTTCCGTAGTAAGAACAAGTTACTCTGGATTGCAATATGAATTTCCCATAGGTTTTCACTAGGTGGTGCAGTAACTACGGGTGCACATAAGGTCTCTTACGTGCTCCCGTAGTTACTCTGGATTGTAGCCATAGAGAAATTCACAGAGAGACAAATTCACATCTGTCCACTTTCCCCTGCTAGCTCATAGAGCTTCCATGGGCAGTAGCAATTTGCTGCTGAATAATGAATGAATGCAGAGCATCACCTCCATGCCCTGCGCATGAACTCACAGAGACATCTGGATACTTTGGAAGCCATGACTGCAGACAGCTGCGGATGCTCACTATTTTCTCCCCCAAAACCAATGCGTGTTTGCCGTAAGCAAGACACTCTGTCCCGTTCCATGGACACCCACGACCCATTTGCGACCGATCCCTGTTTATCATTCTGCAGACAGTTTTCAATTTTTATTTCACGCCGCGCTGGAGGTGAATTACCACTGATCAAAAATTCATACAGTCACCGCGCGAGGTGCTTGGCTTGTGAAACAGACGGTAATGAGCGATTACCATTTACATAATACAGACACACATCCAATCTAATACAGGAACTTGCTGTAGGAAATGTGCCGGATTGTGAGTGGCGTTTACCAGCGCTCTGATCAAAGAGAAATTGGTCACCTGCCACCAAAGGAAAGCAGCCTTCGTTCTCTCTCTCTCTCTCCCCCAACCCCCATTTCCTGGCACATCTGCTGCCCTAGTATAAAAACCTATTAAAGTGGGATCAAACTCATTTTATAATACTGATAATCCCCCCTGCTGCTTTTTTTGCTCCCGCAGCAGTTAAATGCTTTATTAAAGACTCAATGGCCTTTGGCTCCGGTTGGTTGGAAACTATTTCATCACCACTGGAACTGAACTCTGCATCCTGCAGAGCACCTATGCGCACCTGTCAGCTGTGCTGCCTCTGGTCTGTACCAGAGGTAGGGCTGTACCACTTGCCAGTGCTCTCCCTCTCCCAGTTTTTCAGCAGAGAGATCAGGGTGTGCATCTCATCGACATACTGGTAAATGCCTTAAGCTGTGTGTGAGGGTGTCCACATCTTCTGGCCAACTTTCCGTGTCAATCAAGCAGGCTGAGGGGAGGCAACTGTCCACATTCCAGCTGTCAACTGATAACAGGCCTGGCTGAGAAAAAGCTAGAATGGCAATGTAGGAGAGCCATTGAGGAAAGAAGTTGGGATTCTGGAAAGTGAGATGCATTTTTTTAACTTATCAGTGTTGCTATATTGTAACTCCGTAAGCAACAGTTGCGGGCTGTTATTAGTTACAGGTAAAGTAAGGTGCTGAGTGGATTCATACTTCATAATGGATTCAAGTTGATTGGGGTCTAGAACATAGGATTCCCTCGTTGAAACCCTGGTGGAGTACTGCAAGTCAGTGTAGATCAGGGGGTCCCAAATGTTTTAGCACCTATTTAAAATGGCAAACTATCCCACCTAGGTTTACAATAATTTAAATATAGCTCTAGAATTTATTTATTTATTTATTTATTTATTTACTTACTTACTTATTTACTTACTTACTTACTTACTTACTTTCTTACTTACTTACTTACTTACATGCAACAACAGTTAGAAAAAAACCGTGTCCACACATTTTTCTTCCTGCATTTACACATGCTTGCAAACTCAGCTCAGCTTCTTGCCAACTGTTAGTTCAGCTCCTTGAAAACTCCGGGAGCTGAACTCTTTGCAGTGCAATATGTATGTATGTATGTATGTATGTATGTATGTATGTATGTATGTATGTATGTACGTATGTATGCATGTATGTATGCATGCATGAATGCATGCATGCATGCATGTACATGCAATAATAACCAGGAAAAAACATGCCCACACCGTTATCTCCCTGCATTTTCATATGCTGGCAAATCAGCTCAGCTCCTTGCCAACTGCAAGCTAAGCTCCTTGCACACTCTGGGAGCTGAATCCAATCAGTATTTATTTATTTATTTATTTATTTATTTATTTATTTATTCATTTATTCATTTATTCATTCATTCATTCATTCATACATACATACATACATACATACATACATACATACATACATACCCAACCTTTCTCTCAGAGATCCAAAGCAGCTAGAATCAGAACAGCTATCAGGCCAGGAAGCAGTTACGTGCCTGATCTTTCCGTCACTATATTTTCATTGGCGTCTCTACTTGGTACTGTGGACCCACCGCAAAAATCAATTGCTACGGATCTGCCACAGTTTGGGAGCCTCTGGTGTAGATGATGTTAATGCAGACAGGCCAGTGCTTGGAGATTATGATGTAGCTCCAGAGGTGTAGCTCTGGGCATCTCCAGGTTGGACCAGAACTGAAGAAGACCCTCATTTGAAACCTTGGCGAACAGTGTGCAAATGGCGCACTTCTTCCTTTGGGGAGCAGCAAAGTTTTGCAAAAGCTGAATCAGCCACAGATGGTTCTCATTTCATTTGGTGCTGCTTTTTCCTTCTGTGTTTTGCCCTCCAGCAAAACTGCCTTGTTTTTCTTCTTCTTTTCACAAACTCATGCAAAATATTGATATTGGATAACAAGAAGTGATCAGACTTGGGATTTTTGTTTTGTGTGTTTAATCAGGAGACATGGAGAAAAAAAGACTATTTTATTTTTTGGCCAAGTGCAGGAGTCTTGGAAGGAGTTCAATATCACCAATAATGATTTTCTTCCCCATTTTACTTTATTTTTTATTTTGCTGAGAAATAAGATTGCTGCAAGGACTCTGTGATCTGAATAGGAATGAGATCCAGAGTGACCTGAAATTTCCTGACTGCCCATTGAGGTAGATGAGAAGGGAGGGAGTTATTTACTCTAGTTGTTCATGTCAAGCCGGCAGCCAGAGGTGGCTTTGATTTCCCTTGATCAATCCTGGAAATGAATATGGATCAGCACATCCATGGGGACAAGAAGCACCTCACTTGGATCCCCAATTCATACTGCTATCTGTGCATGGAGTGTGATGCTTATGAACATTGTCACCTGTATCCAGTCTTCAATGTACTTATGCACATTGCCACCTTGGTGCAAACCAGTGGTAGGCTCCAGCAGGTTCGCACCTACTCTATAGAACCCGTTGTTAATGAGAGATAGGACATAAAAGTTTAAACATAGCCATTTAAAAGTGGCTGCCAGATGGGCAGAGAACCAGCTGTTAATTTCTTTGAATCACATCACTGGTGCAAACACCTCCTGGATCGCTGTGCTAAGTTGTTCCAGACATTACATCAGTCCCTCCCCCCTTCCATGTATCTTGATGTGCCCCCCATGCATCTTCCTCCCTTGATGTGCAAGGCAGTGAAGTGCTTCTTGCTTGCAGGTATTTGCATGTGGCGGCTCGATTGAGAGCAGAGACCTGCAAAGGCAAGGCTGCACCGTTGCATATGGGCAAGGCACATGACGCATGAAAGGAAGGTCCACTGTGAATGCACTTCTATTATTCAATGCATTTAGGAAGAGGGGGTGCAATCCAGGCATCTTGCCCAGGGCCTAATGCAGGGCTGGATTTAGGTTTGATGAGGCCCTAAGCTATTGAAGTTAATGGGGCCCTTTATATGAGCAAACCAGTGATATTTTAGGGAGCAGGCGAGCAGATGGGACCCATTACTTATATCATAGGAGCCTACACAACACAAACACTGTTGCTGTATGTAAGATTTATTTTTTATCTTATATTTTGGAAATGTACGTCCAGTTTTTTTTAACTTTAAATTTATTGGGAGCACTCCAGGGAATGGTGCCCTAAGCTATAGCTTGTTTAGCTTATACGTAAATCCGGCACTGACCTAATGGCAGCACTGAGTGGCCCTGATCAGTTCCATTGCTGGCCCTGCCTTTGAAAGTTCAGACTCAGAGTTGCAACTCACAGCAGGGGTGACCAGATGCCAAACCCAAAATTCCTGAACCCCAAAGCCAAAATTCCTAATCCCAGGCCAAAATTCCTACCCGCTGAAAAAAAAATTGCCAAAAAATGTATTTTTTTGTTTTTGTTTTTCAGTTTTTTGACCATAACTTTTGATAGGAGGGAGATATCTCCAAACTGATTCTTGCACTGGATTCTGCTCTTCAATACAAATCCAACGACATATGGCATGATGGGGTACTGTGCACTATCACAAAGTTTCAAAATGATGCCAAAATGTAGGACACCCGGCCAGGAGGCTAAAAATCCAGACAAATCTGGGTTTTTCCGGTCATCTGGTCACCCTGGAGAAATGGAAGAAGCCACCAATGATTTATGTAGAAAGTTTCCCTGTACTTCATTGGTCCCTGAGCTCAGTATGGGCAGCACTGTAGCTTTCCAGGGTTTTGGGCATTGCAACTCATACACTCACAGAGTTGGAAGGGACCTAACAGGTCATCTAGTCTGACCCCTTTCCTGTAGCAGGAAATCCTCTTAGAGTGTCTCCAACAGGTGCATGTCAAGCCTCTGTTTGAAAATGTTCTGTCACTGAGCAAAGGCCTCATCTTCTGATTCAGTGGCACATTTGGGAATCTACCAAGGAAAACCTTCAGGGACTGGCTACTTTTCGAATGCAGTGGTTTTCAAAGTGAGGGTCAGGACACCCTAGGACTGTCACAACAAGCTGGCACTGCCATCTTGGAGCCTGGGTCTTGGAATCCACCATCATGCAGGGTGACCATATGAATGGAAATTTTTGGATTTGTCCTCTTTTTTAGCCTCCTGTCCAGTTGTCCTCCGAAAGGACTTCATTGACCTCCATTTTGGCTTCACCTTGGAGCTTTGCAATGGTGTGCAGTACCCCATCACACCATATATCGTTGGATTTGTATTGAAGAGCAGAATCCAATGCAAAAACCGGTTTTGAAATATCTCCTTCCAATCAAAAGTTATGGCCGAAAAACTAAAAATAAAAAATATGCATTGAGCTCTATGGGGAAGTGAAAGTGCCCAATATCGTGGCATTACTTGTGAGTAGGCAAATGTGCCATTGTCTGATGGAAAGTCCATGCTGAGAGGAATCCAAGAACTTGTCCTCCTTTTGAGATGACATCTGGTCACATCATGGGTCTCTAGAAAGGCAGGATACTCGTACAATCAATCAAAATCAGTCAATCAATTTATTGGCAGTGGGCATGTTGAAATGGGGCACTCAGGATCCTTCCTTGGAGTAAATCTCATTGAAACAATGAGACTTACTTCTGTGTAGACATAGAGAAGCTCTAATATCACAGTGTTGTCAATCTCTGTTTGATCACAGTGATGTCAATCACTTCTGGCCATGACATTACATTCAGGCTAATGGCATCACTTTCAGGGGGTCCTGGGCAGATTATCATCCTCTGAAGAGAGACCAAGGCTGAAACATTTGAGAACCGCTGATCTGATTTTTTAAATGGATGTACGGAGTACAGATAGATGCCTCCAGCTTGCCTATCATGGAATTAAATGGGAAAGGTGGGAGGGATTGTGCAGACACGTGTCTGGCAACAACGTTTAATGCCAAGAACTTTGTGATCCTATAGTGGTGGTCCTGTCAAGATCTCACACGTGGCAGCAATAAATGAACAATGGAGCGGATTAGAAGTAACATAAGACCCTGAGAGCCCAATCCTATGCATGTCTATACAGAAGTAAGTCCCATTATACTTAATGGAGCTTATCCCAAGAAAGGTTTGCAGTCCTGCACACTTGGTGATAACGCATACCATCCCCTTCATGTAAAAACTGGTGTGTGGGTATGGTGGGGGGCATGCATATAAAGCATGAAGTGGCTCTGAGAATTTCTCCCCTGAATCTGTTGCTCTTGGAATAAAGAAGTATCTTATCCCGGGCACTTGTCAGCCCATTTACTCACAAGAGCAGTGGAAATCCAGTGAGGCTGGAGTGTTCTAAGTGGTTGAGTCTCGTATCTGTTGATTTCAAAAGAAGCATGACTGACATTCCCTGGATCACATCCTGCCATATCTAGTCGGCGTCCAGAAATATCTGATGAATTCAATGCTGGGGGTGATGCAGGTGCAGGAACCATGACAGTTTCTAAACGCGTTTTATTCTTCGTTCATCATCAGATACAAAGAGCTTTGCCGCGTATATTGGAGAGAGTTGCACAGTGTGCCCCTGAAAGCTTTTTGCTGGTCCAAAAAACGAGCAATGAACAGATTCTCCCTGATTAATTCTTTTAAGATTCTTAATAGAACTTTAAAATTTTGGTTTTGAGTTTCGTCTCACACACACACTTCCGCACACAAAACCCAAGTGTATGTATGTGTGTGTGTGTGTGCATGTGAAGAAATGCAAAAACAAAATTTACCCTACAATCCAGAGTAACTATGTGAGCACGTAAAAGACATTATGCGCACCCGTAGTTACTGCACCACCTAGTGAAAACCTTTGGGAAATTCATATTGCAATCTAGAGTCAATTGTTCTTATATTGGAGCAAGGACTCCCCGTAGTTACTCTGGATTGTGCCCTTAAAGCAGGCCTCCATCAGTCTTGGAAGACTAAGATATCGTGCTCTGCGCTGCATACGCTGCATGCGAAGCACAAAAGCCTGGGTTGGATTGTTATGGAGGATAGGCTGTTACCCAAGCAGCAAATCCCCCCTCTCAATCCCCCCTCTCCATGCCACTGAATTACACCAATGGAAAGGCAGAGCCAATACAATTGGATCCAGCTACATTGCAGAGCTGGGCTAAGGACAGCAGTATAGTGGGGCTGACCCGGGTCTTGAACCCTGGCCTGCTGGTTAACAGGCACAGTGTCTTAGCCACTTGCGCCACCCACAGCCCTAGGATTGTGCCCTTAAAAGTTCAATTAAATGCCTTTGCACTCTTACTCTTGCAAAATTCCCACTCCCATGATAAACAGGCATCCCCCACTTATTGGATGGGTTAGGGACTGGAGCACCATCCAAAAGTGAAAACCGATGAAAAGTGGAACCCAATCTTTTTTATAAATGTTTATAGGTAGCAAATTGCAAATACCCCTTTTATCTTGCAAATTTCTGCTGCCACACAAAGATTTCTGTTAATGGATTCTCATTAACTTCTTAGACCAGGAGCTTCAACATGGGAGAGGGCAATTTTGGCCTTTAGAACAGCAGGGAGAGGTTGAAAGAGAAGAACGTGCATTGAATGAATGAGTTCTGGGTATAACAAAGGAGCTGAAAGAGTGGATCATCAGAAAACAAACCAGAGGATACCTGTAAAAATAGAAGGGGTTTGTTTGAAAGTGTATGCAGTTTTCAAAAGCAGTTACATTTCAGACCCTACAATCCACAGTAACTACGGGAAGGCGTAAGAGGCACTTACTCTGGATTGCTCTGTGCATTTCGTATAGGTTTCCCATAGATGGCACCGTAACTATGTTGGTGTAAAAGGTCCCGTAGTCACTCTGGATTGTAGCCTCAATGGCCCAATCCTATTCTTTCCCCCAGGCAAAGCAGGCATGGAGTGGGATCTTGCAGTGGGGAGCCAGCCTCGTTGGTCTTCTCTTAGTAAGGGAACATTTGTACCCTTATCTGGAATAAGGTTCCACCCTCTTTCCAGAATTGTGCTTCACATCAAGTGTGCAGTCAGAGTTTTATAGTTTTATAGGACAGGGAAATTCAATGCTGAGATTTCAAGTGTGGTGTCGAGATGCCATCTAGTGACAATTTCTGGGAAGTTGTTGTGCATGTTATCTGTGCGTTCTTTCCTTTGAAAAGTCACAATATTAGATTATTGAAGCTTAATACTCTTTTTAAAAATTGTTTTTATTTTTATTTTTTGGGGAAAAAGACAACAGTGCAGGCTCAAGTTCTTTGCAACACTTGACAGTGTATTCATTTGTTAGGTATTAGCTTTAACAGGGGGACCGGATGCCATAACCGCAAAAGAGGATACGGCACCCCAAAATGTATAACATCCAAGAAAAATGTACGACACGATAAAATAATAGTCCAACGGACTCATAAATTCATAACACTCATAACACATTCACAATGTTTTTTGAGGAACCAAAGCCTAGAGGATAACTCAAATAGTCTATACCTATATAATTTGGAATATCTGGAATATTTATGCACTGTTTTCCAACAACCAGAACAAACATTTACAGAGCAAAGTATAGGCATCTTCCCATATCTTAAGGATTTCTGACATCGGAGGGATGCAACAGATATTGGGGAACACTGTTTACATAAAAGCACCCTGTACCCCCATGCCTTTGTTTTTAGGCATAGCAATAGCAACACAAGCATTCATCCATGCTTAAACATAAGAACATGGTGTGCCAATCGACCCGCATGCTATAGCAATGGCATTCCTGGTGGTTTTCTTGCCAGCGGCTACTTACCCACCTGCAGCCCTCGTGGTCTGGAATTAATTGTGGTGACACCACACATTGTCACCACAGTTACTTCCAGCATGCTGCCTCTTCCCCTTGGAAAATTCCTTCTCTATTTTTGGTGTCTCATTCCCAATCAGATTGATGACTTTTTCTATCCTCTTGTTTTTCCCACATGGAAAAATGCACATGGGCATCAAAATCCTTTGGCATTGTCAGCACATTAGGGGCACAATCCAGAGTAACTACCGTATTTCCCGGCTTATTACACGCACCGAACCATGAGATGCACCAAAGTTTAGAGGAGCAAAACAAGAAAAAAATATTCTGAACCAAATGGTGTACTAATATATTTAATAAAATATAGCAGAATAATATTTCAACCATGTAAAGTCAGCAGTGGTGTTAAGAACCATTATCACTGTCATTAACAAATGAGGAAATACTTTAAGCTGCAAGCACTCTTCTAATTTTCTGGTAACCCCAAAAACTCATCATCTCTAGTCTCAGTGATTTGCGACTTTTGCACAAATCTCATTGCAAATGATCGTACAACAACATTTTGCACAAATCTCATTGCAAATAGTCCAGGAAGGGAGGTAAGTTGGGGGGGGGTTCTTTTGGGGGGTAGGTAGGGAAAGGTGAGGGGATCTAGATACATAGGGAAGAATGAGGGAGGCACAGGCATGGAGCAGGAGGGACCAGGTCTTGTGCATGTCTACTTTGGAACAAGTCTCCAAGCCAGGGAAGGCTGGTTAGGATTGCAACTGTGCCAGGGTGACCAGATGCCAAACCCAAAATTCCTGAACCCTAAGGCCAAAATTCCTACCCCCCAGGGCAAAATTCCTACCTGCTTAAAAATTGCAAAAAAAAATTTTTTTGTTTTTATATTTTTGATTTTTACTTTTTTGGCCATAACTTTTGATAGGAAGGAGATATCTGAAAAAACTGATTGTTGCACTGGATTCTGCTCTTCAATACGAATCCAACGACATATGACATGATGGGGTAAGGTGCTCCAGGATTGGCCCTATCACTCTATAAGACACACAGACATTTCCCCTCCCCCCTTTGGGAAGAAAAAAAATGTGCATCTTATAAATCGGGAAATACGATATGTGGAGTCCTTGCTCCATTGTAGGAACAATTTTCTCTAGATTGCAATATGAAAACCAGATAGGTTTTCACAAGGTGGTGAAAGAACTACGGGTGCACGTAATGTCTCTTAAGTGCTCCTGTAGTTACTCTTAATTGTAAAGTATGACAGTAATTTTCAACATTTTTCTTCTCTTGGCACACTGACTACTATAGTCATTATAGACTTTGCCTGGTGGAGGAAGAGGATCAGCCAATTTGGCTGCAATCCAAAAGACATTTCCCTGGCAGTAAACACAGTGGGTTTTACTTCTGAGTAGAAATGTTTAGGATTGTGCTCTTTGTGATTAGTGACAGTTGAATAGTTGTTTTAGTTGTCCTAAAAACAGACACAGACACCTAATAGAGTTTTTCCAGCCATTTTTAGCCCTGCTCCAGTATCCCATGTTATACCTGCAGACACTCCCTACCTGGTCTTTCCCCATGTTTTGAGGCATGGTTGTAAATCCGATATAGGGGGTGGAGGAAGAAAATGCTAATGGGGTAGGTTGGTAAGGAAAGTCAAAGATGGACACTGGGTTAGTAATAGGGACTGCAGTAAGTTCTCGACTTGTGAATGAATTCTGGTCCAGAACCTCATTTGTAAGTTGAAATGTTCTTAAGACCAACACTATTGACTTCAGTGCATTTTTTTACATTTTGAAAAAAATGAAAAAGTCCTTCCTTCCTTCCTTCCTTCCTTCCTTCCTTCCTTCCTTCCTTCCTTCCTCCCTCCCACCCACCTACCTACCTACAGTATTTATATACTGCTTTTCAACTAAACTTTTCAACTAAAAAATTCACAAAGTGGTTTACAAAGAAAATGGAAAAAAATAATGGCTAGTGGGTCACTTTCCCAGAAGAGTTCACAATCTAAAAAGATGTCAAAGAACATGTATAAGAACTATATGTATGTTCTTTGACATGTATGTCAAAGAACTATAACATACACTGCTGGGTTGAAACAGGCCAGTTTCTCTTTCCCTGCTAAATCAAAGAGGAACACCCACTTGAAAGAGTGCCTCTTGCCCGGTTAGCAAGGATGTTCATATCAATAAAAGTTCACATCATGAAAGGTCATAAGTCACAGAATTAAAAAAAAAAGCAAGCCTCCATCAGTCTTGAAAGACTATGGTAATGTGCTCAGCGCTGCATACGCTGCATGCAAAGCACGAAAGCCTGGGTTGGATTGTTATGGAGGATAGGCTGTTACCGAAGCAGCAAATCCCCCCTCTCCACGCCACTGAATTAGTCCAATGGAAAGGCAGAGCCAATACGATAGGATCCAGCTGGCATCGCAGAGCTGGGCTAAGGACAGGAGCTCACCCTGTCTTGTGAGGCCGACCCGGGTCTCGAACCCTGGCCTGTTGGTTAACAGGCACAGCGTCTTAACCTCTTGCGCCACCAACGGCCTAAGTCACAGAATTACTGTACTGACTAAAAGGGATTACTAGAATCATTGAGTTGAAAGGGAATCTAACAGGTCATCTAGTCCAACCCTTTGCCTGTAGCAGGAAATCCTCCTAGAGCATCTCCAAGAGGTGCTTGTTGAACCTCTGCAAGTGAAAGAGAGATGGTCAGAAGCTGATCCCTTGTATGATAAGGAAGTATGATCAGTGTGTGCTCCCCCTTTCCTGCCCCATTGATGCAGGTCTCCATTAGGTATTGCTGGGTTCAATCCAGGATAGAGCAAGTTCTTGAAAATTTGCACTGCATTAAAGGCACATTCTTGTTGCAAGGGTGAGCCAGGGATAGGCTCTGAATCCATGCGCCAATGTATCATTGGACATGGCTAATTATGGACTGTCCCCCAAGCAGCGTGGAGAATGTCCACCAATCAACCCAGGCTGATTTCATAGAATCATTTGTGCATCAAATGTCCCCGCCATGCATTCATGCGCTGCCTGCTGTGAGATCCTTTCCGTGCTATGTGAGTGGGAGGCAGTTTCAAAAAAAGAGGGGAGATGCCATTTCTGTTGTTGTTGCAGCTTCTGTCTGAAGTGGAAATATATCCCCAGGGATATTCATAGAGGGGGAAAAATGCTTTCTTAATTGTCTCTCCCCTGGGTTCCAGCTTCATTCCTCAAAGCCAGAGGATTTATTGGGCTATAAATAAGGTGACTCTGAAAGTCATATGTTTTAGTGCTAATCTGGAGAAAAGGGGGAGAATGGGGAGGAAAAATAACCTTGTTTCTTCAATGAGAGATTCAGGAAACCATTTGGGCTTTCCCCCCTCTGGATATATAGAATATATATATCTCTGTTTTGTACAGTAGACTGACCTTCTCTTGTTTCCAAGAGCCAGGATAGGATAATGGGAAATCAAATGGGAGGTTGCGAGTTCGAATCAGGCACGATCCTGCAAAGGGTGAGTTCAAGCGTACAGACAGAGCATGTGCTATAGCCCTCCAGGGGTGGTACCACTTTAGAAATGTGCAAGCGGCAATTGCATGTTTGAGTGGTGGTGTTCCTGGGAGGGGGAAAAGGGGATTCCATCCCATGCATCATTTTATACATCTTAGGGGGCAATCCTAATAAATTTTGGTCAGTGGAACTCACATGTCTCTCCATTCCTGTGGTGGCATGGGAAGTCAGTTGCATGCCTGTCCACTGGCCGAAACCTTCAGGAGTGGCACAGAAGTGCCTTACTTCACATTTGTGATACCCTAGGCCAGCATGAGACTTGTGCGACGTAATCGGGGGTTAGGATTATGTTGTAAGTGTGCAATCCTAACCAATTTAGGGCAAAATCCAGAATAACTACGGGGAGTTCTTGCTCCAGTGTAAGAACAACTTATTCTGGATTCCAATATGAATTTCCCATAGGTTTTCTCTAGGTGGTGCGGTAACTACGGGTGCACGTAAAGTCTCTTACGTGGTCCCGTAGTTACTCTGGATTTGGGGGTTAGGCTGGCACATCTCACCAGCTTCCAGTTCCTGTGATGGTATTGGGAGGCAGGCACATGTCTGTGCACTGGCCTAACCCACCCAGGATTGGCAGAAAAGTGCCTTACAACACTTTTGCCACACCACCCGGCCAGCATGGACTTGTGCCACAATTTATACTGGCCTTAAAAGGGGGGATTAGGGGATTAGGATTGCAACCTGAGTATAATTAAGCAAGTTATGGGTTTGGGGATTAGGATTGCAACCTGAGTATAATTGAGCAAGTTAGAGGTTTGGGGGTTAGGACCTCCTCCAGGCACATTAAACCTACAGTTAAATCGTAGACCTACCATTTTATTTCCTTTATCCTTTATCCTAGAATTTTTTTTAGTGGAAAGCAGCCTTTCCACTAATAATTTTGGTCACTCTCTGCTGCATCTCTCTTTTCCATTTCCACTTTATCCTCCTTTTTTTTGAGATGTGGCAACCAGAACTGTACTCAATACTCCAGATGTGCCCTCACCATCAATTCATACAATGGTATAATAATATTTGCAATCCTTTCTCTAATGATCCTGAGACCAGAGGTGGATCGATCAGCATTGTCAGCTTCTTATTCCTCTGGTCCCATCAGGTCAACCTCAAAACATTCTAGTAAAGCAGCAAGGCTTCCAGGCGACAAGCTCTTGAAAGGTAGGATATTAATGACTCGAACATGGGTGCGCAAGGGCAGTGCTCCTTTCAGCCACAACATGATAAATAGCTCTGCACTCAAGGCCCAAAATGTGCAACTCTGATTACCGTCGGCTCCAACGGCTTTCCGGAGCACAGACCCTAATTCCGTTTCTGCCACACGCACTCCATTTTCTGACTTTTCTCATGGACTATTGAACAAGCATCATGTTCCTTGCCAAAGTCCAGAAGCGAGATGTGAAGGCTGGTGCCGAAAGGTCACCGTTTGAAGCCTGTTATTCTTTGGGGCTCGATTATTAAGGTGGGAGAACAGCCGATTATTTAATGTACAGTCTGCTGTCTTAATAGAAAATGAATGACATGCACACAATGTTTACAGATGTCCTGGCATAGCAAGATAAGACCGTCGTAGGCGCCTGTGTTGCTAATGAAGAACCAGTTCATTAAAAATTATCTTGCAAATAACTGGAGGTCCCTATGGCGCTCCTTTGTTTTCTTGGTTGAGCTGAATGTATCCCGGAGGACAACGATAAGAGTATAAGAATGATCTAATACAGTGATGTCCAAAGTTGGGGTCAGGACCCCCTTGGGGGTGGTCTTCATTCCAAGGGGGGGGTCACAAAAAGCTGGGTGCCACCACCTTGGAATCTGCCACTGGGCACCACCATCCTGAAATAAGGCACTCAAGCTCCAATTTGTCCTTTCCTGGGAGTAAATCTCATTGAACACAATGGGACTTCGAGTAGACACAGAAGTGTGCCGGCATCAAAGTGATGTCACTTTCTTTTTGATGGCACTTTTGGCCATGACATCACTTCCAGATTGATGATATCACTTCTGGCAAGGGGGTTCCTCAGAATCCTCACGGAAGTATTACCATTAATTTTCCTATGGTGAATGTTTCCTCTAGAAATCTGACCAATAAAGGCATCTAAGCCAACCCCCAATACTGCATCCTGTGGCAAGGTGTTCCACAGGCTGATTTTATGAACACACACACTCGCTGTACAGGCTACTGCGGAAAATGGAAGCCCTTCATCATGTGGTTCACTCCTATCATGTGTACTTGTGCTGAGTCCCCTTGCCTATGTACAGAGAGCTTTTTCCCATATCAATCATCACCAGCCAATTATGTAGCCCAGGAGTAAAGAAGCACATTGGGATACATTGGACTACCTGTTAACAAGAATGGAGACATTGACACAGGTCTGTCTCATTCTTTCTGTCTGGCCTGGCCATCTGTTTCCTAATTGACTAAATCTTGCGCCAGATTTATGAACCAATTCTCTTCACTCCAGTCCCCTTTCCTCATGAAGTTGGATGACTGGACTCACCGGAGGGCTAATTCGGAGCCATGCCTTCCAGCTGTTCTGTATTGAAGTCCATTTGCAAATCCGCAAACGTGGCCCGTCGTGATAAACCCTTTAATTAAGGCACAAGGAAGCGGCAAGCAGTCTCCGCTGGACAGCTTTTCGTCGTGGCTTTGCCAAGCGATCTGATGGTGCTGCTTTGGTTTTGCAGAACATAATCACATGCTCCCTCTTGGGACTGCCATTTGCCCCACCGTAGAGGAGCAACGGGGTCTTATCAGGTTATTTCCTCTGTTCACTGATCAGGTGGTGGACAGTTCCTTTTAAACCAGTCCCAGAGCTGATTTCTCATCCTTATTCTGGAATTTGTGCTCTAAGAGATATGCGGCTGCCTTATGCGGAGTCATAATATTCCACCTGTCGCCACATTGCATACTTGCACGAGCAGAAGTCCTCCCAGCCCCTGGACCTGTGGTTCTATAATTGGAAAAGTCACAAGTGGGAGCTGCAATGTTGTACTCAGAAACAGTCAGTTCTGACACTTACTATGGACTTTAGGGCTGTGGGTGGCGCAAGCGGTTAAGACGCTGTGCCTGTTAACCAGCAGACCAGGGTTTGAGACCCGGGTCGGCCCCACAAGATAGGGTGAGCTCCTGTCTTTAGTCCTGCTCTTCAACACCAGCTGGATCCAATCGTATCGGCTCTGCCTTTCCATTGGACTAATTCAGTGGCGTGGAGAGGGGGGATTTGCTGGGTAACAGCCTATCCTCCATAACAATCCAACCCAGGCTTTCGTGCTTCGCATGCAGCGTACGCAGCGCTGAGCATGATACCATAGTCTTTCAAGACTGACGGGGGCCTGCTTTATGGACTTTCAATATGGTCCTACAAAGTTCACTCAGGATGCACTCCTAACCAGTTTAGGCCAGCACAACTTACCCATTTCCCCATTCCATTGGTGGCATGGGGAGGCCGGTGCATGTCTGTGCACTGGCCTAACTCTTACAGGAGTGGCACAGACTTATAGAACTTTTGCAACATCCTGGGCTAGCATGGGACTTGTGCCCACCTAACCAGGGGTCTGGATTGCACATCATGGAATCAGATCCTTAGTTGACAAGGCTCATTGACTGGAAGCCAGTGTGGGCACCAATTGGTGGCCAACCATCCTGACCTGTCTTGTGCCCAAGCTTGGTGCCCAAGCTTCAAGTCATTGATGGAGGAGTCCTTCTGCCATGTCGGCACTGAATGGAATTGGAACTCTTGCTCCAGTGAAGACCCACAACAAATGTGAATTACTTCAGAGTAGGCTGCTGTGTGCAACCGTCTGAGTGTCTGTTACTCACTGCCAGTCCGGTGGATCTCCTGCTATTGTTGGATAAATATAATGGATCACTGTGAAAAATCAAATGGATTGCATACGCATTTCTAGGTTGTGGGACTTAGGGCAAAATCCAGAGTAACTATGAGTAGTCCAATATGAATTTCCCATAGGTTTTCACTAGGTGGTGCAGTAACTACGGGTGCACATAAAGTCTCTCACGTGCTCCAGTAGTTACTCTGGATTTGGGGGTTAGAGTTGTGTATATGGATGATTCCGGAAATGCAGAGTTGACAGAGGCTGCGGAGAAACAGCACACAAGTTTCAACCACAGCAACTCCGTGTTTCAACATGGTGATGGAATAAGATGGGCAGTCTCAACAACCAGATATGCCTTGGCTAACCCTCCTAGGTCCATTATCTCAAAACATGAGTTTAATATATAATCTACTGGCATAAGGGTTATATTTATTATTCCCCTATCTTCTAGCATTAGAGAAAGATTAGGCCAAATGACTCACACTAGAACTACAATATATATGCAAATGTTATTTTTTTTCCCCAGCCATTCTCGATGAGGCACATGATTTTTGATTATTTATAAGCGATCACAGATCTCACACAAATGCTCTTGCTAGATTAAGTGTTTCTCGTGAGTTACGTCCGTTGTGGCTGCCAAGTGCTCCTCAGAATAAATGAAGAGTTCGATTAAATATTGCTTATCGTGACACTCTCAAAACCCTCAGAATTCAGAATATGGAAAACAAACCTGTTCATGGAGAGAGATGTGAAGCTGTCAGATCCGTGCCGTGGCTGGGTGGGTGGGCTTGCCAAGCAGTGCGCCATTGGGCCAATTGTATGTGCGCTTGCTTGGAAAGGGGTCCTACTTGAATCAGGGCCAGGTGAAAGCAGGGGGATGGAGGTCAATTGTGCCAGCAAGCAGCCTTGGAAGTCTTGGAAGACTATGGTATCGTGCTTGGCGCTGCATACGCTGCATGCGAAGCATGAAAGCCTGGGTTGGATTGTTATGGAGGATAGGCTGTTACCCAAGCAGCAAATCCCCCCTCTCCACGCCACTGAATTACTCCAATGGAAAGGCAGAGCCAATACGATTGAATCCAGTTGGCATTGCAGAGCTGGGCTAAGGACAGGAGCTCACCCTGTCTTGTGGGGCCGACCCGGGTCTCGAACCCTGGCCTGCTGGTTAAAAGGCACAGTGTCTTAGCAACTCTTATTATTAATAATAAGAATTGATGTCTCATATTTTTATTGAAGAATAAAATTCTTCATTCCTTTCTAGAATCCCATTCCTTTCTAGAATCAAACTATATTTACCAAAATTCTCCAGCCTTCTGGTTCAGTGGCCAAGAAAACGCTCCCACCACCAGAAACTGTTTTTGCCATCTGTTTGTCGTACAGCTGCTGAATGCAACTTTTGACATTTTAATTGGCAGAGGAAAATGTAGATTGGCAAAGATGCTGTCGCTTGCAAAGGTTGCCTCTCGGCAGACCTGCTCCCCAGTGGTAGTGGATGGGTAGGGAGAAAAGTCGGCCATGCGGCAGCTTGAGAGCACAGCGTTGGGAGGGTTCATTTTAATGTGGCGCATGCTACTCCGGGTCACGGTAGCATCTCTTTGCTTGTGTTTGTCACACCTGGTGTGCTCAAGGGACTGGTTGCAGCTTTAAAAATACAGCCAAGAGTGCAAATTCTGCTGGACCTGAAGCACACAAACGAAGTGCATCGCAACACTAGCATGCAGTCTCAGGTGCCAAGAAGGAGGTTGTTGATGTTTCCAAAAGTGTTATGGAGAAAAGCAGGAAAAGGTCAAATTCTTTCCTGATCCTTGCTTCTGCTGTGTTGCTCAGTGTGGACCTGACTAGGAAAACACACACATGTGCATGTGCACACACCTAAACCATGACAGAATTAGATTAATTCTTAATTTATTGACAGCCTATTGTTTTCAAAAATTGTTTTGGAAGGCGGGTGTGTAAAGGTTAGGGGTTTAGAAATTGGCCTTACATACCCCAGCAATGGCCCAACAGCAATGGCCCTACACCCCAGCAATGGCCCTACACACCCCAGGAAAAAGGTTAGGGGTTACAAAATTGGCCCTACACACCCCAACAATGTCTGTCCAAGTGGCTTCTGCTGGTATTCTTTTGCATTTATTTATTTATTTATTTATTTATTCATTCATTCATTCATTCATTCATTCATTCATTCATTCATTTATTTATTTATTTATTGGCATTTATTTATTTATTTATTTATTTGTTTGTTTGTTTGTTTGTTTGTTTATTTATTTGAGCTCCCCTGCAAGAGTGAGCTCAAGGCGGCTAACACCAGGAAAACAATAAAACATCATTAAAATAGATCATAAATAAAGATTAAAACACATTACAAAGATTATAACAGATTGTGAGCCCTTTTGGGAAAGGAACCCATTAGCTATTAATTAGCTATTAATTTTTTTTTCATTTCTTTTGTAAACCGCTTTGGGAACTTTCTCATTGAAAAGCGGTATATAAAAAAAAAAAAAGCAGGCCTCCGTCAGTCTTGGAAGACTATGGTATCGTGCTCTGTGCTGCATACGCTGCATGCAAAGCACGAAAGCCTGGGTTGGATTGTTATGGAGGATAGGCTGTTACCCAAGCAGCAAATCCCCCCTCTCCACGCCACTGAATTAGTCCAATGGAAAGGCAGAGCCAATACGATTGGATCCAGCTGGCGTCGCAGAGCTGGGCTAAGGACAGGAGCTCACCTTGTCTTGTGGGGCCGACCTGGGTCTCGAACCCTGGCCTGCTGGTTAATAAGCACAGTTTCTTAGCCACTCGAGCCACCCACAGCCCACAGTATATAAATACTATAGATAGATAAACAGGTCTGCAAGCGTTGCCGTCCATTCGCCAGAATTGCTGATATGATTCAGAAAATGCTTTTTAACATGATCAGCCTTTAAGAAGTTCATAGACCTTTTGTTTAGCAAGCCATGAGCTGATACTTCCGACATCACCCAGGTCTGCAGGAAAAGGAGTCCTAGCTGTGTTTTCATGAGATTTGTATCCTGTTTATCCATCACTGTCTGTGTTGCAGTAAATCAAGGAAGATATTGTACTAAGAGCTTGTTCTCTGCAGGCTCCGAATCCCTGCTGTTTCCAACTGCTGGTGTCTTATTGACTCACTGAAATTGCTCTGTACCAGGACTGCATTGGTAATATGAGACATTTTGTGTCTCTATGCAGCGCAAACAATGAAATACACCAGTGATAGCAGAGCCTGGTATTGTGGCAGAAGAGGGGTGAGAGATTCAATTCTAGTGTCTAAATTTTCCAACTACGGTAAATGAAGACCGGGTGCTCCTTCCCTCCCCACCCTCCGCTGCTCGGCATTTGAAGCGCATAAAAAATAATGCACGAGAAATCAAAGCTCAAGGTTGAGGTGCTCTGAAAAAGAAGGCAGAGTGGGATTGCTAACATTTTGAACGGAGGAATTGAAATGAAATCCTGGCTTCAAGCGTTTATCACCATCGGCTGGGGTGATTGGAGGCGGTCGCACGAGTGTGCCAGCGCATAAGTTGTAGACATGCTTCAGCAAATGGAAACAGACCAGCCAATGAATTGGGGGTTTGCAGAAAGTAATTACAAAGTAGGTGGCAGACAAGGCACTCTCCGAGGAGGTGGGCCATATTTTGACCATCTGTATTCCCAACATGGAGAAGAAGGGGAAAAAAAAACCTGATTCTTCAATATTGTTGTCACGATGAAAAATGTGACAGTGTTTTGTGTCCTGATCCATCCTCCAAGTTGGTGCCTATAAGACTCCAAGTGGGCAATGGTGCTCCAAAATGCCCAGAGAGCAACAAGGATTTCCATAACCCCAGATCTTCCCTTCATCTTTGACCTCTCTCCTTGGAGAGCAGAAAGACCTCAAAGGACTATCTGTCTGTCTGTCTGTCCATCAATCCCTACATACATACATTCATACATACATACTCTAGGTATCTACTATAATGGGATGCTCAATACCTGACACAGGGACCAAATGGCCCGTATTGAGCCTCTTTGTGGCAGCAACTGTTGCCTTCTTCATCCAGAGCATAAGCCCTGTAATCATTCAGAAGTGAGCTCTACATCTTTCACCTCCCGGAGGGTGTTCTGAGGACTGGGGAGGCTTCACAAACCTCCTCTCTTTGTGTTAGAAAGTGTTGATGAACTGATGCATCAACAGGCATGCAGAGGGTTGGACTAGATGACCCACTGGGTCCCTTCCAACTCTAGGATTCTATGGATTCTATGATTCAATCCTAACTCCTGATTAGGCTGGCACAAGTCCCAGCCTATCCTCCATAGCAACCTACCCCGGCCTTCGGTCTTCCCATGCAGGGTCAAGCACGATACTATAGTCTTTCAAGACTGATGGATGCCAAGTGGCCTTGGAGGCCTTGGACTGATGGATGCCAAAAGTGCCATAATGCACTTCTCTGCCATTAGTGGGGGTTAGGCGCCTATTGTTATGTGCTGACCTCTCTATGCTACCTTGGAACAGATAAATGGGTGAGTTGTGCTGGCCTGAATTGGTTAGAATTGCACCCTCAGTTATTCATCTATCTCTATTATATGTCAATTTATTTAATGCTATGTCAATTTTTCAATGCTATGTCATCCATTCAATTTTTTTGACCCCCGACACAGTGTCAGAGAGTTGATGTGGCCCTCCTTCCAAAAAGTTGGAGCACCCCTGTACTATAAAAAACAATAAATAACATAATTAGAAAACTATAACTGGAATCCTATGCATGTCTGCTCTGAAGTAAGCCCCACTGAAATCAATGGGGCTAGCTCCCAGGAAAGTGTTCTTAGGATTGTAGCCCAAATCAATGCATTGACAGTATTTATATTTGGAATGCTTTTCAATGAAATGTTCACCAAGGGGTTCACTAATGGCGAACGGCCATTCAAATCAAAATTGTAGGGCCATAATGATTTGGTCCAGGGAGAAGCCGCTGAACCACAGCACTATTACATAGGAGGAGACGGCAGACATCAACCCATCACCCCAATACTAAATGTTCAGTTGATGACTACTTGATCTGTATCCACTCGGCAAGGCGGGACAGACAACTTTAATAAATTGAGAGCCCCTTTTCAATCAGGAGGTGTACATGCTCTGTGCTGATGCAGTTTTGCAAACAGGAGGGTGCCATTTCCCTGGACTCGGTTCCTAATATATCATCCTTATTTCTTCTGGTCTGTAGCATCGCAGGTTAATGGGTATTCCAAATCCTGCCCTGTTTATGTCCTCTTCTGAATTGCTAACTTGCTTCCCCAGGACAGAAAAAGAAATGCCATTTTTCTAATTTGATTAAAAGGAAATAAAATGCATAATACATGCGCTCTTTGACTGCATTTGCCCACATTCTTACCTTTTAAAGACTTGCCATTGTTTTCCCACTGTGAACTTTTGTGCTTTTATGAATTGCTAATTTGCTTAATGGGCTCTTTTTTGCTTTGCAATCCACATCATGAAATTGTCACCTTTTCACTGATTAATTCCTGTATTTCTTCCCTCTTCAATTCCCTTTTCAAAGCTGCCTTTTCAAAAAGTGAGGACATTAACACATCGTCCTTGTACCACTTGTTAATTTTTGGTTTTGGGGCAAGGGAAGGAAGAGTGGGTGGATAGCGAGGGAGTGTTGGGTGGGGGCATTCAAGGTGGGCAGGCAGGAGGGGGATGTGGAAGCAGGGCTTGAACTGGCAGTTATGCCGGATCCAAACCTTGGAGCCAGGATCCTGTCTCCTCCAAATTAGGCCACTTTCAGAGGTTTCCTAAGTCTAAGGAGACCTATTGGGGCTGCTGCAGCCCTATAAAGGGACTAATTTCTCCTTCCCCACAGTAGCGCAGCAGCAGTCCTGATACCTGCACCAGATTGAGCACAATCCCAATATTTGTGCCAGATTCAGTGCGGGCTGCCCTATCCAGACCATTAGGATTGTGCTGCCCCTGTCTCCCAGGAAGGAAGGAAGGGAGGGAGGAAGGAAGGAAGGAAGGAAGGAAGGAAGGAAGGAAGGAAGGACGGACGGACGGACGGATGGGAAGGAGGGAGGGAGGGAGGGAGGAAGGAGGGAGGGAAGGAGGAAGGAAGGAAGGATGGACGGACAGACGGACGAACGGATGGGAAGGAGAGAGGGAGGAAGGAAGGAAGGATGGAAGGATGGATGGATGGATGGATGGACGGATGGACGGATGGATGGGAAGGAGTGAGGGAGGAAGGAAGGAAGGATGGATGGATGGATGGATGGATGGATGGACGGATGAAAGGATGGATGGAAGGACGGATGGATGGACAGATGGACAGACAGATGGATGGATGGACACCAGTCTGAGCTTGTTGAAGGAAGAGTAATATAAATATGAGAAAAATGAAATACCAGCAAAGAGAAAGTGAACATTGCACAGCACATTGGAATGTGGTTACGTCACTGAAAAGGTTATGGGCAAAACAGTCTGTGGTTCTACATGTTGGTTGTGTTTTTCTTCTTTTGTTTCTTTTTTGAAAAACTTTGTAGCAAATCATCTGAGGGTACAAAATTTAAATGTGCAGAAGCCATATCACCTTGCTGATTGCCCCGTCCCCAGCATATCTTTGGTCTAATTCTGTGATTTTCAAACTTTTTCATCTCACAACACACTGACAAAGCTAAAATGATCAAGACATACCATCTTTTTTTGACAACTGACAAGGCAGCTGTGCTGCCAATGGGGGAATTGGTGTTGTCCCAAATTCTTGCTGCACACCTGGGGACTCTTTGTGGCACACCGATGTGCCATGACGGAGTGGCTGAAAATGTCTAATTCCTTTTAAAAAGCTGCATTTAATATCCGACAGCATAATCCTAACCCCTGATTAGATTGGCACAAGCTGCAAGGCACTTTTCTACCACTCCTGGGTGTGTTAGGCCAGTGCAACGTCATGCGCTGGCCTCCCCACACCATCACGGGAATGCAGAGATGGGCCTAAATTGGTTAGGATTGCACCCTGAGTGTCAAATCTTCACAACGTGCCCATTTCCAATCCTTTTGGAAGTCCCAAATTTTCAGTGATGTTCAATCTGTGCTCCTTGCTGCCCTGTGGCGTGCAGCCAGCAGATGTAAAAAGGATACCTTAAACTGCCTGGGTTCAGCCCACCAACTCTCCAACACGGCATTTGCAGAAAGTACTGTTCCAAGTCCAAATAATGTCTCCTCCCCCCAACATAGCATCAGTGAGCATTTTGATGTCAGAATGATGAAGTATCCTCTCTTTTTAAATCAAGCATCTTCAAATACACCGCAGTGGATCTTTTGCCTCTGGAGAAAAGAGATAAAAAGTGACTCCTGAGTTGTACAGGAAGGGATGGTCCAAGTTTGACAGGACTGTCAGAAATAATTATTTAAATTTAATACGAATCTCTGTGCTTACTTTTGGCTGGATTATAAATGATGTTTTGAGAGATCCTGCATGTGTGTGTGTGTGTGGTTGTGCACAGGGGGTTAATGCACATGTGGTGTGATGCACATGTAGGGTTAATGCACATGGGAGGGTGATGCACATGGGGGATGTTGCGCTTGGGGTTTTGATATGCATGGAGGGATGATGTGCATGGGGGGATGGTGTGTATGGGGGTTGATGTACATGGGGGTTGATGCACATGGGACGGTGATGCGCACTGGGAGGATGTTACACATGGGGATTGTTGCACAGTGCGGGGGGATGGCATAAAGGGGGAATTTTACTCCTGCAATGCTGGTTAAGTTTTCCTTAGCAGGCCTCCGTCAGTCTTCAGAGATTATGGTATCATGCTCGGTACTGCGTATGCTGCATGCGAAGCACGAAAGTCTGGATTGGATTGTTATGGAGGATAGGTTGTTACCCAAGCAGCAAATCCCCCCTCTCCACGCCACTGAATGAGTCCAATGGAAAGGCAGAGCCAATACGATTGGATCCAGCTGGGGTTGCAGAGCTGGGCTAAGGACAGGAGCTCACCCTGTCTTGTGGGGTCGACTCAGGTCTCGAACTCTGGCCTGTTGGTTACCAGTCACAGTGTCTTAGCCACTTGCGCCACCCACAGCCCTTTGTTAAGTTTTCAGTAGTATAATATATAACAGTATAGCAACATTTAGTTAAAAAACACCCTCTTTTCCAGCATCTGCCCTTTAGCCACCTTCGGCTGCAGTCCTAATCATGTTTACTCAAAAGTAAGCCCCATTGTGTTCAATAGATCTTACTCCCAGGAAAGTGTCTGTAGGGTTGTAGAATTAGTCCTCAATTACTTGTTTAGCCTCTTTCGAGCTTGGCCTGTTATCAGTTGACAGTTGTTGACAGTTGCCTCTCCTCGCCCTGACACACTTGCGAATCCTGGCTCCTTTGCAGAATCCCTTGCAAGGACTGGGATTTCCAGGGCAATCTAAATGCCTTAAGCTAGGGACCCTCTTGCTGGGACTGTGTTAAGGAATTGCTTGGTTTTCCTGGGGTGCTAGTTTATTCCAAGCCAGCTGCAAACTTTGCAGTGAATGAGGTGTGTATGTGTGTGTATGTGGGGGGGGGGGGATGATGACGCCGGGTCTCTTGAGCAGCACCCCAGCTCCATCTGCTGGGTGTCAATGATTACTGCATAAAAACCCAGAAAGGAAGAAGTTTGTTTGAACTTGCAGAAAAAGAAATCTCGCAAATTCCTGCCATCAAGCCAAGATTTTTGGCAAATGGATTTGCATTAATGCCTTCAGGAATGGGAATAGGTTAATACGATGCTCTCTTACTCACGATGCTCTCTTATTCACACACAACAAAACAGTCTGAATCACAATATCATATTGCAAAACAACCTGGGGAGGGCAATTTTTGCCTTTAGAATGGCAGAGAGGTTGAAAGAGCAAAGCATGCATTGAATGAATGAGTTCTGGGTATAACTGAAAGGTGTTAAAAGAATCATAGAATCATAGATTTGGAAAGGACTTAGGGCAAAATTCAGAGTAACTACGGGGAGTCCTTGCTCCGGTGTAAGAACAATTTACCCTGGATACCAATACGAATTTCCCATAGGTTTTCAGTAGGTGGTGCAGTAACTATGGGTGAACGTAATGTCTCCTACGTGCTCCAGTAGTTACTCTGGATTTGGGGGTATATCTGGTCCTATCCCGACCTGTAGCAGGAATCCTCCTAGAGCATCTCCGACAAGTGCTTGCCGAGCCTCTGCTTGAAAATTCCCAGTGAGGAAAAGTCCACCAAAAGTAGCTAGCTCATTGCATGTTTACTTAAAAGTAAGTCCCTGAGGCATCTCATGGGCCTCTGTGAGATGCAGGAAGCTGGTCTAGATGGGCTTTGGGTTTGAGCCAGGAGGGTTCCTCTTATGTTCTTATGTTTTTATAAAGTGTTTAAGTGATAGTCCAACAATTTAATATTTTCTGGTGAAATTAATATAATTATTTATTACATTTTGGGTGCAATCCTAATTAATTGGTCTTCTCATTTCCATGTTGATGTAGGGAGGAAAGCACATTTCTGTGCACTGGCCTTATAGCACTTTTGTGACATCTCCAGGCCAGCATAAACTTGTGCTGAGCCTTAGGCTGGCCTAACTGGGGATTAAGATTAGGATTGCAGCCTTTCTGCCCCACCAGGGGGACTCAAGGCAGGTAACAATAAAACATGTTTACAATAAAAATGTAATTTTATTGAAATAAGATTAAAAAACCAAGTACAACTGAGCAATAAAACATTATGCATTAAAAAATTTAAAACATTTAAAAAAAACATTTAACATATTCAAATAGCACAGATTTAATGAATTCTTCTAAGAAGTGCCTTAAGTGACTTCTTAGAAAGTGCCAGGTTGAAATAAATATATAGTTTTTTTAAAGTCAGAAATGGTAAAATCCTTTCATCTACGCTAAGCAGGCCTCCGTCAGTCTTCAGAGACTATGGTATCGTGCTTGGTGCTGCATATGCTGCATGCGAAGCATGAAAGCCTGGGTTGGATTGTTATGGAGGTTAGGCTGTTACCCAAGCAGCAAATCCCCACTCTCCACGCCACTGAATTAGTCCAATGGAAAGGCAGCGCCCATACGATTGGATCCAGCTGGTGTTGCAGAGCTGGGCTAAGGACAGGAGCTCACCCTGTCTTGTGGGGCCGACCCGGGTCTCGAACCCTGGCCTGCTGGTTAACAGGCACAGTGTCTTAGCCACTTGCGCCACCCAAGCAGCATAGGAAATGTGTATCCTTACTTTATAAACTCCCGAGGACATTAATCAATCTCATTCTTCTTTTGGGATTCCAGGGAAGTTTAAAGGTTATTCCGCTGGTTGCAGAGCTTAGGGTGATTACTTCCAGCCTGCTTATTCAACACTATTTTCATGAAACAATAACATTTTATGCACAGTAAGCTCTATTATTTCTCATTTGTTTGTGACGCTTTGCTGCAGATACAGGTGCCAGGTACCCGGGATATTATTCATCTCTGAAAATGCTTAGTGCGGTTCCTTCCATTGGCTACTACCACAAATTGCTTCTGATTAATCATACTCAAGTCGCCTTCCCTCTTTGGAACGGACCCCATAAGAAGAAAGGGCTGGGAACACAATTGAACAATGGAACGGCGGCTTCTTGGTTGCGCACCAAGATCCAAATGGGACTCTCCAGGGTGAGGAAGGAGAATTGTCCTTCTAATTTATGAGAATAACCTTTAAGAAAATTGAATTGGGTTTGTAGTATATTACTGTTGATGTTGATAAAGAGGGGAACGAAAATTGGATGATAAGAAAGAAAACGAGAGGTGCCTTCGGCTCAGGTTGCTTTTATTAAATCAATAACACAATGTTGGTGTATTTTAGTATGATAGACATAATATAACCTATTTAACCTACTTATTGCTAAATTTTTTTCCTCCCTTATAAAGAAGGATCTCTGCCTCTGAGGTTCAGCACATGGGCAATTCAGCGAGGAGTCAAAGAACATTAATTACACAGGGTTTTGACTGTACCATTATTCTCCGCATGCTGTCTAGGGAGCTCAAATAAAGCAGTGGCTCATAAGTCCTATAAACAAACAAATAAACAAACAAACAAACAAATAAATAAATAAAATGTGCAAGCTTATCATGCTTTATCAAATTGCATTTGGCCATCAATGTGGAAATGCAACCAGCTTTTGGAGTGTGCATGCGACAATTGATAATTTGTTGTTATATACTATATTGTAGATGTGATTAAATCTTGAGTACAATTTTAACCATGTCTACTCAAATGTAGACCCCTTGTGTTCAATGGGTCTGACTCCCGGGAAAGTGGGAGTATTTAGGATTGCAGCAAAACCCATACAATCCTGTTTCTGTACTTTTCCCTATACGGTGCTGTTGTCATCCTGACAACACAACGCTAGTGCCTTCCCAGCTTACCCAGTCTGCCTCAAACCATACTTCAGGCTTATACAGGGAGACCAGATCCAAAAGTGACCAGATCCAAAAGTGACCAGAGACCAGAGATCCTGAGCTGGTCACTTTAAAGTCTGGAATTTCATGTGAAAATCCAGACTTAAAAAAAAAAACAATGCAGGACAAAATGTAGGACATCCTACATTTTGTCCTACTTTAAAATATTTTTTTGCTAAGCTGGGTTCTAGGGAGGCGTTCTGGTGGGGTGGGAGGACGATTGAGAGCAGTGGAGGCATTGGGGGCTCTTTAGAGCCAGATTTTAATAAAATAAAATATAATAATAGAATATAATAATAAAATATTGCAAAAAAAACCCACTGCGCATACGCGCATAGCTAATTACTGGCCGGCAGAGCTCCTAGAGTGTCTCTGCGTAGGTGGAGACCTCAACTGAACTCTTCCGGCACGCGCCAAGTGAAAGTGCCGGAAGAGTTCAATTGAGGTCTCTGCCTACGCAGAGACTCTCTAGGAGCTCTGCTGGCCAGTAATTGGTTGCATACACATGTGCAGTGATTTTCTGCAATATTTTAGTAGCGGTTAGCCACGGCTAACCGCTACTGGCTCTAAAGAGCCCCCAGTGCCCTCCCACCCCCCCCCCCCCAGAATGCTGAACCAGGCTGCCATTGGACCGGACAGTCCAGTCCAATGGTGAAATTCTGGATGCATCCGGGTATTTCCAGGCATATGGTCACACTGGGCTTATATGATCAATTCTTGCAAGTCTCATTCCCTCATCTCAAGTCAGCAGTTTCTGGTCTCCCATCCAGGGCAAAATCCAAGCTGATCCTTCTTAGCTACGTATTTCATGCAACACAATGGCTTATCCTTCACTCAACACCTGAAAGTGGGCCATACCTCAATGCACTGAGTCTTGCATTTGGCTTCATAATAGTTTGGAAAGGGTGATGCTCTTAGTCTGACTGCTCCATCCCCCTCTTGCTATGTTACCAGTACAGAAGGCTGATGTGATGGTTGTTGTAGGAAATAACCCTTGGAAGGATTACAGAAAAGTGCACAGCACATTTTGAGCTTGCCATGCAGCCTCCATAGCAATGAGAGGCGAAAATGGGAGTCCCTGACTGCTGCTGGCATATGTATAATATTTGTTGATAGGGCCAAGCAGCAGGAGAGCTGGCCAATTTACTCAACCTCCAAATGACTCGGTAAATGATTCAATTTTCCCCCGAAAAAATTGGACCAGATTTGCATCATTCAGAGGTGAACCACAGTCAATCTGTCTGTCTCCATGAATATCATTCAGCTGAAACCATCTCTGTTTGTAGATAGCGGGATCAAAGACCCATTACGACCATAGGTGTTGAACTATGTGTGTTTTGCAAAGTGGATGCTATATATAGGAATACCGATACAATTTTTTTTGGCTGGGGGTGGAAATCAGAGTCTTGGCCTGTTCGTTCCCCTCCAACCAAACCATTTTGCATCGCAAACAAATGCAATCTTTGCAAGATCAGTTTTCAAAGGCGAGTCACAAATGCGTCTCGGACGACGGAAGCCACAAGAAACTCATTCCTGGATGATTTCCCAGGCTTGGAGATACATGACAGAAGGTGTGCTTGCTGCATGGTCAGTTATTCCCTTTGCAAGCTTGAAGGTATAGGCACAAAAGAGGAGCTGGATGTCCAAAAGAATAGCAGTGTAACAGATGTAGAATTTCTCCCTACCAGGGCTGGCTCCAGGGGTTATGGCAGATGATCACATTCCTCCAGGATGTGTCCACTTTTTTTAGCCTTGAGTCCTGGAAAAAATCTTCATTGTCCTCATTTTCTCTTGATCAGGCAACATGTAGATAGATGTCTTGCAATTCATAAATATCTGTTAAAAATATCATGTAATAGTTTAAATTTAATAATAACTAGAAGCCCAATCCTATGCTAGAAGTAGGTCAAACTAGAGACAATGGAGCTTACTCCCAGGAAAATTCACATAGGACTGTAGCCTTTGGGCGCAATCCAGAGTAACTATGAGGAGTCCTTGGTCCAACGTAAGAACAATTTATTCTGGATTGCAATATGAATTTTCCATAGGTTTTCACTAGGTGGTGCCATAACTATGTCAACATAAATATCTCTTATGCGCTCCCGTAGTTACTCTGGATTTGTAGGGTTATCCTAGGATTTGTAGGGTGTAATCCTAACCAATTTAGGTTGGCATAACTCACTCGGCAAATCTTCCCATAGTGGTGTGGCAGGTATCCAGTGGTGGTCTTCAGGGGGTTCTCACAGGTTCTATAGAACTCTTTGCTAATGAGCGCCTGGTTCTGAGAACCGGTTATTAATGGGACATAGAACCTGTTGTTAATTTAGGTTACTAGGTTCCCTGTCATTCTACCATATAACTACCCATAACCCCTCCCCCCAATGGATGGGCTCACAAAGAGTCAAATGAAGAGGAAATAAAGAAAGATGGAAGTGCTATGTGAACCCAATAAAAAAATAACATGTGAAATAAGCATAAAATTAGCTAAACTAGATTTAAATGGACTGAATTAGATTTTAATTACCTTTTGGTGGTATTTATTAAGATGGATTAATTATGATGTAAGGATTAAGGTGGCTGCAGGAATGGTGGGCAACTCAAGTTGTGCTAATTTTCTAGGGATTCTTTTTCTCAATAAAGGGATCCAATCCCGGAACTTTAAGGATACTGGATTGCAATCCTAACCTCACTTATTTGGGACTAACAGCACAATCCTAACCATATCTACACAAAAGTAAGGCCCATTGTGTTCAGTGGGTCTTATTCCCAGGAAAGTGCATTTAGGATTTCAGCATAAGCCTCATTGACTATAATGGGGTTTATGTGCGAGTAGACAGTAATAGGATTGCTCTCTAAACCTGGAAAACCAGGAATAAATATTAAGCATCCCCTGTCAAATTTGTGGCCTTGCGGTGGGCGGGAAGGAGGTTTGTGAGCGTGAACGAGTGGAGCACATGTGGAATGAATGAGATCTTGGAATCATTGAAAGGTGTTGAAAGTGTGGATCATCAGAAAACGAACCATCAGAAACCTGTTTATTGCTTTCATGTGGTTAATTTAAACACTACGTGTAATTTGAACACTAATTTAAACACTATTACATGTCATTTATTACCTATAATTTATTAATTACAAGAAACTTCTGAGCTGCCTGCTGACAAGGAAAAGAAAGTCAATGAAGATTTTTTTTCCAGGACACGAGACAAAAAAGGGGGACATATCCTGGAAAAAGGGGTATAGTGTCACCAAATCTTTCCAGCTGTCCCAAACCCATACATCCTTCCCCTGGGTTTTTGCAGTATATAATTCTTATCTGCTACATTGATGCTGTCTAACGATGGACTAGTAGCTAATAAGCCGTAGGCTATAGACCATTGCAATGACCAAAACCATCAGCAAAAACTCAGGATCTCTCTTTCCACACAGTGGAATTGCTGCATTATCTTGAGTAGTGGCTGTTTGGATTGTCCTGTACATCTCCTGTAGGCACTGGGGTTTTTCTGGCTGATGAAATAGTCCCCAAGAGAAGAAGTAACTCATTTGGCAAACGCAAGAGGGAGTCATTAGGGCTGTTATTTGTTTCTGAGCCTGCCAGTCTTGGAAATCACCTCTGCTTTCCTTTGCAGCTACAGATTGATGCTCACTGAAGTCCTTTTTATAAACACATCTGGCAATAGGTGGCATCTGTAGCAACAGCTGCCAGCCAGATAAATTAAGAGAGCAACCAAAATGGGGGGGGGGGGAATCAGACAGTAGCTGCAATCCTAAAGACACTTTCCTGGGAGTAAGATCCATTGAACGCAATGGGGCTTAGAGCACAATCCTAATTATGTCTACTCAAAAGGAAGCCCCGTTGTGTTCAATGGGTCTTACTCCCCCCGCAGGTTAACTGCCAATCGTTTCCAACTATAGGGTGTGGGGCTTATCCCTGTTTAGAGCCAGCATTGTCCAAAGACACTTCCGTGGTTATGGGACCAGCATGACTATACGCTGAAGCGCATGCAGTGATGGGCCCAGCCTCCCTTAAGATCCGGTACGCCGGAAGTCAGGGGGCGGGTCGGAGTCAGGGGCGGGGCGGGCCCTAATCAGGCCCTGAGCGTCCTGGTGCCTAGCCTCAGGACGCTCAGTGCGCGTGCGTCGAGCTGGACGCAAGCGTGCTGAGCGTCCTAGGGCTCAGCGCTAGGACGCTTAGCGCGCGTGCGTCGAGCTGGACGCAGGCGCGCTGAGCTTCCTGGCACCAAGCCTCAGGACGCTCAGTGCGCGTGCGTCGAGCTGGACGCACGCGCACTGAGCGTCCTAGGGCTCAGGACTAGGACGCTTAGCGCGCCTGCGTCGAGCTGGACGCAGGTGCGCTCAGCGTCCTGGCACCAAGCCCCAGGAGACCCGGCGCCGGCGGACACTGGCGTACCGGTCCCCGCGGCTTTTGCAGCCGCGTGTCTGGCCGGTACGCTGTCGTCCGCCCTGGTGGAAGACCCGGTACGGGCGCGTAGGCCCGTACCGGTATCTGCCCACCTCTGGGCGCATGGAATGCTTTTACCTTTCCCAGGAAAGTTTTTTTAGGATTATAGCCTTACTTTTGAGTACACATGGTTAGGATTGTGCTCAGTGGTTCTCAAGTTATGATGAAACCGAAACTTTCCCCCACAGTGATCCCACTAATTTAATGCGTCCTTCTTAGCCAGCTTGGAATCAATGGATTTCAGTAAACAAATTTGCTGAGCCTATGGCTGGAGGTCCACACAAACTTTTGGATGCAACGAAAAGGGCCTTTTGGTCCCATTCAGGACTTCTGAGACCCTCTAGCTGTGGAATTTAGACTGCAATCCTAAAGACACTTTCCTGGGAGTAAGACCAATTGAACACATTGGAGCTTACTTTTGAGTAGATATGCTTAGGATTGTGCTCTTTGTATCTGCGAGTTGGGAAATGGATTCCACATGGATCCTGTATGGATAGATTTGCAGCCTTTTGTTATATATTTCCTGGGTTGATCCAATAACATTCTTTCATTCCATTACAGTTGGATTTAGAAAAAGGCAAGCTTTTGATATCGACTTAAAACACAGATACAAAAACTGGTTTTAAAAAAGTAAAGGTATCGCCTGCTTTCTGGCATTCGTTTTCTGACAATCCACTCTTTCAACATGCATCTTTCAATGCATGTTTTGCTCTTTCAACCTCTCACTGGTGTTCTGAAGGCCAAAATTGCCCTTCTCCATTTTGTAGCTCCTGATGCAATCCCATTCCTGAAGGAGTTAAACTCTTCTATGTTAAGCTAAACATGCCTAAATTCCCTCGTCTATGCAATGTTTAAAGGTACAGGCACCCTGTCCTCCATTCTATATGGTCATCTTGTAAAAAAAATATTAGGTTCTACAACGGTTTTCATTTTTGGATGGTGCTCCCATCCCTAACCGGTCCAATAAATTGGGAATGCCTCTATAAGATAAATCAGATTGCTAGCTCATTGCATGTTTACTCAAAAGTTAGACCTTTAATGTTTAGTGCTTAGTGCTTTAGTGTAAGTAAGACCTTTAGTGTTTAGTGCTTCCCAATATTTGTTGTCCTATGTGCCACAATGTGGCATGCAGCTTCCAGGAGTGACTGGTGATAACATCATCACTAGTCTCTTCCAGGTTCTGAGATTGTATGGGATGATGTATGGATGGTTTTCAGTGAGGGTCAGGACCCCTTGAGGGTCATCATGGGGGCATTAAAACCTGGGCAGTGATATTTTGGAATCTGGCATAGGGTGCTGCCATCCTGGAATGGGGTACTCAGGCTGGAATTGATATTCTTCTGGGAGTAAGGCTGAAATCCTAAACACACTTTCCTGGGAATAAGATCCACTGAACACAATAGGACTTACTTCTGAGTAGTCATGGAGAACTCTGCCATCACAGAGATGTCTCTTTTTTTATGACCATGGCATCACTTTTGGGGTTTTCCTGGACAGATTAATGTTCATAGAAGGGGGTCTTGGAATGAAAATCTTGAGAACCACTGATGTAAAGGCATGTAAGAGGTTCAGCACAGGTAAGAGGTTCAGCACATGGAGAAAAACCACAAATCAGAAAAACCATGTGCAGGAGTTTGGCTGGCCACAGCAAAAGGATGCAGAGGCAAAGCGAACCTCACTGTATCCCAGTCACATGCGCATCTTGTGGAACAGCGTTCAGCACCGGTGAGCATGTGAAAGAATTGCAATGTTCATCTCAAATTAACTCTGCCAGCGTTGACAAGATGTTGCGTTTACAATCAAGCCCGAAGAACCATGGCGGATTGAGAGAAGAAAACCATGGCGCTGTCAGCTTCTGTTAACTCATTCTCACTTGCGCTCCTAAGAGGCTCAGCGCATCACCTGCATATAAATCCGCTCAAATAAAAATGCGCTTCCTTTATTTAAAACAGTGACCTCCAAACTTTCTTCATTGAGAAAACACTTGCCAGTTGTGAGTCCCCAACCAGCCAACAGCAAGAACATGTGGGAGTCTGCAGGGGATGGTGGTGCAAGGCACTAAGTTTTGCAGGGAGCCTCACTCCAGTGTGCAAGCAGCCCCTTCCCTTCCCCTTTGGAGCCATTCTAGATAGTGGGAGCATAACAGATGCACACACCTGGTTCCAAAGGGTAGATGTTGCATTCATACCAAGGTGAGGCTCCCTGCAAAACTTAGTGCTTCGACCACCCCTATGATGCTACCTGTGCTGTAGCTATGCCACCTAATGATGCTCTTTGGGTTCATTGATGAGGTTGTTAATTGCAGTTGGACTCCCATATCAAAATCCTTGATCATCAATTCATTGAAGAGTAGCCAAAAGAATGTGAGATCCTGGAAATGGAAAAATATTCCTGGAAACCTTTCCTTGAATGGCTTTTGAATTTACAGTACACATATTTTGAATTATCAGAATATTTACTGTGTACTGTTCTCACTGTTTACTGTTAGTAACATAATTCTTATAATTCCATAATTAAGGGCTGTGGGTGGCGCAAGTGGTCAAAACACTCTTCCTGTTAACCAGCAGGCCAGGGTTCGAGACTGGGGTCCCCACAAGACAGGGTGAGCTCCTGTCTTTAGCCCAGCTCTGCCATGCCACTGGAACCAATTGCATTGGCTCTGCTGTTCCATTGGAGTATTTCAGTGGCATGGAGAGGGGGGATTTGCTGCTTGGGTAACAGCCTATCTTCCATATTAATCTACCCAAGCCTTTGTGCTTTGCATACAGCGTCAAGCACAGATTCCATAGTCTTTTGAGACTGATGGATGCCAATAATAATTCTTAATGTTTACATATTAAGTTGAAGTTAGATTAAAAAATATATTCTCTAATAATGTTAGAAGGGAAATAGGTTGTCAACTTCTTTTCCCCCCACCTGCTACTGTGCTTAACAACAGTGAGATCTCCAGACCCTAGCAAGGAATTTATTTCCATCAGCCCAATCCAAACCAACGTTCCAAAGTGATGCAGCCAGATAGTATGGGAAAAAATCTTGAGGAGGCTACCATGATTGCCACACCACCATGGAATGGACCCGTCCCCATTGGCTCAGCTGCATTAGTACAGAGAAATTGGTTAAGGTTGGGAGGTTGGCTATTAAAAGCATTGGATGCCAATGTCTGATGATCACCCAGAAGGCCCATTTGAACAAGCTGCAACGCCTCAAAGCAAGACCGACTAGCCGAGGATGGACCTCACAGTCCATCTTGAGATAATACTTATTTTGACAATACTACTTGAGATAATACGTACTTATCGTAATATTGTACTTATTTTGACCAGACGGCTGATGAAATGTAAATTTTCACGTAATTTAAATTTTCATGTATATTTTCAATGTAAATGTCAAATTTTCTCCTGATTTGAGGGCTGTTGAGAACCAGGATTTTCCCCTCTGTGCAACTGATGCTGTGCGACTCAATGGCCAAAAATGAAAATAAATTTTTTTTACAGACCAAAGATTTTTCATTACAAGGAGAACGAGTCTCTCTGCTATTGCATTTCCATGCTTTGAACGGAAAACATTGTCTGGAAGGCTGGGAAGTGCTCAAGTTTAAATGCTGTTTTGGTCCCACTGTCTCCTAGAAACCAGGAGAGAGAGAGAGAGAGAGAGAGAGAGAGAGAGAGAGAGAGAGAGAGAGAGAGAGAGAGAGAGTAAATGACGCAGTTAACATTAAATGAAATAATTCTTAAAAGCTCTCTTGTTCTGCATAGCACAGTTATTATGAGAATAAATAGCATTTTAGCTGTCAAATCAAGAGAAGGGGATCATTCTGGTGTGAATAAGATTGAATGTGATGGAAACTCAGACCTGACCATTAGATATATGAAACTGACAGATGGAAACATTCAACTAAAAAACCTGCCCCCCCCCCAAAAAAAAACACCTCTAATGGGCCTGCTTAGTCCTAAAGTAGGATTTTACCACTTGCACGTTCATTAAATTATTGTTTGGGGCTTGGGGTTCACAGATGTGCATTTAAGGAAAAGCAGATGATGATGATGATGATGATGATGATGATTTCCTTTATTTATCCTTACAAACTGAAAAGCAATAGCAGCAAATGAAACTGCTTATTAAAAATATTAAAAAATTATTAAAAATGAAACTGCTTATTAAAAAATATTAATAAAGTGGCAATCTAGTTCGAAAAGATGATTTATGGGAAATATTGGTTTCCTGCCTTTCCAACATCAAAATAATGAAACAGACTCATAGTGCAATCCTAAACCCTAAAGCACAAGTTCGGCACAAGCATGGGCTGTCACAAAGGTTCCATAAGGCACATAAGTGCCTCCAGCTGGGGTCGGCGCTTGCAGTGTGTCTTCCCCAGCTGGAGGAGACGCACTGCACGCGCCAAGGTCGGCGCGCGCACAATGCGTCTCCTCCCTGGCGTGCCGAACCGGTATGCCGAGTTTTCTGGGCCCCCCATTGTTATCGGATCGTTAGCGGGGGGGCCACGGGAACAAGCGGTTCAGGAAATCCGGCCCGAACCGGCTTGGGTCCACCACTGGCTTCAGGGGATTCTCACAGGTTCTATAGAATCCTTTGCTAATGAGCGCCTGGTTCTGTGAATCGGTTACTAATGGGACACAGAACCTGTTGTTAATTTATTTGAATCCTACCACTGGTTAGGCCAGTGCACAGATATGCTCCAGCCTCCACATCAGAGAGATGGATGACTTGTGCTGGCCTAAATTATTTAGGATTGAGCACCAGTTGCAAAAGGGATGTCACATCATTTGAAAAAAACAATGTGCTGGAAGAATAAAGGTTAATGACATTGCTCTGGTCTGTTGCCACAAATCACATTAGATCAACTGATATGGAATAAAACGGGCCAATTTGTCGATGATAGCTACTTTAGGTGCCCTCTGCGGAGAAAAGAAGGGTACAAAATGAGTAAATAACTACTATTAAGTAGCAACAAATGAATTCAAAACTACAGTGTGCAGGTAAGTCTCCTGGAGGCAGGGCTGGATTTAGGTTTGATGGGGCCCTAAGCTATTGAAGGTAATGGGGCCCTTTATATGGCCAGCTGTTTTTTGTCAGCAACAAATTGTTGCTGTTTTTTGTGCGGAATATAAGCTATATAGTAATTTATGGACCTATACAACACAAAACACTGTTGTTGGATGTAGGCTTTATTTTATTTGTTTTTTTATCTTATATTTTGGAAATATACTTCCAATTTTTTTCTTTAGATTTTTGGGGGGGCCCCCAAGAGAGTGGGGCCCTAAGCTATAGCTTGTTTAGCTTACACATAAATATGGCACTGCCTGGAGGAGATAGTCTCTAGTATCTCTTGGATAGCATCTCGGAAACCCCAGCTTTTTAGTGCCAACCTTTTCAGCCTTGAAAGGGGATCAAGGAAGATGAATTGCTAGACCCATCCCGAGCTTGACAGTCATTGAAATACTGCATCCCTGTAGTATCTCTACAGCATCCCTGTATTGGATCCTGAGCCTGGTAGCCTCTCAACACCAGTCCTGGTTCTCCCTCTGATCTTGTTTACCTAAGGATTGCTCATAGATAAATTCTTGCTCTTAGATCCTGTTCTTCAGTATATTTGCCAGTCATGGCCACTTGCTAAAAGGAATTTTTAATGGGGAGAAATAAATAAGAAAGAAAGCCAGGGCAGTGTAGTAGATTTGGAATTGGACTGAGATCTGGAAGATATCCAGATTCAAATCCCTCCTGAGCAATGAAGCTTCCTGGTTGACCTTAGGCCAGTCGCTTGATCTCAGTCATCTACCTTGCAGGGTTGTTGTGAGGACAGCAGGAGGTGGGGAACTTTGTTGGAAATGCCTTGAGCATTTGTGTTGGCATGGGAAAGGTGGGGTATAAATCCCTTAAAGAAAGAAAGAAAGAAAGAAAGAAAGAAAGAAAGAAAGAAAGAAAGAAAGAAAGAAAGAAAGAAAGAAAGAATGGATGGATGGATGGATGGATGGATGGATGGATGGATGGAAGCTTGGCAACAATTAACACTGAGCTACTAGTTTTCATGTACTTGTCTCTTAGCTTAGAAAATCTGGCAGTTTTCCAATATTAACAAATGGACAACCGGCATTTCTGTTAATTACATGTACTATTAAACATTGCAATTAAAGGATAAGATTTTAGTTTATCTTCTGATTAGAACAAGTATTTATTTTTCAAACTTGTATCTTGCCCCTTGGTTTATATTTATTCAACTTTGGGTGCAATCCTAAGCATGTCTATAAAGAAGTAAGGGTGCAATCCAGAGTAACTATGGAGAGTCCTTGCTCCGGTGTAAGAACAATTTACTCTGGATTGAAATATGAATTTCCCATAGGTTTTCTCTAGGTGGTGCCGTAACTACAGGAATAACTTATGTGCTCCCGTAGTTACACTGGATTGTAGGGTAAGCCCCACTATGTTCTATGGGACTTACTTTCAGGAAAGTGTGTAAGAATTGCAGCCTTTGATTTTCTGATTTACATCTTTTGTTCCTTTTCTTTGTTTACTACTATAATCTTGCTCTTGGGTTTGATTTATGTGATCTTTGTTTGTAATTTAATTTGAATTATGTGTTTTGTTCTTAGGCTATTAAAAAAGCTGACAATTAAAACCATCTAAAGGACATTTTTATAATAAATAAATATTAAACACCAACCATCAGGGAGGTAACAAATTTTAAATATTTGCCAAAATTAAAATGTTTTATCCAATACTGAGAAACTTAGATAAGATATAAAATTAACATTCAGATGAGGGAGACCTGTTAGTACCACAGAAAAGGCCTTCCTTTGATCCCAACCAGGTGATCCTGGGGTGGCGGCACAGCTAGAAGGGGGGAGCAATCAGTTGTATGGACAATCTGAAATGGTACAGTCTGATCACTTAAAAAACCCTAACCCGTTGTTTCTACTAACTTGTTCTAAGGAGAAAATCAGGGTGCCATGGTATATTTTGTTTTATCATACTATTCTTTTATTAGACTGTGGTTGCTCAGTGGTTAAAGATACTGTGCTTGTTAACCTGAACTTGGGCCGGTCAGTGGTTTGAGACCCGAATACTGCACAACAAAGTGAGCTCCTGTTACTACCCACCTCCTGCCAACTATGGGTGAAATCCAAAGTAACTACAGGGAGTCCTTGCTCTGGAGTAAGAACAAGTTACTCTGGGTTGCAATATGAATTTCCCATAGGGTTTCACTAGGTGGTGCAGTAACTACTGGTGCACGTAATGTCTCTTATGTGCTCCTGTAGTTACTCTGGATTGTGTCCTTAGCAATTCAAAAGTATGTATGTATACACTTCGACGGGAAGGTAATAGTATTCCATGCAACTTTGGTGTTTGGTCATGCTGGCCACATGATGCCTCACCGGCCTTATAACAGGGATAAGCATCACCCTTAGAGTCGCTCATGACTAGCAGGGCAACCTATGGGGAGAAAAAATTTACTTTTATTTATTTTTTATTGCTGCCATTTCATCACATTTTTTGGAGTCCCCACCTAAGTTTGTATTATTCCCAGCAAGAATATTTCCGCTTGCTGTTCTGGTCTATCCTTTCCAACCAAAAAGTGAGGTATAAATGTATTCTATATCGAAAAGCAAGAGCTGGAGTAGGCTAAGAGAACCACATTTCACCCATAGCACAGATGGATGAAGAGGAGAATTGCAGTGGCAAGTTGAAGAGGGGGAGGCAGAACCAGAAGTAATCTGAAAAATAGGTCTGTCTCGGGGTGGGAAGTGGAGTCCTCCCTTAAAGGTGAGAAAAGTGTGCTGTGAAAATGATCCCATGAAAAATGGAATTGCTTCTTGCAGAAGCAATGAATTGCTTTCTCTCTGTATTCGCCTAAAGTTTGGCCAGATTGGATTCCCAGCCAGTGGGTTCGCATACTGGAAGATCATCAAAGTTGGGACAGGTTTTGGGGGGATGAAGTTTCTAAGTCAGCCAATATGCAACAATTAGGGTCGGTCCTTCCACGAGACAAACTGAAACCAGTGCCTTAAGCAGTAGATTAATGCTTGTGTATTCTCATCTCCCTCCCCCAACTCTGTCCTCTCTTTCTTTCTGTTCTCTCGATTGGAAAAGGAAGGGGGGAGGTCAACCGTCTCCTTTGGGTTGGGGTGACACTACTTCCCCCCCAACCCCAGAAGAGCTCTGTTTCAGATTTAATGGACCTTTGGAAGGGCAAGTGACCACTTGCACGCTACAAGCACACCCCCTAGCCTCTGCAGAGAAGAGGCTCTGCACCACAAAACAGGGGCTATGTATCATTGCTACATAGCCATCTTGAGTCCCCTTTTAGGAAGCAATGTGGGATATAAATTGAAGAAATGAATGAATGAATTCTTCTTACCACCCAGAAAAGTCTCTACCTGGAGTCCTTCCTCCAGTGGCCATACTTTAGATATGCCCTTGGGAAGAGTGCTGGGTTAGACTATTAGAGCAGTGGTATTCAGGCATTTCTGCCCAGGACTCCCATTCAGATTTAAAAATCCCTGTCAAGCTTACTGGGATGTTTTTCCATGTCTTCTCAGAAGTACATTCCATTGTGTTCAGTGAGACTTACTCCCAGGAAAGCCCAGTGACAGATTTCAAGATGGTGGATCTCACCATCTTGCAACCCCCTGACCTGCAGTTCAGTGATGGGATTCAAAGAAATTAACAACCGGTTCTGTGCCCACCTGGTAGCCACTTTTAAATGGCTATGTTTAAACTTTGTATGTCCTATCTCATTAACAACTGGTTCTATAGAGCAGGTGCAAACCTGCTGGAGCCCACCACTGCTGCAGTTGGGACCCCTTAGGGTCCCACTGCTGCATTAGAGGAACAGAGGCTGGCATATTATCTATCTATCTATCTATCTATCTATCTATCTATCTATCTATCTATCTATCTATCTATCTATCTATCTATCTATCTATCTATCTATCTATCTATCTGTCTGTCTGTCTGTCTGTCTGTCTGTCTGTCTGTCTGTCTGTCCGTCCGTCCGTCCGTCCGTCCGTCCGTCCGTCCGTCCGTCCGTCCGCCCGCCCGCCTGACATCAAAATATGTTACTTAGTGTACAGAATTAGCCCAAGTTATGGGGATTTTTGAAGATGGTGATCACTATGAACTACAACACAAAAGGTGTTCTGCCCAGTCACCCACCCTAAAGAGCGACCCTATTAAATTGCCACCCAGATCTTGGGGCTTTTTCAGCAAGGAGCCCCAACCCCGAAACCCCACATTCACAATTGCTGTCAACCCATTTTTTTAAGGGAAAGAAAGGGTGATGTCAATTTTGCTATGTATTTCAGCAGAATCTGCCAGAAAAAGGAAGCTAGGAAAATAGCTGTTATATAGCAGGAGAGAGAGAGAGAGAGAGAGAGAGAGAGAGAGAGAGAGAGAGAGGGTGTTTTTGAAAAATGTCAACTATAGCAACGGGATAATAAGGCACAGACTATCAAAACTGTCATATGTTTGAGCCTGGTGTTAGTCTACAAGTGAAACAATTGGACTGGGTCATACTCTCCAAGACCCCGATGACTCCAAAATACTGGAACAACCCTAAAATAATAGTGTGGTGTGCCCTAGTTTTCCCCCTTAACTCTGTAGAAAGCATTCACTGCAGAAAAACGCAGCTTCCCCCATGCCCTGGACCTCGACTAGGGCTGTAATCCTAAAGACGCTTTCCTGAGAGTAAGACCCATTGAATACAATGGGGCTTACTTTTGAGTAGACATGGTTAGGCTTGTGCTCATAGATTTGTATTTTGGAAGTCAATGCTCAGATGAAGCTAAGTGACGTCCGTTGATCAGGCATCACACGGAAGAAGTTTTGGTAAATGGCATCATAAGAAGAGCCTCCACTGGATCAGGCCAAAGGCCCATCATTTCAGAAAGGGAGCAGATCCAAGTAGCCCCATTGGGGCTGCTGCAGCATTACCCAGGATAAGGGGAAATGTTTTCCGTCACCGTAGGCTGGTGCGGTGCTGGAAATAGCATGCCTGTTTCAGTGCAAGTTAGAATGATACTTAAGATAAGTATCATTCTTACATTAAGATAAAAGATTCATACGTTAAGGTAAAACTTTGAAGAGCCCCATTGGATCAGGCCAATGGCCCATCTAGTCCATCACCAATGCCTTGGCACACACAAGACAACAAGAGACCTGTATCCTTGCATCTGGCATTCAGACATACCCTACTCCAAAATCAGGTGGTCATACATAACCATTGTAGATAACAACCTGTGATGGACCTTTCCTCCCTCAATCCTCCAGTCTCATTTTCCAGGCATCTCAGCCAGATGCTGTTACCATATCCTGTGGCAAGGAGTTCCACAGATTAAAAAGCTTCACAAGAATTTTACTAGGTAGCGGTAAGGAAAATTGGAAGATAATTAAAGTTGGAATACTAACACCCAGTTAGGCCAGCATAAACTCCCGCATAAGTCCCGTGCTGGCCTGGGAGTGTTACAAAAGTGTCGTAAGACATTTCTGCGCCACTCATCAGGGACGGTTAGGCCAATGCACAGACATGCGCTTCTCTCCCTACATCACCATGGGAAAAGGAAGACCAATTAGTTGTGCCACGAAAATTCACTAGGTCCAAAGCAGAGGCAAATGACCTTTCCAAAAACTAAAGTGTGCCATCAAGAACAAGTTGTCTCCCAAATAAGACTCCAGGAGACTCCTGGAGAGAAGAGAGAGCTTGGAGTTTACTAGGACGCTCTCCGCTGACAGTTTTGTGAGATCCTCACAATGCGCTTTTGAAGTTTCGGTCTCTCAGATTGTCTTTCATGTTTTTAATCTCAAAGTACAATAAAGGGCTGGGAGGAAGAAGGGGGAAGTAGAAATGGGGGATCTGTACATTCGCCATTGCAGCGCTGAAATTCAAAAGCAAGGACACAGGAGAAGAGAGGGTGCCGTCCTATTAGAGGCGGAGGATAAAGGAGATCAGGTCACTGCAATCCATTATTAATAGGAGCGAGGTTCTCTGTGCTCACCGCCGACCTGCATTGATATATATTTGTGCTCAGGATGAACATTGATGTTACCTCCCTTTCATGCTGTATCCCTGGAATGGGATGCACGTCGGCATTCAGGACAACCAGCCAGAGGACATGTCGGGGAAAAACATCTTACAAAATAGCCTCAATGGTGAATGTCATTCATGGGTTATATGAACTGTAGGACAGAAAAGTTTCAAAAGCCTTTGAGTGCCAATTGCCAGTACTAAGGCTATGCACACTTTCCTAGGAGCAAGTCCCATTGACTATAATGGGACTTACCTCTGAGTAGACATGGCTAGGATTGAGCTTCCAGGCAGTTATGAAGGCTTATTTTTTTCTCCATCTTTGTCAAGAATTCATTGGGGCTAGGACAGGTCCCCCATGTATACAGGAGGATGCCTGCACTTGCCCGTTTGTTTGTTTGTTTGTTTGTTTGTTCGTTCGTTCGTTTGTTCGTTCGTTCATTTGTTCGATCGATCGATCGATCGATCGATTGATTGATTTGTATTCTGCCTTTCTCCCTGAAGAGCACCCAAAGTGGCTAACAATCAATAAACACAAATTAATTAAAACACATTAAAATGAGAAAATACAATTAAAACAATAAAATCTAATTTTACTTGTATTTGATAAAATTAATATATAATACTAGCTTAAAATTTGCACTCCGTGCTGACTTTTAAGTCAGCTCCTGTGGAGGGTGTTTTGGCCCTTTGGTCCAAAACTAAAGGTACCTCTGGTCCCAATGCTTGATGTTACCATATGTCTGTGTAGGGCAAGTGTATGTGGAGTTAGAGGACATGTGTGGAGTTGTGTGTGTGTCTGTGTCTGTGTCTGTGTGTGCGGTACGGGATTGGTAGCTCTGCAGTGTATTAAATCAGCAAATCACAAATTCCAGTACAGATACACAGTGCAGTAAAACAGTTGGAGAAAACAAAAGGCAGATATGAGCTGGTAGATGTTCCATTAACATGATAATTTTTAAGAACTGCATGTGTTCATCAACTGCAGCAGATGCCAAACTTGTATCCGCTTTATTGTACAACAGTGATCCCATTTGGACCAGCAACTGCCATTGAACTGAAGCCCCTCTGATCTCCGTCGTGCAATGCTCTGGACAACCACATCTTTGGCCACTGTCCTAGCAGGCTTTGCGTCTGGATTTGCAGGAACACATTGACATCTGATTTTCCATAAGTCCATGTATTGGATGTCATCTGTTAAATAAATAAATCTAGTAAGTCACAACTTTGCAGAGGGTTGTGCAACGGAGATCAGAGGGATTTCTTTTGAGCAGTGTGGGTGATAGCCAGAGGTGGGCTGGCCCTGTCCCAAGATCCGGTTCACCGGAAGTGGGAGGGGCCAGGCCGGGGTCAGGGGGTGGGGCCAGGGTCAGGGGGATAGGGAGGGGCTGGGGCGGGACGAGGGGCGGGGCGAGGTTAGCGCCTGCGCAATGCCTGCCCTTAAGCGGGCAAGCCTGCCTCAAAGCAGGCACTGCGCAAGCGCTGACATCGACGCTTACGTGATGCCTGCCCTGAAGTGGGCAAGCCTGCTTCAAACCGCACAAGCGCCGACATCAACGGTTACATGGTGCCTGCCCTGAAGCGGGCAAGCCTGCTTCAAAGCAGGCACCACGCAAGTGCCGACATGGACACTTACGTGGTGCCTGCCCTGAAGCGGGCAAGCTTGCTTCAAAGCAGACACCGCACAAGTGCCAACATCGATGCTTGCGTTGTGCCTGCCCTGAAGCGGGCAGGCCTGCTTCAGAGCAGGCACCACGCAAGCGCTAATGTTTGCACTTGCGCAGTGGGTGCAAAAACATGGCGGACCGAACTGGTCTGCTATGTTTTTGTGTTTCCCTGTCGCTGGCGGTTCGCCAGCGGCAGGGAAACTGGAAGATCCGGTTCGGGCAAGTAGGCCCGAACTGGTAAGTGCCCACCATTGGTGATAGCGCTGCTCAAAGTGGGGAGGGCTTGAACATTGCACTGAATCTGGCCCATGGACCATAGTTTGGCAAACACTGATCAAATGGGTTGATTTGGAGAAGTTGGTGACTAATGAGATTGTTCTGCAAGATAGAAAGAGGAACCTTCTGGAGGCTGCCAGTGTGTTTGAAACAGACACATGAACAGTGTGGTTCTCTCCTTTCTGCTCCGATGTTAATTTTTCAAACGTTCTGGTTCAGCGTTTTCCAATTCAGCGCTGAAATTTGACTTGCTTTGTTCCCGAGCGCTCTTCCAAGCACCACTTCTCCGGAATGTCGAACCGTGTTTCCCCACGCAAAGTAATCCGTATTGCATGTTGCTATGGTTGTTAACATTTGGCGAAGCATCCAGAGTGACTGGGGGGAATGTTGATCCTGCTAATTGCACGGGGATTATAATTCTGCATGGAGACGACTCAGGAACCCAAAGGATTTATGAACCATTTAAAGGGCCCTTGGCTGCATTTGTCATATGCCTTTTGGAAAGCATTGCTCCAAACACTTTGCAGACCTACCAGTTCTATAATCTTTGGAATATCTTTTAAGAACCCATCTCCCCACAAATTTAGGCACACTCAAGATCCATACGGCTTTTTATTTTTTAAATTTGGAAACTTCTAGACTTTTGAAGGTAAAACTAGATAATTAGTAAATGCTTGGTAGCAGTGTCCTATTCCTGCTATGTTATTTTTCATGTGCATGCATATAAGTGTTGGCCCCTCGCTGAATGGTTCTCAAACACTGTTGCACCAGGATCCACTTTTTCGAAGGTGATGGGATCGATCCAGTGATGGGATTCAAAGAAATTAACAACTGGTTCCTTGCCCACCTGGCAGCCACTTTTAAATGGCTATTTTTAAACTTTATATGTCCTATATCTTGTTAACAACCAGTTCTATAGAGTAGGTGCAAACCTGCTGGAGCCCACCACTGATTCCATCAGGACCTACCAGAAGTGATGTCATTAAACAGAAAGTGATATCATGACTGTAAGTGACATCGAGCACAATCCTAACCATGTCTATTCAAAAGTGAGCCCCGTTATGTTCAGTGGGGCTTACTCCCAGGAAAGTGTTTTTCAGATTGCAACCATCATCAAGTAAGAAAATTTTTTAACATCCCATAGGACAAAATTAAATCATTCAAGTAAATTAAGTAAATCAAGTAGTAAGTCAATTAAGATTGTACAAAAAATGTAAGTTAAAAAATAAAAGTATTATTTAAAATTAAAAAGTCCTCATAAGCCTCCCAAGCTGTTTCTGATTTCTTAAAAAATAATCCTCAAACATCCCAAAGGCCAGTGGCATAGCTAGAGGGGGTGCAAAGCAATATGTCTTACAGGGCGTCTAACTACACTCGCACAGGGTCTCTCCTCCACCCCTTCAGATACATTCCAGGCAGGGAGAGCAAAATAGAGCTAATTTCAGATATATAAAAGGTTGGGAGAAAATTCAAGTCAGGAGAATTTTGGAAGACGGCTTCTGTTTCTGCTGTACGGGTTTCGGAGAGCAGCAACTCCTATACAAGGGACTACTCAAGGTCATCCAATACATCTTAAGTACTATTTTTCACAACTGAAATCCAGGAGTCTTGTCTGCTGCGCTGTGGATATAGTGCCCTTTTAAAACCTTGGGTATAAACTTTTGATTTATGATTAATCATGCCTGCTTGGCAAGAAGCGATTGCCGTGTAAACCTGGCTTGTGATGAATTTCTTCAGCAGGAAAACTACCTCTTTGTAATATTGGCCTTCCTTGATCCGTGCGAAGGAACATTTGCTCCCTCTTGTAGTTTCCGATTGCCAACATCACAACCTCTGTGACAGCAGAGATGTGGCGCATCATCAGGGTGACCATACAGGATGGAGGACACCATTTCACTATTGCATAGAAGAGGAAATTTAAGAAGGTTTATCTCAAAAGGCTTAAGAGAAGCACCTGCCTCAATGCCCTCTTCTATACAATGGTTAAAGGTACATACACTCTGGCTTCCATTCTGTATGGTCACCACGCGCATCATGCACTGTCCCAATCCTTTTACTAGTGTTGTGACTCCCGGCCTACTTAAGAGGGGTGCTCAGAAAGGATGGTAGTGAGTATGGCTCCATTTTTCTCTCCCCACTTTGAATGGCTCTGAAGGGTAGGGGCCTCTTGTATGCCTCCCTCCAAGAATGACTGCTCTGCCCCCCTCTAGCTACACCACCAACTTGGAAACATTATTTTTTGGCTGTATTTTTGGAAAACAAAGGGCTTCCTGAGTAGGTTGAACCAGGGTTGGCCCATCCATTAGGCCAACTGATTTGCATTAGGTCATGGATTAGTACACAGATGTCCATCTACTGGCACACCATCTGTGGTGCACCACAAGGGGGAACGGAATCAAGATTTGGATGGTTACATCAACAAATCGGGGTGTGTGGGCTTAATTCTGGAACCTGGGAAGATATTACATCCCTTCCCAATTTCTCTCTGACTCTCCAAATGGGGCTACAGAAGTCCTGTTTGCTCCTTGCTCAAAATTCAAGCCCTTGTTGCAAAAGTTATTTCATTCCCACCATTTTGGTTATAAAGATAGGGGAAAAATTTGGAATATATTCTCAAAACTTGCTGATGTAAATTTCAGTAACAGCCTCAGCTACGGATCTAAAATTTAATGTTCCTTGAGCAATATGAAGTAATTATAGCTCCCAACTGTCATGCTCTATTGTATTATTATTATTATTTGTCATGTGCTGTAACTCATCAGTCTCCAACGCTACAGCTGTAAAACCCTAATGCCGCATCCGAAATGCATCTCCTACATCACAGATTTTCAACTTTTCTCACATTACGGCACACTGATAAGACGCTAAAATTGTCAAACTGCACCATCATGTTTTTCAACCATTGACAAGGTACACCATGCTCCTGATAGGGGGCTCAAATCCCCCAGTTGCACTATTAATAAATGAATCAAAATGAATGATTGAATCATAATTGTGAATAATAAATGAATGAATAAATAATTCTCCCCAAAGTCCCACGGCGCATATGCAAACCATCCACAGCACACCAGTGTGCCATATCCTACAATTGTGCCAATCGTCCTACAATTTGGAAAGTCGCCATCCTATTTCTTTTTATTTCTTTGCAAGTTTTCATTTGAAATCTCCCTTCACTAGGTAATATAAATCATCACTCCCCTGTCCCAGGTTGGAACCAGACTCCTCTTTACAGAAAGGGCACAGTATTATGTCGTAATCTTTTAACTTGCGTCTCAAGATTAATAACGCTCTCCACCGTGCTGCGGAATAGGAGTGTCGGATCCCCGAATGATTAGATGAGTAAAATTCTGGTACAGTCTCTGCAGAGCGGATGCAGGGACAAAACAAATGAGGCACACATGGGGCTTGAATCCTTTCTGAAGGAGTTTGGATGAGAAATTTTCCCCTGCTTTCCTGAGGTTGGGGAAGACGTCCTTTGCATAACCTGATGATGCTTGAAAATTGAAGGTGGAAAGGCTATTGTTTGGAGATTTTGTTGAAAATCCGTGGACGGATGGACGGACAGATGGATAAATAAATAGATAGATCGGGATGCTTGGCAGGGGTTGGACTGGATGATCTCTAAGGGTAGATAAATACGATAGATAAAAACATACAGGCTCTTGAGGGTGGAACTCATCAAATCCATTTCTTTGATGGTCTAACCCTTGATGGTCCATCTCCAGCTCAACATGGGAGCATCTATTCTGCACCCCGCAGTGGGCTCTTTAATTCCTCAAGAGGACTGTGCATTAATGACCATGTAATTCTTAATTAGGTTTACAAGGAGGCTGGAGCTCTTTTGCCTTTGCTAACAACTTCCTTTGCTTACTTCCAAGATAAGAAGACAGCAGGAATCAATCAGTTTAGAGGTTGACCATCCTGCTGATTAATCAGGTGCATCAAGTCCTGGAATTTTCCCCAAATAAAAGTCAATCTGGAAATAGCGCTTAGTTGTTGCTTGCAGAGGTGGTGCCTCTGTATATATGGTGGTGCCTCTGTATATAGTGGTGCCATATACAGTGGTGCCTCACATAAAGAGCTTAATTCATTCTGGAGGCATGCACTTTAAGTGAAATGCTCTTTAAGTGAAGCAGATTTTTCCATAGGAAATAATGGAAACTCAGACGATTGGTTCCACAACCCCCAAAATACTCATATAAAAATATTAACAGGATGTAAAAATGATGACAAAACACTGGAATTGAATTCAAATTCAAAACATGCATTCAGTGTGCAGGATCCTATGAAGTCTACTTAGGCTGCACTCCTAAAGACACTTTCCTGGGAGTAAGCCCCATTTAACACAATGGGGCTTACTTCTGGCTAGATATGGTTAAGAGGCTGCAATCAAAGACACTTTCTTGGGAGGAAGCCTCATTTAACACAATTGGGCTTACTTCTGAGTAAACATAGTTAGGAGACTGTAATCAAAGACACTTTCCTGGGAAGCTTATCTGGGCTGCTGCTGGAGGTTCAAGGTGGTCGGTGGGGGCACTTGGGGGCAGTTAGGGGCAGCTGCCTCTGGCACCCACAGGCAATTGCCCCCAAGTTGGGGGCAGTTGGATGCAGCAGTGCTGGCCGGCAGCCCTTTTAAAGAGCCTCCATGCGTAGCGTCAGGGCTGCATAGCACGCGTGCCCATAGCATGCTTGCTTGATAAGTGAAGCGGAACTTGTTATGTGAAGCAAGATTTCTTGGAAATTTTGCTTGTTATGTGAAATGCTTGTTAAGCAAGGTGCTTGTTAAGCGAGGTACCACTGTACAGCATTTACTCAAATATAATGCTCACCTTTTTCAGCCGAATTCAGTCTCCAAAATCAGGGTGCACATTAGATTCAATGTTAATTAGAATTGAGTAAATACAGTACATAAGCATAGGCTGCACATTATATTCAATGGCACATAATATTTGAATAAATACAGTAACTACATTCATCAGTAAAAAAATCCATCCCACTCTCCTCGGGGGATCTTGCGCAGGATCTCATCTGCCCATATTTTCAGTGGTCACTGGAATGTTTACAGTTGGGATGTTGACAGTTCCCTCTCCTCAGCCTGCTTGATTGATACAGAATGTTGGCCAGAAGGTGCGGACACCCTCACACACGTATTAGGGCATTAGGAGAAAGTAGCTTTGATCACGTGAGCTGCTCTTCAAGCAATAATAACTGAACACCACTAAGCCAGGAGGTTTGTAAACTGAGAGCAGTGGTGGGCCCAGGCTGGTTCGGATGGGTTCGCCTGAACCTGTTCTTTCTTTTGGCCCACCGCTAGCGTTCTGGTCGCTAGTGGTGGGCCAAAAACCTGGGCGGACTGGTTCGCTCGGGCGAGCCCATCACTGCGCTTGCGTCAACATTGAACCAGGTGGAGTCGCGTCCTGAAGAGGACACGACTTTGCTTGCATCAATCTTGACACAAGCGCAATCGTGTCCTGAAGAGGACACGTGTGCGCTTGCGTCAAGCTAGATGCAAGCGCAATCGCATCCTCTTCAGGACGTGACTGCGCCTGCACCACCTTGGTGCATGCGCAGTACGCCTGCCCCTTGCCCCGCCCTTTGTCCTGCCCACCCACAGCCAGAGCAGAGCGCAGAGCAGCGTAGCCTCCCTGGCCCCGCCCCTGACCCTCCCTGGCCATGCCCCTGGCCCTCCTGGCCCCGCCCCTGACCCCACCCCTGACTCTACCCTGGCCTGCCCCCCGACCCCAGCCCAGCCCGCCCACTTCCGGGGAACCAGTTGTTGGGCCAGGCCGGGCCCACCACTGACTGAGAGGTTGTACCGGGAGAGTCTGATAACTGGATGAAGAGCTTCCATGGGCCACATCCAGCCCCCAGGTCTGATGTTCAAAGTTCCTGTTCATGGGTGCTTCTTAAGCAACATATTCCACTACCTTCACTTTACTGAAGCTGTAAGTGTTGTTATGTGCCCCAGCCTCAGATTACAGTGAAAACCTGTTAATTTTAGTGGTGTTTTATTGTTATTTTAATTGCTGTTAGCAGCCTTGAGTTCCCTTTTCTAGAGTAGAAAGGCGGGATATAAATCAAATAAATACCGGTAAATAATAAAAATAATAATAATCTAATTAAATTACTTTGGAGTGAAATCTCTTATCAATGGCAAAAGCAATCTCTAATGATCAAATGAGATCTACCAAGAGATCTAGAAATCCCAGCTTTCATCTTTGTACATATGGTTTGTTTTCTGATGTTTTCTGAATCTTTCAACTCCTTTCAATTATACCCATGACTCATTCATTCAACACATGCACACTTTCAACCTCTCTCTGCTGGTCTAAAGGCTAAAATTGTCTTCCCTTGTATTGATTTGCTTGTGACATGGTGATCAAACTGTTTTTGGCATTTTGTTATGACTTTCTTCAGTAAATAACCATCATTCAAATACATAAGATATTCATTATATCTTGAACAAAGAACACATGCCTTTGTTCATTTTACTGTAATTTGTTATGTATTTTGGCTGTGAATAAATATGTTTTATTTAGGCTTTTGCAAGTGATATTTTATGTCTTAGGGTGCAATCCAGACTATGGGGAGTCCTTGCTCTGATGTAAGAACCATTTGCTCTGGATTGCAATATGAATTTCCCATAGGTTTTCACTAGGTGGTGCAGAAGCTATGGGTACACATAATGTCTCTTACGTGCTCCCGTAGTTACTCTGGATTGTAGGGTTATTTGGTGGCTGTTTTGCATTTGCAAGTTGAAAAAGACTCCAAATCCAGAGTAGCTACAGGAGCACGTAATAGACTTTACGTGCACCCATAGTTACTGCACCACCTATTGAAAACCTATGGGAAATTCATATTGGAATCCAGAGTAAGTTGTTCTTACACTGGAGCAAGGACTTCCTGTAGTTACTCTGGATTTTTCCCTAGGTTTTACTTTTCAGCAGTTTTTACTTTTGGACAGTGCTCCAGTCCCTAACCTGTCCAATAAATGGGGGATGCATGTACTGGTTTGCTGACCTTCTACAACTTTCCAGTGCATATTGGAATGTGATCCTTCCCTTCTACTTTTCTGGATATTTTAATAATAAGTTTCCATTTTCCAGGCAAGTTAATAGTTTTCTCCTTCACTTCTAACTTTTATTTTCAAAAGGAAAAAAGTTTTCTCCCAAGTTTTTGTCTGGGTATAGAATTCCTTTACTGTTTGCACCAGACAGAAAAGGCGGCAGTTCAGAAGGGAATTTCCATTTTAGAGAAAACTTTATTGTATCAATTCCGTCTCCCCCACTCCTCATTGAGAGATGAAGGGAGCTTGTTGCAGGAGTCTGGGGACTAGGGAGAAAAAGCACAGAGTGGAGATAACAAATAAAATATTCTGTTTTAAGGCATGAAATTGGCATTGATTTTCAGAATGTCCTATGATGATGGTGAGACTTTTTTTCCAAACCCACTTTGGACTTGTCAAAAATAAGTGCCCAGTAACCTTATGACATGGGTGCATAAAGTTCAGGCTATTTATGGCTAATTGGGCAGTGTGGGGTGACAACCCATGTCGCTAATTGGAGGGCCTTCTGCGTTATTCCCAAGATATCCTTGAAGAACTTCCAAGGGTATCACACCCTTAGAAGGTTCACTTCTGATGGATGCACGACATCCCTGGGGAGGTTTGCGTCTAGCTAATAAATGATGTGTGTCCCCCACAACAGCAGATGTGGGTTGTTTTGTGGCATAATTCTATATATGCTTACTCAAAAGCAGGTCCCCTTGAATTTAATGAGACCTGCTCATTAGGTCTCATTAGACCTACTCATAAGTGGTGATAGTGGAACGGTGGCAACCATCTGGATTTCGTTGCCACCATCACCAACAAAGTAAAAAGGGGAGGTTGGAGTTACCAAGTTGTGGTAATGATGATAGCTGGAGATGCCTCAAACCTTGGGTTTTTGACACCACCACTGGGTAACCTCCGTTTCTATTTATTAGTGGTGGTTGTATGAACCCAGAAGTGCTGTTGCTATTATTGCAACCAAGTCACCATCTCCGTCCACAAGGACTTAATGGTTGCCCAGCCTTTGTGTAAAGGTATAGAGCACAATCTTAACCATATCTACTCAAAAGTAAGCCCCATTGTGTTTAATGGGTCTTACTCCCAGGAAAGCGTCTTTAGGATTGCAGCCTAAAAACAACTGTTCGAGCAGAAGGAATAGTAGCCTTGCTAGTGGTCTATACCCACACACACATAGCTTCACAACCACTGCTCGTCTTTAGGGGAAGGGGCCCACCTAAATAGGAGGAAACCTCTGGATGTTACCTTGCTGTGTTCCCTCGAATCTGGTGTCAGTCTCGCAGGGGGATTTAATCAATCAATCAATCAATCAATCAATCAATCAATCAAACAAACAAAGAGTGTGCAATCCTAACCTAATTTAGGCAATTGAGGGCACACCTGTGCATTGACTCCCCAGCCTGCCACAGCTTGGGTGCCAATCACTGGTGGGCACAAGCTGGTTCGGGCCGGATCATCCGAACGGGTTGTTCCCAACACCCCGCAGCTACCAAACTGGTAGCAGCAAGGTGCCAGAAACCCGGCATACCAGTTCGGCACACCGGGAGAAGGAGATGCAATGCACGTGCATGTACACGACCTTGGTCTCCTCCTGCTGGGTGGTTGGCGCATGCGCAGTGTGCTGAGCTTGGGGTCCGCCCCTAGCCCCACCCCGGACCCACCCCCTGACCAAGGCCCTGCCCCCTGACCCCAGTCCCAACTTCTGGCGAACCGGTTGTTGGGTGAGGCGGGGCCCACCACTGGTGCCAATGTGTACATGCCAGGCTCAACCAGTACATTGGTTACCCAGCTCAGCATTGGGCTGGCTTGCCCATTGCTGGACTGTAGTACTGTAGTGGTGCTGCCCAGAATTGCCATTTCTCAGGTCCCAGCCAGGTTATGACCTTGGAACCTGGGTATCATTGGGTTTTCCAGATGATTTGGCAAGCCTAACTTTTAGGCATCCAAGACAGAAGGAAGATCAGGCTCCGATCAGGCAACTCACCCCTTCCATTGCTGGATGCCTGTGGGTATGTGAAGGAAAGGCACCCCTCACACACAGAAAGTTTTATTTTACTGTCATTAATCAATATGAAAAAAAGAAAAGTTTTCCTTTTTCACCCTTTGGTGATGGAAATAAGTTGAGGTGGAGAAGAGAACATTTAACTATGTCAAATCAAAAAGGACTTATTTCAGAGAAAATAGATTTGGGATGGTGCTTTGGTGTGAACAAAACCATTATTCATGTTTTGAGACTCAAGTGTGCAGGGCACAGTTTGCTCCTTGCTGCATCAAAAAATGTACTTTTTTTGCACTTAAACACACACACACACACACACACACACACACACACTTTGCCATAAACAATAAACTTGTCCCCCATCAATACAGTAACTTAACCAGGACTCACCCAAGACCTCCTACAGTATTAGGGGCTATGAGAAATATTGTCCTAGTTACTCAGTGATGTACCATTATGGATGGAGGGGAAAGTTCTCCCCACCCCAAAAACATCCCATTAAGAAAGCCTTCGAGATGGCTCCTCTTTGGACTCACCCAAAGAGACAACTTTGGGAGATTCTGGGGACCACAAGAGAGCATCTTCCAGGACGGACCAAAGAAGGGCTCTTGAGAAGAGAAGACTCAAGATGGTCCACAGAGGGAAACACTGACCCTCTCCCTATACCTGTGGTACTCACTAGCCTGGGTCTATTGTACTATCCTGAGAACTTACCTGAGCATCCTGAGAACTTACCTATAGACCAGTAGGATCCGAACAGTCCATTTCCATGGTGGTGCCGGGAGTTCAGCACATGTCTATCCACTGGCCTAAGCCTCCCCCAGGAGTGGCACAGAAGTGCCTTACGGCACTTTTGTGACACTCCCAGATCAGCACAGGACTTATGGCAAGGCTTAGGCCACCCTAAGTGGAGGTTAGGATTGCAGCCTGTGTTGCCTTTCTGTGCAGTCCTCATTTTGAAATGCATGTGCATGTGTATACGTATGAACGCACACAACTATTTAAGTGCGCTTTTGTTAAACCTCCATATGTTTGCTTTTGGCTTCATGAAGATTTTCTGGCTGAAACTTGGTTGTAGCTGGTATAGGAACATTGGCAAATTGTGTTTTACAATATTTGTGGCAATTGCTCTGTGATGGTGCATTTCTATTGACGCATCGATTTAATGCTGCTAAATGCACCCAGCCTTTGGTATATAATTATGCACTTATAGGGATTCTTTCTTGCTTTTTTTCCTTTTAAAGAGGCTAAATGCAAGAGTTGCCGCAATACAAACCATTATTTCCTCCTCTTCAGGCTCCTCTCCTCTCCTTCCCTCCTGCTCAGGCACTCGAGCAACCACACTGAGAGCTATTAATGTGAATTAATTATTCCTCCTGCCTGTTTCTTTACAACTTACTCAGTTGAGAGATTCTTAAATGCATTGTGTATAGCTTAGACGCCTGCATTTAAAGTGGTTTTCATACTGCCATTGGGGTTGCTGCCTTCAACTCTGCTCATCGACTTATGCATTTTTTTAAAATGCTCATCCATATTTAGTGGCAGCAATGGCTAAGTAATATCATCATCATCATCATCATCATCATCATCATCATATTGTATATCACACTCACCAGGTGTTTGACTAAAATTGGCTGTATTGTAATTCGGTTCCTATCCAAGGAACGAGGAATCATAAAGGCATCGTCTCAGTATGTGTGAAGTTCCAAGGAGTGCTGCTTTTTGTAATAGGGCAGTTGTGTTTTTCCTGTGGTCCATTAGCCCTACAATCCATAGTAACTACGGGAGAACGTAAGAGACATTGGCTGCAATCCTAAAGACACTTTCCTGGGAGTAAGACCCACTGAAGACCCACTGAAGGTTAGGATTTTGCTCATTATGTGCACCCATAGTTACTGCATCACCTAGTGAAAACCTATGGGAAATTCATATTGCAATCCAGAGTAACCCCCAAATCCAGAGTAACTATGGGAGCACGTAAGAGACATTACGTGCACCTGTAGTTACTGCACCACCTAGTGAAAACCTATAGGAAATTCATATTGCAATCCAGAGTAAATTGCTCTTACACCAAAGCAAGGACTCCCTGTAGTTACTCTGGATTGTGCCATAGGTTTCAATGTTCCTGGAGGTTCAATGGAATGATTCTGGACAATAGTGGCAACAGCCCACAGCATCCCTATGCACCAATTTGTTTGGAAACGAAGAAAGATGCTGTGGAATGGTAAGCAGCATCTAGGACAAGGAGGTCTTCTACTGGACCCAGAATCTCCAATTTGGAGATTACTGATTTATTTATTTTGCATATGGCATACAATACATGGACTTACGGTAAATCGGATGCATTCAAGGACAGGGTGGTCTATGCTGAAAAAATCAGACACTGGGCTGGAATAAGCTCTCGATTACAGTTGGACACAACGTAATGAGTAGTTTGGAGTCTGCTATAAAGTCAACTTCTTCAATGTTTGTAACGTGTGTTGACGGTGTCCGCTTGTTGTAGATTGGACATAACATGGGGAAACCTGGCCAGCCAGTTGCAGGGTTCTGTTGCCAGAATTGCCTTTTCCATCAAGGTGGTAACTATTTAACTACTTGCATTTGCATGCTTTCGAACTGCTAGGTTGGTAGGACCAGGGCTAAGAATGGGAGTTCACCCCGTTGAGCAGTACTTGGGTATCGAACTGCTGACCTTCTGAATGGAATTCTGGTCAAGCAGTGTTCTAACCCCAGCGTTCCCTGCAGCCCCCAGTTTGGAGACTGCTGATTTAAACAAAGCTGCTTCATTACCAAGTGGTATCCCGCCCCCTTCCACTTAGGGTGAAATCCAGAGTAACCATGGGGAGTCCTTGCTCCAGAGTAAGAACACGTTACTCTGGATTGCAATATGAATTTCCCATAGGTTTTCACTAGGTGGTGCAGTAACTACGAGTGCACGTAATGTCTCTTACGTTCTCCTGTAGTTACTCTGGATTGTGCCCTTTGTAGGGAATATCCTGGAGCACTTTTTATGCTTTAGTTTTTGTTGTTTCCCAAGAAGTATAAGCAACAAGGGCCTGGCATGATGAACAATTTGAAAATGACTGTGTTTCCTGGAGAAGAAAGCCATTTACAGACTTGGAGAAACATACAGAAACCTCCCATCCATTTCCTGATCCAACCCACTTTCCCTTGAGATTCTTTTCTGATCATGTTCCTCTCCCTTGCAGATAATGCTGATCCTTCATGCAGAAATGGAGCATATGTTTCCATGCGCTGCCAAATATAACCAATATTTAAGCCCATTAACAGTCTGGTTTCATAGCATTGGATACCCCGCCTTGGATATCATTTCTTTAGTAAGAAAAGTGGGACATGAATGAATGAATGAATGAATGAATGAATGAATGAATAAATAAATAAATAAATAAATAAATAAGTAAATAAAGAAACATGCAGACAATTTTTATATCTATATCTTTCCTGTTAATGGTACTCTTTTTACAGTGTTACTTGGTTACCAGCTTATGTGGGTGGTGCAAGTGGCTAAGACACTGTGCCTGTTAACCAGCAGGCCAGGGTTCGAGACCCAGGTCGGCCCCCCAAGACAGGGTGAGCTCCTGTCCTTAGCCCAGCTCTGCGACACCAGCTGGATCCAATCGTATTGGCTCTGCCTTTCCATTGAACTAATTCAGTGGCGTGGAGAGGGGGGATTTGCTGCTTGGGTAACAGCCTATCCTCCATAACAATCCAACCCAGGCTTCCGTGCTTTGCATGCAGTGTATGCAGCGCCGAGCACGATACCTTAGTCTCTCAAGACTGACGGAGGCCTGCTTTCTTTTTTTGGTTACCAGATGTCATAACCACAAAAGAGGACACGGCCTCTCCCCCCAAAATGGAGGAAACCCAAGCAAAATAAAAGCAAAAAACAAAATAATAATATAACAATAACAAAATAATAAGACAAAATAAAAGCTAAAAACACTCATATACATTGCTTTTATATGCTTTCATTTGGTTAAACACTAAATTATTTGTTAGTAATATTTAAAACTGTTTAAAACCACCTTGAGTGTCCTTTTAGGAAGAAAGATAGGATATAATGAATGAATGAATGAATACACTTAAAACTTTTATATATTTTATTAATTACTAGCAAAACGTGTACCCGCGTTGCGGGAGTAAAATTCCCCCGTACACCATCACCCCACACACATCAACCCCCCCATGAGCAACATCCCCCCATGAGCAACATCCCCCCATGAGCAAAATCCCCCCATGCACATCAGTCCCCCATGCACATCAAACCCCTATGTGCAACATCTCTCATGCGCATCAACCCCCCCATGCATTATATATATTTTATTAATTATATGAGGCTATATGCTGCCTACTCCCCAAAAAAGAAAGACAATGTAGATTTTCTTTCCAGGACACAAGGATAAAAAACAGGACATATCATTAAAGAAAGAGGATATCCAGTCACTCTGGGCTGAGGTCTCTCTTGTTTCTCTATTTAAACTGAGAGTGTTTTGCAGGTAAAGAACCCTTTATAGATTCCTGTTGTGATGTAAGTTGCTTTCTGAATTACTTTTTTCTGAAATGTAGGATATAAATATTCACAATGATGATGATGTCCCACTGTGTTGAATGGGGTTATTATCCACAGTGCACATAGGATTGCAGTGCAAACTGAGATAAACTCATGACCTTTTATTTCAATTGACTTACAAGCCATTCTTTTGTGTGTGTGACAAGGACAGACACACACATCTTACCTATGCTCAGAGACCCATGATAAATATCACTAGTCTTAGTGATACTAGTCTTCCTCTCCCCCACCCTGCTTCCCAGATCACCAGATCAAATGTGATCACAAATCACATTTTCTATAGAAGTTTCATCCTATGCTTTCATTCCTATTTTCTATTAAAAAATCTAATTTTTTATTTTAAAAAATTTAATTAAAAATATTTAATTTTTTCTCTTAAAAAAATCAAACAAAAACTCAAGACTGCAATTCTGTGCACAGTTATCTGGGAGTAAACTCCATTGACTACACTGAGTAGACATGCATTGGTTTGGTCTGTAACAGATAGTGCAGATCAAATGCATATCTACTCAGAACTGAGTCCCATTTACCTTATGTCCAGGTATTCAAGTATAGGGTTTCAGCCTTTTGAAGACAAAGGGAGGCATGCATAGGCATGTGTAGGCTTGCGCTGTTCAGCGTAGGAACATACAACTGAGAGTCTTCTGGTGAACTTGAACAGGGTGACCTTTGGATGATAACCTTGGGCATGTTGGCCACTTTTCCTTTTTGACCAGATCTCCTGCCCAGTTACCCCCATGTTCCTGGTGTTCCCAGCCATCTCCTTCCCAATAGATGCCAAAATCCAAAGATATGCAAATCCATGAGTCTGTTCCAATGGAACCTTCATCTGGAGGGTTTTGGAGATCCGGAGAAGTTGTATGCAGCCTCTGTTGGCCTCAGAAAGACCCCCAGAGGTATTGGGGAAAACTGTAAGGTCACTCGCACCACATATGAGGTCACTTGTAGGTGAGGCTCTCCAAGGGTTCCAAACCTGAAGGACTCGTATATAAAAACAACAAGATCCTGTTTTATTTTATCAACAGAACATGGGTTTACTTGTCAGACCGGTAAAATATTAATTGATAGGCAACCCTTAAATATAGGTTCAATTCCTCAACTTTTCTTTATTAAGGGCGCAAACCGGGAGTCCTTGCTCTGGTGTAAGAACAATTTGCTCTGGATTGCAATATGAATTTCCCATAGGTTTTCACTAGGTGGTGCAGTAACTACGAGTACACGTAATGTCTCTTACGTGCTCCCGTAGTTACTCTGGATTGTAGGGTTCATCACTTTTTTGCCATTCTGGAACAAAAGAAGATATTCTGTCTGTCTGTCCTGCATTGCAAATTGCTGATCCCATTTAAATGAAAGTAAAGAAACGGTGCTTGGATAATTTCCCTTAGGAGAGCATCTCGTAGTCTAATAGATCTCTCTGTCAAAAAACCATTTATTGCATTTATGCGTAATTTTCCATTTGCCACCTAAATATTCTTATTTATCAATCCCAAAGTCACAGATTTTCCTGCCTCCCTTGCATTTACCAAAGTTGTGTGGAGTCAATACGGTGCCCGTATTTTATTGCTACATATCCTGGGGCGGATTGGTTTGTTTAAATCTTTTGCTGCGTATGGGTCGGCTGTCTTGTTTCAACTATTCCAACATTGCAGTACTCAAAGGGGAAATATTACATTTACATTTGAAACAAAGAAAATAAAGAAAATATTGGAAGAAATTCAAGGGAAGCAAACAGATTTTACTAAACTAACAACATTCCTTCGGGGAGTTCCACACATTTGTTTAAAGCACTGTTTGAAAAGAATCAGCGGTTTTCCGAGAGCAATGCTGCTATTTCTTACAAATGGTTTGGAATTGGTGCTACAGATGCTACTTTTTCACTGGAAAGCACTTTGGATGGGGAAGGCACTAGGTCTAGCCTTCAGGTGGAGCTGGAAAGACCCCCATATTAATTCCAGGGAGCCTTTGCGAGTCAGTACAGACCACATTGTATTTAAATACAATGTTTGTATTTAATTGTATTTAATTAAATTTAATTAAATAAAATTAAATAAATTTAATTAAATTTAATTATTTACTGTATTTAACAGTAAATAAAATACTGTTTGTTTGTTTTGTTTGTTGGTTGGTTGGTTTGACTGACTGGTTGATTGATTGATTGACTGACCTAGAGAGAACGATGAACTCACTGAGTAGAAGGCAAAGTCATACATTCAGAAATAAATCAAACACTATTAATAGTGAACTCTTAGTACTTTGGAATAATTCTATATTTCACATGATGCGGAATTTCACTGAAAATGCAATGAAATAAATCACATTCAAATATCGGTATTTTATCAAATGTTATGGGCAAATATTTATTTGGTCTTTGGTGTTAATATGGCACAGAAGGGTACCAATAAGATGTTAATATGAATCAGCTTTCATTTCCATATATATATGGAACTTTGAACCTTGAACCTCCATATATACACACACACATACATACATACATACATACATACATACATACATACATACATACATACATACATACATACACACTTTTATATATGTACATAGTAGTCCCTCACATAAAGAGCTTAATTCGTTCCAGAGGCATGCTCTTTAAGTGAAATGCTCTTTAAGTGAAGTGGATTTTCCCAAAGAAATTAATGGAAACTCAGACGATTGGTTCTACAACCCTAAAAATATTCATATAAAAATATTAACTGGATGTAAAAATGATGACAAAACACTGGAATTGAATTCAAAACATGCATTCGATGTGCATGATCCTATGAAGTCTATTTAGGCTGCAATCCTAAAGACACTTTCCTGGGAGTAAGCCCCATTTAACACAATGGGGCTTACTTCTGGCTAGACATGGTAAAGAGGCTGCAATCAAAGACACTTTTCTGGGAGTAACCCCCATTTAACACATTGGGGCTTACTTCTGAGCAACTACGGGAGCACGTAAGAGACATTACGTGTACCCGTAGTTACTGTACCACCTAGTGAAAACCTATGGAAAATTCATATTGCAATCCAGAGCAAATTGTTCTTGCACCGGAGCAAGGACTCCCCATAGTTACTCTGGATTGCACCCTATGACACTTTCCTGGGAGGCTTGCCTGGGCTGCTGTTGGAGGTTCAAAGTGGTCGGTGGGGCACTTGGGGGCAGTTAGGGGCAGCTGCCTTTTGCACCCCCAGGCAATTGCACCCAAGTTGGGAGGCAGTTAGAGGCAGCAGCGCTGGCCGGCAGCCCTTTTAAAGAGCCTCCATGCGGAGCATCAGTGTTGCATAGCACGTGTGCCCATTGTGTGCTTGCTTGTTAAGTGAAGTGGAATATGTTATGTGAAGCAAGATTTCTTGGAAATTTTTGCTTGTTATGTGAAACGCTTGTTAAGTGAGTTACCACTGTATATATATTCTCTACAGTATTTATATACCACATTTCAACTAAAAGGTTCACAAAGCGGTTTAAAAAGACAAAGAGAAATTATATGATCTCTGATGTTTGGAAATGAAAGCTGATTCATTCTTATACATAGATAACATGCTCCAGCCGCCATGCTAAATTGGTTAGGATTGCACCCTCCATCCCACAAGACACCTCCTCGCATTGCAATAGAAATAACATCATTTCAGAACCACATTCTGAAAGCTGCCATTAGCGCACAGAGAACGCTCTCCTCTCAGCCGTTGGGGCTGTGATCACTTTGTGTTAGAGGTTGTGTTTTTTTTTGTTTGTTTGTTTGTTTCCAAAGACAGGAAACATTACATTTTGATCTGATTTCCCCTGGGTGAAAAAGCAAAAATTGCTTCTGAAGTCTTCAATGTAATAATGTTTCATCCACTGTCATAAGTGAATCCCAGGGCATTTTGTAGACGCTGTGTGGATATTGCTTCTGTGGACAGCACACTAAACGGTGAATAAAGGTACCATAAGACCTCTTTGGCATTTTGTTTACTTGATTGGTGAGCTCCAGGCCTTTGGCTGCCGTTCATCACCAGGCGAAAATAAATGCAACTCATATCTTGGTGTTGGAAAGAGACAGGGGTTGGAGGCGATGCACAAAACCCAATTAGAAAACTTAATGTAAGAGCTCCGAGTTGCCAATTTTTAACCACCATTAAGGTCAATTACCTTCTGGATTGGAGATCCAGGAACGGATGTGTCGCCTTCCATTCTATTATGTTATCAAGAACCCATTAAGGTCGTCCCATTATCCAACCAGTCTTTGTAAACCACTGGCCTTGAGAATCCATCATGTGTCAACAAGGGTTTATTGCAAAGTACATTTTGTCTTTGGCAATGACATTATCATTTCCTAAGAACTGGTTTCCTTAAATCCATCAGCCTCATTAAAAGCAAAAGTGAGTTACACGGTTTTGACATCCCATTCATTGGAGATGTTTCCTGATCACATCCCCCCCGGCTTATGGGGAAAGTTACAATCAGCTTGTAACTGATTTGTTACACTTTGAAGGGAATATGATGATCTGTGATTAGGACTTGAAGGACCAACTGTAGCATCCTAACTTGTACTGCAACAGGAAGGAGTTTTCATCCCCATGTGTGGAATGGCTCCAAAGCAAAGGGGCCATTTGCACACCATGGTGAGGCTCCCTCCAATACTGACTTTTATACCCCCCAATAGCTATGCCACTACCTGCCACCCATTACACTGGATTTACCAGATATCAACATCCACTGGAAGACTCTGACCCTTCCAACACCATGACAGCAGCTTGCACTACCACAAAATGCTTTAAAAAGGGGCAGCTTTTCCCCATGAAACATGTGTTTAATCAATCAATCAATCAATCAATCAATCAATCAATCAATCAATCAACAGTATTTACATATCACTTTCAAAGCATATACGGTATATAAAACTTTTTTACCAGTGGTAGTCTTTGATAGATTTGAGCCCAAAGATAGGTGGTTAAAAGAAAGGATGGGATCTGACCCACACACTGACACTGGATCCTGCATCACAGTATATCCCACACAGCATCCCCATACATTTGTGTCCATTTATTTTTTTAATATAAAAGTAGCATGACTGATAACTCAGCAGGTTTCTTTCATCATAATTCAGGATCTAGGGCAAAATCCAGAGTAACTACAGGGAGGCCTTGCTCCGGTGTAAGAACAGTTTACTCTGGATTCCAATATGAATTTTCCATAGGTTTTCACTAGGTGGTGTTGCAACTACAGGTGCACATAATGCCTCTTATGTGCTCCTGTAGTTACTCTGGATTTGGGGGATTATGGCAGCCATTCCAGTATAACGGTAATGCTGGTGCTAATTGGCAGTTTAGGTTGGGGTTACCCACAAACGAACGAACGAACGAACGAACGAACGAACGAACAAACAAACAAACAAACAAACAAACAAACAAACAAACAAACAAACAAACAAACAAACAAACAGAGACGTGGATGTATGATGTTGAAAACTGTAAATCTGTGAAAAAATAGAAAACTAGGAAATGCCAGGCATGTTGATTTTGTTTTTATTTCACAGATGGAGGGGAGGCGACAAAGAAAACCTTTTCATATAGCTCTTAATGTGTCAGCAGGGTGTGATAACTCTAACATTCTTTACTCTGTATGATTTTTTTTGGGGTGGGGGAGCAGGGATAATAAACCCCTAAATAATTTGATGGTAGACAGTAAATAGCAGAATGTCCCTTCGTAGAATCTCCAATGAGCATATATATGTCAGGTTTCTGGTAATTATTGTGTTGGATCTTGAGAATTTTCAGAAGGTTTTTATTTTAATAATAAAATGCTCAGTGTTTTCCCCCCTTTGGGGTGGTAGGTTTTGAAAATTTATTTTTTGTTTTTCCCCCTTTAAATTTATTTTTAAATTTTATGTTTAAATTTATTTTTGTTTTTCCCCCTGCTTGATGAGATTGAAAGAAATGGAGAAGCAATGCTTCCAAATCCCATTGGGCTGTCAAATTTGAGTGAAGCTTCAGTGAATGGCTCTGGATAGAACCAGCCTCTTCCCACATCGCCACTTCTCATATCCTCACAAGGGCACGGAAAATACTTTTATGAGGAAATAGAAGCGCTCACAGCAAGAGGCCGCGTGCAGCACCGTTTCCTTATATGAATTAAGAGAACTACAAAATGTCGCGAAGTGGTTCCTGTCTGGTCACAGGAGAAAGATTCCTCCTTTTTACAGCTCCCATTTATGCGCTTGACAGTCACCATTAAGTTAAGGTGATAATGGTGGGAGCTACCACAGGGGAAGGACTGCCTTGGCCAAAAATGGACTCCAGAGGGTCGGATTCTGGCACAAATGTAATACAGTGGTGCCTCACATAAAGAGCTTAATTTGTTCCGGAGGCCTGCTCTTTAAGTGAAGCGGATTTTCCCATAGGAAATAATGGAAACTCAGACAATTGGTTCCACAATCCCCCAAATATTCATATAAAAATAATAACTAGTTGTTAAAATGATGACAAAACACTGGAATTGAATTCAAAACACGCATTCAACGTGCATGATCCTATGAAGTCTACTAACCCTACAATCCAGAGTAACTACGTGAGCATGTAAGAGACTTTACGTGTACCCGTAGTTACTGCACCACCTAGTGAAAACCTATGGGAAATTCATTTTGCAATCCAGAGCAAATTGTTCTTACACCGGAGCAAGGACTCCCCGTAGTTACTCAGGATTGCGCCCTAAGGCTGCAATCCTAAAGACACTTTCCTGGGAGTAAGCCCCATTTAACACAATGGAGCTTACTTCTGAATAGGCATAGTTAGGAGGCTGCAATCAAAGACACTTTCCTGAGAGTCTTTCCTGGGCTGCTGCTGGAGGTTCAAGGTGGCCGGTGGGGACACTTGGGGGCAATTAGGGGTAGCTGCCCCTGGCGCCCCCAGGCAACTGCCCCCAAGATGTCTTGGAAATTTATACTTGTTATGTGAGGCACTTGTTATGAGAGGTACCACTGTATTGCAATAATTTTTATATGGATATTTTTGGGCTGTGAAATAAATTGTGTGTTTCCATTATTTATTATGGGAAAATTGCTTTGATATACAAGCATTTTGGGATTACAAACATGCTTCCGGAATGGATTATGCTTGAATTATGCTGCTATTATTATTATTATTATTATTATTATTATTATTATTATTATTATTATTATTATTATTATTTACTGGTGGCAAGATGGAGTGGGTCTCTTTTTGATCTTTTGTCTCAGATGCCAAAATGTTTGGGGCTGGTGAAAAAGTCAGGAATACACACACAAGTTTTGAGAAATATAAATAACAGGAAAACACAGGTAATGACAAGACAAAATGCTGATAATTAAATGATTTTAATAGTGTGTCAAGATGAGGGATAACAGTCTTGGGAAATGAGACGGGTAAATTATTACCCCTCCGGCTTCTTCAGCTCCTTGCCATTCAGGCGTGGAGAATGCAATAGACAAACCACCCGAGCCATATATTTAACTTTAACACAATTTTAATGCCCACCATCCTGGGGTGAGGCTCATTAGAAGGATCACATCCGCCCCATTCCTCATATTTTTTTGGCTGGAATCTTTTTAAAGGAAAGGATTTAAGTGACCCAAAGGAAAATGAATAACAGCTCCAAACCTGCAGGCTTTTTAATGTATTCCAAGCAGGCGGATGATCAAAAAAGTTTGGATCTACACTGAGAAGGTGAGTTGTTCCCTCTCTGAGTTTTAAATTAATCTATATTTTATCTTGATCCCAGAATTGTCAAGTGTTAAAACCTAAAGGAAGGTAGATCCGTTGGAGAGGGGCAGGCCACAGGCTATATGGAGACAGTTTCTGAAGTAGTTTTCAACCTTATTATTTAATGGCACACAGTCTAGGCACTGTCATGGCACACCATTGGTTTGATGACAATTGAAAAGGCACACCATGTCATCGGTGGAAAGCTCACATCTTCAATGGTCGTACTAATAAATGAGGGCACACAGGCAGGTAATTGTATTTTTTCCCCTCCTCCCCATGCTAAAGCCCCTTTCCAAGCTATCAGTGGAAGAACTACATCTCTCCGCAAGCATCGTGCCAGATGCCCGTTTTGCAGCCTGCTTTCCCGAGGCCCAAGTAGCTCCAGCCACCAAATGGCTGGGAAAATGACTGTGCCTGGCAGAGAAAAAGATCTGGGGTGGGAAGGGGAAGATCTGGGCTGTGGGAAAAGATCTGGGGTGGGGATACTCTGGGAAGGAAACTCTGCTTGCTGTTTGCTGCAAAGGAAGGAAGGAGCTCAGCTGAAGTTGCTGGAGAGCAGAGGAAGGAGGGAGCCTTGGAAGTGGAGCTGCTGCTGCTCTGAAATTTTTCAGTGAGTTTGGCTTGGAGGGAAAGGAGGGGCAAGAACTAATTTTTTTAAGCAGGGTTGCCAACTGACCCGAAAAACCCCAGCCTCCCCTACTCATATGTCTTTGTAGATGGATCCACCAATATATACTTTGCATAAAAAACATGTAATTCACAACATGTGCTTGAGTTGTTCAGGTGTGGGGTCTTTCAGGTTATGTTGTCAAAGCAGAGGAGCAGGGTCTGGGTGTAATGTTGGCAACCTTCTCAGGGTAGGGATGGTGGGATAACTCCTGGCTTCTTAAGTTTTAAGTCTCCAAGCCCTATGGTGTCCACTCAAAAGCACTATAGTCATTGGAGCTTATATTGTGTAAGGTGACAAAGGAAAGAAGGCTGAAAGACCAAGCCTTTGCCTGCCTGCATGGATCACTTAAACATGTGCCTTTTTGGTTGGTGTCTGGTCTTATTGCAATGAGATTTGTGCAAAAATTACGGTAAGTACATTTAATTAAGTCCTACATTTTTTGGGTGTCCTACATTTTTTTTAACCTGGTAGGAATTTTGGCTTGGATGACATAAATTTTGGGAAACTTGGGGGGAGGGGAATTTTGGGTTTGGCATCTGGTTACCCTGCAAAGTCCTGTGACACACCTATGCCACCTTTTGTGGCTCACCAATGTGCTGCAGTACACTTATTGAACATCACTGGGTTTGAGACCAAAAAATTGACTAGCTGACAGTTGATAGTCTGGAGCTACCAGGTGGAAAATTGGGTAGCAATTGATTGTCCAAAATGGGGGCCTAAGAAGCTTTGGTTTAATTGGAGACCTTAATTCTTGTTCTTGTGTAATCTGACTTCCCAAGTCAGAAGAATTATGCATTATATAAGTCATAATATTAATATTGTGGTTTGTATGTGTGATAATATTAATATATACATTTTTTTAAACCCATATTTAATCATACCAATAACCATGCTTCTTTGGCAGACATCTGCAGCCAGAGCTAGCCAAATTGTGGCTGTGGCTAGGATTACCCCCACTGCTGTTGCCAACTTCGACCCCCCCCCCCTTTAGCCTGGCACTCGGAAGAGCCCCTGTTCCCTTTTCAGATGCCACTGATAAGAATCACCTGGCTGGAGCTGAGCTCTTTACAGGGCAAAGAAACATCAAGCTGATTAGTTAACTAATAATTATCCTAAAACACAGTCCTAACCATCTCTACTCAAAAGTGTGTTCAATTGGTCTTACTCCCAGGAAAGTGACTTAAGGATTGCAGCCAATGTTAATAACTACCTTATTAGTAAACCTGATTTTTGACCCACCAGAAATCAGGTTATGACTCATCAGTGGGTCCTGACCCACAGTTTGGGAGCAACTGCCTTAGAATCAAAGGAAACTGGCTACAATCCAGAGTAACTACGGGATCTTTAACTCTGACATAGTTATGGTGCCACCTATGTGAAACCTATGGGAAATACATAGAGCAGTGGTTCTCAATCTTCCTAACACCATGACCCCTTTATAAGTTCCTAAGGTTGTGGGGACCCCGAACCATAAAATTATTTTTGTTGCAACTTTATAATTGTAATTTTGTTACTGTTATGAATCGTAATGTAAATATCCGATATGCAGGATGTATTTTCATTGTTACAAATGAAATGTGTGTTCTATGCACACACTGAACACAATGGGATTTATTTCAGAGTAGGCATGCATAGGATTGGGCCCTGAGGCTGCAATCCTATCCACATTTACATGGGAGTAAAGGCCCCCTGACTCTAATTTAGAGTCTCTAATCTGATTTATTTCAGAGTAGGCATGCATAGGATTGGGCCCTGAGGCTTCAGTCAGCCCTAGTGCGTGTGCAGCTACAGCCGGAGGTCTGGCAAGCCTGACCTGGCCCCCTGCACCAGGTGTCTTTAGGCAACCACCAGGAAACCTCTTGGCGACCCCCAAAGGGGTCCCGACCCCCTCTTTGAGAAACGCTGACATAGAGCAAAGCAGAGTAAGTGCCTCTTACGTCTTCCCATAGTTACTCTGGAGTGTAGGGTGTGTCAAGTTCAGATGGAACAGAAACAGATCGATCTGTCTGTCCCTATGTGCGGTTTGTTAATTAACCAACATTTCGCGCATGATTGTTATGCTCAGAGCTATCATTTACCCTGAGATCTGTAAATCAACCCTTGTCCTGCTTGTGAAAGGCAGCCAGATTTTAAAGGAGAATTCTTTAAGTCAAAGGGAGATTTCTTGAAGAATCACACTCCAATGAGGATTGATGTGTCTGTCAACGGGGCTTGCTTTCGTAATCTGAAGGCTTGAGAGCCACAAAGGATTTTTCAGTCCTGTGCACCCTGTAAGTACAGCGGGGATGATCAGAGGAGCATTAAGCTATGATTTGGCTGGCTGGATTGCTGCTTAGGTTGAAAATTCAATTTTAAATCAAAATGTCGCGTTGCCTTTCGACAACGAGGTGCTCTCCATTACTGTGTTCAATCACAGGTGGGTTAAAGTAGAATTTCAGCCTGGAAGCTTATGAAAATTCATACATACACCCTCAAAATTTGTCAGGGCAATCTTAACCCTTGCCTGCGTCGGCTGTAGGCATGGGTTACAGCGATTTCTGCCTGAGAGGACAAAAATGTAAGTACAGCGGTGCCTCACGTAACAAGTGTTTCACATAATAAGTATAAATTTCCAAGAAATCTTGCTTTACATAACAAGTCTGCTTCACTTAACAAGCAAGCACACTAGGGGCACGCGTGCTATGCAGCCCTAATGCTCCGCGAGGAGGCTGTTTAAAAGGGCTGCCGGCCAGCACTGCTGCATCTAACTGCCCCCAACAGGCTGAGGATTCTTTTTCCATATATCTCCGGGGCCGAAAGGTCTGAGGGTTTTATTCCCATGTATCTCCAGGGCAGAGAAATCTGAGGGCTGTTACTAGTCCTGAAGTAAGAAGTGAAAGGCTCTTGACCAGTGGCACTTTTACAGGATACCATGGGACGGTGACACCAATACTGGCCAAAAAAATTAAAATTTTTGTATTCTTGAATAGCACTACCACGTTATGTTTCATTCAATGCGTAATTTCACGCAGAACACAATGAAACAAACTGTGCTGAAATATCTCTAGTCTATCAAAAGCTATAGCCAAAAAAACCAGAGGTGGGTAGGGCAACTGTTCATCACTACGCCCACTGCCAAAGGTCTTGTCCCAACCACACTGCACGGGAGGAGGTTCACCATGGGAAAACATGCTGGTCTCCCGCACCAGGTGATGCCAACCCTTGTGATGCCGCTGCTCTTGACTGACAGAGATCCCGTCCTCCAGGGAATTTTTTGAAGGTCCAGTTCCTGCATTTATCAAGGTGCCGAGGTATTCGGCATGGCTTGCAATTCATTCCACGCAGCTGCCAATTTTGCTGTCCTGCATCAATGTGGATTTCTGTGATCTGTGACAGGGCTTGTGGTTAATGGACTTTGGCATCGACACCCACGCAACTGTCATCCATTGTCAGGGCTCACTTGCCAACTTTGCCAGCCAGTTTGGGAACACTGGAGCTGTTTGGATTCCCAAGTCATCGTTGCTTATAAAACCAGGGATATTAAATCTTCCCACAGTGGCATGGGGAGGGTGGCGCATACCTGGGCACTGGCATGAAACTCCCCAAGAGTGGCGGCACTTTTATTTCATTGTGACATTTGTGTATTAGATTTCTATTTCAGTAAAAAGATCAAGGTGGCAAACATGATTCGCCCCCTTCATTGTATCCTCACGACAACACTCTGAGGTGGGTCAGGTTGAGACAGAATGAACCAGTGAACTTCATAACTCAGCAGAGGTTTGAACCATGTCTACCTTGTTCTGAATTAACCCAGAAGGTCAAGCAGACACTAGTTGATCTGATCAGATGTTCTGACCAGAGCATCTAGAAATAGATCTCACCATAAAACCAACTTCACTAACAGCACAATCCAACCTTACGTTGACGTAAGAAAAATTTACTCTGGATTGCTCTATGAATTTCCCATGGTTTCCAATAGGTAGCACCGTAACTACATCAAAGTAAATGTTTCTTATGTCAACATAAGACATAGGGGTTCTAGGTTTGGAAGAGTGGTGTTCTTGGTATTTTGGCCCGCTCCAAGAACTGATCTGCCCCCCTTCCACCTTGTTACAGGCCTGATCCACCCTCCCCACCCTATTCCCACCATCCCACCCACTTGTGGAGTACCTACCGGCTTCAGGGGGTACTGGTTTTGGATTGCGGGAGGCCAGTGGAAGCCTTTGTCACAATGTACCCTATGTCACGTTTTCAGCAGTGCACGTGCTCATCCCCTCCCGCAAAGTTTGGTACACGATTTTTAGAAGCGAAATCAAATCTGCATGAAACCCCCTCCATACCTCTTTACATTTTTCCAAGCAACCATGTTTGATGTTCTGTTTGATGTCGGGGCTGCTAGCACTTGCCTTGTTCCTTTCCATCACTCTGGGTCCCCTTGTTTGGGGTAGGTACTAATAAAAACCAAACCCTGATTTCGAGTGTGATGCAAGGTGGATGCATCACACTCCAAATCAGGGTGCAAACTTAACCAATTCAGGCCAGAGCAACTCACACATCTTCCCATTTCCACAGTGGAATGTGGAGGCCGGCGCACTTCTATGCACTGGCATAAATCCCCCAAGAGTGGCGGCACTTTTGTGACACCCCTATGCCAGCACAGGACTTGTGCCAGCTTTACCAGGGATTAGGATTATGCTGTCAGTGTGATCCTGATTTGAGATCACATCTTAGGCATCAGTGAATTTCCCCAGATTGCTCTGCTCAAAAAGCATGCGATGTTAGATGTTTTATTCCTGTTTATCTGCACATTTTTTATTGTTTGCATTCAATTTTTCCTGGTATCTGTCAAGAAGCAAGAATACTCCACTTTCTTAAAATGGGAAACTGATTCTGCTGCCAAAAAAAGGAAAATGAAAAACAAATGTCAAGGGAAGCATAAGAAGAAAATAACATAGTTTGTTTTGGAAATCGTTCGGTGACAAATTCTGTAATATTCCCCCCGCCCTGCACAAAAAAAATACCTTTTGTGAAGTGAAACCTTTGTACTTCTCTCACTTGAATGGCTTCTGAAGGCACAATGCATCACTGGAAAATATAAATTAAACAGTTGCTTGCTTGCTTTCTTGTTTTAATCTCGAGAAGAACTGCCGCACTCGCCATGCCCCCAGAGTAAAGATGTTTGCGGCAACCAGCCGGGAATTTGGTTCGTGTGATTTATAATAATGTGAGTTGCCGCTTTGGCTTTTTGTCCTCGGAGCAGCACGGGGAACACACCAGATCGAGCTACTTTGCATACTAATAAAGATTGTTGCCTGTAATTATTCAGCAGTTACTGTATTATTCCCTGGAGATAAATCATCCCAGGTTTATTTACTCTTCTTTGTGTTCTGTTATTTTGAGTTTTTACTGCAGCATGGCTGGGTTTCTTGTACTGGAACCGAAATCTAGTTGCTATTTTTAAATGCCTTCCTTTTAGCAAATGGATAGCAAAATGGGGTGATGGTGTTCATATATTGTGGTGTCCAAATATAATGGGGTGATGGTGGTGTCCATATATAGTGGTGGTGTCCGTAATGTGGTGGTGGTGTCTGTATATAGTGGTGTCCAAATATAATTGGGTAGTGGTGGTAGTAGTGGTGGTATCCATATATAGTGGTGTCCAACTATAATGGGTGATGGTGGATGTAGTGTCCATATATAGTAGTCCCCAAATATAATGGGGTGATGTTGGTGGTAGTGTCCAAATATATAGATATTTCCACTTTTCTAAGGGATGAATGGATCTTGGGCTTACGTGATCTCAAGTCCAAGTGATTGGAGGTTGGAAGCCCCTTGCAACTCCATTTCAGGGGGGTCACGAAAGGCTGGGTGCATGAATCTGGGACTGGCCACCACCAGCTTGGATTAGGGCACACAGATTGCAATCCATGCTTTCCTGGAAATATGTCTCATTGGTACTTACCTCCGAGTAGACATAGAGGAGCTCTGACATCACAGTGATAATGCTTTCTGTTTGATGTTCCTTTTGGCCATGACATCACTAATTTTAAGATTTCTTACATTCTGTCTTGGAGATAGTACAGTGAGCAGAAGGGATGGGTCTGTGCCTAGCTGTTCCATTTCAAATTGGTGGTGGTAGTAGTGGTGTCCATATATAGTGGTGTCCAACTATAATGGGACACCATGGGATGAGCCTTGAACTCACTAGCAGCCCAATCCTAAGCATGGACACTACTGGTCCTATCCTTTGTGATTATTGGCAACGATTTATGAGCAAGGAATTCTGGTGGGAAGGGTCTTCAGGAGATGTAGGGGCTGGATAGGGAGGGTAGAGGGATGTTCTTTTCTATCACACACAATACCAGAATCAGGGGGATGTTTACTGAAATTGAGTGTCAGAAGAATTAGAACAGTCAAAAGAAAATATTTATTTATCTGGTGTGTAATTAATCTGTGGAACTCTATGCCAGGCCTGACTGACAGGCTCAGGGCCCAATCCTTTGCATGCCTACTCTGAAATAAATCCCATTATAGTCAGGGGGGCCTTTAAATGTGGATAGGATTGCAGTCTCAGGGCCCAATCCTATGCATGCCTACTCTGAAATAAATCCCATTGTGCTCAATGTGTGCATAGAACACACATTTCATTTGTAACAATGAAAATACATCCTGCATATCGGATATTTGCATTACGATTCATAACAGTAGCAAAATTACAGTTATAAAGTAGCAACGAAAATAATTTTATGGTTGGGGGTCCCCACAACATGAGGAACTTATAAAGGGGTCATGGCATTAGGAAGATTGAGAACCACTGCTCTAGGAGGATTCCTGCTACAGGCAGGGGGTTGGACTAGATGACCTATTAGGTTCCTTCCATTTCTATGATTTGGACCAAAGATATTTATATAGAACTTTCCAGCAAAAACAACTCCACAGTAGTTAACACTGCAAAATCAATCAAGACTTGGAACAGAAATATAAAAGATGAAATTATTATTTTGCTGGCCACATGCATATGGATCCTACTTCCCAACTTGGTGGACCATCCAGGGTTTGCGGGACCAATGCTCTAGTCCATCTCATACAAAACAGTTTCATGTGGTGGTGATGATGGAGCTGATTTTATTAATATTGTGATTGCAGGCCTGGGATGGCAAGGTGGATGAAAAGTGTGCTGCAGGCACAAATATGTCTCCTGACCACCTTTCCACCCTTCAAAGGATATTAATGCAGCTCTCCATCGCAGCCTCCTCATTGCGCTTCCTGTTGCCTGGAGGTACATGGTCTCATGTCGCTGCAACAATATAAAACAGAACCTCTTATTTCCCCAACGTTCTCTTCCCGGTATGCGCCAGATTACTGGGAATGATTCCTGTATCAGGAGGTGTGTGGGTGAGGTGGGGGTTAAAATCATAACCCCCATTGAATGTGTTGGGAGTGTCTCCATTAAAGATATGTCTTTGAAGGAAATTTTCCTATATCACCATCTTCACTGGTTTATTCTGGCAAGGAAGAACATCTTTGAATAATTAAACCCTGTGTTGTTTTAATTCTCCTTGGTGTGTAACTTATATGTGATTTCCAGCTGTAAATTCAGCAGGGATTCAACATTTTAGAATATTAATGGCCAAATTGGCTATTTCTAGTGGTTGTTTTCGTAACAGTTTTCCCAGCACGGATTTGCCTGGCAGTCTTCCTCTCCTTTCCCAAGAATATAGCTTTGAAAATGACGAACAGCAAATTCCTGCGACTCAGAAGTAAGTTGTTTTCAGTGAGGTTTACTCTCAAGAAACGGTATACCAACCAGGTTGGTTGTCTACTGGGCAGCAGGGAGCAGGGAGGTTTTACCAGTTTTGGGAGGACATGATTCATGCCCAGGAGTGGGAAAGGATGTCGGTCATGGCTACCATTGCACCCTATTCCCCCTCCAGGCCTGAAAACTCAACATAGGGCAGCCTAGATGTGTGCCAGCAATATCACTGGCACAGACCCAAAAAGCCCCATATAGGCTGCTGTGGCTATGATCCATAGCCCCATAGAGGCTATGGGCATAGAATGTAGCCATACAGAGGCTACATTCATCCCCTGAGGCCCATATCCTAAAGTCAAATTAAGCCCTTTGCTCCAGAGCAGTTAAGGTGACTTTCCATAACATAACACTAGATGTAACTCTCTGAACCTGTAACTGCTCTGGATTTTGCCCTTACTCAGGTAAGTCCCTTACCCCAAGGTATCCTCAGCAGCAATCTATTCCCAGCATGGCTCTCCTGGATGGCAGCGCATGATTTTTGTTGGACTGGACTTCTTGCCCGAAGTTGACCTCTTATCCAGTAGAACTCTCTGTGCATTTCCAAGTGCATATAGTGATCCACGGGCTGTGGTCGCAAGCAGTTAAGACGCCGTGCCTGTTAACCAGCAGGCCAGGGTTCGAGACCTGGGTCGGCCCCACAAGACAGGGTGAGCTCTTGTCCTTAGCCCAGCTCTGCGACGCCAGCTGGATCCAATCGTATTGGCTCTGCCTTTCCATTGGACTAATTCAGTGGCGTGGAGAGGGGGCATTTGCTGCTTGGGTAACAGCCTATCCTCCATAACAATCCAACCCAGGCTTTCGTGCTTCGCATGCAGCGTATGCAGCGCTCAGCATGATACCATAGTCTTTCAAGACTGACGGAGGCCTGCATAGTGATCCATGATGTTTGATGCTCTCCTTTCATTTCAGTGAAGGGGCACACTATGCACACTAGAAAAACATGCGTATCCCCGTTCTACCGTGTCCTCTCAATCATAGCATAAAGTTTTGTCAGTCCCTAGTAAAAGTATGTTTGATGTATTTCATCTGCCATAATTGTTGACATTATAGATGAAACCACCACCACCATCTCCAAAAAATGATGTTGATCATTCCCTAAATCGCCTTTGAATAATCAAATATTTGGCAAAAACTGAGATTTGATTTTAATATTTGATGGTTATATTGGACAGTATTTGATAACTCAAATGCAGTGGTTTTTCATATTTGATAAAAATTTAATGGTTTCACTGAAAGGGAAGGGAGAAGAAGATCATTTAAAATCATAGACATGGCCTATTTTCTATATGTGATAGTTGACCTGTAGGAATATGTAGTCTATATATGTAATGTTTGACAATCGTTTTATTATTCAGATGTATGGGGAGAAGATAACATTCCTCAAGCAATTTACAAGGCAGAATAAATAAAAAAGAAAAGTGGTATTTCAAGTTTGATGACTTACAAGAATTGGAATTCTGCATCCAGCCAATCCGAATTCTGCACCAAGAAATAAACTCAATTTCCCAGTCTATATAAATTATGCACATTGAAAAGTTTGCATATTTCATTGTGTTTTACATTATTCATCCTGGTTTTGCTAAGCATGGAAACACAGAACCATGGATGTGAAGAGTGGAAAGGGTCCGTAGAGATCATGTAGTCCAACCCTCTTCTTCAAGCAGACATAAGAGGCAAGGAGCATCTGAAGGATACTGAAACTTGACCGCAAATTAGTGGGACTTTTACTTGGAATCTGACTTCCGAGACTCCCAAAATATTACTAAAATTTTTATTTTGTAACCATGAGGACTAGAAACTTAAACTGTTGTAGATGTCAAAGCTATGGTTTTTAGGAAGCAGAACTATCACAGTGGTGGTGGCGGGATCCAGTGCACCATTAGGACTGGGAGTAATTCCATGGGGGTGCAAGAACATGTCAATACCCCAAGTGCCCCATCCCCAGTAATCTGGAAATTTGAGTGAATTGTGAATATTTGTAGATGACAGGGCCTCCTTGTGAGTAAACACAAACACTTGTGACTCAGTTTCCTTTTCCATCAAGCTTAATGCATTTTCTTTGTCAGCTGGGGAGACTTCTTGAGTTTTGGGGTGCTATGTTCATTGATTCATGAGCATTCTAGTGGGATTGCTTTCCTCTTAGCCTGTGCTTTAAAGTGGACTGAGGGCAAAATCCAGAGTATCTACGGGGAGTCCTTGCTCTGGTGTAAGAACAACTTACTCTGGATTCCAATATGAATTTCCCATAGGTTTTCACTAGGTAGTGCAGTAACTACGGGTGCACGTAAAGTCTCTTACATGCTCCCGTAGTTACTCTGGATTTGGGGGTTAGGCTGCAGTCCTAAAGACACTTTCCTGAGACTTAGAAGTAAGTCTGTTGTGTTCAGAAACACTGAGGCCACACTTTACTGGGAATAAACTCTATTGATTATAATGGGACTTACTTTGGAGAAGACATTCATAAACTTGGGTTTTTAGGCTGCAATCCTATCTTACTGACCAGAAACAAATCCCTCCAGCTATCAACTTGCCAGTATCTTGATTCGCCAATCATCAGGTTGTGAGCCATGGGTAGCTTGAAGCCCACAGTTTGGGAAACTCTATGGGTATACAGACATTTTATCTGCTACGATGGAAACTCACATGGCCTTCCTTGAAAAGGCTCAGTTGATTCTCTTGTGGAGGACATTTCCAAGTCCATGTGTTTCATATACTGGTGCCAACCCAAGTCCGAGTCCATAGTTCACTACTTTTCCTCCTTCCATGGTGACTCCTTCCATGGTTTTCCTCCTTCCAAGGTGACTCCAGTCTTCTGCAGAGCAATGAGGGTCTTATCCTGCAACCATCTGGGCATCATCTGCTTTTTGCCTTTTTTCCTTTCTCCGTTCTTCCCTCTCCCACCCCATAGAAACATCGGCTGATCGTGCAGCTGCTCCCAATAATGTAGCTCACAATGTTGCCTTAATTGCTTACATTACAGAACTGTCAGGTCTGGACCATTTGTACTCTCCAGGCAGCTTCCCAATTAATCTTTTCCTATTCTATTAATGATTTTTTTGGGTATAATTGTCAGTTTAAAAAAAAAAAAGAGTGTGGTGGCGGGGAGCACTTGAGTGATGATACGGAGGGCAAAAGTACTCCAGATCTGGTGCTGGGGCCATTAGTCTGACATGTTCTTTTTGAATCCAGCATGTTAAGCAGTCTAACCTTTCCCCCTCCCCAGAGTCCTTTTTAGAACTTTAGGACAACCTTTAGGACTCTTTCAATTACATCTCCACATCTGGAGAGGAAACCTAACATTTATACCAGGTAGTGCTAAATACCACATCTTGTTTTCAGAGATCCCCCCCCCCCACTGCAGGCAGAAATATCATTGCCAATACTTTGCTTCAAAATAGAAAAGCAGTGTGCAGTTCCCTAAGGAAGCTATCAGGATCATGAGTCATACCCTATAATCCAGAGTAACTATGGGAGCATGCAAGAGACATTATGTGAACCCGTAGTTACTGCACTACCTAGTGAAAACCTATGGGAAATTCATATTACAATCCAGAACAAATTGTTCTTACACCGGAGCAAGGACTCCCCATAGTTATTCTGGATTTTGCCCATAGGTGGAGTAGCCAGAGGGGTAGTGATGCTTGGTGACACCAATAGGGAGATATGGGGGGTATGGGCCACAAACCGGGTGGGTGATACAAGGCCAGTAACACAGCATTACTGAACAAAAAATTTTAAAATCTTAGTATTCTTGAATAGTACCTTCATGTTAGAATCATAAAATCATGGAGTTGTAAGGGACCCAGTGGATCATCTAGTCCAACTCCCTGCCTGTAGCAGGAGATCCTCATCTTGTGGGATCCCAGATCTCAAACACTGGCCTTCTAGTTAATAGACACAGTGTCTTAACCTTAAATAGGCACAGTGTCTTTTAACACTTGTGCCACCAGAGGACCTATATATCAATCATTGTCTAATTTGTAATTGGTATATCAATCGGTGTATAATTTCTTGCACCATTCAATGAAACATTTATTCTATCAAAACTAGAGTCATCATCAGCATCATTTATTAACGGTCTACTGACCAGCCATAAAAACATATAAAACAAACACAAAACCATAAAACAGCAACATAACATAAAAATATAGTCAAATACATATAAAATACACATTAAATGCATATTAAAAACTAGAGTCAGAAAACCAGTGGGATGGGTTTTCCAGCTGGTGAAGGTAGTTTGGAAGTGGAACAGCTTGCCAAGGGAGGTGCTGGACTCTCCCTCACTGGGGATCTTCAAGCAGAGGCTCAACAAGCACCTATTAGAGATGCTCAAGGAGGGTTTCCTGCTACAGGTAGAGGGTTGGACTAGATTAGGGGTGTCCAAACCTTCAGCGTCAGGACTCTTGGACCTTTAACAAGTGTGTAAATGAAGGAGTTTTAGCAGGTGCAGCTTCGCAGTTCACCAATCACAAGTTGTACCTGCTGAAATTGCCTCTTCTACACATTTGTTAAAGGTCCAGGAGCCCTAAAATTGAAAGTTTGGACACCCCTAGACTAGATGATCATTACAGTTTCCTAAACTTGTGGTATGGGTCCACCAGTGATACTTGAGGTTGTGCCTGGTGGTACTCAGGACCTCTGGAACCTGCTGTCCAGCAGCAAGCCTTGGACTAGGACATAAGAAACAGTGGTTGGAGGTTCTAAAACATGTTCATCTATTTACCTCCCATCAACCATGAGCCTCTTACTGGTGTTTTTCATGTCACATCTGTCCTCACAAGCAAGTTGTAACTGGCAATGATGTCATCTCTGTAGTTGAAATAGGTGGAAACCATGTGAAGTGGTACAGCAGAGGATAAATGCTGAGACTATTAGTAGGTTTGCCATATGTCCCGGAAAACAGGGATAATTCTGATTTTGGGGGATTGTGTTCACATACTGGCAAGTGCGACAGAGGGTCCTGCCCCGATTTTGTGGGAATTATGGCAACCCTACCTATTAGGTACCTTCCATCGCAATAAAAACTGCAAGGTGTCTTGGCTCGGGCTTTATCTCCTCCCACAACACAGGTCCCTACGACTTTGCATTGATCAATCTTAGCCCTTGTTTGCATCTTGCCATCATGTTTTATGATGACCATAAACCTCCAAAGGTGTGCTCTTTTTTTAAGCTCCCTGTAAACCAATATTGCCTTGTTTCAATTTCTAATTCAATTACAAGCACAGCAGAGCTTGTGGATGACGAGATTGCAAATTGTGGGTGTCCACCAGACAACCAGATGCACCGTGTTTGTTTGCCGCTGTAATTCAGCTTCCAACCACGCGGTATATTTCCCAGGACTGCTCAAGGATGTCGTTGAGGTGCAGTTCAGTGTGTAGTATTTATGGCGCATCTGATATACAGAATATCTTCTTCAAGGAGACACCCATGCATCACTTGAACTTTAGCACGTATTACATTGTCCTAATGGAAAACTGTTATAGTCCAATGATTTTTCTTTTTCCATCCCCTTCAAGCACTTTCCTGTCTCCGAACATGGCTTTTTAAAAAATGTGTTCATTTGTGTTTTATTGAAACATGAACTTTTTGGTTTATTTCTCACCAACATTGTGCCCTTATAAAAGAAACCTTATTTTCCAACAACAAACCTTATTCTAGAAGAGATGGGATGAAGGGGGAAATGGAAAAAAAACCCACAATTTTTTCCCATTGAAGTTATAGTTCAACAAACCAGATGATGATGATGATGATGATGATGATGATGATGATGATGATGATGATAAAGTTTCAGGCTACTTTCCATTGCCCCCCCCCCCTTACATAATAGATGTATGATGACAATGACGAAGATGATGACAATGATGATGATGACAATGATGATGATAATGTGATGGTGTAAAGTTTGCCAAAAGGTACAGTAGTACCTTGGTTTACAAACATAATCTGTTCTAGAAGCATGCTTGTAACCCAAAATGCTTGTACATCAAAGCAAATTTTTTCATCAGAAATAATAGAAATTGTTCCACAATCCAAAGATATTCATATAAAAATGACTGCAGTACAGTAATCTATATATATAAAAGAGAAAAGTCACTGACTGACTGACTGACTGACTCATCACCGCCCTGCCAAAACTGGTGGGCCTAGAAGCGTGAAATTTGGGGTGGGTGTTCCTTCCGTGCGGGAGGGGTGCACTAAGAACCGGTTTTCGGAAATTCCAACCGGAAGGGGGTGAAAAGGGGCACAACGCGTTTTCCTCCCTATACTTTGCATTGGAGAATTGCTGACTCAGCAACATTCCGCCCCAACTGCTGGGCCTGAAGCATGGAATTCTGGGAGTTCCTTCTGTCACCTGAACTCCCACCAAGAACCATCTGGAGAAATTTAACCCTTCAGGGCCTGAAAAGGGGGCAACGTGTTTCTGTCCTATACTTAACATGGGAGACTGAACCACATCCAGCCAATTGGGTGCTCAGACCCTGGTGCACTGGGGGATGTTGTTCGGAGGAAGAGGTTGCGCTGGTGAGGATGCTGAGGGGAAATTGCACATGAGGGGAAATTGTGCATGGGGGAAGTTGCGCAGGGGGGAAGTTGCACATGGGAGGAAAATTGCACATGGGAGGAAGTTGCACATGGAGGAAAGTTGCGCATGGGAGGAAGTTGCGCATGGGGGAAAGTTGCGCATATGGGAAGTTGCGCATATGGGAAGTTGCGCATGGGGGGAAGTTGCGCATGGGGAAAATTGCACATGAGAGGAAAGTTGCGTATGGGGGAAGTTGCGCATGGGGGAAGTTGCGCATGGGGGAAGTTGCGTATGGGGGGATGATGCACACGGAGGAAAGTTGCGCACAGGGGGAAGTTGCGCACGGGGGGAAGTTGTGCATGGGGGAAAGTTGCGCATGGGGGGAAGTTGCACCTGGGGAAAGTTGCGCATGGGGGAAAGTTGCGCATGGGGGAAAATTGTGCATGAGGGAAGTTGTGCATGGGGGGATGATGCGCATGGGGGGATGATGCACACGGAGGAAAGTTGCGCATGGGGGATGATGCACACGGAGGAAATTGCGCACGGAGGAAGTTGCGCACGGAGGAAGTTGCCCATGGGAGGAAAGTTGCGCATATGGGAAGTTGTGCATGGGGGAAGTTGCGCATGGGGATGATGCACATGGAGGAAAGTTGCGCACGGGGGAGAGTTGCGCACGGGGGGAAGTTGCACATGGGGGAAGTTGTGCACGGGGGAGTTATGCATGGGGGGAAGTTGCACCTGGGGAAAGTTGCGCCTGGGGAAAGTTGCGCCTGGGGAAAGTTGCGCATGGGAGGAAAGTTGCACATGGGAGGAAAGTTGCGCATGGGGAGAAGTTGCACATGGGGAGAAGTTGCACATGGGGAAAGTTGCGCATGGGAGAAGTTGCACATGGGGAGAAGTTGCACATGGGGGAAAGTTGCACATGGGGGAAAGTTGCGCATGGGGAAAGTTGCGCATGGGGAAAGTTGTGCATGGGGTTTGATGCATATGGGGGAAGTTGTGCATGGGGGGTTGATGCGCATGGGGGAAGTTGTGCATGGGGGGTTGATGTGCATGGGGGGAAGTTGCGCATGGGGTAACTTGTGCATGCTGGGTTGATTCGCATGGGAGAAGTTGCGCTTGGGGGGGGGTTGATGTGTATGGGGGAAGTTGTGCATGGGGGTTGTTACGCCTGGGGGAAAGTTATCCATGGGGGGTTGATGAGTATGGGGGAATGGCATACGGGGGAATTTTACTCCCACAACGCGGGTACACCTTTCGCTAGTATACTATAAAATAATAAAGAAAATACAAAATATAAAGTAAAATAAAACAAATTATTCTGGATTTCACCCATACTCACAATATTGCAGCATTAATCTCTCAGGTTTCTCAGGTTATCTGCCCCTCTTACCTACCAGTGAGCCCCATTGACTGTAATAGGCTTACTTAAAAGTAGAAATGCATAGGCTGGTCTCTCAGGAGAGGCTGAGCAGGTCCTGGCAAAGTGCTGAAACTGGCCGTCTCCCGGCTAGGACTATTTTTCATTTAAAATTTATTAGAAATCTTTGCTTGTCTTGCAAAACACTCTCAATCCAAGATTTTACTGTACATTAAGCAGGCCTCCGTCAGTCTTCAGAGACTATGATATTGTGCTTGGTGCTGCATACGCTGCATGTGAAGCACAAAAGCCTGGGTTGGATTGTTATGGAGGATAGGCTGTTACCCAAGCAGCAAATCCCCCCTCTCCAACGCCACTGAATTAGTCCAATGGAAAGGCAGAGCCAATACGATTGGATCCAGCTGGCGTCGCAGAGCTGGGCTACGGACAGGAGCTCACCCTGTCTTGTGGGGCCGACCCGGGTCTCGAACTCTGGCCTGCTGGTTAACAGGCACAGTGTCTTAGCCACTTATTGTTTGCAAAAATGACACAATGGAACATCTCTTAAAAAAATAGAAACTATCATCCGCCAAAAGTTGGTGGGAACACATAATTTTTAAAAGTTGTTGAAAATGAAGATGTCATAATATTATGGAATTTCTGACTTCAGAAGGACAAATACGTATCATACAATGCATTAGACATAGCTGTAGTCAAGACGAAAGAAAAGCAAATCAAGTTAATTGATAAAGTAATACCAGGTAACCATATATATGAACTGGGAAATGTAACAAAATACAGGTTCTACCTTGTTATACATGGATTTTTTAATAAACGGATTTGACTCAACACGAATGGCTACTGCAAATCAGTTTTAAAAACTGCTTTTTCTACTACTGTACAGTGGTGCTCATGCAAGGAACCATTCCACTTTTGAGCTGAGCCAGAGAAAAGCAAGGGGTCCTTTCCATTTCGAATTGCTCACTCTGTCGCTATATCAATAAGAAAGACGTTTTTAAACCATTGTTAAGAGCCCACACTTTTAATTTTTTTAAAACTGCTTTTATTTTTTGTATCAGCATTTTTAGTATTAGCAGAGACGGTGGGTAACAGCCTATCCTCCATAACAATCTAACCCAGGCTTTCGTGCTTCGCATGTAGCATATGCAGTGCCGAGCACGATACCATAGTCTTTCAAGACTGACGGAGACCTGCTTTTTTTTTTTTTTTAGGGACGGTTGCTCTTCCACAAAACTGGAATAGGACCCTCTGCCCCATTTGCTAGTATGTGAACACAATCCCCCCAAATTGGGATTGTCCCTGGGTTTTTCGGGTCATATGGCAACCCTAGCTGGGAGTCCCAGAATGAAACCATGTACAACCTTATTCCATTAGACACAAAAAGGGTCTTTAAATCTATTTTCCACTGTTTTTTATTCATTGACTTTTTTATTCACAGGAGGTTCTGGAATAGAAATGGATAACAAGGGACACCTGTATAAAGATGTACAAATAGGAACTGAAAGGTTGTGGTAGAAGAACGAAGTAATCCCAGTGGTGATTGGCGCCTTCGGTGTTATTCCAACAGCATTGAGAACACAGAAATCAATCTGTGATCTACTATCAATCTACTACTATTACCCCCAAATCCAGAGTAACTACGGGAGCACATAAGAGACTTTACGTGCACCTGTAGTTACTGCACCACCTAAGGCAAAATCCAGAGTAACTATGAGGAGTCCTTGCTCCGGTGTAAGAACAACTTACTCTGGATTCCAATATGAATTTCCCATCAGTTTTCACTACGTGGTGCAGTAACTACAGGTGCACATAAAGTCTCTTACATGCTCCCGTAGTTTGGATTTGGGAGCTGGTGAAAACCTATGTTAAATTCATATTGGAATCCAGAGTTAGTTGTTCTTACACCGGAGCAAGGACTCCCCGTAGTTACTCTGGATTTTGCCCTTAATCTACTACTATTAATCTACTACTAGTAGTTACTATCAATCAACTGTAGGGCTGGGCTCTCCAAAGTTCAGGTCCTGATCCCTGTCTTTAGGGGTTTGCATCAAAGGTGGACCACTCCTCCAACTTGCTTGGCTCTGTTTTGCTCCTCATACCTGGAATGGCTCCAAAAGTCTGAGACTCCCACACTGAGACCCCCTCCAAGACTGACTGCTCCACCCCCTCCAGCTATGCCACTGCCTTCCGAAGCACAGACGTCCTACTTTCTTCCCTCTCTCAGGTTAAAAAGATCAGATTGTTTTTGATGTCTTCTCTAGAGAACTTTAATATTCCCTTTATCTCTGTTGTTGTTTGTCTCTTATATAATTGCTCTAGATAATATTGCAAAGTCGTATAAAATTAAAATCAAGTTTGAAATAGGGTTTGTTAATTACAGCATTTAACTGTTGTGGTTATTGTTTCCTAGGAGATTAATGAGGTGAATTATTATAACATAATTAGACTACAGTATATCTAATCTCTTACATACCCTTGTGGTTTACTGTTATTCAAGTATCACTTGAAGGTTAATTTCACTTAGCCGGTGTATATTTGACTTTGGCACCACACTTTATATTGAAATATGTTTATAATTATATTTGAAAGTCATTAGGCAATCGCCTTGCCAAAATTATCATCATGCGCTTTACCAGTGGAGGTAAGGATATAATAAATTGTGTACTCTAAACACAAACACTAAACACATTCCCTTAAACCATATGCTATCGGTTGGATCCTGGTGACATTCACAAATACACCCCGAATGGGATTCTGCCTTACTTGTTTCGATTGTTCATCATGATATATGGCAATTATTCAAGGAAGCCTTGGTGGCCAGCCTGAAAATCCCATTAGAAGTCTGCAAAGGGTATAATTTTTATGTGTTAAATTACAAATCCAATAACTCCCTCTCAGCCACCCTCAAAATGTTTGGAAAAGGAACATTTTTTAATTCGGTCAAACGACAAGTTAATGAATTCCTGATTTCATAGTCAGAGGCAAAGGCCTGGAGCAATCGGAGACCTGGCAATTTTTGGTAGAACTTTTTTAGGGGCCCTTTTAATTTTTCCTCATTTTCTTTCCCCTTTCTAGGATGAAGAGCCAAGATGAATGATCATCTTATTTGGATGATCATCAATATGGATGATCATCATGGATGATCATCTATATGGATGATATGGATGATCATCAAAATCCGTATTTGAAATAGTAGAGGGTTGCAGGACTGCAATCATTGGGTCTCTGAGCTGTTACTAGTAACATGGAATGATCATGAATGTTCCAGGTGCACAGGGAACCAATCTGTTATAACCAATCTGAATAATTATGGTCCAGGGTCATAGATCATACGTCATAGAATCATAGAGTTGGAAGGGACCTAGTAGGTCAAGTAGGACCTAGTAGGATCTAGGTGTATGAAGAGGGTTGACACATGTAGCAGGGCTGGGATTAGAGTCCAACCAGAGTAGGGGAAGGGCTTCTTGAACCTTTTTGCATCATTTGTTTTTACTACTTTTTTCAAAAAGAGTTTGGAGGAGCTGAAACGGGGAAGGAAGGAAGGTAAATAGGTAGGTGAGGGGATCTTTCAATGTTTCCAAGCAATTTTTTTTTTCAGTTGATACAGCATATCAAATTATTGGTGGGAGATTTAAGCAGAGGAGTACCTATGCAAGATTTTGTCCGTCGCAAGGACTGAAATTTAGCTCCTATCAAAACAGTTAGAAGGGATCCCAGGAGGTCATCTAGTCCAACACCCTGTTGTAGCAGGAGAGATCTCTGCAAAGGACTAGACTTTTGCACTAATATATTTATACACATACATAAATAAATATGTGTATGTGTGTGGTGTGTGTGTACGCGCACACACACACATATAAGAGAAAAGTCACTGACACTCATCACTATGCATAGGAGGGTGTTGCCCATCTGGGGTTGATGTGCAAGAGGGGTTGATGCACAGTGGGGTGTTGTGCATGGGGGGTGCTGCACATGAAGGGATGTTGCTCATGGGTCGATTGATGGACTTGGGGGGATGATGCGCATGGGGGATTATATATATGAATCATAAGGCGAGTGAGTTCTACACACATGTTTCTGACCCAGACATGTAATACACCCTCAAAGCAACACAAGCCACATGCCTGTGGTAGAGGGCATAGGTGGGGATTTGGGTGGGGGAGAGCATAGGAGGGGATCTGGCATCCTTGGTTCCCTGTCACCTGTGGCAATCACATCCCACGCTATATCTTCGTTACGCCTCTGGATTTAAGTCTCAATAACCAACATGAGAGCCCCACATTCTCATGGCACACCTGCAGATCATTCACAGTATGCCAATGTGCCAGGACACTGATTGAAAATTGCTGACTTAAGGTTAGCCACCTATTTGCACTTTCATGCCCTTGAGCCACGGACATCCCAGCTGCAGTTTGTGCCTTCGCCATCAAAGTGGATGGATTAGACCAGGGTAGGGAAAAATCAAGGTCTGGCATATGAAACGGAACCGCTGTTCAGTTGTTAAGGCTAATTTCACTTGGCTGGCACCCGCTTGCCTTTGGCAGGGCAACATCTATTGGAATATGTTTTTAATTATATTTGAAAGTCATTAAGCAAAACTCTGCCAAAAGGATTATGCAGACTGGCTACTGGCTCCGTAACCCTTCCCCCAAAATAAAGGGACTGAACTTTGTGAGGTTTACAAGGGTCTTCAGAGGCAGTTGCCCTGGCGGGGTAATGTGATGAAACCCTCTGCATCATTGTGCCCCCCTTCATATATACTTTCATAGGGCTGTGGGTGGCGCAAGTGGTTAAGACGCTGTGCCTGTTAACCAGCAGGCCAGGATTCGAGACCCCGGTCAGCCCCACAAGACAGGGTGAGCTCCTTTCTTTAGCCCAGCTCTGCGACGCCATCTGGATCCAATCATATTGGCTCTGCCTTTCCATTGGACTAATTCAGTGGCGTGGAGAGGGGGGATTTGCTGCTTGGGTAACAGCCTATCCTCCATAACAATCCAACCCAGGCTTTCGTGCTTCGCATGCAGCGTATGCAGCGCCGAGCACGATACCATAGTCTTTCAAGACTGATGGAGACCTGCTTTTTTTTAGCTCCTTTCCTGAAAGTGTCTCAATTTAGAGCTGTATGGGAGAAAAATAGGTGCAAGGGCCAATTTTTCCATTTGCCAGTGCTAGCGGAGATGGCAGAAAACCACCACTGTGTGTGTGTGTGTGTGTGTGTGTGTGTGTGTGTGTGTGTGTGTGTGTGTTATAAATTCAGAGATGCTGAATCAGGGGTTCTGCACCTCAGTCATGCCAAAAATCTCAAGACAGGGGTGACCAGATTTCATAACCACAAAAGAGGGCATGCAAAACGTAGGATATCCATATAGAACAAGGGTCTCCAAACTTATAACTTCAGGGCTCCAGGACCTTTAATGAGTGTTTGAAGAGAGAATTTCAGCTTGTGATCTATGAGATGAGAAGCAGCACCTGCTGAAATTCCCTCCTTTAAAGGTCAAGGAGACCTGAAGCTAAAAGTTTGGAGACCCCTGCGTAGAACATCACAAAATAAAAGCTAAAAACACTGATATTGAGAACCTTGAGAGTGTTATGTAAGACAATCACATAAGTTTTGACTTATATACAAGCAATGTCTTGATAAACAAGTGAAATAAAATAGTCCTGGCTGGGATACAGCTCAGCCAGCACTTGCTCAACCTCTTCTGTGAGACCAGCTTATGCATGTCTACTCTGAAGTAAGCCTATTACAGTCAATGGGACTCACTATTTTGTAAGGGGGGCAATGGAAAGGAGCCTGAAAGACCTAGCTTTGTTTGCCTACTCTAAACTATCCAGTGGTAGGCTTCACGGGGTTCTCACAGGTTCTATAGAACCCTTTACTAATCAGTGCCTGGTTCTTAGAACCTATTACTAACGGAACATAGAACCTGTTGTTAATTTAGGTTATTAGGACATAGAACCTGTTGTTAATTTATTTGAATCCCACCACTGCTCATATCTCATATCTATGTACCTCATAGTACCTCATAGTATCTCTTAGTACATCATATCATGTCTAAAAATTGGTTTGTGGCCCATGTGACCCAGGTTTGTGATCCACAGTTTGAGAAACACTGCCAGGATGTGTGTGTGTGTGCGTGCGCACCATGAATAGTATGTCATGAATAGACCTCCTCCATGTGTTCAATGAGACTTACTCCTAGGAAAGTTTGGATTGCCACCATTTTAAGATAGCAAGATGGCAGCATGTAACTTTTTGTGACTCCCACCCAAAAAATAATTGTAACTCCCCCAAGGGTGTCTTGACTCCCAACTTTGTATGTAATTTTGTGTAGTTGGTACAACCTAGTGTGAGAGAAAGGGGAAACGGACACCTGTCAATCTAGTTCCAGAGGCAGCCAACTCACTTGGCGCCGTCTATCAGGGCCCAGTTAATCTTCTGTCTTTATTACAGCCTTTCCAGATTTTAGGTTAATGCTTCTAAGAGTCTTGGGATCATTGATTGAGGGGAACATGATATTAGCTGCCACTTTCATTCCTTTCATTACGCTTCCTCCCTGCTTGCGGAAGTATTAGCGATCCTGCCAAGGGTTTTCTGTCTCCTCTTCTGACAGATTTCTTGGTTGTAATTCATTTGGGCCCGAAGCTTTGTCGGCTTCTAATAGCTCTAATTGCCTAATTAATGTATCAGCTGCAGTACAACGATGGAGTCTTTCAAAGACTGGGATTCTTTCAGAAATCACAGAAAGGAAACGTGTCAGTTCGGCTGTCTTTCTCGTTGGCATTCCTACTTTTGTGTAGTTGGTACAACCTATACTTAACATCACCACTAGGACTTGTTGGTACAACCTATACTTAACAACACTACAAGGACTTAGGGCAAAATCCAGAGCAGTTACGGGTCCACACAGTTACATCACCCTCTAATGTTATCTTATGGAAAGTCACCTGAACTGCTCCGGATCAAAGGGTTTAATTTGACCAAAGGGTTTGATCAAAGGGTTTAATTTAAGGTTATGGACCTTACTACACTTGAAAGCCTCAGAATGCAATCCTAAGATTGCGCCGGACTGTCACATTGAGCTGCATTAACCACCATGAGTCCCCACTTGGGGTGAGAGAAAGGCGGATATAAATTCAATAAATAGTAATCATTTGCCTTCCTTTAAATAAGCCACTCGGGCGCATGTAGGTGCATGAGCATGCGTAGGGTGAATCTTGGAGGGAGACCTCTGAGCTGGCCACGTTTGGCTAATACAGAGGTCTGAGGGAGGTAGAGAGAGTGGGAAGGGGGTTGGAGGGATTGTTCCAGAATAAGGGTAAGTGGATGGAAGGGCAAGGAGGGGGATAGTAGGAAGTGGGGCTGGGACCCAGCAAAATGCTGAATCCTACCCTGTTCCCCAGTTGACACAGATCAGGCTGCTTATCTCTGCTTGGTTCCACACCACTTCTGGAGGAGGCTCAGAACTGAGTAGAAATATTGGGAATGCTGCAGCTCTACCCCAGGGGGAAGGGAAAAAAATCCCTTTTATTTATTTTATATTAAATTTATAAAATTTTAAATTAGCTTATTTTATAATAAATACATTTTATTTATTTATTTATTTATTTATTTATTTATTTATTTATTTATTTATTTATTTATTTATTTATTTATTTATTTATTGTGTGTCTGCGCAGTATCTTAGCTGTTCCTAGCAATGCGCTTTTCTGGATCGAGTGTTCTGATGTCCTTCCTGGGGTCTGTTGGAGCCATTCTTCCAGCTTGGGTGTCACAGCCCCTAGTGCTCCAGTCACTATTGGGATCACCTTCACCTTCACTTTCCACATCCTTTCTAATTCCTCCTTCAAACCCTGATACTTTTCCACCTTTCCATTAACTTTTTTCCTGATGTTGCTGTCATTTGGTATTGCTACATCTATCACCAGGGCTGTCTTCTGGGCCTGATCTACCACCACAATGTCTGGCTGGTTAGCCAGTATCTTAATGGGCTGGGTGGAGATGATGTTTTGCCTTCAGAAGTTATGTCCAGTGTTTCCCCTGGTTGTTTTATGCCCAATTGCTCTTCTGGGCTTTTCCCTTGTATCTGTGATTGTATCTTTTCCCTTGTACCTGTGTGTAGTTGTTCAATCTCAAGGTTTGACAGTAGCTTTCTCTTTACTGTGTTATAGCACTGAGCGCCTAGTTGTTTCTTGGTTAGTGTGGATGTAGGTCTTTTCTCCACCCATAGCCTTTCCATACATTCCACGTATCCCCTTTCATTAGGTCTGCTGTTATAGTAGCATTCCATTAATTCCAGGTTCTCTTTTCTCGTCCATTTATGGTTTGTTCCAGTAGCCCACTTGTCATCAGATTGTCCTGGTCCCTCAACATCTGACGCGGACCTTGTTAATCTGTTTATATATATCTGTTTACACAAACACACTGAACACAAACACATGCTTATCTATCTATCTATCTATCTATCTATCTATCTATCTATCTATCTATCTATCTATCTATCTATCTATCTATCTATCTCTCTCTCTCTCTCTCTCTCTCTCTCTCTCTCTCTCTCTCTCTCTCTATCATCTGTCTGTCTATCTATCTATCTATCTATCTATCTATCTATCTATCTATCTATCTATCTATCTATCTATCTATCTATCTACAGAGTTAGTGTGAATGTGGAGAGAGAGAGAGAGAGAGAGAGAGAGAGAGAGAGAGAGAGAGAGAGAGAGAGAGAGAGAGAATTCAGCTGAAAAGTGGCACAAAGGGTCAAATCTGTAATTATATTTCTCAGACGACAGTAGTTTGGGGACAAAGAAAATACAGCCAACCAGCTGCGTTGAAATATTTGGTATGGCTTAATTTGAGGAAATAGACCCGTCTGCAAAACTATAGCTATTTCCAGTATATTTTTTCCAGTACTCACCATGAAGACTCCTAGGCATGTCTATTCAGGAGTATACTGGTGGGCAAAAAGTTCCCAGTACAGAGTACTTGGTGAGTACCCCCAGGAAAAACAAAACCCTGGCTATTTCTCGAAATAAAACTAGAAATAGATATGTGTCCATGAATAAAATTATCTGTACACAGTGGCATTGCTAGGGGGATCTGGGGCACGTTGGGTGACTACTGGCCAAAACTTTTAAAATCTTGGTATTTTCAAATAATACTATTGTGTATTTTAGTTTTTCATTGGGCGCAGTCCAGAGTAACTACGGAGTCCTTGCTCCAGTGTAAGAACAATTTGCTCTGGATTGCAATATGAATTTCTCATAGGTTTTCACTAGGTGGTACAGTAACTACGGGTACACGTAATGTCTCTTACTGCTCCTGTAGTTACCCTGGATTGTAGGGCATGTGTGCTTTTAGTGTTTTTAGTGCCTGTGTTTTAATTGTATGTTTCTATTTAACGTTTTAATTATATTTCACTGTAAGCAGCTTTGAGTCAGGCTAATGGCCTGAGAAAGGTGGGGTATACATTTTTAAAATAATTAAAAATAAATTTGTGTCAAATGATGTGTAATTTTCTGAAGAATGCAAAAGAACAAAAAGCACTGAAAATTTTTTATTCTATCCAAAGTTGTTGATAAAAAAACCGAGTGCCAAGATTGTGTAGTGGTTCAAAAGTTGGACTGAGATCTTGGTTGTTTCAAGAATTGGATTGAGAAGAACCAGGTTTAAATCCCTCCTTAGCTCTGAAGCTCCCTGGGTGACTGTGGGCCAGTCACTCGTTCACAGCTTCATCTACTTTACAGGGTTGTTGTGAGGACAGCAGGAGGGGAGATAAACATTCCAGTCCTAAGCATGTTTTCTCAAAAGTAAGTCCCATTGTGCTCAATAACACTTACTCCCTTTGTAAGTGGCATTGGGCATTTGCGTTGACATGGGAAAAAGCAGGGTATAAATCCCTTAAATGATTGAACGAATGAATGAACGAATGATCAAACAAACAAACAACATCATAACACCCAACGCTCAGGCGTTGCCCAATCCATTGCATGGGAGGAAGTTCATCATAGGGGTGATGGCCTTGTCCCTTGTCTGGATGATGCAAACCTTAGTGATGCCACAACCCTAATGATGATGTCCTATCACTACCTTTTATCTATGTATCTATGTATCTATGTATCTATCTGTCTGTCTGTCCGTCCGTCCGTCCGTCCGTCCGTCTATCATCTACTTACTTTCAGTGCAATCCAGAGTAACTACGGGGAGTCCTTGCCCCAGTGTAAGAACAATTTACTCAGAATTGCAATATGAATTTCCCATAGGTTTTCACTAGGTGGTGCAGTAAGTACGGGTGCACATAATGTCTCTTACGTGCTGCCGTAGTTACTCTGGATTGTAGGGTTACTTCCTTTGTTCTGTTTTCTTCCCTGTTATTTCATCAGAGCTATTTACCTTAAGCCAGAAGACAAATTATTTACTGAAGAGAGTGAAATACTGGGGAACTTTGCAAAATGTTGCTGCTTTTCCCTCCACCCCGACCCCCGTGAGGCTCCCTTTTGAGCAAAATACCTAATCAGGCATTTTCTAAAAATGGGCAATTCATCGGAGAACTGGTGGTTCTGCTCTGTCAGTTATCCATATATATAAGCAAGCAGTTTATGCTTTGGGAAAAAAATATGCATACTATTTACTCAAGTTACCTTGCATTTAATAAATTTGCTAAAATTTGCTTATCTGCAGTTCTTGGCAGAGACGCTCCTTTGGAGCTGAGTCTTGCATAATTATCTCTGTGACTATCAATGAGTTTTAAGACACTGGAGCCGCATAGCGCCTTTTGACAGGCCAAGAGATCTAGCAGGGCTTTGACTGAAATTGTGGAAGATCAAAATAATTGTATTCTGTTAGTTGTAAGCAAACTCTAGAGGAGACGTGGATGGATATTCGGCAGGGCGATCTGATGTCAGAACCAAAAAAGAGGACAAGGCCAGCCCAGAAAGTAGAACACCCAAGAAAAGTATAGGACATGACAAAGTAAAAGTCAAAAAACAATTACTTGAATATAATGTGCCAACGAATATAATGCGCACCCTATACTTATAATCAAAATATTGCATTTACTCAATTCTAATTAACATCAAATATAATGCGCACCCTGATTTTGGAAACTGAATTTGGCTGAAAAAGGTGAGTGTTATATTTGAGTGGAAACAGTAGGTATATTGCTTGTGTGTGGTTAATTTCAACATTATATTACTTATTATTGAATTTAAAATTGTTACTTCTAGCTTATTACATTAGGGCTGCTTTTGTGTAATTAAAGCCCTAATGTAATAAGCTATATGAAACAACTTTAAATTGAATAATAAGTAATATAGAGCACAATCCTAACCATGCCTACTCAAAAGTAAGCCCAATTGTGTTCAATAGGTCTTACTCCCAGGAAAGTGTCCTTAGGATTGCAACCATAGTGTTTAATTTAACCACACAAAAATGATATATCTAATGTAATTCTATGCATGTCCACTCTGGAGTAAGCCTACTGAATTCAATAGAACCTGTTGTTCTATGGCCATAGAACCTGTTGTTAATTTAGGTTATTAGGACATAGAACCTGTTGTTAATTTATGTGAATCCCACCACTGATTAAATCCCATTCCACAAAAATCCAACAAAACATAGTTCTGAATACTGTTTTCTGGATTTTTGTATTTTTTAGAGAAATGCGTAGTGAGGAGCTCTAACCTGGACAAGGGTAAGAAAGAGAAAATGATCTCAATCAGCCCCTTTAACTTTGCAGGAAATCCAGGCTGCCGTTCCAAACAAGGCATAATAGACAAGCAGATTTGTTCCTTCCTCCTCATATTTTAATGAATAAATTATCCTCCCGTTTGTTATTTATCTCCTTTAAAAATTTCCATCAAGTAATTTGGTTCATAATTATGGCAATTCATAGATTTTGAGATGCTCGGCACCTGCTGCTTCTAGGATAATGGCCCGATGCAAATTCCTACAGCAAGAAGAACATGAGTCGCAAGTAGTTTTTATCTGGGATGGGTTGAATTCCCAGCCAAAAAAGTTCCTGTTACAACTCATGTGAATTGCAGACTTCAGGGAAGTCATAAGTTGGTGTGGGGAGGTTGATTTGGAGAGTCTCATTGCCACAAAATTAAGGAAACTCTGAACAGTGGTGGCCATCACTTGGATGTAGATCATTTGACATCACTTGGACATCATTTGATATCACTTGGATGTACATCACTTGGTTTATATTAATAGTTCAAATTATAGTTTTGGTTTTCCCCCACCTACTGATACGGAGCATTCTTTACCTGGTCCCATGTTCAACCATGCATGCAGGCCTCCGTCAGTCTTGAAAGACTATGGTATTGTGCTTGGCGCTGCATACACTGCATGCAAAGCACGAAAGCCTGGGTTAGATTGTTATGGAGGATAAGCTGTTACCCAAGCAGCAAATCCCCCTCTCCCCGCCACTGAATTAGTCCAATGGAAAGGCAGAGCCGATGCGATTGGATCCAGCTGTGTCGCAGAGCTGGGCTAAGGACAGGAGCTCACCCTGTCTTGTGGGGCCGATCCGGGTTTCGAACCCTGGCCTGCTGGTTAATAGGCACAGCGTCTTAACCGCTTGCACCACCCACAGCCCACCATAGGATCATAAGATCACCTCATGGGTTCACCAGCAAGTCAAGGGAAGAGCCAGAGACATGCAATTTGTTCATAGCCTCTGAATTCCCAGACTGGAGAAACGTCTGTCCTAAACCACCATTTCATAATGGGTATCGTGGATTAGTTGTAACCATTGGGACTAGGAAGGAATTTGTTTGTACTACACCTAATTGGCTGTTGGTGTGAAGTTTTACACGTATGACTCTGTTTTGCACCCTCTGCCTGAAAGTGCTCCTAAGAGAAGTGGTCCCTTGCATGCCTCCCTCCAAGAGTGTCAACTCCATACCTTCTAGTTACGCCACTGAGGGTGCAGTTCTAACCAGTTTAGGCAAACGCAACTCATCCATTTCTCCCTTCCCACAGGACTGTAGCTAGAGAGGTGTCAAAACACTAACTGCACAATCCAGAGTAACTATGGGAGAGCTTACGTCAACGTACGAAAAATTTACTCTGGATTGCTCTATGAATTTTCCATAGGTTTCCACTAGGTGGCAAAGTAACTACATCGATGTAAATGTCTCTTAAGAGCTCCTGTAGTTACTCTGGATTGTGCACTAAGTTTTGCAGGGATCCTCCCCGCAAGAGACCCCTCTGAGCCATTCCAGGAGGGAAAAGCATCCTGGAATGGCTCAGTGATATACAGTGAGTTGGTGGCCATCACTCTTGAACGACTTGTGACCCATCAAACGTAGCCTATTAAGAACGTAATAAGACTTTTATGGGGGGAAAAACTGGAATTAGGATTGTGCTGTGGTTAGGATTGCATTGCCAACATTTTCTCATTCCCTTGCTCTTTCTTCTCCGTTGCTCCCCCCTTTCTCATTCCATCAGTCTTCCTTCTTACCTCATCTCCAGATTTCTGGCAACGTTCCCATTTATCAACACTTTTTTCCCCCCTTGAAGACACTCCACCAGCAATAAACACCAAATACCAAGTGTCACACAATGCCTGTCTCTTAAATGAGACATTTTTGCCTTGGCAGGCGCACACCTGCTTTAAATTAGGTACCTGTCATCCTTCAGTTATCATCTCGCTTGGAGAATTTCTCGCTAACTGTTTTGTGGAGGTTTTTCTTTTCTCCTTCAAATGCAGACCGCGTCTTCGAAAGCATCTGTTGGGGGCGAGCAGGGGGTTGGACCCCGAGCAGTTAGGTTTCAAGGCCCCAGGGAGCTGGCTGTCATTCTGATGGAGTCAAACACCGGCTCCATACATTGGAGGCCAGGATCAGAAGGTGCCTGCAGTCGGTAATGTTGTCCAAGGTGGGCCGGAGGTCACGTGTCAAAGGGATCCGGAGGGCCCTCTCCAGTGAGACAAATTACTCTGGCTGAAGATCAAATTCATAGGTGGGTGTTTTATCATGTTTGGCAATGCCAGGATGGTCTTTTTCAGGGTGACTATTACTGTATGTTCTTTTTTTCCACGTTATGTCCACTTTTTTAGCTTTACGTCCCAGGAAAAAAATCTTCATTGTTTTCCGTTATCTTTTGAATATGCAATACATAACCTGCTTATAATTACCGGTAATACATTATACACGCAATCCTAACCATGACAAATCAAAAGTAAGTCCCATTGTGACTTACTCCCAGGAAAGTGTCTTTAAGATTGCAGTTTCTATATAACAAATTGCATATAGAGTGTAATAGTTTTTAATTTAGCTTTAATTTTGTCATGTCCTACATTTTTCTTGGGTGTGCTACCATTTGGGAGGGAACTTTCTTAGTTATGGAGTTGATGGACTCTCCATCATCAAGCAGAGAAAAGCACCTGTTGGAGATCCTCTAGGACAGTGGTTCTCAATCTTCCTAACACCGTGACCCCTTTTTACGTTCCTCATGTTGTGGGGACCCCCAACCAATTATTTTCGTTGCTACTTTATAACTGTAATTTTGCTACCGTTATGAATCGTAATGTAAATATCCGATATGCAGGATGTATTTTCATTGTTACAAATGAAATGTGTGTTCTATGCACACATTGAACACAGTGGGATTTATTTCAGAGTAGGCATGCATAGGATTGGGCCCTGAGGCTGTCAGTCAGCCCCAGTGTGCGCGCAGCTACAGCCGGAGGTCTGGCAAGTCTGCACCTGGCCCCCTGCAGCAGGGGTCTTTAGGCGACCCCCAGGAAAGCTCTGGGTGACACCCAAAGGGGTCCTGACCCCCACTTTGAGAAACACTGCTCTAGGAGGCTTTCTTGATGACCTCTTAGGTCTCTTCCAAAACTGACTGACTGAGTTTCTTTCTTTCTTTCTTTCTTTCTTTCTTTCTTTCTTTCTTTCTTTCTTTCTTTCTTTCTTTCTTTCTTTTTTATTTATTTATTTATTTGTTTATTTGTTTATTTGTTTATTTATTTATTTATTTATCCATCCTGCCTGACCATGTACTAAATGAGCTTGCATCACAGCCTCGATCAGGGTCTCCAAACATTTTGACCACATCATGTCTCTGAAACTGTGTCAGGGGTAAAAAAAAACTAATTTACATTTCAAATTTGAATAAATTTACATAAATTTACATATAAGAATGTATTGGAGTGGATTACAGGGCTTGTCCATGGTCCGGATAGAGGGATCTTGAGGCTTGCCAAGGGCCGCATCTGGCTCCAGGGCTGGTATTTGGAGGTCCCTGGCCTAGATGATGCTGTGAAGCAGGGGTCTCCAAACACCAGGGAGGCTATCCAGACAACGAATTTTTTGAAGTTGACGTGACAAGGTGGGGTGGCTTCTCCTGAATCTACATCCCTGGACACTAACAGCTAGACACACTCATTTGACACACAAGAACCCAGTTACTCAATGTGTCTGACATCAGCATGGGCCAAACAGTTCCATTTAATGCATATAATGGTCAGGACAAGGTTGTGTGGACCCTCAGGCACTTTGAGTATTTGGGCCTCTTGAATATATCCCATGGTGTAAGCCATCACCCCATGGCTTTCCCCCTGATCACTCCCTGTGCAGCTTCCCTTCCTCCCTCCCACCCTGCTTGCCCAGGGTTGTTGTTGCTGTCCATAGGATCATCATCATGGCATTTTTTTCTGGGAGTACTCACTGGTACTCAGTACTGGAATCTTTTCCCACCTGTCCCCCCATAGCAGCTAATTAATAATTAGTCATATGGGGTTATAATAACCTGTGGTGAGTACCAGCCCCTTTTCCCCCAGAAAAAAGCATTCATCATCATCATCCCAGATGAGCAGTTATGGAGAACTTTGCTTCTTCATGGAATCATAGGGTTGGGTGGGTCATCTAGTCCAACCCCTAACTGTAGCAGAAATTCCTCTGGCTGGGGGGATCAACACAGGGCATGAACTTGCTATACATCAATCCATGTAGTATACTATTGGTATACCATGTAGTATATGAGTAGTATAACTATTATTCCCCAGTCCACCAGGATTTGAAGAGGAAAATAGGGCTAGATTCTCCAGTGAAAGTATTTAATCCAATCCCCCACCACTGTCTCTGCTTTTTTACATCCAGTTTATTAATTGGCAAATCATGGCCCTTCGTTTGATGTCCAAGGCCGCGCTTGAGCTCCGTGCCCTGTGCCACAACTGTAATTACTTAACGCCAAAACACTCAGCTCTCCCTGTCGGTTTCGTAAGTCCACCGCATTGAACTGGTGTGCCAGAGGCGTTCAGAGTTGCAAGTTCTCTCCTCTCTGGGGAGCTCCGTAATGAAGAGAGGGAAAGAAAAATGAGCGACCCTGAGCTTGAGAGGTCACCAGCTAACTTTGCCCTCCTGCCAGAAGCTAAAACTAGACCTCTGAACAAATCAGTGGTGTAATCGCCACTGGCTCCATTTATTCATTTATTTGAGTGGGGCTGGTGAGAAAAAAATGCATTTTTAAAAGTTTAGGGACAAAGCAGATGGAAGGGTTTCTCATGGTGGGAGTCCAAATGCCTTTCTATCTGTGCTTATGGCTTATTTTATTTTGAAGTTGATTATCCCTACAATCCAGAGTAACTACGAGAGCACGTAAGAGACATTACATGCACCCGTAGTTACGGCACCACCTAGTGAAAACCTATGGGGAAATTCACATTGCAATCCAGAGTAAATTTTCTTACATCGGAGCAAGGACTCCCCGTAGTTACTCTGGATTGCACCCTAATTGATCAGTCCAGTTTTACTACCGCCTTCAAAGCCGTTTGCAGAAATTCAGAAAAATACAATAGATCAGTTTTACTCAAACTGTGGGTTGGGATATACTAGGTGGGTCACAGGCCTATTTCAGTTGGGTCCCCATTCATTTCAATGTACATTTTATTTTTTAAAATACTAGATGTGATGGTAGATGACTGCATTTGGGAAAATATTACAGGCTACTATCCCCCAAATCCAGAGTAACTACGGGAGCATGTAAGAGACTTTACGTGCACCTATATTTACTGCACCACCTAGTGAAAACCTATGGGAAATTCATATTGGAATCCAGAGTAAATTGTTCTTACACCGGAGCAAGGACTCCCCGTAGTTACTTTGGATTTTGCTCTATGGCTTAAATCCTAAGAGCATTTAACTAGGAGTAAGCCTATTGCTCAGTGGAACTTACTCCTAAGTAGACACAAATAGAATTGTAATTTATGGGTATATTGTTAACAATGACAGTCAAAGGAGCTTACTGTGTGAAAGCTCCTGTGTGCTTAGAATGTGTAGATAGGATTGCAGCCTTTGAGATGTTTGGGGATATTTTTTGAAAACAGATCAGGAACTATTTGGAAAGGTTAGGTTGTGTTCTTCCTAATTTAAATAAACATATTGTAAACTTTTACTGTATTTGTAATTGTAATTTACGTAATGTAATGTAATTTACGGGCTGTGGGTGGCGCAAGCGGTAAAGACGCTGTGCCTGTTAACCAGCAGGCCAGGGTTCAAGACCCGGGTCAGCCCCACAAGACAGGGTGAGCTCCTGTCCTTAGCCCAGCTCTGCGACGCCAGCTGGATCCAATCGTATCGGCTCTGCCTTTCCATTGGACTAATTCAGTGGCGTGAAGAGGGGGGATTTGCTGCTTGGGTAACAGCCTATCCTCCATAACAATCCAACCCAGGCTTTCGCGCTTTGCATGCAGCGTATGTAGCGCCAAGCACGATACCATAGTCTTCCGAGACTGACGGAGGCCTGCTTTTTTTAAAATGTATTTAGAGCACAGTCCTAACCATGTCTGCTCAAAAGTAAGCCCCACTGTGTTCAGTGGGTCCCAGAAAGGTGTTCTTAGGATTGCAGCCATATTTACTTAAATTTAAAGTCATACAAGGAGTATTAAAATTTTCCTGCTTGATGATGTTCCAGACATGGCATCATCAATGTGACATTTTAAAAAGTGTGCCCTGGTACTAAAAAGTTTGGAAACCATTTCTGCAGCGCATGGAAGCACTGTAAAGGAAATTTCAAGGATCTTACATCATCTCTTCACTAAAGGACACTTTTCCTAAGCCTAATAAAATTTTTTCCTGATAATGCTTGCATTTTTCCTAATAATGCTTGCACCATTGCAGAAGTCTGCATGCACATATTGGGATGCTATGAACAGTCATCCCCAATATAGCAGCAGGTTTCCGAACAGTTGCCGATCTCTGAAAAAAAAGGTGTCAGCAATTGTACATTGTGTGCATTATGCTGTCATTTGTCTTTGCTTTCCCCCAAAGATCTACAACTGTTCAGAAACCTGTTGTTGTGTTTGGGACACTTAATCATAGCAACCAATATGCTATTTTCACTCCTGAATATGTCAATCATGACTGTTGAAGGCCTAGATATGATGGAAAATATATTTGCAATAGGCAGGGCCTTTTCAGAAATATTGGAATTTGCCCAGAAGGAATTTCAGATATGGAAGAATCAAGTTTCTCCCGCCCCCCGCACCCCCCCAAAAAAAATTACACACAGCTTGATTCTTGGGTCAAACAATTACAAATTTATTATAATAGTTAACTATTGTTTACAACAGCAAGTAGGGCAAAATCCAGAGTAACTATGGGGAGTCCTTGCTCTGGTGTAAGAACAACTTACCCCCAAATTCAGAGTAGCTATGGGAGCACGTAAGAGACTTTATGTGCACCCGTAGTTACTGCACCACCTAGTGAAAACCTATGGGAAATTCATATTGGAATCCAGAGTAAGTTGTTCTTACACCGGAGCAAGGACTCCCCGTAGTTACTCCGGACTTTGCCCTTACTCTGGATTTTCCTGACCAAATTTCATGACCAAGAGCCACATATGGTTGGGAACACCTATTATTGGGAACATGTACTGTTGGTCAAAGCATCTGAAAGGCATTGCATGAAACCAAAATGGTGCTTAGGTGGACTGACAGCCCCCCCCCCCCGACTCAAAAGGTGCTCTCCTCCCAGAGACCCCCACTCTAGTTTTTGTCTTCTTCTGATATGGGGCAAACCCACACACCCCCACATCATGTTTGTACAGGACAAGGAGAACAAGGTGGACATTTGCTTAGTATCAGTGGTGGGATTCAAATAAATGAACAAGAGGTTCTATGTCCTAATAACTTCAATTAACAACAGGTTCTATGTCCCATTAGTAACTGGTTCTCAGAACCAGGCGCTCAATAGCAAAGGGTTCTATAGAACCTTTGAGAACCCCCCTGAAGCCCACCACTGCTTGGAATGTTCAAAAGCTCAAAATGATTCCATATAGTTGGGTCTCTGTGGTTCCTCTCCTGGCTTCCATCACTAGTGAGCGTATCACTAATGCACTAGTGGCCACTCTGATTATTTTTTTAAAAATAAAAAATAATTTTAAAAATGGACTGGTTCAGTGGGCCAGAGCAGCCACCAGATAACATCTCCAGAATTTGTTTCACATCCTGTGCATTATATGCACTGGTAATAAAGTCTCCACTCATCCAACCCTCCCTCCGTTCCATTCAATTCTTCACGTTTTCATCATCTCCTTTGGCCGGGATTAATAGCATCTAGTATGTTCTGGAACCAAGGAACTTGTGTCGAGCCATCAATCCCCGTGTTATTCAATTTTTTTTCTGTTGGGGGAATATTATTACATTGAAATGAGACTCTATCAGAGAAAATAAGAAATTGAATGGGCAGCAGAGCACAGCACATTTCCGAGCGCTTTGCATAAATGTTTTCCCAACCATAATAGAAGCTTCAGAACAGGAGAGGAAAAGAAAAAAGAAAAAAAGAAAAAGGGGGAAACCAGAACTAAACTGTCAAAATACAATTTTTATTCATTCTCACACATAGCACTGTCTGTTTCAAAAGTTTCACTGTTTGTGCTGTACTCACACATAAATTCTTCCTAGAACAAGTACTAAATATTTATTGCTGGATCTAGGAACAGAAGGAGAGCCAAACTAGTCCAGCAAACTGGTCCCATCAGATGCCAAAACTAGTCCAGCTAACTGGTCCCATCAGATGCCACACTAGTGGATCAGGCCAAAGTGGTCCAGCTAACTGGTCCCATCAGATGCCACAAACTAGTCCAGCAAACTGGTCCCATCAGATGCCACAAACTAGTCCAGCTAACTGGTCCCATCAGATGGCACACTAGTGGATCAGGCCAAAGTGGTCCAGCTAACTGGTCCCATCAGATGCCACAAACTAGTCCAGCAAACTGGTCCCATCAGATGCCACAAACTAGTCCAGCTAACTGGTCCATCAGATGCCACACTAGTGGATCAGGCCAAAGTGGTCCAGCTAACTGGTCCCATCAGATGCCACAAACTAGTCCAGCTAACTGGTCCCATCAGATGCCACAATAGTGGATCAGGCCAAAGTGGTCCAGCTAACTGGTCCCATCAGATGCCACAAACTAGTCCAGCAAACTGGTCCCATCAGATGCCACAAACTTGTCCAGCAAACTGGTCCCATCAGATGCCACAAACTAGTCCAGCTAACTGGTCCATCAGATGGCACACTAGTGGATCAGGCCAAAGTGGTCCAGCTAACTGGACCCATCAGATGCCACAAACTAGTCCAGCTAACTGGTCCCATCAGATGCCACAAACTAGTCCAGCTAACTGGTCCCATCAGATGGCACACTAGTGGATCAGGCCAAAGTGGTCCAGCTAACTGGTCCCATCAGATGCCACAAACTAATCCAGCTAACTTGTCCCATCAGATACCACACTAGTGGATCAGGCCAAAGTGGTCCAGCTAACTGGTCCCATCAGATGCCGCAAACCAGTCCAGCTAACTGGTCCCATCAGATGCCACAATAGTGGATCAGGCCAAATTCGTCCAGCTAACTGGCCCCACCAGATGCCACAAAAACATTTGGAATTAGCTGGCACTTAATGCAACTGTTTGCTGCTGGAGAGGTTCATTTTTTATATTAAAAGATGAGTGCTCTTAGCCTGAACTTCTTGCTGTTTGCACTTCATAGCGTGCATGTGCCAGAGACTCCTGCCCTGAACTCATGTCCAGACCTGAGTCTCCAGCATCTTTGATTGGACTCTTACATGCAGGAAATGCAGGACTCTTACATATGACCAGAAATTTCCAGATTTGTCCTTTTTTTTAGTCTCCTGTCCAGGTATCCTCCAAAAGGGCTTCATTGTCCTCCATTCTGGCTTCATTTTGGAACTTTGCAACAGTGTGCAGCACACCATCATGTCATATGTTGTTGAATTTGTATTGAAGAGCAGAATCCAATGCAAAAATCTGTTTTGAAATATCTCCTTCCTATCAAATGTTATGGCCAAAAAATAAAAAATGTGCATTGAGGTCTCTGGGAAAGTGAAAGTGCCCAATATTGCAGCTTTACTTGTGAGTAGGCAAATGTGCCATTGTCTGCTGAATAGGCCTGGCTGAGAGGAATCCAAGACCTTGTCCTCCTTTTGAGGTTCAGACATTTCAAAACCAATTTTTGCATTGGATTCTCCTCTTCAATACGAATCCAGTGACATGATGGGGTCCTGCACACCATTTCAAAGTTCCAAAATGAAGCCCTTTTGGAGGACAATGAAGCCCTTTTAGAGGACACTCAGACAGAAGGCTAAAGAAGAGGAAAAATAAAAAAAAACCTGGTCATATGGTCACCCTGATTGTGCCCTGTCAGTGAGAAAGGTGGTGTACAAATGCTGTGATGATGATGATGATGATGATGATGATGATGATAGCAAGTGAAAAAATAAAACCATATGTGAATATGCAGAGATGTCTGTGACTGGGATGAATTTGATTGGGACAGTCATTCAATATCTTTGTGCCAGGACTGTGCCATATCTGCAAACCTGGCCACCTGGAGATCTGACCTCACTGGATCTTTCCACGATCAAACAGAAGATCATTTTCTGAATGGCTGGAGGCAAGTCTCCTAAGTTTTTGGTGCAGGGTATGAAATGCACGTTATGGGATGAACCACTATGTCTTGACAGTCTTCCTTGCCCCGCACAGCATCCTGCTGTCATGATTTGCTATGAGCCCCATTATTTTGTAGCAGTCACTCAGCATATGGATAGCAAGGCTTTGACGAAACTATATACCGGGGTACTTTCACCGCTGCGGAAATTGTGCCTGTCCAGTCACCCGTACCAATGAGGCCCTTTTGCATAAAGTCTCATTTCCCCAAACAATTTTTCTGTTTGATCCCACCACTTGCAAAGGGTGGAGGACACCGGCAGAAGTGTTATAACTCATCAGTTCCTGCTGTGTTGCTAGAAATATTTTCTCCATTTCCCCATTTTTATTTTATTTATTTTTGTATACACAGGGAAAAAAGTCTATTAAAAGAATGCAATCTTATTGTAGAGTTCTCCAGTCTACTAGCCAAATTTAGGGCGCAATCCAGAGTAACTATGGGGAGTCTTATGGAGTAAGAACAACTTACTCTGGATTCCAATATGAATTTCCCATAGGTTTTCACTAGGTGGTGCAGTAACTACGGGTGCACGTAATGTCTCTTACATGCTCCCGTAGTTACTCTGGATTGTAGCCTTAGAGTTTTTGACTGGAAAGAAAATGCATGTTAGTAAAATGAATATTATAGCTGGATTCAGATAAGTGAACTTATATATATAAGTTCACCATCCAAAACCAATCTACCCAAAAGTGAACTTATCTGAATCCAGCTATAATATTCATTTTACTAACATGCATTTTTTTAATGCATTCATAAAAATATATATTTATTAAATTGAATGGCTGGTGACATTGAATGCATTCCAGGCAATCAAGAACCAGGTTGTGCCAAGCGTCGGCTGGTTCAATTATACACGACAATGTAGTTATTGGAGGAGTAAGAATATTCAGAGTTTGGTGTGGTAGTTCTCATGCTTTGTGGGGACAGACTATAGGGCCCAATTCAAACTCACATTATAGTGGGATGCAAATATGCTATTTGCACCATTGTAAACATGCTGTAAGGCACATCTGTAACCATTAGTTCCAGTATAGTGCCAAAGATAGTTCAGTGTGAAAGTGTGCTGGCATTCCTGGTGCACCATGTGAAGTGCTGTTGTGCGGGTGCACCACTGGATCCACAGCCCCATGTGTCCTGACACAACTTTCTCTCTGCCTGTGAAATAGCCAACAAAGAGTCAAGGATCTACATTGAGGGGCTGCATACCTACTCAGGGGAAGGGGATAAAATGACAAGTATACAAGGGGTATAGTGTGGAGTTATTCTGATGGAGGAACAGTTTTATAGATTGCGTAACACTTCATAGCATGTGCTATTTTGGGATGCACCACTGGAACCAACGGTTATGATAAATAAGCATGGGTGTGTGAATCAGATTGGAACCACAGCAAGAAAATAGGGCAGGTAAAAACTTCTCCCCTAGTTGGACTGAGCATGCATTTCCCAGGGTACCAGTGCTGTTGGTGCTGATGCCAGCCTGAAGACAGTGGAAGACCCCCACACTTGCTGTAAGGAAAGGGGGACAAATCCAGGCAACGGGTGCAAGTTGCTCTCCTGTTAGGCAGCCAACACATCAGAATGTAATGGATTCACCTTCCATTGGCTCTGATGCCCATTCTTGGTAGTACCCCAACCAAAATCTCCCAAGTTCTCTTTTGGAAGTGAGAGCTCTGCCCTGGCTTCAGTGAGTATCAAAGCCATGTTTCTAAACCAGTACAAATTGGTACCCCCAAATCCCTTGCTCCCAAACCAATACAACCCCAAACCACCACACAAAACCAATACCAACTGGTTCCCCGAAATCTTGTTCTCTCAAATCTATCCAAAATCACCACCCAAGACCAATACTAATTGATACCCCCAAATCCCTTTCTCATTTTGGATGGAGCTTTCAAGAAGGATCATAAGAAAGACTGCAGGCTTTGCACACTTTCCTTACAGTGTTGAGGAGGTGTGTACAAGCCTTTGCCTCCTCCAGGGTGACCAGATGCCCAAACCTCAAAAGGGGGACAAGGTCTTGGATTCCTTTCATCCTGGCGATTCCAATGGACAATGGCACGTTTGCCTACTCACAAATAAAGCCGCGATATTGGGCACTTTCACTTTCTCATAGAGCTCAAAGCATTTTTTTATTTTTAGTTTTTTTTGGCCATGACGTTTGATAGGAAGGAGATAATTGAATGTCGATTTTTGCATTGGCTTCTGCTCTTCAATACGAATCCAGTGACATATGACATGATGGGGTACTGCACACCAGTGCAAAGTTCCAAAATGAACCCAAAAAGGAGGGGAATGAAGCCCTTTTGGAGGACACCTGGACAGAAGGCTAACAAGGAGGAGAAATCTGGAAAAATCCAGTCATATGGTCACCCTGGAGTGACCTCCTACAAAAGGTTTGTGGCCAGCACTAGATCTGAAGTTAAGGTCATCCCTATTCAGTGGTGGGCTCCAGCAGGTTTGCACCTAGTCTATATAACCGGTTGTTAACAAGAGATATGACATATAAAGTTTAAAAATAGCCATTTAAAAGTAGCTGCCAGATGGTCATAGAACTGGTTGTTAATTTTTTTGAATCCCATCACTGTCCCTATTGGGTTTAGAATTGCAGAGAATCTATACAAAATAGTGGACAGGAGTGGGAATCTTCAATTTAAGACTGTTTGATGTCGAAAATGCCTGGAGAATTTTCATACATTGTGTTATTGAAATATTTAACTATATTTCATCGCTGGTGAGACTTGAAGATGGAGAAAAAAAACGCAGGGCCTCCTTCTCACCAACCATCTTCCTATTCTTCTCCGCTTATATTGCCTCCGTTAGGATCTGTCTAGCCTCATGAGTCACCCCCCTGTATTATCTTTCAGAGCGAGCGAAAGAGATTAGGTGCGGGGAAGAAAGCAAAGTGCTTCAAATGAAAGAATTAAATGGGAGAAAAATTGAAACCAAATGAAAACGGCGCCTCTTTTTTTGCCTCGGTGACATCAAACGTATTTCCCAAAGAATCTGCTGCCTCCCAAACCCTGTGTATATGAAATACAAATCACAGCCTCACCTCATCCTCCCACTTGCAAACGGTCTTTCTCGGAAGAGGATCAAAGACACTTGCATTAAAAAGCCCAGCTGCAGTCTGTTAGGATTAACTCTTTCTTATATATATATATATAGTTTGAAAATTGGATTCTTAGGAGAAGTCTAAATAGGAAATTCCTACACTGTTGCCTTGGCTGTGGTTGTCTAAATGGGCATATAAAGCTTAACGGGGGAACCTTCCCCATCTCCAATCAGCAGCTGAACAACTCCTAAAACGATGATGTAGGGCAAGGCAGTAAGCATCTGAAACAGTCTTTTACTGAGTCAGATTATTGGCCCATCTAGGGCAGTATTGCCTACACTGGAGTGGGCAAGCTGGACCACTTTGGGATTTCTGGACCGTTAACAATTTTGTAGGAGAGAGAATTTCAGCAGGTGTAGCTTTTCATTTGTAAGATGAGAAGCTGTATCTGTTGAAATTCCCCCTTCTGTACAATTGTTAAAGATCTGGGAGTCCTAAAGTGGTCAAGCTTGCCCCCCCAGTGTAGATAATACTGCCCTAGATGGACCAATGATGGTTGAAGAGTCCTAATGTAGCCCAACTTACCCACCCTGGTCTATGTCCTAAAGTGGCCCAATATTTTTAGCTTTTTTTGGTCATGTCCTACATTTTTATTGGGTGTCCTACATTGGGGGTATCCTTGCCCTCTTTATGACATCTGGTCATACATGATATAAAAAGTTATCCAGAGAAACAAGGAAGATCACTCAACCATCTCGCAGCCCAATCTAGGATTGCCATATGTCCCGATAAACATCGACAATCCCGATTTTTGGGGATTGAGTTCACATACTGGCAAATGGGGCAAAGGATCCTGTCCTGATTTTGTGGAATTAAATAATGGCAACCCTAGTCCAATCCTATGCTGCCCATAATAGCAGGGCTCCCATGGTGCCAAAATGGCTACCGTGTGATCTCTGCGCACTGCAGGCATCCTTTTGTTTACTTGGGGGAAAGTAGACGCTCTTCCCTTTTTCCCATGTAAAAGCCCAACACTACAATGGGGCTACTCTTTTGTATAAGGGTGAAACACCCTTCAAGGAAGCATTGAATCCAGAGGAATGGAGCTCCATTGGGCCTCGTTCTCATCTGTCTCGCGTCTGAGCAGAAAACAAATCTCCAAAATAAATACAAAGGAGGTGACGGATTACCCTCTATTAATTGTTTTCCACCCGGTTGCAAATAATCTTCTTAGTTGAACTACACCACTGTTTTCTTTTGTAGCTCTTGATAGCTGTATGTCAGCTTCCTGCGTGGAAGGGATTTAAAGATCATTTTCATAGACCAGTAGCATAGAAATCATATTTTTTTCCTTATTTTCCAAACATAAGCTTTTGTCTTTGGGAAATCATCATAAATTGGACCTTTCGGTGGGTAGGAGGAACGGCCCCAGAAGAAGAGGTTGACTTGGCCCTTTTGATCCCATGGAAAGGCCCACTGTTTTCTCGGAGTTGGAGAAATGGAGGTAGTAGTTCTCAGGTCACTTAATCCAGTGTAATCCCTTTCATAACTTGCTGGGAAACCTTGAAATCTGAAAGACTGGACTGTCGGAGCCGAAACATAACAAGAAATGTGTAGCCAATGGTTGGTTTGTTTAATCCAAGTCAATAAGTGAATCACAAAACCTTTTGGTACTGGGATCCACTTTTTAGAGTGACAATCTGTTTGTACCCACCAGAAGTGATGTCATTAATCTGCATGTGATGTCATCGCTGAAAATGACATCATCAAGCAGGAAATGTTTTAACCATGCAATACTATCCCTAGGAGATATAGATCTAGGAGGATTTCCTAATATAGGAAGGGTGTTGGACTAGATGACCCACTGGGTCCCTTCCAACTCTAGGATTCTATTATTCTATCTTGAACTGGAACAGGCAGGTCAGTTGGCCTTCATTCTGTCCAGTGCAGCTTTGCAGCTGCTGTTGTTTATCCATTAACTGGGTAATGCAGTGCCATCTCCAGTGGGTCTACTCGGATCTGCACTGCCCTGCACTGGCTGGTGGAATGGGGCTTGGCTCATGCGAAAATGACAGGACCCAAACCTACCTCCTGCTCCCTGCATGTCCACCGGCCCTCTTCCTGTAATTCTTGACACTTACCTCTACCCAGAAATTGTAGGATAACCAGCCCTACCATGTCTATTCAGCAGAGGAGTCTCCAAACCCTGGGAACATGATGTGGCCTGTGGCAAACCTCTAACTGGCCCACAGTGAGCCTTTGGTCCCCTAAGAGCCTCTGCCCCAGTTGGCCAAACACAACTGGAGCGCTGATGATCAGGGAATGGGGGTCCATTTAAGTGTCTGGTTTATTTTTGTGTTGTGTGTTGGTGCTTGTAGAAATCCTGGAAATTGGAGCCCGTCTAAGTTCTATCTCTAATGTATTTATTTAAATTTAATACTTTTTTTTTCTTTTCTGGCCCGCAACACTGTGCCAGATGTTTGATGTGGCCCTTTGGCCAAACAGTTTGGAGATCCCTGGTCTAGCCACTGAACTGGTTTCATGATGAACCTCTGACCTAATGGTTATGGACATCTCATTGACTAAGGACAGCTCACTAGATCTAGATCTTATGCAGAGAACCTATGTGCTCACAATCCCACGATGAACCCCTTGCTCACGGTACATAAAATGGTTGTGGACATCTCAGTGCTAAAGTTCACTAGATCTAGATCTCTGGTACTACATGCCCTCTATCCCATTAACACCTTCTCAGGTGATGGGGGAGGAAGGTCACGTGCAGGCCAACAACTGTATGTGGATAGGAGGATGAGAAAAAGTTTGTCTTTTCCTAACCGTCCCTTTTATACCTCTTGCAATAATCTAAAACTGACATTAGTGTTTGTGTGTGTATGTTCAGCATGAGATATTTAATAAGTATTAAGACAGCCATGTTTGGCAACCCTTTTTATTCCCAGCGTAGCTTGTAAATGATAAATCGAATCCGTGTTCCTCTTTCTCCTCCCCTCTAGTCTTTGGTGTCAGTTTTACTAAATTATACGGTGTAAAGAGCAGTCATATAGCCGTGTAAATCTGGCACCAGCATTTCCAGTCTTCAAACAAAAAAAAGATGAATGATGATATTTCAGTCTGTCCCCCTGGGGCCATTTCTAAACTTCCCACTTGATCCAGACAGCTGTGAGAGCTTCCAGTAATCCAAATCTGTCGCTTCCGCCTCTCAACCCTCGCCCTCGCCAACGCCTCCATTTGCTGAGTCTTGGCTCCGCTTTCAACGTCACTTTATTAATTTAGTTGTGCCCACTTCCCTGCGTACAGAATTGGCTCTAAGAACTGTTTCTCTGCCATTGCTCTAGATCAGTGGTTCTCAATCTCCCTAACACCGTGACCCCTTTATAAGTTCCTCATATTGTGGGGACCCCCAACTCATAAAATTATTTGCGTTGCTACTTTATAACTGTAATTTTGCTACTGTTATGAATCGTAATGTAAGTATCCGATATGCAGGATGTATTTTCATTGTTACAAATGAAATGTGTGTTCTGTGCACACATTGAACACAATGGGGTTTATTTCAGAGTAGGCATACATAGGATTGGGCCCTGAGGTGGCAATCCTATCCACATTTACATGGGAGTAAAGGCCTCCTGACTATAATGGGATTTATTTCAGAGTAGGCATGCATAGGATTTGGCCCTGAGGCTGTCAGTCAGCCCCAATGGCACAGCTACAGCTGGAGGTCTGGCAAGCCTGACCTTGCCCCCTGTACCAGGGATCTTTAGTCGACCCCCCAGGAAAGCTCTAGGGGACTCCCAAAGGGGTCCTGACCCCCACTTTGAGAAACATTGCTCTAGATCTTCTCATTGCCCTTAAGCTTAAGAGCCCATGTGCTCCTATTTTGAGTTTTCATCCTAAATATAGTTCAGGGGTCTCCAAACTTATCACCCCTAGGGCCACATAATATTTTTTTAAATTGTCTCAAGGGCTGGAAATTGTGTCTTGGCTCATTTTGTCTAGAGCAGCGTTCTCCAAATTGGACTGCTGTGTCCCCAAAAAAGTCATCCCGTCCTGATTGGCACTTACCATTCCTTTGTGTCACCTCATCCAAGCGATTCTAGGCAGGGATGCTCTCAACCATTATATATGTCCTCCCAGGAGCTGTCTGCAACTCATTGAACTGTTTCCATGAGAAGTTGGACCTCAGATAGATGTCCTTTGTGATCTTATGAGGATGGGGTGATAAGATGCATGTCTACATGATGCATGTCTACATAGGATGCATATCCACATGATGCATCTCTACATAAGATCCTGTGTGATCTTATGAGGATGGGGTGATAAGATGCATGCCTATGGCTACAATCCAGAGCAACTACGGGAGCAGGTAAGAGACATTACATGCACCCATAGTTATTGCACCACCTAGTGAAAACCAATGGGAAATTCATATTGCAATCCAGAGTATATTGTTCTTACTCCGGCGCAAGGACTCCCTGTAGTTACTCTGGATTGTGCCCTATGTGATGCATGTCTACATAAGATGCATATCCACATGATGCATCTCTACATAAGATCCATGTCTACATGATGCATGTCTAAAAACATAGGGTGGTAAGATGCATGCCTACATGATTCATCTCTTCATAATACGCATGTCTATTTTCATGGGGTGATGAAATAGATGCATGTTTATCTATTGCATGTTTGCATGATACATGTCTACATGATGGATGTCTACATGATGCATGACTACACCAGATACATGTTTATATGCGTGGGTGATAAGATGCATGTCTACATGCATGGGGAATAGAAGCATGTGGTCTCTCCCAGATGACGAGAACATTCCAAGATCGACCTGGCCATCTACCTGCTACATGTGGCCGATGAGACGATAACCTTAACGATGAGAAACCTGTCAAGCACCACTTTTATAGTGATATGAATCACTTTGCTCTCAATTATTCTGTTTCTGGCTATTTAGCACGGATCTCTTGATAAGTCAGAGCAAGTCAACAGCTAGCCTATATAGGACTTCGTATTCATCTATTGCTTGGCTGTTAGACTTCATTGGACACTGGCAGGCCATGTCACTCAGACCCTATAATCCAGAGTAAGAGCACGTAAGAGACATTACGTGCACCCGTAGTTACTGCACTAACTATGGGAAATTCATATTGCAATCCAGAGTAAATTGTTCTTACACCAGAGCAAGGACTCCCCGTAGTTACTCTGGATTGCGCCCATAGGGTTGCATGAGGTGCTGTATTATTTTTGGAAGTGCCTATGGAAGTCTGGAGGTGCTTCTATCAGTTGATGCTGTAAAATTTTGGACAAATAAAACTTCTTTATGGCAAACCTGAACTAGATTAGCTTTTTTTCAGATCCAGAAGAATCTAGTTTTGGTCCTGCAGCTCAGGGAAAGACCCTCATGGCCAATTTTCTAGAATTCTGACATTTTGTGGCTGTAGATTAGTTGGCTAGGAAATTGTTAACTATAAACTTGGTGGCTGTTTGTGCTATTTTTTAAAAAAAGAAAATGATTTTAGCTAATATATTTTATGGATTGTTGCTAGATGTTGCTTGAACAATTAGTCATTAATTATTTCATTTTCTTTGTAAACTGCTCTGTGAACGTTTTAGTTGAAAAACAATATATAAATACTGTAGACAGACAGACAGACAGACAGACAGACAGACAGATAGATAGATAGATAGATAGATAGATAGATAGATAAATGGTATATAAATACTGTAGACAGACAGACAGACAGATAGAGAGATAGAGAGATAGAGAGATAAATGGTATATAAATACTGTAGACAGACAGAGACAGATAGATAGATACTGTACACAGACAGACAGACAGATACTGTAGACAGACAGAGACAGATAGATAGATACTGTACACAGACAGACAGACAGACAGACAGACAGACAGACAGACAGTTAGATAGATAGATAGATAGATAGATAGATAGATGGTATATAAATACTGTAGACAGACAGATAGACGGTATATAAATACTGTAGACAGACAGACAGACAGACAGATGGTATATAAATACTGTGGACAGACAGACAGACGGTATATAAATACTGTAGACAGACAGACAGACGGTATATAAATACTGTGGACAGACAGACAGACGGTATATAAATACTGTGGACAGACAGATAGATGGTATATAAATACTGTAGACAGACAGACAGACGGTATATAAGTACTGTAGACAGGCAGACAGGCAGACAGACAGACAGACAGACAGATAGTATATAAATACTGTAGACAGACAGACAGTCAGACAGATAGATAGATAGATAGATAGATAGTATATAAATACTGTAGACAGACAGACAGACGGACAGACAGACAGTTAGATAGACAGTTAGATAGATAGATAGATAGATAGATAGATAGATAGATAGATAGATAGATAGTTCTATCTTTTGGCCAACATTCCCTGTCAATCAAACAAGTTGAGGAGATTCAACTGTCAACTTTCCAACTGTCAACTACTAACAGTCCAGGTAAGAAGAATCTAGGGGGGCAATTGAGGAGAGATGTTGAAGAGACAGGGGCAAAAGGGCAATTGACATGTTGGAAAGCAGGATGGTTTTCTACTGATGATTGATGAATATTGTACCTTTCCAGTAGTTATTGCTGGTGTTTCTTCTCCATCTCGTTTTCGATTGCAAGCGCTTTGGGACAGGGAACCATTTCCGGATTTATTTTCTGCATAAGCCACTTTGTGAGCAACCCCTGCTGCGAAAAGGTATATAACTTTTCTTAATAATTAATAATATTGGAGCAGAGTAGGTGGAGTTTCAGTGCTGCTTGGGGCATAAACGATTTGCTTCATTAAATGAAACAGCTTTTTAAAAACCCTAAGGAATAAATGTACACAAAACACAGCATATGACATAAAACACAACAAAGAATTAAAAGAACATGGTTTGTCTCGGAAATATTAGCCCAGCATGTCATGTTGAGAAGATTACTGGTGATTTCAAAGACTGAAAGGAGTATAATATTCAAGTACAAATAATATTAAATGCAGCTTTTACCAATCATTACATTTCTAATTGTGCTTCAGCCTCAAGAACTAGTAGGGGTCTTAGGGGTCTCTTACACCCGGATAATTACATTCTAATCTAAGTATCGTTAAACCCTGATTTTACTCCTAGGTATATTGTTAGTGAACTTCCAATTTTGATAATGGCTCAGTGGAAGCAAAAAAGAATTCCAGTTCAGGGAGATTGCATACTAAAGGGAGTGTAGCCCCTAAGTAATTTTGGGCTGACAAAGTACATAGAAGGTGGAAAAAAGATATGTGCCATGAAGGGCAAAATCCAGAGTAACTATGGGGAATCCTTACTCCAGTGTAAGAACAAAGTATTCTGGATTCCAATATGAATTTCCCATAGGTTTTCACTAGGTGGTACAGTAACTACAGGTGCACGTAAAGCCTCTTACGTTCTCCCGTAGTTACTCTGGATTTTGGGGTTAGTTAATAATTCCGGTGCCATTGGTGTCAACAGAGGTCAGGCTGACAAAAATTAAAAAGAACTTGTAACAAATATTCCTTCTAAAGGGGATTGAGGCTATGCTCAGATCTTCTCCAGAGGGATTCAGAATGGTCTGTAATGGCAAAAAACCCACAAAAAATAAACAAGGAACCCACTTCTGGTTTGGATCTAAATCTGGGTCAGAGGGTTTGGATCTGGGTGTGAAGGACCCAAATCCAGATCCAGTTGTCCAGGGTGCAGATTCCATGGTACCGTTCAATTTATTTATTTTATTTATTTCAGTATATGTATCTGTCCTTACTCCTGGAGACCCAATGCACCTCACAACACGGTGATGCTAAATCAATATTAAAACATCAGTAAAATACACTTCATAAAACCCAACGATCGAAACAGCATTGTCTTACAATAAAAATAAAATATTACAATGAAATTCAGAATAAAAAACTAATAAAAAGCCTTGACACCTCGGTTTCAACCCATTGCTTCCAGTCCTGCCCTTAAGAGTCACAGAGGGCATATGTATTCAGTGGCTCCTGACTATAGGTTATCCCTAGTTGGAGGTTTTCAATCACAAATTCCCAGGATCCCATAAGGGTCCCTTAAGCTCATAGCCATATGCCTCCTTGGCAATTGGTGTCCACACCTTCACCGTCTTGGCTTGCTGGTTCTGTCCAGCCATTAAGGCCAATGGACTTTTCTTCCATGACACCATCTGAACTGTAGCCTGGCATCACAGCAGATGCCAGGCATTAACTGAGCAGTGCATTGCATGAAAAAATACTCTCTTTTCTGTACTGAATGGAGTTTTGAGCAGAACAAATTCATTGGGCATCCCAAAGATTTTCATGCTATCCGGGAAGGTGAGCTCAGCCTCTCTTCCTCCAGAGGCTGCATATTTTCCTATCACCATTTTGTTGATTGAAGGCTATTCCCTTCTTTTTTTATCCTCTCTTTCCTTGACGTTCATCCATTCTTTTTTTCTTTTTGCAAAGTTAGTAAGAACTTGGCAATGAAGACTCATGTAGAAAAGAAAATATGTTTGAAAAAATCTAAGAGGACAATCATAGCAGGAAGCAGAGACATATTGATTGAGAAGCCGCCGGGCACTGTTAATCGGATTTCCCTGCAGTCGAAATGCTCTTCTGCCTTTCGTTACAGCAGCGTAAACCCTGCAAGGTACACCTGTGGATCGCCCATGGCTCACCAATGTGCCATGGCACAGTGGCTGAAAATCATGTAAAGCATGAAAATGAAGGAAATTGAGCCAAAAGGGCAGTTTAAGTTTTGGAGCTTAGAGAAGGTACCCTGATCAGGATGAGCATCTTGGCCTTACCCTCCAAACCGTACCATGCATACTAACCCTACAATCCAGAGTAGCTACGGGAGCACATAAGAGACATTACGTGTACCCATAGTTACTGAACCACCAAGTGAAAACCTATGGGAAACTCATATTGGAATCCAGAGCAAATTGTTCTTACACCAGAGCAAGGACTCCCCGTAGTTACTCTGGATTGCGCCTTTACACTTTCTCTTTCTAACCTCCAAATCCAGAGTAACTACGGGAGCACGTAAGACACTTTACGTATACTCATAGTTACTGCACCACCTAGTGAAAACCTATGGGAATTTCATATTGGAATCCAGAGTAAGTTGTTCTTACACCAGAGCAAGGACTCCCCGTAGTTACTCTGGATTTTGCCAAATCCTGATGTTAGGACTAGGAGCTCAGTATTGGGCTTTCAATCCACTACTATTTCAACCCCTCATTCATCTGTTTCTCTTTGCTTCTTAAGTCTGTACCTGAAGCTCTTCCTGTACCTATAGCTCCTATACCTATAGTTCCTGTACCTATAGTACCTATAGTACCTGTACCTATAGTACCTGAAGCTCCTTAGGTACCTATAAATATCCTCTGTCTGTCTGTCTGTCTGTCTGTCTGTCTGTCTCTCTCTCTCTCTCTCTCTCTCCCTCTGTGTGTGTTTGTATGTGTATACAGAATGATTGAAAAGTAACTTCCTATAGTCTAATTTATTAGTATTTAAAAATTGGGAGTTATGTTCAGCCAGTGGTGTAGCTAGGGGGGGTCAGAACAGTGACTCTTGGAGGGGTTCAAGTCACCTAAAGGGCCCTGCACTTTGGAGCCTTTCCAATTGGGGGGAGCAAAACGAAGCCATACTTGATAGCACTCACCCAATTATATAAGGGTTATAGTATTAGGTCTGTTCCAGACGATGCATCCCAGTGCATTCCATACTCCCCACCACACCCTGCTAGCAACACCACCATCTCTCTCTCTCTCTCGCTCTGTGTGTGTGTGTGTATTTATTTTAATGTCACAGTCCTGCCTGCAGACGTTCAACGTAAAAGACACAGTATAAAGGGAAAGCGAAGAAGGGAGGGAGATAGTAATGTTTAATAAGCACCTGGAAATAGTGATAAAGTGACAGAACGACCAGGTGGAAGGGCTGCCAAGGAGAGCGGTTTGGGAGGGAGGGACCAAGTGACAGATGGTACCAAGTGGACTGATGGAGGAGGCTTAGCTTTTTGCCCCCCAGCCCCAAAGCCAAGTGCTAAAAATCAAATCACCTGCAATATAAAGGCACATTAAATAGGAGCTGATGCTACAATCTCTCTGGTCTGGACTCCTCCTCCGTCTCCTTTATGCCTGCAAGGCATCCAGGTCTTTTTCAGTATCCTAAAACATGGGATTTATATGATTTCTTAATCACTAAAGGAAATGTAAAAACATATTTTATACATAGCCTTTTTATCTTACATTTATTTTTATATTTCTTCATCGCAATTTATTGCCGCCGATAGATCACCATTACTACAGACATTTATGGGCCCATTAAAATTCAGTGCCACCATAAATTTGGGCTGCTTAAAATGTTGACATTTGAAACAGCTTCCACAAGGACATATTTTATCATGAAAGTGAACCTTGGAACAGAAACTTTTGGTAACAAAAGTAATAAGATGGTGGTAAGGAGGCGCATGTCAGAGATGGAGCCACCTTTCTGGTGGTGCGTTATCTTCAGTGAGTAAAAGCTATAAAGTTTTCATAAGAGGGAGAAAATGTGCAGGATCAGGTCCAGGTCACATGAAACAAATCAATCAAACAATTTGGTTGTACGTCACCAAGCTGGTCACTGTTGTTTGTTGGCTACTGATTTGTTACTGTTACTGTGTCATATTTAAATCTTTCTACATAAAAGCCCTAACCTGTGTGTTAGGGTGTCCACATCTCCTAGCCAACATTGCAAGTTAGGGCAAAATCGAGAGTAACTCTGGGGAGTCCTTGCTCTGGTGTAAGAACAACTTACTCTGGATTCCAATATGAATTTCCCATAGGTTTTCACTAGGTGGTGCAGTAACTACGGGTGCATGTAATGTCTCTTACGTGCTCCCATAGTTACTCTGGATTGTTGGGTTAGTGCATGATCTTGTCATTTATTACAGATGGTCTAGTATGGGAGGAGGTCATTCATGGGGGTGAGGCACTGGATGATGCAAAAATAGGGGCAGGAATAGGAATAGGAAAAATAGGGGCAGGAATCTTGAAGATCAACAGAGAAGATCAACAGGCAGCTTCATGCGCTACTGGTACATCCCCCAGTGGCATCACTGTGACTTCAATAGCAACACAAGCTTATCCCTGAAATTATACAGTACCATTATATCGATCTCATTTTTTATATATATTCCTCGGTACATAGCAATTTTTAAAAGGCATTTTAATCTTCCATAGGTTTTAACCAGGTATGTCCTAAGCAGAATCAAAAGTGGATAATAATACATTTCCTGGACCATATTAATGGGAAAATAAGAACAATTAAGGATCCTTTAGCTGTTCCCCTTTTATACCTCTGAGCCAAGCTGCATGGATATTCTAATCATCTATCATTACTTTTTCCTATCATGGCTCGAAGACAATCAGGCTGGATTACTTTTGGATTACTTTTTCTCGCTTCCCTCTACTATTTGCCGGTGGGGGTCCGGCATCTCCCAGTGCAATATTGACCGTCAGCTGCAAAACAGAATTGAAAGGCTATGACATTGTCACCGCAGGACCTTGACCCATTTTCTTTCACAGCAAAAGAGAGATAAAATGATCCTACATGTTTGGATTGCGGAACAGAAATGGGGGAGGAAGAGGGAATAAAGAACTTTTAACATCATTACTAATCACTCCCCAGCATCACATGCCTGTGACTCTTGCCTAACATCCCAGTGACAAAGGCTGCAATCCTAAAGACAGTTTCCTGGGAGTAAGACCCATTGAACACAATGGAGCTTTCTTTTGAGTAGACATGGTTAGGATTGCACCCAAAATGTCTTGTTTTTTAATCTTGAGTGCACGCATTTCCTCCTATCTTAGGATCTGTTATCCACAGTTTCAGTAATCCATGGCCCACCTTAAAGTGGTTCTCTTGCATCCCCCACTGAATACTTTCCATTTTCTTTATTAACAAACAGATAGTTTTCTTTCTTTTACAGACTTTGGCTACAATCCAGAGTAACCACGGGACCTTTTATAGCGACGAAGTTACAGTGCCACTTATGGGGAAACCAATGGGAAATGCATAAAGCAATCCAGAATAAGTGCCTCTTATGTCTTCCCATAGTTACTCTGGATTGTAGGGCAAGATAGCAAAGGGACAGGTAGGCAGGCAGCCTGCATATTAGGAGGATGCAGTCAGAATGTTAATAGGAATCAGGACATTGCATCTATAGGATTCCCCCATATCTGTGGTTCCTATATCCATGGGGTGGTATGGAATGGATTGTAACTAGAATTTTAATGGCTATCATACTCTTTTACAAGGCTGGTTGAACTCCAGTCAAGGGGCTGTATTTGGGGTTCACAACACTGAGTCCCCTTAGTGCGGGAGAAAGGCGGGATCTAAACAAACAAACAAACAAACAAACAAACAAATAAATATTCGTTCATATACTCTCCTAAATATAAATAATAAATATTATTATAAAATATTATATATATTATAAATATGTATAATAAATATACTCAATAAATATACAGAATAAATATACTAAATAAAAATAAAGAATAAATATACTCTCCTGGGTAGATCTGGACACCATGGCACCCTGGGAAGCTGCATCTATGTGGATATGCTGTTGCCCAGCCTTCTGGGACTCCAGTCAATAGATGTAACTGGTCAGAGCATCCTGGTACTCAGATCTATCCAGGAGCCAAACATAGTTGGAATGGAAAGCTGTGTCTGGGAGGGGACCACATTTTCCAGACACAGTGGTTGTGACTTCGGGCACTCCCAACATTATTATTAAAGGAAGCAGGAGTTTGTGTAGACTGGATCCACTGAAGTTGTGATAGTTGTTACTGGTCAATAAGTATGGGCCAATTTGCTCCAAATCACATGGCTGTTTTTTGTGGCATGCATCCTTATGGGAAACTTGGATGGAACTCCTATCCCTAATGCAGTGGGTGAGTTTCAGGGGGTTCTGAACCCCCCTAGAGCCCTTTGCTAATGAGCTCCTGGTTCTAAGAACCAGTTACTAACGGGACATAGAACCTGTTGCTAATTTATTTGAGTCCCACCACTGCCCTAATGTCCTACATCCTATCAACTGGACAAATTGAAGCTGGTTTGGTTCAATTTTCTGCATTTCAATCTAAGCTTAATGCAATCTGCTCCCCCATCCCTGGAAATTCTGTTCTTTTAAGAGCCCTACTTTGAAGGTTTATTTGGGGGGCTTGAGAAACCCAAAACAATCAGGGATTTTTTTTTCCATATTGATAGCCAGTCTCGGGAAAACAGTGAAGATCTTTATACAACAATGATTGCTGATAAGTGTCTTTATTCAAGTTTATTCCCATTCAAAAGCCAAAGAAGTTTATACTGAAGAGGTGTATAATGAGCACTCCTGGGAGATGGATTTTAATCTCTTGAATGAAACAAGCAGTGTGTAACTCAAGTCCGCCGAAGACACTAATGAATTATGAAGGTTCCTCCCTGAGAGTGGGACAAATTCCACATATTATATGTACTGATTAGGTATTCTATAGACTGTGGAGCAATAAGAAAAGAGCAGTTCTTTTCAATCTATTACTGTGAGTTATAGCCAATCTGGTCAAAGACAGGGGGGAACACACGTGAACGCACACAAGCACACGCGCACACACGCACACGCACACAGAATATTGGCACAGTAGAAAGAATTCTGATGTTCTGATTTTTAAGAAAGGATCTTGCAAAAGGTAAATTTAGGGCAAAATCCAGAGTAACTACGGGGAGTCCTTGCTCCGGTGTAAGAACAACATACTCTGGATTGCAATATGAATTTCCCATAGGTTTTTACTAGGTGGTGCAGTAACTAAGGGTGCACGTAAAGTCTCCTGTGTGATCCTGTAGTTACTCTGGATTAGGGGGATAGTTTATTTCAGGCTGCAAACCTAAACCCTGCTGGGCCAGCATAAGTCCCAGCATAAGACCTATGCTGATATGGGATGTCACAAAAGTGCCATAAGACACTTCTGCCCTACTCCTAGGGTGGGGGTTATCAGTGTGCAGGCATGTGCTGGCTTCCCCACACCACCACTGGAAGTTAGACAAGGTGAGTTAGGCCAGCCTAAACTGCTGTGGATTGCACCGTATTTTTACCCTGCCTTTCTCATTCCACAGCAAATGCCTAAGGTTGCTTACTTAGCTAACTGTCTTCACAACAACCCTGTGAGGTAGGTAATTGTTCTATGGGCAGCTTGTAGAACTCTTCCAGATGGAATCCTTCACGGCATGGTCATCAACACATCTCACATCAGGGAATGCCTTCCAAGAAAGAGCAATTTCAAGCTGTAAACAGTGACGCTGAATCTGCTATCTTATCGGTTTTTAGTCTCCCATCCAAAATTTATCCAAATCTCTTCCTGCTTAGCAGCCCTACACTCAACCACCAGGAACCACACCTCTCTATCTGGATGCTGAACCTTCTTCTAGGAATCCCTTTATCTTCCATGCAGCATATCAAGGAAGGTAGACTTTGATTAGCCCATCGTTATCTCCAGTTGGAATGCTGGGAACCAGTTAAAGAGGCTTTTTTGATGGTGAGCCCTCTGTAGATTCTCTGCTTCAACCTCCCTTGCATTTAGATGAGCTTAGAAACTCTTCCTTAAGCCTTTGAATAGATGATTGTGTTCTTTTGTATTGCCATCTTGCATGGTGATGTTTCCACCACCACCTGATTTTTGATGCCTTTCCTCTACTTTCCCTCTTCCCAAAATGCATTTCTTGCCCAAAGTGGACTCCTGTTCTCAGTATATGTTCAGATGGAGCTCATGGTGCAAGGGGGGAATTGCACCACCCAAGATTTATGTCCCTATTTTATTTTAATAGAAAATCCTATAGCAGACAGAACAAAGAAACAAACAAAATGCATTCATTTTCATTCCAAGCATTAAATGTCAAGGCTTTTTTTAGTATTTACTCAAATTCAGGGTCTTTAGCCATTGAAGCCAATGAAAATTTAAAAGGACTCCTTTATGGACAGAAAGGATGAAGCTTGTTTCTGGCCTTCAGTCTCTTCCTTGCTTTTCCCCTCTCTATCCATCACACCTTTCCTTTTTTCTATTTTATGTCTATCTTTCTGTCTCTGCTTTTATTGCTTCCTCACCATGAATGCTTCATCTCTTTCTATTCCTTTCCTTCTCCAATAGTTCCCTTGTGTTGAATCCAGTCCAAACACATATAGGTCCCCAGTTTAGTTTGTTAAGGGCAAAATCCAGAGTAACTATGGGGAGTCCTTGCTCCGGTGTAAGAACAACTTACTCTGGATTCCAATATGAATTTCCCATAGCTTTTCACTAGGTGGTGCAGTAACTACGGGTGCACGTAAATTCTCTTACATGCTCCTGTAGTTACTCTGGATTTGAGGGCTAGACTTGGTGGGAACATTTTCCCATGCTCTTCACTTCAAATTTTCCTTTTTTTTTTTTTTTTTGCTATATTTTCCTGGATTCTGTGGGGCTTTCTTCACAGTGAGGAATCAGAAGATTGTTTCTTTGTCCTCAAGGGATCACTGTCTAAAAGGAAATTCAGTGGAGATACAAGCCAAAAAGCATTGGAGACGGAGGATTAATATTATTACTTATTACAGTAGCCGCTGATTTTGCATTTGACTCCATAGAGGTTCTCCAGATCCTGACTGAGCCAGATTTGGCCCAATCTGATGCCCCCAGAGGCCCAGGTTCTCTAGATGTTTTCCTTCACAGTGCAGACATCCATGCGCACTGCCGCTATGGACCACACATAGGTGCCCAGAGCTGGGTGACCAGATGCCAAACCCAAAATTCCTGAACCCCAGGGCCAAAATTCCTAATCCCAGGCTAAAATTACTACCCGCTGAAAAAAATTGCCAAAAAAATGTATTTTTTGTTTTTGTTTTTCGGTTTTTTGACCATAACCTTTGATAGGAAAGAGATATCTCCAAACTGCTTCTTGCATTGGATTCTGCTCTTCAATATGAATCCAACGACATATGGCATGATGGGGTACTGTGCACTATCACAAAGTTTCAAAATGAAGCCAAAATGTAGGACAATGATGCCAAAATGTAGGACACCCGGACAGGAGGCTAAAATCTGGACAAATCGGTTTTTTTCCAGTCATCTGGTCACCCTGGCCCAGAGACCCTAAGAGGGCTTTCGTAGGACCCCCAAAAATCTTCCTGTGGACTGTGAAGGCTGTGCACTTTTCAGGACACAATCGGAGTACGGCTCTGATCAAGTTTAGAGCTCAGAGGACCCCCAAAATTTTGAAGGACTTCATATGGAATTCAGCGTCTGATATGAAACTTGGTATCCACAAGGGTTTCAGAAATGGAACCCCTGTGGATAACAAGCAGCCGTAACCTTCTCAAAAACTCATAATCTGAGTTATCCAGAATGAAGATATAGAGGCAAGCTGTCCACAAACCACATTATTATTCCAAAAAAGGGTTTCTACACTTGTTATTCTAGGAGAGAAACTTGAAGGACCGACCATTTCTCCAGATGTTTCGCTTCATGGTCATCATCCCAGCTGCCTGGTTTTCTGCTTTCAGAAATTGGTTCCTTCAGAATGCCGGATGCAAGGGAGTGTGTATTCCCTATGTGTATTCCCGTGTGTATTCCCTGGAGGCATCTGATTAGACTGTGACATACAGAAAGGCTGCAATCCTAAAGACACTTTCCTGGGAGTGGGACCCATTGAATACAATGGGGCTTACTTTTGAGCAGACATGGTTAGGATTGTGCCCTAGGTGATTCTTAGGGAGCAATCCTACAGGGAGTTCTTGCTCCGGTGTAAGAACAATTTACTTTGGATTGCAATAAGAATTTCCCATAGGTTTCCACTAGGTGGTGCAGTAACTACGGCTGCATGTAATGTCTCTTATGTGCTCATGTAGTTACCCTCGATTGTAGGGTAAGGTGTGATCCAGCTGGGATCATGTTCATAATGTTCTTATGCTGTGATGGCGATGACTATAAGAACAGAGAAATGCAGGTTAGAAATGAAATAAGGATAGAAAGTGAAATCACAATTCCCCGACATGATTCTCTAGCCTCCAAATCCAGAGTAACTACGGGAGCACGTAAGAGACTTTATGTGCACCTGTAGTTACTGCACCAGCTAGTGAAAACTTATGGGAAATTCATATTGGAATCCAGAGTAAGTTGTTCTTACACCGGAGCAAGGACTCCCCGTAGTTACTCTGGATTTTGCTAATCTCTCTTCTTAGAACGCTGCTGTGTTCAGCTGTCACATTACCAACTCAAACCTTGCAAACATGAAATCTTGAGTTGCAACCAAGTTTTTTTGTGTCTGGAAACCAATAAGTTGCAATCTTTTTCTCTCGTATAACTTAACATTCTGTTATTTCTCTTTTTTCACATTTCATTAAGACCAAATTGTGCTTGCACCGTTTGCCATAATAAGAAAAAAGAAATCATAATTGTTTTAGCTGCTTCTCATAATGAATTATAAATGCCAAAGTAAAATTGCTTCCAGCATTTATACTAGGAGTGCATTTGTGCCTGGTAAATTGATGGTTTTGTGTTTGTTTTTTGTGGGGTTTTTTTGTTTTGTTTTGTTTTCAATTTAGAGGAAGAGAACTCCACTAATATTAAAACACGCACACGTACCCTGTACCCCCATTTAATATTTTATTAATAACACGCACTTAGCGCACGATGATGGGAAAACAGGAATTGCAGTGTTATTACTTGCGAAGACATTTCGATAATTTAAATGGTGTAATTGTGCAAATAATAATAATGAAGTGTGACTTATAACTCACATAGATCAAAGGTCTATGGATCCACCATGGGATGGATCTGCAGTGTGATGTTCCAAGTTCTTCTCATACATGCCAGTACACATGGATTGATAGCCCTGATTCTTTTGATATAAAAATGGCATGAATAGTTATTATAAGTTTTAATGGTTTGTGCAAGGCCCAGCCAGCCTCTTCCATCCTGTGTGCCTCTCAACCATCTTCACTGTGTCTCCTGGTCCCTGGAAACTGCTTTCTTGCAGAGCCATAAGTACTTGGATTCCATAGTACTCTGGATTCCATAAGTACTTGGATTCCATAAGTACTCTGCTTTCTTGCAGAGCCATAAGTACTTGGATTCCAACCAAGGGCTCCAACTGGAACCATGGCTGGGATCATCTGCATCACCAGCTCTGTTGAGTCTCACATCAGTTACACATCAGTTACACCTCCTGGTCAACCCCTTCTCCCTAATGGTAGGAACATATCTTGATGGCATCAGCCTGGTCATTATCTGTTGCACCTGTTGTGGGCTGTGGGTGGCACAAGTGGTTAAGACACTGTGCCTGTTAACCAGTAGAGATCGGAGTCCCCTGTTAACCAGTTCGAGACCCAGGTCCCCACAAGACAGGGTGAGCGCCTGTCCTTAGCCCAGCTCTGCCACACAGCTGGAACCATCGTATCAGCTCTGCCATTCCATTGGACTATTTCAGTGACATGGAGAGGGGGGACTTGCTGCTTGGGTAACAGCCTATCCTCCATATTAATCTACCCAGGCCTTTGTGCTTCACATACAGCGCTGAGCACGATACCAAAGTCTTTCGAGACTGAGGGGTGCCAATACTGTTTGTGAGAATCCAGTCTGCAGACAGACACGTATATCATTTACGCCAGTGGTGCTCAACGTCTCTCAGACCATGGACCTGTTCCATGGGAAATTTTTTTGCCATGTACCAGCTGAGTTGTGCATGCCTAATTCACTCCAGGCTGAGAACAAACTGGGCACACGCAGCCCAGTCTTTGGGTTGCACATACTTAATTTGTTCCAGGCTGGCAGGACTTGCCTGCCTTGAGACAGCCTTCGATCCTAGAGTGGCTCGGCTTCTAAGGCACCATGGACCAGTACTGGGCTGAAGACTGGGGGTTGAGGACCCCTTGTTTACACTGTCAAGTACACCAGCTCCCAAATTCCCAGGCTGCTGTTCTCAGGCTACAATGAATGCCAAATATTTGTACTTTTTTTTCTAGAAATTAAAATTCATGCTCACAAGAAGCAATCCAACATTTTATTGGCATCCGTACGGCAAAGGGAATGTGAAAATTGGACCTGAGGGGACACTCAGCAAGACAGAGGGACCCACAGCAGTTGTCATATTTTCATCCATGATATGGTGTTAAAACACACACTCGCTTGCACACACACTCACACACACACACACACACACACAAACACACAAATAAGACATTCTTTTGTTATTGCCAGCTCTTTTGTTATACCCGGCAGCAAAGCATCCACACCGCAGAACTTTTGTGTCGCCATTTAGTGCAACTGCTCAGTTCCGTATCTCTGAGCATCGCATCTCTGCAAAAGTACAAGGCAGGTGTAACGTGCCAAACTTTACAAATGAATGCATGGCTTTGCAAGATGAATTGCAACACTGTGCACGGCACTTCCTTCCTCCAGATGCATTATTTCCACATTCCTCATCGGTAGCGGAAGGTTCTGTGGCTGCTGCAGACGGTTTTCTGCTACACTGGAATTTATATCTTTATATCTGTTTCCTGAGCAGTAGTCAGGCTGGTCTGCAGTATGAAAAAAGCAGAGATAATTTTGTGGTATGTAAAAGTATATAACAAAGAGGTTTCGGGGGGGGGGGGGGGGCATGATTGACAGCGCAATCCTAACCCTTAGTTAGGCCAGTACAAGTCCTAAGTTCTGTGCTGGCCTGGGAATGTCACGGAAGTGCCATAATGCACTTCTGTGCCACTCCTGGGGGATTAGACCAGTGACACCACATGTGCCGGTCTCCTCACATCACCACAGTAGCGGGGACCCGGCACAGGTGCCGGATCATAACCTCATTTCCAGGCAGCTCAGACCATAGATCATAGAATCATAGAGTTGGAAGGGACCTAGTGGATCATTTAGTCCAACCCCCTGCTGTAGCAGGAGATCCTCGTCTTGTGGGGACCCAGGTCTCGAACCCTGGCCTGCTGGTTAACAGGCACGGTATCTCAACTTGTGCCACCAGAGGACCGCAGATGTCCTGGGCTTCACAGACTTGCACCACTGAAATTGGTGGTGCAGATCTGAGTAGCTCTATTGGGGCTGCTGCTGCTGCATTACCCAGAGTAAGGGGGGAAGTTTTTCCCTTGACTTGGGTTGGTGCAGCAGCAGCCCAAAATTTGCACTGAATACAGCACCTGCTTCAGCGCAGGTTAGGATTGCGCCGAGCATGTAGTTAGGTGTGTGGAACTCCTTGCCACATGATGTGGTGATGCACATACCCACACAGAGTGTGAGATTTGTTGTGTTAATGATTTATACACAAGGACAAGAAGCTCTGATTAGAATTGTCCAGATCTGGTTGTAACTTTTATAGATCTGAGCCCAAGTGGGAAGTCCAATGTGCACCAATACTGGAACAGGCAGGTACATATGGCTCTGTTTTGCTCCAAAGCAGAGGGGTCCCTTGCAGCATCCCTCCGAGACTGATTTCTCTACCCCCCCTTGCTATGCCACCATCTGTGTGGGGCTTGTGCTATTTAAATGTATGCTCATATGAGTTGCTTTTTCCTGTAATGAAGCATCATTCCTTCCGCAGCACACTGAAATACTGGTGCCTTAAGAGATCTGCTGCTTTCTGTAGGGATATCTGTGTTTTAAGCACCTGAAGACTAATTGATAACTAATTTGCGGCTCGTTCCTCTTTTCTTCACCCCACAAAAGACGTTTGCACCTGGCTGGGTGAATCAAAAAGTCATTATGAAGTCAATAAATGCATTACTTCCAGGGACTTGCCAATGGACTAATTGCATGTTAATGTGCTTGCATTTTCTCTCGCTGATTAACACGGCTTCCTTGGAACAGGCTGAAACCATGTTAGAGTGAAGACAGGCAGAAAATTGGAAGAGCGGTGAAGGTGGTTCAATAGCACGGTGGCCGCTCTCCAAACACTCGCACGCACGCATGCTTCTCTACCCTTCCTCGAGGTCGGGTGAAACAACCATCATGTGCATTTTTAGTAGTGAACTACTTTTGGTTATAATGTATTGGTAATGATGATGATTTTTAGCATGTTTTATTATAGTCTAGTAAGAGCCCACAGCTGTTGTTATAATATACAGTGGTACCTTGCTTAACAAGCGCCTCGCTTAACAAGCTTTTCACGTAACAAGCAAAAATTCCCAAGAAATCTTGCTCCACCTAACAAGTTCCGCTTCACTTAACAAGCAAGTGCGCTATGGGCACATGCTATGCAGCCCTGACGCTCCGCATGGAGGATCTTTGAAATGGCTGCCGGCCAGCGCTGCTGCCTTTAACTGCCCCCAACTTGGGGGCAGTTGCCTGGGGTTGCCAGAGGCAGCTGCCTCTAACTGCCCCAAGTGCCCCCATTGGCCACCTTGAACCTCCAGCAACAGCCCAGGTAAGCCTCCCAGGAAAGTATCTTTGATTGCAGCCTCCTAACCATGTCTACTCAGAAGTAAGCCCCATGGTGTTAAATGGGGCTTACTCCCAGGAAAGTGTCTTTGATTGCAGCCTCCTAGCCATGTCTACCCCATGTGTTAAATGGGGCTTACTCCCAGGAAAGTCTCTTTAGGATTGCAGCCTAAGTAGACTTCATAGGATCATGCACACTGAATGCATGTTTTGAATTCAATTCCAGTGTTTTGTCATCATTTTAACATCCAGTTAATGTTTTTATATGAATATTTTGGGGGTTGTGGAACCAAACGTCTGAGTTCCCATTATTTCCTATGGGAAAATCCGCTTCATTTAAAGAGCGTTTCACTTAAAGTGCAGGCCTCCAGAACGAATTAAGCATTTTTTGTGAGGCACCACAATATAATATACTGGTAATATAATATAATATAATATAATATAATATAATATAATATAATATAATATAATATAATATATCGTCCAATATAAACAACTCAGCTGCCCTTTTGCCACCTCTCTCTTCAATGGCTTTTCTTGCCTCTCTTGCCTGTTTTCATCGTGGCCTGCTGTCTGTCCCAGAGACTGTTAACAACAGTTATCTGTCCTGATGACTGTTAAAATGTGAATGGATTGTTGACAGTTGCCTCTCCTCAGCCTTTTCTATCCAAGTGACACATGGAAATAGAATCCTCAGCCTTCTCTGCCCCAGAGATACACACTGTAGGAATAGAACCTTCAGCCTTCTCTGGCCCAGATACATAGGAATAGAATCCTCAGCCTGCTTGATTGACTTAGAATTTGCTGATTCCCTTTGCACAGGTCTTTGCCGTATTATAGCAGGCCTCCGTCAGTCTTGGAAGACTATGGTATCGTGCTCGGCGCTGCATGCGAAGCATGAAAGCCTGGGTTGGATTGTTATGGAGGATAGGCTGTTACCCAAGCAGCAAATCCCCCCTCTCCACGCCACTGAGCTAGTCCAATGGAAAGGCAGAGCCAATACAATTGGATCCAGCTGGCGTCGCAGAGCTGGGCTAAGGACAGGAGCTCACCCTGTCTTGTGGGGCCGACCTGGGAATCGAACCCTGGCCTGCTGGTTAACAGGCACAGTGTCTTAGCCACTTGCACCACCCACAGCCCACAGCTGTATTATATTCAAATCTAATGTGCCATTGAATCTAATTCTCACATTGAATTTTAAAAGGCTTGAGGTTTAAAAAAAATGTTTACTGGCTATTGTAATTTAATTGTTAATGTAATTGTAATTGTAAATGTTTACTGGCTATTGAATTTAATTTTACTGCATACAACCACAAGTTTTATGAGAATTCTAATGACAATAGGTTTATGTCATGATTTTTACCTAATTGCACTACTTTATATAAAACTAGCGAAAAGCGTAACCGCGTTGCGGGAGTAAATTCCCCCTTATGCCATCCACCATATGCATCAACCCCCATGCGCAACTCCACCCATGCGCAACGTCCCCCCATGTGCAACTTCCCCATGCACATCAACCCCCATGCGCATCAACCGCCATGCACAACTTTCCCCATGCGCTTCAACCTTCCCATGCACAAATTCCTCCCATGCGCAACTCCCCCATGCGCATCAACCCCAATGTGCAACTTCTCCCATGCGCAACTTCCTCCGTGCGCATCAACTCCCCATGCGCAACTTCCCCCATGCGCAACTTCCCCATGCACAACAACCCCAATGCGCATCAACCCCCCCATGCACAACTTCCCCACATACGCAACTTCCCCATGCACATCAACCCCCCATGCGCAACTTCCCCACATGCGCAACTTCCCCACATATGCAACTTCCCCACGCGCATCAACCCCCATGCACAACTTAACCCATGCGCATCATCCCCCATGCGCATCAACCCCCCATGTACATCAACCCCCCATGCGCAACTTCCCCCATGCGCAACTTCCCCCATGCGCAACAACCCCAATGCGCATCAACCCCCCATGCACAACTTCCCCACATGCGCAACTTCCCCACATATGCAACTTCCCCATGCGCATCAACCCCCATGCGCAACTTCCCCCATGCGCAACTTCCCAATGCACATCAACCCCCATGCACAACTTAACCCATGCGCATCATCCCCCATGCGCATCAACCCCCCATGTACATCAACCCCCCATGCGCAACTTCCCCCATGCGCATCAACCCCCATGCACAACTTCCCCCATGTGCAACTTTCCCCATGCGCATCAACCCCCATGCGAAACTTCCCCCTGCACATCAACCCCACGCGCAACTTCCCCCATGCGCACCAACCCCTTATGTGCAACTTCCTCGCCAGTGCAACCTATTCCTCCTAACAATATCCCCCCAGTGCACCAGGCACTGAGCACCAAACTGGCTGGATGTTGTTCAGTCTCCCATGTTAAGTATAGGACAGAAACATGTTGACCTGTTTTCAGCCCCTGAAGGGTTAACTTTCTCCAGATGGTTCTTGGTGGGAGTTCAGGTGACAGAAGGAACTCCCAGAATTCCATGCTTCAGGCCCAGCAGTTGGAGCAGAATGTTGATGAGTCAGCAATTCTCAATGCAAAGTATAGGGAGGAAAACACGTTGTGCCCCTTTTCACCCCCTTCCAGTTGGAATTTCCAAAAACCGGTTCTTAGTGCACCCCTCAGTCACAGAAGGAACACCCACCCCAAATTTCACGCTTCTAGGCCCAGCGGTTTTGGCAGGGCGGTGATGAGTGAGTGAGTGAGTGAGTGAGTGAGTGCGTGAGTGAGTCAGTCAGTGAGTCAGTCAGTCAGTGACTTTTCTCTTTTACATATATAGATGGGTTTATGTTACGTTTTTTATTACAATTCAGCAAATAGCTAAACTAAATACTGACCTACAGCTATAATTAAAATAGTGTATTTATTTGAATCTAATGCACACTCTAATTTTGGACACTAAATTCAGCGGATTCAGTATAAGATTCAAGTAAGTACAGTTTTTAGATAGATGTGGAAAAGCAGACTGTGTGTTTCTTGGCCTGTACAAGTTGATCAATTAAAAACAGAATTATTGAAAAAAACAGCTTTTTCTACTGTTGTAGAGAGGCAGTCAGCAGTTAGAAAAGCAAAGGCCTTTGCCTGGCCCAGCTGAAGAATGAAATAACTGCTTACATGACTTCTCTACAACAGTTTTAAAAACTGATTTATAGTGGCCATTCTTGTTGAGTTAAATCCATGTATTAAAAAACCATGCTTGGAAAGGTTAAACCTGTACATTGATTCATTATAGCTTCCTGATTTTTTTTCCCTTCTCTCCATCAAAACTTTAGAAACAGTTTTGGAAGTATTTTTAAATACCTGTCATTTTTTTCCAGGTGGGTGAGAAGGTACATATAAATACATATCTGGAAGAGTGGAAATCTGGCCCTTGATGCAGAGGGCATCAAAGGGCTCAAGGTATGGAAATACTGAGATGTGGTTTCGAAGGCAGCTTGCCAGTCTGGAATTCAACTAGATGGTATGTTGGCTTGTAACACAAGTTACAAGGCTGATCTTTGAACTGCAGGTGAAGAACATGCAGTGACTGCTTTTCAGATCTTGAATGCTGATATCCAACTCAAGTCTTTGTGAGCCTCCCATATTGGAAGTAATCTGCTCCCTCATGGTGACCACGTGTCCTGTTTTTCCAGGACATGTCCTCTTTTTTAGCCTTGTGACGGGGGGGATCTTCTTTGTCCTCTTTTTCCTTGTGAGCAGGCAGCATGGAGCCTTCTTGTAATTAATAAATTATATGTAATTGTTTTTAATTTAATATTAAGTAATTAAAGTATTTGAATTAACCATATGAAAGCAATATATATATACCTGATATATATACCTGATGCAATTATTTCAGTAGACCTCATGGATGTGCCAACCTTTGGTGAGACAGCAATATATATATATAGAGAGAGAGAGAGAGCTTTTTTTTTGTTTTAGTCCTATATCTTTCTTGGGTTCCCATATTCCTACATTTTATTCCTACCTTATTCTTATTTGTGGTGGGGGGACTTGTCCTCTTTTGTGGTTTTGGCATAGGGTCACTCTGCTGCTGCCCACCCCCTCATGGAGAAGAGGGTTTCATTCTGTCCCTTTCATTTTGTAGGTTAATGGAATGGAAGAATTGAGCCACTCCAATTGTGGAGACTGAGTGGCCATGAGAGCCACAGCTTCCATTTGTCACTCACTCTGTGTTGGGATACAAAGCTTCACTGTCTCACCAAAGGTTGGCACATCCATGAGGTCTACTGAAATAATTGCATCAGGTAGCAGCAGGAATGATCTACCCCTGCATGTCACCCGATGTGGGACGCAGCACATCATCCCTGGGATGCATACACCCCCGGGGCCTGCATGCCCTATTTGACACTGTGCATGCGCCAAAGTTGGTGTGTGCTCAGTGTCACTTCTGAAGCCAACCAGCTTCAGAAGAGCACTGCGCATGCGCCAACTTTGGTGCATGCATAGTCTCCTCTGAAGCTGGTGAGCTTCAGAGGAGACTTCCTCCTCTCCAAGGAGGAGACTTCTGGTCTGCTTCAGAGGAGACTTTCTCCTCTCCTCTCCTTAGAGAGGCAGAAGTCCGCATCTCTGTGTGGGTATTTGGCCTCACTGGAGAGGGAGAGCGGCAGCCGAAAGCTGCTGCTCAGCCTCCCTAGTGAGGCCAAATGCTCGTACAGAGGGACGCACTGCATATGTCCAAGACTTTGCGCATTGCATCTGCGCAGCCATTGGACCTTGCTCCGGAATTGGAGCAGCTGGCTATGCCTCTGGAGCAAGGCCAAGGCACTACACATGTCCAACACTACACATGTTTTTAAAAAGCAAGCAGCAACACACAAGCAAAAACACACACACACAAGAGACTCAGGATAGAGTCTCGAGTCTTTTGAAGCCTAGGCTAATTTTTAGAGCCACTGGCCCCGAATCACGTGTAGAATCAGGGTCGGTGATGTCCACAACTCAAATAAACACGAGTCAAAACAGCATTTTTGCAACTTGGGTCAACTTGAGTCAAGCCCCCGTCCCTAGTTGATAGGGCACCACAATCTCATCCAGCACACTTTCAACTGTTGCGAAGTTGTTGCCGCAAGTGCTGTGAGATTTCAGCTCCAGTCGCTTTAGCAAATGAGCATTTCAAGATGGACATGGTCATTTGCAAAGGCCGCCTGAGAAATTGCTGCCTAATTACATCTGGCATACATCAGCTGGCTGTTTGCCAAGTGCAGTCGCTATTTGATGTGAAGCCTGTCAATCAAGGCAGGAGCTTTCTCATATGGAAAACTGTGACATTTCTTCCAGCAGCAAAGCGAAACGCTTGCCCTTGGGTGAGATCCGCTGCGTTTCACAGGATTAAAATTGATAATATCATCCGACCAGATGAACCCCGAGCAAAGCAAAATATCATAATCAAAGCACTTGCAGCAGCGCGGCTGTGAACGAGCCACTTACCTCCAGCATTTGCATGCAACGGAACCACATTCGGGAGAGGAATTTGGAATAACAAACAGGCATGTGATATTTCTATTCTGACACGTTCCAAAGTGAATTCCTAACCAAAGCCGTGCCGATTTCCCTGTGCGTAAATCTGCTTAGGAAGAAGCCCCCAGACTGATGGAGGCAAAATCTCAATTAAATATTGTCATTAAAATGCTGCCTTTGCCCCAAGTCCCAAGTATTTGGCAAGCATGGCTGTGAAACTATCAGACGACTACAAGGAAACTGGAAGGAGAAAGTTTTTTTAATAGTCATGTGTAGTTATTTTGGTACTTAGGATCAGGTTGGTGATGCATCTTCTATCCCTGAATTCATTGGCTCTCAGTGTGTCAAGGTGTTTCTTATTAACTTATACATGAATCAAGGTGTTTCTTATTAGCTTTAAGCTTTATATGGTGTTCCAAACCAGGGGTTTGGAGACAGGGTGACAGGTTCTTTTGGATCAGAGGAAGAAGTGGATCTGGGGCTGCAACTCTGACCCCCAGTTTGGCCAGCACATGGCCTATTCTGGCCTGGGAGTATTGCAAAAGTGCCATAAAGCACTTCTATGCCACTCCTTTTTTTGGGGGGGGGGGGGTTAGGCTAGTGCATAGACATGTGCCTTCCCTCCCACCGCCACGGGAATGGGAAGCAAGTGAGTTGTGCCAGCCTAAATTGATTAGGATCGTGCCCTAAATCCAGGGTAGTCAGGAGAGAGCTTAATTTGGCATCTGTTTACAGGAGCATCTCCAGACATCCAGAGACATCCCCTGTCATAGTATTTCAGATGACACTATGTACGAGACAGGCTGCAAGTGTCCAACAAGGTCCAAGAGAAAAGCAGTAGTTGAATGAAGAGCCTTTTATATGCTAGGTATTTATGTCACTTACTTATCAAACAATCTGTGCTAATTGACAGGAGACGGACGACTTGTCAGCCAAGTTGATGTATGTCTGAGTACAGCTGGAGTTCTCATCATTAAGATATCCCATCAGCCACATACAACAGATTATAATCTGGGCTGATGCCAGCAAAATATGTCTCCATCATTAGGGAGCTGCTACAGGAATTGGGGCCAGGAGGTGGACACTCCTTATCACCAACATGATCACGTGTGGTGGCTCAGGCCATTGGTTGGAGTTCAGGTTCTTGTTGTTTCCCAAGGGATCAGCAAGAAATTAGGAAATTCTCACGGACTGGGAGACACACCAAAGATGATTCACCAGCACTTAGGATGGAATAACGTTCTCAGGGATTGGGAGACACACCAAAGAGGATTCACCAGCACATAGGATGGAAGAACGTTGCAGGACATTGCACATGTTGTTATATGTAGCTTGGGACCCAAAAGATTGTTTATATGCTATACATGTTTTTATGTTTATATGCTTGTATGCTCTAGGTTTTTCATTTGGATGCCTATTATGATTAAAGTGTAGTTTGAGGAGACATAGGACAGGTTCTTGTCAGTAGTGATCCCATACTTTGGTATTCTTTCCCCCCAAGAACTTCTTGTTTCCCATTTCCTCAAAAACATTTTTTCTTTGCTGTTTATTCAATTGTAACTTTTTATCTGCTTTTTTTGGTTTATTGGATTCCTGATCATTGCTTTAATTGATGGATTGATTGCATTTTTATACCACCCGTCTTCCAAAGGTGATGAAAAAGATTCCTCCCCCCCTTGCCTTCACCACAACCCGGTGCGGTGGGGGGGGGGGGGAGAGAGAGAGAGAGAGAGAGAGAGAGAGAGAGAGAGGCCCAATGTCACCTAGGAAGCTTCACTACTCAGCAGGGATTTGAAATGGATCTTCCAGATCTAAATTCAACACCAGAATCATTGCACCATCTTGGCACTCATATCATAATTGTGTTATATGGCATAGTGGAAGTTAAAGTTGGACTTAAATTTGGACCAAAGGCAGTTTAGAAATATTTTCAACAAATAAATAAAATCCATCCCATTTTCACTGTAGTTTAACACTGCTTTTTATTTATTTATTTATTTATTTATTTATTTATCTATTTATCTATTTATCTATTTATCTATTTATTTATCTATCTATTTATTTATTTATTTATTTTCCTCTAGCAAGATCATCATAAAGAGGAGACACTGTACAAATGTTAGAGTTTTCAACTGTCTTTCACTCTTAAGAGGTCTAATACCGCATTCTGCCACTAGATGTCACTCAATATAGATAGTTTCTTGCCATAGAAAGTTCTATGCTGATTTCTACCAACAGATGGCACTGTTTGTCCATCAAATATATACAATGAAATGTATGTGAGGGAAGCAGGAGCATTGCCAGGGTAGTGCAGTAGGTGCAGGCTGCACTGGGTGACATGCCAAGGGGGGGTTTACACACTAGAGGAGGTTGACACACATCCAGTGACCACAGCTCTGCCAGATGAGTGCGCATGACCAAACTACAGACATGCACAGTAGACCAGGAGTGCCCTGAGCCCACTGCACATGCCCAGAGCACTGGGCATGTGTACTGGGCACCAGCATGCTCTGCTATGAAGAAGAGCAGCCTGCTCCTCTTCAGAGCAGAGCCAAATGATGCATATGTCCACTGCGCACATGCATCAGGGTGACGCACTTGCCCTGGTGCGATGTACTTTCCCAGGGGTGACGCACGTGCCCAGGGATGACATGCAGCCCTGTGACACCAAGTATTAACCACTTATGTTTGTTCTGTGCGTGTGTGTATATCCCTCACTCATTCACTCATCAAAAGTCACTCAAAATTCACTCACTCATTCGCTCTTCAACGGCCAGCCAAAACCGCTGGACCTAGAAGCATGAAATTTGGGGAGGGAGTTACTTCCATGACAGAGGCACACACTAACAACCGGTCCTAGAAGCCTGAAATTTGGGGAGGGTGTTCCTTCTGTGACATCAACACCCAACAAGAACTGTTGTGGAGAAATTTAACCCTTAAGGGGGTGAAAAGGGGTGCAACAAGTTTCTGTCATATGCTTAACATTGAAGACTGACTGATCAACATCCACCTGATATACTGGGAGGAACTGTGCACAGGGAGTGATGGTGCGCATGGGGAGATGTTGTACAGGACATGTTGTGCATGGGAGGATGATATGCATGGGGATGATGCACATGGGGGTGATGCGCATGGCGGTGTTGCACATGGGAGGTGTTGCAAATGGGGCTTATGTGCATGGGAGGATGATGCGCATGAGAGTGTTGTGCATGGGGGGGTTTGTGCATGGTGTATGGTGCCCATGGAAGATGGTGCACAGAGGTTGTTGCACATGGGGGATGATGCGCATCTGGTGTTGCATTCGGGAGATGATGCATATAATGGGTGTTGCACATGGAGGTGTGGCGCGCATGGTAGAGTGTTGCACATGGGGATTATGGGTGGCGCACCTCTTGCCTGCTATGGATGCACCTGCTCCAAAACCAGAGGCTGGTGTAAAAACTTGTCTTATCCATAGACTCATACAGTTGCAAAGGACCTAATAGGACAGAGTTGGACTAGATGACCTATTAGGTTTCTTCTGAGTCTATGCATTTATGGATAAGTAGGGCTCATGGATCAGCACCTGGAGGTCCGCATCTGAAGATGAAGCAGTGTCAGAAAATGCAGCCACAATCAAAATATTATCTATTTGTACTCTGTTTACCCAGTTTCATCCTCTCTTCCTCTATGTCAATATCTAGATTGCAATCCCTCCTGAGTTACACTGTATGTAAAGTGCCAAGGAAATGAATGGGTGTTATGTAAATATGATTGTAATTGAGACAACCTGCTGTACAGACCCTGCATGGTGCACCTCTTGCCTGCTATGGATGCACCTGCTCCGAAACCAGAGGCTGGCGTAAAAACCTCTGGCTCTATGGGTAACTTGTCTATGGGTACTGGTACCAGATTCCTAGCCAGATCGCAGGGGATCCAGTGCCTGGAAATCCTTCTTTCTGCTTACGCGCACCCAGCCAAAAATTTTGCCATGGACTGACAGGCACCTTCATAATGAACCGGGATGAAGATGCATTAATTCCAGAGGGACTCATCCATACCAGAACTGGATGTAGCTTGTAGGGCGATACCGAGTCACCTCTGAGCGCACGGCCGACATCTCGTCTTTAGCATTGCCAACAGCCGGTGACAAATGAGATCAAATCCAAAGCAGTAACTCCTACTTTCCCCCCTCCTTTCCCGAAGGAAAATCTTATTTATTAGTTGCAGCTCTAATTGTTCAGCAAGGACTGAAGAATGCACAAAAGCCAGGTAGTGGCTTGGAATATAAATACACACCCAATGACAGTCGCTAAATAAATAATGCCATTAATCTGGCAAAGTACGTGCGCTCCTCTCGCACTCCCCCTCCTCGTGTTTGTTTGCTGAAAGGAGTCAGAAGCCGTCATGTGTGTGTGTGTGTGTGGTGTGCATGTGTGTGTGCGTGTGCGTGATTTCTGGAATAATGTCACCATGGCAACCCGTTCTACCTTCGTACTTGTAAAGTTACTCAAGTGGGGAGGATTGGGAGAATTTGTCAAATGAAGTAGATTATGAAAGAAGGGGGTCACCCCTCGCCTCTCCGAGAAATAAAAAGAGGCGAGAGAGTCAAAATCAGCGCAGATCAAACAGGAAGGAAGAAAGAGGAGCAGCGAGAAGGATACCAGCCAATTATCGCCCCGTGATTCATTTTTTGCATTAAGTTGCATCATTTTGGGGGCATTGTTTTACTGTGATGGTTTTGGAAAAGGGGGTACGTGGGAGTCACCACTGAAACAAAACAAATCTTCCCCCTTCTCTGCCATGGTTGCTTGGCACAGTGTATCTATCTGCATAAAAACCTGTGCCAGGGGTGTTTGCATGTTCTGTGTCAATCAAACAGGCTGAGGGTTCTCTTTCCATGTGTCTCTGGGGCAGAAAAAGCTGAGGGTTCTATTTCCATGTGTTTTTGGGGCAGGGAAGGCTGAGGGTTCTATTTCCATGTGTTTCTGGGGCAGGGAAGGCTGAGGGTTCTCTTTCCATGTGTCTCTGGGGCAGAGAAAGCTGAGGGTTCTATTTCCATGTGTTTTTGGGGCAGGGAAGGCTGAGGGTTCTCTTTCCATGTGTCTCTGGGGCAGAGAAAGCTGAGGGTTCTATTTCCATGTGTTTTTGGGGCAGGGAAGGCTGAGGGTTCTCTTTCCATGTGTTTCTGGGGCAGGGAAGGCTGAGGGTTCTCTTTCCATGTGTCTCTGGGGCAGGGAAGGCTGAGGGTTGTCTTTCCATGTGTCTCTGGGGCAGAGAAAGCTGAGGGTTCTATTTCCATGTGTTTCGGGGCAGGGAAGGCTGAGGGTTCTATTTCCATGTGTTTTTGGGGCAGGGAAGGCTGAGGGTTCTATTTCCATGTGTTTCTGGGGCGGGGAAGGCTGACGGTTCTCTTTCCATGTGTTTCTGGGGCAGGGAAGGCTGAGGGTTCTCATTCCAGGTGTTTCTGGGGCAGGAAAGGCTGAGGGTTCTCTTTCCATGTGTTTCTGGGGCAGGGAAGGCTGAGGGTTCTCTTTCCATGTGTCTCTGGGGCAGGGAAGGCTGAGGGTTGTCTTTCCATGTGTCTCTGGGGCAGAGAAAGCTGAGGGTTCTATTTCCATGTGTTTCGGGGCAGGGAAGGCTGAGGGTTCTATTTCCATGTGTTTTTGGGGCAGGGAAGGCTGAGGGTTCTATTTCCATGTGTTTCTGGGGCGGGGAAGGCTGACGGTTCTCTTTCCATGTGTTTCTGGGGCAGGGAAGGCTGAGGGTTCTCATTCCATGTGTTTCTGGGGCAGGAAAGGCTGAGGGTTCTCTTTCCATGTGTTTCTGGGGCAGGGAAGGCTGAGGGTTCTCTTTCCATGTGTCTCTGGGGCAGGGAAGGCTGAGGGTTGTCTTTCCATGTGTCTCTGGGGCAGAGAAAGCTGAGGGTTCTATTTCCATGTGTTTCGGGGCAGGGAAGGCTGAGGGTTCTATTTCCATGTGTTTTTGGGGCAGGGAAGGCTGAGGGTTCTATTTCCATGTGTTTCTGGGGCGGGGAAGGCTGACGGTTCTCTTTCCATGTGTTTCTGGGGCAGGGAAGGCTGAGGGTTCTCATTCCAGGTGTTTCTGGGGCAGGAAAGGCTGAGGGTTCTCTTTCCATGTGTTTCTGGGGCAGGGAAGGCTGAGGGTTCTCTTTCCATGTGTTTCTGGGGCAGGGAAGGCTGAGGGTTCTCTTTCCATGTGTTTCTGGGGCAGGGAAGGCTGAGGGTTCTCTTTCCATGTGTTTCTGGAGAAGGGAAGGCTGAGGAGAATCAACTGTCAACATTTGATTTGCAACTGGTATTTTGACTGTCTCTGTCCCTGTCTATAGGCCAGGATGAGAATAGGTTAGGGGAAATTGAGGAGAAAGGGGGTTAAAAAGGGATTGCCACTCTCGAATTGGCCTTTTTAGCCACACTAGATGCTGTTTCAGGAATTCCAATCAGAGCATGATGCCATCGTCTTTCGAGACTGAAGGATGCCAATGATGGGGACAGTTGAAGAGCAGCAGTGAGAAGTAAGAAAGCAAAAGGGCATTTGAGATGCTGAAAACGGGGAAGGTGTTTTATTACTGACTAGCGAAAAGCATACCCACGTTGCAGGAGTAACATTTCCGCATATGCCATCCCCCCACTGCGCATCAACACCCCACGGCGCAACTTCCTCCCACAGTGCAACTTTCCCCATGTGCAACTTTTCCCCTCGCGCATCAACCCCCATGCACATCAATCCCCATGTGCATCACCCCATGTGCATCTTTCCACCCCTGAGCATCTTTCCCTGTGCGCATCATCCCCCTGTGCACATCATCCCCATGCGCATCATTCCCCCCGTGCGCAACTTCCCCCGTGTGCAACTTCCCCCATGCGCAACTTCCCCCATGCACAACTTTCCCCATGCGCAACTTTCCCTCTTGTGAATCAACCCCCTTGCACAACTTTCCCCCTTGTGAATCAACCCCGAAGCACAACTTTTCCCCATGCACAACTTTTCCCCATGTGCAACTTTCCCATGTGCAACTTTTTACCATGTGCAACTTTCCCATGCGCATCATCCCCCAAGCGCATCATCCCCAATGTGCAATTTTCCCCCATGTGCAACTTCCTCGCCAGTGCAACCTATTCCTCCTAACAATATCCTCCCAGTGCACCAGGCACCAAGCACCAAAATGGCTGGAGGTTGGTCGGTCTCCCATGTTAACTATAGGACAAAAACACATTGACCCCTTTTCAGCCCCTAAAGAGTTAAATTTCTCCACATGGGTTCTTGGCGGGTGTTCAGATGACAGAAGGATCCCTCCCAGAATTCCATGCTTCTAGGCCCAGCAGTTGGAGCGGAATGTTGAGGAGTCATCAATTCTCCAATGCAAAGTATAGGGAGGAAAATGTGTTGCGCCCCTTTTCACCCCCTTCCAGTTTGAATTTCCAAAAACCGGTTCTTAGTGCACCCCTCAGTCATGGAAGGAACACCCACCCCAAATTTCATGCTTCTAGGCCCAGCGGTTTTGGCAGGGCGATGAGTCAGTGAGTCAGTGAGTGAGTCAGTGAGTGAGTGAGTCAGTCAGTGAGTGGCTTTTCTCTTTTATATTTATATAGATGAATGTTGTTATATTGAACTTCCATAAGTGACAGCTGCAGGCAGATACAAAATTTCAAATAAATCAGGTTAAGAATTTAAATAATACCAATACTGATAAACCATATTTCCACCATAAGTAGTACGCTACTAAAAATGCACACTGTTGCAAGTTGTTGCATAAGGCTGTTGAGGGCTCTTGATCATTGCAGGTGGCATAAAATCCATAGGAAATGTATACTTTCCGAGGTATAGTCTTCTATTGTAAAGGAGAGAAAGTGCCTTTCTGATACCCATTGGTTTGTCTCTAATTTGCCTTGCGGGGCAGAGACACTGAGGAAAGGCAACTGTCAGCATTCCATTTGAATTTCAACTGGTATGTATTTCAACTATCTTTGGGACAGATAAGAGGTCAGGCTAAAAAGAGTCTAGGGGGATTTTATTTTTTGTGGGGGCAAAGGGGAGGGTGCTTTTTCTTAATGTTATTAGGGTGGGGAAGGAGAAGAACAGGTTCAGGCGGGACCAGGATTGCCAACATTACCTCCCACTATAGTCTCTCCCCATCCAGATAAGGCTGCTCAGATTCAAACCAGTGACTTTTCAGGTTCAGACCCAAGTTGTCCCATAGCAGTTGCTGGGCTTTCCCCAAGTCAAGGGATCCAGTGCCCGTTTACATCAGGGGACTCTCTACCAGCCTCTCTTCCCCATGCTAGATACAGCAGAGATCATTCCAGAATCACTGGAATTTAAATGGTCTTGGCTCATAAGGTTGGAAGGGACCTCATCGGTCCAGTGGTGGGCCCAAGCCGGTTCGGGCCAGATCGCCTGAACTGGTTGTTCCCTTGGCTCCCCTGCTACTGATCCAGTAGCAATGGGAGGGCCAGAAAACCCAGCGTACCGGTTCAGCAGGCCAGGGAGGAGACGCACTGTGCATGCGTTGACCTCAGCGCATGCGCAGTGCATCTCCTCCAGCTAGAGGAGATGCACTATGTGTGCGTTGATCTCAGCGCATGTGCAGTGTGTCTCCTGGAGATGCACTGCACATGCGCCAAGGTTGGCACATGTGCAATGTGCCAGGGTTGGGGCCCACCCCTCACCCGCCCCTCACCCCGCCCACCCACAGTGCACTGGGGTGGGTGGCATACCCTTCCCGGCCCCGCCCTGACCCTCCCTGGCCCCACCCTGCACCCTGACCATCGGCCTGGCCCACCCACGTGGGGGGATGGCGAACCGGAAGTTGGGCCAGGCCGGGTCCATCACTGCATCGGTCATCTAGTCCAACCCCCTGAAAATCAGAAAATCCTCCTAGACCTAGAGCAGGAGCCTCCAAAGTTTTTGGCAGGAGGGCCACATCATCTCTCCACCACTGTGTTGGGAGCTGGAAAACTAATTTACATTTCAAATTTGAATACATTTACATAAATTTACATATAAGAATGTATTGGAATGGATTACATGGCTTGCCCAAGGTCCGGATAGAGGGGTTTTGGGGGCCACATTGAGGTTCACCGAGGGCTGCATCTGGCCCCCGGGCTGCGGTTTGGAGACCTCTGTCCTAGAACTTTTCTGACATGTGTTTGTGAAGCTCCTGCTTGAAGATGCCAAGGTTTCTTCTCTCTTGACTGCATAACATGCTGAAGAAATGTCCTTTCCACCAGCACTTCCTCTGTTCTGGCAGCACAGATGCCTTGCTGAAAGTTTCTGGACAGGCTTCTCAATTAGGCATCTGCCTTTGGCCGGCTTTTCAAATCCGTTGGAAGTGGTCTACCTACCAGGGCAGCTCTCGTCCTCCACCTCACCCTGCCAGCGAGGCTAATGGCTGTTCAAGGGGACCCATGTATCTTAATAAAAAATGGAAATGGTTTTGCCCCCTCATTTTAATTAACATTATGTCCACATTTCGATGATAATAGATAATTAAGTAAGTTACCTTGACATTGGAATGTTCTTGGAAATAATTTATGGTGTAATTTCATTAGAGGGAAAAATCATTTGTCTGTTTTATTTTCACATTCAAGGCTCCGCGTAAATATTTCGAGATATTTGTGCATAAGCTAATTTATATTTATAGAGCCGGGTTTCTTTGAATGGTGGAAAGGTTGGCTGAGAACTGCAGGGCTCTTTCCTTCCCCGATACACAAATATTCATCTCGGAGAGGAGTTGCTATTCATTTTTTCATGAGTTTTGCCTGATGTATTATTCTGAAAAGCACGTCAGGATGAGAGGAAACAGTCAAAAAAGAACCCTCATTATTTTTGGAACACTAATGCAAAAAAGCGGGCATGTCAGAGTTGTTTAGGATTCAGAAGGGGGGAGAGAGAGTTAATAAAAAACGGCCGATAAAATCTGAGCGGAATTTATTCGGAGAAAATAGCATACGTCTTAAACTTGTGCCTGCCCTTCAGGTAAAAAGAGTTGCTAAACAAATCTTTGTTCATGCTGGGCTGGTAAATAACCCTATGCAAAACCAGTCAAAAAATAAACACGAGAAAAAAATTGGATTTTTATTTTTCTCCATCCAGCTACTAAATGTATGCAGGTGGGAGGATGTTTCATTGGTTTTGGAAAATTGCAGCCCCAAGGCAGATGCTTATGGTTAGATGGTGTAAGAAGCTGTTGGTTAACTAATTTGTAGCAGGGTTAAAGCGGCAATCACGTATTGCCATAATTTTCTTCCACAAAACTGGGACAGAAACCCCCCCCCCCCCCCCGGTCAAACTTGCCAGTATGTGAACGCAATCCCCCAAAACAGGGATAGTCCCAGGTTTCTGGGACTTATGGCAACCCTAAATAGGGATCAACCACTTTCATAGGAGCATCAGAAGATCAGGCCTAAGACCCGTTAAACTCAACATGCTATTTCCCAGCATGGATGTCTCTAGAACAGGACATGCAATAAACCTCAGTTTTTATAACCCACCAGCAATTAATGTTCAGATTCTTCAGAACCCCTTTAAGGAATAGCATTTATACTTAACCACTTATTTACCTTTTCTTGAGATTTTGAAGGAAATCCTAGCATCCACATTGAATTTCACACTCCCCCCCCCAAAAAAAAATATTCATGCTGGGGTCTGATCCTAGACCCCGCTAGTCCCTCTGAGGACCACCCTAAGGTCCACTCTAAGCCAGACCACCCTGAAGCTCAACCTTTGTTTAGCAAGGCACTGTCTAGATCAGTGGTTCCCAGGGTGGGAGTTGTGACCCCGTTGGGGATCATGACCATTTCAGGGGATTCACAAAAAGCTGAATGCCGCCATCTTGGAATCTGCACTGGGTGCCACCCATCTGGGGCTCTCAGGCTGCTTTCCTGTGAGTAAGTCTCATTGAATACAATGGTACTTATGTCAGAGTAGACATAGTGGAGCTCTGGCATCATAGTGACAGCACTTCCAGCCATGATGCCACTTCCAGGGCATCCCAGACAGATTGACATTCACAGAAGGAGGTCCTAGGCTGAAATGCTCGAGAACCATTAATCTAGGTTTTTTCATCTGCTGCACACCACTCTCTTTTATTTTCTTTTACTTAAGTTCTTTCCCCACAGCTGAAGTCAGGACACATAAAATTACATTCCACCTGTGACGATCACAAAGAGTCCAAATAATGCGTGCACACAAACTTTTCCTCCACCAAGTTTCTTTACTGCTACTAATATTGATTCCGTCTTGACTCCCAAAGTTAATTCCCCCCTCCCCATGAAAGACCATCCCCTTGATCACAAACACAGAGATCTCGTTCTCCTGTTTTGCTATCTTTCTAGACCTCAGTGCAGAGACCTGGCCTAGACCAAATCTTAGTCCCGTTAAATCACCCCAGTGGCTTATCTGTAGAACTCAATGTTGGTAGAAACCAGCTGGCTCCAGTCCCTATTTGAGCCAATTAACTTTCTCACTGTGGGTTACTTTAGTGTCTCCAGACAGGTTTGGTGCACCATCTAAAATAAAAAATTTCTCACCCAGCGGGGCTATGTGTCTGACTTTGTGTAAGTTCTGAACTGAGCCACATCAAACTGTGAGTCTGGCTTTTGAGCTGAAGCTGCAGGATGCACCAGTGAGCGCATCCAAAGAAAGTGTCCTTTCAAAGTGAAACTTGGGTAAAGGGCTTAGGATGCAATCCTAACTGATTAGTCCAGCACTAATCACCCATCTCTCCATTCCTGCAGCGGGGTGGGGGAGGCCAGTGCATGACTTGCTTAACCCTTCAAGGAGTGGCACAGAAGTGCTTTATGGCACTTTTGTCACACCCTCAGGGCATCCATCCACCCACCCACCCACCCACCCACCCACCCATCCATCCATCCATCCATCCATCCACCCACCCACCCACCCACCCAGCCACCCATCCATCCATCCATCCATCCATCCATCCATCCATCCATCCATCCACCCACCCACCCACCCACCCATCCATCCATCCATCCATCCATGCATCCATGCATGCATCCATCCATCCATCCATCCATCCACCCACCCACCCAGCCACCCATCCATCCATCCATCCATCCACCCACCCACTCATCCATCCATCCATCCATCCATCCATCCATCCATCCATCCATCCATCGTATCTTGCCTTTCTCTCCAAAGAGCACAAAAGTGGCTAACAACAATTCAAATGCACTTAAATTGTCAGATAGTTTGTGCCGAGGGCACATTTTCCGTTCTATATTCCAGCTTTGCGGATTAGACCAGGAGCCGTAACATGTGGAAGCACAATTAGAACAGTGCCTTTACAACAGCAAAGACAGGTTGAAAGAGCGGAACATGCACTGAATGAATGAGTTCTGGGTATAATTGAATGGTGTTGAAAAGTGGATTGTCAGTAAATGAACCATCAGAAAGGAGGGGATGACTGTAATCACTTTGGCCACTTTCTTCTGCACTTTTTCCATTTCCACTATATCCTTTTTTGATATAAATCAGAACTGGTAAATCAATACTGGTAACCAGTACTGAACACAATACTTGGTTTTTTGCCTTGTACTGGTCTAGATACAGTAGTTGGGTCCAGGACAGTGAAGAGCTCCAAAAGGGACTGAGACTGCAATACTACCCACAATTCCCTGGGAGTAAGCTCCATGGATTATAATGAAACTTAGGCTGCAATCCTAAAGACACTTTCCTGGGAGTAAGATCCGTTGAACACAATGGGGCTTACTTTGGAGTAGACATGGTTAGGATTGTGCTCATACCTCTGAGGAGACAGGCAGAGAATTGGACTCTCAAATACCATTTCAATTTAGATTTGACATGGTACCTCTGGAATCAAAACAACGCTGGCTAGAAGGTTATTCCTAGGAGCTCTGCGCACCCTGCCCAGTGAATTCCTCCCCTCGGAGTCCCATTGAAATGAATGAGAATTATACCTAAGCTTGATCACATCTTGATGTAATTCCCAATCATTTTGGTGGCGCTTCCAAAGGAGACATTTTCTGATGATTTTGTTCTCTAGTATTTGAGGATGGAGCATTAACGGGGATGGAGGAGAAAAGTGCCGCAAATGGTCCTAAGCAGATATATATTGTTATCTTTGGTCTTTCCCAACCTTTCTTTTGAAAGATATCAGGCAAGCGACCTTCGTTCTGATAGCTTGGAGAAATAGTTTGCAATTTGCAAGACTTAAATAAAATTGGAGCTTTCAGAAAGAGAATCACCAAAATGGTTATTTGGTTTACATGCTGAGAATGAAGGAAAAAAAGAGGATGTAATGAGTGGAACTGAAGTTGGCTGCTCCTTCTTTTGACTGCAGACAAATATTTTATCACATGGGCACCTATTTTAAAAAAAGAAATATCATGCATAAATTTCAGTGCAATTTCCCAACACTAGGAGAGTGGATTTGGAAGTCATTATTATTTTTTTCCTATCAAACTCACTCCGATATCAAAAATTGGCAAGTCCCCCAAATATTACTGTTATTAGAACAGTGGATGTTTAAATGTGCAACGGAATTAAGCATTGGAGTCAGCTCTGCAAATTTGTTGCCATGATTTTAAACCCCTTCCTCATTACCAAGAGAATATCATAGAGTCATAGAATCATAGAATCATAGAATCATAGAGTTGGAAGGGACCTAGTAGGTCATCTAGACCAACCCCCTGCCTGCAGCAGGAAATCCCCCTAGAGCATCCCCGGCAGGTGCTCATCGAGCCTCTGCTTGAAGATCCCTAGTGAGGAAGAGTCCACCACCTCCCTTGGCAATCTGTTCCACTGCCGAACCGCCCGAATATATATACTCCTACTCCAGATCGGTTCCAGCGAGGCTGTGGTTCATAGACAGTGACTTGGTTAGAGAGAACTGGAGTTGCGAAACCAGATTTGAACTCAGAACATTGAAAACTTACTATCTTAACCATTAGGCCACACCAGGTGGGCAAGGGGTCACTTGGGGGGGATGCCATATTGCCACTATATAGCCACCATATGGCAGTGTGGGAAGTGTCCAGGGATGTATCATAGCTCAACTGAGTATGATCATGGATTTCAGGTGGGGTGGGGAGGCTGTCCCGGCCATATGTAGAAATTGAGCCTGCATGTAAAGTAGGTGATGGGCTACGTTCTCTAGAGCGCCCCTTTTTCAGGGTAAACAAAATATAGGACAAGGTCCCCAAAATGTAGGGCACCCTAGAAAATATAGGTCATGACAAAATAAAAGCTAAACACACACACACACACATATATTCAGTGGTGGGATTCAGATAAATTAACAACCTTTGTAGTTCATATGCATGGACAAAAAATACATAAAGAAATATTACATGTTAACAGACTTCAGTATTTCTCATCCTGATAAAATTCCTTGAGTAAAGCTTCACAGGAAAACCATTTCTCAATGGTTTTTAATCTGTAAATTTTAAAGATTTTTTTAAATTTTAATTACACTTAGCATATCGGAGACTCCCGCTGGTGGCTATAATGAAAATGGGAAAATGATTTAAAATGGGATAATCTGATGCACTGGATATGCCACTTGGGAACTCAAATGCCAGGAGTCCAATTTCTATAGCATCATAAGAGAGGGAATTGATAGTCATCACATTGGTGACTTTAAGAGATTTTAATGGCATTGTGCCCTCAGTTAGTTAGTTAGTTGGTTAGTTACAGCACAATCCTAACCATGTCTACTCAAAAGTAAGCCCCATTGTATTCAATAAGTCTTATTCCCAAGAAAGTGTCTTTAGGATTGCAGCCTTAGGGCACAATCCAGAAGCGCACTTGGGTTCCCCTATCTATCACCAGGCTTACCGTCTGCAAGATGGGCCACTCTAGTTACTCTGGAAAAGGCTTGGGGCAGCCTAAGGCAACATAGCGTGCCCCAAGACAGGTGGACCTGCTCTGCCCTAACTAGGCCAGCCTTGGCAGTTCAGGAGGGGCATGTTGAGGGCATTTTAAGCATTGCCAAGCGCAGAGCAGTTACTCTGTATCCAGAGCCTGTTTCCAGAGCACAAATGCCCTCTTCCAGCTCCACTGTAATGAGTAGACCCATAGGGGTCCATGATAAGGCTGAGTAGGAATGGCAGTGTTGACCAAAAATCTGAGTTCTTGACCAGCCTGGCTGCAACCCCTGCTTCTCCACCTCAGGATTTGGCACAACTACGGCAGCCACCACCTTGGGGATCCAGCAGGCCACTCCAAGAGACTGTATTCACTGGAGACTGTCCTGGCATCTCACCAGGGACTCCTTCTAAGGCAGGCACCACAGCTGTTCCTTGTTCAGTGTGATCTGATAGAGGTTTCCTCTGAAGCAAGCCCTCCCCAGGTGCCACTGACGGTGCCTCCTGAGCATGCTCTGGAACAGGTAGGGCAGCCCAGGCTTCCTGACTCCCTGGATGCAGCTTAACTTTCTGCTCTGGGTTCCGAATAGTTGGGGCAGCTCAGCTGGGGTACTCCTCGCTGCTCTTACTCTGGATTATGCCCCTAGTTAGTTAGTTAGTTAGTTAGTTAGTTAGTTAGAGCACAATCCTAACCATGTCTACTCAAAAGTAAGCTCCCTGGTGTTCAATGGGGATTCCTCCCAGGAAAGTGTTTAGGATTGCAGCATTAGTTAGTTTCCTGGGAATAGGGCCCATTTAAAACAATAGGACTTACTTTTGAGAAGACATGCTTAAGATTGCACTGCCTGTTTGTTGTTTAAAGAAATATGTCTGCAGTTCTACTCTCATTTTCTTAGGAGTAACTCCTATTGAATTCAGAGAAATGTACTCTGACGACTTCTGAGTAGGTATGCATAAGATTGTGCTGTATGTCCCATTGCTGTAATTAAGTCTAAGGCAAAATATCCCCCTCCCCAAATACAAGTTGCAGTTCAACCTGAATTCTCATGGATGTGGTAGTCACGGTTTTGACTGTACCACTTCCAACGTCAGGTTGGAAATCCCTCCTTGAAAAAAGAGAACGACCATATCAAGAAGGGTTTCTTATTGTCATGATGCTTCTGTACATGTGCGGTGCCGTCGCTGTCCTAGGAGGAATCCTGGAATCCTGGTTGGTGACATCTGGGATTACAACCTACTCTCCAGCTGTAACCAGGAGTAGTTCAGCCTTGAAGAAACCTTTCCTACTAAGTATATAAATTGGTCCCTTAGAGGCGGTTTAAGGACACTTTCTGATTCTCTCCCTGCCACCCCTCCCCATGGCTGGGCATATCAGGGTCCTGAAATCATAATGAATTCATACTTTGGACTCTGAGGATTATAAAGTATTACAGGATGGAAGTGCAGAGACAAAATGCTCTCATTCACCAGCTGTCATGCATTTAATTAGAGATTTTGATGAATCTTCCCTTACTTAGAAGTGCCTTCATAGTTCCTGCTGGATTAGAGAGGGGGAGATGTCTCTCTGCCTGGAAGACTCAGACCTCAGCTCCACTGTGTCTTTGGGGCTGCAGACTTGCAGATGTTCGCAGATGTTCCAAGTCCCAAAATGTCCCTTTAAAAAAAATGAACACAGGTTAGACACCTTCTTATCCCAGGAAATGGGACAAAGCCATGTCCATATGTCCTCTTTTTCCAGCATGGGTCCTCTTTTTTAGCCTTGTGTTCTGATAAAGGACATTTTTTTTGTAAGTGGACAGCATATAGCCTTCTTGTAATTAATCAATTATGGCTGCCATCCTAACCACACTTTCCTGGGAGTAAGTCCTATTGAACACAATGGAACTTACTTTTGAGTAGACATGCTTAGGATTGCACTGATATATGTAATAAAATATACCGTATCTTTTGGCTTAGAAGACTCACTTTTTTACCCCAAAAAGGGGGTGGAAATTTCAGTGAGTCTTATGAAGTGAATACCTCCTGGAGCCAGATGGCTCCAACATTTTTCTCTGTTTTCCTCCTTTAAATCTAGGTGTTATAGTAAGGTGTGTGTTAGAAGCTGTAAAATATGGTACATACACTACAATCCAGAGTAAAACAGGAGCACGTAAGAGACATTTACATCGACGTAGTTACGGCACCACCTAGTGAAAACCTATGGGAAATTCATATTGCAATTCAAAGTAAATTGTTCTTACACCGGAGCAAGGACTCCCCATAGTTGCTCTGGATTGCACCCATAATAGTGTTTAAATTTAATCATAATATAGTGTTTAAATTAAGCACATGAAAGCAATATATTTGATTGTTTTTTAGCTTTTATTTTGTCATGTCTATTTTTATTCTGTGTCCTACATTTGGGGATACTTGTCCTCTTTTTTGCTTATGATGTTTGGTCACCCTGGCCAAAGCAGGGGCCAAAGCTTGCCTCACCAGGATAGACAGGTATCCTGTTTTTGGTCAGCTCCAAGGATCCAACACGGAGCTCAAAACCTTGAGTAGCACCAAGGAGTAGAGACAGAACCCTAAGGAGGGTCAGATCAAAGTCTCTGCTTGCTCCCCTACCTGGAATGGCTTCAGAGGGGGTGATGCTCCCTCCAATTCTTACTGCTCCACCCCCTCTAGCTATGCCACTGCTATAGGCACCTCCTGTAGCATGTGCTGTTTATTCAGTCAGTGACTGCATGAATGATTGAACCACTCACCATACTGCAGAGAATATTTGGAGTGGGAAGAGTTTGGAGTGGGAATATTTGGATGGGAAGAGTTAAAGCTTTTGCAGGGACTTTCATAAAATGCAACCATTGGATTGCACCAAGCAAACTGTTATTGAGTCTTCATATATATATATATATTCCAAACACGCTGTATGGTTTTGTAGGGAAGAGGGGAAGACCTCTGGGGGGAAAAAAGAGGTCAAGTTTGCCAAGGATCATCTCAGAAGTCATAGCTGATATTCCACTTTGACCCAATTAAAGGGAACAACTTGATAAGCCTGGCTCGTTCAGCAAAACTAGCTTGGCAGCACTTGGCATGAGCTTTGCTAGCTAATCAAAGCTGGCCTGCAATGGGGGAAAACCATATCTAAATGAATTAAGAAAATTAATAGACCATTTAAACGTTACTAGCCTTATGCTTAAAGATACAGTAAACTTCCTTGCATATCCCTTTGACTTACAGTCAGTAAGGAACACAAAATGAACTTCTTGATTAGAGGTTATGACAACAGTACCGAATGGTACAATTCAGGATCATTGGGGAAATCAGGATAAATATGATACTGTGAATATAAATGTGGTATAAATATGGTATTATGGTATAAAAATAATTAAGGTTTTGAGAGTGGAAAGCTGGGAGGCATTGTTTTTTCAGGCCAGAACATACTATTTAGCCCAGGGATGCAGTATTGTTCATAGCCTCCACTTTCTGATTTGTAAAATAGAGATAATGCTGATCTACCTAATGTTTTTGGGATAACTCAGAGGGATAAGCAGGTTAGCTTTAAGAAAGTGGTGAAGTATTTATCTCCATTAATACCTTGACCAGTGTGTAAGAGTGTCCGCATCTTCTGGCCAACAATCCGTGTCAATCAAGCATGCTGAGGAAAGGGAAATGTCAACAATTTCAAATGTCAGCGTTCTGGCTTTCATTGAAAATATGGAAAGGGGGATTTTTTTAACCAATGAATATTGTTATATTGTACTTCTGCAAGTGGCAGAAGAAGTCCAAGAAGGTCCAAGAAGAAGTCCAATCCTAGAAGGTCCCCACCTAGAGAATCTAAAAATTAGGGGACCAGTTGCAGATGCCCACTCAAGTCCCCCCTCACTAGGAAACTTTCTCGATAACCTTATAAAGGTACCTAATTAGCTATCATGATCAAAGATGGTCCATGACTGGGGGATTAAGGGTGAAATCCAGAGTAACTACGGGGAGTCCTTGCTCTGGAGTAAGAACAAGTTACTCTGGATTGCAATATGAATTTCCCATAGGTTTTCACTAGGTGGTGCAGTAACGAGGGGTAATGCCTCTTACGTGCTCCCATAGTTACTCTGGATTGTGCCCTAAGACCAACAGATCCAAGGAGAAGGGCAAGTCTGTAAATAGGTTGCTAGATGCTTATGACTTATTTCAATGTTCAGCTCTGCTATGCCTCTTTAACCTTCCTGAGGCTAGATTGACACCTCTCAGGTTCCACCTCCCAGCTGACATGCCCCAGTCTTTGGGAAATATCAAGCCATATATTCAAATAATAACAAAAAAACACACTGAATGCTTTGCTGGAGGAGAGAAATGAGCAACTGATGAACACATCTCAATTGCTACGCTTGTCAAGCAGTTTTCATTACATACTTATTTCAAAGTGACAGAGCATGATTTCAGAAGAGCTCATGCAAGTGGAGGCGATGTTGGAGAGAGAGAGTGAAGCCCTGTTCAGAAGGCCCCCCATGTGTTCAAGTGATATAAGGGGGCAGATTGAACCTGCTACCTTACCCCCAATTCCAATGTGCATTTGCTGTTCGTCTGCAAGGGTCATCAGTTTGCATCACCGCATGTGCTTGCAGAGAAACACTGGCTTGCTAGGCTAAGCTTAGAGGCATTTAGGGTGCAATCCTAACCATGTCTTAAGACCCACTGAACATATTGGGGCTTGTTTTTGAGTAGACATGGTTAGGATTGCACCCTAAATGCCTCTAAGCTTAGCCTAGCCTAGGAAGGTTTCTTTAGGATTGCAACCACTTATGTGTGTAGATCACCAACTGAGAGCTGGTATGGTGGAGTGCCATGGCTTAGACCTTGAGTTGGGACTTGTGGCTTCTCCAGGTTGTGTCTCATGGAGGTCTAGCCATCCTTGGTTGTCTTAGGCTACAATCCAGAATAACTATGGGACCTCTTACGCCTTTGTAGTTACGGTGCCACCTGTGGGAAACCTATGGGAAAAGCATAGAGCAATCCAGATTAAGTGCCTCTTACGTCATCCCATAGTTACTCTGGATTGTAGGGTTAATGTTTTGCATGGGGATAAATAATACTTGCATTATAAGGTTGTTGCAGCAAGGATTCTATCAAGGTGGTTCAGGTAGAACATTTCTCAGAAGGGCAGCATGAACTCTCAGAAGGGCTATACAAATGTTCACAGCACCACCCTAGGCATAGCTACTCAGAAGTAACTCCTGGTGTGGTCAATGGAGCATACCCATGTATAGGAATGCAACCACTGGGCTGTCTACCCTTCAGGAACTGGTGTTCTAGCAGCTTTATGATAGGACCAAAGCTACGCCGCTACCACAAACAGTAGCATAGCTAGACTGGGTGGAGCATTCAGTCTTGGTGGGAGGCATGCGAGAGACCTCTACCCTTCGGATCCATTCCATACAGCTCTGTTTTGCTCCTTCCACCCATTGCACACCTCCCTTGAAGACTGACTGCTCTACCCCCTATAGCTGTGCCACTGCATCAGTTCCTTATTTTTGGTAGGTACAAGACTGTGCAATATGTCTGTATGTCCAGATCTTGGAGAAGCAGAGTGGATTCCTTGCCCGCAGGATCCCATCCATCTACTACCCTCTCTCAGCATCCCCTGCCCATCTGAACACCCATATTGCTAACATGTAATGAACCACCTCTCTCCCCTTTTCACCAGGAAAGCCTCAAGGTTACCAAGCACATGTGTGACACACCACAGCTGAGCATTTTAATTCGATTCCTTTACCCAAAACCCCTGACCCTTCCGTGTAGTGCATTAATGCCTTTTGCTAATTATAAATGCAATTAGAATGCACGAAAATAAAATTAGGCTGATCTGTCTCATTTACATTCAAATTATGCAGATTTTCAAAACATTTTTAAAATTCTCTTTTCTTCTCTTTTCCTCCTGTCGTTTCCTTTTCTCCTCCCGCCTCCAATTTTGTGTCTCCCGATAAAATTGCCTTGCATTAAAACAGCTGGAAAACAGCCTTGTAGGAAAACCAATTCTTCCTCCCGTGATTACTCACAGTGTGCAAGTTAATTTTTCAGGCAGCAAAGGTACGTCGCTATCATTAGAGTTGTGACTCATACTAAAGGGACCTGTGTGATCATCATTCCTGGGCCGTCACGGTCACTATCGCTGGCTGGATTCCACATCTTTCACGGAGGGGGGAAGGAATCCTGCATGGAAGAGAAGGAAAATTGAAATTCAGGTGGTAAATATGGTAGAGGGTAGTGTATAATGATGCAATGATGTGGAAGTCATTCTGTATAATCTTAGATCAGGGAAAAAGAATCAGCACGTTTATAAGGGCAACAATCCTCAAGACACTTTCCTGGGAGTAAGGCCCATTCAACACAATGGGGCTGACTTTTGAGTAGACATGGTTAGGATTGTGCCCTAGTATAGAGAACTGTGATGTCACCATTGCCTGAAATTCTCTGCTTATTTATTTTAGGAACCGAGAATCTGGCCTTGGCTAGAATCTAGTGTTAAAAATTTTCCTGTTTGATGTTTTGTTTTGTTTTATTTTATTTTATACTAAAAGGGAGTCCGTTCTAAGTAATTTTAGAACCATTGCCCTAGAATTAGTCCAAAACGAGGGTCTCCAAACTGTGGTCTGGGAGCAACCTCCAGCCCATCACAAGATGTTATCTGACCCATGATAACTTAAATATTTTCTTTCTAACCCCACAATCCAACAATTAACACACACAGTACTATCCGCCACACTCATTTCCATTTGGCCAGAGAGGTGTCAGCCTGGCTAACCCTCATTTTGTCACACTTCTCTTTGGTTCTGAATTATATGGTGCAGATGACGGGGAAAAAGAATGCGTTCATTTAAATTTCATTTGTTTGTTTATAAAACTGATTTTTTTTCCAGCCCATTAAAGTGTGTAAAAATATACGTTGTGTTCCTCATAGTGAAACGTTTGCAGAACCCTGGCCGAAAGAGTAAAAATCTTTGGGTTTTAATAGTAATAGTAATAGTAATAATAGTAATAATAATAATAATAATAATAATAATAATAATAATAATAATAATAATAATATCAGAGATGCATCACACAGTCCTAGACTCTTGGGAAGGGTCCGACTGGTGATGTGAATGAAACCAGCACAAAATTGTTCGCTGTGTATTTATGGATGATGATGATGATAATAATAATAATAATAATAATAATAATAATAATAATAATAATAATAATAATGACCTGTTCTCTAACCCTACAATCCAGAGTAACTATGGGAAGATGTAAGAAGCATTTACTCTGGATTGCTTTATGCATTTCCCATAGGCTACCTATAGGTGGCACCATAACTACGTCAGTGTAAAAGATCCCATAGTTACTCTGGATTAGGATTTCCCTGTCCCTCCAAGCAAGCATTAAATTTTAAAATATACCATATTTACTTGAATATAATGCACCATTGAATATAATGCGTACCCTATACTTAGAATCAAAATATTGTATTTATTCAATTATAATTAATATAGAATATAATGCGCACCCTGATCTTGGAGACTGAATTTGACTGGGAAAGGTGAGCATTATAGTTGTGTAAATACAGTATCTGAAAGCAGAAACCCATCCAGAGTTTCTCCAAGGAGAAAAATTTCTCCCCTCCCATTCCACCCCCAACATAAACAGTTTTATAATAATTTATTTGCATGATCCAGAATAGAATATTCCTTAACTCACACCTTCTGATGCCTGAAGATTGATGTGAGAAGCAGGCTCTAAGACCCTGAAGTGGGCTGGGCATGATCAACTTGGAAAGACAGATTTGCCAACAGGCTTAGTTCTCCCCCTTGTAATGCAAAAGGGGATTCCTGATGGTCCCTTGGCAATTCTTGACCTGACCTGATTGGACCAGACTGCCTGGAGGGAGGGGAGAACATTCAGGGAATAAAAACCAAAAATGAGGAGATCCATTAGAAGGATCAGAGGCCGAAAAAGGACAGGTCGTTGTAAAATGCTAGGAGGGGGCTGGCTCCAGGCTCAGTGGGGAGCAACACACATACTGGCACCCCTCACTATAACCCTGCCTGGGGGTGTCACCAAAGTGCCCCTAGACACTTCTGCACCACTCCTGGGGAACGGTTAGACCAATGCACAGACACGCGCTTGCCTCCCTACATCGCAATGGCTCCAGGAAGACAAAGGCTGCAATCTTAAAGACATTTTCCTGGGAGTGAGACCCACTGAACAAAATGGGACTTACTTTTGAGTAGACTTGGCTAGGATTGTGCTCCAAATTGAATAGGATTGGGCCCTTAATCTCAGGGAATTGTGTACAATCTTGAAAGGTAAGGACTTTCTGGTTGAGCCCCATCTGAAGCCATGGAGTCCACATCTAATGGGTTATCTTGGTCACAGGTGTGTAGTTGGATTTCGACTGGACCTGGCCAAAGATGGCGCTTAGACACGTTCCTTCTCTTGTTTGTTTAGGCTGCTGTCATTAAATCCTTGCCGCCGCAGTATTTATCTTCGCTTTTAAAGACGTTCCTACCTGTTAGATATTCCATCAAAAGATGGATGTGTTTATTTTTCTTTTTAAACCGAGGCCATGATGGGTTGAGGGGCGCGTTAAATCATCTTCGGGTTCTTATTTGTAGCTGGTTCAGAACCAACCGAAGCCGAGACATAAAATTATTTAGTATATTAGTTTCAGTTTTATTGCCTTCCTTTCTCCAGTTATTTTCTCCAAGGTGTTTTAGTGGTAGAACGGTCACCGCAGAGACGAAAGAAAGCCCTTGTGGAATTACTTTGGGTTTGATTCAAGGACTTTTTGGAATTGCTAAATAGAAAGAAAATGAAGATCTTCTCTTTGACAAATCTAAAAATCTTACTGCTTGCCGGAAAGAAGCGCAGTGTCTTTTACCCCAAGGGAGCCAGGATTACAAGAAGAGACTGATACAGGGAATGATTCCTTCCTGCTTGAGATGCTGCTGGATCGTGTCTAAAGCAAAATGTCGAGGTTTCTGATGGATTTTGAGGAAAGCAAAAAGAATTCTTATTTAGCAGCTAGTAAACTAAGCAACTAGTTGTTATAAAGTGTCAAGATGTTGACTGATAGTTGTGTGACTGTGACTGTTTAGGTGTCGCAAGAGAGAAGAAAGACATAGGCTGCAATCCAGAGCAAATTCAGCCTGCTCTGACCTAACTGCACTCTCCTAACTATTCTGTATCCAGAGCAGAAAGTTATGCTGAAACCAGAGAGTCAGGAAGCCTGGGCTGCCCTAACTGCTCCAGAGCATGCTAAGTAATTGACACAAGGGGAAGACTTGCTCCTGAGGAGACACCCCTCAGATCACACTGAAAAAGGAACAGCTGTGGTGCCTACAGTGGTGACATGACTCTGCACATCACTTGGTGCGGAAGTCTGTGCGTCATCCCTGGGATGCGCGCCCCCCCCCCCCCACCTGGACTGCGCAGTCACCAAAGTTGGCGCCTGCGCAGTTGTTTCTGAAGCCAACTGGCTTCAGAAAGAGTACTGCGCAGGCACCATCTCTGACACCTGCGCAGTACTTTTCTGAAGCCTTTTGGCTTCGGGGGAGACTGTGCAGGTGTCAGAGTTGGTGCCTGTGCAGTACTCTTTCTGAAGCCATTCGGCTGCCGCTCCGCCTCCTGAGTGAGGCCGAATGGCTGTGCAGAGGCGCGGACTTTCTCGGCTGTAAGGAAGTCTCCTCTGAAGCTGTTCGGCATGCTCAGTGTGTTTCTGCGCAGTGCATCTCAGATGGCCGTTCAGGCCAGCTCCTCAGACAAGTGGCAGCTTCTGGCTGATTCTCCGCCTTGGAGCAGGCCTGAATGGGTGTGCTGACGCCCAGGGCCTGCCAAAGGACAGTCAAACTCCTCCGGCACATCACCCCATACGGAGCGCATCCCCAGTGCAGCCCACACCAGCCGCACCAGTCTGGTGACGCCACTGGGTACCTGCCTTATAAGGAGTCCCTGATGAGATGCCAGTACATTCGACAGTGAATACAAGGGGCTTCTTGGAGTGGCCTGCTGTATCCTGAGGTTTGTGGGCAGCCGTAGTTTGTTCCATATCCTGAGGTTGAGAGGAAGGGGTTGCAGCTAGGCTGGCCAAGAACTCAGATTTTTGGTCAGCACTGCCATTCTTACTCGGGCCTTATCATGGACCCCTATGGGTCTACTCATTACTATACCTGCTCCTGAGGTGGTATAACTCTGAGGGCTGGAAGAGGGCATTTCTGCCTTGGAAACAGGCTTTGGATACAGAGTAACTGCTCTGCCCTAGGCAATGCCAAACATGCCCTCAACTTGCCTCTCCTGAGCTGCTTAGGCTGCCCCAGTTAGGGCAGAGCAGGTCCACCTCTCTTAGGGCACCCTATCTTGCCTTGCTCTGCCCTAAGCCTCCTTCAGAGTAACTGGGCTGGAGCATCTTGCAGTTACTCCAACCTAGTGTTAGATAGGGCAACCTAAGGGCTCTTATGTGGACAGATTAGTTGCTCTGGATTGGGCAAATAGTGGAGTAGATTAACTATTTACTGTATTTACACTTTAGAGTAGACTAACACAGTCCGGGTCATACACATGAATTAAGTCCTTCAGTCTAAGGCAGTGATTTTCAACCTTTTGTATCTCACGGCACACTAACAAGGAGACTGAAATTGTCAAGGCACACCACCAGTTGTTTTTAGCATTGACAAGGCACACCAGACTGTTCAAATTCCCTAATTTTCTTATTAATTAATGTCAATCTCCAAATTCCCATGGCACACCTGAGGACTAAACGTGGCACACCAATGTGCCAAGAGGGGCTGTGGGTGGCACAAGTGGTTAAGACACTGTGCCTGTTAACCAGAAAGCCAGGGTTTGAGACCTGGGTCCCCACAAGACAGAGTGAGCTCCTGTCCTTAGCCCAACTCTGCAACACAGTTGGAACCAAACATATTGACTCTGCCTTTCCATTGGACCATTTCAGTGGCGAGGAGAGGGGGGATTCGCAGCTTGGGTAACAGCCTATCCTCCATATTAATCTATCCAGGCCTTCGTGCTTTGCATGCAGCATCGAGCATGATACCATAGACTTACAAGACTGATGGATGCCAAGTTAATGTGCCACGGCACACTGGTTGAAAATCACTGTTCCAAGGGCTCAATCCAGAGTAACTACGGCAGTAGTTGTAAAAATGTATTTTTATTTTAATGAATTGTAGTTGCCCAGAGTTGCTGTTTAAATATGGGCTATTATGGATGCAATCCTATCCAGTTTAGGCTAGCACAACACACTTGTCTCATGGTCGCACCCACCATCGTTGTGGGGGGGGGGGGGTTGCACCCTCACACCCCCATGGTCATGCACTGGCTTAACCTCCCAAGAGTGCCTTAGGCACTTAGGCACTTAGGCCTTAGGCACTTTTGCAACACCCTCCAGGCCAGCATGGGACTTATGCCAGCCTAAGCAGGAGTTAGGATTGCACTGTACAGTACATGGTTTTATAATAAACAGACCCCTCAATCCAGAGTACCTATGGCAATCCTTGTGTCAATGCACATAAAATTTACTGTGGCTTGCTCTATGAATTTCCCATAGGTTTCCACTAGATGGTGCCGTAACTGCATCAGCGTAAATGTAACTTGCACATCTACTGCCACAGCTGTTCTCAGCTTACCTGTGACCAACTGTTAGACTGAGAATTCTAACATAAAGCAACACCGATGCAATATAACAACATTCATCAGTAAAATGAATCACTCAACCATACCACTCTCCAGCATCTCATCTTCCCATATTTCCATGGCTGGAATGTTGACAGTTGACAATTGGAATGTTGACAGTTCTTTCTCCTCAACTTGCTTGAGTGGCATGGAATGTTGGCCAGAAGATGAGGACTCACACAGAGGTCAAGCCTTTTATGTTGCGTTGCCATATGTCCCGAAAAACAGGGACAATCCCAATTTTGGCAAATGGGACAGAGGGTCCTGTCTTGATTTTATGGAAGAGAATTATGGCAACCCTACATTTATTTAAAGTGTTTTGGAATAGGGGGTATGCTAGGTGACAGATGATACTCCAATCTTGATGGGCAGGGCAGGTCAGCAGTGGAATAGATTTCCAAGAGAGGTGGTAGACCCTCCTTCACTGGGGATCTTCAAGCAGAGACTTGACAGGCACCTGTTGAAGATGCCCTAGGAGGATTTCCTGGTACAGGCAATGGGTTGGACTAGATGACCTATTAGGTCCCTTCCAACTCAATGGTTCTATGAGATACAAGCCACAGTGTCCAGCCGCTGGTCACTTTCAGCATGTCTTCTGAAGGACAATCATTCTTGCTCTCACCAACCACGGTCCAAGAAAACCAGACAGAAGGAGGCTTTTGGGGGAGACCACATTCCCAGAAAAATGGAGTCCCTCCAAATCCTCTTCAAAGCCAGACTGTTGGAAAGACGACTAGTCTGAATGATGGGGCAAATAATTCAATCCCAAATGAACCAAGACCAGACATGTAAAAGTAATAAAAAGTTTATTTTTATTAATATGATGACAAATACCAAAACAGGTACAAAGGGAGACAGGAGAAGACAACAATTAAAGCTCCCAAGGTGTCAAAAAAGGCCAGAGACAGTGTGGTGTCCCCCTATTGCTATGCCACCAGTCCCATCAGAGGTTCATTTGTGGGACCAAACCCTGTGCATCCTCACGGCACTTGAAATGCAGATTCCCCATATTTAATGGAATGAGAATCCCTTGAATTTCTGTTTCAGGCAGCTGTTCTTGGCACCATTAAAAAAAAAACAAAAACAGAGCCTTATGATCCACATCAGCTCAGTTTCATTTTTCAGGAAACAACCCAGATTATTTGGAAACTGTTCGTGGGCACAACTGGGAACGGGAAAAACAGAAGCCCACGGGTAGCAGCCCAGCGCAGAAACTCGCGCCGAGGAAGATCAGGCAATCTGATGAAGGCACTGGAGTGGAGACGGGCAAAGCAGACACAAATAATTTCATGATGCTCAGGCCTTGAGGCTCCTGAAGGCTACGCCGTGCTCTGGAAACGTACAAGTCTATTTCTCCGGTGGTGCTTGTTTGTTTCCGCGGCTGTCACTGCTCTGTTTTTGACTGTTCCCTCATAGCTGTAGGAAAGACAAGTCAAACATTCGGGGACTTGGGCACACAAGCAGCGCACTGTTTTCACTCACAAGCTGTGTTTAAAATTGATGGCCAGGCTGAATTCCCATGTTGTAGATTAGAAACATTCTGGCAAGTTCCGCCACATCAGGACACACCGGCGGCTCTCAAAACTTTAAGCACCAGGACCCGCTTTATAGAATTACAATCTGTTGGGACCCACCGGAAATGATGTCATTAAACTGGATGTCACGGCTGGCTTGATAACCATATGTCCTCTTTTTCTAGGACATGTCCTTATTTTAGCTTTGAGTCCTGGAAAAAGATCTTCAATGTTTTTTTCCTTGTGAGCAGCCGACCTGTAGCCTTCTTGTAAAATAATAAATTATAAATTTAATATATTATATGCAATAAAATATGGGTGCATTCCAAACTAATTTACATTGGCATAACTCCATTCCTGTGGTGGTGTCTGTGCATTGTACGAACCCCCACAGGGGGTGGTGCAGAAGTGCATTACGGCATTTTTGTGGTGGTGGTGCGTTACGGGATGTGATGTGGGAAGCCAAATGCATGTCTGTGCATTGTCCTAACCCCCCAGGGGTTGGTGCAGAAGTGCATTATAGCACTTTTGTGACACCCCCAGGCCAGCATGGGACTTGTCCTATGACTAATGCTGGCCTAAGTGGGAGTTAAGATTGCAGTCTATATGTAATCGTTTAAATTTAATCATAAATAAGATAGTGCTTAAATTAATCCCATCATGTGGAGACCTGGGTCTTGAACCCTGGTCTGCTGTTTACAGGCACAGTGTCTTAAATGCTTGCACCACCACAGCCCTTTTTGCTTAAATAAAATCACATGTAATTACATGTAATTACATGAATGTTTTTAACTTTTATTTTGTCTTGTCCTACATTTTTCCTGGGGTGTCCGACATTTTAGAGGTGAAGGTCTCAACCTCTTGTGGTTATGACATCTGATCATGCTGGAAGTGACATCATCAAGCTGGAGAAACATTAGCACCCCCATATTTTAGCACATTAGCTTCCCCCACAAATCAATCAATTAAATAATAACAGGCTAACCCGCTGTGGAACATACAGGCCAGTTGGTCTACGCTGTATCCACTATAAGGTCGGGGCAGTCTGCAGCATAACTCAGAGTAAGGTCCCCTAACCCCATGTCATGCAGCAGCCATTACATTAGGGATACTCAAATCTGTGTCGCTAAATTCCACACCTCTGAGTAGCCAAGTGTAAGGTTGGGTTGCTCGGGATGGGGAATAGGACATGGCCTATGTGCCAGATCCTGGTCCTGTATCCAGTGGTGGGTTTCAGGGGTTTCTCACAGGTTCTGTAGAACCCTTTGCTAATGAGCGCCTGGTTCTGAGAACCGGTTACTAACGGGACATAGAACCTGTTATTAATTTAGGTTAAAGGATATAGAACCTGTTGTTAATTTATTTGAATCCCACCACTGCCTGTATTCCTCTTGGGTCAACCATTATGGAAATCCCCAAAGGGGGAATTAAAACTACCCACTTCTGATGGTGTTTTTGGCAAGAGCTCAAAATGGGACCTGATTGAAATGTTCTGTAATTAGGCCCCAACATCATTACAACACGTCTGCACTTTAATTCCAGATACTTTCCAAACTTCAGCAAAATATAATTGTTCTACTGCCAGCAAATGTCATTATTTAAAATATAACAGTGTCCAGCTATACTGAGCTTTTCATTAATAGGAACGGGGGGAAATCAAATTAAAACCTTCAAGATGAACTAGGGAAAAAAAGCTTTTTTTGTTCAAAACAGATGTAAATAGTTTTAATTAAACTACATTTCATGTGGGGTTTGTTTAATAAGGCAGAATGTCTAATACTTGCGCGGTACATAAATTCCGAGAGATAAGAGAGAAACGCATAGAAGAACCTATCCAGCCATTTTGCTGAAAAGTCAAATTCGGTTCGTTCTGGAGCGACAATAAACAAATTCATATAGATGGGTTCCCCTCCCCTCTTATTACCAAATTAACTGACAGCTGAAAACGGAATCGGAGGACAGTTACACAAACTGAGCCAGAAGCCCGCAAAGGGGTGGCCGTCGCGCATGAATCAAAGCTACTCCCTGACCTCTTGCGCCTCCCGTTCCAGTTCATTAGAAGATATCGCTTTTGAATAAATTGGTGCAAGGCTTTAGTTCAGTTCGAAAAGCTAAATAATATATGATTAGTTTTTGAGTGGGTGAGAGTTATAAAAATTTAAGAAGGCTTGTTCTGAGTAGGGCTTGGATTCCTGGCTTTGTGCATATTGGGTTAGGTTTGTAATCTGAGTTCTGCCAAACAGCATGGAGTGGTATACATGGTAAGAGTGGTGGATTCAAATAAATTAACAACAGGTTCTATGTCCTAATAACCTAAATTAACAACAGATTCTGTGTCCCATTAGTAACTGGTTCTCAGAACCAGGCGCACATTTAGCAAAGTGTTCTGTAGAACCTGTGAGAACCCCCTGAAGCCCACCACTGGTAAGGTAACCCCCTACTAGCTTTCATGCTTCCAGATGGAGATGCTCTGGGAGGATTTCCTGCTTCGGTCAAGGGATTGGACTAGATGACCTTTTAGATCACTTTCAACTCTATGATTCAATGATTGACCACATGACCCCATACCAGAAGACTGCCCTATTAGAAAACCTCTTTCTCCAAACAGCAGGGTGGAATCTGGGAAACAGAATCCTATTCACAGTTCATATTAGGGCTCATGTGAGTGGATCCTGTTGAACAAAGTGCTCCTTTGGTCTGTCCAGTGCCCCATATCTCCTTGTATGGTCCCCTTCCAGGAAGGCAGGACATTCACAGACAGGACAGAGGATGCTCCTCCAAATTATGGAATACCAAGAATTTTAGGATTCAAATTCCAACTCTAATGTAAAATCAGTTTTACTTGGTATGTATTTTCATCACTATTTAGTCATCCGTGCACCTTTTTCCCTCCTCTGTAGCATCCTTAGTATTATCTTGGAGATCTGTCATACAAATTCTGACCTGTCCTTCTCTCCCCCCCATCACCGTCCCTTGCAAGAGCTGATGAGATTGCTATTCAAGGTGGTGTGGCCTACAGAAAATTGAGGGGAAAGGTCTTTGGTGTGTGATGTTCCTCATCAGTAGAATTGTGCACCTGGGATTACGATTCCCTGCCACCACTGTCAGAGTTCAAATTCATCCTGAAGATATATTTATTAATGCTGGCACGCTTTGATTTGTAAAATCACTTTATGCTGACCACACAAGGGAAGACGTCAAGATATGAATGTGATTTATGCACAACAGCGCACGGCGGCTTTGGAGCCGTTCTTCAAAACTCGTCACCGGGGCTGGTGGTACAAAATTGTGTCTGATGAGGGTGGCGGAGAAAGATTGGGATCTAGTGCAACAACTGAAAGTGCAGGATTTTGCTTGGTCCCTATAGATCTCTTTCTCGATAGTGGTTCCAAATATAGATGAGATGTACATGCAATTTTTTTTCTGCACCACTTATGTAATGTGTGAATGCAACACATGCGTCTTTCCAAGTCTCATTATACGCAACCTCTTGGCTTTTGAAGCTGTAGTGACACCAAGTTTTAGAGAAAGCCCGTCTTTGAATGACAGATTCAGAGATGTTGCAACCACAAGACCAGGTTGTGTGCTCCTTGAAGCATCTGGTTGGCCACTGTGAGATACAGGATCCTGAATTAGATTATTGGATACAGGATCCTGAATCATACATTTTTATGATATATTATAGATCATAACATCTTATATATATTACCTGTGCCTGTGATCACCATCAATCCCACACCTTATACCCAAATTGTGAAGATATCCTGTTTACACTTTCCAACTTGCCCCTGTTGGTGAAGCGTTTGGAAGAGCTCTACAACCTTCACACGCCATTCACAAGCTTAAGTAAATGTAGCTGAAATCATGGTACAGTGGCGCCTCACGTAACAAATTTCATTCATTCTGGAGGCATGTTTGTTACGTGAAACGTTCTCTACGTGAAGCGGATTTTCCCATAGGAAATAATGGAAACTCAGACGATTGGTTCCACAACCCCCAAAATATTCATATAAAAATATTAACTGGAGGTAAAAATGATGACAAAACACTGGAATTGAATTCAAAACATCAATTCAAAGTGCATGATCCTATGAAGTGCTGCAATCCTAAAGACACTTTCCTGGGAGTAAGCCCCATTTAACAAAATGGGGTAGGCATGGTTAGGAGGCTGCAATCAATGACACTTTCCTGGGAGTTAGACCCATTTAAAACAATGGGGCTTACTTCTGGGTAGACATGGTTAGGAGGCTGCAATCCAAGACACCTTCAAAGTGTCTCCCACTTTCTCCTTCTCTCCTTCCTGAGCCTCTCTCTCCCCTGCTCCCTTCTGGCTGGCCCTGAGCTGCTTCCCTCTTCTCCACTGCTCTTCTCTCCCTCTGGCCAGTGGACGCCCGGCCACAGGAGGAACAGCATGGAAGTGTTTCTTTCGCTATGGGCAGGCGCGCAAGGGAACCCTGACACTACTTAAAAGGGCTGCTGGCCAGCGCGTCTGCCCCAACTTCCGACGACTGTGTTTGTTACGTGAAGCATAGTTTGTTACGTGAAACTGAAACCTAGAGAAATTTTTGTTTGTTACGTGAAACATACTTTACTTGAGGCGTTTGTTACGTGAGGCGCCTCTGTATAGTCTCCACCTTTGTCTCTTTGTCTCCACCTACCTCTCCTTACTCATGTTGAATTGGGAATGTGCACCTTGAATTGGAAGCAATGAATATCATATACGTTGGGAATGTAAGAAAGTCCTTGTGGGATCAGGTCAAAGGCTCATCCAGACTTAGATTTGGACTCCAGGGGGAAAGCCCACAATGTCTCTCCTACGATCGCTCTCACCAAACCTGGCTGTAGCAGGCTACCACCATCACTAGTAGCCACTGATAGCGCATGTCTTCCAGTACATTGTCCAATCCCTTTTAATGTCAATGCAATTTTTTTCTCCTGGGGGAGAGGGCGGAGGGGCCCATTCTGTGATAGTCTGTAAAGCATCAACAGTATTGATGGCATATTCAATCAATCAATCAATCAATCAATCAAACAAACAAACAAACAAACAAACAAACAAACAAACAAACAAACACATGCCAGCTGTGATTGGCTAGAGATCCTTTTCGAACATATACTTGATACAATGTCATGAAACTTCTCCAGCTGGTAACTTTGAACGTGTAAGGTGCCAGACATGATGATCTGGCCAAGAAGGATTCCACCTGGAATTGAAAGGTTCATAGAGTTGAAAGGGACCTAATAGGTCATTTAGTCCAACATAATGCCTATAGCAGGAAGTCCTCCTACAGCATCTCGGACGGGTGCTTGTCAAGCCTCTCCTTGAAGATCTTGTGAAGGAGGAAGAAATTAGTGAGACAAATTCATAAAACAATTAGAGCAAAAACTCATTAGAAAGAACAATAAGGCTGCAATCCTAAACACACTTTCCTGGGAGTAAAACCCACTGAACACAATGTGACGCCTTGGGGTGTCACAAAAGTGCCGTAAGACACTTCTGTGCCACTTGTAAGGCAGGGTTAGATCAGTACACACATGTGCTGGCCTAGCCACACCACCGTAGGAATGGGGAGACAGGTGAGTGGCACTGGTCTAAATTGATTAGAATTGCACCTTCAGTGAGAAAGGTGGTATACAAATGCGGTGATGGTGATGATGATGATAATGATGATGTATGGAATGGGTTCCTGACACCTTAGCTGAGCCTGGACTGTGCCCTTATCTGAAGGGCAGAAAAGGAACACAGCTGAGGGAGTCCGCAGAAATAATATGTTTACAGTGCTGTCCTCCAGCTGATCTGTGGGGTGGTGAAGTCTTTAAATTATCCCTGCCTTTGGAGTCCAAGTAACTTTTTCTCCATCAAGGGCAAAGGAAAGCAAAAACCTATTACGTTGCAAGAGAAGCAGAGCTGTCAACCCGGAGTCAAGGGAAGAACAAAATAATTGTTTTTGAAGAGCGATGCTTTCTGTGTGTGTATGTGTGTGGCCATAGGGTTTCTTCACACAATCATTTTGTTATTGTTGTTGTTGGATATAGGCTACTAAATCATCTCCCATATATATTTGCTCATGTCGTTCTGTGATTCGGTTGTAATCTCAGTGCGTTGCACCGTCATTGGTATTAATAGCAAAGCCGTCAGAAGTGTTCAGAGGGAAGATGTTCTTAAAAGGTGTTCTTAATTGATTCCCTAAAGCCAAGACATTTGGACGTGGTGTCATCCTGCTCGCTCATTTAGATCAAAGCCGATGAGCGTTCGGGAAGGGAAGCAAAGGGAAGGGAAGAAACACATCATGCGCCGTGATGCGCAAGGGCAGGCTGGGTGTAGACAGTTTCAATCACAGTGCACTCTGCTCGAGGATATGTGGATCTGAGCTCAGAAAGACAAAAAGCAGCTCTCAACACCGACATCTGACTTGGGACACATGTTTCAATTAATACCTTGGCCTTATGTGTCTGCATTAGCTGTGGCAGTGAAAATAGCAGCATAAGACCATATGGAGCCATGCTCGAAATAGCCATGCTGGTAAGAGCACAATCCTAACCATATCTACTCAAAAGTAAGCCCCATTGTGTTCAATGGGTCTTACTCCCAGGAAAGTGTCTTTAGGATTTAGAGCACAATCCTAAACATGTTTGTGTTTAATGGGTCTTACTTCCAGGAAAGTGTCTTTAGGATTACAAACTTAGAGCACAATCCTAAACATGTTCGCACAATCCTAACCATGTCTACTCAAAAGTAAGCCCCATTGTGTTCAATGGGTCTTTCTCCCAGGGAAAGTGTCTTTAGGATCTGTAGTTTTGGGTCAAGAAGCTGGACCAGAAGGATGTAGGTGGAACAGGCATAGAAGGGATGGGAGGTACATGTGCCAAGTCTGGGAGGGTTCTTTGCCAAATGATTTTGTCCTCCTCACTTGGGGGCTGCAATCCTAAACACGCTTTCCTCAGTGAGTAAGTACTATTGTACCCATTGGGACTTACTTCTGAGTAGACATGCTTAGGATTGCACTGTATATCATTTTATACAGATGACGTGCCTGAATACTTCCACAGTCAGGAAAAGACAGCATAGAAAATCAGCATATTGTAGAGAAGGGAAGGCTTCAATTCAACATAAGAACATAAGAGCCCCACTGGATCAGGCCAAAGACCCATATAGTCCAGCATCTTGTATCTCATCAAATGCCTGAAGTTAGCAGAAGACCTGCATCCTAGTGCAGGGTTAGTGCAGGGTTAGTGCAGACCCTCCATCTATCATTCTGAGTTAGCCTACTTATATAAAAATGAGATTGTACATACACATCATGGCTTGTAACCCATGATAGATGTTTCCTCCAGAAGGTGGTCCAGAACCCATGTAAAGACATCAATGCTAGAGGCAAGGAGTTCCAAAGACTAATTACAAGGTGAGTAAAGAAATGTTTTTGTCTAAATTTTTCAACACGCAATTTTAATGAGTGTCCTGTTTTTGTAGTGTGTGGAAGTACATTTGTGTGTAAGTGCACATGCCACGATGATCACATGTAATCTTCTGATTTTTAGAGGTTGCCAACCTTTGAATGTAGGGTGGAAGGGAAGGGCAAGAGGATACAGCTCTCTTTTGTGCTCCCAAAGTTGTCTGGTGGGCCACTTTAAGTTATAGGAAGCTGGATTAGATGGGCCTTTCACCAGATCCAGGAGGGCTGTTCTTGATTTTTTGTGTTCTGATTTTATAGGAGGGAGTTCGTAAGTACAACCTTTAAAAGTACACCTCAATTTTCAGTTACTACCATCATTATCATCATCATCACAAACAACAAGTTTGGGTTACGAGCTTACTGGACATGGCAATGCTGTGGGTGTCATTTATCTTGACTTCAGCAAAGCATTTGACAAAGTCCCACTTGACATTTTAATTAGGAAGTTGGAAAAATATGGGCTAGACAGGGCAATCTATAGGTGGATCTGCAACTGGCTCGATGGCCGCACTCAAAGGGTTTTAGTAAATGGGTCTGCATCAACCTGGAGATCGGTTTCAAGTGGGGTAACCCAGGGCTCTGTCTTGGGCCCAGTCCTCTTTAACATTTTTATCAATGACTTGGAGGAAGGGGTACGGGGGAGCCTGATCAACTTTGCAGATGACACCAAGCTGGGAGGAGTAGCAAACACAACAGAAGACAGGAGAAACCTCCAGGAGGATCTGGATAAACTGGAATCCTGGGCTGTAACAAACAGAATGAATTTCAACAGGGAGAAGTGCAAGGTTCTGCACTTAGGAAATAAAAACCAAAAATACAGGTATAAAATGGGGGATACTTGGCTTGGCAGCACCACATGTGAGCGGGATCTTGGAGTCGCCATGAATTACAAGCTGAACATGAGTCAGCAGTGTGATGTGTCTGCAAAGAAGGCAAATGCCATTTTAGGCTGCATTAAGAGGACTGTAGCTTCCAAGTCACGAGAAGTTCTAGTTCCTCTTTATTCAGCATTGGTGAGACCTCACCTTGAGTACTGTGTTCAGTTCTGGGCACCTCACTTGAAGAAAGATGCAGCCAAACTGGAGCAAGTCCAGAGGAGAGCGACAAGAATGATCAGTGGGATGGAAGGGAAGCCCTACCAGGAAAGGTTGGGGGAACTTGGGATGTTCAGCCTGGAGAAGAGGAGGCTGAGAGGAGACATGATTGCCCTCTTCAGATACCTGAAGGGCCGTCATAGGGAGGAAGGGGCCAATTTGTTCATAGCTGCTTCTGAAAGCAGAACTAGAACCAATGGGTACAAACTGCAAGAGAGGAGATTCCGGTTGGATATCCGGAAAAAATTCCTGACGGTGAGGGCGGTTCGGTAGTGGAACAGATTGCCAAGGGAGGTGGTGGACTCTCCCTCACTGGGGATCTTTAAGCAGAGGCTTGACGAGCACCTCTCGGGGATGGTCTAGGGAGATTTCCTACTGCAGGCAGGGGGTTGGACTAGATGACCTACTAGGTCCCTTCCAACTCTATGATTCTATGATTCTATGAACAACAACAACAGCAGCAGCATTTACATACTGGTTTTCAACAAAAGTTGGCAAAGTGATGTACATGGAAAAATCAAATAATAAATAACTAATAATTAATAACTATTAATAAATAATAATCCAGGAACAGGTTTATTACATAATATACTGTGGAGTAAGCCCATCCTCCAGTCACTTACAACTTCCAATTTATTTTTAGCATAGGGAATAGAGGTTCTACCTTAGAGCCTCTTATCCAAACTACGTTTTTGGCCTCCAAAATAACACCAAAACTGACATGAGTCAATTTTTTAAATTCTCATCATTTTTTAGCACATTTTGATTCATATACAAATACCTAACTCCGGTGATTGATATGTTTTGTGTTGCAAATATAATCAGGAGATGAGATGTGTATTCAGTTACGTACAGTAATTTCTGATTACTGTTCAACCCCCTATGATAAACAGGCCCCTAAGCATACGGGCTTCCCAATCAAATTTTTTATTCGAAACCCCTTTGTCGTAATCTATCTGTCTATCTGTCTATCTATCTATCTATCTATCTATCTATCTATCTATCTATCTATCTATCTATCTCTCTCTCTCTCTCTCTCTCTCTCTCTCTCTCTCTCTCTCTCTCTCACTCTCACTCTCACTCTCACTCTCTCTCTCTCTCTCTCTCTCTGTGTGTGTGTGTGTGTGTCTGTCTGTCTGTCTGTCTGTCTGTCCGTCCATATGTATGTACGTACATCCATCTGTCCGTCCATCCATCCGTCTGTATGTCCCTCCCTCCCTCCGCCCACCTGCCTATCCGTCCATTCATCTGCCCGTCCGCCCGCCCATCCCTCCCTCCCTCCTTCCCTCCCTCCCTCCGTCCGTCCGTCCGTCCGTCTACAGCTACATTTTATTCTACATTTTGTGCTGCTATTTTTAAAGTTCTGGTTTTCGGTTCTGCTTCAGAAAATATACTATGTTTTCTCCCCCAATTTATCTGATGCTTCACTATTTTTCCTGGAAACATCCAACTGCAGGATTGCAAATGACTTAAATGTCATGCTATTTGTCCGTGGCTGCCATAAATACAAATAAGCTGCGGTCAAACAGTCGGGGAAAATATACAAGAAAATTCAAGATATCGATGTGCAAGGCAGGAGGAAGGCCCCGTTCTGAATTATGACTCACGCTGTCCTTCCCCAGAGGCCAAGAAGGCATTAGTCTGTACCACTCAAAGTGGAGTGTGTGTGGCCAAGACAGCCAAAAATAATTTTGGGCAATCCAGATTGCAAGTTTGGGATAGGAGGGGGAGAAAGAATTGTATCTGCGGAATATAAAAAAGAGGGGAGCAGAATTTGTGAGCACTACTGTACCTTTTTCTGCACTTCCTTCTTGATCACATTTCAAGTCATGATCCTGACTGGTTCTACAGATCATGTCCCAAGAAACATATCCTTTGCACCTCTGCATTTAACACCTTTGGTCCACAACACCTGATTCTCATTGCCGTAAATAACTGGATGGCACTGGAGATTCTACTCTTACTAGACTGTGAGCATTTCTGCCTTGATAATTCTCTGCGTTTTCTTCTTGGCAATCACTCCAAATTCATATTTGAATTCATATATGAATTGACTCAAATTCATTCAGTTGGAAGGGATTAGGTCATCTAGTCCAGCCCCGTCTGTAGCCGGAAATCTTCCTAGAGCAGTGGTTCTTAACCTGGGTTCGGTCGAAACCCAGGGGTTCGCTGAGTCAGACTCAGGGGTTTGGCAGAGGTGCGTATCCATTCCGTTCACCAGGGTTGCCAGGTGCATTAATATATGACGGACAAAACATTTTATTTTTTCCAACTATGAAGGGTTCGCTGAACACACGTATGAAACTTGTGGGGTTCAGTACCTCCAACACGGTTAAGACCCACTGTCCTAGAGCATCAACAATAGCTGCTTATAAAAGATGATCATATAGAATGGAGGACAGAGTGCACCTATCTTTAACCATTGCATAGAAGAGGAAATTTAGGCAGGTGCTGCTTTTTAACCCCTTTTATGATGACCTAAATTTGCCTCAATTTCCTTTTTGATGCAATGGGGCACTCCGTCCTCCATTCTATATGGTCACCTGCATTCATCGGAGTCTCTGCTTGAAGATCCCCAGTGAAAGAGTCCACCACTTCCCTTGGCATCTACTCCACTTCTGAACTGTCCTGAGCAGTCAGGGTAGGAACTATTACATATACAAATCGAATGCTCTATCGAATCTAATGTGCACCCCTGTTTTAAAAGGCTTCAGATTTTAAGAAAATGTTTACTGGTGATGGAATGTGCAGCTGGAAAGCAGGTGCAAAATTTAATTTAACTGCATAAACAATAAGTTATATGATAAAAATAATATAACAGGTTTGTGCTATACTTTTTACTGAATTGCAATACCTAATACAGCAGTGGGTTTATGTCACATTTTTATTAACTATAGTTAATCGCTAATCATTAAATAGTTAAGTATAGTTAATAGTTAATAACTATAGTTACCCCCAAATCCAGACTAACTATGGGAGCACATAAGAGACTTTATAGGCACCCATAGTTACTGCACCATCTAGTGAAAACCTATGGGAAATTCATATTGCAATGCAGAGTAAGTTGTTCTTACACCAGAGCAAGGACTCCCCGTGGTTACTCTGGATTTTGCCCTTAGTTAAACTGTTAAAACTGAATCCTGATCTAGACTTGGAGCACAATCCTAATCATCCCTACAATCCAGAGTAACTATGGAAGCACGTAAGAGACATTTACGTCGATGTAGTAATGGCACTACCTAGTAAAAACCTATGGGAAATTCATATTGCAATCCAGAGTAAATTGTTCTTATGTTGGAGCAAGGACTCCCTGTATTTACTCTGGATTGCGCCCCATGTCAACTCAAAAGTAAGCCCATTGTGTTCAATGGGTTGTGTTCTATAATCATCTTGGAACTGGGCCAGCTCCACGATAGGCTAGCCCAAGTGCACTTCAGGATTGCAGCCTTATAATAGGGTGCATAAAAAGTCTCTTGTAGTTACTCTGGATTTGGGGGTTATGATCCCTCTACTTATTCTGCATCGTGCAGCTCTGGCAAACATCCCAAGTAATTGAAGCAGGCTCCCCCAATGCTATCAGATGATTCCTCCCCCCAACTTTCAACCAGGCTCGGATGGCATTTCAGCCGGTGACCTTAGAAGGCAGGCACTGTAACTCATTACGCAAACCCCGGAGAAACCTCTGCAAGGGACGTTCTAATTTTAGCGGCCTTGACTGAGAAAGCTCTAAATAATTGCGGGACAGCAGGAAAATAGGGTCTTTCGCTGGCCACGAATTGTGCGGTGGCGTTTCTATACGTTCTGGCCCTTTGTCATCACCGGTGGCCAGAAGATAAAATCTGTGTTTTGGAAAGAAATCATTTTATTATAAAAAGGCAAGAAAATCATTTTCCTGGGGAATAATAGCTGCTGGCCTTCTGAAGCATGTCTGACTCAGAGATGTCCCTCTGCAACACCTTGCTCCTTTTTGCTGCCCCCTTTTTAAAAAAAGTCTTCACCGACCCCACAGGGGTATTACGTGGATCAGACAGTTAAACTAGCCTGGCTGAGATGCATCTTTTTATCGTTGGCATTTTTGGGGGTCCGGAGGAAAAAAGCCCTGATCTTATTTATGGAGAGCTAAGCTTCATAACACCATTCATGAAGTTTCTCTGACAACTGCAGTTGAATGCCAGACCAAGGTGGGATTATGGAATATTCTGAGGACAGAATTGGAGAGATTGTTCAAGAATCATTGGTTCTGCATGTGAATTATCGCTTGCAGTGAAGATCAGTGGGGATCTACGTGGGCAAAGTATCCATAGATCATGTCTCCCATAGGTCTCCCATATTTAGGTCTCCCATAAGGTGACTGTGACAGATGTGGCACCTTGATTTTTAGGCAGTTCATCAAAAGCAGGGTGATCATATGACATAATCAAAAAGAGAAGGACCCCACCCCAAAATGTAGGACACCTAAGGAAAATGGAGGACACAACAAAATAAAACTTAAAAAATTCATGTGGTTGATTTAAACACTAATCTACGAGTGCAATCATAACAAATTTAGATCAGCCTAAATCACTTGGTATATCTTCCTGAGGATCCATGGGGAGGTTGGCATATGCCAGTATAGTAGCCAAACCCTACCAGGAGTGGGGCAGAAGTTCCTTATGACACTTTTGTGACACACATATGGGACTTATGCTGGGGTTTATGCCGGCCTAACTGGAGGTTAGGATTGCAGCCTATGTGACTTATGATTATATGTAATATAATCATTACATTATATTAATGTATAGTCTCCCGTCAGTCTTGGGAGACTATGGTATTGTGCTTGGCACTGCATACACTGCATGCGAAGCACGAAAGCCTGGGTTAGATTGTTATGGAGGATAGGCTGTTACCCTAGCAGCAAATCCCCCCTCTCCACGCCACTGAATTAGTCCAATGGGAAGGCAGAACCAATACGATTGGATCCAGCTGATGTCGCAGAGCTGGGCTAAGGACAGGAGCTCACCCTGTCTTGTGGGGCCGACCCGGGTCTCGAACCCTGGCCTGCTGGTTAACAGGCACAGTGTCTTAACCGCTTGTGCCACCCACAGCCGGGATGCAGTTTACAGACTCTGGAAAATGCTGGAATAATCAGCACAATATGATGGTGTGTGCCTCCGCACCTGTACACAAGTGTTGCATCTGGCATCCTCAGGAGAGTGAAAAGCACTAGCTCTCTTCTCCGTTCTGAATGAAACAAGCAGTTGAGTATTACAAAAAAAGAAATAGTTTATTATTAAATAATAATAGATATTTAAATAATATACAGCATAATCCTAAACCCTGATTAGGATGGCACAAGTCCTGTGCTGGCCTGGGGGTGTCACAAAAGTGCCATAAGGTACTTCTGCACCAATCATGGGGGGTTGCACACAGCCATGCACCAGCCACTCCATGCCACTGCAGGAACTTGCAGATGGATGGATGGGATCAGCCATGGTTGGGCAAGCCACCTCCTGACCCCTTTCCCTGGCCTAATCTACTTTATATGGGCTACTAAACCATACATGGGCTGCTATTTAGCAGATTCAAGTACGCCTATAGGTTTTGCTGGGTTGCTACTTCGAAAGAAAGGAAAAATATCCCCTTGTGCCAAGTTGACCTCTAGGTGCCTCATTGCAGGCATTGGATACAGCATAGGATGTGGTTATGTGCTTATTCCAGCATAGGTTAAGATTGAGCTACCCAGGATATAAAGGTTTGACCTTTCACCATGGGCAGACTTAAGCTACAAACCAGAGTAACTACAGGACCTTTTAAACTGACACAGTTACGGTGCCACCTATGGGAAACTTATGGGAAATGCATAAAGCAATCCAGAGTAAGGCTGCAATCCTAAAGACACTTTCCCAGGAGTGAGACCCATTGAACACAATGAGGCTTATTTTTGAGTAGACCTGGTTAGGATTGAGCTCTATGTGCTTCTTACATCTTCCACGTGATTTAATTCAGAGCCTTGCAAAGTCCATGCGTGAGAGTTTAACTTAAGCGTAGGAATAAGCCACGTGCAACATATGCACCCTGATGCTCAAATTGAATTTGTAGGGTTAAGGTGGCTTACTACAGGTATGTAAACTGTGACTATTCTAGACAGTACAACAGCAAACAAAAGAGAAAAATTAGAGATGGAAAGGCAGGAGATAGAGGTGTGTGTATATGTCCTTGAGATGCTCCAGGTCAAATAGAAAACCATTAAGTAGGGGGCACTAGATAAGCCCTCGAGTTCCAGTTGCTTATCCCTACCTTACTGCATGCTTTTGATTTTCAGACAAATTTTGTGTTTACATCTCCCACATCTTTCTCCGGAGATGCTTTTCTACTCGTGAGCAAAACACCCATCTCTGCCTTTCAAAAGCATTCAGAGACGGAGCTTGCAAATGTCTGGCGATGCTGGGATTCTGCCCCGTAATTTAATTATTCAACCAACTTCCTGAATAGCTTCATCGGGTCCTGCGCGCATCTGTCGCTGATGTCGGAGCGGTTGAGACTTCTCGATATCTTTCAAATGTGAAATGCGCTGATTAGGTATTGTTAATTGAAAAGTGCAGCCCACAGAATCAGGCTCCAGGTGTTGCGGGTGTTGTAATTACAGATTCAGACATGGCTTTGCATAGATATCTGGGAATGGTCGTTCCAGCGTTTGCTTTGCCTTCTTTCTTTCTTTTTTATTTTTTAATTTTTGTGCAAAACGTTGCTGTCAATTGCAGAGAATCCCATCAAAAGAACGAGACGCATCTGAACGGCTTTTAGCTGAAAACGCAAATGAATATTCGCAGAGAACATTACGCTGCTTTTCCTTGAAATGCATCCCAATTTAAACCATTTATGTAATAGGATAACGTGGGAAGTAAATTATTCAAATAATTGGCTCGGTTTCAAAGTTGTAAAAAAAAAATCTGGTGAAAAAAGGCTGATAGGTTGGAAACTTACTACTAGGTGCAAATGTGAAGTTAATCAGGTTGGGCAACCTGATCATCGGGAGGGATTGTCATGTAGGAATGATAACTACATGTTATCACATGTCTTCTGATCCCCCTGACCAGCAGCTGAGCTGTTGTGATGTCACAGCGCTCCGAGTTTATAAAGTTACTAATAGTTGAAAATTAATGCAACTGCTACGATGGAGACAGGTTGGATTGACATGCTACTTTCGAGATTCAGATGTTTCAGGTGCAAGTCTGACCAATTTAGACTAGTACATCCCACCCACCCAATTCTCCGTTTTCATGGTGGTGTGGGGAGGTCAGCGCATGTCTGTCCACTGGCCATCACAGTTTACTCACCGTGATGATTATATGTAACATTTGGGGTTTAGAGCAGGGATGTCAAACTCTTTTCATACAGAGGGGCACATTAGATGACCAACCGGATTTATTTTCCGGCAATTATAATTTATGCAAATTAGGCTATTTTTAGAGGGTCATCTAAGGGTATCTCCCAAGGGCCGCAATAGCGTTAATTGTGTCTCTCGAGGGTCACAATCCAATGTTTTGCATGTCTACTTAGAAGTGTCCCATATAGTCAATGGGACTTTCTCCCAGAAAAGTACTCAGTGACCAGTACTGGGCTCTTTCTCTCACCCTGGGAAGCTGCTGCTGCTGTGCATGAGCCTTCCTTCCTCCTGGGTTCTTTCTCCAGCTCAAAATCAACTGTGCTGCCACCACTACTGAGCTGCTTCTGGGTTTGGGGAGATCACTGGTGGGCCACAGGTATGCCTGCAAAGGGTCGCATGCAGCCCTTGGGCCACCAGTTTGACATGCCTGGCTTAGAGGCATCGTCACTCTGATGCAAGGGATAGAAACAGGATACAGATATTCTGGTGACTTACGTGCTCCCAGAAGCATCTGGTGGTCCACAGTGAGATACAAGGTGAGCCCTGGGCAGGATCCAGCAGGGCTATTCTGATGATCTTATGGCCTATAGGATGTAAGAACTGTAGGAAGCTATTTTGTTCCAAATGAGAAATCAGTCCAGTAGGCATATTTTAGTATTTTAAAAATATTGTTAGTATTGTTATTACATCGGTCCAACCAAAACAACAAGCTTACTGTCAAATTCTGGAGAACCTGTTATTAGGCCGATGGTAAAGAAAGCAACGAGAGGCAGAGGTTGTTCTGGTCCCCAAAACCAGGCTCTGCATTTTACAAATGCAGGCTCATTGGGATTCATCCGACTAGTTGCTAGACAAATATCAGGCAGATCCAGGAATCCTAAGATAAAGAGTCGATAGTAGTTACACTGCCGTTCTTAAAAATAGCAGAGATCCATCAAGTTGCTTGTCTTTCACTATCAATTAAGCATCACTTGTCATATGAATGTCTTTGAAGATTGTGATGAGAGGGTTCAATTACTCTTAAATCGGGATGAAGTGGGGTTCCATTCCCCCCCTTCCCGCAGATTAAACGGGTGCACGGACAGACTGTTGGTGGTACGAGTGCTGTGATCTCTAACCCGCTGGGGCCAGCTGGAGCCCTTTCTGATTATGTCGGCCTTGATGGGTCTCCTGCCGGCGCAATTGATTTGAGGATCAGGCAGAAACCAGAGGCAGGAGTGCTGATCTCCAAAGTAATTTGCTAGCAGCTTGAAACCGTCCCGGCGGGAGGGCGGCTCAGCCGAGTGGGATTGCATTGTGTTTGCCAAACACACAGTATCCATGCAAAGAAAGCAGTTAGCTTGGTGGCTGGTACTGGTACACGACATATAAGCGGGATGGGTGGGAAGATTTTAAAAAATAATATTTAAAAATTCATTTCCATGTCAGAATCTACACATGTCGGTGGTAGCTTTTCAATGACTGTGTTCTTATGAAACCTAAGCGGTGGTTCTCATACTTTTTAGCACCAGGACCCAATTTTTAGTATGATAATTCTGTTGGGACCCATCTTGTTCAACTGGAAGCAATGGCATCAATTTGGGCTTCACACCCAAGTTGTGATCAATACCATCACATAGTGTGTTTGTGCAAAACTCAGAATTCAAATATTCCAGCTCAGAAGTCAAAGCAGGTCACAAACTTGGATCCTTCCCCAACCATGCACAGTGGCAGAGCCAAGGGAGTGCAGGGGGTTAAAAAGTTAACCGGACAAAAATTTGGAGGGGGGGGCACAAGTTTTGGGATGCAAACAGATCCCCTGTGAATACCAAAGCACACTTGTGGTACCTTCCCCTAGTTGGACAGCATTTCCTCCTCTTCAACAAGCCTGTGATTTCAGATCTGCCAGCCTCTGCACTGGTGGTAATGGGAGAATGGATGTTGCTCGATGGCATCTGAGAACATTGCAGGAGTTACTAAGTATAGATTTCTAGCAGTCAAGAATTTGGTTTAACCCAGTAGAATAGAATAAATTCTATTATTTGAATAAAATATTTTTCAAATAAATTATAATAATTCTATTATTTGAATAAATAAACAGAATAAATTCAAAATTTGTAATTTGTTTTTCCAGATCACACAATGTACTTTGGTACAAAAGTGTCTGTTTGTAGGTGCAATCCTAACCAATTTAGGATAGTGCAACTCACTCATCTGCCTGTTCCCATGGTCGTGTGGGATGCTGGTGCATGTCTGTGCACTGGCCTAAGACCCCAGGAGTGGCACCGAAGTACCTTATGGCATTTTTGTGCCACCCCCAGGCCAGAATGGGACTTGTGCTGGCTTAACTTAGCATACTGGGATTTTTTATCACCTAAGACCACACGGGTCAAGTTTGACCCGTACGACCCTGTACTATAGTTAGGTACATATAATGTACATATAATGAATAAATGTTGTATCAAGTTTTAGTATAATTATTTTTATTGTGAAATAATGATTTTAATATAATTTTTATCACCTAAGACCACATGGGTCAATGTTGACCCATATGACCCTGTACTATAGTTAGGTACATATAATGTACATGCGGGCTGTGGGTGGCGCAAGCAGTTAAGACGCTGTGCCTGTTAACCAGCAGGCCAGGGTTCGAGACCTGGGTCGGCCCCACAAGACAGGGTGAGCTCCTGTCCTTAGCCAGGCTCTGCGACGCCAGATGGATCCAATCATATTGGCTCTGCCTTTCCATTGGACTAATTCAGTGGTGTGGAGAGGGGGGATTTGCTGCTTGGGTAACAGCCTATCCTCCATAACAATCTAACCCAGGCTTTTGTACTTCGCATGCAGCGTATGCAGCACCAAGCACGATATCATAGTCTTTCAAGACTGACGGAGGCCTACTTTTTTTATAATGTACATATAATGAATAGATGTTATATCAAGTTTTAGTATAATTACTTTAAAATAAATTATGAATTTTAATTATAATTTTAGCTAGCAAAATATTGAATAACCAGTGAAAGGCAACATGGGTCAAAAAGGACCTTACCTGGGATAATATGTATAAATTGGAATTTAGATGGAATTTACAGAAAAACTGTATATTCAAAACTTTCATGCTTTTGGATTTGTAACTATCTAATTAGCAGTAAAAAAAAAGTCAGAAAGTCTTGTCAAGTAATAATAATAAAATCTAGTAAAAATCACAACACAGACTTCCAACCAGGTCAAATTTGACCCGGTTGGTATTCTAAGGGTACTGGAGATAGGATTGCAGTGGCTGTGTGTATGTGTGTGTATACACACACATGTGTGCGTGCATTCCAGAGCTCACATACATGTTATTCATAGGTACATAATTCTGGATTTTATCACTGACAAGATCTGAATGGCATGATTGAATTGGGAGGTTGCAGGTGTGCTGAAAGTGCTGTGGGGGGGGGACGACTACAAAATAGGGACTGAATACTCTCTGAAAAGCTGACAGTAAATAACAAGGAGGGGAAAAAAAGCAGGAGGAAAAAGAATTATTTGGCATTAAAGCCATCCTTTGCAGGCAGTATCGCAGGTGGGACAGGTACGCCAATGGGATGCTTATGGGAACTCTTCCAGGCACACAACAGAAGCCAGCCTAGCCCATTAAACACCTGCAAACTGTGGGCAGACAGCTGTTTCGTTCCCTGCTGGAGATCCCACTCCTCTGGAATCACATTGGAAGCATTTTGGGTTCTTGGCGGACAGAATTCACATCCATCTGCCTGGATGGCTCTGGGCCATTCAGACAAGGCCAATCGTTTCCTTGGGGTATTGGAACTGAGCAAGGAAACAGTTTGGATCCTGCAAAAATTCTACCTGCGCTCGCTTCTATAGAAAGCACCTCCTCTGTGTAAGAACAGCAGCCAAACTTTGTCCTCTCGGGGATCTTGGATCTAATCATAGAATCATAGAGTTGGAAGGGACCTAGTAGGTCATCTAGTCCAACCCCCTGCCTGCAGCAGGAAATCCCCCTACAGCATCCCCGACAGGTGCTCGTCGAGCCTCTGCTTGAAGATCCCTAGTGAGGGAGAGTCCACCACCTCCCTTGGCAATCTGTTCCACTACCGAACCGCCCGAATCTAGTTGAGAGTTTGCACTCACTCACTCACTCACTCACTCACTCAAACAATCAATCAATCAATCAATCAATCAATCAATCAATCAATCAATCAATCAATCAATCAATCAATTTACATTTATCGGATTAAAAACATACAAAACAGTACAGTAGTAACTCATAGGATCATATGACATAACCAAATAAAAGAGGACAAGCCCACCAAAGTGCATGAAAAATGTAGGACATGTCAATATAAAAACTAAAAACACTCATAGATATTGCTTTCATGTGGTTAAACTAAATACTATTGGTGCAATTCTAAAAACACTTTCCTCGGAGTAAGACCCATTGTACACAAAGGGGTTTACTTTTGAGTAGATGTGGTTAGGATTGTGCTCCTTATTACTTATTTTGAAATTAAAAACTATATTTATTAAAAGTATTATATTTATTTGAAACGATATGAAATTTATATATATTTTATTAATTACAAGAAGGCTGCTTGCTACCTGTTCGCAAGGAAAAGGAGGACGATGAAGATTTCTTTCCTGGACAAAAGACTGAAAAAGAGGACTTGTCCTGGAAAAATGGGATATATGGTCACCCTGCAATGAACCCTTAGAGTGTCCACAGCTACTCAATCCCCAAGATTTCAGTTTAGAACATTACTTTCTGAGCAGTTACTCTTAAACTGCTATCCTAACCTCCCTTACTTGGGAGGAAGCCCCACTGACTATAATGGGGCTTACATCTGCGTAGCCAGGGATAACATTGCACGCAATGGACTCAGCTAGAATTTATTGCAGAATTGTGTAATCTTTTTTATCATTATCAACACATTCACACCAATAGAAGTCAAAGCAACATTTATTGTGTTTGAAGACTTTTGGCACTTCTTGCAAGCAAATTCATGGGTTTAGCTTCTTCTCTGCACTGTTTTGCTGCCAAATGTTCTCTAATTTCAGAATCACATCCAAACTGGAACATTCAATGGAGCTGAACAGATTAGTGGGGGAAAAAATGCTCACCTTGCTGCACATTTGTGTTGCTTTATTGTTGTTTGGCATCCTTTTGGCCATCTGACTGCTGTGTCTCTGCGGCATAATTCTCGTCCTCCACCTAAGTAGTCCTTGATCTTATTTGAGCACACAGCGCATCATGCAATTGTGGCAATGCTACTTCTGATGTTATAACACGACTGGCATTTTTGTCCACCCAGGAAACTGCCTTCTACAGAAAGCCTATTGTGCACTTTATTTTGTGGTCGTTCTAGGGTTGCAAATTCATAGAATCGTTGAGTTGGAAGGGACCTGATAGGTCATCTAGTCCAAACTTTTCACTTCAAGGCTCCTGGACCGTTAAATGAAGGAATTCATGTGCAGCTTCTCATCTCACAGATCACAACATGAAATTCCCTCTTCTACACACCTGTTAAATTACACCAGGTATTAAAACTCATGGGAAAATGGTACTGTTTGCAAATGTCTGCAAATTATTGGTGAAGACGTTTCAGAATTCCAAGTCTTTAGAAACTACCCCCTTATCATTAGGAAATAATCAGATATTTATGGTCACAAGGGTTGGGTTCCCAATCCTGAGTTCCCCTGCACTGATGTAGTGATGCTGATGTGGCTCTTGCAGGGAAGAACTGGAGGAAAAGGAAATTTTTACTCCTTACCCCAAGTAAGCCCCAGCTGGCACAATGGGTCACAATGGGTGACCCAACTCATCCCTATGACAAATATATTTCTGAAAGCTTCCCAGTCCTGAAAATGTCCACTTTTCAGGCAGGGTGACCGTATGCTAGCACCCAGCCTAGTGATGGAGGAGCGCACGGCTGGACTAGGAAGTGTTGGTTCCGGCATGCATGCACTATGCAGCCAGGAGGCTGCACGTGCATTTTAAAAAACATGGATGCCTCAGCCAGCAAGACTTAGGGCAAAATCCAGAGTGACTATGGGGAGTCCTTGCTCCAATGTAAGAACAACTTACTCTGGATTCCAATATGAATTTCCCATAGGTTTTCACTAGGTGGTGCAGTAACTACAGCTGCACGTAAAGTCTCTTATGTGCTCCCTTAGTTACTCTGGATTTGGGGGTAGGGTGCCATGCTGCAGCTACTGCCCATAAGTGCCCCCAACTGCCCCTACCAGCCTCCCACCCCCCAGAATTGGGCGGACATGGCCCTATTGGACTGGACCAGTCTGGTCCAATAGGTAAAAGCCAGACATGTCTGGTCAATTCTGGCTTTATGGGGGCCCTGACTGAAGGCTTCCCTGGCCTTTGTAAGGCTCTTTAATAAAGGAATTAAAAATGTCACTTTCAGGGTTTTTTAAAAAATGGAAATCATTGTTTTGGCCAAAGTGGCCATTCTGATGCCACAAAGGGTGTGGGCAGACATGCACCGTCTCAGCCAGGCACAGAAAAGCCTCCAGAGGTGCACACAGTGCGGCTCCTCTTGTCTCCAGACAGTGCATAAGGAGGCCACATCCACAGACTACTGAAACTGTGTATATGGGTTCTGCAGAATGGGGGCCCCCTTATACTGGGTTTTCACCGAATGAACCTCTTCCATTCTATGATCCCATGCCCTGAATGTCTCACATCTGTTAACATAATGCTTCATGCAGTCACACATCCTTTAATGTTAGTGGACAAGCATTCTCTTGCTTTGAGGAGGCCTCTGTGACTGATTCCCCCATCATAGGATGCAGGGCACACCCCGTTGGTACAGCTATATCAATGCTGGAACGTTGGATAGATCAGGCCCTTCCTAGAATTGAATCAGTTGGCATACTGGATTGCAGAGTCCTGATCCTTATAGTGACCTCCTAAATGTGAGAAGCGTATTTTATGCCAATAAAAATTTCTGATTCTGAGAAGCATATAAGGTTTAGCCCTAAAAGCTCAACACTTTTATATGGTGTGCTTTGCAGCAGAAGAAAAAGTAAGGCTAAACATTCCATAAAAAGATAAAAGGTTCTCTTTTATTTTTACTTTTTTCAGAAGAGGACTGAGAGCATTTCATTCCCATTATTTGACGTGAAGACTTTTTTTTATTTTGCTACAAGATTATGCAAGCGGAATGCGAGAATCCAGATCAAGGGAGTCAGGCTATTGGGAAGACAGAGGCGGAAATAAATCAAGCGCCGGGCTGACAGCCCCCAAATGAAAGTGTTGCTATCAGAGCTACAAAATGCCACATAATTGATAGAAGAGGGAGATGGGAGAGAGAGAGAGAGAGAGAAAGAGAGAGGGAGACTGAACAGCTTGCCGGGAGAAGGCTTCCTATATGCTCCATATATATATGTATTTACAAATATGCTAACTGGAAACGCGTTGTGGTTGTCAAATACATGGTGAATATCTTGCAAAAGCTTGGAGTGGTCCAGGGAGAACTTGAGATGTGTTAAGAATTGGTGCCTGGATCTCTCAGCTCTTAGCTTCTGAGATGTTTCAATGCAATGTCTCAACAGGAGCCATTTTATTAAAAACAGACAGACAGACAGACAGACAGACAGACAGACAAAACTGACCATGGCTTTCCCAACAAATCATTTGCTGATATGAAAACCCACCAAACCTATTAGCGATGGAGCTCCTGTAGATTCAGAGGTGTCCCTACCACGGATTACACCTAGGGTGGCAGGGCCAAATATGCACATGCAACATAGAATCATAGAATCATAGAGTTGGAAGGGACCTAGTAGGTCATCTAGTCCAACCCCCTGCCTGCAGCAGGAATTCCCCCTAGAGCATCTCCAACAGGTGCTCATTGAGCCTCTGCTTGAAGATCCCCAGTGAGGGAGAGTCCACCACCTCCCTTGGCAATCTGTTCCACTGCCGAACCACCCTCATCGTCAGGAATTTTTTCCGGATTTCCAGCCGGAATCTCCTTTCTTGCAGTTTGTCCCCATTGGTTCTAGTTCTGCTTTCAGAAGCAGCTATGAACAAATGAGCCCCTTCCTCCCTATGACGGCCCTTCAGGTATCTGAAGAGGGCAATCATGTCTCCCCTCAGCCTTCTCTTCTCCAGGCTGAACATCCCAAGTTCCCCGAACCTTTCCTCGTAGGGCTTTCCTTCCATCCCACTGATCATTCTTGTTGCTCTCCTCTGGACTTGCTCCAGTTTGGCTGCATCTTTCTTCAAGTGAGGTGCCCAGAACTGAACACAGGACTCAAGGTGAGGTCTGACCAATGCAGAATAAAGAGGAACTAGAACTTCTCGTGACTTGGAAGCGCCAGACCTCTTAATGCAGCCTAAGATGGCATTTGCCTTCTTTGCAGACACATCACACTGCTGACTCATGTTCAGCTTGTGATCCACGGCGACTCCAAGATCCCGCTCACATGTTGTGCTGCCAAGCCAAGTATCCCCCATTTTATACCTATGTTTTTGGTTTTTATTGCCTAAGTGCAGAACCTTGCACTTCTCCCTGTTGAAATTCATTCTGTTACAGCCCAGGATTCCAGTTTATCCAGATCCTCCTGGAGGTTTCTCCTATCTTCTGATGTGTTTGCTACTCCTCCCAGTTTGGTGTCATCCGCAAATTTGATCAGGCTCCCCCGTATCCCTTCCTCCAAGTCATTGATGAAAATGTTAAAGAGAACCGGTCCCAAGACAGAGCCTTGGGGGACCCCACTAGAAACTGACCTCCAGGTTGACACAGAACCATTTACTAAAACCCTTTGAGAGCGGCCATCGAGCCAGTTGCAGATCCACCTAACAATTGCCCTGTCTAGCCCATATTTTTCCAACTTCCTAATTAAGATGTCATGTGGGACTTTGTCAAATGCTTTGCTGAAGTCAAGATAAATGACATCCACAGCATTGCCATGTCCAGTAAGCTCGTAACCCCATCAAAAAAGGAGATCAGATTTGTCTGGCAAGATTTATTCTTGGTAAATCCATGCTGGGTTGTTTTGATCACCGAGTACTTGTCTAGATGTGCACAAATTGTGTGTTTTATGATTTGCTCTAATATCTTGCCCGGGATTGAAGTCAAACTGACTGGTCTATAATTTCCCGGGTCTTCTTTTTTCCCCTTCTTAAAGATTGGGACTACATTTGCCCTCTTCCAGTCCAGTTCCTCTTTCTTCTAATGGCCGTTGGGGGCACAGTGGCAGTGCTTGGGGGTTCTGGAAGTTCAGGAATGATGTAACGTCATAATCACAGCACACTTGACTTTCTGGGCTCTCGCACCTTTGGAAGGCTTTCCCATCACTCTGTCCTACATTGCAGATGACACTGAACTATATGTGCACACTGTTGCTGTGGGTGGCGCAAGTGGTTAAGACCACTTGTTAACCAGAAGGCCAGGGTTAACAGTGCCTGTTAACCAGAAGGCCAGGGTTCGAGACTCGGGTCCCCACAAGATAGGGTGAGCTCCTGTCCTTAGCCCAGCTCTGTGACACAGCTGGATCCAATCGTATTGGCTCTGCCGTTCCATTGGACTATTTCAGTGGCGTGGAGAGGGGGGATTTGCTGCTTGTTATGGAGCCTATCCTCCATATCAATCTACCCAGGCCTTCGTGCTCCGCATACAGCGTCAAGCATGATATCATAGTTTGTAAAGACTGATGGATGCCAAGTTTAAGTTTAAGTTATGGGGAGGCCTATGTAGTGATCTCTTCCCAAATTGCCTCCCATTTATTCCAGCTTGCCCCCCCCCCCCATTTATTCCAATACACTGCCATAGCGCTGCATATTGTCTATGTGACAATAATTGAATCGCGATGCAGTTTGGGATCATATTCCCAAAGAAAGACCTCCCTTCAGAGCACCACATTTTTTCAGTGCACGCCAATGTTGTCTAGATAAAAACATTGGCATAGAGGTGGTACTCATAACGGGAATGTGGGAGCTGTGCTTCCCACACCCTCTTACTACTCCGTATGCATTTCCCGTTAAGTTATACTTTGATATAGTTAACAGGAAAGGCTTTCCTGAACATGTAGCATCAATGCTCAGTTTCTGAGTGTAGAGCTGCTGATCTGGACTGATGGACCAGTGTATATTTTAACCAAAAAATAAAAAATGAAAAATCAGACACACAGACCATAATGTCTACTTTGGCCGTCTGTCATGCTATGAAATGTCCAATGCACATGCCAGCATCATGTGTGTCCTCGTCATAGGGCGCAATCCAGAGTAACTACGGGGAGTCCTTGCTCCGGTGCAAGAACAATTTGCTCTGGATTGCAATATAAATTTCCCATAGGTTTTCACTAAGTGGTGCAGTAACTACGGGTACACGTAATGTCTCTTATGTGCTCCCGTAGTTACTCTGGATTGTAGGGATAGAGTGTGTCCATCATGTTCTAGGATGGATTTCCTGCTGCAGGCAGGGGGTTGGACTAGATGACCTACTAGGTCCCTGCCAACTCTATGATTCTATGTGTGTCCATCTCCATCAAAATGGGTTAGAGAAACTGGTCCCCACCAAACCAAAATAGCTGGACATCTCCTAAAATTAAGATCCAGTGGACCATGCAAGGAAATTCTATGCAACATGTCAATGTGCTTCACTGAACATTGGAATGCTTTCCTTCCCTCCCACCCTGTACCTGTCGGACACGCATCGTAAATAGATATTGATGCTTAATATGGCTTTCTCTGCACACGTAATTGTATTAGAGTGAAGGCTGATCCGAGAATCTGCGGGCCGAGCTTCGGAGCTGAACAGAGCACTTGTTTGTGATTGGGAAAGGCCTTTGACAGAATTTCATTCACTTAGCGCAACTCTATTCGACTCCCATTTATAAGATGGTAATGAGGAAGGCATTGCATTGCAATGTAACGGGGAAAAAAATGGGAGAGCTGCCTTTTATGTGACAAGCTGTTGTTAGGTTGCCTTAAAACCCCAATTGGCCAAATCAGAAGATCAAATGCAGCAGCCCTTTTGCAATCTCAGTTGCAAACTTCACATTTCAATGCCTTATTTGTTTTAATTGAATCACAAACAACATGCCATTCCTTTTGAAGATGGCACTTATCTTGCTTTGGCAAAAGTCAGGGTATCACGTTGGATATACACGTGTGTATACCCGCAACGGCTGTGTATCTCACCCTTCCTCGGAGAAGCTCGGCACATTGAGAGCATGATTTAAGTCAGAGCCTTGCAAACCCCATGCGTGACAATTTAACTTAAGGGATAGGAATAAGCCTATGTTCAAATTGAATTTGGTTGAATTGAATTTGGTGCACCAAATGTGAGATTCCTCCAACCACAAGAGAGTGATTTTGAGTGTGCTCAGTGTTTGGATGCGTGCGTCTTCTTGAACGTGAGATGTACGGGGTGGGGATGTGTGCGGAATCTGTCTCTCAAAGGCCACTTGCAAGCGAATAACACCAAGATACAGATATCTTGCTGGCTTCTTGAGGCATCTAGTGAGGCCACTGTGAGTTAGCTGGACTGGATGCTAGACCACATGAACCCATGGCCTAATGTTTCAGAGAAGGAGTCTTATGCACTGATACCTCATTGGCTCTGAAACATAGAGCTCTGGGTGGTGCAAGTAGTTAAGACACTATGCCTGTTAACCAGAAGGCCAGGGTTTGAGACCCGGGTCCCCACAAGACAGGGTGAGCTCCTGTCCTTAGCCCAGCTCTGTGACGCAGCTGGAATCAGTTGCATTGGCTCTGCCGTTCCATTGGACTATTTCAGTGGCGTGGAGAGGGGGGACTTGCTGCTTGGGTAACAGTCTATCCTCCATATTAATCTATCCAGGCCTTCATGCTTCGCATGCAGCGTCAAGCACAATACTATGGTCTTTCGAGACTGATGGATGCCAAGTATCGGAAACATAGGAGAAGTGGCCATAGAAGTTCTGGTGACACTCAACTTGCCAGATGGTTGTCGAATATCTGCAGCCGGAGGAAGATGGGCAGAAAATTCATTACTACAGTCATCCTAGAAACAGAGCTACAAAACCAGAAGGTGCCTCCTGGAAACAGGGTGTGATATCAGAACAGGTGAAGACTACAGAGAAGATCACAGAAGTCTTAAGAAGACAATTGCTGGTATAGGGGCTGGTATAGGGGCAGGTATAGGGGCTGGTTGGAAGCCCGGCAGAGTGAGGTTTGTGGACCGAGACTCTGACAACTGGGTCTGTTTTCTCCCCACTCTTGGAATGGTTCCAAAGGGGTAAAGTTCCCTCCAAGAATGTCTGCTCTGTCTCCTTCAAGGTCCTTCATTGTGTATGACCCACATCAGTGCATCACTATGGGCAAAATCCAGAGTAACTACGGGGAGTCCTTGCTCCAGTGTAAGAACAACTTACTCTGGATTCCAATATGAATTTCCCATAGGTTTTCACTAGGTGGTGCAGTAACTACAGGTGCACATAAAGTCTCTTACGTGCTCCCGTAGTTATTCTGGATTTGGGGGTATGTGTATGTTGGGGATGACGACAGTACTCTGAGCTCTTGGGTTGCGCAATCAATAATTTTACAACCCCCCCCCCCCCCAAAGATGGTCATATGCAACATCTCATGAGCACACCCAAGGCTTTCACACCCTTAATATGGAGGCGATAGGAGCATGATGTGCTGGAGGCAATTTTGTAAGAGTGCTCTGATGTGGTGAGCATACTGAATTGCTGCATGCTAGGAGACGTTTTGTTTCATAAACTTTTAGCACCGTCTGCGGTACTTTTAAAAGACGTGGGCAATAGCAGGGTTTTATCTCTGGGGGACTGAGGCATCTGTACAGAGACTTCCCTAGAGACCAGTCTGTGAACTGGTGTGTGCCTGAAACTTGATAAGGGACTCCCAGTTTGAACATACGAATGATGTTGGGGAAGGAAGATCCTGTGAAGTGAAATGTCTCACTAGTTTTAATGTGAGAAAAACAGGGATGTCCAGAGACTCTCTCAGAAATGTTATATATCTTGTTATATAGAAATTTGTATGGCTTCCTTTAAAAAAAAATTCTCAGATATTCCTTCCTAGAAGGAACTCTGATATATTTACTCTGGGGGTGAAATTTTGAAGGATACGTGGACATGGACACAAATGATGGACACACTCTAAGACAGGGGTCCTCAAACTTTTTAAACGGGGCCGGTTCACTGTCCCTCAGACGCTGTCGGGGGCCGGAGAGTGAGAGGACTTATGTAGGACAAAATGTAGGTTGTCCTACATTTTTTAAATGTTAAAATGAAGGAAAAATGCTTGTATTGCTTTCCTGTACTTAATTTCAACACTTTTGAAATAGAAAAACTTTTAACATGCCTGATTCTCACCCAGACATGCAAGACGCCCTCAAAGCAGTTTTTACTTCAACATATTTAACTTAACATATTTTTCAACAACATATTTTTCATGTCAGACTTAAGACATATAATTGTAAGACACCCTCAAAGAAATTTGCAGCAACACAAGGAATGTCAGTGACATGCACTGACACACACCATGCTCTCTCTTTCTCTCTCTCTCTCTCACACACACACCCATGTATTCTTACACACACACACACAAGCACAAGCTCACCTCAATTTTGAGCTTGCTGTTCAGGAATTTTGCCCAAGCCTATGCATGTCTACTCAGGAGTAAGGCCCATTAGAGTCCATGAGGCTTACTCCCAGGAAAGTGTGGATGGAAAGGTGGCCTTAATAGCCCAGCTCTCTGCTTGTCTACTCAGAAGTAAGCCCCTGGCAGCTGGGGGGCCGTGAGAGAGTGGCGGGAGGCACGCATGCCAGCCTCAAGCCCCTGGTAACTGGGGCGGCCACGCAAGGGAGGCGAGAGGCACGCACGCGCCAGCCTGAAGCCCTGGGACGGTCACGAGAGAGCAGCTGAAGGCGTGCGCGCCAGCCTCAACCCGGGCCCCTGGCAGCTGGGGCGGCCGCGCGCTCCAGCCTGAAGCCCCTGCTCCAGCTGCTGCGCAACATTTTAAAAAAATTTTTAAGGGCCAGCTTGAAGCTGCCCAAATTCCGGAGCCTGGAGGGGCTCTCTCCCTTTGCACAGGGCTGCCACGACTGGCGGATCTTCGCCGCGGCAGCCTTGAACTGCCCCCAAGTGCCCACAAAGTGCCTCCCAAACCCCCCAAAAGACCGGCGGGCCGGATTGAGGCCTCTGGCGGGCCTGATCCGGCCCGTGGGCCATAGTTTGAGGATCCCTGCTCTAAGACATGGACACACATGATACTGGCATGTGCATGGACTCACAAAGGAAAAGCACTGTCCTCATTGTGTCACCATGGAAGAAGGTGGTGTCGACAGGTGGAGGGATGATCCCATACTGCCCAAGCTAATATTTGACCATTTTTGGCCTGATCCAGGACTAGCTGCCTTGCACTCAATGGTGATGAGATGGTGATGCAAATGGTGTTTTGGGCCAAATCCCAAATAATTTTCCAGCAGCAATGCAGCAGCAATGTAAACACTCCCTTACCTTGGAGTGGCTTCTATGTCTGCCAACCTTGACACAGGATGCATCATATGCCCCCCTTGGCATGGTTCCATCTGTGCTGGACAGTTGGATAGGACTGGATCGGAATGACTAACATTGGTCCCAAAATAAGACATTGTACATCAATCAATCAACAGTATTTATATATCACTTTTCAACAAAAAGTTCACAAAGTGGTTTACAAAGAAAAACAAATAACCAATGGCTCTATTGATAATAAGATAACTAATGGATGGACATGGGATTCTCCAGTAATACCCTAGTAGTTCATGCAACTAATCCGACTATAACTTTTCAGCAGCCAGAGTTTATTTTGCATTTTGGTGTTTTTCAATTTGGCAAATTAAATTGAAACGCACTGTCACCGCATAGCGAGGGAAACAATGTCGAAAATAATTGGTGGCACCGTATTGATAAATGCTTGGCGCAGTCAGAGCAATATGCCATCTATCATCTGGGTTCACGTTTGATGGCATCATGCAAACTAATTTGAGGCAGATGTCCTCTGCGGTAACCTTGAGCGGTCTTGCAAGTTGGGCTGGAGGAAAGTAATAATCCCTCATTAACTACTAGGCACGACACATGCTGTATTAAGAGGTGGGAAGGAAGGCTTAAGGAATGCAGTCAGTGATGTGTGTGTGTGTGTGTGTGTATATATATATATATATATATATATATATATATATATATATATATAATTTTTATTATGTTTTAATCTTTATGATAATTTTAATGGTGTTTTATTCTGTTGTTAGCCGCCTTGGGCTCCCAAATAAATTAAAATAAAAAAATATATAATCATATAATCACATACATATGTAATTATGAATGTATGTATGTATGTATGTATCTACTAGTGCTCGCTTTAAATGCCACAAACATGCCATAAAGCAGTGGTTATCTTTACTTGAGTGCCATTTTTGGAAGAAAGGCAGTACACCAACCAACCAACCAACCAACCAACCAACCAACCAACCAATCAACCAACCAACCAATCAATCAATCAATCAATCAATCAATCAATCAATCAATCAATCAATCAATCAATCATACAGCCCAGTTCACAGTCTATCAGCAATATGGGACACCACTTGTCATTCTGAGCACACCACAATCTTCCAAAATGAGGGAGCCACAGGCATAAGTACCAAATGTGTATCAATGCACAAAAAACATACAGTGCACAAAAGTGGAAAATGTGATTGTGTTCCTGTGCAATGAAGTGTGTGCTGCAAAGAAAAAGTGTTGCACGGTGTGCGATTAGGAGCTCGCATTAAATCAGGTGGAGTGTGCCAGTTTGCCGTCAATCACATAATAATACCTTACTTTGATTGTACTCCTTTGAACTCTACTTGAGCATGAGTGAAAGATGCAACTCGTAATATCCAGTGCGCTTATCAAGCCTGTCCCAGCCCAGATACTGTTTAGTTGTTAGAGGGATTATAAGATCCTTTGGCCTCTTGACTCCATTCTGACTCATTCGACCCTACAGTCAATATTTATCTTGCACACCCCCCTTAAATCTGTCTCTAGGTTTGCCTGCTTCAAACTCTCAAGGGCAAAACCACATCATTGATTTTGCTACCACTTTCAATGGAAGGAGGCGGCATGAGATAGCATTTTCCATTATGCTTGAAGAAGATGCTTGTAATTAGGCAATTGTAGTAATGGCCCCATTCTCAGATGGAAGAGCTTTCTTCCTTATTTCCCATTAAGTGCGCCAGGGAGTTTATTTGCAGAGAATTGAGTTTAATTCAATTAACAGGAATTGTGAGACATTTACAACACAAGGTATATTAGCATAGTACGTTGTTTGTAATGAGAGCCAAAATGCATTTAGGGGAAGAGCTAATTATCTGAGGTTTTTTTAAAAAAAAATTCTCTTTTCTTTCCTATAATACGGAAAGTTTATTCCAAATATCAGAATCCCCTTTGCGTTAATTAATGGCTAAGAGTGAAAGTGCATTGTGGAGGTTTTGCGCGAGACTCTCCTTAGAGTTCTGCCTCGCATTAACAACCACAGTTACCTTTCGTTTTTGCAAGCAAGTCAGAAACTTGGCTCCTTGTTTGGAAATTTGACAACATCAGCACCTGCAAAGAATAAAACCTCCCATTTTAAGCCTGGCCCAAAGGGAAACTCTAGACCAGGCTTGTCCAACAAGAGGCTTGAGGGCCACATTTGGCTTAGAAAGCCCATAGATGCGGCCCTTGGGGCCCCTTGTTGGACAAGCCTGCTCTAGACTTAAAAACAAGTCCATGATTCTATCACAGTTAAGCACTTTAAGACTGCAATTCTAGGCATGCTTTCTTGGGGTAAAATCATGAGCAGCCCAATCCTAACGTGCACTGGTAGAATGGGACCACATGGCATACAGATTAAAAAGAGGCTGGAGTTCTACTCAGATGGAAGCAGGGTGACCATATATTTCCGAGACATACGCCCAAATCCAGAGTAACTACAGGAGCACGTAAGAGACTTTACATGCACCCATAGTTACTGCACCTTCTAGTGAAAGCCTATGGGAAATTCATATTGAAATCCAGAGTAACCCTACAATCCAGAGCAACTACGGGTGCACGTAAGAGACTTTACGTGCACCCATAGTTACTGCACCATCTAGTGAAAACCCATGAGAAATTCATATTGCAATCCAGAGTAAATTGTTCTTACACCAGAGCAAGGATACCCCGTAGTTACTCTGGATTGCGCCCTAAGTTGTTCTTAAACCAGAGCAAGGACTCCCCATAGTTACTCTGGATTTTGCCCATATCCTCTTTTTTTATGCAGGACATAAATTAAACGCTAAAAAACTTCATATATATTGCTTTTATGTGGTTACTTTACTTATTATTGGATTCAAAACTATTACATATACTTTATTAGTTACAAGAAGGCTACACACTACCTGCTCACAAGGAAATGGAGGACAAAAAAAATTTTTTCCCAGGAAACAAGGCTAAAAAAGAAGTCAACTTCCAATATGAATTTCCCATTGGTTTTCACTAGGTGGTGCAGTAACTATGGGTGCATGTGAAGTCTCTTATGTGTTCCCGTAGTTATACTGGATTTGGGGGCAAGTGGATTCATGAAGGTGCATCAGGACTGGGAATGATCGGGATTCAGGGTCCACCAGCCTGTGTGTAGGATGAATTTGTTCCTCTGTCAAGCCCGATCCATCTTTCATCCTGCCCTATCACTGTCTCTTTCTGCCCATCCTTCCCCCATCCCAGACATCCCTTGCCCTCTTTCACCCGTTGAATTGGTTTACCTACTATGGCAGGTCTTCCATTGTCTGTTGGTGGGTACGAAGAAGGTCCAACCATCAGATGCCTGGCTTCATCCATCAGCAGACGTTCCCTTTTTCTGCCATAAAGCAGAATCCACTGCCATAATATATGGTATGCCAGCATACGAGTACGAGAAATGTTAAACTTAAGGCTTGCCAGTATACCGGTACAGCAAATGTTATCATTTAGACATCTTTACAATCACACTGTAAATCATCCCAAAATGTGATTGCCAGCCATTTAATTTTATTTTATATGCCAGAAAACCGCCACAAGTGTGGTTTACTTTGCAAAGACCCAGTTATTTCTTGGTGATCATCCCCCATTTCCTGTTCCAAATGAATTCACAAATGGGAATTTCTAGCCCCATAAATTACGGTGGAAATTTCGAACCCGTGTGTCATTTTAAACTGTAATTGTTTGCATGCGCATGGGTGTGTTTACCAAATCGGAATGATGTTTACAGTTCCAAATTGCGCTGCTTTGGTGTGTAAGGGTTTGCAACATTGTATTAACACCCCCCCCCCCATGATAATGTCTGTGCGTATTGCGCCCACAATCACTTTATTTATCCCGTCTCATTTCCCTTTCTAGAGTCACTCTAATTCCGATCCTTTGGCTTGCATTTCATCGCTGCCATTTGGCCGCTTGGAGATTGTAATTAGAACTACACAAACATTGCATATATACAGAAGCTGTTGCAGATAACGGCGTGGAAATCTTTCCACCGATAACGCCTTGATGAGATGTGTGCTCACCTGTTTTGTGTTTGCCCACCACAAATATTTTCACAGATGACTATAGTATAGATGAGATCACCAGCATCCAATATTAAGCAAATATGTTCAGAATTGGACAGAATGAGAATTTCAGATTTGTCGAGTTGTAATTAATTTGTCAGCATTTATTGCTATTGGTATATAAGACTTGATCACAGCCCACGCTGGACTGATTATAGTCTGCAACTTGAGATCTCATCAGGATCCTGATTATATTCTGCAGTCTGAGATTAGCCGAGATCCTGGCAATGATAGAGATGTCTACAAAGGATTATTGCTGTTCCACGCAGTGCTGTTCTCTGGTGTTGAGGATAAGAATATGAGGAGGGTGTGGACTAGTTGATCTATTAGGTTCTTTCCAATTCTATGAATTTATGGGTCCAAACCTAACCTAGACTGGAACAACTGGTCTTCCCATTCCCTTGGTGATGTAGGGACAGGGATCAGTGGTGGGCTTCGGGGGGTTCTCACAGGCTCTATAGAACCTTTTGCTATTGAGTGCCTGGTTCTGAGAACCGGTTATTAATGGGACATAGAACCTGTTGTTAATTTCGGTTATTAGGACATAGAACCTTTTTTAATTTATTTGAATCCCACCACTAGAAAGGGTGACCATATGACCATGGTCCTCTATGAGTTAGTCAACACTGTCTTGTTTGCCTTAAATGGTATGCATCCCCTTACACGATGCTTTGGGATGGTGTCTGGGACTCCTCCTACACCTGCTAGGGATGCCACTGGTGAAATACCTTCTGCACAACTCTTGAAATGCTACTTCAATAACCTTGTCATGGACCTTGGACCTTGCCATGGATCTCCCCAACCATGTCCTTAGATTATAAATCCAAACCACCCAATTCAGCGTTGGTGGAACATCGACTCGATGTCTCCATCATTCGGTCTGCACTGACCCACTGGAAGTCTGCAGTATTTCTGGTATTAAAATGTGCACTCCAACTGTGACTGATGTCACCAATCCTGATTGAAGCAAACATATTTTTCCTTCTTCCACTTTGTCATCTGCTCACCAGTTCCCCGAAGCATTTACAAACTGCCCTATATGTAGCCCAGCAGGATTCTGATCCAAGCTCAAAATTAAATGTCATACACTAGATTTGTTTATCTCATTCACATCCTTCTCTCACAGATGTTTGTCCTTTGGCTCCTTCCTTTTTTCTAATTAATTTTTGATTGCGTTCAGGAGCACCTTCTGTCTAGTCCATTTCCCTCCTTTCAATGGGTTTGTTTCTATTCCGGCTACCTACGGCGATTCCCAAAACTAAATAAAAAACAAAAAACTTTATTTACTCCAGGTTGAAAGTGACCTCATTCAGATGACAATATAATGTTATTTGTGATATAAAAGGACGTGTTTATTTTTAAAAAATGATATCCAAATTCCATGTTAGGAAATGCAGCTTTTGCACTAAGTTTCGTCAACTAGAGCAATGACAGTATGTGAATAATTTTCACAATAATTAGTACAATTTTAAGGCTTCACTTTCCAAAAAAAGGAATGCTGCTTCCATGTGAACCTGTCCATCAAATAAAACACATTTTCTAAGGTTCTTTTCTGAGTAATCTGTCCTCAGTGGTGGGTTTGGTGGTGTCTGGGAAGTGGGTCTATTCCATGGAATTCCATATTAAAGGCAATTATGGAACTTCTAGTAGGGTGAAATGAAAAACAGTTGTGGAGCTCCGCATTCTTCGGAATAGGAGCATTATGGTGGCAGTGTTCCCCCCACCCCAACAAAGAAAGCAGGCCTCCATCAGTCTTGAAAGACTATGGTATCGTGCTCGGCACTGCATACGCTGCATGCGAAGCACTAAAGCCTGGGTTGGATTGTTATGGAGGATAGGCTGTTACCCAAGCAGCAAATCCCCCCTCTCCATGCCACTGAATTAGTCCAATGGAAAGGCAGAGCCAATATGATTGGATCCAGCTGCGTCGCAGAGCTGGGCTAAGGATAGGAACTCACCCTGTCTTGTGGGGCCGACCCGGGTCTCGAACCCTGGCCTGCTGGTTAACAGGCACAGTGTCTTGGCCACTGGCGCCATCAGCTCCCTGCCACTGTATTGTATAATTCCATCAAATTCTTTCCACTGTTAATTCTGCTGCTTGTGCCTTAAGTGCCCATTCTATGTTCACAGGATCTGGCTAAATGGGCTTTTGTCTCCCCACCACTGCCTTGCCTTGCGAGATTTGCTCCGGAGCCAACATTGAGAAGAGCTCTTCATTTGGGCAGGAGCCAGTGGGAAGAGTGTTTGTTGACAGCCCAACGTTGCAATTAAAAAAAACCCAATTAACTTTCCTTGACAAGGAAACACAAGTCTCTCCTTGCAGAGCTAGTCAACCGTTCTTTCCCGGTAACAAATTCAATTGTATTACAAGTTAATCTGAATTGAAAATGTAAACCTGGCCAGATAATATATTATGCAGCATCAAATGACAATGCAGGAATCTTACTTTTTTTTTTTGCACGGTGATTATAACTGAAATTAACCTGTTTAGACAAAAATCCCATTTTCATGCAGGTAGGTTGGTTGAAATGGGGAAACTGGCAGAATATTTAAAGAGCACCTCCTGTGACTTTCACAACTGATGTAGCACCACCAATTTTGGGTCCTCATTACTTACTGTGCATCTAGAGCAGTGCTTCTCAATCTTCCTAATGCCGTGACCCCTTTATAAGTTCCTCATGTTGTGGGGACCCCCAACCATAAAATTATTTCCGTTGCTACATTATAACTGTAATTTTGCTACTGTTATGAATCATAATGTAAATATCCGATATGCAGGATGTATTTTCATTGTCACAAATGAAATGCACACATTGAACACAGTGGGATTTATTTCAGAGTAGGCATGCATAGGATTGGGCCCTGAAGCTGCAATCCTATCCACATTTACATGGGAGTAAAGGCCCCCCTGACTATAATGGGATTTATTTCAGAGTAGGCATGCATAGGACTGGGCCCTGAGGCTGTCAGTCATCCCCAGTGTCCGCACAGCTACAGCCGGAGGTCTGGCAAGCCTGACCTGGCCCCCTGCACCAGGGGTCTTTAGGCGACCCCCAGGAAACCTCTAGGCGACCCCCCTAGAGGCGACCCTCTAGGGGACCCCCACTTTGAGAAACGCTGATATAGAACATGGGTGGGCAAACATTTTGGAAGGAGGGCCACTTCACCTCTTTCACACTGTGACGGGGACCTGGGAAAAAAGAAACATTTCAAATGTGAATAAATTTACTTAAATGAATAGAGACACAATTTATAAGATATAAATTTATAAAATTCAATTTTATTGACTTTATTTACCATATGCAGAACTAAGAGCTTTTACTGAGCTTATTTTTACTTATTTTATTTATAATTTTACAGCTTATTTATTATATACCTCATATATAACTCATAACTCATTCCTCATATAAAACTCATTGAACCATATGAGAACTATGAAGTTTGCCACTCACTTCTTGCACAGTCAAAACATACAGACGAAGCCATAAATACATGTACATGTAAGTTGTTCAGAGGCAATGGAGGGGCTAAAATAATACCCAAGGAAAAGCAGAAAACACATGGCGACGTGAACTGATGTGCTTGGGATAATTATGGTAGTCATGAGCCAATGTTGGCTCCGACAGTCTCCGATGGGCAGGGTGACCAGATGCCCAAACCTCAAAAGGAGGACAAGGTGTTGAAAGTAGGTTGATGTGAAAAAGGTTCTCAGAAAGTCACTGAGGTTCCTGGGTAGTGTCCCAGGACACCAAGTTTTGATGCCCTTCCCTTCCAAGGTCTGGGACAACTTTGTATAGCATCTCCAACCCTACAAAAGCTTTCTAAAGGTGCCAGACTGGAGTCTCCAAACTTTCAACATCAAGGCTCCTGGACCTTTAACAATTGTGCAGAGGAGAGAACGTCAGCAAGTGTAGATTGTGAGCTACGTGAGATTGTGAATTACAAGAGATGAAAAGCTGCACCCACTGAAATTTCCTCATTTACACAATAGTTAAAGGTCCTGGAGCCTTGAAGTTGAACATTTGGAGACCCCTACTCTAGAGGTCCATTAAACATTGCTTCTAAATTTCCATGAAAACCAGAAATAGTGTTTCAAGGTCCAGTGCAGGCTTCAGATGGCACTTGGGGTTGATGGTGGCTCTGGTAAGTGGTGGGTTGGAGATCTCCGGGGTGGGGGGTAACTTTCTGCAATTCTAGCCCCAGGCAGCACAAGGACCATGAATGTGAAATTTCTGAATCCCTTTCAAGTATATATAAAACACCCAAGCTGCTTGTTTAAGTGGAGACTCGGAATACCGTATTTACTTGAATCTCATATGCCATCAAATCTAATGTGCATCCCAATTTTGGAGATGAAGGTCCATATCCCAAAGTCAAATTAAGCCCTTTGCTCCAGAGCAGTTAAGGTGACTTTCCATAAGATAACACTAGAGGCTGATGTAACTGAGTGGACCCGTAACTGCTCTGGATTTTACCCGAAATTTGGCTGGAAAAGGTGCACGTTAGATTCATATAAATACAGTAAATTCTTTACCTTGTTTAAATGTAGCTTGCGTGAGCGTAAGGGCCAGTTTGCTGCTTCTAAGAGCTTAAGGGAATAAAATTACAAACCAATGAGCGCAAAACATTCCTAACTATCTCTTGGATTAGGGCTTTCATGATTACTGAGGCTCTCCATGTGTTAGTGACACATTTAATTTTTATGAAGCCAAGGGAATTACTGCGCTGCAGAAAGAGTCCCTTTTGTTTACCTGTATGCAAGTTCACGCAGACACCATTTGACTTTTCCCAGGGAGGGAACGGTCTGGTTGGCACGCCTGTTGTCCCAGCCATTATTTACATGCCATGCTTTTTTTTCTGATACTTGCTGCAATGTCACAATAACCTCCATGAATTCTTCATTGAGGGATGAAAAATTAAACATATGAACTGAATTACTATCCAGGCAGGTTTCAAAACAACCCCCAGGACATTTTGGAGGATGTCAAGACAATATAAAAGTTATAGTACACACATCTTTTGTTGGGTGCAGGGATGCTACCCAAATTTGTCCCAGCTTCAGGAATTCTGATTTACCTCCAAATCCAGAGTAACTACGGGAGCACTTAAGAGACTTTATGTGCACCCATAGTTACTGCACCACCGAGTGAAAACCTATGGGAAATTCATATTGCAATCCAGAGTAAGTTGTTCTTATACCGGAGCAAGGACTCCCTCTAGTTACTCTGGATTTTGCCCTTAGATTTATTTTTTGTCAAACCTATTGTCAGATTACTGATTTTATCACTAATGCCGGTCCCTTCAGTTTATTTGTATTTTTCCATCTCTATATTAAAAAGATACAAGTTGTCCCTTAGTATCCACTAGGGCTCTGCTCTGGAACCTCACATGGATTAAAAAAAACAGTGAATAAAAAAAGAGGTGGAAAGATAGATAGTCCCATTTGCAGGTTTCCGTCCCTAATGGACCAGGGTTGTGCTCCAGTACTGCAGGGGTTTGATTCTGGGATGTCCTGATGATACAAATAAAGCAGGCCTCCGTCAGTCTTGGAAGACTATGGTATCGTGCTTGGTGCTGCATACGCTGCACGCAAAGCACGAAAGCCTGGGTTGGATTGTTATGGAGGATAGGCTGTTACCCAAGCAGCAAATCCCCTCTCTCCACACCACTGAATTAGTCCAATGGAAAAGCAGAGCCAATATGATTGGATCCAGACTGGCGTCGCAGAGCTGGGCTAAGGACAGGAGCTCACCCTGTCTTGTGGGGCCGACCCGGGTCTCGAACCCTGGCTTGCTGGTTAACAGGCACAGCGTCTTAGCCACTTGCGCCACCCACAGCCTTGATACAAATAAATGTGTTAAATAAAAGCAGTTTAAGAAAAATTAAAAAGTGTGTTCCTTTGCAATTGTTTTTTAAAAAGCAATGGTTTAAAAACAACTTAATTTACTGTTATAATGAGACAGCTATAAAAATGCAAAGGATCCCCTGTGTTTGCCTGACTCAGCAGAAGAATGGAATGATCGCTTGCATAACTGCCTCTCTACAACAGGAAGAAAAGCAGTTTTTTTAAACTGTAATTTGCAGTGGCCATTCATGTTGAGTGAAATCTGTGTATAACAAGGCTGAACATGTACATCCCATGCATGCACTGATTTTTTTTAAGTCAGTTAGTCTTTATGTGATCATACATACATCAGACTCAAGATTCTTTTTGTGGTATGGGTGCATGCCACTAAAGCAGGGGTCTTCAAACCCCTGCCCGGGGCAAGATGCGGCCCACAGCGAGCCTCAAGATCCCTCTGTCTGGCACCAGGGCAAGCCCTATAATCCACTCCAAAACATTCTTATATGTATATTTATGTAAATTTATTCAAATTTGAAATGTAAAAGAGTTTTTTTTTTTTGCCCCTGACACGGTGTTAGAGAGATGATGTGGCTCTCCTGCCAAAATGTTTGGAGACCTCTGCACTAAAGCATGATGTAAGTCCGTCTCATGTTGCTTTCCTTGGGTTAAATCAAGACATCATAAGGTCCCACAGACTATTGGGGCCAAAGAAGACCAAATTTTGGTTTGTTGGAGCAATACCCCATCTTCCCAACTTACAAGAAACCTTGCTCTTGAAAAATCCTATCTTGCTTGGCATCCTATTCAGATCTTCTAACAGTGTCACTATTTGGGATCTCATCAACAATACCATCACAGAGATGTACCTTTGGCCCTTTTTATCTCACTTTACACTCATAATTAAAAAAAATTGTTAAGGCACACCATCTTTTTTTGAACACACCACCAAGGCACCCGACCCTGCTGGCTCACATCCCTACAAATGTGAGACTCTCTTCCCTTTGCTCATGTGGCACACCATTCATGGCACACCAGTTGAAAGTTGCAGCTATCACCCCACACTTCTCACACCAACTTTTCCAGAAAGTCAGTATGAGAAAGGTTGAAAATTGTTGCTCCGGCTCTAATCTCCTACCAAGACTGATAGTGATTCTCCAGTATTTTTGGATAGGAATATCTCCCAACCCGTGCTAGAGACAACGGTCTGGATCTTTCTGGCATCAGAGCACCAGCTTTCCAACAGAACAGCATCCCCAGTGTGGGAACCCTTTACTCTCTATTCTGTCCTGGGCATTAGGACTGTAGGGATTAGGGCAGTGGTTCTCAATCTTCCTAATGGTGTGACCCTTTAATACAGTTCCTCATGTTGTAGGGACCCCCAACCATAAAATTATTTTCGTTGCTACTTTATAACTGTAATTTTGCTACTGTTATGAATTGTAATGTAAATATCCGATATGCAGGATGTATTTTCAATGTTACAAATGAAATGTGTTTTCTATGCACACATTGAACACAATGGGATTTATTTCAGAGTAGGCATGCATAGGATTGGGCCCTGAGGCTGTCAGTCAGCCCCAGTGCTTGCGCAGCTACAGCCGGAGGTCTGGCAAGCCTGACCTGGCCCCCTGCACCAGGGGTCTTTAGGCGACCCCTAGGAAAGCTCTAGGCGACCCCCAAAGGGGTCCCGACCCCCACTTTGAGAAACACTGGATTAGGGGATTAGGACACCACCAGGGCATCTATGCACAGAGCTATGAATGCTTGTTGTGGGTTGCAGCAACTCCTTGGAACATCTCAGCTTCTTATATGGACAGCGACTTGCTGAACCTCTGTGATTCTGTCGTTGCCATAAATTTCCTAACATGGCCCAGCATAGAGACCCCTCTGTCAATGCTGGTGCACAGAAAACTTTCAACCAAAACTACAGCTGTGCCTTGAGTTCTCTTACTCATGTGTAAGCGACTTCAACAGAGTGTGTCTTGTGCGTTTATTTGTTTTTTCCTCCTTCCACCGGCTTCACTTCTCCCTTGGGGGAATTTGTAGTTCCTCCAGAATGTGGTAAACACCCTCTAGCCACTGATGGAAATGAGATTCAGATTAAAACTTGAGCAGCACTTTACCTGTCTCCGAGTCGTGCCGTTTTGCCTTTTTAGAGCAGCATTAGGGGGAAAACAGCCTTAACAACCTCTCTTTTCCCTTGTTGATCCCCCCCCTCCGCTTCACTTCACAGTGAGGAATCCAATTACCTGTGGCTGACTTGGTAGGATATAGGGATGCAGAAGTAAATCAACGGAAAAGGGCATCCCGAACACTGCAGGGATAACAAACAGTCTAGAATCGGTGAAATCAAATCATAGGTGACAACCTCATTTTATTAGACTGTAGAATAATGATGAGGATTATTCAAAAGAGCATCGGTGTGTGTCGGGGGGGGGCACGATGGGGAGAAATGAAACACCTATAGGCAGTTTGAGACCTAGCACAGCCACAGGTAAACATCTATTTGAATTAGTTTGCAAACTCTGGAGTTGTGGAAAGCCATGCAACTTCTTGGGTGCATTTATATTGGCCTCTCATCCTCTCTCCCCCCCCCCCCCCCCCGGTATTGCTGTATCTAAGAAATTTTCAGCCACTGTGTTGCTGCTTTCTATCCTGCCCCCATAAAGACTTATCCTGATCCTCAAAATCCCAGAATGTTTAGGAACCAGTGATCCAAGCTAGTGGTCATGAGTTCCACAGACTAGTTAGATACACTATAAGCAGTGGTGGGCTTCAGGGGGTTCTCACAGGTTCTATAGAACTCTTTGCTAATGAGTGCCTGGTTCTGAGAACCAGTTACTAATGGGACATCGAACCTGTTGTTAATTTATTTGAAACCCTCCACTGAGTGTAAGTGCAATCCTAAGCATGTCTACTCAAAAATAAGTCCCACTGTGTTCAACAATCCTTACTCCCAGGAAAGCATGGTTAGGATTGCAGCCTTTGTGAAGAAGTCATTCCTTTGTGTATAAAGGGGGACAGAGTAACTATGGGAGCACATAAGAGACAATCCAGCACAATCCAGAGCACCTAATCTGTCCACATAAGAGCCCTTGGGTTGCCCTATCTATCACTAGGGTGGAGCAACTGCAAGATGCTCCAGCCCAGTTACTCTGGAAGAGGCTTAGGGCAGAGCAAGGCAAGATAGGGTGCCCTAAGAGAGGTGGACCTGCTCTGCCCTAACTGGGGCAGCCTAAGCAGCTCAGGAGAGGCAAGTTGAGGGCAAGTTTAGCATTGCCTAGGGCAGAGCAGTTACTCTGTATCCAAAGCCTGTTTCAAGGCAGAAATGCCCTCTTCCAGTTCCTCAGAGATATACCAGCTCAGGAGCAGGTATAGTAATGAGTAGACCCATAGGGGTCCATGATAAGGCCTGAGTAAGAATGGTAGTGTTGACCAAAAATCTGAGTTCTTGGCCAGCCTAGCTGCAACCCCTGCCTCTCAACCTCAGGATATGGCACAACTATGGCAGCCACTAACCTCAGGATACAGCAGGCCACTCCAAGCATCCATCTTGCACTAGAAGAACTGCAGCTGGAACTGGTTGTCAGGAACTGCTGGGCTTCCTTATAATGTAGGCACCACAGCTGTTCCTTCTTCAGTGTGATCTGAGGGGGGTCTACTCAGGAGCAAGCCCTCCCCAGCTGTCACTGACTTAGCATGCTCTGGAGCAGTTAGGGCAGCCCAGGCTTCCTGACTCTCTGGATGCAGCATAACTTTCTGCTCTGGATACAGAATAGTTAGGAGAGAGCAGTTAGAGCAGAGCAGGTTGAACTTGCTCTGGATTGTGCCCTTTATGTGCACCCATAGTTACTGCACCACCCAGTAAAAACATATGGGAAAATCATATTGCAATCCAGAGCAAATTGTTCTTACACCGGAGCAAGGACTCCACATAGGTACTCTGGATTGCACCCTAAGTGTGAAATCCAGAGTAACTACAGGGAGTCCTTGCTCTGGACTAAGAACAAGTTACTCTGGATTGCAATATTAATTTTCCATAGGTTTTCACTAGGTGATGCAGTAACTATGGGTGCACATAATGTCTCTTATGTGCTCCCATAGTTACTCTGGATTGTGTCCTATGATTACTCTCCAATATGTAGCAAGGTTTTCTCTTGAATACATTAAGCTAGCCATATTTAAGCTTTTCTTATTCATGTCACACTGGTAAGGTGCTAAGGTTGTCACTCCATCAGTTTATGGACCATTGACATCTTGCAACCTGCAGGTACTTACATCAAGGATTCAGCTGTTTGCTTTTCAAGCCTGAACATCAATCTACATTAAAGCCTTAACTTGTGTGTTAGTGTGTCCGATGCTATACTGCATTCAGCCACTAGATGGGGAGAATAATGGAATCTCATCTGTAAGGAAGGCCAGGCTGAGAAGACACTAGATGTTGAGTAGAGCGTTGGGAAAAGGACAATTGAGAAGCTGGAAAGCAGGGTGATTTTTTACGGATGAATGTTGTTATGCCATACCCGGGGTGACCATATGACCGGAAATTTCCAGATTTCTCCTCTTTTTTAGCCTCCTGTCTGGTTGTCCTCCAAAAGGGCTTCATTGTCCTCCATTTGGGCTTCATTTTGGAACTTTGCAATGGTGTGTAGTACCCCATCATGTCGTATGTCGTTGGATTCATATTGAAGAGCAGAATCCAATGCAAAACTCGGTTTTGAAATATCTCTTTCCTATTAAAAGTTATGGCCACAACAATTAAAAACTAAAATATGCATTGAGCTCCATGGGAAAATGAAAATGCCCAATATCGCGACTTTACTTGTGAGTAGGCAAATGTGCCATTGTCTGCCAGAAAGGCCAGGCTGAGAGGAATCCAAGACCTTGTCCTCCTTTTGAGGTTTGTACATCTGGTCACCCTTGACCATACTTCTGCAAGCGACAGCTGTGGGCTGTTACTAGTACAGGCATCCCCCACGTATTGGATAGTTTATTGGAAAGCACCATCCAAAAGTGAAAACCATTAAAAAGTGGAACCCCATCTTTTTTAGGTTATAAATGTTGCTTCCAATGCTTTTTAGCTAGCAAATTGCAAATGCCCTTTTTATCTTGCATATTCCTTCTGCCACACAAATGGATTCTCATTAACGCCTTCAGGAATGGGATTAGACCAGGAGCTACAACATGGCGGAGAGCAATTTTCACCTTTAAAAAGCAGAGAGGCTGAAAGAGCAGAACAACCCATGGGTTGAATGAATGAGTACTGGGTATAATTGAAAGGTGTTGAAATGGTTGAATGAATGAGTTCTGGGTATGATTGAAAGAGTGGATCATCAGAAAATGAACCGTCAGAAAGCAGGGGTTTCGGTAATATGCATAAATACACACAAACACACATGTCGATGTGTATCTTTTTCACTTTGTGCTTAAAAGGAGAGAATTATCTCAGGCACGGTCTATTGTGCTGAGACAGCGTGAGGCTCCTGGTGTTACGCCTACGTTCGTAGCAATGTGCCTGTTATTTTTATAATCCTAAACAACGATAAGCATCAGCTGTTCTGGCTTGTCTTTCTAAGGATTAAAAGCTTTTTAAAAAGATGCATCCTTCTGGAAGATTACAATAAAACACCCGTGATCAGTGGATAATAGCCAGTGGGGCACCTTTGAAATTGTCAAGTGTGTCGCAGAGTTTTTTAATGCTCTGCTCTGGTTGAGACAGTTGCCGTTTAGGGGGCAGTTGAGAGATCCCAGTGCCTGGAATTGCAAATATATTGATTTAGACTAGCCAGATAATTGTAATCTATATATATAAAAGAGAAAAGTTATTGACTGACTGACTGACTGACTGACTGACTCACTCACTCACTCACTCACTCACTCACTCATCACTGCCCTGCCAAAACTGCTGGGCCTAGAAGTGTGAAATTTGGGGTGGGTGTTCCTTCCATGACTGAGGGGTGCACTAAGAACCGGTTTTCGGAAATTCCAACTGGAAGGGGGTAAAAAGGGGTGCAACGCGTTTTCCTCCCTATACTTTGCATTGAGAATTGCTGACTCAGCAACATTCTGCCCCAACTGCTGGGCCTGAAGCATGGAATTCTGGGAGTTCCTTCTGTCACCTGAACTCCCACCAAGAACCATCTGGAGAAATTAACCCTTCAGGGGCTGAAAAGGGGGCAACGTGTTTCTGTCCTATACTTAACATGGGAGACTGAAAAACATCCACCCAATTGGGTGCTCAGTGCTTGGTGCAGTGGTTGGATGTTGTTAGTAGGAAGAGCTTGCACCGGCGAGGATGCTGCGCATGGGGAAAGTTGCGCTTGGGGGGAGTTGCGTATGGGGAAGTTGCGCATGGGGGGATGATGCGCATGGGGGAATGATGCGCATGGGGAAGTTGAGCATGAGGAAAGTTGCGCATGGGGGGCACATGGGGGGATGATGCACATGGGGGAAGTTGCACATGGGGAAGTTGCGCATGAGTGATGATACGCGTGGGGTAAGTTGCGCATAGGCGGACGATGCGCATGGGAAAAGTTGCCCATGGGGGGATGATGCGCATGGGGGAAAGTTGTGCAAAGGGATGATGCACATGGGTGAAGTTGCGCATGGGGGATGATGCGCATGGGAGGATGATGCGCATGGGGAATGATGCGCATGAGGAAAGTTGAGCATGGGGAAAGTTGTGTATGGAGGGAAGTTGCGCATGGGGGAATTGCGCATGGGGGAATTGCACATGGGGGGATGATGCACATGGGGGATGATGCGATGGGGGTAAGTTGCGCATGGGGTAAGTTGCGCATGGTGGTAAATTGCGCATGGCGGATGATGCACATGGAGGAAAGTTGCGCATGGGGGAAAGTTGCGCATGGGGATGATGCGCATGGGGGAAGTTGCGCATGGGGGGATGATGTGCATGGGGGGATGATGCACATGGGGATGATGCAGATGGGGATGATGTGCATGGGGGATGATGCGCATGGGGGATGATGCACATGGGGAAAGTTGCGCATGGGGATGATACGCATGGGGATGATACGCATGGGGGTAAGTTGCGCATGGGGGTAAGTTGTGCATGGGGGAAGTTGTGCATGGGGGGAAGTTCCGCATGGGGGACTGATGCAGATGGGTGATGTTGCATATGAGGAGTTCAGGCACATGGGGGGATGATGCACATGAGGGAAGTTGCGCATGGGGGACAGATGCGCATGGGGGATGATGCACATGGGGTTTGATGCACATGGAGGGAAGTTGTGCATGGGGTTTTGATGTGCTTGGGGTGTTGATTCGCTGTGGGGATGTTGTATGGGGAAATGATACTCCCGCAACGCAGGTATGCTTTTTGCTAGTCTATATATATATAAAAGAGAAAATTCCCTGACTGACTGAATGACTGACTGACTCACTCACTCATCAACGCCCAGCCAAAACCGCTGTGCCTAGAAATGTGAAATTTGGGGTGGGTATTCCTTCCATGACCGAGGGGTGCACTAAGAACCTGTTTTCGGAAATTCCAACCAGAAGGGGGTGAAAAGGGGTGCAACATGTTTTCCTCCATATACTTTGCATTGAAGAATTGGTGACTGCTGTTCCCCATCCCCCGGACATAGAAGCATGAACTTTGGTGAGTGTGTTCCTTCTGTCACAAGAACACCCACCAAGAACCCATGTGTAAAAGTTTAATCCTTAAGGGGCTGAAAAGGGGTGCAACGTGTTTTTATCCTATACTTAATAGGGAAGACTGACCAACCAATTTGGTGCTTGGTGCCCGGTGCAGTAGGGGGAAGGAGGGAGGGAGGGGTTGCTGGGGGGTTGATGCACATGGGGGTTGTTGTGCATGGGGGTTCGGAGGGAGGGGTTGTTGGGGGGAGGGAAGGGTTGCTGGGGGGTTGATGCACATGGGGGTTGTTGTGCATGGGGGTTGATGCGCATGGGGATTGATGCGCATGCGGAGTTGTTGTGCATGCAGCAACACATGGAGGATTGCTGCACATGGGGCACTGATGCGCATGGAGGGGATGTTGTGCATGGGGGTTGATGTTCATGGGGGTTTGATGCTCATGGGGGACTAATGCACATGGGGGTTGATGTGCGTGGGGGATTGATATGTCATGGAGGGATGGTGTACAGGGGAATTTTACTCCCTCAACATGGGTATGCTTTTTGCTAGTATAGCGTTAAAAGGTGTACATTAAGGAGTGAGAGGCAAGTATGTAGGCAGTGATGCTATGCACACTTTCCTGAAACTAGCCTTACAATCCAGAGTAACTATGGGAGCATGTAAGAGACATTTACATCAACGTAGTTACGGCACCACCTAGTGAAAACCTATGGGAAATTCATATTGCAATCCAGAGTAAATTGTTCTTTGGTCAGAGCAAGGACTCCCCGTAGTTACTCTGGATTGTGCTCTAGGGTTGTGAATCATGGGTCTGGGATATAGTGTGAACAGATTATTTGTTAGCTTTTGGGGCAGGTTAAGCAGCTCAGGAAGAGACGGAAAGAACAAGCTCTGGCTCTGGATCATGATCTGGAGGAGTTTCAGGAAAGGGAAGATCCAGCAGCTCTGCTATAATATTCCTTCCTTCATTGCCTGGCAGCCACAGGTACAACGACGTGGTGGTGTTGGATGGACTTTGTGCTGGACCAATTCTAGATCTATCAGTCTACAAAAGGGGTGCCTAAGGGCAGAAATGATTTGAGATATACCAAATTAGAAGAATACATAGTGGATGGAGGGACATTCTTTTTCCCTCTCACATAATACCTGCATTAGGAGATATCCACTAAAATTGAGTATTTCTTTACCTAGTGTGTAATTAGTCTGTGGAACTCCTTACCAAAGGATGTGGTGTTGTCATCTAGTCTATAAGAGTCAATTAGACCCATACCTTGAGGAAAAACCATCACAGGTTAGAAGCCATGATTTGTGCAACCTTTGTATTTTAATCTGTGGAACTCCTTGCCACAAGACATGGGGATGACATATTTCCTTCACACCTTTAAAAAAAGGATGAGACAGATTTCTGGAGAAAAACTCCATCACAGGTTACAAGCTATGACAGGTTAGTACAGTTTGAGATTAGCTGGTCATTCATCATGAGGACTAGAATAGCTGGTCGTTCATCATGTGTCAGTGATTCTTTGGCATCTCCTGTATATGGTGGTGTAGCTAGAGGGGGTTGGAGCAGTTAGGCTGCAATCCTAAAGACATTTTCCTGGGAGTAAGTCCAGTGGTGGGCTTCAGGGGGTTCTCACAGGTTCTATAGAACCCTTTGCTAATGAGCGCCTGGTTCTGAGAACCGGTTACTAATGGTTACTTATTTGAATCCTACCACTGAATCCCACCACACAATGGTGCTTACTTTTGAGTAGACATGGTTAGGATTGTGCTCTTAGGCCTATATCCTAAAGTCAAATTAAGCCCTTTGCTCCGGAGCAGTTAAGGTGACTTTCCATAAGATAACACTAAAGGGTGACATAACTGCGTGGACCCATAACTGCCCTGGATTTTGCCCTAAGTCTTGAAGGGAATCATGCAAGTGGCACCTCCTTTTGAAGCCATTCTAGGCAGGGTGGGAGCAAAACAAAACTGTATAGCTTAATATTTTTAAGGTATGGCTCTGTCCTTTCTAGCTACGCCACTGCCTTTCTGAATTCGTAGATCTACAGCAGGCGTCCTCGAGGGTCAGCAAACCCATCCAGTGATGACCAAGGACTGGGTTGACACCCCTCTGTTGCATCAGCCCCTGCGCAACAGCAACAAGACATGATCATGCTGTACAAAGTCAGCGCACGGGACTAATATGTTAACATCTGTTCCGTACAGCCGCCACGCAACGACCTTGGCGTATCATCATTAATTTTGCCTCCAAACAAACCAGCCAGAACTATTGGTAGTAGAAACAATTTGAGGAACATCAGCATATAGTCAAACTTATTTAGTCTGTGACATTGACAGAAGGGCTGTTTCGGTTTGAACAGAAATTCATCACGGCATCCGAGGAGAGACACTCGCCTTGACTGAGCACACAGGAACAGTTGGTATGCCAGAAATGTTTCTTCTCTCCCTGCCAATCCCCCGTTCTTTTCAAACACAGGACAGGCCATGTTACTTTAAAAAAACCCTGAGCAGATAAATGCAATCTGAACATATTCAAGCAGCGGAGACGTTTGTCTTCATTCTGATGTGTTATTATTTCAGAAGAACACCAACACTCACCTTAACAAAAAGGCCATCATCATCGTCATAATCATCGTCAACAGTATTTACGGTATATACATTTAAAATATATTTATATTTCTTTAGAAAAAGTTCACAAAGCTTCTAACAGAGAAAATGAAATAAGGGGCTTCCCACATAGAAAGTTGGATGCATCATTCTAGCCAAGCCTTGGTACCCAGAGTGGTGGGGTTCACGTGGGCGATGGACAGGCCATCGCCCTGTCCTTGGTACCCAGAGTGGTGGGGTTCACGTGGGCGATGGACAGGCCATCGCCCTGTCCTTGGTTCCCAGAGTGGTGGGGTTCACGTGGGCGATGGACAGGCCATCGCCCTGTCCTTGGTTCCCAGAGTGGTGGGGTTCACGTGGGCGATGGACAGGCCATCGCCCTGTCCTTGGTTCCCAGAGTGGTGGGGTTCACGTGGGCGATGGACAGGCCATCGCCCTGTCCTTGGTACCCAGAGTGGTGGGGTTCACGTGGGCGATGGACAGGCCATCGCCCTGTCCTTGGTACCCAGAGTGGTGGGGTTCACGTGGGCGATGGACAGGCCATCGCCCTGTCCTTGGTACCCAGAGTGGTGGGGTTCACGTGGGCGATGGACAGGCCATCGCCCTGTCCTTGGTACCCAGAGTGGTGGGGTTCACGTGGGCGATGGACAGGCCATCGCCCTGTCCTTGGTACCCAGAGTGGTGGGGTTCACGTGAGCGATGGACAGGCCATCGCCCTGTCCTTGGTACCCAGAGTGGTGGGGTTCACGTGGGCGATGGACAGGCCATCGCCCTGTCCTTGGTACCCAGAGTGGTGGGGTTCACGTGGGCGATGGACAGGCCATCGCCCTGTCTTTGGTACCCAGAGTGGATTCCAATATGAATTTCCCATAGGTTTTCACTAGGTGGTGCAGTAACTACGGGTGCACGTAAAGTCTCTTACGTGCTCCCGTAGTTACTCTGGATTTGGGGGTATGTCTACTCAGAAGTAAGTCTGGCAATGGCCAATGGGACTTACATCCAGCAATGTGTAGATGAATTTGCAGCCTTTAAAATCTCCTTCAATTCTCCCCTTATTCTTCTTGGGACAAATGAGCTACCAGTTGCCTTACTCTAGAAATAAGTCATAGCAATAAGTCATATTAACACCAAAATAGGACCACCAGTTTGCCAAAGGCAAGTTCAAGCTGACATTCTTAGCAACCTGATCCAGAAGAGATGAAGAGGTTGGAGAGATCAGGGCAGGAGAAAGCACTAGAAAATTCATTAAGTTCCCCCCCCCCCCCAATCCCAGAGAGGTGGGTTTCTTTGGAATTGTGAGCTACAGTTCATTCTTAATGGAGTTCCTCTGCCAAGTTCAGCTGGCTGTTTGACCTCCCCTTTTTAGGAGTGCACCGATGTATGAAAGCCTCACTGTCAGACAGAAGTGATAGTGATGCAATTTTTCGGGGCTAATGATTCTGCCGACCTAATGTTCCCCTTCCAGCTGCTTTCTATTACTGCTGCTTAACAGGGACGTCGGAGGCTCAAGGGACTGGCTTTATATAATGAACTTGCTGCAATTATGGGCAGATCCAGCCGGCATCTAGAAAGAAACCCATCACTTCCTAGTTGCACCAGGCATCTGTTTTTAATATTAGCCCGTTGCGACGAGGGCATTCCAAAGTACCCATGGCACATGGCCTGGTAACTTTTGGATTGGACTCAACTTGTAACTCAAGATGTTCTGAAAGCCTCTGGGAAATCTAGTGGATCTTACAGAAACTCATTTAGCTTCGGGTAACAATTAACAAATCTTCCAAGGGAACCTGGAAATTAACATAAAATTATTTATTTATTTATTTATTTATTTATTTATTTATTGATGCATAAATACATACATACATGCATGCATGCATGCATACATACATACATACATACATACATACATACATACATACATACATACCCTGGACACTCAGGGTGGCTATGTTTGTGCCCAACCACGGTGCCCATAATAGACCCTCCCTGAGAAATTTCACAGGCACCTGTCTGACTTTCTATCAACACTCATCTATGAGTGTTGGATTATTTTCCCTAGGGAGAAACTTTGATCATATCCCATGTTTTTAGTTCTGCACCTCTTTTGGGAATTCACTTTTTGCCTGTGGAACTCCCTGCCTTTGGAAAGCCTGTCCTATGGCAGCCAGCCTTTAAATGGAGTTGGCCAGAAATTAACTCCTTCTAAAGGCTTGCATTTTGTCTCTGAACACCATCTAGATTCGTTTTAACCTTTATTCTTTATCTGACTTAGAGCACAGTCCTAACCTTGTCTACTCAACAGTAAGCCCATTTGTGTCCAATGGGTCTTACTCCCAGGAAAGTGTCTCTAGGATTGTGGTCTTACCCTACAATCCAGAGTAACTACAGGAGCATGTAAGAGACATTACGTGCACCCGTAGTTACTGCACCACCTAGTGAAAACCTATGGGAAATTCACATTGCAATCCAGAGTAAATTGTTCTTACACTGAAGCAAGGACTCCCTGTAGTTACTCTGGATTACACCCTAAGTGTCTCTTCCCATACATTCCACTGTGGGCTCAAAGACCGTCATGTAATGACGTTGTCCCCAGCTTCTGATTGTATAAAGAGAAGGGTCTTTTTGGTGTTGGTCCCCATTGACATTTCTTGCACCGGTACGCTCGTTCCTGGTTAAGTAATTGTCATGAAAACAAAATGTCCTTTAGTATACACAATATCAAACCTTCCTTATTTCGACCCAGGCAGTACCAGGTCCTCACTCAAGTAGAAAAACCTTAGTGGTCCAATCCTATCCAACTTTCCAGAGTCCATGGGCATGTGCTGCATCCTAACGGGTGCGCTCATGAAGGCCTTCTCAAGGTAATAGAACATTTGTTGCCTTGGGTGGTATAGCAAAAGGGGGGTAGTGGAGAAGTCAGTCTTGGAGGGATCCTCACTGCGGCTCAAAGTCATTGGTAAGTGTGGGTTGCAGTGCTTGGGGAACTTTTGTGTAGGGCAACTCAAGTTCTATGTTTTCTATATTGCTTCTTCTTGTCATGAGGGGGGAACGGGCTGTTGTAAGAAAAGCATCACTACCACTTATCCAGTTATTTTCTTATTCATGCAAAGATGGGGAGAAGCAGAAAATGGATGAAACACACCTCAGGTGGGTGATATGGGATGAAACTAATTAAGGCTGCAATCCTAAAGACACTTTCCTGGGAGTAAGACCCATTGAACACAATGGGGCTGACTTTTGAGTAGACAAGGTTAGGATTATGGCTCCTGTCTCCATTCTCTATGTAGTTGCTATTGCTTTCCTCCCTCCCATGTGTTTCCCCCATGTGCCTCCTCTTTCCCAAGTGTCCACATCCGTGATGGCAACCATCAGAAGAAGATGCATGAGCCAGTAACAGATGCAGCCAATTCTCCTCCCCACCAGCATGGCTATTTCAAGCATGGCTCCATATGGTCAGCGATGAGCCCCAGCTGGGACATGGACCCCCCAGCAGATGCCCAGACCTGCTGTTTACCAATGCCAGGCCTGGTGAAACGGAGACCTTCAAAGAGATGCCCCAACTGTTCCACAACCCCCTGCCAGCTTTTTTTCTCGACAGAAGGCTACCTCCACATAGTGCTGAATCTGCCGAATTGTAGTGGAGAGAAGTACTTGCCGAGGCTGAGAAATGGAATATGCTTATCTGTGCTTACGTGGCAGGGAATTCTTCTAGCTGAGACATCGGGTGTACCAGGATCTGTTTTATCAACCTTGAGATATCTCGCAGCCAAACAGGAGCAGTTGGTGTGGTTCCGTACCCAAAAAGCCATATTGATAGGGTCATGGGTATATGGCATTAATTCTCAGAATCGAAAGTGTGCAAACAGAATGTGCATTACAGATTGAGGCAATTGGTGTCAGCCGCCCAATTTGGCAGAAAATTAAATTCTGCTTCTCAGCTCCAGGTTCTGAGTGCAGTTTAGAGTTTTAGAGGGAATGATGGTCTTCTGGACATTTCGGAGGAGTGTCAGGCACTCAAAGGCTTTCTAAAGGATTTGCCAACTGCCTGATTAATCAGTTAGGGTATGGTCTGAGAATGCATGAAGTTCTTTTTTCTATATATAAATATAAAAGCACTAGCGAAAAGTGCACCCACGTTGCAGGAGTAAAATTCCCCTATACGCCATCAATCCCCCATGGCACATCAATCCCCCATCAATTCCCCCATATGCCATCCCCCACGGCACATCAATCCCCCCCATGCACAACATCCCCCCTGTACTTCAGTCCCCCATGTGCAACATCCCCCCATGTGCAATATCCCCCATGCACATCAAACCCCCATGAGCATCCACCCTCCAAGCACAACTACCCCCATGCACAACAAACCCCCATGTGCATCAACCCTCATGCCCATCAATCCCCCATCAGTCCCCTCCAGACAAAATGAAGAACATGTTAAAATAAGCTAAAACACTCATATTGCTTTCCTGTACTTACTGTATTTCCCGGTTTATAATACGCACTTTTTTCTTCCCAAAGGGGGGGAATGTCTGCGTGTCTTATAGAGTGATAGGGCCAATCCTGAAGCACCTTACCCCATCATGTCATATGTCGTTGGATTCATATTGAAGAGCAGAATCCAATGCAACAATCAGTTTTGAGATATCTCCTTCCTATCAAAAGTTATGGCCAAAAAAGTAAAAATCAAAAATATAAAAACAAAAAAAATTTTTTGGCAATTTTTAAGCGGGTAGGAATTTTGCCCGGGGGGGGGGGGGGGGTAGGAATTTTGGCCTTATGGTTCAGCAATTTTGGGTTTGGCACCTGGTCACCCTGGCACAGTTGCAATCCTAAGCAGCCTTCCCTGGCTTGGAATCTTGCTCCAAAGTAGACATGCACAAGACCTGGTCCCTCCTGCTCCATGCCTGTGCCTCCCTCACTCTTCCCTATGTATCTAGATCCCCTCACCTTTCCCTACCTACGCCCCAAAAGAACCCCCCCACAACTTACCTGCCTTCCTGGACTATTTGCAATGTATTATCAGTTTGGGAAGCCTTGGCTGGATATATAGATATAGAAATATCTTGGCTGTGATATAGAAATATTTTAACTACATTTTTAAAGAGCTTACAATTAAAGGGGAAAAAACACAAAAATAAATGTTTTCACTCAGTGGTAGAAAGAAAGGTCATTCTTAGTATTTACAAGTCCAATCATCATTATGGCATTAACACCAATGTACACAAAAATACCTTCAAAATTTAAATATTTTGCCTTTCTCTCTTGGCCTCACTGATTACAACTGGCTTTTAAAATTAAAATTGCCCCCATTTTGATTAGTAAAGCAAATCTTTGGCTGCTTATCCTCCCAATTAAACCAATTCAAGATTTCAGCCTTGCTTTTTAATTAGGGGTGTGCATTTTCTCTAGAATGAATGAACACTTTAAACAAATCCAACATATTTGGTCTAATATTCATTTGTCTTTAAATAAATGAGTGTGGGGCCCAATGAACCAAATTGCTTATGGACCATTAAGTTCACGTGGATCTCGTTCCTTTATCATAACAAGGGGGAGAGTCCTTTTCAGCACAGGAGAGTGGAAAGCTTTAGGGTGAAATCCAGAGTAACTACAGGGAGTCCTTGCTCCGGAGTAAGAACAAGTTACTCTGGATTGCAATATGAATTTCCCATAGGTTTTCACTAGGTGGTGTAGTAACTATGGGTGTACGTAATGTCCCTTACATACTCCCATAGTTACTCTGGATTGTGCCCTTATTCTCTTTTAAAATTTTCTTTTTCTAGTCCAACGAACTGTCTCCTTGGGCGGAGTGACCATATAGAGCAGTGGTTCTCAATCTTTCTAACGCCATGACCCCTTTATAAGTTCCTCATGTTGTGGGGACCCCAACCATAAAATTATTTTTGTTGCTACTTTATAACTGTAATTTTGCTACTGTAATGTATCATAATATAAATATCCGATATGCAGGATGTATTTTCATTGTTACAAATGAAATGTGTGCTCTATGCACACATTGAACACAATGGGATTTATTTCAGAGTTGGCATGCATAGGATTGGGCCCTGAGGCTGCAGTCCTATCCACATTTACATGGGAATAAAGGCCCCCCTGACTATACTGGGATTTATTTCAGAGTAGGCATGCATAGGATTGGGCCCTGAGGCTGTCAGTCAGCCCCAGTGCGTGCGCAGCTACAGCTGGAGGTCTGGCAAGCCTGACCTGGCCCCCTGCACCAGGAGTCTTTAGGTGACCCCGAAAGGGGTCCTGACCCCCACTTTGAGAAACGCTGATATAGAGTATGGGCACAAACCAGAATAACTACGGGATCACATAAGACACATTATGGAGGCACCCACAAAGAACCAGTTTTCGGAAATTCCAACCGGAAGGGGGTGAAAATGGGCACAACATGTTTTCCTCCCTATTCTTCCCATTATAGAATCCCTGACTGATAACTGCCCTGCTCCAACCCCTGGCTCTGAAAGCATTAAATTTGGGGAGGATGTTCCTTCTGTGATATCAACACCCACAAAGAACTGATGTGGAGAAATTTAACCCTTAAGGGGATGAAACGGGGTGCAACATGTTTTTGTCCTATACTTAACATGGAAGTCTGACCAACATCCCGCCAACTGGGTGCTTGGTGGGGATGTTGTTCGAAGGGTGGGGTTGCACTGGAGAGGATGATGTGCATGCAGGGGTGTTGCTCATGGGGGAGGATGAAGCGCAATGGGAGAAGGCACAGGGGGGTATTTTCCTCCCACAACACTGGTACATTCTGCTAGTATATGATAAATTACATGCAATAGTTTTAAAATTTAATGTTAAGTATTATAATGTTTTAATTAACCACATGAAAGCAATATATTGGTGTTTTAACCTTTTGTTACGTCCTACACTTTTATTGGAGGTCCTACATTTGGGAGGCCTTGTCCTCCTTTTTGGTTATAAGATATGATCAACCTATGGGACAGTAGGGGGACAGTATTTTTTTTCCCCACAAAGCCTGATCTATGAAGGATGGTCTTCCTTGTGAGGATATAACAGAGGAAATCTTTGTCATGGAAAATAAAGTGAAATAAAATAATTTGCAAACATTGATCCGACCACCTCCAAACCCACATGGTTTCCTTTCCCTCCCAATAATTTATCCAGTCTTTTGCAGGAATCGTAGGAGGACTTAAAAGGGGATTGACTAAGGATAAGCTAAGAATCCTTTTCTCGCTCAGATTTTAAACTGAAATTGTGGGAAAACATTTTCTAGGACACCTTTAACTTTACCTTAATCACTGAGCCTAAGGGTGCAATCCAGAGTAACTATGGGGAGTCTGTGCTCCGGTGTAACAACAATTTACTCTGGATTGCAATATGAATTTCCCATAGGTTTTCAATAAGTGATGCAGTAACTATAGATGCACATAATGTCTCTTAGTGCTCCTGTAGTTACTCTGGATTGTAGGGTAAGGAATAATAGGTCAGGTTCCAGGGAACCATCATCACCATACACTCTATTTATTTATTTTATTTATTATTTTAATTGATTTGTATCCCGCCTTTCCTCACCTACAAGAGGGAGCCCAAGGCGGCTAACAACAGAGTAAAACACCATTAAAATTATCATAAATAAAGATTAAAACATAATTAAAATACAATTAAAATACAATTAAATTTTAAAAACTAGGAACAATTAAAACAGACTAAAAATTGTTAAAAGCAGTAAAAAATAAAACAATAAAACTCTATGAACCTTGAACCTGAATCTTAAGTCTATAGGGCTGGGTGATAGTGAGGGCCTGGGAATTTCCAGATCACTGGAAATTTCCAGATTTGTTCTCTTTTTTAGCCTCCTGTCTGGGTGTCCTCCAAAAGGGCTTCATTGTCCTCTATTTTTGCTTCATTTTGGAACTTTGCAATGGTGTGCAGTACCCCATCATGTCATATGTCGTTGGATTCATGTTGAAGAGCAGAATCCAATGCAACAATGGGTTTTGAAATATCTCCTACCTAACAAAAGTTATGACCAAAAAACTAAAAATAAAAAATATGCATTGAGCTCTATGGGAAAGTGAAAGTGCCCAATATCTGCAGCTTTACTTGTGAGTAGGCAAAAGGGCCATTCTCAGCCGGAAAGGGCAGGATGAGAGGATTCCAAAACCTTGTCCTCCTTTTGCGGTTTGGGCATCTGATCACCCTGGTGAGGGCACATCAATATCCCTAACAACTTACGCGTCCTCTTCTGTGCCAGCAATTTCCCTCGACATTTTGAAAGTCACTGACCCAACCATAAGAACTTAGAATTTGGCAGTATGGAGAAGGTTGCTTCACCTATCCTCCTCCTCTATTTCTATCAATTCCTTGGCTTTCCCCTGATCCAGAGCAACCAAGTAATCATCAAAGTCTTTTCACCATGAACCTCTGAAATTCATCTGAGATGTGAAGATCTTCTTTGGCTGTGAAGATTCAACAGGAGTCCCTGCGATGGTGCCCCAGAGTGTTGGACACATCTGGAAGTAGGCACAGATATCTCTGATGATTTTCCATGGGTCCTTCCCAATCCCTATTTGATGCAGTCACAGCAGGAGTATTAGTGAACTAGCAAAAAGCGTACCCACGTTGCAGGTGTAAAATTCCCCTGTTCGCCATCCCCCCACTGCGCATCAATCCCCCACTCACATCAACACCCCATGTGCATCCACCCCATGTGCAACATCCCACATGAACATCATCCCCCCTATGCCCATCAACCCCCCCATACTCATCCACCATCCACATGCAAATCCCCCATGCACATCTCCCATGTGCAAAATTTCCCATGCACAACATTCCCCATATTCATTCCTCCATGCGCAACATCCACCATGTGCAACATCCCAAATGCGCATCAATCCCCCATGCACATCAACCCCGTCTGCGAATCGAAACCTCATGTGCATCAAAACCTCATGCACATCAACCACGCATGCGCAAATAAGCAAATTCACAGATCTGAAATTATATAAAGACTTTGGGCAAAATCCAGAGTAACTACAGGGAGTCCTTCCTCTGGTGTAAGAACAACTTACTCTGGATCCCAATATGAATTTCCCATAGGTTTTCAGTAGGTGGTGCAGTAACTACGGGTGCACGTAAAGTCTCTTATGTGCTCCCGGAGTTACTCTGGATTTGGGGGTAAGGCTGTAATCCTAAAGACACTTTCCTGGGAGTAAGACCCACTGAACACAATGGGGCTTACTTTTGGGTAGGCATGGTTAGGATTGTGCTGTTATAGTCAAAGATACCAACTTCAAGCTCCGAGGTTCAATAGGAAGATGGAGTGATTGATGTTCTCTGTGGCTCTCTCATCAATCAATACCTTAATATGAACATGACTCTGGCAGTCCACCTTCATAGATCAACATTTTGGAGCCGTCTTGGCTTCCATAGAGGCCATCCTCCGCAGGACCAGATGAGCAAGCCGTCTGCGGGTATTATCCCTCTTCTGGGGCTGATGGAGGTGAAGCCTCACCTCATTTGCACTCCACAGTTATTGGCTCGGCAATGCCAGAATGAATTCCAAGGAGAAGCAGGCATCAGAGATGGAATAATTAACCATGCTTCAACTGTCTCATCAGAATATTGTCTCCAAGAGGCTGCCGGATAAGAATCTGACAGGGAAACATTTTCACGAAACTAAAAATAATGGATTGTTTCCGTGTAATTGCAGTTGACAGTGTGTTAGAATCAGAGCATTACCTGTGCATAGAAAAGGGAAAGGATAAATGTCCGGGGGGGGGGGGGGGTTATGAAACCATCAGCGTCAGTTATCATTTTAGGCTGTGTAAGGAGATAGTCCATTGAAATCAACGTGATTTAGGATTTTCTCATCACCCTGAATTAGGTATCCACACCTAATCCTATTCGATAGTAGAACTTTTGAGACGGAGGGTGCAATCCTAACCGATTTAGGCCAGCACAACTCACCCGCTACCCCTTCCTGTGGTGGTGTGGCAAGGTCGGCGCATGTCTGTGCACTGGCCTAACCGCCCAGAAGTGGCGCAGAGTGCTTCACGGCACTTTTGTGACACTCTAAGCTAGCACTAGACTTGTACTGGGACTTAGACCTTGGAGTTAGACCCTGGAGTTATACTGGGGGTTAGGGATTGCAGCCATAGGCAGTTGTTACCACCTGGATGTTCTCTTCAGATCTCCTGATCCTTGTATTTCCATTTGCATGCTCTGTTTCTCACAACTTCCCAAAGACCCTCTTGCAGCCATACTCTCTCTCTCTCTCTCTCTCTCTCTCTCTCTGTGTGTGTGTAGGGCTCAGAACCATAACTTGTCCTCAATCCTTCCACAGATTATAGAATCCTAGAGTTGGAAGGGACCCAGTAGGTCATCTAGTCCAACCTCCTGCCTATAGCAGGAAATCCTCCTAGAGCATCTCCAAGATAACATCTCAATAACAATGACAATAGATGTTTCTGCTTTTGCATGCCATCTTCACCCATATACTTAGTCAGCCTCCTAGAACTTCCCAGGGGTCAGAGGAAGGCAGACAGTTGGTGGCAGTTCTTCTACCTATCTCCAATCTCCCATCCTATTGTGTCTTCCTGAGTCACTTGGATTTGCACCAGAAATTAGCTGGTGTAGATCCAAATAGACAGACTTCACAATCCTAAACCCTGGTTATGCTGACACAAGTCCTGACACAAATCTTCTGTTGCCCTGGGGGTGACATAAACGCGCCGTAAGGCGGCGGTCCTCAATCTTTTGAGGACCACGGCCTGGGTACATGGGGAAAAAAATTCCCCACGTGGAACATGTGGATGTGATCCAGGTGGCGACCACATTCTGGGCACAGTGCTCTTGGCATTTTTGAGCAGTTCTGCTCAAATAATTAAATGTTATTAATGTTATTAATATATATGTTATTAATCTGCTCTATAATTAAATGCTATTTAGCATTGCATGTGTACAAGTAAGTGGCTATCACTTGTTTGCAGAAGAAACTGAGTAGTTTCCATATCCTTAGAAGATTAAAAGGAGGAATAATAATGATTTTTAAATGATTTTCAATTTTAACCCAGTAACCAAGAAATGATAACAGCAGCCAAATAATCAGTATTAACCCAGTAACCCAGTATTGATACAAACATATAGACAGTTGCTAAAATATTCATGCATTTGCTTTGTTGTACCCTATATCCATTGAAGGGTAAAATTCCTGCAGCTCAATCCCGAATTGATTGAGTATTGATTATCAATTAATTGATTGAGTATTGATGAGCTCTCTCACAAAAGCATAGATGGTTTCTGAGAATTCTTAATCCACTTACAATGCTTTTTTAGCTTGTGTTTTTTATATGGTTAAAAAGTGGTTGTGCAGGGCCTCCGTCTCTTTCAGAAGACATCTCATACATGACCAGAAGGCGCTTTATGGCTACAATCCAAAGTAACTACGGGACATTTTACACCGGCATAGTTCCACCAATGGGAAACCTATGGGAAATGCTTAGAACAATCCAGAGTAAGTGCCTCTTACGTCTTTCCCATAGTTACTCTGGATTGTAGGGTTAGTCATGTCCAGTGCTCCTCCTCCCAGGGGGTTAATGACCACAGACAAATTTGCAGACCCATAGATTATGAGGGCCCGCTGTAGTAAGTCGGTAGGTCAACCAGTGTGCAGCACATAGGTGTCCTGTCAGCTCAGCTATCAGAAAACTAATGGTACACATTGATAATTTTTGCACCTTTTCAGTGAGATTTTTAATATGGGCAAAATCCAGAGTAACTATGGGGAGTCCTTGCTCCAGTGTAAGAACAACTTACTCTGGATTCCAATATGAATTTCCCATATTGCACTAGGTAGTGCAATAACTATGGGTGCATCTAAAGTCTCTTACATGCTCCGGTAGTTACTCTGGATTTGGGGGTAAGTTTAAAAATGGATGCTCTGGGTACATGTTCTCATGCAACTGTAAAGGGCTGCATGGAATCCATAAACATGTCTATATCTCAACAATTTTCATTACCTCCTCAACTTCTAATTGGGGTGCAGGCAAGAGCTATACACATTACATCACAAATACTATTGAAAGAGGAATTATGTGATGGTAGCATAGCTAGGGGGCAGAACAAATAGTCTTCAAGGGAGGCATGCAAGGGGTCCTGGACATGGCTCAGTTTTGTATCCCCTGTACAAAATGCCTCCGACGGAGAGGGCCCCCTTTGCACGTCTCCCTCCAATACTATCGGCTCTGCTCCCCTCTAGTTACACAACTGTCTGTAACATACCTGCAAAGCCTTTTTATAGTCCAGTGGATTGCCTCGTTCCGCGAGCATCGAATAAACTTGTTCCGCGTTCCACCACAAACCAAGCCGTTCTAATGCTTTCTGAATATATCTCCATATGCCTCCTGTAGCAACCTCTTATTTAAGAGCACTTGCAAAATAAAATAAAATGCACGACGTTATGCACTAAAATGCACTAATAAATTAAAATTAAAATGCTTTCCATCCACTCCGTAACCCAGGTGGGTAGATATATAACTGTTTTGAAATCCCAAACTTTGCATTTGGAGAGGGGCAGGAAGGAGTGCTATTCTTAGCACTTTGATATCTCCCTATTGCTGTAGTCAGCTTCCTTAAATAAGAGATAGAATGTCAAAGAAGGATCAAGAGAAGAGGAGATCATAGGGAAAGAACGCCAGGAAGGAGGAAAAAAAATAGAAAGATATCTGAAAATGGAGGAGATTCCATTGCTCAGTGGCTGGCATGTGGTGGGAGATGAAAGAGAGCACAGAGACATATTGACTCCCGTGTAGGGTCGTATTTTTCACTTGGCTCCACCAGGTAGCGGATCATGTGTCACCACAGTGCATCATGTGTCACCAGGTAGCTCATCATGTGTCACTTCTTGGAAATCAGCAGATGTTGGCAAAGGAGAAGAAAGACCGTCAATGACGCTTTCAGGAACAGCACAGCAATAATTAAAAGTGTCGATGCAGAGGGATGTTTGAGCTGCTGCGTCAAGGGAGTGATGCGCATCTGTCCACAACTGCGTGTAACGGCAAAATGTTGCTTGATCATCCTGTCAAAACAAAATTGGGAAATGTTTTATTGCAGTAAAGCAATAGTTCCCAAAGTGGGGTTCGCAGCTTCATTCAAGGGGGTCATGAAAAGCCAGGTGCTGCCACCTTGGAATCTGGCACTGGAAGATACCATCTTGGAATGGGGCATTCAGGCTGCAATCTGTATTTTCCTGGAAATAAGGTTGCAATCCTAAAAACACTTTCCTGGGAGTAAGACCCTTTGAACACAATGGGGCTTACTTTCAGGTAGACATGGTTAGGATTGTGCTCTTAGGTTACACTACAGCGTAACTACGGGACCCTTTACACTAACATAGTTATGGTGCCACCTTTGGGAAATGCATAGAGCAATCCAGAGTAAATGCCTCTTATGTCTTCCCGTAGTTACTCTGGATTGTAAGGCTTGTCTCTTCTGAGTAAAGATGGAGGTCTGGTATCGCAGAGGTGTCACTGCCTGTTTGTTGGCACTTCTGGCCATGACATTTTGGGGTTCCTGGATGGATTGCCATTCTCAGAAGGGGGTTGCAGGTTGAAATCTTTGAGAATCACTGCAGAAAAATATCAAAAGGGGTGTTCAAATGGGCTTCCCATTATATATGACTGGAAGCCCAATCCTATAAACATCTAGTACTTCTGTCAATGGGTTTTACTCCCACAAAAGTGTGGACAGGATTGCAACCCTGAATACCAGAACTCTTTTTCAGTTGTGTGTTATCAAGTTGGCCACTGTTCGTTTTTTGGTTTCTGATTTGTTGGCTGATTTGTATTATTCTATATTAAAAGTAAAGCGAATTGGATTTACACCAACTAAATCAGTGATTCTCAATCTTCCTAATGCCGTGACCCCTTTATAAATTCCTCATGTTGTGGGGACCCCCAACCATAAAATTATTTTCGTTGCTGCTTTATAACTGTAATTTTGCTACTGTTATGAATCGTAATGTAAATATTCGATATGCAGGATGTATTTTCATTGTTACAAATGAAATGTGTGTTCTATGCACACATGGAAAACAATGGGATTTATTTTAGAGTAGGCATGCATGGGATTGGGCCCTGAGGCTGTCAGTCAGCCCCAGTGCACGCGCAGCTATAGCTGGAGGTCTGGCAAGCCTGACCTGGCCCCCTGCACCAGGGGTCTTTAGGCGACCCCCAGGAAATCTCTAGGCAACCCCCAAAGGGGTCCTGACCCCCACTTTGAGAAACACTGAACTAAATGGTGTTATCACTGCATTTGGGGTGTGCATAAGATACTATAATTTATTCTGTATGGTCTGTTCCTGCAGAGGCATGCCTCTTGTCCTAACAGTGTCATTTGTGTCCCATTATCCCTAATCAGCAATTGATATCAGTGTAAAAGGCTATTAATCCAGTTGTCAAAATTATACTAATGCCATTTTTTTTCTCTTTTAATTTGCAGGCTATGACGGGGCCGGCTGAGAACCAAGTGGAGGTAGGAATTTCTGCTTGGTGTTGATATTATTGATGTGATCAATAAAAAAATGGAAATCTGGTTGGGGGATTATGATTATATGGAAGATTATCTGGGCTGATTATACAATCCTTTTGTGTTGTGTTGTGAACTGTCTACACACTTCATGGCTATGTAGAGTGGTCTAGCTTGTTCTCCTCCCCAAGAGGAGGTTGGATGTTTATGGGATTGCAACAATCCCTTTGGGATTGCCCATTGCTGGTGATGGTTTCTGTGATTTCATGATGGTTTTATTTTAATGAATTGTAATTGCCCTGAGTTGCTGTTTAAAGATGGGCTATCATGGATGCAATCCTATCCAATTTAGGCTAGCACAACACACTCGTCTCTCCATTCCCACGGTGGTGTGGGGAGGCCAGCGCATAACTGCGCACTGGTCTAACCCTCCAAGAGTGGCACAGAGGTTCCTTCGGTGCTTTTGCAACACCCTCCAGACCAGCAAGGGACTTGTGCCTGCATAATCAGGAGTTAGGATTGCACTCTACAGTACATGTTTTTATAATGAATAGACCCCTCAATCGAGAGTAGCTACGGCAGACTTTGCGTTGACACATGTAAAATTTAGTCTGGATTGAAATATGAATTTCCCATAGGTTTCTGCTAGGTGGCGCTGTAACTGCATTGACATTAATGCCTGTTGTGCCAACGCAAGGATTGCAGTAGCTACTTGTGTATGTGGCCACAACTGTTCTTTTGAAAGTTGTATCCCAATGTCTACTTGACTTGAAAGAAAAATAAGAGGCATGTAACGGCTTAAAGCTAGGGGGTGAAGCAGTCAGTCTTAGGCTGCAATCCTAAAGACACTTTCCTGGGAGTAAGACCCATTGAACACAATGGGGCTTACTTTTGAGTAGATATGGTTAGGATTGTGCTATTTGAGGGAGTGCGCTTCTGTGGAGTAGCTAGGTTGGTGGGGAAGTCACTCTTGGAAGAAGCCTCTTCTGTCCCTTTCCTATGTTTCCTCAATTACCTACTGGGCCATTGGCCATTGATCTCCCTCACTGGGGATCTTCAAGCAGAGGCTCGACAAGCACCTGTTGGGGATGCTCTAGGGGGATTTCCTGCTACAGGCAGGGGGTTGGACTAGACGACCTACTACGTCTCTTCCAACTCTATGATTCTATGATTCCCCATCAAGGCCACAATTATACAAATGTATAAGGTGGCAGATTTTCCATAAGGATTCCACAGATCGAATGGCAGATCCCTGGGTGAGCTAACTCTAACATCTCACAGACTGGGAACTACTACTTGGGGTTCTCCACCACAGTCAACCTTCTCTCTTATCCCTGGTATCTCTCTTTAACATATGTGCAGTGAGATCTTAGGGTTTTGGAGAAGCATGATTCTAGGAGGATGGGGCAAAATTGCTGTAATTATAGAATCCATAGCACAATCCACAATCTCTTCTCCGGTGGCATAGCTAGAGGGGGTTGAACAGTCAGTCTAGTGGGAGCCTTATTCTGGTGTGCAAGGATACGCCTTCCATTTGGAGGGGACCCTTCATACCGCTTTATTTTGCTTTCTCTGGAATGTCTCCAAAGGGGAGGGTCCCCTTGCCTACAAAGATGAGGCTTCCTCTAAGACTTACTGCTTCACTCCCTTCTAGCTATGCCACTGCCCTCTTTGCACTGCAACATACAATCTCTTCTCCGGTGGCATAGCTAGAGGGGGTTGGAACAGTCAATCTGGAGGGAGCCTTACCCTGGCATGCAAGGGTATGCCTTCCATTTGGAGGGGACCCTTCATACCATTCCATTTTGCTCCCCCTACCTGGAATGTCTCCCAGAGGGGAGGGTCCCTTTGCCCACCAAGATGAGGCTCCCTTCAAGACTTACTGTTCCACTCCTACTAGCTATGCCTCTTCCCACTCTTACTGCTCCCTTTTGGAGAGCCTGAATAGGTGCCAATCTCCTTTACTGTGCATTTTTTGTGCCAGGGTCTCAATTTTTGCCGATTTACCACCATCGAGGAACAAATCAACCCCTGTGGCTGTCAATCAACTAACAAGCGACAAAAATTGAGAACCTCGGGTGTGTATATGTGAAAACGGACAACTGTTAGCCACTGCAAATGTATAAAATAACTTGTCTTCCTCACTTTAAGCAATGCACTCAAAAAAATCAAAAGCTTCCTAAGTTTGATGCCTACAATGTTCTGATCAGCACTAATTTTGATTGACATGGAGATATGGAGCGTGCATGTGTGTGTATGTCTAATTGACTTGCAAGGGCTTATCTCTCGGACTGGCCCGGTGTGTTCTCCAATAGAATCATAGAATCATAGAATCATAGAGTTGGAAGGGACCTAGTAGGTCATCTAGTCTAACCCCCTGCCTGCAGCAGGAACTCCCCCTAGAGCATCTCCAACAGGTGCTCATCGAGCATCTGCCTGAAGATCCCCAGTGAGGGAGAGTCCACCACCTCCCTTGGCAATCTGTTCCACTGCCGAACCGCCCTCGCCGTCAGGAATTTTTTTCGGATTTCCAGCCAGAAACAAGAGGATGATGAGTTTTATGGAAGTAAGTCGTTAATTTGCTGTCGCCACAAAGCCCCAGCCGAAGTACCTTTCTAATAATCAACTTTATTTTATTTCGGGGGAAAGAGACTTCCTCATTTAAATGTAATATCCATTGGCAGCCCAGTGAGTGTTTCTGTACAGAGCTGGTCACAGCGTCACAGCAGGGGATTTGTGATGTTCGCGAAAGCTAATGTTCAACTCCAACAAGAATGTCTAGGTGATTCCGACTGCTGCGGTCTGATAAATTTTTAATAAGAACCATAGGTAAATTAAATTGTATTATTAAAGAGAATAGATAAACCTAGCTAGTTGCCTTCAAGAAGGACATAAGTTCACTTGCGTTCGGTAAAGGAGCGACAATGTAATTCGTTCAGAGTTAACTTGAAAGTGCAATTTCCAAGGCTCAAACCTGACCGTCTTATAAATGTAAAAGCAAGATGAAGCTCTGATAGCGCCGGTAAGACTACGGCTGCAATCCTAAAGACACTTTCCTGGGAGTAAAACATATGGAACACTATAGGGCTTACTTTTGAGTAGATCTGTTTAGGATTGCGCTCTCAGTCTGGAATAACGTTGCTTCATGGCACACGACTTCATGCCATTGTCTCACATTAATACACTTTCTATTGGTTTTAAAGATGCTCGTCTTCCAAAGAAGGAGGACTGTTTTTAGAGCTGAAGTTCTGGAAAGGGTGTCTCCATACCATAAAAGTGTTCCAGAAAATCATATTACTTTTGGGAGAGATTTTACCCAGGAGTTTCTTGACTTCCATGCTGAGGAACAGCTCACTAGGCCATTTGTATATGACTTGATATATGTCACTATATATGTCACTTATATATGACTAGATTAGATGACATCTAGGCCCTTCCATTCAGTGATTCAATATTCTGTAGAGATGATCTTCCTGGTTTGGACTCCAGATTCCTGGTCAGTCCTTAATGGGTTTCTGTGCATAATTTGAGAGGCAAGGCACAAAGGCACACATGTGGGAAGAGTGTGCACACCAGCACATCATGGTGCAGGCAACTGAGCCAGTATTTACTTATTTATTTAATGAATCTATCTATCTATCTATCTATCTATCTATCTATCTATCTATCTATCTATCTATCTATCTATCTATCTATCTATCTATCTATCTATGCTTGCAACTTGCTAGATCAGGAAGCATGACTATGTGTGCATGGGGACGCATAGAAGGATGGGACAAGATTGCTGTCATTATGTTAACCATAGCATCATGCAATCTCTTCTCCAGGGGCATAGCTAGAGACAGGTGGAGCAGTCAGTCTGGACTGAGAGTTACCCTGGCATGCGAAGAGTGCCTATCCTTAAGAGCCATTCCAGGCAATTCCACTCCATTCCATCTCTTTGATGGGCATTATTTGTGGGGTGATCTACCTGCAGATGCACATCTCATGGAAAGCAATGCCAGTACCATCGGATTCCTCTGCAGCGGGATTATCACCCAGTTGATCGTCTTGTATAAGTCAGGGTTCCTTGCTGCACAATCCTAACCATATCTACTCAAAAGAAAACCCCATTGTGTTTAATGGGTCTTACTCCCAGGAAAGTGTGTTTAGGATTGCAGACTTAACTCTGGAAGCAGAGAAATCGTCAAGGAGGGACATACAAGTCTTCCCCTACAGCAGGGGTAGTAGGAGTGCTGCCGGAAACTGCCTTGGAAACTTGGAAAAAGTGGCGTAGCTAATAAACATGTAGCCCGGTGCCAAGTTCAAAATGTTACCCCGGAAGTGATGTCACAACCGTAAGTGATGTATTTTTGGAAAGAAAACTGGGGGAAAACCTGCCTCCTCCTCTTCAGCAGTTTACCTACTATTTGCTCTGCTAGTGGCATCGCTAAAGCACCACTCTGCTATCTGAAAAGGATTTTGTTGCTTCCTCCCAACAACAAAATGAAATTTAATTAAGTAAAAAAATGAAAATTGTGTCCCTTGTTGAGTAGGGAAACTGTGTTGGGGCAAAGAGGAATGGTTATTCTTTGCCTACTAAATAGAAGAGGAGCACCACTTAGAAGTGCCTGACTACCCAGTTAGCATGGGTAACTGTTTTATGATATATGTACTGTATATGGATATCAGAGCAGATTCATTTTAACACCTTATTAGTTCCATAAAGTAACTAAAGCTCTCAGAATAATCAGTATTATTGGAAAGATTGAGTTTTTAAAAACCCACTTTTTGTTCCATAGGCTTTTGTGTTTTCATTCTAGCCTTTGATAGAGTATAGATATCCCAATGCAGTTTGTTTCATTGCATTCTGTATTAAATTATCTTTCCATCGCTATATAACATGATGGTATTATCATTAATACATACCCCGTTTTTTGTTTTTTTTTACAATTTTAGCCACTAGTGTCAAGCTCAGCTTGTAGCCCCCCCCCCCCAAGATTGTAGCCCGGTGCAATTGCAACCCCTGCACCCCTGTAGCTATGCCACTGCTCGGAAAAGATACGTTCAGCTTTAACGTATTAAACTTACATAAAAGCTTACGCAAACTTAAGTACTTTATTTAGAGACTAGCAGCACAATCCAGAGTAAGTACAGAAGCTCTTATGTCAACGTTAGAAAAATTTACTCTGGATTGCTCTATGAATTTCTCATAGGTTTCCTTTAGGTGGCACCATAACTACATCGACGTAAATGTCTGTTATGTCGACCAAAGAGCTTCCGTAGTTACTCTGGATTGTGCAGATACATTCTGTCAATTCTGCTGCCTGCCTGCCCCACATCTAGATAGTTTCAGGTTCGATCTCTGGCCCCAAAGGTTGAACACAGCAAAAGGCAGCATCTACTCCACGAGTGTGTTTGATAAGGTCAGCATTTCATCTTCTGAACTCCACCGGCAGTTATTAAAATGTCAGTAACATTTTTGAAAGGCAACAGCTTGTGAATTACTGGTTATTTTTATGGACAGCTTATAAACATGTGCTTCCATGTACAGTGATGGGGGGGGGCACTGTGATGGGGTGCATATCGCCTTGAAACTGGTTGTGTATCACCAGAGAATATAAGATTGGCTTTTTTGTGGCTTACGGGAAAAATCCAGAGTAACTACGGGGAGTCCTTGCTCCGGTGTAAGAACAACTTGCTCTGGATTCCAAATAGAATTTTCCATAGGTTTTCACTAGGCGGTGCAGTAACTATAGGTGCATGTAAAGTCTCTTACGTGCTCCCGTAGTTACTCTGGATTTGAGGGTATGTCTTGTAAACCCTGATACTCGATGGAGAGGAATTCTCAAAAGATCCCTGCCCTTCTCACTGGATTGAGTAAACCATACACAGACAATCTCCTTAATTTTTTGTAACTCACTGATTACTTGTTTCCTCGGGTCTTAGGCATTTTCTTACATTCCAGAGTATCAATATGTACACCACACGTCTCCGATTTTTCAGTGAAAGGATGTTAGTTTTTTTATGCAAAGGATTCATTTATTTTAAATTATTCCAGGCTTCCCTTCTCGAACTGAGCATCCAAAAACATCCTAACATCTGCCTAATCCGATTTTGTACTTCCGGATTATTCGACTGTGTTCTTTCATTGGATTTTGCAAGGATATTGATATGCCGAGAAGCCCAAAGGAAAGCTACACTTGTGTGTTTTCATCTTCCTGACATATTTAAGAATCAAATAGCTTTTCTTTCCGAATCTATTTACTGCGTTCCAGTTTCGGGGAAATGAATACCTACAGCAAAGAAAGCCGCCGAGCGATTGTGAAGCTGTGATTCTTTAATTTTAATATACGGGTGTAACAGCCCCTGACCTTAGACATGTGGGTTCTACCTACATGGAGTTTCTCCCCTTGCAAATATTCAAACAACAATCTTTTTTTTATACTTTATAGTTTTTACAAAGAATATCTCATGCATGCAGATCATTATAAAAAGGTGATTATTGTGAATGGCTCTGCTCCCTTGTACAATGATGCACTTAATGGGACGTGTTAATGTCATTACAACGTAGACTTCAGATCAGGCAACAGACCTGTTGTTTACTTTCTGAATGATGATAACAGGTCACTTATAGTGATCTGACTTCAAGGCGGTTCATCTCGGCCGTCTGTTACAGGAGGATGAAGTCCAGTTTTGTATTTTGGAATCGTAAATTGCCGGGGCTACAGATGACTGTTCTTGAACCCAGATCTGGATGCTTTAATACAAGAGATCTGAACATCAGCTGATGGATTAGGACTGGATGAGTTATTCTGTTTATTAAAATAATCTATAACTTTCCTTTTTGTCTCATTAAGGGCACAATCCAGAGTAACGACAGAAGCATGTAAGAGACATTATGTGCACCCGTAGTTATTGCACCACCTAGTGAAAACATATGGGAAATTCATATTGCAATCCAGAGTAACTTGTTCTTACTCTGGAGCAAGGATTCCCCGTAGTTACTCTGGATTTCACCCTAGGAAACATACTGTGCAATCCACTGCAGATCACATTAATCATAATTGAAATGAAAAAAAAAAACTATGCCAATCCTATCTGTGGGTCGGTCGGTTGGAAGATCAATAAATCAATAATAATGATAGATCAATAAATAGAGAAGACAGACAGATAGATAAATAGATAGATGGATAGACAGATGACAGCGCAGAGGAGGGAGAACTAAGGCTACAATCCAGAGTAAGTATGGGACCTTTTACACCGATGTAGTTATGGTGCCACCTATCGCAAACCTTTGGGAAATGCACAGAGCAATCCAGAGTAAAGGCAAAATCCAGAGTAACTATGGAGAGTCCTTGCTCCGGTGCAAGAGCAACTTACTCTGGATTCGAATATGAATTTCCCATAGGTTTTCACTAGGTGGTGCAGTAACTACGGGTGCACGTAAAGTCTGTTACGTGCTCAGATAGTTACTCTGGATTTGGGGTTGAGTGCCTCTTATGTCTTCCCGTAGTTACCGTGGATTGTAAGGCTAATCTTTGTTAAGCCTTCTTGGGCATTTGTGTTCGCATAGGAGCGGTGGAAAATGAATGAATGAATACATAAATAAATAATATAATTTATAATTTATAATTTATAATAAGTAAGTAAGTAAGTAAGTAAGTAAGTAAGTTAAATAAATAAATAAATAAATAAATAAATAAATAAACAGCACACTTCCAATACCTGAAGGACTGTCATATGGAAGAAGGGACAAAGTTATTCTCATTTGTCTCTGAAAGTAGAACAGGAGCCAAGGGGTGCAAAGTGGAAGAAAAGTATTTCTGATTGAAAATCAGGGGGAAAAAATCCTGACAATCTGGGTGGTTCTGCAGTGGATCAGATTAAGGGAGGAACAGATTTCAAGTGGAGCCTTGATGAGCACCTGTCAGAGATGCTCTTGCAGGATTTCCTGCTACAGGCAGAGGGTAGGACTAGATGACTTATTTCTCTTCCAACTCTATTATTCTATGACACTGAAAAAATGAATTATATGACATTGGAAAAATGATGTGGTGCGGTATTTGTGGATGAGTACATAGGTGCAGATACCAAGAGGTTATGTGCATGTTAGTGACTTGCGCTTACAGTCAACAACAAGGGCAGGCGGTTTCTGAGTCCCAAGATTAATTCAGTGCAGTAAACAGAAGCACTTTTGACAAGTGCTAATACAGTCAAAGGCATCTGCCTTCATCAAGTAAACCCTAGAAATTCTTATCCAGTTATTACAAAATCTATTTAGTTAACTAGGTTATGAACTTGCAGGAGCCAAGCTCTCTGCTCAGTAAACTCCCAGCACCATAAATTATTTTTCTCCACGTTTCTCCTTACATCATTTATTTTCATAGCATTATACATGCCAGCTTTCTGGCTACTTGAGATCAAAAGGAGTTATTCTCTAGGCTCATATTTCACAACTGTTCTCATATTTTATCTTGCAAATTAAACTTTACAGAGTCAGTTCCTACATGATTTTTTCCCCTCTAATGTTCCATAACTCCCAACCATTATAGTGCATTTTCGGGGCTTATTCTCCCTAATGGAGACAACCATTGCAAGATCTGTCGGAGGAGCTGGAAAAGCTCAATGGAGAGAATGTTAAGGAGGCAGAAGGAAGTTTATTTGCCAGTATATGTGATGGATAGAGTGGATGGAGGATGTTCTTTCCCTCTTGCAAACATCAGAACCAGGAGGTAGTCACTAAAATTGAAAGAGGTAAGGACACACAAAGGAAAATATTTCTTTAGCCAGTGTGTAGTTAGTTTGTGGAACTCCTTGCCACAGAATATGGTGATGGTACCTTGGTACCTAGATGGATTTAAGTAGGCTTTGGACAAATTTTGGGAGGAAACATCCATCATAGGTTACATGATTAGTATGTGCAACATCTTTAGTTTAATTAAATATAGGCTACGTCAAAATGTGTAATGCAAGGGAGGGCACCAGGTTGTAGGTTTTTGGTGGTCATCTGTGCTCCCTGAACAGGGTGATCAGATACCTGAACCTAAAAAGGAGGACAAGATCTTGGATATCTCTCAGCCTGGCTTTTCTGGCAGTCAATGGCATGTTTGCCTACTCACGAGTAAAGCCGCAATGTTGGGCACTTTCACTTTCCCATAGAGCTCAATGCATATTTTTGATTTTTAGTTTTTTGGCCATAACTTTGGATAAGAAGGAGATATTTCATAACCAATTTTTGCATTGGATTCTGCTCTTCAGTACAAATCCAGTGACATATGAGATGATGGGGAACTGCACACCATTGCAAAGTTCCAAAATGGAGGACAGTGAAGCCCTTTTGGAGGACAGCCAGACAGAAGGCTAAAAATCCGTAAAAAATCCAGCATATGGTCACTCTGTTCCTGAAGCATCTGATGGGCCACTAAGAAATCCAGGAAGCTGGACAAGTAGGACCTGTGGCCTGATCCAGAAGTGTTCTTCTTCTGTCTTATGCCTGTCTGTGGATTTCCAAAAAGAATGCAGATGGTCCCAGGTTCAATTCTTGTCACCTCCGGCTATAATAATTAAGAAAATGTTTTAAGGGCAGAGTTTTAAGATTATTCCATTTTTGAGTCCCAGAACCACGGTGTGAGCCACGCCAACAGAGTTGCCAGTATTGAAGGCTCTACTCTCCCTGTTGCATATCCATGCCCCGCTGCCAGCTCTGCATGTTGGATGCTGCCCTTATCTACATGCCTTGCAAACTTTCCGTCTCTTGCATGCCAGAATCATCACCTTCATTGATGAAACAATTGGCTCTCCTTAGCTTTGCAAGGAGCTGTGGGGTGTGAAATGGGAGGCTGTGCACTCCACAGTGGGGTGGCAGTTATGTGCATGAATTTGCCGATTGTGCACAAGAAATAAGGTGCACCCAGCCATAGATTTAATTGCTTGAGATTCTCTAGTGAGGAGACAGAACCCTGAAGTACACTAATACTAACAACACACACTAAGACATTAAACAAGATCTCTCTGCAAAAAGGAACAGTGGTGATCATACCCCCAAATCCAGAGTAACTACAGGAGCACGTAAGAGATTTTATGTACACCTGTAGTTACTGCACCACCTAGTAAAAACCTATGGGAAATTCATATTGGAATCCAGAGTAAGTTGTTTTTACACCAGAGCAAGGACTCCCCGGAGTTACTCTGGATTTTGCCCATAGAAAGCTTCTGTCTGATGAGATTGGTACACCTGATATTGTTGTCTATTGGTAAACCTGATATTGCTCTTGACTCTGACTGGAGAGAGAGCTCAAGGTTTCACACAGCAGTGCCTCTCTTGTCCATTGACTTTGCCAATATACTGTCTCCAAAATCAGGGTGTGCATTAGATTTGATGTTAATTAAAATTGAGTTAATACAGTATTTTCATTATAAGTTAGGGGTGCACATTAGATTCTAGGGCACGTTAGTCTCGAGCAAATATGATAGCTTCTCTACCTGCTCCTGGAGTTTGTAAAGGTGTGATAAAGCAAAAGAGGACTTTCATAGTAAAGGAAAATCAGAGAACAACTTTGATGCCCACAGCTCTCCATGGTGGGTTTGGAAGAGGCCGTCCCTCTCTATGAGTGATGCTTACCTTTTTGCCATGATTGATCTTGGCACAGAACCCTCTATACCATTGTGTCAATTGCCCAGCAATCCTGAAGGCTGTGCGTAAGGATTTCCAGGTAGACATGAATGCCCAGAGTGATCCTGTACCAAGATCAGCTTGAAGGAAATGTGAGAATGTGGTGAAATGTGAGAACTTGGCTCTGCCATGGGGGAGACTTTTTTGGGTAACGGTGGCCCCCAGTAGGCTACTATAGTATAGCCCATCCCTCCTCCACAATTCCTCTTCTGATTCACCTCCTTCTTCCTCTTCCAAGAGAAATTGATTGGACTGAGAATCACCAGCGACGGGGGTTCAACATTTGGCAATACTGTTCTAGGTATCAGAGGAGAATTTGGGGCAGCAGGAGGATTTTCATTGAAGAGCGGCATATAAATATGATTGATTGTACAGCCCCCACCCCATTTTATACTGTAAGCATTTTTCTAATGCTTACTATAAGCATTTTAAAGCTTAAGTACCAGCAAGTAAGGACTGCAGGCACACACTGATTGCTGTGCTCATGCGCCAGTTTGAAGGATATTTACAGGAATGGGAATAGATTGGTACAGCCTTCAGACTCAGGTAGAAATCTGGTCCAACACAAAATACAGATAGTTCATATATATGTAAACTCAATTATCTGCGAGGAGCAGAATTGCCACCTACTTCTTGTTATTCACTAATACTGTGCCGATGTACTGGGGTGAAAGGGTGGCTTAGAGTGGTACAAGCATGCAGCCAGGTACAAGGGAGGAAATAGTCTTACTTGTTTCTTAGAAAGTTATTTGGATTGGGTCCACTTCCAGAATTGCCCCACCATTTTGAGCACCATTTTGGGGACTCCATCTGAACCTCACAACACTGGTGATGATCAGAAGCCAACGATGAAAAGTCTCTGGGGGTGGAATCCTAACCAATTTAGGATTGGTGACATGTGGAGGCTGGCGCATGCCTGTGCGCCGACCTAACTTCCCCCAGGAGTGGTGCAGAAGTGCCTTATGGCACTTTGTTACACCCCCAGGCAATGGGCTTGTGTTGGCCTAACTGTGGGTTTGGATTGCAATGTGGAAGGTAACCTAGTGTAGGGCTGGTGCATACCCTGCCCCCAAATCCAGAGTAACTACGGGAGCACATAAGACACTTTATGTGCACTCTGTAGTTACTGCACTACCTAGTGAAAACCTATGGGAAATTCATATTGGAATCCAGAGTAAGTTTTTCTTACACCGGAGCAAGGACTCTCCATAGTTACTCTGGATTTTGCCTGGAGTGACTCTACTGGGCAAAGGCATGCACTTACTTTAGTTATATTTACTTGGGCTAATAACGCTTCACTGTTTGGACCAGAAAGATACTGGCTGGCAGGCGAGGATATTTGTAAATATTTGGATGTAGGGTGGCGTGCGAGCCAATTTCATCTCCAACTCTAGATAAAATAAAAGAGCAGCAAAGTTAATTAACCAGAATTATACAGTGACACTCGGTTCAATTTCTGTGGTTTGCTTTGTGGTTGTGTTCTGAATGCCGTGCCGCGTCTCTGCCTAGAGCGTGACTCTAACATGTGTGGATAAGAAACGGAAAGCCATCGCTTTAATCAGCTTCTATTCATTCATTCTTTAAAGAAGAAAACTCTGGCAAATATCAAGATGTCAGAACTGTTTAGATTATTGTTGCACAATTATCAAAAGGGGAAGCGCGGTTGCCTGTAATGAGGGATCTAAACCAACGATGACCAGGCATGATCAGAAGAGGACAGGACACGAGAATATTTGGGCGAGAAAACAATTTCAAGCTTACTGGACTTTTTGTTTACTTGATTTATCATTTTTATGAAACAGAGTTTTTCTGTGTTATGTGAAAATAAATGTATCATGCAACACAACCAGGGTTAGCATATGTCATAACTGCAGAAGACGACAAGGCAAAAGGTAGGATACCCAAGATAAATAAAAGCTAAAAACACTCATATACTGTATGTACTTGAGTATAAGCCAAGTTTTTATGGGCCCAAAAAGTCTCCTCGGCTTATACGTGGGTGAACTGAAAAGTGGCGGGATCAAACCCCATTGTCAGATACCGTTGGATTCGTATTGAAGAGCAGAATCCAATGCAAAAATCAGTTTTGAGATATCTCCTTCCTACCAAATGTTATGGTTAAAAAAAAACTAAAACTAAAAATAAAAAATACATTTTTTGGCAATTTTTTTTAAGCAGGTAGGCATTTTGGCCTCGGGGTTCAGGAATTTTGGGTTTGGCATCTGGTCACCCTGTCCTATGCATGTCTACTCTGAAGTAAGCCCCACTAAGTTCAATGAGGCTTACTCACAGGAAAGTGTGCTTAGGATTGCAGCCTATGAGTTCCAAGAAGGCTACAAGGAAAAGGACCAGTACCAGTACCTGCTGCATTTCCCACCCTAGGCTATACACGAGTCAATAAGTTTCCCAGTTTTTTGTGGTAAAATTAGGTGCCTTGGCTTATACTCGGGTCGGCGTAAACACGAGTATATATGGTATATTGCTTTCATGTGACTGATTTAAAGACTAACCCTACAATCCAGAGTAACTACGGGAGCACGTAAGAGACATTACGTGCACCTGTTGTTAGTGCACCACCTAGTGAAAACCTATGCGAAATTCATATTGCAATCCAGAGTAAATTGTTCTTACACCAGAGCAAGGACTCTCCATAGTTACTCTGGATTGCACCCTAACCCTGTAACTAGGGGAAGACGTAAGAGGCACTTACTCTGGATTGTTCTATGCATTTCCCATAGGATTCCCATAGGTGGCACCGTAACTACATCGGTGTAAAAGGTCCCATCGTTACTCTGAATTGTAGCCTAAATTACATACTTTTAAAATTTTAAACTAGTACATATCCTAACTTTGCACAATCCAAATCTTGTCTACTCAAAAGTGAGACCCATTGAGTGTAACTACAGGGAGTCCTTGTTCCTGTGTAAGAACAATTTACTCTAGATTGCAACATGAGTTTCCCATAGGTTTTCTCTAGGTGGTACCACAACTACGGGTGCATGTAATGTCTCATGTGCTCTGTAGTTACTTTGGATTGTAGGGCTGGTCTCAGGTAAGTGTCATTAGAATTGAAGCCAAAATTTATTACATGTGATTAATTACAAGAAGGCTATATGCTGCTTACAAGGAAAAGGGGGACAATGCGGACAATTAAAAAAAAAAGAAGATTATTTTTTCCAGACACAAGGCTAAAAAAGAGGACATGTCCTGTGAAACCTGGACACCTGGTCATCTTGAACACTTCAGAAGCCACTGTTAACATAGTGTTTTAAAAGGAAGGGCAATTTAATAAAATACACTATGGTCACAGTCCTAACCAATTTAGGCCAGCAAAACTCACCTGGCATATTTTCTACAGTCTTAGAAAATATGAGTCCTGGTGGGTGCACTCTATGAGCACAATGGGACTTTCTTCAGAGTAGACCCGCATAGAATTGGGCTATAAGGGACCTTGAGTGCATCCGTTTTGGAAACTGAAAGATGGGATTGAAATCCCATAATAGAAAGTAAATCATCATGGAACACAAGTTGGGCAAAATCCAGAGTAACTATGGGGAGTCCTTGCGCCGGTGTAAGAACAACTTACTCTGGATTCCAATATGAATTTTCCATAGGTTTTCACTAGGTGGTGCAGTAACTACGGGTGCATGTAAAGTCTTTTATGTGCTCCCATACTTACTCTGGATTTGGGGGTTGGCTGTTAAACAGTTCAACTATTTCTTGGTAAAGACAGGCAAAGGAAAGATTTCAAGGAATGCATCATTTATGTGTCCATGTGGTATGTTAGTGTGAAGCAGATCTTCAAGTGGGTCTTAGGTGATTACCCAGACGTTAGGGTTACTGGTACCAATAGTAAAAAAAGGCTGCAATCTTATACATATGTGCACCCGTAGTGCACATACTTTTCCCAAAGTATGCATTGTGATGCCTTAACCCTTTTTAATCACATAAGACCCCCATAGCCCAGTGGACCATTTACTATAGTTTGGAACTGTGGGGTTGGGCGGACTCTGGCCACTGGCTCCCCTCTATGCACACCCCCTTAGTGGGTCCAGAAGTTGGTTATCAGCCCACTCAGGTGGAGCTTGCAGCCCAAGGTGGCAAGAAGCCTCAGTGGCAAAGGGGGGGGGAGATGGGCTATAACCCTAAGGCCTCACACCCTGGAGCATTCTCCAACATAGGTCTCAGCCTCTCAGACCTAGGATGTTCCACCTCATCCTTAGCATTTCTTGCCCCTTAGCCCCTCCCTGGGTGGATCTCTCCAGCCTCCCCTGTGCCAGTAATCCCTGCCATCCCGTGTCCCTGCTCCAGTATTCTTCCGCAGCCCCATCACCAGTGCTGGGCAGATGCCGGTTCGGGCCTACTCGCCCGAACCGGATCTTCCCAATTCCCTGCCGCTGGCGAACTGCAGGGAAAGCCAAAAACAGGGCGGACCGGTTCGGGCCAGCCGCCATCTTTGTTTTCAGCGCACGGGGCAAGCGCCAATTTTGGCACTTGCGCAGTGTCTGCCCTGAAGCTGGCCCGCCAGGTTCAGGGCAGGCACTGCGGAAGCATCAACGCTGATGCTTGCGCAGTGCCTGTTCTGAAGCTGCCCGCCAGCATGCGCACCAGCCAGGGAACCCCTGGTGCTGCGGAGAAGTGGCCACAGGCATGCGCACTTCCCACTTAGTCCCTACTGCGCCCTTCCCGCTCAGTCGCCAGCTTGTAAGTCATACTTTCCTAGGATGGATGGGGCTCTGATGCTGCAAGCCTGCCACACTTTCCTAGGAGTAAGCCCATTACTTCTGTGTAGGAATGGATGGATGGATAGGGATCTGATGCTTAGGATGGGGCTTTGATGCTGCAAGCCTGCCACACTTTCCTAGGAGTAAGTCCATTACTTCTGTTTAGGAATGGATGGATGGATGATGGATGGATGGATGGGGCGCTGATGCTCAGGTTTGGGCTCTGATGCTGCAAGCCTGCCACACTTTCCTGGGAGCAAGCCCACTGACTATCATGGGACTTACTTCTTTGTAGAAATGCTTAGGATGGGGCTCTGAGGTTGCAATGCTAGCCACACTTTCCTGGGAGTAAGCCCATTGACCATCATGGGATCTACTTCTGTGTAGGAATGCTTAGTATGGAGCTCTGAGGCTGCAATGCTAGCGACACTTTCCTGGGATTGACTTTGACTGGGATTGATAGCCCATTGACTATCATGGGATTTACTTCTGTGTAGGAATGCGTCACAGGCATGGGGTGTGGCTCGCCGGAAGGAACCTATAGTCTGGCCCCCGACAGCGTCTGAGGGACAGTGAACCAGCCCCCTGTTTAAAAAGGACCCCTGCCGTTTGCAGTTAATGTTCATTTGGATGCTTTTATCATGAAAACTAAACACAACGTGGCGGCAGGTCTTACATTTGAGCATTTTTTGTGTTACTTGCTTTAAGGTTGATAAATGAGATTTTTTGACTCAGATTTCCAATACTCTCTCTTTGTTCATCCTAATTAAGGTCACTGATCACTTTACGAGCATTAAAAAAAAGCAGGCCTCTGTCAATCTTGGAAGACTATGGTATCGTGCTTGGCGCTGCATACGCTGCATGCGAAGCACAAAAGCCTGGGTTGGATTGTTATGGAGGATAGGCTGTTACCCAAGCAGCAGATCCCCCCTCTCCACACCACTGAATTAGTCCAATGGAAAGGCAGAGCCGATACGATTGGATCCAGCTGGCGTCGCAGAGCTGGGCTAAGGACAGGAGCTCACCCTGTCTTGTGGGGTTGACCCGGGTCTCGAACCCTGGCCTGCTGGTTAACAAGCACAGTGTCTTAGCCACTTGCGCCACCCACAGCCCATAGAATTAGAATTAGAATTTAATTAATTAGGTGCTTGTGACAGTTTTTCTGACAGGGCCTGGATGCTTAACCAGTAAAAATCCCTATAGCGCCTAACCAAGGGGTTAAAAATGAGAAAAGCTGTTACCTTTACACTGTCCTTCTAGAGGACCTTCTGGAGGACCTACTGGACCTACTGGAGGACCTCCAGTTTCCTGGAGCCAAAAATGTCATGATTTCAGCATACACTTTTAAAAAATTAAGGTGAGACTCATTTAAATTAAAATTCAACTTCCCTGCAACCCCGCAGGCATCTTTCTTTTGTTTCACAACTAGGCCATTACATTCTGCTGCATTTGTTATTCTCCAGGGCTGGCATGCTGGGCATATCCATCACACACAGGATATCAATCACCGCTTTGGATTACAAAGGCTGAACAACTTGCTCTGGAACTTCTTATTCAAAGAAATTGCTTTTTTTCCCTTCCAGTCCTGTAATGTTTCTTGCAGTTGTTGTAGCATATTAGAAGCACATTCCTCAGCCCCGGAAAACATTTTCCATGCTCAGCCTAGGCACATATTTTTTTTCCATACAATGTCCTGATTGACAAACTCATGCGCACCTCTGGATCATTTATGCTCGAATGGAATGGAAGTTATGTCCAGAGTTTTCTGCATGGCATGCGTCTGATGTGACATTGGCAGCAAAGCATTTGGTCTTAGACCTATGACTCCCCATTCACACTTTCAGATCAGTGCTTAGTATTGTGGCCAGCGGGCAAGAACCTGGTACTAGGTTCTACCTACCATGGTTATAACTTACGGCACAATACAGAATAACTATGGGTGGGGAGTCCTTGCTCCAACATAGGAACAATTTACTCTGGATTGCAATATAGCCCTACGATCCAGAGTAACTACGGGAGCACGTAAGAGATATTCCGCGTACCTGTAGTTACTGCACCACCTAGTGAAAACCTATGGGAAATTCATATTGGAATCCAGAGCAAATAGTTCTTACACCAGAGCAAGGACTCCCCGTAGTTACTCTGGATTGCGCCCTTAGCCTAGCAGTTGATAAAATCAGGGGGCAACTCTATACTTTATTTTATTTGCATTATGAAGTTTCTAGTGCTCATTGATACTGGGGGGCAAAGTGCTTTTAGGGGCCTGCAAACCAGATCACTCTGGTCTTCTAGGCCCCTCTGATGTTCAAGGACCTTCTGCATGTTTGCTTTTCCCCCATTTTCCCCCAAATCCAGAGTGACTACGGGAACACGTAAAAGTTTACGTGGACCCATAGTTACTGCACCACCTAGTGAAAACCTATGGTAAATTCACAATGGAATCCAGAGTGAGTTGTTCTTACACTGGAGCAAGGACACCCCATAGTTACTCTGGATTTTGACCTTCACATGCTAATTTCCCCCCAACCCACATTAGTTTCGTTGGTTTCAGTGTTTGGCTCTTTGACATACATACAATGCCATAGAGAGCTTCCACCCCCTCACCCCCCAATCCTCACATATAGATCTCCTGAACAGGATTTCAATCTGGATTAAATCTACCTTCAATTAAGCCCATATTTCTAATGAAAGGTATTTGGGGACAGGTCATTAAAACCACCAGAGAATAAAAGAAAATGTAAACCAGAAGTAGCACTGCAAGGAAATCAGCCTTAATGGAGTTTGACTGTAAGCTGGTATTAAACTGATCTCCCTAATGACAATTAGAGGCAGAGACCCCAGGGAGTGAGCATCCCCTGCAGAGCTGTGAATAAATGCTGGCAGTTAGAAGAAGAAGAAGAGGAGGAGGAGAAGGAAGAAGAATGGAACAGAGTATTTTTAAGTAGTAAAACTTGGCCATTGTAAATTCTCAGCACTCTTATAGATGGGGGATAGACTTATTTATTAAAATACCCTCAGCATGCTAAATACCTAATGCAAACCTAATGCATCTTTGGGCTGGCACGAGTCCCTTATGCCAGCCCAAGGGTGTTGCAACAAGGCCATAAAGCACATTTGTGCCACTCAGAGAGGAGGGGAGGACAGTGCAAGGAACTGCACTTAAAAGCCAGAATTCAGATATGTTGCCAGAATCCAGATTGTGTGATGTTGCGTTATGGCCAGAATCCAGATGCTGGATCCTAGCTCTGTTTGGATTTTTGTCACTGATTTTGGAGATATAGAGCGCAATCCAGAGTAACTACAAGGAGTCCTTGCTCCGACGTAAGAACAATTTACTCTGGATTGCAATATGAATTTCCAATAGGTTTTCACTAGGTGGTGCCGTACGTCGACGTAAATGTCTCTTACGTGCTCCTCTAGTTTGCCAAAATTGCCTTCCCCCAAGTTGCAGTTCCTGGTCTATTCCCATTCCCAAAGGAGTTAATGGAAACATATTTGCAGAAATCTTTGGCTGCAATCCTAAAGATACTCTCCTGAGAGTAAGACCCCATTGAACTCAGTAAGGTTTACTTTTGAGTAGACATGGCTCGGATTGTGTTCTTTGTGTGGCAGCAGGAATTTGCAAGAGAAAAGGGACATTTGCAGTTTATTGGCTAAGATAGCATTGGAAGCAACTCTTATAAACTAAGGGCACAATCCAGAGTAACTACGGGAGCACACAAGAGACATTATATGCAGCCATAGTTAGTGCACCACCTAGTGGAAATCTATGGGAAATTCATATTGCAATCCAGAGTAACCTTACTCCGGAGCAAGGACTCCCCATAATTACTATGGATATCACCCTAAATAGGATTGGGTTCCACTTTTCAACGATTTTCAGTTTTGGACAGTGCTCCGGTCCTTAACCCAGAATGTAAATATCTTACCTCCCAAATCAACTCTGGCCACCATAATAATGGGGAATTGCACATCAGTACCAACACCACCCTACTGCAGTTGTGCAGAATGTCATTGGTTTAATCAAACCCAGCTTTGAAGCTTATTAAATACTATGCCAGAGGATGATGCATTGTAATGCAGATTCTGTTGATGTTTGACAATGAACTGCAAAGGCAGGGGCCATCCATTCCAGCCATTGCTATGCAAATTGTAGCAGTACGAAGCCTGTTTCCTTTGTGTAGCCTAATTTCTCATCAAGAACCAAATAATTTGCAGCAAGAGACCGATTAAACAAAACATATGCATGCCATACCTTAATAGGTCTTTGGAAATGATCCACAAGCCAAGCTGAGCATTTGCCATAATTGAATCAAATGTGCAGGCCCAATGCAAATGCGATCCATCAAGTTCCTCTCCATAAATGGATTGCTATAAATTTCCTTGCTAAAAAACTAAAAAAACTATTTGCTAATAAACTATTATTTCACAAAATAATACTGTATTTGCTTGAATATAATGCTCACCTTTTTCAGCCAGATTCAGTCTCCAAAATCAGGGTGTGCATTAGATTTGATGATCAATTAGAATTGAGTAAATATTTTTATTATAAGTGTAGGGTGTGCATGAGATTCGAATAAATGTGATATGTTTGACTCCTTCTTCAGCAGTTGTGCTGAGTGGTGAGGATGTCTGCTTCTTGTGGATTGGAGTTTCATCCAATCCATAATGGACATGACTTGGGGAAACGTGGCCGGTCTGTCACAGGGGACTGTCGCTGTGATGTTGCCTTTCCCAACAAAGTGGTACCTATTTATCTACCTGCATTTGCATGCTTTTGAACTGCTAGGTTGGCAGGAGCTGGGCTGAGGATGGGAGTTCACCCCGTCTTGCAGTACTCAGGTCTTGAACTGCTGACCTGCTAAGCACAATTCCGGTCAGTGTTCTAACCACTGAGCACTGCAGCCCTTGGAAATATATCTGACTCCAAGATCCTTTTTATTTAATAAAAATATTTACTAGCTGGCATTGCCATCCTTCAGGCTGGAGACATTTTGTGGAGTCAACCAGCAATTTCTGGGGTGCAACTAATCAAGTAATAGGAATAGTCAAGTAATAGGACTTGTAATAGTAATAGTCAAGTAATAGCAACTATTACTTAGTCAAGTAATAGCAACTATTACTTGTAATCAAGTAATAGTCAAGTAATAGCAACTAATCAAGTAATAGGAATAGGAGGGGAAAATAATGCTGCTACTGCGAAATCTCAAATAATGATTCAGAGTACAAGCCTCCCTTGAGCTGGAACAGGCTCAAGTAGCCTGCGTTGTACCCAGTGCAAGGATCAGGATTGCTGCTGCACTACTGAAAGAAAGGAACCAAACCAGTGGTGGGCTTCAAGGGGTTCTCACAGGTTCTATAGAACCCTTTGATAATAAGCGCCTGGTTCTGAGAACCGGTTACTAATGGGACACAGAACCTGTTGTTAATTTAGGTCATTAGGATATAGAACCTCTTGTTAATTTAGGTTATTGGGACACAGAACCTAATTTGAATCCCACCACTGAACCAAACCCTGTCCCCATTCCCCACCACCCACAGGAACCTTCATCCGTTGTGGAACATCCCTTCATGCCACTTCCCTGCCCTCTCTGAGCCATTGTGCTGGCAACTCACCTCATTCCCGAGGTGGTGCATGGAGCTGGTGCATGTCCACTGAGGTGCAGGGAAGCCAGAGAGGGAAGAGCAGCCCCTATTCTAACTCCCCAACTGTGGCACAAAATTGTCTTATGGTACTTTTGCAATATTCTCATGCTGGCTAGGGTGACTATGAGCACAATCCTAACCATGTCTACTCAAAAGTAAGCCCCATGGTGTTAAATGGGTCTTACTCCCAGGAAAGTGTCTTTAGGATTGCAGCCTATATAACCATATTTTTCCAGATTTGTCCTCTTTTTTAGCCTTCTGTCTGGGTGTCCTCCAAAAGTGCTCCATAGTGGCTTCATTGTGGAACTTTGCAATGGTGTGCAGTAACCCATCGTGTCATATGTCGTTGGATTCGTATTAAAAAGCAGAATGCAGTGCAAAAATCATTTTTGGAATATCTCCTTCCTATCAAAAATTATGGCCTAAAAACTAAAGCTAAAAATATGTATTAAGCTCTATGGGAAAGTCAAAGGGCCCAATATTGCGGCTTTACTCATGAGTAGACAAACATGCCATTGTCTGCTGGAAAGGCCAGGCTGAGAGGAATCCAAGACCTTGTCGTCCTTTTTAGGTTCTGGCATCTGGTCACCCTGCATGCTAGCACGAGAGACGGTCCTTCAAACAAACATACAAACAAACAAAAACAAACACAACTTGTCTATTCAAAATTAGCCCCCAAATCAGCTCAAGAAATATTTTGATGAGGGAATTCCTCCTTGTAATAGTCAGAAGAAATGTCATCAGAAGAGGTGGTTCCTTCCTTCTGGCCCTCTCTTCTTTCAGCCTCTCTATGGGTGAAATCCAGACTAACTATGGGGAGTCCTTGCTCCGGAGTAAGAACAACTTACTCTGGATTGCAATATGAATTTCCCATAAGTTTTCATTAGGTGATGCAGTAACTACGGGTGCACGTAATGTCTCTTATGTGCTGACGTATTTACTCTGGATTGTGCCCTTAGTGGCTGTTTTTTCCCTAGCAGTTAATTTTATTTTTATTTTTTTAACAGCATAAGGTGTAACCATTTACCTCCACTGTGAGTCGCGGCGATAAGAATTTATTACAAGACCTCCGGGAAATGTCGTAACACCTCTTTTCAAAAAGTTACCATTAATTTGGTGGAATTAGAACATCGATTTAATTTGGCCTCCTTTAATTGATGTTAGGTAGCTTGGGAACCGATGTCCTCGGTTTGCAAATGCACTTAATCACTGCTTGCTGGGAAAACCTTGAATGTGATTCCCACCCTCACCCCCCCCCCCCCCCCGGTCGCATTCACACAGCTCCATCAGTCCTGACACTGCGAGGGTTAAAACTCAATGCTAATGAATTCACAGCAGCTTAGCACCAAACGCAGTGCACCCCGGTCAGAAAATATTTATATTGCAGGATGTTCTTCATCAGAGGATTGCACCAAGGGCTTCTTCCTTAAACACCGTGTATTTGCTTGTGTTTGCACAGAAATCCATTTTGGCAGAGAGAGTGTTTTATTTCTTTGCACAGAAACACCCATCAGCATAAAATCAAGAGCAGTGGCGTAGCTGGAGGGGGGCAGAGCAGTCAGTCTTGGAGGGAGCCTCACTCCTTTGGAGACATTTCAGGCTCCCTCCAGCCTGAAGTGGCTCCAAAGTGGAAGGGCTCCCCCCAAGACTGACTGCTCCACCCCATCTAGCTATGCCACTGATCAAGCCCCTTCCGTAATTGAAAACGTGACTGCCTTTCCTGAAGTTGCAAACCAGTTGCTTGCTCTGTTTGGATGAGGTTTGTTAGAATTCATGCTACCAAAGGTTCTGGAAGCACATTGAGGTCTCCCTCCAAAATGTCCAATCAAATGGAGGAGAAACTGGGTCCCCGAATGGGACCCCAAACATTTTACTGACACGTTCTTGGCAAAAGAGCATTCGTGCAGCTGTGCTGTCTGCCTCGATCGTGTCCAACGTTCTGGCAGATTGCCACATTAAGGCAGCAATCCTAAAGACACTTTCCCAGGAGTAACACCCATGGAACACAATGGGACTTACTTTTGAATAGACATGGTTAGGATTGTGCCCTACAGCATCATAGACTCATAAGAGTTGGAAGGGAACTAATAGTCATCTAGTCCAACCCCCTCCCTGTAGCAGGAAATCTTCCTAGAACATCTCCGACAGGTGATTGTCAAGCCTTTTCTTGAAGATCCCCAGAGACTCTCTGGTCCAATGAAGCAGACTCAGGGCTGACAACCCAGAAGAAAGTGACCCTGATCCCCAAAAGACCTTACACAATGGGTATTACTTTTGCTTAGGATTGCGCTCTTAGATTACAGTGCCATGCACTGTAGAAGTCCCATTGTTTTCAATTGTACTTACTCCTAGGAAAGTGTGGCTAGGATTGCAGCCATAGTCAGCATCCAGTGTCTTGAGGTCCCAAGTCTGGAACCTAAGCAATGACTACATGATCACCATGCGATGATCACCAAGTGATTATTTCACAGAGATCAATAAGACACAGTCTTAGGGTGCAATCCTAAAATGCACTTGGGCCAGTCTATCTAGCACTGGGCTGGCATAAGTTAGAATCTACAAGGATGATTCATGAAAGGGATGCTTGTTGTTTGCACTTTGCCCATATTAGAGCAGATATTCTCCTGGTTCCTTCAAAGATGATGAGACTGAAACGCATCTTCGGAAATTGTATGAGATTCCTCTGCCTCACCTCCTGTAATTGCTTTTCCATCCCACTTTTTCACAGCAAAGGGTAAAAAAATTCACATTTGTTCTATTGTCTATTGCTTACATTTTTCACATGTTGGATATATAACTTATCCTGATATCAGATTGTGCAGGCATACATATGGGTGTATCATCTCTGCAAAATTTATACAGGAATGTATTTTAATTGGGTTTATAATGTACACTAGCAAAAATGTACCCGTGTTGCAGGATAAAAATTCCCTCTGTACATTCTTCCCCACTGTGCACCATCCCCCCTATGTGCACCATCCACCCTATGCACACCCTTTAAACTCCTTTAAGAAACTTTGCTTCTTCTCACTCCAAACGTGACGTACATCCAGTGGTGGGCTTCAAGAGGTTCCCACAGGTTCTATAGAATCCTTTGCGAATGAGCACCAGGTTCTGAGAACCGGTTACTAATGGGACACGGAACCTGTTGTTAATTTAGGTTATTAGGACATAGAACCTGTTGTTAATTTATTGGAATCCCACCACTGAGTACATCCCTTAATTTTGCCCTTATAGGGCAAAATCCCTTGATTTTGCCTAAGGGCAAAATCCAGAGTAACTATGGAGAGTCCTTGCTCTGGTGAAAAGAACAACTTACTCTGGATTCCAATATGAATTTCCCATAGGTTTTCACTAGGTGGTGCAGTAACTACGGGGGCAAGGAGAGAGCATTTATGGGAAAGGCAGGGTATAAATCCTTTGAATGAATGAATGAATGAATGAAGGAAGGAAGGAAGGAAGGAAGGAAGGAAGGACGGACGGACGGACGGATGGAAGGAAAGAAGGAAGGAAGGACGGAAGGAAGGAAGGAAGGAAGGAAGGAAGGAGTGAGTGAGTGAGTGAGTGAGTGAATGAATGAATGAATGAATGAATGAACGAACGAACGAACGAACGAACGAACGAACGAACGAACGAACGAACGAACTTCTATGGTTGATCCATCCAATATTACCTGATTGATTTCCTAATTGATCCAACCAGGGGATATTCCCTCCAAGGGGTCAGTGTAGCACAACACTTGGTGCACTGCTAGAAGGTCTTCCTCTGATAACTTCCTTGAATCTTTTCAGCCATGTGATGCCCCTAAAAACCCCGATATGCTTCCTAACAACATTTTTTTTCTCCAAAGACTTGATTCTATTTAAAAACAATACCACAGTTTTCATGACACACATTTCCTAATGAACTAATTTCTATGGAAACATCTGAATGCAGTTTTAAAATAGATGAAATAATTGTTCCAGTCATTATGCCAAGGAAACAAAGTCTCTTCTTTCTGAGACTAGATTGGAAAAGGGGGTGGTGGAGAAAGATCTGGTGCGGGAACACTACTGAGATGTCGCCAGGAACCATGCGCAGACAAGAGATCTGAGACAACTCAAGACAGCTGGACTGAAGGAATCCAAAGGGACTTGGACGGACACTGGAGCACTTTCTTGGCAAGGGAAGTCTGAGCTCTCAGAAGCACTGCAGGCTAGAGTACATTACAAACCTAAGTATTATTTTCAGAAATTGGAAAAACCCACAAAAAACTGTGAGCACAATTCTAACCATGTCTACTCAGAAGTAACCGCCATTGTGTTCTATGGATCTTACTCCCAGGAAAGTGTGTTTAAGATTGCAGCCTGAGTTTTTTATGTATGTTATGCTGTTCCACATGGTTTGAATTGCAACAGATCTGACATAGGTGATGTCTGTGCACTTTGGGTGTGCAATGGGAATTAACATATTCAAAGTCTTTCATGCAGGTTTTGGGGAAACTATCCAAACTACACAGGGTGCAGTCCAGGGGTGGGCTTTGGGGGGGGGGGGTTCTCACCAGTTCTGTAGAACCCTTTGCTAATGAGCACCTGTTTCTGAGAACCGGTTACTAATAGAACATAGAACCTGTTGTTAATTTAGATTATTAGGGCATAGAACCTAATAATTTCTTTGAATTCCACCACTAATGCAGTCCTAAATTGGCTGAGGAAGGATAATAATCCCAAGCTGTATCCAACACAGGTTTTGGACAGCCAGTATCTCACACAAGGAAAGGGGATATGTTTTCCATTCCCCTGGGAAGAGCCACTGTAGTCCCAATGGGTCTATTCGGACCTCTACCATTTCAATCAGTGGTGCAAATCCAAGCAATTTGGGACTGCCCCATGCTGCATGGAAATGGGGTTAGGATTCCCTGTCCCCCATACCCACCCCCAGGAATGCCTGTTCATCCCTTCCCCACAATGCCCCACTCCCACCTCTTCCCCATCCTTTTCTTACTCATGTGTTTGCCAAGCTAGACCAATGTACATTTCACCCTTTCCAGGGTCTACGTTGGTGCAGGGAGTCCACCACAAGTTCATGCATCAGCCTAACTGCACTTATCTCAGCGTGAAAAACTTTATGGCACTTATGTCTGCACAAAAGTGCTCTATGGTGCTTTTGTGATGATGACGGGCTGGTGCAAGGGACTTGTGCCAGCCCATCTGTGGGTCAGCATTGTGCCCGTAATTGCAAAGGTTCAGCAAAACCCTCTTCTGCACCAATCCTAAATTCCATGCAGTGATGCACTGGTGTAGGATCTATTTGTGTTCCATCCCAAAGGAGTTCTTTGGGTGCTTCCCCAAGTAGGTCTTCCTGTTGCCCTATAAAAAGCCCCAGTAGGCTCAACAGGTCAGCGTGGACCTGCATCAGCAATATTGTTCTGCACAGGTGGGTCAGGCCTTTAAAAAGAGTTTTCACTGGATATTGTGGTCATTCAATGATGAAGATACTTGCATGAACCAGTTCCGAAATACAAAGTTTAGCATGAAGGTTCAGTCCCACACCCTCCCAGCTGGTGTGTGTGTGTGTCCTTTAGAAGTACCTTGAACTGCAAGGTCCTACATTTCTAGCGTCATCCTCTGAATTATTTAAAATACTTTCTTTTCTCTCTTTAAAGAAAGCTCTATCTCTCTCTCTCTCTCTCTCTCTCTCTCTCTCTCTCTCTCTGGCTATAAAGAATCCTCGAACAGCTCAATCTAGGCACAGCTAATCTCAGATCTGTCTTTGAAGTGCAGATTTTATTTGTTATAATGATCGTCGTGAGCCGAGCTCATCTGCATCATCTCAATTCAGACAGGAATTGTTCAGGAGTCAACCCCATTTCGAATGCCTTCCCATAGTGAAGGACGCCTTCGTTGTGAAAATATGAGCTGTCCTGTTTTAATACTAATGACATCTTCAGAAAGCTGGAGCTATTTTGGGTTCCTTCAAGAGCACCTGGAAAGGTCCTTTACTTTCTTTGTACTTTTGAATCCTAAAATAGAGCACAACAGAAGAACAGGTGGGGAAGGTAAGGGGGGGAACGGGTGAATTTTTAATTTTTTTTTTTAAAGAGATGTGTATACCTGTCTGACATTACCTTTCATAAAATTAAAAGAAAATGCATCTTTGAATTGCCAAATGAGGAAGTCAAACAACAGGGAACTGCTGAGCTTGTATGATATTATTCATACATCTCAAAACAATACAGGGCTCCTACATAAAGCATAATCTTAACCGTGTCTACTCAAGATTGGTTTGCAATGGGTCTTACTCCCAGGAATGTGTGCTTCGGATAGTGACAATGTGACAATACCATAGTGACAATGACCCCTTAAAAAAAACTTGGCATCCGTCAGTCTTGAAAGACTATGGTATCGTGCTCGATGCTGTATGCAAAGCACAAAGGCCTGGGTAGATTATTATGGAGGATAGGCTGTTACCGAAGCAGCAAATCCCCCCTCTCCACACCACCGAAATAGTCCAGAGCTGATATGATTGGTTCTAGCTGTGTCACAGAGCTGGGCTAAGGACAGGAGCTCAACCTGTCTGTTGGGGACCTGGGTCTCAAACCCTGGCCTTATGGTTAACAGGCACAGTGTCCTCACCACTTGCGCCACCCACAGCCACCCAATGACTCCTTACAGCAGCAATTTCCAAACTTCTTCATCTCCTGGTGCACCAACAAGGTACTAAAATTGTCAAGGCACACCATAAATTTTTGGGTCATAGACAAGGAACACTATGCTCCTGGTATGGGGCTCAAACTAATAAATGAACCCAGCCCAAAGTTCCATGGCTTACCTGCAGACCATCCATGGCACATTGCTGCTCTAGTGGTTTTTGGAGGCCATTGGCTGGACATTAATAGATGGTGCTGGACGAGGAAGATCTTACTCGTATGTGTTTGTGCATGTGCAAAATTAATTAGGTCCTGTCCCACATTGTTAAATCTGCATGCACATACCCCCCCCACACACACTTTCCTTGGCAGCTAACAAACCAATTCAAAACTGGCGCTGTGCCATTGCCAGTGCTAATTTTTCATTGTGACACCCAGCGCTGATAGTAGAGTACACACATGTACAAGAGGAATTGAAGTACATGATTTCAAATTTGAGCTCGATATTCCTATAGTGTTTTTTTTTAAAAAAATTCCTATAAATAAAAAAAGTGTTATGACCAGTGTTGCATTAGTTTTGGAATGACCTTCGTATCTATATTCCAGCACAATCCAGAGCAACTAATCTGTCCACATAAGAGCCATTGGGTTGCCCTATATATCAGTAGGGTGGAGCAACTGCAAGATGCTCCAGCCCAGTTACTCTGGAAGAGGCTTAGGGCAGAGCAAGGCAAGATAGGGTGCCCTAAGAGAGGTGGACCTGCTCTGCCCTAACTGGGGCAGTCTAAGCAGCTCAGGAGAGGCAAGTTGAGGGCAAGTTTAGCATTGCCTAGGGCAGAGCAGTTACTCTGTATCCAAAGCCTGTTTCAAGGCAGAAATGCCCTCTTCCAGTTCCTCAGAGATATACCACCTCAGGAGGTGGTATAGTAATGAGTAGACCCATAGGGGTCCATGATAAGGCCTGAGTAAGAATGGTAGTGTTGACCAAAAATCTGAGTTCTTGGCCAGCCTAGCTGCAACCCCTGCCTCTCAACCTCAGGATATGGAACAACTATGGCCGCCCACTAACCTCAGGATACAGCAGGCCACTCCAAGCATCCATCTTGCACTCGAAGAACTGCAGCTGTAACTGGTTGTCAGGAACTGCTGGGCTTCCTTATAATGTAGGCACCACAGCTGTTCCTTCTTCAGTGTGATCTGAGGGGGGTCTACTCAGGAGCAAGCCCTCCCCAGCTGTCACTGACTTAGCATGCTCTGGAGCAGTTAGGGCAGCCCAGGCTTCCTGACTCTCTGGATGCAGCATAACTTTCTGCTCTGGATATAGAATAGTTAGGAAAGAGCAGTTAGGGCAGAGCAGGTTGAACTTGCTCTGGATTGTGCCCTTCATCTATATAAAATATCTGTAAATACAACTTCTTTCCCTTCCCTCCCCTCCTTCCCTCCCTCCTTCTCTCCCTTCCTTCCTTCCTAAAACACTTTCCTGGGAATGAGACTCATTGAACACAATGGGGCTTACATATGATTGGGCCCTTATTCCCATTCCCCCACTCTGTTCTTTCTCCATATTCCCATATTATTTCACTATACTAAGTTGATTTTAAAAAATGGGAGTTGGATTTTCATATCAATAAGAAGCAGTAGGATTAAACCAGATCCGTTGACTGTCTTGCATAACTGAGATCCTACCCCAAAAGCATCTCCTCCCACAATATTAGAGAACTGTCAACTTTGCTTTGCTGCATTTAACCTTTAACTCACCAGCCTCGATCAAATTGATTTGATCCCCTGTTTTTGGGGGATGCGGAGAATTTTCTGCGTGATTTTCCAGGAATCATTCTGAGCACATTGTCTTCAGTGTGCCATTTGCTTTTCCTCCTGCAGGACATTTGAATTCTGTGTGTAGAGGGAAATTATACATTAATTTATAAATTATTATATTATTAAAAATTATACAGTATTTTAAATTGCAAATGGAAGCACACATTTTTCATGCACCAGGCAGGGGTTCGGACTAGATGACCTATTAGGTTCCTTTCAACTCTATGATTCTATGAAACTTTTATTCCCACTTCCACTCCACAACAAACACACACCAAACTCTGGAAAAAATCATTATTCCAGAAAAATATGCATAAGGGGGACTTTGCATTTTCCTCACTCTCCACATTCTTGCAGGAAATTCATCAGAAATGTTTATTTGTAATGAGTTGAGTTTAGAAGGGGAAAAATGAGACATATTTTTTATAGATCGATGTATTGCTTAGGTGGACACCAGGTGAACTTTTTGTTCATTGTTATTCTGCACAGGCTTTGTACATATAGGAGCAATTTGTTTTTGTCCTCTTAAGACACTTGCGGGGCAAAAACCACAAATCACTGCACTTCTCAAGATCATACATAGCTTGTGAAAAGGTTGACTATTCCCTGCCTCTCCCCGCATCTTGAAATAGTTCACAGTGGCCTAGTGACACACTAGTGACGCCCCTGGATGGAGGCATCTTTGGACAACACTGGCTCTTTAGGCACTGATGAGCACCATACCCTATAGTCTGACCCTATAGTTAGACTATCTGTCGTTACAGGACACCCTATAGTTACAGGACAATCTGCATGGGACATGCAAAGCCACAGACTGTATTGGGCAGGTTGTATTGGGCACCCCTAGATCTCCCCAAATTATTTGTTAGGAGGGTGCCCCTCCCATCCTCCCCATTGGCCTGAGGAGTGGGGTGGGGGCAAAGTCCTCAAGACTCTGGCATATGGAGGTTGAGGCTATGACAAAAAAATCCTATTCTGATATATATTTTCATTTTGTTTCAATTGCAATCACAGTCACACAAAGTTAAAAGTCAAAACTTTTCAATTAAAAACTTTTTTAAATGTAGCAACCTCTGGTTTGTTGGAAAATTTAGGAAAAAGGCAGCCAGGTGTCTTAACCCTGGCCCAACGCCGGCGCTCAATAACCCTCTGGGCAAATAGGGAGAATTAGATGTGATTGGGGTCAGGGCTTCGCCTTTCCTCTCCAATTACAGCATCTTTTCCAAGCCTACAATGACACCAAACCCTTTAGGGAGATGCTCCCATTTGTAGATTGAAGAGCATGATAGAGGGGAGTCTTGTCCCTCTCTCATCATGACACTGGGGTCACTCTGTGGAACATGTTGGCATTAGATTTAACAGTGTAATCCTAACCCCTGGTGAGGCTGGCACAAGTTCTATGCCAGCCTGGGGATATCAGATAAGTGCCTAAGGCATTCCCATGGCATTTCCTAACCACCACTCCTAGGCCAGTTAGGTTAGACCAGTGCACAGAGATGTGCCAGACTCCCCACACCACCACAGCAATGGAGACATGGGGGAGTTGTGCTGCCCTAAATTGGTTAGGATTGCACCCTCACTGACAAAAGAAAGACTAAAGTGCTTTACTTAGAACTCATCACAACTTGTCGGAATTTGGTGCCACTAAATTATACGGTTTTAAGACTCAACAAATTCAGGAAGGACAAGCCTGTCCATGGCTACTAGTCAAGATGTCTATGTGATATGGGTATGTGATACCTTCAGCTTCGGAGACTGAAGTAAGAGTTCAATGCAGCATAGAGCAAAATCCTAACCATGTCTACTCAAAAGTAAGCCCCATTGTCACTACTCCCAGGAAAGTGTCTTTAGGATTGCAGCCACATTCCCATGGAAGTGGGCCTAAGACTGCAGCCATACAGCATAATCCAGAGCAACTAATCTGTCCACCTAAGAGCCCTTGGGTTGCCCTATCTATCACTAGGGTGGAGCAACTGCAAGATGCTCCAGCCCAGTTACTCTGGAAGAGGCTTAGGGCAGAGCAAGGCAACATAGGGTGCCCTAAGAGAGGTGGACCTGCTCTGCCCTAACTGCTCTGCCCTAGGCAGTTCAGGAGAGACATGTTGAGGGCATGTGTAGCATTGCTTAGGGCAGAGCAGTTACTCTGTATCCAGAGCCTTTTTCCAAGGCAGAAATGCCCTCTTCCTGCCCTACCACCTCAGGAGCAGGTATAGTAATGAGTAGATCCATAGGGATCCATGATAAGGCCAGAGTAAGAATGGCAGTGTTGACCAAAAATCTGAGTTCTTGGCCATCCTAGCTGCAACTCCTGCCTCTCAACCTCAGGATATGGAACAAACTATGGCTGCCCACAAACCTCAGGATACAGCAGGCCACTCCAAGAAGCCCCTTGTATTCACTGTAGAATGTACTGGCATCTCATCAGGGACTCCTTATAAGGCAGGCACCCAGTGGCGTCACCAGACTGGTGCAGCTGGTGTGGGCTGCATTGGGTGATGCGTTACATATGGGGTGATGTGCCGGAGGATTTTGACTGTCCTTTGGCAGGCCCCAGGTGTCAACGCGCCCATCCAGGCCTGCTCCAAGGCAGAGCAGCAGCCAGAAGCTGCCACTTGTCCTCGAAGCTGGCCTAAACGGCCAGCTGAGGTGCACTGGGCAGAAACATACTGAGCATGCCGAACAGCTTCAGAGGAGACTTCCTTAGAGCGGAGGAAGTCTGCGCCTCTGCACGGCCATCCAGCCTCACTCAGGAGGCGGAGTGGCAGCCGAATGGCTTCAGAAAAGTACTGTGCAGGTGTCAGAGATGGTGCCTGCATAGTACTCTTTCTGAAGCCAGTTGGCTTCAGAAACAACGACTGTGCAGTCCAGGTAGGGGGGTGCGTGTACCCCAGGGGTGACGCGTAGACTTCCTAACCAGGTGATGCGCAGAGTCATGTCACCACTGTAGGCACCACAGCTCTTCCTTGTTCAGTGTGATCTGAGGGGTGTCTCCTCAGGAGCAAGTCCTTCCCATGTGTCAATTACTTAGCATGCTCTGGAGCAGTGAGGGCAGCCCAGGCTTCCTGACTCTCTGGATGCAGCATAACTTTCTGCTCTGGATACGGAATAGTTAGGAGAGTGCAGTTAGGTCAGAGCAGGCTGAACTTGCTCTGGATTGTGCCCTAAATCAGAGACACTTCAGATGCAATCCTAAGCATGTCTATTCTAAAGTAAGTCCAATTGTGTATCATGAGGCTTACTCTCAGGAAATTGTGATTAGGCCTTCATCTCCTTCCATGTACCCAGAGGTATCTATCTGACCACTGTTTGGAACTGGATATTGGAGATCCATGGTTTGATCTAGTGGGGTCCCTCTCCCATTCCTATTTACTTAGGGATGAATTTACATCCCTTGGAGACACCTTGCTCAGTAAATCGGGGGTGTGATATACAGCTGTGAAAGATGAGGATAGATGAATGAATGAATGAATGAATGAATGAATGAATGAATGAATGAATAAATAAATAAATAAATAAATAAATAGCCTGATTGACTCCCAGGACAGACAGAACCAACAGCACATTGCATCTCTCCATTTTCTAGAGAGACGTCTCATCCAAGACGTTCCACTCTCATTTGCGGTACGATTGTATCCACTTTGCCGCGTATTTGAGTCGCCAAGCAGCCTTATCTCGTGGCACGAGTCTCGTCTAGCGGCATGCTGATTTAAGCTATATTTTCCCCCTCCCCCTATTGATCTGTACATATGTCACCTTTGGGCAAAAGATGAGCTAATAGAATGGAAATTAATGTAATTGGCAGAAGTTCAGCTGGGGAGCTGTGTATGTCTAGGGCTTGTCGAGAAGCCCGACTTGATTCCTCCTCGCCTATTGCTTGATTAGTATGCAGGTAAGGTTATTGTGCCTCAACAGAATAATTGGATCACTCACATATCTCCAAGCCCTGGTGTATCTACAAAGTCTGAACACTGATTAGATCCTGCCTGTTCATCTCAGCAAGCCTTGAAATCCGTCCCACTGTGAAAAACTAATTTTCAGTGGGAATTTATTAAATAAGAAATCTGCATGCCACTTTACCTTGTAAGCATTACCGGCAGAATACAAAGATTTCCCTTGACTTTGATGTATGCACTTCATGGATGCTTTTTATATCATTGTTTTCTGGCATGTTTGGAAGGAACAAAAAATATCCTTTTGTCTGCCCTGGATCCAGAGAAGAGAACCATTTATGTTTCAGCATAATTAAGCAGGGCAATGGTGTGAGAAAAGGGAGAAGTGGCATTGTTAGGGTTTGCATCACCCAGTGCAGGAGACCAGCGCATCTCCCTTTAGGGTGACCATACATCATTACCGAAAAAAGGGGAGAAAAGTCTCCCAAAATGTTGGATATGCAAGAAAAGTGTAGGACATGACAATATAACAGCTAAAACACTCATATATCTTGCTTTCATGTGGTTCGTTTAAACCCTATATTGCTCATTAAGTTTTAAACTATTATATATAATTTAATACAAAAGCTCTATGAATTACAAGAAGGTGACATACTTTTTGCTCACAATGAAAAGGAGGACAATGAAGATATTTTCCAGGACTTCTTCTATCTATTCAGTCGTGTCTGACTTTTGGATACTCTGTAGGCCAGATCCCTCCACACTTCCCTGTCTTTCACAGCGTCTTTGAGCGATGTTCATGCCAGTGTCCTTCTTAATGGTGTTCAGCCAGAGGATCTTTGGTGTTTTCTTTTGCCACTGACCATTCCAAGTAGCATCTCCTTTCCCAAATGAGTTTGCCCTCATCACGTGTCCAAATTAGGTCAACATCTATCTGGTGATTTTGCTTTCCAGAGACGTCTCTGTCCTAATACGATCCAGGACGTCTTTATTGGTGATTTGTCCATTCGGCCACCATATGGTGGCCGTCCATGGGATTCTTAAAAGTCTTCTCCAATACCACAGTTCAAAGCTAAAATCCAGGACATGTCCTGGGAAACGAGGAAATATGGTCACCCTATCTCCATTCCAATGAAGTTGGTTGATGATGACCCCTATATCTCCCCTACGATGGAGATGGTTGATGGTGTCCCCTATATCTCCCCTACAATGGAGATGCCCCTACAATGGTTGGGACAACACCTCTTGCACCCTGCTGATTGCCCACTCCTGCTGTTTTTTTTTGGCCTTAACTTTTGATAGCATAGATACAGTTCAATGAGTTTTGTTTCATTGCATTCTGTATTAGATTCCACATTGATGGATGCATAACCTGATGGTATTATTTAAAAATACCATGATATTAAAAAAATTTTGACCAACAGAAGTGTCACTAACCCCATGTGCATCCCCCAGTGGAGCCCTCACATCCCCTGGTGATGCTACTGTGAGGAAGTGTATGTTGGGTGCCCAAAGGGAAATAAATAAAACCTGGTGACATATATCAGGTGGGCCAATGAGAAATTGAAAGATTAAGATGTGCTTCTCCTTCTTTTGCCTTAATTATAGACTTTTGGTGGGTTACTTGTGTCCATTGAGGAGTGATTCCTGAGTCTTATTAGTAATAGAATATAGTTGCTTCCATTGACATGGATTACGATCAACTGAGTTGTACTATAACTATGTCCCAGAAGCTGGTAAAATTCCTTCCCGCCTGTTGTGAGTTCAATTGATGTAGGATCTGCTGAGTTTGATACCATTTGTTGTGGTGTCGCTATTGTTTTATTTTTCTAATTCCGCGTTTCTAATAAATTAAGAATTGATTTTTAAATTGCAAATGGCTGATTTGAAGATGGGAAGGCAGCAGGTAAAAATGTTGCTAGTAAATAAATAGCACAGTAAACACATGCTGTAGTTATGCGGCCGAAATGTGGTTTGGGGCTAAGGGAGCAGACCACATCGCACTTGTGTTATACCACCTCTGCCATGTATGTCATGAACTTGACCTCAAGTGGCACCTAAGACTGGGACGCAGAAGCTGATGAAATGTTTGATACATGTGTGGACTGCTGAGGTGGGTGATCCAGGTCTTTATCAATGAAAAGCAGAATAGGATAGAAAATTTGAAAACTAATGAATAAATGCAGGCCTCCGTCAGTCTTGAGAGACTATGGTATTGTGCTCAGTGCTGCATACGCTGCATGCGAAGCTCGACAGCCTGGGTTGGATTGTTATGGAGGATAGGCTGTTACCCAAGCAGCAAATCCCCCCTCTCCAAGCCACTGAATTAGTCCAATGGAAAGGCAGAGCCGATACGATTGGATCCAGCTGCGTTGCAGAGCTGGGCTAAGGACAGGAGCTCACCCTGTCTTGTGGGGCCGACCCGGGCCTCGAACCCTGGCCTGCTGGTTAACAGGCACAGCGTCTTTACCACTTGCACCACCCACAGCCTTAATGAATAAATAGGAAAGCACTAAAATACAATGGCTAGTCCTAGTCCAGGGTGACCAGTCTTAAATAAATTAATTTGTGATCCTTTTTGGTTCGGCTGAGTGATGTCAATTTAAAATGTTGTCCACATAATTCATTTTACAAAGGGTTGCTTTATTAAAATAGTTGTTTGTTACATGCTCCCCTCTCTATGCTGCTGACCACATTACTAACAGCAACAGAGCAAAAAACATGTACCTTGACCAAAGAACTTCAAAACCATATAAACTTGGATCACACTGATATATTCCACTTTCTAGAAAAGAAAGGGGGGGTACTCACCATGAAGATGTTATTTGTAATCATAGGCAAGAGTCTTTTGAGGGGGTACTCAACCGTATTGAATACGAGCACCTCTGTGTGAGTACTGGCACATCTGTTGTGAGTATTGGCACCTCTATGGCCCCCCAAGTAGACATGCCTATGACTACAAATAGCATCTTCATGGTGAGTTACCCCCACATTTATTTCTAGGAAAAACCATAGGCTTGTCTCCTTGGGGGGCCACAGAGGGGCTGATACTCACCATATATGTCAAGATGATTGTGACGGAGACTTTGTAGAATAGTACACACATGTAGAGGAGGGATTGAAGTACATGCATTTCAAATTTGAGCTCGCTATTCCTATAAATAAAAAAGATATGACCAGTGTTGCATTAGTTTCAGAATCACCTTTGTATCTATATTCATCTATATAAAATATCTGTAAATACAACTTCCTTTCCTTTCCTTTCCTTTCCTTCCCCTCCCTCCTTCCTTCCTTCCTTCTGTCAGGAAATTTAGGCTGCAATCCTAAAGACACTGTCATGGGAGTGAGACCCATTGAACACAATGGGGCTTACTTCAGAGTAGACATTGTTAGGATTCTGCCGTAGGGCGTAATCCAGAGTTACTACGGTGTAAGAACAATTTACTCTGGATTGCAATATGAATTTCCCATAAGTTTTCTCTAGGTGGTGCAGTAACTACGGGTGCACGTAATGTCTCTTATGCGCTCCCGTAATTACTCTGAATTGTAGGGATGGTTAGGCTGTAAGTCTTCTTAGTAACTCTAGCCACAGAATGCACATGTCACAGCAGTGCCCGACCTTTCATGTTTCACAAATCATGTTTGCAAATTTGAACTCAAATCCATTTTCCGCATTGGTTTTCTTGAAAATTGGCAGGCAGATCCATTAAGATGGAATACATTGAAACCATGGGATACTTTTACAGAACAGATTCCATTCAAGGGAACCTTGTTCTTTCGATAGTCTACATGCATCAAGTGCAGCTGGGCTAAATTATTCATTGCAACGTATTTGCTCAGTGCTCGTAATTTATTAATATTTGTCAAAAGCAGCTTAAACAGAAAATGGGACACGTTTTTGTATTAATTATATCAAATGCTATTATTACTAGTTTACATCATGTCAAAATGGTGCTTTGCTCTCATCAGGTAGGATACAGATGATGACCATGATTAGCTCCGGAGTTCAAACAGACCATCCTGTGAGTCCCGTGATAGAGGTGTGGGAAATATTACCGTACGTATTTCACTTCACTGGCATCGTTGGGTGGCTACTGACAGTAGTACTATGCAGGAACCCACTAGTTGAGGCCAAAGTCCCATCTTGTCCAGTACCCTGTATCTCACAGTAAAAAAAAAGCAGGCCTCCGTCAGTCTTGGAAGACTATGGTATCGTGCTCGGCGCTGCATATGCTGCATGCGAAGCACAAAAGCCTGGGTTGGATTGTTATGGAGGATAGGCTGTTCCCCAAGCAGCAAATCCCCCCTCTCCACGCCACTGAATTAGTCCAATGGAAAGGCAGAGCCAATACAATTGGATCCAGCTGGCGTCGCAGAGCTGGGCATAGGACAGGAGCTCACCCTGTCTTGTGGGGCCGACCCGGGAATCGAACCCTGGCCTTCTGGTCAACAGGCACAGCGTCTCAACCACTTTCACCTCCCACAGCTGTTATTAGTTTCCAGATAAGCCAGAAGGCAGCATCTGGACTGGTATCGCTCCTTCTCTAGACCATCACAGGCAGTAGCGATCAGGACTGTCATACTGTGGCAGACTTGGAGATCACTCTCCAAGTACTATCTAGTGTGTCTTGGGCCAGAGTCCAAACTGGCGCAAACCTAAGCTGGCTCATTTTGTTTAAGGATATCTCCAATATTGTGCTATGACTGTTCCGTTTGTGCATACATGACGGATCATGCTTGTTTCCAAAGTGATCAAGAGAGAGTTGGAGAGATATTTGTGTCAAGTGAATGCACTTCAAAGGTCAAGCCTAATCATTACTGTTCAATCACGACGCCAGATCTCAGGCCCAACTGTTATTTTCGGTGGAGAAGGGTTTTCTCAGCTTGCTGGGGATGAGGAGATGGGAATGATGGAGTGACTACTCTAGAGGGAAGTGGCAGCTGTTCAAGAGTCAGCCTCTCTTTGCAGCCCCCATTTAAGAGCATCATTCAGTGGTGGGTGTTAGGGGGTTCTCACAGGTTCTATAGAACCCTTTGCTGATGAGCACCTGGTTCTGAGAATCGGTTACTAATGGGACATAGAACCTGTTGTTAATTTAGGTTATTAGGACATAGAACCTGTTGTTAATTTATTTGAATCCCACCACTGCATCATACGGACAGTCCCAGAGGAGTGAATTATTCATAATTCCAATGTGTGGGCCCCTCACCCCTAAACGAAAGAGATGGAAACAGGGCTGACAATGGGAAATCAGATATGAACATGCCTGCCTCTCCCACCCATGGATCCAAAAAGGATGGTGGAGAAGAAGATGGATAAAAGTGATGGCACTCTTTTGCTTTCCCTGAATGGAATGGGTCTGAAAGGAAAGGACCCTTTGGTGAGGCTCCCCGCAAGATTGCTCTGCCCCCCTTTAGCTACACCACTGCTGCAAATGGGATCACAAGACAGTGAAGACCACCAAAAGGGGCAAAACTGGTGACCCCAATGGGGTTGTTTAACCCTTATCCTTAATACCCCTACCTCTTATTACAGTTCCACATTCTCCATAACTTCTGATATCAGCATACACTTTTTTTTCTTACTGTCACCCAGGGAAAGGCCAACATGCTGCTTTTTCTGAAGTGAGCATAGAGTGGGCACCAGCATTGGAGCCAGAGGTTGCCCCAAAAGGTTCTCCAGTACACCTACTGCCTCTGGTTCCAACTGGCTAGCTGTGATGTCCTGCAGAATGGGTTTCACAAGCCCCATAAGCCTGGTAATGCCCTAGTTTAGGTTCTGGTACCCCATCAGACACCCATAAGTCCTGCATCTGGACCCAGACAACCATCAAAGTCTCACTTGCAACAGCATATGTTTTATAGAAATATATGTGGAAATTGTATTGCAAGCTGTTGGGAAGGACTCGATGCCAAATCCAGGCACCTATATCTGGTGCAGGGCGACCATATAGAATGGAGGACAGAGTGTTTGTACCTTTAAGCATTGCATCGACGAGGGAATTTGAGGTGGGTTTAGCTCAACATAGAAGAGTTTAAAAAGTAGCACCTGCCTCAATTCCCTCTTCGATGCAATGCAGGTACAGGCACTTTGTCCTCCATTCTATATGTTCACCCTGATCTTCTGGGCTGTGCATATTTTTCATAATAGCTGTTTTGGAACACATACATTTGGGAAGGACCTGATATTCACCTGGCTAAATCTAGCCACCAAGTATGACTATCTGTAAGGGCAATTATTTATTTTCCCTGTTCAGAACGTCATCAAATTATACTGCATTTGAGATCCAAAAAATATAGGTCTGGCAGGCCTTACCACTGGCCAGAAAAAAATGCTACAGCACACAAGTTTCATCAAGTTTACACCACATAATAAATGTTCAGGACTCCAGTTCCTCTTATTCACAATTTCCGTCTCTGATGAGGTAGCCTCAAGTCTTTAGGTTTCCGATATAATATACAGCCAAATCCAGAGTAACTATGTGACCATGTAAGAGACATTACGTGCACCTGTACTTACTGCACCACCTAGTGAAAACCTGTGGGAAATTCATATTGCAATCCAGAGTAAGTTGTTCTTACATCAGAGCAAGGACTCCCCGTAGTTACTCTGCATTTCATCCATAATCATACAACTGATGATTAGGCACCACAAAAACACGCAGGAACACACACATGATGAAAGGCACCAGAAACTTTCTCACACACATACATAGGGCGAAATCCAGAGTAACTATGGGGAGTCCTTGCTCCGGTGTAAAAACAATTTGCGCTGGATTGCAATATGAATTTCCCATCGGTTTTCACTAGGTGGTGCAGTAACTATGGGTGCATGTAATGTCTCTTATGTACTCACGTAGTTACTCTGGATTTGGGTGATCGCCACTGTGTGCATTTCTTTGAAGGAAGGTTCCCTCTTTAGAAATGAAAGGAACATTGTATGTTACCTGAGGCACTTGACCCTGGAGTCAGAGAACCTTTTGTATCCTCTGCCAATGTATTGACAGCATCACAGGTATGTATAGCGTGGAAAACATGGCAGGCTATGGGAGGAAAGGCTCGTTTCAGTGGTTTTCAGAATGGCTCATTTTCCTCCTTGAAAAGATCAGCAGAAGGTCCCTGTAATAACACCACGAGTGGGAGCGATCTTATTTCCCCAAAACAGGCTTCATCGTCATAAATCATGTCCTTAAGTATGCCGCACTCTCATCATGGAGGGATCTTCAGGGACTATTGAAAAAAGGAAGAGCGGGAGAGAAGGAGAGGCAACATTTATAATAGAGTTCAATGTTCTTGGAAGCTGACAACCTCTGAAATTGACTTCATGTAGCCAGCCAGACAATGAGACATTATAATAGACAGGGAACATCATTAACATCATTATCTACAATGTGGCCTCGGAACAGCACCGCACTCCTTCTCACTCATTCTTCTCCACATTGCGGGATGTCTGGCGGCAGTTCACCGTGCACTCGTGATGTGCATTTTCTTCTGGCAGGAGATGGGTTCTGCACAATAGAAGGAGCTAGCTCCGGATCCGGGTCTTCTCAAGTCATTCAGAAGTTTTCCGGTGTATCTGGAACTACAAAACACAAAATTGTATGGGACCGCAGAGTTTTTAGGGTTTATTGGCAGCAGGTGTGGTCTGGGAGTTGAGTGAAGGGCTGCCGAAGCATGCTAAGCAGGAAAAGATAATGCTTGGATGGGAGACTGAAAACTGATAAAGCTTTCATGAGATATTAGAGCCAGAGGTGTTGCTGTTTACAACTTGGACAACCTGAAAGCTGGAAGGTATGCATGGAAGGCACGATTCAGCTGGCTGTATGAATGGGTGATGCAAGTGGTTAAGACAGTGTGCCTGTTAACCAGCAGGCCAGTGTTTGAGATCCAGGTCTCCATAAGCAGGGTGAGCTCCTGTGCTTAGCCCAAGACTGCGACGCAGCTGGAATCAATCGTATCGGCTCTGCCTTTCCATTGGAGTACTTCAATGGCATGGAGAGGGGGGATTTGCTGCATGGAGAGGGGGATATCCTCCATATCAATCTACCCAGGCCTTTGTGCTTCGCATGCAGCATCGAGCACGATACCATAGACTTTCAAGACTGATGGATGCCAATGCTATGAATGGGTCAGCCCTGATCTTAGGAGAGTCTCCCCGTCTCTGCAAACAGAACCCTTGGCCCCAATCCTGAGGGTAAGATTCAGCACACACGTTCAACCACTCTAATTCTCTCCCATGTGTCACTCTGTCAAGAGCTTTGTTGCCTTCAGCAGTCAACCAACTGTCACCACCTTGGCTGGCATTTAAATGAAAGCTGTGTGTTATCAAAGGAGCCAGAAGCTTAATATGTTTAAGTTAAATGTTTAAGCTCCTCTCCTTGGTAAGACACTAATTTATATAATAGGACTGTTGCTTTGCATTATGATTTGGGGATCCAGATCTAGATATAGACCCAATTTTCTATAAAAACTGTAATCAAAGAGTCTATACATTTGTGTGCATCTTTGTTAATTAAATCTGTGTGTAAATTAAAAATCTGCATTAAAAATGCCTTGAGTTCACATTTAAAAACAGAAAAGGAGGGAGTCTCATGGACCTCTGAAGTCCGATTTAATCGACAGTGAAGGCCCTGACTCTTATTATTATTATTACAGCCACCTTTCTCGTAGATGGGAAGCGCACTCCTAACTTGTGTTGCAACAGTCGGGCTGTCCTACGTTATGGACTGCTGATGGGTTACTGCTGGAAAGGGGAGACAGCACCCCCAAACTACCGATTTGATCCTTCAGCCGGAGCGCAACCACCTTTGGTACCGGTGCATGTCTACATGAAGATCATTGGAGCCCATAATAGTGAATACTTCCATCTTGATTGGATTAAGGGTCAAATCTGGACCCATATGCACCAGCTCACTACCTGTGCACACTATTGCAAAATGCCATAAATAAGGCATACCTGACCATCCTGCTGACCCAGCACTGGCCTAGTACAAGATGAGTTTGGAGGCCATCAAGGTGGTTGGTAGAGAGGTGAGTTGGGGTGGGGGAAAGACTTTCCAGGGGGTGGAGAGAAAGGTACAGCACGGGGAAGGAGTGTGGCAGGAGGGAGGTGGTACTGGTGGAGCTGAGCTTTACTGCATCCAGAGCCCCATGTTGGACCTTGTACCCAATGGTGGGCTTCAGGGGGTTCTCACAGGTTCTATAGAATGCTTTGCTAATGAGCGCCTGGTTCTGAGAACCAGTTACTAATGGGATATAGACAGTGGTGGGATTCAAATAAATGAACAACAGGTTCTATGTCCTAATAACCTAAATTAACAACAGGTTCTATGTCCATATGGGCTGTGGGTGGCACAAGCGGTTATGACGCTGTGCCTGTTAACCAGCAGGCCAGGGTTCGAGACCCGGGTCGGCCCCACAAGACAGTGTCTTTAGCCCAGCTCTGCGACGCAGCTGGATCCAATCGTATTGGCTCTGCCTTTCCATTGGACTAATGGAAAGTGGCGTGGAGAAGGGGGATTTGCTGCTTGGGTAACAGCCTATCCTCCATAACAATCTAACCCAAGCTTTCGTGCTTCATGCTTTCATGCTTCGCATGCAGCATATGCCGCGCAGAGCATGATACCATAGTCTTTCAAGACTGATGGAGGCCTGCTATGTTCATAGAATAATGTCCATAGAATTCTATGTCCCATTAGTAACCGGTTCTCAGAACCAGGCGCTCATTAGCAAAGGTTTCTATAGAACCCATGAGAACCCCCTGAAGCCCACCACTGGACATAGAACCTGTTGTTAATTTAGGTTATTAGGACATAGAACCTGTTGATAATTTATTTGAATCCCACCACTGCTTGTACCCCAACATAAAGTGTCTTTACTCAGCACCAGCAAATAGCCGACACAGAGTTAAGTAGCCTCCCTTGTACCTCCCATGCTTACTTTATGTGAGGACAACAAAGAGGACAACCCTCTCCCTAAGGAGTTATCAGGAGCTGCCACCAGATTCCATGTGTGCTCAAGATGCAACAGAAACCATTTTTGGTGCCACAGTGGACTTTCATGCCGGGCTCTTCAGGACTGTGCTATGAGTCAGTAAAACATTATTCTGTCCTAACAGAAGATTAGTATCCTGTCAAATAGCACAATCCTCTGGTTGCCTACTCATGAGTAAGTTCCGTTGTATTCAGTGGTGCTTATTGCCAGGTATTGAGAATGGCAACCTCAGTTTCACCCATGCATGGTGATACCTGTGCAACCTTCCCTGGAAAAGCAGCATTATAAAGCATTCAATTTTCTTTTGTTTTGACTGCAAATATTTTTCCATTTATGTGAAGCTAGAGGAGCAGGTACCTTTGAGCATGAAAAATCAACCTGACCTTTTATATTTTTTAAAACGGGAGATACACTTTTCCTCCTTTTGGCATGTAGATGCTGTGGCATTTTGCGAAAGCAAAGGACAAACAGAGCAATATAATTTGTGGATCTTAAGGGGAAATGGGAATTTTTGGTTACTTTCAATTCTGTAGGCACCATAAGTAAAGAGTGAAAGAATTGTTGCTGCACCAAATTGAGATGCCCATAGTTTGATGAACTTGATTGGAAACTAATAAGGGTTTTTTGTTGGTGTTTCTTGAGCTAGATCCGGGGTCTCCAAACCCTGGTCTGGGGACCAGATATGTCGTGCGGCAAACCTATAGCTGTCCTCTGGCCAGCCACTTGTCCTGTAAAATCCTCTGACCAGTTCATCAAACACCGCTGGAGAGGTGATGGTGGGGTTGGGGAAACATTTAAAAACAGAAAAATTGGACTTCAGAGGTGGTCTGTGGTCCCATCTGAAGAGATGCCGTATTGGTGTGGTGTCATCCACCTGTGTAGTACACACCCACCAGTAACACCATACCCCCAGTAACCCACCATACCCCCAGTAACACCATTCTCAGCTACTACTGCATGCCACACTCTGTCTGGTGTAGTGATTCTCAAAAATTTTTAGCATCAGGACCCACATTTTATAATGCCAAATTATTGGGACCCATCAGAAGTGATGCCATTTAACCTGAAAGTGATGTCAAGGCTGGAAGTGAGTGACACAATCAAACAGGTGCATGTAACCCTTAGATGACTAACCAGATTCATTGACCGGCAATTATAATTTATGCAAATTAGGCTATTTTTGGATGGTGTTTGACTCCCCGGTGGAATGATAGATAAGTAAATAAATAAATTCTTTATTGTCATTGTACACATTTATGCAGTGTACACATCAGTGAAATTCACAAGACACCCAGAGACCAGGCCCAACGCACACACTACAACCACCAAACACACCCCCACCCACCCACAATACACCCCCTAAAACACACAAGCATCCACACAACAGACCAAGCAATACTGTCCAACAGCTCACTTATGACGGTCCTTAAATTCATTATTAAGTGCAATTATAGCTCTGGGATAAAAACTTCAGAAAAATCGTGTGGTCCGAGTTTTAATCATTCTGTATCTTCTGCCAAAAGGCAACATTTCAAAATAATTGTAATGACCCACCATAAATTGTCTTACGACCCACCTAGTGGGTGGTGAACCACAATTTGAGAAATAATCCTCTATTTATTAAAAGCAAGAATAGATGGTACAGAATAACATATAAAGAAATATCCATCTATTTCCTACAGAATAATAAATAAAGGAAATATCCAGCTATTTATTAAAAGCAAGAATAAATGGTTCAGAATAATAAAGGAAATATCATCTATATATTAAAAGCAAGAATAAATGGTACAGAATAATAAAGGAAATATTAATCTATTTATTAAAAAATGGTACTGAATAATAAATACTAGCCAGCTGTGGTTAGGAAATAAATAGGTGTACCACTTTCTACAAGGTCCCTTTCCTGAGAAAGTCCTAAGTAGGGTCCTTCCCTGCTTTGCGCTCTGCTGTTTGCTTTCCAGTTAATGTGTTAGCCTTGATTGGAGGTGTATTTAAGCAAGCGTTTGCCTCCCCGGTGGAATGACTCACAAGCGGTGAGTAAGTGTTCGGCACTCCAGAGGGATTATATATGACCCTTGTTTTCAATGCTGATCTTTCAAAGAGGTTGCAGGGAGAGCTTCACAGTTGAGGCTGATTTTTATTCTGCAGCAGCTATTACTGAGGCTTAGGAATGTGTACAGAACGGCATACAGAGTGTCCTCGATTCCGGATCCAAACAAGGAACGACCAATTTATGTTTTCTTTCAAGTGAGGGAGGGGGATTCATCTCCAGGCAGCCCTTGATAGGCTGGACCGGTAGTCCATCTGGACAGGTAGGGTGACCAGATGCCTAGACCTCAAAAGGAGGACAAGGTTTTGGATTCCTCTCAGCCTGGCCTACTCACAAATCAAGCCACAATATTGGGCACTTTCACTTATGCATATTTTTGATTTTTAGTTTTTTGGGCCATAACGTTTGATAGGAAGGAGATATTTCAAAACCCATTTTGCATTGGATTCTGCTCTTCCATACGAATCCAACGACCTATGACATGATGGGGTACTGCGCACCGTTGCAAAGTTCCAAAATGAAGCCAAAATGGAGGACAATGAAGCCCTTTTGGAGGACACCCAGAGAGGAGGCTAAAAAAGAGGACAAATATGGAAAAATCCAGTTATGGAAAAATCCAGTATATGGAAAAATCAGCCTCCTCACCTATTTTGGTTAGGATCCTTAATAAAATTGTCAGTAACTTTCTCCTTTTCTACCACTGGAGGCAGAAATAGTATTCTATTGTATTCTCTCTCCTAGGTATGGAGGAAGACAACTTCCTATTCTATTCCTTTATTGATACTCAGCTTCAGATGATGCCAATCCAGGTTTTATTGTTTGTTTGTTTTGTTTTTTGTGCATGCGGGTGAGGGAAGAGTGGTGCTCTGTGGCGCCTCCACCACCACTATTTGCGGACTATGGCTGCAGAGGTAAACATGGGGAGTAAAAGGGCCTTTGGCTACAATCCAGAGTAACTACGGGACTGGTGTAGTTATGGTGCCACCTATGGGAAATACATAGAGCAATCCAGAGTAAGTGCCTCTTCTTCCAGTAGTTACTCTGGATTGTAGGGTGACCCTACAATCCAGAGCAACTACGGGAGCACGTAAGAGACTTTACGTGCACCCGTAGTTACTGCACCACCTAGTGAAAACCTATGGGGAATTCATATTGCAATCCAGAGCAAATTGTTCTTACACCGGAGCAAGGACTCCCCGTAGTTACTCAGGATTGCACCCTATGTTAGCTTCCCAGATATGCTGACCACAGTAATAAGTCTTCCCATTATGCTCATATCTGTGCGCTGAGTTGTGACCTAGATGGTGAACATGCTAACAGTAAAGACCTAAGATAAGTGGCATCACAGATCTAATCTTATTACTTGTTCAGTTGTTGGTATAAGATTGAGGAAGGAAGGAAGGGAGAGAGAGAAGGAGAAAGGGAAGGAAGGAGGATGGACGGATAGATGGGTTGATGGACGGACTCTAGAGGCCTACAAAAAGGTTTACACCTTTTCTACTAGAAAACATTTGATTTTTCCAACATTTGATGGAAGTATATATTTTGAGCAATGTGATCAAGGCCTTCAGGAACCAAATAAAATTGTTTTTTTGCCTGGAGTCAACTCCTGGGTCCACAATTGTTCATTTTTGCTCTGATGACTATCAACTATAAGCATATAAACTCATTCCATTTGGTATGTACCAAGGATGCAGTTTTTTTGCAGGTATCTGTGGCCATTGCACACATTCTATCTGTACATGCACAGATGTATTTGCACATTGGTTGTGCAGATATAATACCAACCATGGGATGTGGCTCTAACTTTGGTGCAAGGGGTGTTCAGCATGTACTCTGCTTTGTGATTTATATGGGCGCAATCCAGAAAAACTACAGGGAGTCCTTGCTTTGGTGTAAGAACAATTTACTCTGGATTGCAATATGAATTTCCCAGAGGTTTTCACTAGGTGGTGCCGTAACTACATCGATGTAAATGTCTCTTACGTGCTCCTGTAGTTACTCTGAATTGTAGGGTATGTCAACGTTCCCTGATCAATGGCGGACACACCATTGACAGTTAAAGGAATATCATGGGTTTGAAGAGGACCTCTTTTGTGAAAACTTGGAAGTCCAATCCTACTCAAAGTAGACAGCTTTGAGAAGGACTGGAGACAGTAGTTTGACTAACGGCTTGAGTCAGTAGAAAGCAGAATGATGTAACATCAAAAAAGCAGCTCATTTCCCCTTGGAATTTGGGAACACATTAAAAATGCATTAAAAAAAATAAAAAATAGACTTGGTTTTATTTTAGGGATATAATATTCCTTTTTACTAGCCATCTGTTGAAACAGCTTTGTTGAAAGTGGAGGAGGGGAGAAGATTCACAGCTCTTCTCCACCTCTGTTCGGCAAGGTCCAAAAGGTTTCCCATCTGCCAAGCACACCGCAGGTTTCGTGACTCAGTAATGCTGTCTCGAGGCTAATCGGAGGCTCTGCATGGACTTGAAAGTAACTTTCTCAAACAGTTTGCTGTGAAGGTGACTTTCCAAAATGCAAACCAGGAGCTGTCCAAAGGCAGCACAGAACCACAGAGAGAACCCTGGCCTTCTCCCGATCGCTGCTGTTGCCCCTGGTGGCTGTCATTGCTGCTCTGCGTTGTCACTGATAGATGAATGTTTTATGCAGATGCGGACACACAAATTAAATTGGAGGTATGAAACAAAGGCTACACCAGAATAATCTTGGCAAGATGTTCAGGGAAGATAAAGATGCAGAGGCTATATGACTAGAGCCAATTGTCTGTATACTACCTACTGGTGGAGCGTGACCCCTGCTAGATGCACTCACAGATCAGTAGCCCAAGGTCTTGGGTGGCGTCCTGCTTCAGTTTCACATGCCCAAAGCTGGTGCTTCCAGTCCCCAGTTACTGCTGATTCAGGAGATCTGTCCAGAAGAACAAGGATCAGATTCAAGGCAAGTTTCTGGGATGGAAGAGGTGATCATAGAATATAAGAGTTGGAAGGGACCCAGTGGATCATCTAGTCCAACCCCAGGAGATCCTCATCTTGTGGGGACCCGGGTCTCGAACCCTGGCCTGCTGGTTAACAGGCACAGTGTCTTTACCACTTGTGCCACCAGAGGAGACAGGGCAATGTACCTAACTTATAAACAAACCAGTTTGCTACAAATGAAGCCTGAAAATTGAGGTTTGGGGGCTATTTGTTGATTATTCTAAATATACTAGGATCCCTCACATGACTTTAATTTCAAAATTACAGGCAACGCCACTTATTGGACAGATTAGAGACTGGGGTACTGATCAAAAGTGAAAACCATTGAAAAGTGGAACCCAATATTTTTTAGTTTATAAATGTTTCTTCCAAAGCTTTTTAGCTAGCAAATTGCAAATGCTCCTCTTATCTTGCAAACTGTTGCTGCCGCACAAAGATTTCTGCAAATGGATTCTCATTAACCCCTTTGAGAATGAGATTAGACCAAGACCTACAACATGGGAAAGCGCAATTTTTGGCCTTTAGGACAGCACAGAGAGGTCGAAAAAGCAAGACATCTGTTGAATGAGTGAGTTCTGGGTATAACTGAAAGGTCTTGAAAGAGAAGATCATCAGAAGACAAACCATCAGAAAGTGGGGGATACATATACATTGGAACCATAGAGGAGGAAAATAGGGGAGCAAGAGGAGTTCAGTAATCATATACGGCTGCAATCCTAAAGACACTTTCCTGGGAGTAAGACCCATTGAACACAATGGGTCTTACTTTTGAGTAAGTGTAAGTGTATAGCAGAAGATTTTGCTATGGTTGCTTCCTCTTAGATGGATTCCCCATTTTGTTCTGATCATCCTTGATATCCCTAGACAAGAGATACTGAATCCAGGTTTTAGCCGTACTAGAGGTACATGTTGGCTCAAGGAGGTGAGGGCAGGAGGTACAATATGAGTAGGCACTAACTCACACTTGAGTATGCAGTAGCTGAATCCCCAAGCCCAATACTGAATTAAAGAGATTAGAGTAAGAGCAATCTCTTAAAATGCAGATTGAACCATAAGGTTTGAGTTGGAAGGACAACAGTGAAGAGATAGCAGCTCACAGCCTCCTGTACCTACCTACTACCTCCTATACCTATACCTCCTATACCTATACCACTATAGGTATACTATACCACTCTGAGATAGCAGCTCACAGCCTCCTATACCTACCTATACCTCCTATACCTATACAACCTCAACATACCTAACATGGCAAGTTGAAGTGTTGGTTGACACACACATGGAGAAAATTAACTAGTTGGACATAAAAGTTCTGTATTTTGGGTCTACAGCATTCTTTCCTCCACCCTAAAGCAAAATTATTGTGTTAGGACTTAAATTGGCTTCCAGCTTGACTGTCAGAAAGCTTCACGCCATGAACGAAGCTCCCTCCAATTTGCACTTAACAGAAGGAAGCTTCTTATTTAGCTTTACCGAACCTTGTTAATTATTTGAGATTCCCACCTCGGAGGCTCAGGGGTGCCATTTTGGATTTACTCCTGAGAAACGTGTTCCGTGTTTTTTGGGGGAGGGGGGGTTAGAGAATCCCTTTGTTTTTTTTTCAATTATATAAAGTCTATTAGAACGTGGACTCTGTTCAAATGAGCTTTAAAAAATTAAAACGAAAGTTCAAAGTGATTTAAAGGACTTGGCGCTTAGAAGCATATCCGCGATAGCGACTCAAAGTGGGTCCCAAGGCAGCTTTGAAAGTATTTAAAAACTCTGGTTTAAATTTCAAAAGCCTTTTTCAACATTAGAAGGGAGGGAAAAACACCTCTCCAACTGGAAGAATATCGTTATAAGCAACACAAAAAGAATCCACATAGGGATGGGAGTCAAATAATATATATATAAAAAATAAGAAGGTGAGGTCTTATTCTTTGGATGGCTATTGATTGAACTTTCCAAGTTCGACAGTACCAAAGTTTACAGACACTTGTCAAAGTCAGTTCATTGCTGGACAGGTCAAAGGCACATGTAGTCTAGCACACAGGTGTCCAACACAAGGTCCGCAGGCTGAATGTGGCCCGCCTTGCCATTTCAAGTGGCCCCCAAGAACTTATTCACTCCTTGGGAGTAAGCCCCATTGACAATACTCACTTATTCACTTTCCTGGGAGTAAGCCCCATTGACAATAATGGGACTTATTTCTGAGTAGTATTGGCATCAGTCTTGAAAAACTATGGTATCGTGCTCGACGCTGTATGCAAAGCATGAAGGCCTAGGTAGATTAATATAGAGGATAGGCTGTTACCCAAGCAGCAAACCCCCCTCCATGCCACTGTAATAGTCCAATGGAACGGCAGAGCTGATATGATTGGTTCCAGTTGTGTCGCAGAGCTGGGCTAAGGACAGGAACTCACTCTATCTTGTGGGGACCTGGGTCTCGAACCCTGGCCTACTGGTTAACAGGCACAGTGTCTTAACCACTTGCGCCACCCACAGCCCTTAATGGGACTTACTCCTGAGTAAAAATGCATAAAATTGGACTCCGGCCCTTGGGAAACACAATTAATACTAACTTCGACCCTCTGTATGTTCGACACCCATGGTCTAGCATCCTCTCTTTGTACATGCAAGCATTGATCTGTGCATGTTCTGTGCATTGATCTGTGCATGTATCAATCAAGCAGGCTGAGGGTTCTATTCTCACATGTCTTTGGAGCAGAGAAGGCGTTCTATTTCCATCTGTCTCTGTGGCAGAGAATGCTGAGGAAAAGAACTACGGGGAAGAATTTGAACTCCTTTCTGTCTCTTGGAGAGATAATAGATGGGGTGACCATATAGAATGGAGGACAGATTAGTTCTTCCTTTAACCATTGCATAGAAGAGGGAATTGAGACAGGTTTAGCTCATCATACAAGGGTTTCCAAAGCAGCACCTGCCTCAATTCCCTCTTCTATGCAATGGTTAAAGGTACAGGCACTCTATCTTCCAGTCTATATTATAACCCTGTAATAGGGTGACCATATGACCAGAAATTTCTGTATTTGTCCTCTTTTTTAGTCTGTCCTCCAAAAGGGCTTCATTGTTCTCCATGCTGGCTTCACTTTGGAACTTTGCAATGGCATGCAGAACCCCATCATGCCATATGTCATTGGATTCGTATCAAAGAGCAGAATCCAATGCAAGTTTTTGAAATAACTCCTTCCTATCAAACGTTATGGCCAAAAAACTAAAAAAATGTATTGAGCTCTATGGGAAAGTGAAAGTGCCCCATATTGTGGATTTACTTGTGAGTAGGAAAATGTGCAATTGTCCACTGGAAAGGCCAGGCTGGGAAGAATCCAAGACCTTGTCCTCCTTTTGAGGTTTGGGCATCTGGTCACCCTGTGGCAGGCTAAGAGCAGGCTGGGGGGGGGGTCAATTGAGGAGAGCCATTAAAAAGGGAGAAAGCAAAGGGGTGGTCAGTTGAGATGTTAGAAAGGGGATGGGGTTTTTTTTTTTTTTGTGATGAATGTTGTTATATTGAATCGCTGCAGGCTGGTATTAGCTCCTGAATATTGGAGGAATGTTGAAAAACAGAGCCAAATTATTTTCCTCTGTGTTATGGGAAGGCAGTAAGGACATCATAGCGATGTGCAAATGACTGACAGTCACGGGTAATTGATTGCCAGTCAGACAAGCCGGAGGAGCCGACACCTCCAACTAGGACGCCAGACGCATCTCGAAATAGGAGTGAAAGGTTATATTTCAAGTTTGTTTTAGATGCTTTGATTCCAATAAATGTGAGAAACAGCACAATCAGAATTGCATTTGTCTATCTAAACATTTCCATCATCATCTTTGATCTCCCGCTGCTGCATTTATCTTCCTCCATAAGAAGATCGCGGTCAGAATGGCGAGGCAAGCTGCCGTAAAGGAGACGCAATTTGGAGAAAGGCGTCCACATTTGCCTCTCTTTTGGCAGATAATAATAGAGCTCGTTCTAAATAGACAATGATATTCTCTCTCTCTCTTTCTCTCTGGGCAAAATCCAGATTTACTACAGGGAGTCCTTGCTCCGATGTAAGAACAATTTACTCTGGATTGCAATTTCAATTTCCCATAGGTTTTCACTAGCAGGTGCAGTAACTACGGGTGCACGTAATGTCTCTTACGTGCTCCTGTAGTTACTCTGGATTTGGGTCTCTCTCTCTCTCTCTCTCTCTCTCTCTCTCTCTCTCTGTTTGTGCATGTGTGTGTGTGTGTGTGTGTGAAAGGCATGTTGTGTGATCTTACAAAGCTGTGATTTAATAAACAGACGGGTACACACTTGCCAACATCTGTGGTTCAAAGTATGGCAAATGAACTCCAGTGAAGCTCGCACAGCAAAAATACTTTTCTTCCAGTACGAAATTTACTTTGCTTTTTTAAAAAAAATTCTTTCAAATAACTGAGTCTAATAGAAATAATTTTCCCAGCACATGTCTTTGCTGAATGGATCCTTCCACAGCATCATTAATAAAGATTTTAGGGCTCTTCTGATTTGCTTCTTCTTCTCCTCTTGTTGTTTGGGGGGGAAAGGAGGGGGGGGAAATGCCACATAGACAAAATCAATTGGTTAGCAGCTGCAATTCCTGTTTAACGGTATCAAAGGAAACAATGCGTGCCTGAATCTGCGCATAGCAGAGACGGCGGGTTCTTAAGGAAGCTTCTGAAATCCTCCATGTCCAAATTGACGGATGAATAAAATGTTGTTTAAGGACTTATGGAGATGTCTTATATGGTGGCATAGGTAGAGGGGGTGCAAAGCACTCACAGCACAATCCAGAGTAACTAGGGGAGCTCTTACGCTTATGTAAGATACATTTATGTTGACGTTGTTATGACACACCTAGTGGAAACCTAACCCAGAGTAAATTTTTCTTACATCATAGAATCATTGAGTTGGAAGGGACCCAGTGGATCATCTAGTCCAACCCCCCATCTGTAGCAGGAAATCCTCGTTTTGTGGGGACCCGGGTCCCAAATCCTGGACTGCTGGTTAACCCTGGCCTTCCTTCCTTCCTTCCTTCCTTCCTTCCTTCCTTCCTTCCTTCCTTCCTTCCTTCCTTCCTTCCGTCTCCTCACTCTTATACCAACAAGTAATAAGATTGGAGCTGCGATGCCACTTATCTTAAGTCCTTACTGTAAGAGCTTCTGTGGTTACTCTGGATTGTGCTGTATGTTTTTCAGGGAGCTTCATGCAAGTGGCCCTTTCTCCTCTCTTTCAGAACCATTCTGGGTGGGGATAGTAAAATGGAGGCATATACCTCCAATTTGCACCCCCTGCCCAGATTAGCTCTGAAGGGGGAGGAGGCCACTTCCCTCTTACTTGCATGGTGTGCTGTGTCAAGTGGGGACATCTGTCCTGATGCACTTAAAAGAAGCAGTGACAGGCACAGACCCAAACCCCTAAATCCAGAGTAACTACGGGAGCACGTAAGAGACTTTATGTGTCCCCGTAGTTACTGCACCACCTAGTGAAAACCTATGGGAAATTCATATTGCAATCTAGAGTAAATTGTTCTTACACAGGAGCAAGGACTCCCCGTAGTTACTCTGGATTTTGCCCATATTCTGCAATACAGTAGTTTCCGAGTTAAACTCCTATTAACCCCAGCAGGCATCAAATCAGCAGATTTGATCCCATTGGATCAATGGGATTCGGAGGAGCAACAATTTATATGGTAAATAATGCCAGCTGTAGAAAGCCTCCAAATGACACAGATAACTTCAGAATGGCTGTAGATGTTTAAAAATGGCCATGAGTGGCTTTAAAATGGTGGGTGATCAAATGCCATAACCACAATTAGAAGACAATGCCCCCAAAATGTAGGACACCCAAGAAAAATGGAGGGCATGACAACATAAAAGCTAAAAACACTCATATCATATTGCTTTTGTGTGGTTTATTTAAGCTCCATATACCATACGTGTGGTTAATTTAAGCACCATTATTCAATTTAAAACTATTTCATATAATTTATTAATTTCAAGAAGGTTACAAGAAGGCTGCCTACTCACAAGGAAAAGGATAGTGAAGTTGTTTTTTTTTCCCATCCTCATATCGATAAAGGAGGACCTGTCCTGGAAAAGAAGGACATACCCTTGTATGCTCACCCTGACCAAGTATACGGAATATTTCCAAAATTGCTTCCAAATGGTTATGGTTGAATGCTTCTTCCTCTGATAGAAAGCCAACATTTTCTTTTTTAAAAAAATTCCAGGGCGACATCCTTATGAAAAATTGTGGAGATGATCCATGGATTCATTCCAAATGGTTGATGTTAGAGAGGGAGAGCAAGAGTCCCAGTATGGTTAAAGAGAGAAATTTGTATGTGTGCCGGTGGGTCTTTTGTGTTGTTTTTTAAAACCTGGAAGCAGCTCCTCTGGGAACCAGCTTCATCTTGCAAAAGTGCATATTTTTAGCTATTCCCCAGCAAGATTTCTGCTCAGGTTAAAGGCTTCAGCAACTGTGTCTGCTCAGTGATTTTATGTTATTTTATTTTATTTGCATTTTGTGTCACATAGACTATTTTTTATTCTATCCTTTATGTCATAACCCCAAAGGTTGCATTCAGCTCAACTGGGATCATGAGGAGTTTAATACTGGAGGAACCTGCTCCCATCCCACATATACCTGATACCTTTTCATCTTCCTTGCAAAACTCAAAGGGACCAATCCTATCCAATTTTCTCATGCTGATGCAGTTGTGCTAGTGAGGTGTGCACTGCATGCATCCTGTGGTGGAGTGGCAGTCACTAGGTCCTTCTTAAGGTATTGGAACATGTGTTCCCTTAACACAGGGCAGCATTATAGCTACACCAGAGCTGGAAAGTTGGGTAGGATAAGGTCCTTAAAATGTTGCATTTGTTTTGCAGTAATAAATGAATGTAAACTTTTCATGGACCAGGAAAAACTTGGAGGACCATAAAAGAACTTGAGGATCCATAAAAGAACTTGAGGGTCCATAAATGTGGACCAGAGAAGGACCTTTTATGGGAGTCCATAAAAGTAGTCCATAAAAGTAGACCTTCCGGGGATTCATAAAAGTAAAACAGGGAACAACTTGGGAATCTATAAAAGTGGACCAGGGAAGAACATGGAGATCCATAAAAGTGGACCACGGAAGAACTGGAGGATACATAAACGTGTACAAGAAAAGAACATGGGGATCTATTAAAGTGGATCAAGGAAGAACTGGGGGATAAATAATAGTGTACCAGGAAAGAACATGGGGATCCATAAAGGTGGACCAGGGAAGAACTGGGGGATACATAAAAGTGACCAGTGAAGAACCTGGTCCATAATAGTATTCCTCAGGGATTTGGGAGGAATTTTTCCAGTGCTTTTCCTTTTTGATCCGGTAGCCGCAGAAGAATCAGCTGTGGCATGTGGTTGGGCTTTCAACTGCATTCTCCATCAACTTCTAAAGCAGGGATTTTCAACCTTGTTCTCAAGCAGACCTACAGGGTGATTAAAAAGTAAGTCCCTATTTTAAAATATAAATTACTATATAGGGAGTCGCTTTTCAATCACGTGCTGTGTATGGTCTTCTCTATGATCTTTGCCTCTTTTGATGCTTCTGGAAGTCTCTTTCTTTCTAGAAAAGCTGTCAGTAAAACTAATTGTCTGTCCTTCCTCCTTCTCCAGCGAAGAGGGACTATTTGCTAAAACAAACTGTTGCCCTAGAAAGAGCCACGGAACCCAAAAGGGTTTTTCAGGAATATTCAACCACTGTAATCCAAACTCCTCCAGCACATCTTTCACTCACAATACAAAACTGTGCTGCAGCAATGGCACAGCTAATGTTCATGTAGCCTGGTGCAAAGCTGAAAATGCTGCCCCAGAAGTGATGTCACAACCAGAGGTGCTGTAGCAGTGATGGGCCCACTGAGCCCCAAGATCCGGTTTGCAGGGCGAGGGCAGGGCGAGGGGCGGGCCCCATCACGCCGCACTGCGCATGTGCCAGGCTTGGCGCATGCGCAGTGTGTCTCCCCTCGGAGGCTCAGTGTGCCTGCATCAAGCTGGATGCAGGCGCACTGAACCTCCGAGGGGCAGCTCAATGTACCTGCGTCCTGCTGGATGCAGGCGCACTGAGTCTCTGAGGGGTGCTCAGTGCACCTGCGTCCACCTGGACGCAGGCGCATCTCCTGAAGCACGGCTTCAGGTGACATGGCGGCCGCTGGCGAACTGGTCCCCGCGGCTCTTGCCAGCCACGGCCCTGGCCGGTTCGCCAGCGGTCACCACGTGGGAAGATCCGGTTCAGGCGAGTAGGCCCGAACCGGCATCTGCCCACCACTGTGCTGTAGGGGGACCATTCCCACTGAACTATATGAAATCTTCTGTCTCTGTTGGAGGGAAGGTGGAGTACCACAGGACATGAAGGATGCCAATATTGTCACACTGTATAAGAACAAAGGCGACAGAGGCGACTGTAACAACTATCGCGGCATCTCTCTTCTTAGTTTTGTAGGGAAGCTACTTGCATGCATTGTACAGAAGAGGCTCCAGGTGCTTGCAGAAAGAGTCTATCCTGAATCACAGTGTGGATTTCAAGCCAACAGGTCCATGACTGATATGGTATTTTCCCTTAGACAGTTGCAGGAGAAATGCAGGGAACAAAGACAGCCACTTTTTGTAGCCTTCATAGATCTTACGAAGGCTTTTGATCTGGTTAGTAGAGAAGGCCTTTTTAAAATCCTCCCCAAGATTGGATGCCCACCTAAGCTCCTCAACATCATCAGGTCCTTTCACAAGGACATGAAAAGCACTGTAGTTTTTGATGGCTTAACATCAGACTCCTTTGACGTTTGAAGTGGAGTAAAGCAGGACTGCGTCCTTGCACCAACTTTATTTGGGATCTTTTTTGCTGTCATGTTGAAACAGGCTTTTGGAAATGCAACAGAGGGAATCTATCTCTGGACCAGATCTGATGGAAAACTCTTCAATCCCTCCAGACTAAGAGCAAAGTCCAAAGTCCTGCTGAAATGCTTGCGGGAGTTCCTCTTCACCGATGACGCTGCTGTTACCGCTCACTCTGCTGAAGACCTTCAACAACTCATGGACCATTTTAGCAAAGCCTGCCAAGACTTTGGACTAACAATCAGCTTGAAGAAAACACAAGTCATGGGTCAAGTGTGGATTCACCTTCCTGTATTAAAATATCTGAACATGTACTGGAGGTTGTCCATGACTTTGTGTACCTTGGCTCAACCATCTCCAACACTCTCTGTTTAGACACCGAGCTAAATAAACATATCGGTAAAGCAGCTACCATGTTTTCTAGACTTACAAAGAGAGTATGGCTTAATAAGAAGCTGACGGAACATACAAAGATCCAGGTCTGTAGAGCCTGTATCCTGAGCACACTCTTGTACTGCAGTGAATCTTGGCCCCTTCATGCGCGGCAGGAGAGAAAGTTGAATACATTTCATATGCGCTGTCTCCAACATATTCTTAGCATTACTTGGTATGACAAAGTTTCAAATGGTGCAGTCTTAGAACGTGCTGGTATCCCTAGCATGTACACGCTTCTGAAACAGCAACATCTATGCTGGCTTGAACATGTTGTGAGAATGGCCAATGGTCGGATTCCAAAAGACCTCCTGTATGGAGAACTAGCGCAGGGAAAGCTCCCTAGAGGGAGACCACAGCTGCAATACAAGGACATCTGCAAGAGGGATCTAAAGGCCTTGGGAATGGACATCAACAACTGGGAAACCCTGACCTCTGATCGCTCAGTGTGGAGGCAAAAGACGCAGCATGGCCTTCTTCAATTCGAAGAGACACTCGTTCAGCAGCCTGAGACAAAGAGGCAATCCGGAAAAAGCAAAATCTGGGGGCTGGGCAGGGGACTGACTGTATCTGCCCTCAGTGTGGAAGGGATTGCCACTCTAGAACTGGCCAGTCATAAAAGACGCTGTTTTCGGACCTCTACTTCTGAGCACGATACCATAGTCTTTTGAGACTGAAGGATGCCAATGAATGTATGTACGTTTTAAATTTAGGAATGAAAAGCAATATGAGTGTATTTAACTTTAATCCTCTTATATCCTACATTTTCTTTGGGCGTCCTACCTTTTGGGTGTCCTCTTTTTTTGGATATGCTATCTGGTCAAATCAAATCATCTGCAGAAAAGCACAAATGAGGGCATTTTCTCTCCTCTAGCATGCTGTGAAGGTTGGGCGTTTGAATGAAAAGGTGGGGTACAAATCATGTATATAGATGAACAGTGGGAGAAAGGAAAAAATAAGGGTTTCTGCTTCCCAATACCCTCTGCACTTCATGTTATCTCCCCTACTGCTTGATCAGTAAACAGCAGTGGGAAGGTATTGATTTTCTGATTTTCCGTAAACTTTTCAGCCAGTTTTCAGATTTTCAACATGGGAGTTAGGAGTGTAGATGCTGAAAATCAATGCAAAACTCTTCTGGGTTCTGCTGTTCTGTTTCGAAGCTGGCAGAGGAAGAGAGACCAACAAACAGAGCCGCAGAACCTGAAACAGTCTCCAGGAGACTGGAAGTTATATCGAAAGAGGCAAAGATGGTGGGAAAAACAGAACTGTGTGACGCAGGAAGAAAAGCACTGAAAACAGTCTAGGATTCACAAATATTTGGGGGCTGCAGTGCCTCAGTGGTTAGAACGCTGGAGTTACAATTCCGTTCAAGTACTGGACCCAAGTACTGCTCAAGGACCCAAGTACTGCCGGATGGGGTGGGCTCCCATCCTTAGCCCAGGTCCTGCCGATCTAGCAGTTCAAAAGCATGCAAATGCAAGTAGATAACTAGGAACCACTTTGGTTGGAAAAACAACATCCCCTGAGACAGGTCAGCCAGGTATCCCCCATGTCGCATCCATCATGGATTGGAAGAAATTCCAATCCACAACAAGTAGACACATCTCACAGGATACCAATGCTAAAGAAGTTGCCTATTCTAGGATTCTCAAAAATTGCCATCTAAGCCAGGGTTCATAAACCTTTAGAGTCAGGACCCACTTTTTTAAAATGAGAATCTGTTGGGCCCACCAGAAAAGTGGGTAATTAACCTGAAAGTGATGTCATGACCAGAAGTGACATCATCAAGTAGGAAATTGGTTAAGTACAGAACTTGCACTTCTCCCTATTGAAATTCATTCTATTTGTAACAGTCCAGTATTCCAGTTTATCCAGATCCTCCTGTCTTCTGTTGTGTTTGCTACTTATCCCAGCTTGGTGTCATCCACAAATTTAATCCGTCTCTCCCGTATCCCTTCCTCCAAGTCGTTGATGAAGATATTAAAGTGAACCAGGCCCAAGACAGAGCCCTCGGGTACCCCACTCGAAACCGACATCCAGGTTGACACAGAACCATTTACTAAAACCCTTTGAGTGTGGCCATCAAACCAGTTGCAGATCCACCTGGTGATTGCCTTGTCTGGTCCATATTTTTCCAATTCCCCAATTAAGATGTCGTCAAATGCTTTGCTGAAGTCAAGATAAATGACATCCCCAACATTGCCATGTCCAGTAAGCTCAGAACCAGATCAAAAAAGGAGATCAGATTTGTCTGGCAAGATTCATTCTTGGTAAATCCATGCTGATCACCAAGTACTTGTCTAGATATGCACAAATTGTGCCCGGGACTGAAGTCAAAGTGACAGGTCTATAATTTCCCGGCTTTTCTTCCCCCCCCCCTTTTAAAGATTGGGACTACATCATCTTCCAGTCCAGTGGCACTTCCCCACTGCTCAAGGATATCCCAAAGTTGATTAATAGAGGAAGATGATGATGATGATGATTTGGTTATGCAGAAGTCTAAGCAACCTAGTGTAAACCCAGCAGACCCCCTCCAGGTTGGCCTAGGAGGGGTTTGGGATATGGCAGAGGAAGACTTTGCTGATGGAAGACCCTCTCACAGACCTGTCTTGCCCCAGCCTCTTCCCACCTCCAGAACTCCCTTTTACCACCAACCAACCAACCACCCAACATTATTTATATACCGCTTTTCAATAAAAAATTCACAAAGCAGTTTAAAGAGAGAATGAAATAACACATTTCAAGTTGCCACTTGGCATGAAACTCACCTCAGTTGGTGTCTTTGGCATGGGTTGAAGCACTGATGTGCCAGCACAGGTGATCCTATTGGCGTTGCCAATTCCCGAGAATCCACAGATATACCTTATGGTACATTTGAAACACTGTAGATTGGCAGAGCGGCGGCCCTAAGTTAGGATTATGCTCTTTACTGAGAATTTTATGAGTGTCCCCCAAAGTTTTTTTTTCAGAACTCCATATATACCAGTTGTGAGTTATAAGTACCTGAACTAAAATGGAAAGTGCCATATATAAAAACATATAAAGTTGGAATTTCTCTTCTAATACGTAGTGTGATCAGATGTCATGATCCATAAGCTTCCCCTCCCCAAACGTTTGACATCCAAGAAAAGCAGGGCATAACCAAATAAAAGCTAAAAACTCTCGTATATGTTGCTTTCATGTGCTAATTTAAAAACTATTTTTATTAAATGTAAAAACTATTACATAAAATTCTTTAATTACAAGAAGGCTACATCCTGCCTACTCACAAGGAAAAGGAGAACAAGGGACATTTTTTCCAGGAAACGAAGCTATAAAAGAGGACATGCCTTGGAAAAAGAGGACATAAGGTCTCCCACTTCTAATGCTATGTATCATTTCAGTGCAAAACAGCAATCTGAGAAAAATATGAGGCTTTTGAGTTGGCGTGTGTGTATGTGTGTGAGAGAGAGTGAGTGTGATGTGTGTGTGTGTCCCTCTTTCATTCTGTTGTGTTATTAAGCCTTTGGAAAAGGAAGGCCGTTTCCATAAGTGACGAAGAATATGTATTGGAAGATTATTTCTGTACAGTTGGAGCTCTTATCCCAGAAAAATATCACCATTGCTCACGCTATTATAGATTCACTTCTGGCTCTACGTCTTGTTTGCCCTGAGTTGAGCTGTAATCCTCTCCGTGGACTTGTGATTTGCACCCGAAGCATTGTAAGAGTCTGATAGCCTCGGGCCCTTCGTAATAAAAGAGAACATGGGATCGGTTATCTGCAAAAGGCTCGTTGGAAAAGACGGATTCTGTTGAAAATGCAGGAAACTCAGACTATTGGGGGCACATTTTGAGTGCCACCTCTTAAATATATGGGCTTTTGATAGAGAAGCTTCTCAGATCAACTGAAGTTTAAGCTCTTTGCCCCGCAAATGTAATATTTTTGAGACCAAGTGATATATGCTTTATTGATTAACTAACCCCCAAATCCAGAGTAACTACAGGAGCACATAAGAAACATTACATGTACCTGTAGTTACTGCACCTCTTAGTGAAAACCTATGGGAAATTCTCATTGGAATCCAGAGTAAATTGTTGTTACACTGGAGCAAGGACTCCCTGTAGTTACTCTGGATTTTGCCCTAACTGAAGTGGATGTTCTTGTTTTGCCTGTAGCTGCTGGGCCAGAGCTAGAGGTTCTTTTGAGACTGGCCCTAGAATCCAGAGTAACTAAGGGAGCACGTAAGAGATATTACGTGTACCCGTAGTTACTGCACCATCTAATGAAAACCTATGGGAAATTCATACTGCAATCCATAGCAAATTGTTCTTACACCGGAGCAAGGACTCCCCGTAGTTACTCTGGATTGTTCCCAAAGAAGAAGTTAGGCTAGTCCATAGTCAAGAGGCAAAGGTATTTTATTTCTCTTAAATCTATTTATCGGAGCATGTATGACTGTAAAGTGAGAGTTTATACCAGCCCAGTGTCTGATTTTTGTCGATGTGAACAGTGACCGTATGTCACAACCAAAAAAAAGAGGGCTCTCCAAAATGCAGGACACTAAAGAAGAATGTAAGACATGAGAGTACAAAAGTTAAAAACACTCATGTATATTGCAGACATGTCAGTTGCTGAACCCCTGAGACTGACTCACCAAACCGCCAGGGTTCGATCAAGTGGTTAAGAACCATTGGTTTAAATTAACCATGATTGTTTTTCGCTTTTATTTTGTTACATCCAATTTTTTTTTGGGGGGGGGGGTGTTCTACATTATAAAGGGTCTTGTCTCTTTTTCATTTACATTATACGATCACATGTAAGGCCTGGACAACCATGGACAGATCCAATTAATTCATCTGCAGATGCAGCTGATGCAGTTCTTCTATGGGCACAATCCAGAGTAACTACGGGAGCACATAAGAGACATTACGTGCACCAGTAGTTACTGCACCACTTAGTGAAAACCTATGAAAAATTCATATTGCAATCCAGAGTAACTTGTTCTTACTCCGGAGCAAGGACTCCCCGTAGTTACTCTGGATTTCACCTTTCAAATGCAATTTGTTTTGGAAAGGAATTATTTTAAAAGTTATGAAGGGGTCTGTGTTTTTGTGCTGCTCGATGGTGTTTCATTCTCATTCATCTCCTGTGCTATATAGGTTTACTCCTACAAACCCCGTAACTAATCATAGCCCCAGTTATAGTCAACAAATTCTTTGTTTGCCACGCTGAGTCCTCTCTAGGCCGGCATGCAAGGACACTTCAAGCTTGATAAACTACTCCAGGGCAGCGCAACCTGCTCAGAGAGCATCATTAGCATCCAGAATAATGGAGTCTGTTTATTTCTTTACCTTCTCCCATCAAATATGTAAGCACCTGTAATTGCTCCTCCACCTGTTGAGGGCTGCACGCACCTGCTTGATGCGCCGTTCCCTGGAAGTAATTTAGACTGAAGCAGCATTTTAAATTTGCTAATCGCACTCCTCGTAATTACTGTGTAATACTTAATTGGAATTCGTGTAATTATTATTTTAAGATACTTTGCTCATTACGGGCTGAATTTTTAATCTGCAAAACACACAGCCACATCCAAGATCCGGTTCCCTTCTGACCACTGAGGACAGCACTATTTTAATGCACCCTGTAATTTATGCATGACCAAAAGTCCCCAATTCAGGGTTGCCCCAAAACCATTTGTATTGTACACAGAGACGCAACAGGGCTACGTCTATAACGGAAGGTCTGCTTCTGAAGTAAGCTGTCAGGCTGCACAATTTTTGATCAAGCTTAAACTTTTATTTAAATTTCCTCCTCCCCTAAATAATATTGTCATTTGAGGTTTTGTTCGTGATCTGCTTTCAGCATGCTAACAAGTGCACAGGCAAAACTGTATCGGGGTGGTGGGAAGGTGCAGGGAGGCTGTGGACAGAGTGGGTCAAATGGCGGTGATGTGCACTGGATCTTATCCCCTTTTCCTGCAACTTCCCCCCCCCCTCTCTCTCTCTCTCTCAATCTTTCTCTCTCTCTCTCTCCTTTGCTGGCACAGGTCTGAGGGGACCCATTGCAAAGCAGGAGATTTACAGAGGTGTAAAGGGATTTAAATCCTTTTTTGCCTGTAAGATGGATCCAAATCTGCCTCCTCACTCGCGGGATACAGTGAACCATTTCTGGCACATCTTCACCAGTAGGGGTGCAATCCATTTAGAAATCCCATTATACTCAATGGGGCTTTCTCCCAGGTAAGTATGAAAGGGATTGCAGCCTGACATTGCAATCTTGTGCACATCTTTTTTTCAGAAGTTCTATTCCACTCACTGGGACTTACTTCCATGTAAGTGTGTAAAGGATTATAGATCTCCATACCAGCACTCATCACTATATCTCTTGATCACCATTACTATATCACCATCACAGTGATGGTGCAATCAACACCATTATCATCACCATCACGGTGATGGTGCAATCCTAAAGACACTTTTCTGGGAGTAAGACCCATTGAACACAATGGGGCTTACCTTTGAGCAGACATGGTTAGGATTGTGCCCGGTACATCACTTTCACCATCACTATATCTCACCATCACCATCACTATATCTCACCATCACCATCACTATCACCATTTTTCTCCATCACCACCACTATAGTTCTCCAGGTCAAACTTTGGCTGAGATAGGCTGCAGGTAGGAAGGCAAAAAGGAACAGTGTCCAGGAATGGTTTCAGCAGGTAAAACAAAGCGTGGAGGTTACTATTGCTGCACAACGGGAAGAGTTACTGGGCCAAGAGCAAAGCTGGGCCAAGAGCAATGGCTGCAGGGAATAGGCCAAGCCCTTGATGGTATTCCAGCTCACCTCATCTTGCTCTATTGAGATCAATGGTTCTTAACCTAGGTTCGATCGAACCCCAGGGGTTCAGTGAGTCCGTCTCAGGGGTTCAGTGGAGGTGTGTGACCATTCCATTCACTGGGGTTGCCAGGTGCATTAATATACCTTCGTTACGACGGACAAAACATCTTATTTTTTCAACTATGAATGCATGTATGAAACTTGCGGGGTTCAGTACCTCCAACAAGGTTAAGAACCACCGGCTTAGATGCAACAGCAGCAATGCCCTGGCCAGTTAGGGGTGCCACCAAGAAAGAAGAAGCAATAACACCTTTGGCTGGCCAGCTGCCTAAGTTATGCAGGGAGAAGTGCGACTGAGTCTTCAGGCACTTGTTACTTGTTGACCCACCTTGCAGGGCTGTCACTGCAGCAGCTGGTCCCACCATCCTCCAGAGCCCAATATGTCTCCTAGGCCAACTTTCCCTTTTTCCCAACCTCTGTTCCTCCCTCCTGCCACCCTCTTCTACCCTATGTCCCAGCATACCCATGTCAGCCCAAATTTCCCCTATTCAAGCACAGGTCCAGCTGGCTTCCTAGCATACATCAGTGCACAAGCTTAGCCTATAGCTGTGAACATGCCATAACCTTCCCATGGTTTAAAAAAAATCTCCATGGATTAAAAAATATGGAAAAAGATTTAAAGACCTACTTTCAGATTTCTTGCTTCTCCATTGCGCCTAATGGTTGCGTCTCAATCAGTGCAATCCTAACCATGTCTACTCAGAAGAAAGTCCCATTGTGTTCAATAGTTCTTACTCCCAGGAAAGTGTTGTTAGGATTGCAGTCAATACCTGCAGGAGGTTGTTTCCAGGACTCCCTGCTGATTAAAATATCTTAAATAAAAGCAGTTTTTAAAGTGTGTCTCTTTACAATGGTTGAAAAACAGCTTTTATTACTGTTGTAGGGAGGCTTACAGCAATTAGAAATGCAAGGGACAACCTCCCTTAGCCTGGCTCAGCTGAAGAATGGAACGTTTGCTTGCATGACTGTCTCTCTACAATAGTAGAAAAACAGTTTTTAATTTGCACTGGCCATTCATGTTGCGTCAAATCCATGTTTTAAAAAATCGATGTATAACAAGGTTGGACGTGTAGTTTTAAATTTAATAAAAATAATATAGTGTTTAACTGTGTAAAGCGATACTGTATTTATGTGTAATATATATAACTGTGCAATATATAACTGTGCAATATGTGCGATATATATGTGCAATATATAACGGTGTAAAGCAATACTGTATTTATGAGTGTTTTTAGTGTTTATTTTATCATCCATTTTTCTTGGGTGCCCTTCATTTTGGGGGGGCCTTGTCCTCTCTTCTGGTTATGACATCTGGTCATCCTGAGCACAAGGGACTTGGGGCAGCTCAGAGTTTGGGATTTGGAAGGTAGTGTTAGTGTTTTGATCAGGGATCTTTTTGAACGGGTACTCACTGGTACTGGATACAGCAACTCTCTGTGAATACCAGCACCTCTGGAGCCCCCCCCCCCGCCCCCCAGTAGTCATGCCTATGATTACAAATAACATCTTCATGGTGAATACCCTCACTTTTATTTCTGGAAAAAAGCACTGATTTTGATTATATAGTTCTACTTGTTCACAGGTAGCATATGTGAAAAATTCAAACTGAGGACTATTCCAGTGTGGTGTGAAAATTAGGAAATTAACATATATTTAACCCAGACCCATTTACATCTTGCAACTGCTGTGCCAAACCATTCCCTCCTTCCGCTTCCCAGTCCCTGGAATATAACCCTTCGTGGAGGCGATGAGTACTTGATTACTCCATAAGATAATTGACTAAGCATGTGTTTGCATGAATGTGTGCAATGATTAGTGGCTGTAGAATGATTAAATTATTTAAACACATAACCTCATTACAGAGAAGGAAACCTATGCAGTACATTAAATTATCCAGTGATTTAATTCACAGTGGCTCTCAGATTGTAAGGTCCCCAATATCTTCTGCAACAGCAATAGCACAGTGGTTCCCAAATCTTTTAGCACAGAGACCCACTTCTTAAAAGATCACTCATTACGGAAGCCACTGAGATTTACAAAACTTTTTAAAAAGGAGATCTAAAAAGAAAAAAATATTTTTAGGCTACAATCCAGAGTAACTACGGGACCTTTTACACTGACGTAGTTAGAGTGCCTCCTATGGGAAATGCATAGAGCAATCCAGAGTAAGTGCCTCTTACTTCTTCCCATAGTTACCCTGAATTGTAGGGTTATTTTATTTCTTTGCAATTATTAAATTTTTATTTATTTCCAAAATATTCAATCCATTTATCCTAGTTAAGCAGTCCTAATAAATTTTCCACATTGCTCCCCCAAAAAATAATTTTAAAAGCATAAAATCTGTGAGTTATCTAAAGGGGATTTTGTTTGTTTTTGCAATTCTTTATGGTTTTACTTGGATACTTTATGAACATGCAATTCTTTGCAGGCTTACAGACATACTTGCAAACTGCAGGAGATGAGCTCCTTGAAACACCAGGAGCTAGTTGCTTCCCCCACCCATACATGCCCCACACATGCCCCCCACAACCTGATATGCTCCAGTGGCGATGGACCTGTCCAGGAAGCATTGCTGTCTCTGCGGTACAGTTTAATTCTGTATAGGACTGAGATGTTCGATGTTGACATCAGAGGCCATTTCTATTTCCATACAGCTCTATTTTGTTCCCACCCACCTAGAATGGCCTCAAAGGGGTGAGGGTGCCTCCAAGCGTGACTGCTCCCCCCTAGCTATGCCACCGTCTTGATGATAAAGCAGCTATTGGTTGTGCTTAGTACTCTGTGACGAGCATCTCAATGATGTCAGTGCCCCAGTTTAGCCAGGACGAGCACCCCAATGATGTGATGAGCACCCCAATGATGTGACAAGCACCCCAATGATGCAACAAGCACCCCAATGATGTGAAGAGCACCCCAATGATGACAGTGCCCCCAATTTATTACAGAAATTCTAATAGAGCAAGGTGAACATGGAAGCCACTCTACGCACGTCCTGTTGTACTGCAAAACACCTTGCGGTAGAGACCACATCCTTGCACTGCATTGAACTGGAGACCAAACGATGTGCTTGCAGACTATATGTCGAGTCAGTTTATTAATCTTAATTTAGGGGAAATGGTCTCCACCATACCACCTGATATCTCCGAACAGCAAGCTGCCTGTTAACATCATCTGCTAACTCTGGGCTTCTCCTTTCTGACAATATTTTAACACTGCGGAAAGGCTGTCCTGCTGTTTGGGACTAGGAAGCTCGAGGTTTCATCAAGACACATTCCTAGACATAGATTTATTTATAATTTGGAGAGCTCTGTGAATGCCTGTGGATACCCAAGCGGCAGATGATGTATTAACCCATAGAGCAATGTATTATAGTTAATGATTTAGTGTGTATTTTTTTTTGCAGAGCTCGGAATGCAGAGTTGGCAGGTCTTGTGCTATCTTGAAAAACCTTTCCTTGCATTATGCGCTGCTTTCTTCCGGCCCTATTGTGCGGTGAACACTTAATCTGAAACCGCAGCTCTGGAAAGCGTCGCATGTATGGATGGAAATGTCAGGGAAAAAGAAAGTGTGCATTTCTTTCTGTCTGTTGATCATTGAAACATAACATTATCCCTTTCCCTTTCCTTGCAAGCAAGAAGGTCCTCCCTCCCCCGGGCTACAGTTTGGAGCATGAAACCTCTTCATTTAAGCAAATAAAATTTATCAAGATTTTCAGAGATTCTGGGCACAATCCAGAGTAACTACGGGAAGTCCTTGCTCCGGTTTAAGAACAATTTGCTCTGGATTGCAATATGAATTTCCCATAGGTTTTTACTAGGTGGTGCAGTAACTACGGGTACACATAATGTCTCTTACGTGCTCCCGTAGTTACTCTGGATTGTAGGGTCTGTTTTTGGCTGCTGATGGGCAAAATCCAGAGTAACTACAGGGAGTCCTTGCTCCGGTGTAAGAACAACTTGCTCTGGATTCCAATATAAATTTCCCATCAATTTTCACTAGGTGGTGCAGTAACTACGGGTGCTTGTAAAGTGTCTTACGTGCTCCCATACTTACTCTGGATTTGGGGGGATGTTGCCATTTGTGTGTGCCATTTGTGTGAAGTTGCCATTTGCCGGAAGCACCTCCAGTCTCCTAACAAAATATGGGAGTATTTGCACCATCACATGAAGCTTAACTTCCATCATCACTCAAATATAGTGCGCCATCGAATCTAATGCGCACCCTATACGTACAATAAAATGATGTATTTAGTCTAATTAACCATTGAATCTAATGTGCACCCTGATTTTGGAGACTAAATTTGGCTGAACAAGGTGAGCATTATATTTGAATAAATACAGTATTTTAAAAGTCAGACAGTTCATTCCTTTGAGATAATATTACGGTGCTATACCAGTGGTTCCCAAACTGTGGATCAGGACCCACTGATAAATCAGGACCAACTCATGGTCTTTGGTGGATCAATAAAGGGTGATGGAAAGATCAAGTAACTAATGGCCTCAAGCACTGAGGCGATTGAAAAATCAGATACTCTAGCTAATGATTATGAGATACATTAATAATTATCAATGTATAATTAATGAGATTAATAATGAGATACAACGAGCTGAGCTCCGCAATATGCAAGCATGTGTAATTATATAACGTTCAAAGGATGTTTTTCTGCTTATTGTTATGTTCTTTCTTGTAAACCTAAGTGTGTGCTGATAGAGTGTTGCTTTTAAAAATGGATCATGGGTTTAAAAAATTGGGGAGACACTTTATATATTCACATGTATTATCTTAATGGAATCCACATAACGACCCTATAAGGTGAGTGAGAGCTCAATCCCAATGCTGCTGTTCCTAATCTTCCTTATGCATCTTCTCATGCCACATTATGGCCTTGCTGCCAAGAAGTGGAAACTTGGGGTTCCACATGTACCTCCAATAACATCTCAAGTACCACCAGTGGTATGAATACTACTGGCTGAGGAACACTGTTCTAGACTGAAGTATCCCATACACTGTAACTTTCTTTCATAAAGTTGGTGTGCCAGGCCAGTAATAACACTTGCTTTTGGAGAAGTTAGACTAGATGATCTGTTAGTTCCCATCCAACACCATGAGTCGAAGGGCACAATCCAGAGTAACTACAGGGAGTCCTTGCTCCAGTGTAAGAACAATTTACTCTCAATTCCAATATGAATTTCCCATAGGTTTTCACTAGGTGGTGTTGTAACTACAGGTGCACGTAATGTATCTCATGTGCTCCCGTAGTTACTCTGGATTGTAGGGCTTGAGTCTGAGGGTGAGGAGAGTATATCTTCCTCAAGGTTTCTTGAACCACTTCATTAAAACACTCATCCTTTCCATTGTGATGGATCAGAAAACATTGAAATTCTCTCTCTCTCTCTCTCTCTCTCTCTCTCTCTCTCTCTCTCTCTCTCCTCCCCACCAAATTCCTTGGCCAAAGTTTTCCTCGTCAGTCCTCCCAGATGAACCATGGCGTCAATAACTTCCCTCGATACAGGAATCCCACTCTGAGCATACCATGAGCATTTATTTAATCTTTGTAACCTGGGGCTACTGCAGGACTATGGCGGTCTAATTAAAAAAAGTCTCTTAATATATCATTGATTTCTCTGTCTGACTGCAGAGAGGTCTAGCCTGCGCTCAGTATTTAGTCGAAGGCACCTCCTGCTCTAAGCCAAGCTTTATATGTAATCGTTAAAAGCAAGAAGAAATAGTAATTGGTGGAAGATTTGGAGTAGGAAGATTTCAGGGGAATGTTGATCAGCTGATATCAGTCCTTTTAGGAATCAGTATTTTTTTTTTTCTCTCTCTCTCTCTTTCTCTCTCCCTCTCTCTCTTTCTTGTGCATGTATTAAAAAGAAATTTATGAGTATCTATCAACTTATCGATCTATTGATCTACTGATTCCTTTTTTTCCATCCACCATTCTGCTGTCAAAATACAGTGGTACCTCTCTTAACAAGCATTTCATATAACAAGTATACATTTCCAAGAAATCTTGCTTCACATAACAAGTTCAGCTTCACTTAACAAGCAACCGCGCTATGGGCATGTGTGCTATGCAGCCCTGACGCTCCGTGTGGAGGCTCTTTAAAAGGGCTGCTGGCCAGTGCTGCTGCCTCTAACTGCCCCAATTTGGGGGCAGTTGCCTGGGGGTACCAGAGGCAGCTGCCCCTAACTGCCCCCAAGTGCCCCCACCAGCCACCTTGAACCTACAGCAGCAGTTCAGGTAAGCCTCACAGGAAAGTGTCTTTGATATCAGCCTCCTAACCATGTCTACCAGGAAGGAAGCCCCATTGTGTTAAATGGGGCGTACTCCCTGGAAAGTGTCTTTAGGATTGCAGCCTAAGTAGACTTCATAGGATCATGCACATTGAATGCATGTTTTGAATTGAATTCCAGTGTTTTGTCATCATTTTTACATAACAGTTAATATTTTTATATGACTATTTTTGGGGTTGTGGAACCAATCGTCTGAGTTTCCATTATTTCCTATGGGAAAATCCGCTTCACTTAAAGAGCGTTTCACTTAAAGAGCATGCCTCCGGAACAAATTAAGCTCTTCATGTGAGGCACCCCTGTATTTCAATTCTCAAATTAATTCTCCCCTTGTCTTACATCCAAACAAAGTACAAGCTCCTTATTCTCACCTTCAAATCCTACAGATCCTGCCTCTGAAATCTGGTATCCAACTCAGCTCCTGATCATGACCTTTGCTCCATTACCTTCTACGCCCCTGAAATTCTTATGGTCTTCTAAATCAGTGCCCTTTTTTCCACTGTCTTTTATGTGTCGAACTGCATCGTGTGACAGTTTCACAATACCCCATCTTTTACCTATTTCAAATCACTTTTTCAGTAAAAACTGCGGCTGCAATTCTATAATGTGGGAGTCAGACCCATCCCCATAATGGTATACTGCCAATATGGTTTGTGTTGATGGTCTGACCCTACAATCCAGAGTAACTACCGGAAGACGTAAGAGGCACTTATTCTGGATTGCTCTATGCATTTCCCATAGGTTGCACTGTAACTACATTGGTGTGAAAGGTCCTGTAGTTACTCTGGATTGAAGCCTAATTCTCCTGCTGTATTTATTGCAACAGAAGCGATCAAACATTTTTCCCCTATCTATCCCTGTCTCCATTTAAAGGATGCATCAAGGTATATGGAACACCGGATTAAAGCCCTGTCTGCATCCCAAGCACCCCCAACGTCTGGCTTCCATTGGCCTGACTAGACAGATCCAATCTGGTCTGACTCCTAACGTCACCACCATATTCTTTCCTCGTCAATTTAAGTGTCAATTTCTAGATTGTAAGCCCCTTGGAGAAGAGTCCTGTCTTCAGCTTCGGTATAAAATACAATGCACATTTACTCAATGATAACGTTAGTGTGACGGGTGGACATTGCATCTCAGAGAATAGGGTCGTGCAGGAGACTGGGGTAGCCCAGACTTGTCATGGGCAGGGCTGTCAAGGGTCCAATCCTGGTGCTGTACATTTGCTATCGTACAGTGATGTTTAAATGTTCTGCCTCTGTGATCCCCATTCACATCTGTTTGGCTGCTATGGACCCTTACATTTTGCTCCACTAGATTCTGGCATGCTTAGAATAAATGCTAGTGATGCTGTTAAACCAAAAATTAGCTTTGTGGGCACATTATGCACAGTAGCCAAGCATAATTCTGCATTCTTCCCTGGCTAAGATTATCCCTACAATCCAGAGTAACGACGGGAGCACATAAGAGACATTACGTGTACCCATAGTTACTGCACCACCAAGTGAAAACCTATGGGAAATTCATATTGCAATCCAGAGCAAATTGTTCTTACACCGGAGCAAGGACTCCCCGTAGTTACTCTGGATTGCGCCCTAAAATCTTCAAAGAATTGCTAGCTTGCTTCCTGCAACCTCCAAACCATCTTCATCTCCCCCCCAACCCTGATCTTGTTCCTTTCTTACCCATTTGAGAAGTTACAGAGGTTGAAGCACTGAAAGAGGAGAAAAATGTACATCTTGAAGATATATGGTGCAATCCTCAGCATGTCTACTCAGAAGTAAGTCCCATTGTGTTCTATGGGCTACTCTCAGGAGAGGGCATACAGGTTTGCAGCAATAATGATATATCTTTCCAACTAATGTTATAAGGGCAACTTGTCTCCCGAATGAATAAATTTTGTCAAAAGTGAAGGTGGGCAGGGGCGATGGAGGTTTGACTATAGGGTGGTGAGCTTGGTGAGTAACCATGCTAAGCAACTCGAGGAAGGTAAAGTAACCATAAAGTAACCATAAAAAATAAAACCATAAAGTAACCATAAAAAATAAAAATTCATAATGCAGGTGTAACTTTGTGATCCACTGGGTTCCATTCCTGAACATCCCATGGATAATTAAAAAAAATCTGTGGCTTAGGGCTAAATCCATAGCAGTTATGGGTCCACACAGTTATTTAACCCTCTAGTGTTATCTGAGTGATAACTCAATTAAATCTGAGTGTTATCTGAGTGTTATCTAAATTAAATCATATTAATTTAACTGTTCTGGAGCAAGGGGCTTAATTTCATTTTAGGATATAGGCCTTAATAAAACAACAGTGGAAAAACAAATTTAAAGACCCACTTCAAGATTCTGGGAAACAATACTAAAAATTGTTAAATAAAATCCATTAAAAAATGAAAAGTGTGTCCCTAACCAATTGTTTAAAAACAGCTTTTCTTACTGTTGTAGAGAGGCTGTCAGCAATTAGAAATGCAAAGTACCACCTGCCTTTACTTGGCTGAGCTGAAGAATGGAAGGACTGTCTGCATGACTGCCTCTCGACAATAGTAGAAAAGCAGTTTAAAACAAAGAAACCTTTGATTTGCAAGCAATTCATGTTGAGTCAAATCAGTGTATTAAAAAAAGTGTATATTTAGACTTGTACTGTTGGAACATACGTATCTGGCTTTTGTCAGAGCTTCAGTTCATTGACGCTCTCCGTTTTCATCCAGTCCTGTAAGAAAGTCATCCTGCAAGATGCGTATTTATTTTAAAAATTTAAAAAATAAATTTACACACCTGACATTCCCCAAAGCAAGGAACTGACAGATCATGCTAGCTCTTCCCTTTGCCAAAGCCCCTTGAATCAAATGTTAAAAGCAGTTTTATGGCACCAAACTTCCTGAAATTAGATTTTCTACTTATCCTTTTTCAACATCCTCCCTTTTTTCCTAGTGTATCATCAGCATAGTTTTAATATGCATCACATAAATCTTTTCCGCGTAATTCTGTGATGGACAGGAATGCTGCTAGAGAGTAGTTAAGACGACCGTAATAAAAAGTTATGAACATTTACTACCAGTTCAAGTGAACGACTTTTTTTAAAGGAAAAAGTGTAAATACTGATTTATGGGATAAGTAGGCTTGGTTCTGAAGCCCGCTCGACTCGGTACATAATTAATGATTTAAATGCATAATGAAATGCATAGCCCAGCTTCTCGTATAAATAATGTATATTGATCTATCACGAAAGTTTCTGTTTTGTCTTTGGGAAATGAACAGCAAAGTCAGAGGTGCCAAGCCTTCTATGGGATACTCCATGCATACCAGTATCCCTTATTTTTTTATTCTGGATATTTTATTCTGGATATTTGTGTCCTTATATAGGTATAGTTATATTAGGTAGACTTTTATTTTTAAAATGCAAGGATAGGATTCTGGTTGGGATAGCGGGCCTAGGATAGATACGTGAAATAGAGTTTATGACCCAGTTATTGTTTGTTTCCTAGTTGTTGTGGGATGCAAATAATAAGGATTTTATTTAAGATGCAAATGTCCAAGGACCCAATTCTCCAGAAACCCATCGCCATGTTGTCTTGCCTCACAAGATGAAAGATGTTCATTACTGAAATGAGGTGCACCTTATTCACAAGTGCACATGGAAAGAAACTGTTATTTTACAATGTTCCTACAGAAAATAACCAGTATAGAAAATGACACAGTATAGATTTTTCTTTCATCTACCAGGTTTTTACTGATTATGGGTGCAATCCAGAGTAACTACGAGGAGTCCTTGCTCCGGTGTAAGAACAATTTACTCTGGATTGCAATATGAATTTTTCATAGGTTTTCATTGGTGGTGCCGTAAGTACAGGTGCACGTAATGTCTCTTACGTGCACCAGTAGTAACTCTGGATTGTAGGGTATGAGTTGCTACAGAAAACTAGAAGCAAAGGACTGTACATGACATCCTAATATATTTTTCTCCACTCCCAGCATTAACATGCGGTAAGCTGGCCACATTCAACTTCTTCTACAACTTTTTCTTCATCCCATATATCTGTGCATTATATCACTCATCTCCATAAATTCTCCCAGCTTCAAGAATCTGTTTCTGAAAAGAAAAAGTGCTTTTGCACTCACAGATAGCTTCTTCCATTTATTCTACTTGAGGCTATTCATTCCAAAGTAAATTCATTTACTTTGTAACCTCTGCCGAAATCCCAGCAGCGACACCGGAGATGGATTCCGGCATCGAGAAACAGGCTCCAGTTTCTATTAATGTATACTTGTCATAAATGGACAGAAATTGTGCGCGTTGCCCAGCGTACATCCAAAGTTCATGGAATGAGCCCAACAGTGTGGAAACCCAAATCATGATTAGGATTAGTGGCACAATACAGTATTTTCCAATAGTCCCAAGATCCGCACATGGTTTGTGACAATATGTCATAACCTCAAAAGAGGACCAGGACCTTTCCAAAATTTAGGATACCCAAGAAAAATTTAGGATACCCAACGGTGTTGTCACCGTTGAAAAAAGTCTGAGTTATGCTGGCCTTTCCGCACCAGAGCAAGGGATGGGGAGGGTTGGGAGAAGGTCGGGTGCATTCCCAGGCAGGGGAAGACATTCCTGGAGTTGGGAGACATGGCTCAGATCCAGTTGTTAGGCTTGTTTGCTTGGATTTAGGCCACCCCCAGAGATGATCTAGCTCCAGGTAGACCCATTGGGGCTGCTGCACCCCTACTCCAGATAAGCATGATAATGCAGCAGCAACCCCAAATCTTTGCTCTGGATTCAACGCAGGCTGAACCAGCCTGCCTTTTCCAGCACAGGTCAGTATGGTGCTGCCCTTCAATAAACTTCAGATGTTTAAGAGCCACAATATTTAAGTAGCATTTAAATTCTTAAATATACAGTTGTCCCTCATTATCCTCTAGGGTTCCATTCCAGAACCTCCTGTGGATTAAAAAAATCAGTGGATTAAAAAAAGGGGGGGGGAATAGTTTATGGACCCATTTTCAGGTTTCTTGCTCCTCCGTTCCACTTACCCCCACATCCAGAGTAACTACAGGAGCATGTAAGAGACATTACATGCACCCGTAGTTACAGCACCACCTAGTGAAAACCTATGGGAAATTCATATTGATATCCAGAGTAAATTGTTCTTACACTGGAGCAAGGACTCCCCATAGTTACTCTGGATTTTGCCCTTAATGCAATATGGTAGACCCTCACTATCTGCAGGGGTTTGAGTCTGGGACCAAAGAATGGGATTATTTCTTGCATGACTGCCACTCTACAACAGCAGAAAAGCAGTTTTCTAAACTGTGATTTGCAGTGCCCATTTGTGCTGACTTAAACCCATGTATAAAAAAATCCATAAGTAACATGGTTGGACCTTTTTCTACTTAGCATGAACATTAACCATATGTTATAATCAGTGGTGGGATTCAAATAAATTAACAACAGGATCTATGTCCTCATAAGCTAAATTAACAACTGGTTCTATATCCCATTAGTAACCGATTCTCAGAACGAGGTGCTCATTAGCAAAGGATTCTATAGAACCTGTGAGGACCTTCTGAAGTCCACTGGTTATAATCTAGGGGATTATAATCTCTAATCTAAAATGGATTATATGGATTAAATGGATTATATAATGGATTAAATGGATTATAATCTATAATCCATTTATATTCAGTAAATAAATATAAAGCTAGAACATTTCTTATTTACTTTTTTATATTAATTGTGAAGTTTATATTAATTGTGAATTAATTTCTGCGCGTTGGACGTTGTATGCCAGAGAGATGCACGTGGCTTGCAAACCAACGTATGTCTGCCCCAGTCCAGGTGTATATCATGTGTTTTGGTGAGAAAGCGTCGGCAGCGCAGAAATACGGACACGTACGTTTTGTTTGTACAGCCCACGAGAAGCTACAGCAACAGGTAACAAACCAAGTCATTTATATAATTCTGATTTCAGAAGTGGCAAAGGGAAATATTGCTATATCAATTCTCCCCATTGGCAGAAAAATACCAGTTTCAGCATTGAAATTCGGGTAATTTACTGTCATCATTGATTTTAAACTCTTGATCACCAGCATTCGGCTTGCAGTAAAAGGCATCTTTCCTCCAACCCTATTTGGACTGCATTTGCCTTGATTACAGGAACGCTGTTACTTTAATGTCGAGTTGCATTTGGAAGCTGACATTTGACGAACAATACCTTTCATCTTCCCGGATTTGTCATGTTGCTTTGCTAACATTTACCTGATACCTGATTCGGGGGAGTTTTTTTTACCCCCATCCAATCCAAAATACATTTTTTTTTCCCACCCAAACAATTGGCATGAATTTGTTTCACTTAAATTAGCCAGAAAGACAAGTGCCATTTAAGGGATGCATTTGTGCAGAATTACGGCCTGATCCCTGAACCTTTACACAGATGGATGCCTCATTGATTTCCATTTGTTCGTTCACTTATTCATGACATCCATTCAGAATTTGGAGCTGGGCAAGGACCCAAGCTCAGGATTCATTCAACAAACCGTTTTGATAGCGATCACGTGAAATAGAGCTGTACATGGGGCAAATAGTGGCACAGCTGGACTCCATGCTGGAGCCTGCGCATGCTGGAGCAATTGGATGTGTGGTGGAGAGAAGCAGAGAGCCGGGTATAGTGCAATGGCGTTGTAAATCATAGGGGGCTACTTGGTTTCTCAGGCTGAGTCACATCTTCTTACCCCCAGTTGCAGGAGGAGAATAATAAAATTTTTATTAATAATAAAACTTTATGAATAAAAATAATAAAGCTCATAGGGCTACTAGGAGAGTTGCATGTGGTTGCAAGTTAATGCATGTGGGGCACATTCAAAAAGGTCTATGCAAGTACTGAACAGTTCTTGTTATGAGCAACAGTTCTTGTTATGTGCAACAGTTCTTGTTATGTGCAATGGTGCACATAGCCATTATGTGCAATGTTTATGTGCAATGGCTTTTCCTGGAAAGCCTAGTAGATTCAGAATTAGTAAATTACTTAATTATTGAGCCAGAGCAGGGTAACCATATATTCACTTTTTTCCAGGACATGTCCTCTTTTTAAGGGCAAAATCCAGACCAGTTACGGGTCCACACAGTTACGTCACCCTCTAGTGTCATCTTATGGAAAGTCACCTTAACTGCGCCGGAACAAAGGGCCTAAGGGTGCAATCCTGAGTAACTATGGGGAGTCCTTGCTCCGGTGTAAGAACAATTTGCTCTGGATTGCAATATGAATTTGCCATAGGTTTTCACTAGGTGGTGCAGTAACTACGGGTGCACATAATGTCTCTTACGTGCACCCGTAGTTACTCTGGATTGTAGGGTAATTTGACTTTAGGATAAGGGTCTATGTTTTGTATCCTTGGGGGGGGGGTGGAACTTCACTATCTTCCTTTTCGTTATGAGCAGGCAGCATAAAGCCTTCTTGTAATTGTTAAATTATGTGTAATAACTTTTTATGTAATAGGTTTTATTTAATAATTAATAATAAATAATATAGTGCTTAACCACATGAATCGAACTAAGCACACTGTATATACAGTGGTGCATCACATAACAAGTTTAAGTCGTTCCAGAAGCATGCTTATTATGTGAAACGCTCTTTATATGAAGCGGATTTGCCCATAGGAAATAATGGAAACTCAGATGATTGGTTCCACAACCAAAAAAAATACTCATATAGAAATATTAACTGATGACAAAATACTGGAATTGAATTCAAAACATGTATTCAATGTGCATGATCCTATGAAGTCTACTTAGACTGCAATCCTGCAGACACTTTCCTGGGAGTAGAACCCATTTAACACAATGGGGCTTACTTCTGAGTAGACAAGCTTAGGAGGCTGCATGGATGATAGGGGGCTTACCTAGACTGCTGCTGGAGGCTGGTGGGGGGATCTGGGGGTAGGTAGATCCAGTAGCGTGCTCACCAGCAGCCCTTTAAAACAGGCTCCACATGGAACGTCAGGGCTGCCTAGCGCACCGCCCATTAGGAAGCAACTCTTCCTGTTTCTCTGTGCACCTGCCTTTCGTGTTCCCTGATGACCCCGCCAGGTCACTTTCAGATTGCCTAGGTCTTGTTAATTGAAGTGGGCTTGTTTAAATTCCTCCCAACAAGAATTTGTGCTTGTTATGTGAATCACTTGTTATGTGGGGCACTTGTTATGCGAAATACCACTATATGTGAGTTCTTTAGGCTAAATCCAGAATAACTTTTACACCGACGTAGTTACGGTGCCACCTATGGGAACCCTATGGAAAATGCATAGAACAATCCAGAGTAAGTGCCTCTTACGTCTTCCCATAGTTACTGTGGATTATAGGGTTAGATATTAGTCTGTCATGTCCTAATTTTTTCTTGAGAGTCCTACATTTCAGGGGGCCTTGTCCTATTTTTAGGTTATTTCATATGGTCACCCTGAGCCTATGGGAAAAAATGGGGTTAGGTTCCATACACTCTATGAATTTCATGAATCTAGACTTGACGTTCCTGCCAGTCCAAATCCTGCCTTCCGATCCCTCTCCTGCATGCCAACGGTCCCGTCTCCATCCCGCCATCCCCAGCCATGGAACACCTCCATCCTGCCTCGTTCTTGCCTTCCCTCACCCTCCCTAGACCCTGCAGTGGTCTAGAAAGGCCAGCAAAACTCACCCCTGTGCCTGTCTGCAGAGGCATGGGCCAGTGGCGGACGGTCCTACACAGACATCTCTTATCTATCTATCTATCTATCTATCTATCTATCTATCTATCTATCTATCTATCTATCTATCTCTATCTCTCTCTCTCTCTCTCTCTCTCTCTCTCTCTCTCTCTCTCTCTCTCTGTCTGTCTGTCTGTCTGTCTGTCTACAGTATTTATATACCGCTTTTCAACTGAAAAGTTCACAAAGCGGTTTACAAGAAAATGAAAAAAATTAATAGCTAATTAATAGCTAATGGGTCCCTGTCCCAAAAGGGCTCACAATCTAAAATGCAAAAAGAACACCAGCAGAAACCACTAGAGCAGACATTGCTGGGGTGTGTAGGGCCAGTTACTCTTCCCCTGCTAAATAAAAGAGGAACACCCACTTGAAAGAGTGTCTCTTGCCCACTCTCCAACTGTGGCACAGATGTGCCCTCCAGCACATTGCGCAACACCTTGGGTGACCTAAGTGGGATTGGGTTGACAAAGAGCAAGGAGGCTATGTTGGTAATATAGAAAGATCTTGTCAGTATGTATCCACAGCGCACTGTTACCTGCCCATGCTCATGATGTGTCTGCCACGTTGACCCACTGAGTTTACATTCCGCTACCGCGAAAGTGTTAAACTAATAATGGAGTTTTGTCATAATGTTTCAGAGATAACTGGAAAACACACGGAAGCCTATTTCTCTGCTCCCGGTGGATGCTTCCATTTCATGCCTGTCTCTGCTCATAAGCCATTAAGTGAATTAATATCACTTTATCTTTGAACATTATGCAAAACAATAGCCAAGCCCACTTACAACAGCACATTTATTTCATCAGATCAATGGATTTTGACCGCTGCTGATAAATGGTTGAACACAAGACAAATGCATGAAAATGTCAACAGCACCTTGAAAAAACTTGGAGATCTAGATTATATTTTTATTACTGCAGTTTTGTTTTGTTTTGTTTGTTGTTGTTGTTGTTAAATGGAAGATTGGCTGATGAAATAGAATGGGGTGGCCAAACTTTAACATAGGAATCAGTTTTCGGATGATTTGAGTGTTGCAAAATGTAAGAATCATTTAAAATCTTAACTTAGGGCACAATCCAGAGTAACTATGGGGAGTCCTTCCTCTGACATAAGAACAATTTACTCTGGATTGCAATATGAATTTTCCATTGGTTTTCACTAGGTGGTGCCATAACTAAGTTGACATAAATGTCTCTTACGTGCTCCCGTAGTCACTCTGGATTGTAGGGTATATTTACTTAAGCTGCAATCCTAAACATACTTTCCTGGGAGTAAGACCCACTGAACACAATGAGGCTTAATTTTGAGTAGACATGGTTAGGATTGTACTCTTACTGCGGACTTTAGGATTTGGGTTGCAATCCTAAAGACATTTTCCTGGGAGTAAGACCCATTGAACACAATGGGGCTTACTTTTGAGTAATAATGATTAGGATTGCACTCTAAATGTGTGTAATATTCCAGCGGTCTCTGAGTTTGTCTGGCAAATATTTATAAAATTTGCAGATTTTGTATCTACTGTATCTTTTACGTTAATTGTGATGCAAAAAAGAGCTCGACTACTATACAGGTGTATATTCTGGAACCTCCAGTGGATAAAAAAAATACCTGTCGATAAAAAAGTGGAAAAAATAGATTTAATGAGCTACTTCCAGATTTCATGTTAGTCCATTGCTCCCAGTGGAATAAGGCTGTGTGTCAATAGCTGCACAGATTTGATTCTTGAATTCTCTGTTGATACCATAAAATGTGTTAAATAAAATCAGTTTTTTAAAAAATAAAAGTGCATCCTTTTACAATGTTTTAAAAACAGTTTTATAACTGGTCTGGAGAGACAAAAACAATTATCAGTGCAAAGGACCCCTTTCTTTGCCTGGCTTAGGGCATAATCCTAAATAGATCAGGCACATCTTCCTGTGATGGTTTTGAGAGGTTGGCATATGCCTATGTACGGGCCTGTCTCCCTCAAGAGAGGAATAGAGGGCAGATGAGCCTCAGCACAGCCCGGCCACAGTGCCCACCGTACTGCCACCTTGCCCAGACCAGCCTATCTCCACAATGGTCCTCCTGGTCTGAGCAGAGGACAAACCCTCTTCCTCCCTTCCCCTCTTCTGAAGTGATCCTCCCTTCCTCCCTTCCCCTCCTCTGAAGTAATCCCCTCTACCACCCTTCCCCTCTCCAAGGCGACCCTTCTGCCACCTTTCACCCCTCCAAGACGACCCCCTCTTCCCCTCTACCACCCTTCCCCACTCCAAGGCAACCCCCTTCCACCCTTCCCCCCTCCAAGGCAACCCTTCTACCACCTTTCGCCCCTCCAAGGCGACCCCCTCTTCCCCCCTTCCCCCCTCCATGGCGACCCCTCTACCACCCTCCCCCAAGGCAAACCCTCCACCATGCTTCCCCCCTCCAAGGCGACCCTTCTGCCACCTTTCACCCCTCTGAGGCGACCCCCTCTTCCCCTCTTCCCCCCTTACCCCTTCCAAGGTGACCTCTCTACCACCCTTCCCCCCTCCAAGGCAACTCCCTTGCACCCTTCTCCCCTCCAAGGCAACCCCTCACCTTCCCACCTCCAAGGCGACCCTTCTACCACCTTTTCCCCCTCCAAGGCAATCTCCTCTTCTCCTCTTCCCCCCTTCCCCCTCCAAGGCAACCCCTCTACCACCCTTCCCCCTCCAAGGTGACCCCTCTACCACCCTTCCCCCCTCCAAGGCAACCCCTCTACCACCTTTCGCCCCTCCAAGGTGACCCCTCTACCACCCTTCCCCCTGTCCAATACACATGTACATTTTTGGTTTTGCAAACTGGTCTTGCAAAGAGGATGCTAACAATAAGTATTATAGAGTTGAAATTATGTACATGAAAGCAACATGAGTCTTTTTAGATTTTATTTTAACAGTTTCTACATTTGTCCTACATTTTGCTTGGATGTCCTCCATTTTGTTTTAATATGTTCTCCATTTTGCTTGGATATCTTGTATTTTTGGAGACCTTGTCCTCTTCTTTGGGTTCTGGCATATGGTCACCCTGCGTTTACCACAGGGAGGTGCCACCACCAAATAATTTTCAAATTTTCTTCATGTCATGACACTGTTAATGCCCTAAAATGATCAAGGATCATTCATATTTTAATAATAACAATAATAGTAATAATAGTAATAATAGTAATAATAATAATAATAATAATAATAATAATAATAATAATAATAATAATGTGTGCTATATGCCGCTACATCACACAGTCCTAGACTCTTGGGAAGGGTCCGACTGGTGATGTGAATGAAACCAGCACAAAATTGTTCGCTGTGTATTTATGGATAATAATAATAATAATAATAATAATAATAATAATAATAATAATAATAATAATAATAATAATGAACAATTTTACATTGTGCTGCTGGTGGGAGATTCACATGCTCCAATGGCTCTTCTAATGAGTGATGCTCACCCAAATGTCTGTGACACATCTGCACATCATTTATGGGACACCAATGTGCTGTGGCACACGGGTTAAAAATCACTGTGCTAACCGAACCTGACAATCATATTCCGTGTTTATTCAGAACATTTTCATCAGTGGAATTTTATGCACCTCCCTACATTTGAGATGAACAATTTTGTGCTGCCTGCTGTGAAACATGCCAAGACTTTGCCAATGGGTCCGTAAAAAACTCTTGGATGGCACCCCAGAAAATCCTGTCCTCCTCAAAACGTTCCTTCTGCCGCACTGTTGAACATGTGGATTGTGATAGATGAACTGAGTGCATCACAGATATTGTTGTAGTGCATTAGTCCTGATTTCCTATTCAAAATGATTGATTGAGTCTCACTCAAGACTCTGTCCAGAGCAAACACACCCAGACACAATCAATCACTTACATCAGGAAATTGCCACATTTGGCACCAGAAATGAGAAGAGGGGAGAAGGTACCCAAGCGTGTCGAAAAGTTATTCTTGCATTTATTTCCAGTGACACTATACTCTGAGTTACCTTTGTTACATATAAACAAACAATAACCATTTTTCTAACAATAAAAATAATGAGAGACATTGAGAAAATCCAGAGTAACTACAGGGAGTCCTTGCTCCAGTGTAGGACTTACTCTGGATTCCAATATGAATTTCCCATAGGTTTTCACTAGGTGGTGCAGTAACTACGGGTACATGTAAAGTCTCTTACGTGCTCCCGGAGTTACTCTGGATTTGGGGGATAATATAATATAACATATTATCCAGGATGGTTTAGTGCTTAGGGAGTGGGACAGAAACCTGGAAGCTTCAAATCCCTCCTTCCAGGGTGACCTTGGGCCAGTCACTCACTTTCAGCCTTACCTACCTCACAGGGTTGTTGTGAGGACAAGAGGATAAAAGCTTTGTAAGATGCCTTGGGCATTTGTGTTGGTATGGGTATAAATCTCTTAAATAAATAAGTAAATAAATAATATATAAATAAGAATAAAACAGTAATGATAAAATATTAATAGTAAAAATAATATAGAGTAGAATATAAATACTTGTGAGCCTTAGGCTGTGATCCAAAAGTGCACTTGGGTTCCGCTATCTATCACTGGGCTGGCACAATTGTAAGATGGGCCACCCTAGTTACTCTGGAAAAGACTTGGGGCAGCCTAAGGCAACATAGGGTGCCCCAAAACAGGTGGACCTGGGCTACTCTAGCTGGACCAGCCTGGGCAGTTCAGGAGAGGCATGTGGAGGGCATGTTTAGCACTGCCGAGCACAGAGCTATCCAGAGCCTATTTCCAGGGCAGAAATGCCCTCTTCCAGCTTCTCAGTTATACCACCTCAGGAGCAGGTATAGTAATGAGTAGACCCATAGGGGTCCATGATAAGGCTGAGTAAGAATGGCAGTGTTGACCAAAAATCTGAGTTCTTGGCCAGCATGGCTGCAACCCCTGCCTCTCCACCTCAGGATATGGCACAACTACAGCAGCCACTATCCTGGGGATCCAGCAGGCCACTCCATGAAGTCCCTTGTATTCACTGGAGACTGTCCTGGCATCTCATCAGGGACTCCTTCTAAGGCAGGCACCACAGCTGTTCCTTGGTCAGTGTGATCTGACAGGGGTCTCCTCGGGAGCAAGCCCTCCCCAGGTGTCACTGACTCGGTGCCTACTGAGCATGCTCTAGTAAGGCTTCCTTACTCTCTGGCTGCAGCATAACTTTCTGCTCTGGATTCAGAACAGTTGGGGCAACTCAGCTAGGGCACTCCTTGCTGCCCTCACTCTGGATTGTACCCTAAACCTGTGTGTTAGGGTGTTTCCATGTCAATCAAGCAGATTTAGGAGAGGTTTTTTGGGGGGATGAGGGCCTAAAATGGAAGAGTTATTGAGGAGAAAGGTGGCAAAAGGGATAGTTTTTTTAATGATGAATGTACCTCCACAAGCGGCAACTCTGTGCGGTATTGGTGGTAATTGGAACTATCTTTGCAACCAAGGGGAGAAAAAAAGCAACACAACAATACAACACCACTGTCTGCGATACTCAGTATTAAAAATAACAATAGACCACTACAACCAAAAGCAATTATGTTTTCAATGCCCCCCCAAGAATCTCCTCTGTTCTGTTTCAGGAAACAGTTTAATACAAGCTTAAAATTTCAGATTAAGGGTGCAATCCAGAGTAACTATGGGGAGTCCTTGCTCCGGTGTAAGAACAATTTGCTCTGGATTGTAATATGAATTTCCCATAGGTTTTCACTAGGTGAGGCCGTAACTACATCAATGTAAATGTCTCTTATGTGCACCCGTGGTTACTCTGGATTGTAACTTTAGTTAAAATGGGAAACAAACATGTCAGGCAGGGAATGCGGTATTTGGGTCAGAGCATGATGGTGAGTCCCTCCTGCATCCTTTATTTAGCACTGTAATTATCTTTCTTTATAGCTTCATCCATTCCTGGAAAGATTCAAACGTGAATGACTTTTTTTGGAGGAGGATGGAATATAAATTAAATTTTGAAAGGGGAAGCTGACATAAAACCACCTTTTATTATGAAAATACATAGAAGAGGCAACTCCCAGGAGCCAAGGGTTTCATTTACTTAAACTTGCACACAAGAATTCCAGTTATGAAAAGATAAAAAGAAATTAAAGGACTGATGTGGGAGACCCTCACAGGAACACATCACCACATGGGTTGCATGATGGAAGGTGGAACATATTCAGACATTAACAGGTGACAAATAAGGACAGTACCTTCTTAGTGGTAGCCCATTTCCATCAAATTCCCTATGCGGAGAGATCTGATGGTCTCTTTTTCTGCCAAGAAGACTATCCCTACAATCCAGAGTAACTACAGGAAGATGTAATAGGCACTTAACTCTGGATTGCTGTATGCATTTCCCATAGGTTTCCCATAGGTGGCACCGTAACTACATCCTGTGGTTACTCTGGATTGTAGCCTATATTTTGCTTAATACTTTTATATATGTGGGGTTGTTTTTTGTAGTGACTGGTTTGGAAAGGATCACCTGTTTGGTGATCCCTGGCAATAAGCTGGGGCACGGACAGACATACAGACAGACAGGCAGACAGACAGACTGTTGTCAATCTTAAAGAGTCACCTTGTTGACCCATAGTTGAAGAGCCATACTTAACTAGATGGACCAGTGGGCCCAGTTGTGTAGCTAGGTAGATATAGGAAATACTGCAGGTGCCACAATGCTCCATGTAAGGAGTCCCCTCCACTCACCATCACAGCTATTTCTGGCAGCGATCACAATATGCCATTTGATCTGGTGAGGTCCTGTATGCTTCCAGAAATGGTTCTGAGAGTAAGTAGTTGGAGTCACACAGTGAACTGCACTCCCTGCAGTACTAACCCTTTCCTCCTCCTACCTATGAGTGGCCCGACCAGGGTGATCATATGACCGGATTTTTCCGGATTTGTCCTCTTTTTCAGCCGTCTGTCTGGGAGTCCTCCAAAAGGGCTTCATTGTCCTCGATTTTGGATTCATATTGATGAGCGGAATCCAATGCAAAAATCAGTTTTGAAATATCTCCTCCCTATCAAAAGTTATGGCCGAAAAACTAAAAATCAAAAATATGCATTGAGCTCTATGGGAAAGTGAAAGTGCACAATATTGTGACTATACTCGTGAGTAGGCAAATATGCCATGGTCTGTTGGAAGTGCCAGGCTGAGAGGAATCCAAGACCTTGTATTCCTTTTGATGTTTGGGCATCTGGTCCCCCTGGGCCGCTTCCTTAGTTCCTGATGGTTTCATATTCACAGGATGCTTTGAATGCATCTGTTGATTTTTTAATAAAAATACAAAACAGATAAATATTTGTGTATAAATAAAGGAGATGAAAGAGGAAAGAACCACAACAACTGTGTCTGTTGCACACCCCTACCTTTGAAAAAAACACTTCTTCTTGGCTTTTATTAAGCAATTATAGAGGGTGTTAGAAAACTTGGCTAGTTTTTCTCTAATACCATATACAGTGGTACCGTGCTTAACAAGCACCTCACTTAACAAGTGTTTCACATAACAAGCAAAATTTTCCAAGAAATCTAGCTTCACATAACAAGTTCTGCTTCACTTAACATGCAAGCACGCTATGGGCACAGGTGCTATGCAGCCCTGATGCTCCTCATGGAGGCTCTTTAAAAGAGCTGCTGGCCAGCGCTGCTGCCCCTAACTGCCCCCAAGTGCCCCCACCGGTCACCTTGAACCTCCAGCAGCCCAGGTAAGCCTCCCAGGAAAGTGTCTTTGATTGCAGTCTCATAACCATGTCTACTCAGAAGTAAGCCCCATTGTATTAAATGGGGCTTACTCCCAGGAAAGTGTCTTTAGGATTGCAGCCTAAGTAGACTTCATAGGATCATGCACACTGAATGCATGTTTTGAATTCAATTCCTGTGTTTAGTCATCATTTTTACATCCAGTTATTATTTTTATATGTCTATTCTGGGGATTGTGGAACCAACTGTCTGAGTTTCCATTATTTCCAATAGAAAAATCTGCTTCACTTAAACAGCGTTTTACTTAAAGGGCATACCTCCGGAACGAATTAAGCTCTTTATGTGAGGCACCACTGTTATAAGAGATGCGCTGTTTATATTTTAAGGAAGATAAAGCATTCACTGCAGTGCTTGATTGATTGATTGATTGATTGATTGATTGATTGATTGATTGATTCTCTTTCTCAGACTCAAACTGGTTTATATAAGACCATAAAAACATTTTCCCAAAAGGTGTTTTGTAACAAGTATTCTTCTGCAAGAGGACGCAGACCCTTAATTTCCCCAGGTGTTTCCCTTCATATTGCAGTCATCATCCTGGCTGAAGATTGCAAATCATGCCCCAAACTGGTCCTCAAAATGTTCTTCCCAGCAGCTTCTGGTCACCCCTCCGAAACAAAACCTGTCTTAATACGGTTGACTTTTAGAGATCTGGTAATAACTCAACCGCCAGACCACACCTGCCACCTACCCAGAAGGAAGATACCAGAAAAGAGAAAGATGCTTATCTTTAGATTAGGAAGTAGCTCTTTCCGTTCTTAGCCAAACACCACCCAGGCTTCAAGAGGTCTCCAGTATATTGCATTATGAGCTGGAAAAATCCTGCCAATATACTCCAAGTGATTTACTGGTTCCAGCACTTGATTATCTGTTATAATTTTTATACAGTCATCTGTTCCATTGGAGTATAGCATGCTGGCCTTTCCTTTTCAGTCATTCAGCCTGATGTTGCTTTCATTCACCTCTAATCACTTTTTTCCCCCTGGCATCCCCTATGACTACACTCAGATGCCAAGAAGGAAACCCTCTCCATCTGCTTCTGCTCCATCGACGTTGCTTCAATCACTGGAGTATACTGAGATGAAGTAGTTTAAAACCTTTCCCCCACTCCTGTGACCCCCCTCCGGTGATAGCTTACTCCCAAATAAAGAGAAGGGCATAAAGATCTCCCACATTTTTGAAGGGGTATAAAAATAAGTGAAGAGATCTTAAAAAAAATGGATATATTTCTGAAAAATACATTTAAAAAACTGTTTTGTTTTAATGAGTTTTAAAAATCATATCAAACCACTGGTGGCCGTTGTTGACAATAAATTGCAGAAGACATTCCCAAAGTGATGGATGACCTAGAGGGTGATGGAGAACATTACATTAGACCCAACGGTGCTCAAACGTTTTAGCAATAAGGCTATGAGCACAATCCTAACCATGTCTACCCAAAAGTAAGCCCCATTGTATTCAATGGGTCTTACTCCCAGGAAAGTGTCTTTAGGATTGCAGCCCATATCTATTCTCTGCCACTGTGTTGGAAGCCAGGAAAAAAAAGAAGTTAGGTTTCAAATTTGAATACAAATTTACATTAATGTATATATTGGAGATAGGACTTATATGAATGAATTCAAACCAATTCATAAGCATTTTCTAACTCAGAGAGAGTGGTTGATCTTTAAATCAGTTCATATGAAAAATTTTCCAGGAATATGGGTGCAATCCAGGGTCACTGTGAGGAGCCCTTGCTCCGGTGTAAGAACAATTTGCTCTGGATTGCAATATGAATTTCCCATAGATTTTCACTAGGTGGTTCAGTAACTACGGGTACACGTAACGGCCAGGGATGGGCCCAGCCAGCCCCAAGATCCAGTTCACTGGAAGTTGGGGCGGGGCGGGGGCGGGGTGAGGGACAGGCTCCAAGCCAGCCGCACTGCGCATGCGCCAGACCTGGCGCATGCGCAGTGCGTCTACTGAAGCTGAGCTTCAGGAGACGCGTGGCAGCCACTGGCGAACCGGTCCCCGCGGTTCTTGCCAGCCGCGGCTCTGACCGGTTCGCCAGCAGCTGCCACGTGGGAAGATCCGGTTCGGGCGAATAGGCCGGAACCGCCATCTGCCCACCCCTGGTAATGGCTCTTAACGTGCTCCCATAGTTACTCTGGATTGTAGGGTTAGGCTAAAAAAGAAGATATGTCCTGAAAAATGAGTACATCTTTTTATCTGAACGCAGAAGCTGCCAGAGGTCTCCTTGGGGGTAATGGAATAGGAGTTGCCCTACCCTATGATGAGACTTGGAGGTTCCGATGTGCCTACTAAAATCTGGGTCAGATCAGACCTGTGTTGTCCTCTGCTGCTTGGGAGGGGGTAAAGGATGTGGTAGCACTCTCTGGTACCATCCCCACCACTTTCTGGGCATGATTCTCTCCTTTTCCAACCCCCCATCCTACCAACTCCTGCCCTCTTTTGTCCTTGGCATTTGTGCTGGAACCTGTGCTGGTCCTACTGGGGATTAGGATTGCAGCCATAATTTATTAATTATGAGAAGGCTACATAGTCACAGTGAAATAGAGGACAAGGAAGATTTTTTCAGGACACACGAGGATATGTCCTGGAAAAAGAGAACATATGGTCACCCACCATAATCAAGTACACTTGTACGAAATATCTTAGTAGCATAAAACAGAGGCCTTCTGTAAACACACCAATCTGTGTCCTATTAATTCTAATGCTGCTTACCTTCAGCATTAAAAGAATCCTGAAAGGGAAAGATCTTAAGACACATGCTGAGCTCCGTTCAGTGTAGTGGAAGAACATCAATGACCACTCCCCAGGCTTTGGAGATGAAACCTTGTTTTGCATGTTATCAGCATCCGCCATAACTTTGTTGACACAAATAAATTTGTGGGGTGGGTACGTTCCATGCATAATTTAGCAAATGCTACACGCTAAATTGCCGAGAGCAAATAACGATCATAAATGCCAAGGCAAACAAAATTAGTGGGACTATTAAGAAATGGTTGATATGTGAGGGACAGAAGATGGAAGGTGATTTGAGTGCCATCACTAACCAATTTCATAGTCCCATAAACATGATAAGGATCAGCATCCCTAAGGACCTGTGATCTGGTTCATGTCAGTTAATGAATCTTCCAGAGGATGAAACTGGATTGTAGTTCCTGTCTTAACAAACTGTGGATCCACATGTCTGCCCAGTATGTTGCAACTGGGGGGTGAGACACATGGGAAGGATGACACCACTACTGGACTTGGCATATTTGAGTAAGGTAAAGGTGTACCCTGGATATAACCCTGCTAGTAGGAACCACCTCCAATGGTGATGTTGATCCCTGTTACAAGGTCAAAGACCCAGCATTGCCCAAAGACGCCTTTGGCATCCATTAAATGCCAAAGGCGCATGGAACACCATTTCCTTCCCACTGAAGTGGTACTTATTTAACCCTTGCCTTTATATACTTTTGAACTATCAGGTGGCAAGGTGCTGAGCAAGTAACTGCAACACACTCTGTCTTGTAGTATTTGGGACTTGAATGCTGACCTGCCAACCTTCAAGTTGACAAGCATAGTGTCTTTAACCCCCGAGCCACCACAACCAGTGGTGGGCTTCAGAGGTTCTCACAGGTTCTATAGAACCCTTTGCTAATGATGGCCTGGTTCTGAGAACTGGTTACTAACGGGACACAGAACCTGTTGTTAATTTAGGTTAGTAGGACATAGAACCTGTTGTTAATTTATTCAAATCTCACCACTGAACACAACCCATAGTTTTGTTTTTGTGTGTGTTTTTAATAATACAAGAATAATACAGGAATCTCCCACTTACGAGACAGGTTAGGGACCAAAGCAGCATTCAAAAATGAAAACTGTTGAAAAGTAGAACACAACCTTTTTTAGTTTATAAATGTTGCTTCCAATGCATTTTAGCTGGCAAATTGCAAATGCCCCTTTTATCTTACAAATTCTTGCAGCCGCACAAAGATTTGGGCAAATGGATTCTCATTAATTCTTTTGGGAATGGGATTAGACAAGGAGATACAATACGGGGGGAGTGCAATTTTCAGCACAATCCTCACCATGTCTACTCAAAAGTAAGCCCCATTGTGTTCAATAAGTCTTACTCCCAGGAAAGTGTCTTTTGAATTGCAGCCTTTAGCAGAGAGAGGATAGGTTCTGGGTATAATTGAAAACATGGATTATCTGAAAGCGGGGAATAGCTGTACCATCGTGTTTGATATAATCTGATGCACAATTTCATGTGGAATGCAATGAAACAAACCACATTGATGTATTCCACTCCATCAAAGTTTATAGGGGGAAAACCCAGCTGGGTTTTGGTGGATCACCATTGCACAACCACCTCCAATGTGCAACATGCATTAAAAAAAAGCAGGCATCTGTCAGTCTTGAGAGACTATGGTATCGTGCTCGGCGCTGCATATGAAGCACGAAGGCCTGGGTTAGATTGATATAGAGGATAGGCTGTTACCCAAGCAGCAAATCCCCCCTCTCCACGCCACTGAATTAGTCCAATGGAAAGGCAGAGCCAATACGACTGGATCCAGCTGCATCGCAGAACTGGGCTAAGGACAGGAGCTCACCCAGTCTTGTGGGGACTGACCCGGGTATCGAACTCTGGCCTGCTGGTTAACAGGCGCAGTGTCTTAACCACTTGCACCACCCATGCACACCCACCACATGCATTATGGGCAGCACATCATGATGAAGCACTGGCTTCCCACACTGGGTATCGCAAACCCTAGAGATGCAGCTACCTCTGGCACTAATTCCTTAGATCTGTGGTTCCCAAACTGTGCACCACAGCAAACTCAAAGGGATACCACACAAGGTCCCTGGTGGCCTTAACATACATCATACCAGCTCTCAAAGGTGAATCATGTGCAGTTCAACATGGGGTGCCTGGGGCCAGCCAGGCAAGGAATTCTACTATTGCTTAACCAAGGGATCTCCAAACCCCAGTCTGGGGACCAGATATGGCCGGCAGCAAGTCTCTAACTGACCCATACCCAGCTTCTGGTCTCCTCACATCCTCTGACCAGTTGGATCAACATAACTGGAGTTGGTGTGGTAGAGGAACGGGGTCCTATTAAGTGCTTTATTTCTATGCTGTGAATTGCTGCCTGCAGAAATCTAGGAAATTCGTGCCCATTTAGTCATTAATCAATCTCTAATATATTTAAATTTTATAGTTAAAATATTTTATCTGGCCCCCGACCCTGTGCAAGATATTTGATGCGGCCCTTTGGCCAAAAACGTTAGAGACCCCTGGCTTAACCTTATGCTGGTTCTCCATCCCAAATCACACCAGCTCATTTTCATCACTCTTTCTGACATTCAGATGTCTCATAGCGCTTAGGATTTTTCTTTCTTTCCTGAGTTAAAAAATGGTCAACTTATTTAAAATTCATCCTTTAAAAAAAAATACAAAACAAGACGCCTGCTTAGAATTTCTTCGACCATTTGCCAGGCATTTGAAACCAATTGCTGTAGGATGTGCATGGAAAGAGCTCTGTTTTATCTTGTGGCCAAGCTGTTGAGCTCAAAGAAGGAAACTATTGGAGGAATTTCTACTTTTGCAGGCTTCAGCTGCAGGAACGGATTAAGTCATCAAAGGCAGGCACCTTTGCAGATGCTAAGCAAGCGTCTTGTTGGATATGTAATTACAGCATACAGCGTATTAGGCAAGTACAGGGTATTTAATGTCAGCTGAACCGGTGATGTGGCTGCTGAGTAATCCCAAATTGCACCTGATGGCCAGTTGCAGAGCCTGATGCTGCAGCTGCTGTGTGGTTAGGTGAAACTGAAAGCTTCAGAGCCCAATCCTGTGAATGTCTACTTAAGTCCCATAATGTCCCATTAAATCCATTATAAGCCCATAAGTCCATTACAAGCCCATAAGTCCATTCTAAGCCCCATTATAGTCAATGGGGCATACTTCCAGGTAAGTGGAGCCTCAGAGCACTATCCTAACCAATTTAAGTCAACTCACCCATCTTCCCATTTCCGCAGTGGATACTGGGCTGGTATAAGCTCACAATGTTCAGTCGAACACAATGTGATGAATAGTTTGTTGAGGAGCACCACAATCACACTGGGGAGTACATTCTAAACCCCATTTAAACAGTGAGTCCTGGCAGACACTATGTTGGATACGGATCCTGTTCAGTGTTAACCAATGCTGGCTTTTGACTGGCTAAGTTGGCAGGGTCTGGGCAAATAACAGGAGCTAACTTTGGGCAAAATCCAGAGTAACTACAGGAAGTCCTTGCTCCAGTGTAAGAACAACTTGCTCTGGATTCCAGTATGAATTTCCCATAGGTTTTCACTAGATGGTGCAGTAATTATGGGTGCACATAATGTCTCTTACGTGCTCCGGTAGTTACTCAAGATTTGGGGGTTTCTCATGTGATATACGGGTCTCGAACCATCAACCACCTTGAGAAGAACTCTGTATCTACATTGTAGGAGTCAGTGTGTGCTTCATTGGCATAGCTACATGCTAGAAAGTTGGGTAGGGTTGGTTGGATCAAATTGAATAGTATAGTTGGATAGGATTTGAAACGTGAGTTGCATACTGTTTCTTGTAAACCCATTGGTTGGTCCATGCATTCCTATAGGGAAATTTACCTCCTGCTGAGTCTGACACATCTTCTCATCCCAGATCCTTTGAAAAAATACAGTAGTTTCAAAGACCATACTTCAGCACTTCCCTCGTTGATGTGTAAGGTGTCTCATAGCTCTGCTCCTTCCACACCACTTCTTCATCACATCCCTCTGACCATATCACCTTTGACTCATCCTCTGATCTAACTGGATAGTCTACAAAAAACCATCTTCTTCCACTGAGCGACTCAACCCTTATTTTTATCTGGAAGCAGAGAAGCACCAACTTGTCTTATTTTTTCCCTCTTGTTTGCCCTCTTAATAAATCATGAAGCCTAATTACACTGATAAATTCCAGCCGTAGCATGCCGCCGGCTCTCCGGTTGCCATCTCTTAATGCTTATGGGGAATCGATCCATGGTGGGACCATGCCGGTGCTTCCTGAATTATCTTTTTATGAAAATTTGACTAGGTTCCCCATGCAACTCCCGCACTGAATAATCTGTTATTAAAACATGTCAAACTTCTAACATATTGTTAGAACAACAGTAGGTTTGGGGGATGCATAAATGCCATATATCATTGGAGAGAGGCTCTATGTAGCGGCATTCATCAAATTTGCTCCCTCCCTCCCACCTACTTCCTAGAAAACATTGATAATAATGCAACAGAGTCAGGAAGACGTAAGCCTGCGGGTCAGCCTATGCAACCCTGCTGAGACCCAATTTATAAACTTTAAGGAAGCCGTGTGAATTTAAAAGCTTAAGAAGCCACCATTGCCGGTAGACCCATCACAACTCTGTTCCCAACACAAAATCCAGGATCAGTCCCGGTCTTGAGTAGCCTCAAAGTGCCCTTTTGCTGAGGCCGGCAACAAACCTGCTGAAGATCAGCAGCCCAGAGGATTTCCTGTGACGGGGCATGACTTCCTCATCAAACTTTCAGATCCAGTTTGCTTCTATGATCTGAGCAATAGAAAGGATTCTGTTGTTGGTCCCTGTGGCAGAAGAACATACTTATGAGGCTGAACTAGTGCACGGACTCATGTGCAAATTTATATTGCACCATTAAATGACTTTAATCATTTAATTAATGATTAAATGAGAGATTAATGATTTTCAAGCAGAGGCTCGACGAGCACCTGTCGGGGATGCTCTAGGGGGATTTCCTGCTGCAGGCAGGGGGTTGGACTAGATGACCTACTAGGTCCCTTCCAATTCTATGATTCTATGATTCTTATGCCTCAAGACAACTGGGGTGCTCAAAGCAGCACACAACATAGAGAAAAGGCAATAACATCCCAAAACATGAGGAAACTATAAAATGCAACAACAACAACAACAGTAATAATAATAATAATAATAATAATAATAATAATAATAATAATAATAATAATAATAGAAGTAAAAGAGAGTGGTGCAATAAAAAATATAACCACATAAAATCCATAATAGTTAAAAACTACCTTCAGAAAAACATTGACCCGTGTGAAGCATGTCCAGGGTGAACATACGTCTGGATTTTTCTGGTTTTGTCCTCTTGTTTAGCCTTCTGTCCAGGTGTCCTCCAAAAGAGCTTGATTGTCCTCCATTTTGGAACTTTGCAATGGTGTGCAGTACCCCATCATGTCACTGGATTTGTATTGAGGAAGAGAATCCAATGCAAAAATTGGTTTTGAAGTAACTCCTTCCTATCAAAAGTTATGGCCAAAAATACTAAAACTCAAAACTATACATTGAGCTCTATGGGAAAGTGAAAGTGGCCAATATCGCGGCATTACTCATGAGTAGGCAAATGTGCCATTATCCATCGGAAAGGCCAGGCTGATTGGAATCCAAGACCTTGTCCTCCTTTTGAGGTTTGGGCATCTGGTCACCCTGACCGTGTCTGCACATTCCATGTCAATCAAGCAAGCTGAGGGTCCTATTCGTATGTATCTCTGGGACAGAGAAGGCTGAGGAGAAGCAAATGTCAACATTCCATTTACATTTTAACTGTAATTTCCATCTATCTCTGGGATATATAACAGGCCAAGCTGAGAAGAGGTTAGGGGAACAACTGAGGAGAGTGGAGGCAAAAGGTCAGTTGAGGAGAGGGTGGCATTATTTTTACGAATGTATGTTGTTATATGGGACCTCCGCCAGCAACAACTACAAGCTCTTACTATTTATAGATGTGTGACTGAGAACCTTTTTTTTTTGCATGATGTACACATTTGTGTGCCAGTAATGCCCTGCACAAATTGGATCTGGATAAAATCATATTTACTGTCCCATCAAGACTGCTTTTACGCAATTTTAGAAATTCTCCCAGTTGAACCAGGATTCGGGAAGGATGGTGTGCAAGCCGGAGTGAGCCATCATATTATCAGAGTGGAATGGAAGCTGGCAATCTAGTAATGGGCCTAATACTCTTTCCCTATCAAAGCATGTGCCGCAGCAAACCCTCCCATGGACTCAGCCTGCTGCGATGTGCTCTGTGTAATGAGTGAGCAGGCAGTAGTGAGTAAGTGATGGATGTTTGCTTGTCTTGCGCTCCATGAACTGTCTACGAACAATGTTCAATTTTCTCAAATACATTCATTATTCAAATCTGCTCTGAATAATTTGAGGTGTGTATGTTATTCCCAAGCTGTTCATTGCTTCTCCATTTCTCATTAAAAAAAAAAAAGAACTTATGCTTAGGCTTATGTCGATTGTATGATGTTATTTTCTTTCTGGGGGGTTTGTTTGGGTGGGTTTCCCATATTTCATCTGTGAGGAAATGGAAACTGTATGATTTGCCAACTTAGACATGCCTTCCCCATGTAGCTCCATCACGTTTGTGTTGTCTAAGTGGACATGGAGTCCGTATGTGCTGGACCATTTGGTGGAAACGAGGGATTATGACAAATGATGGCTAACCCATTGCACTATAAAAGCAGAAATAAGGGAGCAATGAATTGCATGCTAAATTGCAGATTGTTCTGGGGTAGAGTGCAGGTCAAGAGGGGAGTAGGAGTAGGAGACAGTTATATTGGATCCTAACCAGTGGTAGGCTTCAAGGGGTTCTCACAAGTTATATAGTACCCTTTCTAATGAGCGCCTGGTTCTGAGAATCGGTTACTAATGGGACATAGAACCTGTTTTTAATTTATTTGAATCCCACCACTGATCCTAACCCTGCTTTCCTGCAACCAAGAGCAGTCTCTCAGTAGATCTATTGGGACTCCTTTAGTCCTACCACAGAATCATAAAAGTGGAAGGGACCCAGTAGGTCATCTAGTCTAACCCCTGCCTATAGCAGGAAATCCATCTGGTGCATCTCCAACAGATGCTCATAGAGCCTCTGCTTGAAGATCTCCAGTGAGGGAGAGTCCACCTCCCTTGGCAATCTGTTCCACTGCCGAACTGCCCTCACCATCAGGAATTTTTTTCCTGATATCGCGTACCCTGATACCGTGTACCCCGAGCCTCCCCTTCCCTCTGGTAGCACAGTAGCAGTCCCAAAACTTGTGCTGCATACAGCACAGTTGTTCTACCCTGCCTGTTCCTGCGCAAGTTAGGATTGTGCAACCCATTTCACAATCCAACAAAAATTGGGTCACAACCCTCTGGTGGATCCAGATTTGGGAACCGCTGCCCTAGTACCATGTTCTCCCATTACTGTGAGAAAGAGAGAAATCAACAGGGAGTTCAATGCCCCTTTCCCTTCTTTTGCCAAAGAAATGTTTGCAGCACTTTCATGTACAGGAGCTGTGCAAATTGGACCCCAGGGATGTCCAGATGACCCTAGTAGCAAGCGCTTGTTGTTCTTTAGTCCAAGGCTACCTTTCTTTTTACACTATAAAGGCAACACTATATTAATATATGAGGTCTGAGCTCCAGTCGTGACATTGATTAGGGTCCCATAAATAAAGAGAGATAGCTAAAGACGCAGCCTCGCTTTCAAAATCCTCGTAGGATTTTGTGGGGTTGATTAGTTCATAGATTTTAAGTCTGAGTCCTCCATCTCCAGTGCTTATTACTCTTGTTGCCAGATTCTGTTTGCTTTGAATGTAGATTGTGTTCAGTCTTTGATTATTTATTGCAGTGCATAAAATAATAATGCCGCGACTTTGCAGGAAATGGGGAGTTGATTTGCAGAGCTTGGAAACAGATGCTTGATACATATCTGTGGATAAATCTGTTTCACAGAGAATATATTTTAAGATGAGAAAGAAAGATGCATGGATATTAATACCATAAAACTTGCAAACCTTCCGAAAACCAAAGCCTGCAATGTGTATCTAAAATGCCCCGAATAACCTTAGCATGTGGATACTTTCATTCCAAGGGTAGCTCCAAGTTTCAGGTATAGGTTGCTTGTTACTCATGGACAGGGTGAACATATGACCAGAAACTTCCAGATGTGTCCTCTTTTTTAGCATCTATCCATGTGTCCTCCAAAACGGCTTTATTGTCCTCCATTTTGGCTTCCTTTGGTAACTTGGCAATGGTGTGCAATAACCCATCATGTCATATGTTGTTGGATTTGTATTGAAGAGCAGGATCCAATGCAAAAATCATTTTTGAAATATCTCCTTTCTAACAAACTAATAATAAAAAATATGCATTGAGCACTATGGGAAAGTGAAAGTGCCCAATATTGCAGCTTTACTTGTGAGTAGGCAAAGATGCCACTGTCCACCAGAAAGGCAAGGCTGAGAGGAATCCAAGACCTTGTCGTCCTTTTGAGCTTTGGCCATCTGGTCACCCTGCTCATGGACAACCTGGTCTCAGAAGTTTCAAGAGTTCCCCTATCTAGTGACTCTCAAGGTACAATCCTAACCAGTTTAGGCCAGCACAATTTATCAGCTCCCCATTTGAGGCTGGTACATGTCTGTGCTTTGGCCTTCCCCACCCCAGAGAGACACATAAGTGCTTTCCAGCACTTTTGGGACACCCCCAGGTCAAAAAAGAACTTGGCATGGTCTTGTGTCAGCCTAGCTAGGGGTTAAGTTTCACTATCACAAAATAAGCAAATATTATGGCTACAATCCAGAGTAACTACAGGACCTTTTACACCAACGTAGTGACGGTGCCATCTATGGGAAACCTATAAGAAGTGGATAGAGCAATCCAGAGTAAGTGCCTCTTATGTCTTCCCATAGTTACTCTGGATTGTAGGGTCAGTCACTTCTTTCAAGACCTTTGGCACGTTACACCAGCGGCATAGCTAACGGGAGTGTAGGGGATGCAGTTGCACTGGGGTACAAGATTTAGGGAGGCTACAAGCTGAACTTGACATTAGTGACTAAAATTGTGAAAAATGATGTATAAATGGTAATACCATCATGTTATAAGGTAATTTAAAGCAGAATGTAATGAAACAAACTGCATTGGAATAGCTATATTCTATCAAACCTTCAGTGGTGGACCCCGCCTCACCCAACAACCGGTTCACCAACTCTGCCGACTCCGGCGCATGCACTGTGCGTCTTCTTCAGCAGGAGGAGATGCACTGCGCATGCGCCAAGGTCGGTGCACACACATTGCGTCTCCTTCTCCCGGCGTGCCGAACCGGTACACCGGGTTTTCTGGCGACCCCGCAGCTACCGGATTGGTAGCGGCAGGGTGTCGGGAACAACCGGTTCAAGCGATCCGGCCCGAACCGGCTTGGGCCCACCAGTGCAAATGTTATGGCCAATCAACTAGAAAATGAAAACACAAAAGCCTATGAAACAAAAGTGGATTTTCTTAATTCAAACTTTGCCATGTTACTGATGGCTCTGAGAGCCAATGAAAGGTAATTCTAGTACAGTATGGAACTAATAAGGTGTTAATATAAATATAAATATAAATTTGGTGGAATATTTGGCTATTCTATTATCCAACGTGATCCTCGAGGATAAGAAGGGTGGTGAATCTAAATACATTCAATGGTTTGTTTTCTTATGGTTTCACTCTTTCCACATCTTTCAGTTATACCCAGAACTCATTCAGTCAAGACATGCTTCACTCTTTCAACCTCTCTCTGCTGGTCCAATGGCTAAAACTGTTTTTCCTGGTGTTGATTTGCATGCGACACTGTGATCAAACTATTTTTGGCATTTCCTTTTGACTTTCTTCAGCAAATAACCATCATTCAAATACATAAGATATTCATTGCCCACACATGCCTTTGTTCACTTTATTGTAATTTGTTATGTATTTTGTCTACAAGTTAATAAATACATGTTATTTAGGCTTTTGCAAGTGAAATTCATGAGCACAATGCTAACCGTGTCTACTCAAAAAGTAAGACTCATGTGTTCAATGAGTCTTACTCCCAGGAAAGTGTCTTTAGGATTGCAGCCAGAGTAACTACGGGAGCACATAAGAGACATTACATGCACCCGTAGTTACTGCACCACTTAGCGAAAACCTATGGGAAATTCATATTGGAATCCAGAGTACGTTGTTCTTACACCGGAGCAAGGACTCCCCGTAGTTACTCTGGATTGCACCCTATGTCTTTTTGGTGGCCATTTTGCATTTGCAAGGTGAAAAAGACTCGGCTCCACTTTTCAACGGTTTTCACTTTTGGTCAGTGCTCCGGTCCCTAATCCCATCCAATTAGTGGGTGATGCCTGTAAGTATGTATAATAAATAGCAGGAAGCTCTGTGTATTTGGCTTTTTGATTTGCATAAAACACAGTCCCAGTTAAATTTTTCATCTCTCCTCGGAGTGACTCCGGTGTTGATATCCTTCTTCTTCTGTTTAAATAACGCTCCGTATGAATATACAATAAAATCGGCTCCGTGTCAATGTCATTGGAGCGGATCCAACGTCCTAGTTTCTATGGTGACCAGGTAATAACTGGTCTCACCTTTGAGCATCAAAAGTTGCCAAGAAGCTTTCAAAGACCCCTTGTTCTCCTTCAAAGTACAACAGTCTGTGATCTTCCAGGGGGCTTGGGGAGGGAGTGTGGGGGAACCAATTGCCTCGTGGGAAAGCACAGTAATTCAAATAAATAGCTTTTCAACTCAAAGCTGTTTTTATTTTATTTTTAGAATAGTTTGGGATGTTAAGCACCGCACCAAAGAGGTGCCAAATTCTCAAAAGTTTGGGGGAAAAAGATGATACAATATCCATAGAACCTATGTTAGCTTTAATTAGCTATAATGCTATGCTATTTGATCATCAAATTCAATATTATCATGAATATTTATTTATTTTGATATTTATATACTTCCTTTCTGATAGCGCAATCCAAACGTGCGGTGGAACAGGCAGGCTTGCAGGCCTCCGTCAGTCTGTGCAGACTATGGTATCGTGCTCGGCGCTGCATACACTGCATGCGAAGCACGAAAGCCTGGGTTAGATTGTAATGGAGGATAGGCTGTTACCCAAGCAGCAAATCCCCCCTCTCCACATCACTCAGTTAGTCCAATGGAAAGGCAGAGCCAATACGATTGGATCCAGCTGCGTCGCAGAGCTGGGCTAAGGACAGAACACCCTGCTATTTCCAGGGCAAGTATTGGGACTGTTGCTGTGCTACCGCGGGAAAGGGGAGACTTTTCTCCTTCCCCCTGGTAGGGCTACAGCAGCCCCAATGGATCTACTCACTGGCCTAAGTCCTCACAAACAGGATGGTGCAATGGTTCGGGAGTCGGACTGAGACCTGGAAGATCCAGATTCACGTCCCAGTCAGCTTCCTGGGTGACCTTGGGCCAGTCACTCACTCTTAGCCTCACCTACCTCACAGGGTTATTGTGGGGACAAAACATGGTTAGGATTGTGCTCTTAGGCCAGCCTAAGCCTCCTCTGGTGTAGATAGGCTGGCCAAATTGGAATTAGGCCACCCCAGTGAAGATAGGCTATCCTGACTGCATTTCAGGATTGAAGCCATAATTTATTACATACAATTTATTAATGACAAGAAGGCTCTTGATTGCCTGCTGAAAAAGAAGACAATGAAGTTATTTGTCCAGGACACAAGTCTAGAAAGAGAACCTGTCCTGGATTAAAGAGGACACATGATCACCCTGGACTGTATGCAAATACATGCAGGTTACAACAATTAATGCTTGTTTAATTAGGGTAGAAATCTTAGCAAGACTTACCTAGGATTAACCCTACAATCCAGAGTAACTACGGGAGCATGTAAGAGACTTTACGTGTACCCATAGTTACTGCACCACCTAGTGAAAACCTATGGGAAATTCATATTGCAATCCAGAGCAAATTGTTCTTACATTGGAGCAAGGACTCCCCGTAGTTACTCTGGATTGCACCCTTAGTCCTTTTGACTATCCTCAAATCCATAGTAATTATGGGAGCACATAAGAGGCTTTACATGCACCCGTAGTTACTGCACAACCTAGTGAAAATCTACGGAAAATTCATATTGGAATCCAGAGTAATTTGTTTTTACAACGAAGCAAGGACTCCCCGTATTTACTCTGGATTTTGCCCTATGTTACCTCTGAGTAGACAAGCATAGGTTTGGAATTTCATCACTGTCCCCCAACACTGTAAGCCAACATTTTTTTTTCCTATCAAATATTCTGTGGCTCAGTTCCAAGAAAAAGTCCAAAACTAGGTCATCAGTCTCAGCTTAGGGACACTTAAGAACTCCAGGCTCACTTTCCTTTTATTTATAAACCGAATGAAAATAAAATGTGGATTATGAATAAAGAAACTGACCCTTTCAGACCATCCTTTTTCTGACTGCATTCATCCAGTAGCACTAGGCAGGCGTATTGCCTTTATACAGTATAATGGTTAATGAACAATTTCCATTTCCATAAAAATGTGGACATTTCCAAATTTATAAATGCATTTTATAAATGCATTTATAAAATTTTTTATAAATTTTATAAATGCAATTATAAAAAAAAATTAAAAACAATCTGTTGTTTTGCCAAATATCTTTGATGAAGGTATGAAGATCTAAGACAGGACTGCAACTAATTCCACATTGGATTCCTATGTTGCACACTCTTACTCTCAGAACAGAGCGCTGGAACTGAATTTTGATTGTCAATATTGTATGAGAATAAGGGGAAGATCTCTTTTTTTTCCTCTTTAGGGCCAATATTTCCCATTAGAGGTTTGATGGACAGGCACAAGAGAGGAGACCTTTTTCAGTTGTCACACTCCAGTTGTGTCATAGTCCCCCCAAGAGAGGTTTGTATCATCCTTTCATTGGAACGACAGCAGTTGCTTGCACTTTCATCTGGTTAAGCCAGAGCATGGGTGGAAAGTTTTAAATAAATGGATGAATGTCAAAGCACAGCCTTATTTATCTTGTAAATTTATTTTGGCTGGAAAAAAAATGGATAACTCAGAAATTGCAAAATAGGAGATTCTGTATGGATATTAGGAAAATTCCTGATGGTCACAGCAGTTCGGCAGTGGAAGAGATTTCCAAGGGAGGCGGTAGATTCTCCTTTACTGGAGATCTTCAAGCAGAGGCTTGACAAGCACCTGTTGGAGATGCTCTAGGAAGATTCCCTGCTACAGGCAGGGGGTTGGACTAGATGACCTTGTAGGCCTCTTCCAATGCTATATTTCTATGAGATCTTTCTGTAGGTTTTATGTAGGTTTTCTATGAGATCTTTACATAGGACATCTTTTGGTTTCGCTATATTTGAAATGTCATGATTTTCCCTAAAGAATCCTGGGGATGAAGGTTTGATGAGTTTATTGAAAATCCTTGTTGGGGAAGATCCTGATCCTGAGAGTCTAAAGAACTACAGTGGGAAAAGTGGTGAAACCTGCTTTCCCCTGTTAGGTTGTGGTTTGAAGGAGGAGGCTTTTTCAGAAAAGGCTCTAAGCCCATCCCTTTGCGGGGCACCATATTGTCAGTCATAATTCTCTTTGACTTTAGTGATGTTCTCCATTTCCTCTGTTTTAAGATTAATGAGGCATCAGTTCTCAATCAAGGAGCTATTTAAGATTCCCTATTTAGCTGCAGTGAATTGCGTGGCTGGGCTTATTAATAACATTTGACCTTTGAATTTTGGGCGGAATAATAGATGGCGTTTTTTTCCTTGAGCAATGTCATAAAATTAATGGCTAAAGTGTTGCCGGTGCTATAACCAAAATGATGAATACATGGTTGCCTCTGCAATAGCAATATAGATGTTTCCAAGAAGCTATAATAATATTTCGTTTTGCAAGAGAATGATTTTCCTCCGTGAATCCTCAGACTTGGTTAGTTACTTTCAAAATAACCACTTCAGACTATCTGCAGCCAAGAGATTGGACTCTAGAGATTAGGTCCCTTCCAACTCTACGGTTCTGTGATTCTTACCCCAAATCCAGAGTAACTACGGGAGCACCTATGAGACTTTACGTGCACCTGTAGTTACTGCACTACGTAGTGAAAAGCTATGGGAAATTCATATTGGAATCCAGAGTAAGTTGTTCTTACACCGCAGCAAGGACTCCCCGTAGTTACTCTGGACTTTGCCCTTAGTGTCATCAAAATAGTATTTTCAGTACTATTCTAAAGGCCCAATCCTTCCAGTGGACATCTGCGGAGTGACCAGCCATATGACCAAATTTTCCGGATTTGTCCTCTTTTTTTAGTATCCTGTCCAGGTGTCCTCCATTTCATTGTCCTCCATTTTGACTTCATTTTGGAACTTTGCAATGGTGTGCAGTGTCATATTTGGTTGGATTTATATTGAAAAACAGAATCTAATGCAAAAATCATTTTTGAGATATCTCCTTCCTATCAAAAGTTATGGCCAAAGAACTAAAAATAAAAAAATATGCATTGAGCATATTTGTGAAAGTGCAAAGTGATTGTGCAAAGTGAAAGTGCCCAACATTGCAGCTTTACTCAAGAGTAGGCAAACAAGCCATTGTCCTTCGGAAAGGCCAGGCTGAGAAGAATCCAAGCCCTTGTCTTCCTTTTGAGGTTTGGGCATCTGGTCGCCCTGCATGGGGTTGTGGCTCTGCGTGCCACAAATATCCATAAAACAAATTTGCAGCACCCAGGGAGCATGGAGTGCCAGCATTGGATCAGAACTAGTTGGTACTGGGCCTCAGCGCCAGAGACAATGGCGCAGAGTGGCCAGTGGTACTTCGTACTGCTTATAAGTAGATTTTTGGGATGGTCGGAGAGCATGCAATACTATCTTGTTGTATTGTATTACAACAATAACATAAGGTAAGGCAACCATCTTTTGAGTACACTTCTCTGAGTGTTGTCTCCACTGCACACCAGCTTTCCAATCTATAACAATTCCTCCCGGCCCGGCTCCATCGCGTGATGCGCCCTCCACTTGTTAACAAGCTGTCGCTGAGAAGTCTCGATCTACAAAACGTCTTTTGACAAGTGGAGTTGTTGGAATTGCTGATGTTAACACATTGCTAAGCAATGTCCCAAATTAAATGTGATTTGAAACCTAAAATGCTTCAAGATTGCTGTCATCAACTCTTTTTTTTTTTGCTGGGGTGGTGGTGGTGGGGAGATGATCAGTAAGAATATCATATACAACTTCCCCCCCCCCCCACCACCACCACCTGAGTTTTCGGCAGTTTGATAGACTTTCAGCTGTTCTTAATTTCCTAAACTTCCTCTCTTGCTGGCTGAGATGAATGGCTGGATCAACGGAATACGCTGCAGCTGTCTTGGTGTGCAGTAAAAACCCCATGGAGGTGACTCTTTTGTCATTGATTATTGGGGGAGAAAGGGAAGGTTTCCTGATGGCTCAGACAGCTTGGGCTTGCTGAGAATCAGCTTGTTTTGTGTCACTACATCCAGCAACCGATTGCCTTTGCCTGGTGGTTCATGTCTCCGTAGGCAAGACTGATGCCATTACTTTTATCCACCAGAGATAGAAGTAATGATCTGAAATTGGTATGTGTGCGATAGAAAAAGTACATTTGCATCTCATGCCTTTATGGCTGCCTTGTCTACTTTGGAATAGACCCTTACTCTTAGCTAAATCATTAGTGCATTCAGGCTACAATCCAGAGTAACTACGGGACCTTTTATAGGGAGATAGGGCATAATGCAGAGTAACTACGGGAGCACGTAAGATCATAGAATCATAGAATCATAGAGTTGGAAGGGACCTAGTAGGTCATCTAGTCCAACCCCCTGCCTGCAGCAGGAAATCCCCCTAGAGCATCCCCAAGAGGTGCTCGTCGAGATATATTACATGCACCTGTAGTTACTGCATCACCAAATGAAAACCTATGGGAAATTTATATTGCAAACCAGAGTAACTTGTTCTTCCTCTGGAGCAAGGACTCCCTTTAGTTACTCTGGATTTCACCCTTAGTTATGGTGCCACCTATGGAAAACATATGGGAAATGCATATAGCGATCCAGAGTAAGTGCCTCTAACTTCTTCCTCTAGTTACTCTGGATTATAGGGTCAATTCAATTTGTTTTCTATTGTATTTCTTGGCTGCTCTGATTTCCCTTTTGTTTCTTTTTGGTGTTTAGGTGTGTGTCCTTAGTATATTCTCCAATTCGTGTTGGTATAAGATGACCACTGTTGTATATTTGGTGTGTCATTAAGCACAAGGTTGTTAAGTGACACACACCTGTGTTTTGTTTTTTGTTCTGTTAATAATAATAATAATAATAATAATAACAACAACAACAACAACAACAACAATAATAATAATAACAATAATAATAACAATAATAATAACAATAATAACAATAAAAATAAAAACTTTGGCTACAATCCAGAGTAACTACGGGAGCATGTAAGAGCCATTACATGCACCCGTAGTTATTGCACCACTTAGCGAAAACCAATGGGAAATTCATATTGCAATCCAGAGTAATTTGTTCTTACGCCAAAGCAAGGACTCCCGTTAGTTACTCTGGATTGCGCCCTATATTTCTATCCCGCCTTTTCCCAGAGGGACTCAAGACGGCTTGCAAACAATGCATGAAAACACAACAATAAAATCCAATCCATTAAAAAAATTAAAAGAAGCATCTTAAAACAATAAATAAAAACATCTGCATTAGAAACTGATTAAACTAATTAACTAATTAAAAACTGATTAAAACCATAATAAAAGTGTTATGCAGTAGGAGTAGCCAGCCTAAAAAAAAAAGGAGACTAAAAAGCCCAGAAGGCTGTTCTAAAGAGAAACATTTTTAGGCCATGCTGAAAATTTTTGTGGAAGGAAGCAGTTTTTAGATCAAGAGGGAGGGATTTCCAGAGAAAATTAAATATTATATATAATTATATATCTTTCTGATTCTCTGTTTTACATTTGTTATGTTGTAAGCTGCCTTGATATGTTTTTATCTTTATGAAAGTGAGAACACCAAAGCATAATAAAAACAAAGAAGTAAATGTAATTTTAAAAGTTTCTGCAGTCCATGGATTTAGAAAGGAATTTTTCCCATATGTTTCTTGAGATGCCATAGAGTGAACATGAATCCTTGGAGTAGTGATGCATCAGTCTCGTTCCCTCCTCTTATAATATCTGATTCCATGCTGTCATTTTTCATCTGTGTGAGACAAGGCACAACCAAGGTTGGCCTTAGGCCGAAGGTGACCAAAGTAAAGCGCACCTTCAGCATCGCTCTTCGTCGTCCAAAATCCATATTTTAAATTGCATTTAAATCCCTGTTCATAACTTTGATGCCTGGTTCACATGCATGATTAATTCCTGTAGTGTAAGGTGATGAATTTGCATACTTAGATCTGCAAATCTGTATTTATTCATGGCATATAAAAACAAAACAAACAGATTTATTTAATTCTCATCTCAAAGAAGCATTAAGAATAATTGAAATTCCTCCCTTTCTTTGAAAAAACCCCAAAGCCACAAACCCAGCAGCCTGACCTGTGTCACCAACCCTTCAAGAGCACAAGTCCTTTGGTGGCTGGGGAGAAGGAGGCAATGCTTGCTCAGATCTGAGAAGACCCATTGGGGCTGCTGCAGCATTACCCAGGGTAAGGGGGAAGTTTTTCCTTTCCCCATCAGCAGCCCCAAACCTGCGCTGGATGCAGACCAGGCACATTTTTGGCCTGCCTGTTCCAACACAAGTTTGGATTAATTTTGAGGTGCTGAATACAAATATGACAATGAAAATGCAAAATTGGCTACCGTCTGTACTCCTGTCAATCCACAATAGACAGTTCCATAGACATGTACTGGCAAATGTCCACTTCTTTTCCCCCACCTGTCTATGCAATACATTTAGTTTCCCTACACTTTGTGTTGTTTTCATGTTCAGCAAGTTGAAATTAGTAAATTTTCATTTTCTTTTCAGAGGGAAATTGTTCATTATCCACTTAATAGCGTTTTCAGACCCCGCATCCAATTATATGAAGTAAACCAGCCCCTTTTTCCTTTTGTCTCCCATCCATCCATCTGTTTATCCATCCATCCATCCATCTATCCACCCTCTTTACCTTCCATCTGGGGATGCAAAGTTGATTGGCTTTTGTGCCCTTTGGCAAATGTCTTACTTTGCCCCTTGTTGTGCCTGGAGCTCTTTCTTTGCTTTGATCCTTTGGAAAGGAGTCAAAAGCATCAGGACATTTTTCCTGCTAATTACATCGTTATTTATCTTATAGGAAAAGTCCCAGAACTCTGCCTGCTTCCTCTATGATTTCTCCCTCACCCCTAGCCCCATTTTCACAATAGTAGGTAGTGAGTAGTAGGTTGGGCTTGATTACAAAACCTTGGTGTAGCTGGAAAGAGTGCAGGGATAGAAATCTTAGGGCAAAATCCAGACTAACTACAGGGAGTCCTTTTTCTGGTGTAAGAACAACTTACTCTGGATTGCAAAATGAATTTCCCATAGGTTTTCACTAGCCCTACAATCCAGAGTAACTATGGGAGCACATAAGAGACATTATGTGGACCCATAGTTACTGCACAACCTCATGAAAACCAATGGGAAATTCATATTGCAATCCAGAGCAAATTGTTCTTACACTGGAGCAAGGACTCCCCATAGTTACTCTGGATTGCACCCTAGGTGGTGCAGTAACTACGAGTGCATGTAAAGTCTTTTACGTGCTCCCGTAGTTACTCCAGATTTGGGGGTGGCTTTCTGGCTGCTTGGAGGCAACAGTCTGGCCCCCACCTGCTCAGCTGTCCTTCCCATGATAGCCTCTTGCAAAAGCATCAGAAAAACAATACTCTTTGCAAAACAATAACAGTACTCTTTGCACATGTACATTAAGACTCATTGCAGCAATACAGTGCTCTGCAACTGTAGTCTACAAAAAGCTGTACTCTATGCAAAATGGATAGAGGGATCATAGTCCCTGACCACTTGTTCCCCGTGGTTTGGGAGCTTGGGGATGACTAGAGTTTGGGAGGACAAGCAGGAGGGTGAAGGGGTTGCGGAAGTGGTGGAGAAGGGAAGCGAGCATTCGGGAGGTGACCAGGAGGGGGGCTTGGGATGCGGGGAGGTAGTTGACTTTTTATTTTTATATTTAATATTTTTATATTTTAAAAAGTGGGTACAATGTCCCACCCAGAAGTGGCATCACTGTGACAAGCACAATACCGTTTTTAACTTTCTGTGAAATCCACGTTCTCTGCCTACGCCACTGTTCCAAACCATCATTTTAGACCATCATCAAGATACAGCAAAACATTTTTTTCCCCCAATCCTGCAGATTTATTTGTCAACAGCACCCTCTTTAACCTGTCATTCATAACATACCATTTGCCAGATGAAGTCAAACTGCATCATGTAAGATTACAGCAAATTACAGACATCTGCAAATTATTAGCATTTTTATGAACCCTCTATTATCCCAGAGATTGATATTTGGAAGCTTGTAAAAAAATATATCCAGTCCAACTTCTAAGAATAAAATGGAGCTGGCATCATTTGTGTTCAAGAGGTTATGATACAATTTAATATCAGTATGTTACATTTCTCTTTTTTTGGCTTGTAATACACACACAGAATACATACTGGTACACAGAATGTTACATTTGGTTTTTTTTCCCTTCACATACATACAAACCCTACAATCCAGAGTAACTATGGGAGCACATAAAAGACATTATGTGCACCCGTAATTACTGCACCACCTAGTGAAAACCTATGGGAAATTCATATTGCAATCCAGAGTAAGTTGTTTTTACATCGAAGCAAGGACTCGTAGTTACTCTGGATTGTGCCCAAACACACACAAAATGCACACACCCCCCCCCCATATCATTTATTTTAAACTGGTGTACAGAAGGCAATCAGCAATCCATCAGTTGGATTGAATCCAATGCAAAAATCAGTTTTGCGATATCTCCTTCCTATCAAACGTTATGGCCTCTCTCTCTCTCTCTCTCTCTCTCTCTCTCTCTCTCTATATATATATATATATAAACAAAAAAATACATTTTTGGCAATTTTTTTAAGTGGGTAGGAATTTTGGCTTGGGGGGGGGGTAAGGAATTTTGGCCTTGGGGTTCAGGAATTTTGGGTTTGGCATCTGGTCACCCTGGATGAAGGACTCAGGGTTAAAAGTGTATTACTTTTTATTTACTTTTAATGCATGAAGTGTTTTACAAGACAATCCAGAAAGCTCAATCAACAGCCAGCTATGATTGTACAAATTCTAGCACTTACCTAGGGCACAATCCCGAGTAACTATGGGGAGTCCTTGCTCCGGTGTAAGAACAATTTGCTGTGGATTGCAGTATGAATTTCCCATAGGTTTTCATTAGATGGTGCAGTAACTACAGGTACACGTAATGTCTCTTACATGCTCCCGTAGTTACTCTGGATTGTAGGGAGGACAAAAGTAGTTTAGAGAGGAATAGTTCTACATGCGCATGAGCAGTGACCTTCTACTGAGTCATGGGTCCATCTAGATGAGCGCAGTGGAGGTATTGCTAGAGGGTACAGGTCCAATCTCAGTATTCTCAACGCTGGCATCACACTGGCATCACAACTCTGGTTTCACACTGGAATCTTCTGCTCTCTGTATGGATGCTATGGATGGGATTTGGGGACTTTTGTGAACGTATAGTCATATGGGTGCAATCCAGAGTAACTACGGGGAGTCCTTGCTCTGACATAAGAACAATTTACTCTGGATTGCAATATGAATTTCCCATAGGTTTTCACTAGGTGGTGCTGTAACTACATTGACGTAAATGTCTCTTACGTGCTCCCATACTTACTCTGGATTGTAGAGTTAGTCTCTGGGTTGTGCTAACAGACTTGCAAATCCTCCAAAGGCCTCTGGAAAAGAAGCCACGGGCAGGATTTGTGGTGCGGAGATAGCCCAACCTGAGGGGTAGAATACCTATTTGTGGTTGTGACCGGGGTGATCACATATGGCCAAAAATTCCTGGATTTGTCTTCTATTTTAGCCTCCTGAAGTGGTGTCCTCCAAAAGGGCTTAATTGTCCTCCATTTGGACTTCATTTGGGAACTTCGCAATGTTGTGCAGTACCCCATCATGCCATATGTTGTTGGATTCGTATTGAAGAGCAGAATCCAATGAAAAATCAGTTTTGAAATATCTTCTTCCTATCAAAGGTTATGGCCAAAGTACTAAAAATAAAAATATGCATTGAGTTCTATGGGAAAGTGTATGTGCCAATATTGTGGCTTTACTCATGAGTAGGCAAATGTGCCATTGTCCGTTGGAAAGGCCAGGCTTCCAAGACCTTGTCATCCTTTTGAGGTTTGGGCATCTGATCACCCTGACTGTGACACCAAGCAGCACCAGGGTGAGGATCACATTGATTCCCAGGGAGGTGTGTATAGGACTGCAACATTAAGAGTTGCATCCTAAATTGGATCGTCCTATTGATTTTTGTGGTTGCAGTATATGTAAGACTCTATTTGTTGGCATCTTAGGACATCATCCATATTTTGCTTTTCTGGGTATGTATTTTAAGTTCCACCTCAAGTATAGATCTCATGTTATAAATAAACAACAATAAACAGAAAGATATAGTGAAGGTTGAAATTTTTTTTGTAATGACTAGCCCTACAATCCAGAGTAACTACGGGAGCACGTAAGAGACATTACGCGTACCTGTAGTTACTGCACCACTTAGTGAAAACCTATGAGAAAGTCATATTGCAATCCAGAGCAAATTGTCCTTACACCGGAGCAAGGACTCCCCATAGTTACTCTGGATTGCGCCCAAAAGTTTTCCTGGAGATTTTCAAAGTGAGTGATTTAAAAATAAAGTGAAGCCATAAAGAGTTTCTTATACTCCCTTGCCCATTTGTAATGAAACGGCCACCAATTTAGAAACCAGTAAATACATTTACATTAGCCCTGAATGTTTGCTTAAAAAAGAAAAAGTGGAACAAGAACATTCCTTTTATGCAGCATTATCACTTAGGAACATCAGCAAAACTAAGAGTCAGCACAGATATTTGTCCAGGACATGTCCTGGATTGTAGCCTTATGTCCTGGAGGAAAAAAAAACTTCAATGAACCACTTTTCCTTGGGTAGTAGCATGAAATTAATGTATTTCTTCTTGTAATTAATAAATTATGTGGAATAAATAATATGTAATAGTTTTAAATTTAATAATAAGTCATATCGGCTACAATCCTAAACACACTTTCCTGGGAGTAAGCTCCATTGAGCACAATGGGGCTTCTGAGTAAACATGGTTAGGGTTGCAGCCACTGGTGGGGTCTTACTGGTTCGGGCCGGATCGCCCGAACTGGTTGTAGCGATCCAGTAGCTGCGGGGGAGAGCGAGAACGGGACGAACCTGTTCGGGGGAATTTTTTATTTTTAAAATTCCCGCCAAGCCAGCCGCCATTTTTTTATGCTTACTGCAAAAGCGCCAGTGTTGACGCAGGTGCAGTGCCTGTCTTGAAGCTGGCCGGCCAGCCAGCTTCAGGGCAGGCACCACACAAGTGCCAATGTTGACGCAGGCCGGCCAGCTTCGGGGCAGGCACTGCACAGGCGTCAACGTTGGCACACGTGTGGTGCGCCCAGGTTGGGGCCCCCCTTTCTCCGCCCCTCGCCCCACCCACCCGCATCCACAGATTACTGGGGTGTGTGGCGTGCCCTCCCCACCCCCTGGCCCCTGCCACGCCCCCTTACCCCGCCCCTGCCCCGCCCCAAACTTCCGGCAAACCGGTTGTTGGGCAAGGTGCGGCCAACCACTGATTACAGCCACAGTGTTTAAATTAAACACAAGAAAGCAATATATATGTTTTGAGCTTTTATTTGGTCGTGTCCTACATTTTTTGGTTGTCCTACATTTTGGGGGGTCCTTGTCCTCTTTTTTTGGTTATGGTTATGGAATATGGTCACCCTGGCACAGATGATGAGTTCAGTGGTATAGTTAGAGTTGGTCATAACTCGTAGGACAATCTGTAGGGGACACCTTTACCTTTATTAAAATGTTGAAATTAAACACATGAAAGCTTATATATAGATAGATAGATTTAGATAGATTTATTGGCCAAGTATGATCTCCATACCCAGAATTTGTCTTCGGCAACGGCTGCATACATACAACACCAACTCACAAATAACAAACAATTCATACAGAACATACAATAAGAAAACTGCTTCAGTATTTTCCGATAATCCCTCAGCATAGTTGTTGGTTCAGCAATTTAATGGCACAAGGAAAAAAACTGTCCTTGTGCCTAGATGTCCTAGTGTACAGTGTCCTATATCGGCGTCCAGAGGGAAGAAGCTCAAACAAGATGTGTCCAGGGTGAAGAGGGTCTGCAGCAATATTCTCGGCTCTCTTCCTGACCCGAGCGATATATAGATCCTCCATAGAGGGCAGACTGACTCCAATTATTTTCTCTGCTATACCTATAGCTCTTTGTAATTTTTTCTTGTCCAGTTTGGTTGCTGGGCCAAACCAGACAGTGATGGAATTGCAGAGAAGAGATTCAATAATTCCCCTATAAAACAGTAATTCAATAATTCCCATATATATTATATATATAATCCTACATTTTTCTTGAGCATCCTACATTTGGGGGGGTGCCTTGTCCAGTGGTTATGAAATCTGGTCATCCTGGTCACTGTTGGCACAAACTCCTTGACCGAAAGGAATGGGCCTGGACAATAAGAAGAGTACCGGCTATCCTACAAGGATGCTTGACTTGCGCATTAACTTGTTTACCTGTTTCTTGGGGCTCAAGCAACGTCTGCTAATGGTTTTTTCAGCAGCGATATAACACTTTCAATGCTCCCAGCAATTACCAACACACTTCCTGGTGTGAAGAAGAGTTTTCTTAATCAGCGACCGCGAGTGGCTCGCCATGAACTCTTCTGCATTCTCCTATAATCTTTAATTAACTGTTTTGATGTCTAAATGAGAAGATCAAACCCTTTCGCTTCATGCCCCCGAGTGTGGATTATACTGTGTAACATGAGATCTGCAGCGATAAGGTTTCACTCTTTCCTTCCTCCACCCTATGCCCCCAAATTGGCGCAGTCTAGCAAAGGAATTAACAGTTCCAAATATTGTATTCAGAGCTTCAGTGGCCCATCAAGACCAGTCCTTTCCTGCCCATCCACTAAAACCCCAAGAGCTACGGACAGTCGAAGGACCCCAAAGTCCAGTACTTTGTCTTGCAAGACTCCAATCTGAGTAAGGGGATGTTCTGCAGTATTTCTCGGCCCCACATTGGGAAGTGGTGGCTTAAAATTTGAAGATGGTGCTTGCATCTACCTATTATATTTACTCAAATTTAATGTGCCATTGAATCTAAGGCGGACAATTATTTTAAAAGGCTTAAGATCTAAAAAATGTTTACTAGCACTTGTAATGCATAACTGCAAAGTAGGTGAAAATTTTATTTATTGCATACAAGTTATTGGACAATAATATAACATGCTATGTTTTTGTTATTTAACACGCGTTATATGTTTATGGGTGCAATCCTAACCTAGGCCAGCACAACTCACTGGTCTTCCCATTCCTGTGGTGACATAGGGAGGCAAGCGCATGTCTGTGCACTGCCCTAGAGTGGTGCAGAAAATTTTACAGCACTTTACACCCACATGTCAGCACAGGACTTACAATGGGGCTTAGGCCAGCCTAACTGGAGGTTAGGATCATAGCCTATGATTTTTTTCCCCTGAATTGCACTATATTCTACAACAATGGTTTTGGAGACACAGAGCCCAATCCTGTGGCATGTCTACTCAGAAGTAAGACCTATTACAGTCAATCAGGGTGATCATATGACCAGAAAAACCCGGATTTGTCCAGATTTTAAGCCTCCTGTCCGGGTGTCCTACATTTTGGCTTCATTGTCCTACATTTTGGCTTCATTTTGAAACTTCGCAATGGTGCACAGTACTCCATCATGCCATATGTCGTTGGATTCGTATTGAAGAGCAGAATCCAATGCATAAATCAGTTTGGAGATATCTTATTCCTATCAAAAGTTATGGTCAAAAATCCAAAAAAACAAAAACAAAAAAATTACACTTTTTGGCAATTTTTTTAAGTGGGTAGGAATTTTGGTCTTGGGGTTCAGGAATTTTGGCCCTGGGGTTCAGGAATAATCTGGTCACCCTGAATCAATGGATCTTTACTCCCATGAAACTGTGACTAGGATTCCATCCTAAATTTGGCTGGAAAAGATGCACACAAGATTTGAGTAGTAGATCAACATTATGGGTGTTTTCTCTGGCCGGAAGTAGACATGATCCAAAACACATTATCATTACTTTTGAAAAGGGCTCCCTGCAAGGAGGGACAGCAAAGGCAGCATGATAGCTTAAGGCAGAATGTTAAATGTCAAAACAATGTCAAATTAAATAATTATTTAATTATATGGCAGTCTCTTCTCTTACCACTCTCCAATGGTTCCTAGATCGGAGTTCCCAACCACTGCTCCTCTCCCACTGGTCACTGATCAGTGAAGGTGATCACTGTATTTTTTCCCATGAACCGGCCGTCCTTACCACATCCCTACCTACATCTCCAAAATTGGGGTTTATTTCAGATCAGAAGTAAAAGGGGTGGAAGAATTTAACTTATCCTCTCTCACTTAGGCTTCCCTTAACAGCTGCAAAGATCTTTGCCCTGAGAAATGCAATTTTTGGCCATAGCAGCATCTCTCTTGGCGGAGCAAATAACAGCTATGGTCCAATCCAGATCCAGATTGTGGAGTGGGGGAAAAATTAACCCCCCTTCTCTCTTGTTTTTATTTAGAAAAACAAAGATATATTTAGGCTACAATCCAGAGTTTTACACCAACGTAGTTATGGTGCCATCTATGGGAAACCTATGGGAAATTCATATAGCAATCCAGAGTAAGTGCCTCTTACATCTTCCCATAGTTACTCTGGATTGTAGGGCAAGAGAAGAAACAGGGTACAGTAGAATACAGTGAAAGCACAATTTCCTCCAGAGTTCCAGAATGGAACCTCCAGTGGATAACAAAATCAGTGTACTAAATTTAGTGGATACTGGGGTCATCCTTAAATGCCTTGTAATAAGGTATACAGGCTATAGTGCATTCCGCCACTAGATGAAAAGGAATCTAATTTTTTAAAAAAATCTTCATCTTCATTAGTGTTAATGGAATCTAATGAAATGAAATTATTCCTTTGCATTCCTTTATTCAGGGATTCAAATGGTACCACAGTGAGGCAAGAGATGGTCAGGCCCTTGGGATACAGCACCTATTCTTTTTATAGTATTTTATCAAATACCATCGAGAATAAATAATTCTCTATAGGTCCTGAATAAATAATTAAAAGTATTAAGTATTAATTTAATACTAATTAAATAAATAATTAAAAGCATTTCTGTATAGGGTAACCAAAAAATTCTTTAGAACATTGAACATCTCATGGCACACTGATAAGGCACTGAAATGGTCAAGGCGAGCGGTGGGATTCAAATAAATTAACAACAGGTTCTATCTCCTAATAACCTAAATTAACAATAGGTTCTATGTTCATAGAACAACAGGCTCTGTTTCCCATTAGTAACTGGTTCTCAGTTCCAGGCACTCATTAGCAAAGGGTTCTATAGAACCTGAGAGAACCCCTTGAAGCACACCACGGGGCACACCATCACTTGTTTGTTCATCAGTTGTGTGCTGATGGTAGGGGGCTCAAATCTCCCAATTGCCTTCTCTTCCCTCAAGTCCCATGGCACACCTATAGCCCATCCATGGTGCAGTGGTTGAAAATCAGTGTTTTAGAAAGAAACCCATGCGTCCTTAACCATTCAGCCACATCTATGGCAATTTGCTATTGTCAATTACACTTTAGGAGCAATGGATGAATTGCTGGATCAGTCAGATAGTGAGGACAGCTTACCACTCTACTGGAAAACTTCCCTTTATTCCTTCTCTTGTTTCTCTTCTCCTTATATTTCACAGCTTCTAAAACAAACATCATATTTTAGCAGCTTGAGGAGCGATGCGCTTCCAAAACTTGTCTGCTATGTTCACGTTTCCCAGTGACAAAGAAACAAAACCGCATCGCAGTTGAGAAGCTCATGTCATGGGCTTTGCATGGTCCAGATTATCTTGGTGTAATGCGTGTGTCACTTAAGTTAGTTAACGTACGGCATAATAATGCCAGGCCTACGTTCTGCCGGTGGCATGGTGTGCTATTAACATCATGGGAGTTATGTGCTTCTCCATTAAGAGGATAATAGACCCCTTATTTTCCAAGCCACAAGCTTCCTGAAGGCTTTTATTATTTAGAAGCGTGTGTCTCACACATTCCTAGGAGACTTTTCAAACTTGGCTCCGTTATTGAGATGAGGGAAGAACAGTGGATATATGTGTGTGTGTGTGTGTGTATACACACACACACAGTGATGGGCCCAGCCTCCCTGAAGATCTGGTTCGCCAGAAGTTCGGGGGCTGGGCCGGGGTCAGATGGTGGGGCGGGGGGGCGGCCCTAACCAGGCCGCACTGCGCATGCGCCAGACTTTGCGAATGTGCAGTGTGTCTCCTGAAGCGTCCTCAGCGCCAGGACGCTTAGTGCGCCTGCGTCCAGCTGGACGCAGGCGCACTGAGCGTCCTGGGGCGCGGCGTCCTGGCGCCGCGCCCCAGGAGACGCGGCGCCGGCAGACGCTGGCAAACCGGTCCCCGCGGCTCTTGCAGGTGCGGCTGTGACCGGATCGCCAACGTCAGCCCAGGGGGAAGATCCGGTTCGGGTGAATAGGCCCGAACCGGTATCTGCCCACCTGTGCACACACAATGAGAATTACTTCCAGGAAAGCAGCCTAAGTGCCCTATTCCCAAATGGTGTCACCAAGTGCCAGTTTCCAAAATGGCAGCCCCCAGCTTTCACAACCCCCCAAAGGGGTACTGGTCCCCCACTTTGAAAATAACTGCTCTAAATGTATACAAAGGTGTGCACTCAAAATCTTTCACGCATACAGCAGTCATTGACACATTTGATGGGGAAAGTCCTTGTAATGGAGAGAGTCAACCATATACACTTATTTAGTTAAGGATCTGTAACTTACTTTATATCAATGTGAAATAAAAATGAGAGCAATGGTGTTGTGGTTTTGGAGTTGGACTTGGACCTGGAAGATTTTGATCCCCAGTGCATGCCACCAGCACACTGTGCTGCACCCCCTACATCTTCTTAGCTACACCAATGGTAGTGCTCTACCTCATCACTTATTGGTGTGAGTGGATTTCTGGGTACAGGTATGGAGCTTCACAGGATCACCACACCAAAAATAGATGATAGTGATTCTCGTTTTTAAAAGGTGAGACAGAAAGCCCAATTCTTTGCATATCTACTCAGAAGTAAGTCCCATTATAATCAATGAGGCTTACTCTCAGATAAGTGTGGATCAGATTGCAACCAGGATACAGGTGGTTTAAGAATGCAGCTGTGCTAATGCTGAGCTGATGAGAATTTTTGGCTCAACCCTACAACTGTACATGAAAAATGATGTGCTTTTTTCTTGGAGTCTGATTTTAAAATGCCAGGATCAGAACAGTACATCATTCAGAGTCACTGTAGGGGGATCCTTTGTCCTGTCTGTTTCCTTAATTTGTGGCAGTAAAATGTTTGGGAAAGAGATTTCTTGCATTCAAGGGTCCAACTCCAATGGGTGGCAATGACCCACAATGAGTAACAGTCTTGCACCTGAACATGTACATAACCAGGCATTAAGTATAATTTCTTTGGGTTATAATTAAGCAACAGCTACCAAAACAAATTGTATGCACTTCTAGTCTTGTTAATTGGTGGTGGTGGGAGGTTTGAATTTTTGCTTTTGGGGGGAGGTGGGAAGAGGGGGGTTTGCATAGATTGGAGAAAAGAGAGTTTGAGTTTATAATCAACTGAGGGTGATGATTCATCAGTCTGTATTTTGTTTTTTACAAAATGAGCATTTTTTTCCTCTTCTGCCACACTTCGACTGCAAGCCTAACATCACTTAGGGCAAAATCCAGAGTAACTACAGGGAGTCCTTGCTCCGGTGTAAGAACAATTTACTCAGGTTGCAATATAAATTTCCCATAGGTTTGCACAAGGTGGTGCAGTAATTATGGGTGCACGTAATGTCTCTTAGGTGCTCACATAATTACTTTGGATTTGGCTGTTACTTGGGAGTAAGTTCCATTGACTATAATGGGACTTACATCTGAGTAGACAGGGCTAGGATTGTAGCCTTAATTTCTTCTGTTTTGAACTATAATATTCCAAATTCCAGCTGTGTGAGGAAATAGGTGCTTATCGTCAACCAAGGTGACCATATGTCATCACCAAAAAGAGGACACAGGCTGCAATCCTGAAGAGCACTTGGGCTAGCCTATCTATCACTGGGCTGGCCAATTGCAAGATGGGACAACCTAGTTACACCAGAAAGGCTTGGGCCAGCGTAAGTCAACATGGGTTGGCCCAAAACAGATGGACCTGGACTAGCCTAGCTGTGCCATGACCTAGAACCGTGCAGTTAGGCTGTATCCAGAGCCTGTTTCCAGGGCAGACATACCCCCTCACAGCTCCTCAGAGTTAGAACACCTAAGGAGCTGGAATAAATCTGAGTAGACCCATAGGGGTCCATGATAAGCAAGAGTAAAAAATGGAAGTGCAAAAGTTTTGAGTCCTTGGCCAGCCTAACTGAAACCCCACTTCTCAGTCTTAGGATATGAACCAACTACAACATCCCACTAACCTCTGGATACAGCACAACTCTCCTTGCAGCCTTCCTCCACTACAGGTACTACAGTCTCAGGCTGCAGCTATTACTGGTTGTCTGGGTCTCCTGGGCTTCCTTATAAGACAGGCACCACAGCTATTCCTTGTTCAGTGTGATCTGAGTGGGGTCTCCTTGGGAGCAAGCCCTCCCCAGGTTTCCAGACTCTCTGGATGCAGCTCACCCTAGTTAGGGCAGTCCAGCTGGACCATTCTCACTGTGTTAACTCTGTTTGTGGTGTAGGACAAAATGTAGGACAAAATAAAAAGCTGCAAAACATATATATTTCATGTTTAGGGTGCAATCCTAACCAACTTTATGGCACATAACCAACTTTCCAGCAATGGCATAAGAACAATGCAACTCAGAGATAAGGGAACAAACATTGCCCTACTTTGAGAAGACCTCAGTGACTACCCCCCGCCCACTCCACCCCCACCTACAGGTTGCAACATGTGCCCCACTGGAACACCTATACCAATGCTGGAAAGTGTTTGGAAAGGACTGCACCCTTAAATTCTCAAACATTTAGTACTGGTACCCACTTTTTAGAATGAGAAACTGTTAGGACCTACTGGAAGTAGTCATGGCCAGAAGTGACATCATCAAGCCAGTATATGGGCACAATCCCAAGCATGTCTACTCAGAAGTAAATCCAATTGAGTTCAATGGATCTTATTCCCAGGAAAGTATCTTTAGGATTGCAACCCGAGGCAGCAGTCCTATCCACACTTTCCCAGGAATGAGTCTCATTTACTACTATTGTTAAAAGTATACATAGTATACATAGTAGCCTAAATATATAGTAGCCTGTTAAAGTTACAGATCTGTAATATTTCTCCATACAGCATGGTTGTATCAAGTCTAATATATTAAAAATAATAATGTTGAAATGAATGAGTACACAACTGAAATTGGTTTGCGGTTCACCTGGTGGGTCCTGACCCACCTTTTGAGAAACACTGTGGGCGTAACATTAATTACAATATATGCACCACTTAAATGCAGTGGCGTCACTAAATTGATCAAACCTATTTAATCTAATTTAATCTATTGTTTCCCTGCTGTCATAATAACACCTTGTTGACTCTGGCTGCAATCCTAAAGACACTTTCCTAAGAGTAAAACCCACTGAACACAATGGGGCTTACTTTTGAGTAGACATGGTTGGGATTGTGCTCTCTGTCTCATTGGTTGACTTAAAAAAATCCATTTTTTGTTACTTAGGCAATTGTGTTTTCCTTTATTGATTATTTGGCCATAACTTTTGAAATAGTACAGATTCCAGTTTTGTTTCTTCCATTGGATTCTGCATCAAATTACAAGCCAAATATATATATATATATATATATATATATATATATATATATATATATATATATATATATATATATATATATATAAAATTACAATAAAATTGTATATATACAATATTTTGTATATTTGTATACATACAATTTGTATATATACAATTGTATATATACAAAATTACAATAAAAATGTATATATAAACATGCTGATAATATTTCTAAAAGTCAGATAAGTGTTAGTTCCATTATAATCAGCAGGATAATATGAGCTAGGATTGCATCCTGATAGTCCAATTCTGTGCATGTCTACTCAGAAGTAAGTCCCGTAATAGATAATGAGGATTTCTCCAAGGTAGGTGTGGATAGAATTACAATTTCAGACTCCATTCCTATGCATGTCTGCTCAGAAGTAAGTCCCACTGTAGTAGATGGGGATTACTCCAAGGTAAGTGTGGCTAGGATGGCATTCCGAGAGCCCAATCCTGTGCACATCGACTCAGAATTAAGACTATTGAGGTTTAGGGTGCAATGCTAAAGACACTTTCTGGGAGTAAGATCCACTGAACACACTAGGGCTTACTTTTGAGTAGATATGGTTAGGATTGTGCTCTTAATTCAAGTGAAGCTGCATCCCGAGATCCCGATCCTGCGCATGTCTACTCAGAAGTAATCCCACTATAGTCAATAACTCTTACTCCCAGGAAAATGTGGCTAGGATTGCATCCCGAGATCACGATCCTGTGCATGTCTACTCACAAGCAATCCCATTATAGTCAATAGTGCTTTCTCCCAGGAAAATGTGGCTAGGATTGCATCCCGAGATCCTGATCCTGTGCATGTCTACTTACAAGCAATCCCATTATAGTCAATAGTGCTTTCTCCCAGGAAATTCTGGCTTGGATTGCATCCTGAGATCCCGATCCTGTGCATGTCTACTCAGAAACAAGTCCTATGAGAGTCAGTGGTACTTGCTCCCAGGAAAGCATGGCTAGGGTTGTTGGGAATCATTGCATCCAGTCCTGGTGGGGGGATCTGGATATGGACCCCCTAGAGACCCCTGCCTCTGGCATCCCTTTGCAAGTAGTGCCCTCAGTTGGGGGGGTAGAGGGAGGGAGGGGGCTGCCTCTATCACTCCCCCCATTTGAAGGTCACCTCCTTCTTGGCAACCCCAGAGAGGGGTGGGGGTGGGGGTGGGTGGGGGTGGGGGTGGGGGTGGGAAAAGCTCAGCATCCTCTCCCCTCCCCCAGATCTGGAACATCCAAGTCAGGGAGGGGGGAATTCCCCCCCCCACAAGCAGTGCCAGCATCTTCCAGAGGGGCGCACAGCGCAGACGGGAGAGAAGCTCCATCCCTGCGCCACCGGGTGGGCATCTCTGCCTCCCCACCAGGTGTGGGTAGCAGGCTGGGGCTGTGCTGCAGGTGAGAGGGGGGCAGCTCCTCCCTCTCCCCCTGCCCCCCCGATCTCCTTCCTAAAGGTCTCACCCCCACTTCAGATCCCCTTACTAAAGGTGCCAATTTGGTGCCCCCTCCCTTGAGCATCTTGGGACAACCCCCAGCAGGGATCTTTTTTGGGGAGGGTCGCACTGATGGTGCCAGCCTGGGAAAGTTGAGCATCGCTTGGTGACTGCCTGGCACCCACCCACCTACCCACCAGCAGAAGGAGGATCAGAAGCTTCCTTCCAGGAGAGGGCATCTCAAGAAGACCCCCACCCAATTGGATCTCCCCCACCCCAGAAGCTGGACAGGACCAGAAGAGAGCCCAGGAGTGCCTCTGTATGGTAAGTGAATGGAGGGTCTCCCCCCTGGTTTGGGAGAGGGGACTCCACTAGCTCCCTGTGATCCCCCCAATCAGGAGTAGGGGGATGGTCCCCCCGATGGACCAATAGCCAGCGTGGATTGGGTTCCTCCCACTCAGCAGGTGTGAACCCTGGCCAGGTGGGGTGCCACAAGGGGGAGCCCTCTCTCTACAGGTGGGGGAAGGGCATCTCCCTCCCCCACCTCTGGACTGGGGGAAAAGGGGGAACAGTCTCTCCCCAGCTTTGGGGTATCCCCCCACTTCAGGACCAGAGGTACCACTGGGGGAAAGGGGCAGTCCCTTCCCCCCCCCCACATCTGGGTAGGGATGCCACTTGGGGGAAGGGGCATCTCTCTCCCCAAATCTCTGGGCCAGGGGTGTCAATTGGGGGAAAGGGGCAGCCCTTCCACTTCTGGGTCAGCCCCCTCCCCCACCTCTGGACTGGGGGTGCCACTTGGGGGAAAAGGGACAGCTCTTTCCCCTCACTCCTGGGGCAGCCCTCTCTCATCACCTCTGGGTGCAGCCCCCTCCCCTCACTTCTGCAACTCAGGTGCCATGGAGGGGGGAGGGAAATGGGGCAACTCCCTCCCTTACCTCTGGATCAGGAATGCCACTTGGGAGATGAAAAGGGCATCCCCCTCTGTGGGCAGCCCCCTACCCCCACCTCAGTGTCAGGGGGTGACTAAGCTTTCAGGATGGCTCTAGAGGGTTACCTGGTGTGGTCAATGTGCATGGGTTCCTGGCAGGTCTGGTTTGGTGTGGGGCATTCCTGGCTTTGGCAGATCTGATGTGCCCCTTGACTTCTGCCCTTGGAACTGCTCTTCCCCAGCCTCAGACCACACCTAGTGGCATAGCTGGAGGGGTTGGAGCAGTCAGTCTTAGAGGGAGCTTCTCCACTGTCTGCAAGAGTCACCACTCATTCCAGGTGGGGTGGAAATGGGACCATTTCCCCCAACCCTGCCTGGAATAGCTCAGAGGGGCAGGGGCCCCTTGAACTCCTCAAGGAGGCTCCCTGCACAACTGACTGCTCCCCCCCCCAGCTACGCCACTGACCACACTCTTCTGTATGGGATTTGTCCCCAAAAATCTTACAGCATCCTGGGGGTGAATTAAATTCTTTATGGTATTTTTGCCCCAAAGATGTGGGGAGATATTTTTTTGTGGTGTGTGCCTTTGTGGTTGTTTTGAGACATGTTCTCAGTTAGCATGTGCAAAGATGAAGAGGGGGATTGTGAACCAAGAGTCCACATGGCTGTGAATTATGGAAACTCCCTGCCATTGGAAGACTCTCTGTTCATGATCAATTTCTTTTTGGTGGCCAAAGCTGATTGGAACAGGAGTTATGGCAAAAGAACATCTAAAGATGGTCCTCCACCATGCTGGAAGCCCAGATCCAAATGGCTTCCAATCCCTTAGGTAACAATAAAAAAATTCCCAGTTCACTAGAGTTCCCCATGTGAACCTCCCATGTCACCTATTCAAGACTAAGTGCCTGAACCTATCCAAATTTCCACCCCAAGTCAGCCCTGTGGTAAGGGGACCCCATACCTTGAGAAAACCCCAGTGGTGCCCCTCCACATGATGTAGCTCACATCCCACAGGCACAAATGTACCAGCACTGGAAAACTGTATCTGAAGGCTACAATCCTACCCACACTTAGGAGTAAGCACATTGACTATAATGGGTTTCATGTCTGAGTAGACATGCATAGGATTGGCCACTAGATCTGTTAGTCTTTAAGATTTCACAAAGTCCTTTGTTTTCTTGGTTGCAACCAGAAAGCACAGCTGATCCTTTGACTCCACTTTGCTTAGATTATTTACTGAGTTCCTGGTGAACCCTGACTCATTCAAAGCCCAATCCTATGCCTATCTACTTAGAAACAAGTCCCACTGCAGTCAATGGTGCTTACTCCCAGGGAAGTGTGAATAGGATTACAGCCTTAGGCTACAATGCTAAAGACAGTTTCCTGGGTATTTAAGATCCATTAAAAACAATGGGGCTTACTTTGGAGTAGACATGGTTAGGATTGTGCTCTTATTCTGTTTCCTTAGAGAGGGCACCTTTTGGTACTTTGAGATTAAGGCAGCAATCCTAAAAATACTTTCCTGGGAGTAAGACCCATTGAACTCAATAAGGCTTACTTTTGAGTAGACATGGTTAGGATTGTGTTCTAAGTTTGCGTGTTGGCACAATTTTGCCAAGACTTAGGCTGCAATCCTAAAGACACTTTCCTGAGAGTAAGACCCATTGAACACAATGGAGCTTACTTTTGAGTAGACATGGTTAGGATTGTGCTCTAAGATATCTTTTTACTGCTCATACTTTTTTGGGGGGGGGAACTACTAATGGGTCCTTGTTTGCTGTAACCCCTTAAAAATAGATTAAAAGGCAGGGTTTGGAGGCACCTGGAAAACCAACCAACCTATTTCAGCATGAGTTTTTTGAGTGTCCATTTTTAATTTTGTCACCACAGGTAACCCTCTTAAACTGTAAATAAGGGCGCAATCCAGAGTAACTACAGGGAGTCCTTGCTCCGGTGTAAGAACAATTTACTCTGGATTGCAGTATGAATTTCCCATAAGTTTTCAGTAGGTGGTGCAGTAACTATGGGTACATGTAATGTCTCTTAATGTGCTCTTGTAGTTACTCTGGATTGTAAGTATAGTATATTTATATCGTGGTTTTCCAGCAAGTGGGTAGCAAGCAAGAATATATTTTTGGGTATGTCTAGATTTGAGGCTCAGGGAGAACAGATGCCATTTTCTGCTTGAAATCCTATATCTGAGTGGGCTATTTGCATGACTTAGGTATGGGACAACAAAGAAGGACATACAGAAGTGAGAGAGGAAATGTTTAAATGCCTGCTGTAATATAATTGTAAAGAAATATGCTATACCGAGATCTGAATGAAATGCACTGTACAGTTTATAAATATTATAAACTATTATAAATATCTGCCTCCAGAAGTGAGCTTAGCTTCCCAACACGCATGTGTTAAACTTGGAAGGAAAAGATTTAGCAAAAAATATATATTGCTTACAAAGTGTCTTGATCTGGAGGGATTTGTATGCCTGTGAGACACATTCTATATTTCTTAAAATAAAGCTACTCAGAAGAAATTTTACCCAGAGTGTGCAACTGATGATACCGGCTTTCCTTACAAACCCTTCCCCTGAAAACCTTTAATATATACTACCCTCGTAGACCATTTTTCATCTTGTTCCTATGTACCTCTCGACCATTTTTCTATATATGTTCACATTACAGCCTGAAATGATACTATATAAACCACAGATTACAATTTAACCCAGGTTCACTTATTTGGCAGGGAGACATGAGTTTGGCTGTGTGACAAATGATACATTTGTAATATATATATATTTAAAAGGTGGAAAAATCCTTTGTAGAAGCAAATCCTGGAGGAAGGTGTGATCTTGCTGTCGTTCAGAGTTGCTGCAACTCATGAGACATAAATTTTGACCTTTTAAAAAAAAGGATTCAAACATGTTAAGTAGGGAACTTGTCAGATTTAAAATTGTATGGTTCTATTTTTGGTTTGCAGACAGAGTTTGTACACTACTATTTCCCATGAATATTGGTGGGAAAGGTAAGTATAGCATCAGAACTAGCGGAGAGAATTTGAAAAGGCTTAACTTTGCACCAAATGGTGCCCAAAGTTTTCCAATCTCTATTAATCACAAAATAATATTTTTATTTTGTGGTATTATAGCTGATGCTAAATACTGGGTATATCTACTCTTTATAGGAAAGATAATAATAAACAAGAATTTGGTGTTCTGGTCTCATGATCTTTTAAAAGCTATGTCCAACCTGCTGAGGATGGCCATAAAGCACAATTGTAGTTGACTCTGGAGGATTGTCTTCAGCATACGTGTTTGGAAATGCATAGGTTTGTGCATAGATTACCAGAATGATGACTATAGGTTACACAGTGGTTAACATAATTAGAACTACTTGATCAGGACAACCTGCGGGGGACATCTTCACCTAAATCACACAGGCCCTGCCAGCCTGTTTCAGCAGTGGTGAAAGATGATGGGACAGGGTGATCTGGAAATTTCCAGATTTGTCCACCTTTTTGGTGTCCTATCTTGGTGTCCTCCAAAAGAGCTTTATTGTCCTCCATTCTGGCTTCATTTTGGAACTGTGCAAGGGTGTACAGTACCCCATCATGTCGTATGTCGTAGGATTTGTATTGGAGAGCAGAATCCAATGCAAAAATCCATTTTGAAATACCTCCCTTCTAGCAAAAGTTATGGCCATAAAACGAAAAATCAAAAATATGCATTGAGCTCTATGGGAAAGTGAAAGTGACTAATATCGCGCTTTACTTGTGAGTAGGCAAATTTGCCATTGTCTGCTGGAAATGCCAAGCAGAGAGGAATCCAAACCTTGTCCTCCTTTTGAGGTTTGGGCATCTGGTCACCCTAGGCTGAAGGGGGAATCCTAACCAATTTAGGCCAGGGTAAGCCCCCATCTTCTGTTCCCACAGTGGCATGGCGCATGTCTCTGCACTGGCTGAACCCCACCCAGGCGTGACGCAGCTTATGGCATTCTTGTGACACCCCCAGGCCAAAGTGGGACTTGTTCTGGGACTTGTGCCGGACTATTCAGTGCTCAGAATTGTGCTGTGGGTATAGCAAAGAATGCAATAATAAGATTAGCTGTAGTAAAGGGAAGCAAGACCATAATTTACACAACTTGGGGGGGAGAAGGATTGTTTCTGTTCTCAAAAACACCAGTGCAGGGCTGGTGTGCAGTGTTTAATTCCGAGACAGAGAAATGCTTGCTATAGACACGGCAAGAAAACATAGATCCTTAAATAAATGCCTTCATTTTAACTGTGTAGGAACAGTCAGGTGTTGTCCATCAGTGAGGATAGTACGATAGACACTGTGTGCATTCGCAGAGGTCCTTAACCATTGCCTTAAGCAGAAAGTGCAGCCAAAATGTATTTATTTACAACTTTCCCTGCAGCTTTTCTTATAAAGTGGCTCACAATAGATAATAAACACTTTGACCCTACAATCCAGAGTAACTACGGGAAGATGGAAGAGGTACTTACTCTGGATTGCTCTATGCATTTCCCATAGATTTCCCATTGGTGGCATAGGTTTCCCACTACGTCATAGGTTTCCCATAGGTTTCCTAATATGGGCACAATCCAGAGTAACTACGGGGAGTCCTTGCTCTGGTGTAAGAACAATTTACTCTGGACTGCAACATGAATTGCCCATAGGTTTTCACTAGGTGGTGCAGTAACTACAGGTACACATAATGTCTCTTATGTGCTCCCATAGTTACTCTGGATTGTAGGGAAAGTCAGTGTAAAAGGTCTGGACTGTAGCCGTAGCCTTCCAGATCATGCTCAGTGGGAGCTGTTATTGGTTCACTTCCTATAAGTTTTTCTTCAGTGGCTTTGCTGTCACCTTCATTTGTTTCTGCTTTGACTATCAACCTGTGTATGAGACAACCTGCTGGAATGGACTGGTGCTAAATGGGTTAATTTCCAAGTAAGACAAGAGTGTAACTTGCCATTTTTTTCCATTTAAGTTTCTAAAGACTTAAGTTTAAGTTTCCATTTAAGTTTCTGTCTCCTAAAGTCTTCGAAGTGGCATTTTAGATTGACACGGGAAATAAATTGGCAAACCAGTCAATTTTTGTTCAATGTGCAATTAAACCAGTGATTTTCAGTGTGGGGTTGGGACCCCCTTGGGGGATCATGACTTCATTTCAGGGGAGTCATGATAAACTGGGTGCCACCATCTTGGAATCTGTCACTGGGCACCACCATCTTGGAATGAGGCACTCAGGCTGCTTTCCTGGGAGTAAGACCAATATCCTAAAGTGAAATTAAGCCCCTTGCTCTGGAGCAGTTAAGATGACTTTCCATAAGATAACACTAGAGGGTGATGTAACTGCGTGGACCCGTAACTGCTATGGATTTTGCCCTAAGTCTCATTGAACATACTGGGACTTACTTATGAGTAGATAGGGAGGAGCTCTGAGCATCACAGTGATGTCACTTTGTTTGATGTTACTTCCAGCCATGACGTCACTTCATGTCCCAAACTAATTATCATTCTCAGAAAGGGATCCCAAGCTGAAATCAACAAGAACCACTGAAATAATCATTGGGATTCAATACTGCAGGTGGTGGCTGGTGATGGGCATGGTTGAAATGGCTTTTTAAAGGGGTCTAGATAAAAGTCATGCTGTACCATAAAGCATCCTTCATATTAAGCAACAAGAAGGGCAAAATACGAGATTTAGGGCAAAATCCATAGCACTTACGGGTCCACGCAATTATGTCACCCTCTAGTGACTATCTTAAGAAAGTCATCTTAACTGCTCTGGAGCAAGGGGCTTAGGGCGCAATCCCGAGTAACTACGGGGAGTCCTTCCTCCGGTGTAAGAACAATTTGCTCTGGATTGCACTATGAATTTTCCATATGTTTTCGCTAGTTGGTGCAGTAACTATGGGTGCACATAATGTCTCTCACATGCTCCCGTAGTTATTCTGGATTGTAGGGCTTATTTTACTTTAGGATACGGGTCTTAGACCCAGAGGCAATAATAAAGATATATTGCAACAACGCCAAATAAGATGAGAAGAGGCCGCTAGAGTCAGAAGTTTGTATCTCTGTCAACACTAGAGGAGGAAGAGGATGAAGAGTCATGGATGACGTGTTCAGCGGTTTATCTCATGGAGTCTCCATACTGGATGTCTAAAAGGCATATGCCACAAACTTTTATCATATGGTCATTGTGGATACATCTATCCAGGACAGTGTTTAAAATAACTTGATCTGATCCATCAAGGCTCTGCTTGACCATATAATATATTTACTGCACTTAGCAAACAAGGCTGTAGCAAAAATATTTGATTTTATTTTGCATTCCTCTTTCGTCGTGCCTGCATTTTTCAGAAAATAAATGCCATTCTATGAACAGAATGCATGCATGTATTTGCCTTCCCTGGGTCAATGTATTACCTTTCCAGCTCTAATGGGTCTACGATTGCAGCTTATGGTGATAAGGCCATTTTGATTGGATCTTGTAAGTTGATGTGTCGAATAATGAATTTATTCCAAAAGGAAACTGTATTTGACACTAGAAAATACTTCTGGGACTCTGGGATTTCACACTGATGCATAGCAGGAGTGCTGAAGTGCATATAAAGATTTTGAAGGGTATGGAAATAAGCGGCTGGCTTTGACGTGTGGCATGGATTTAAGTGAAACGGGCAGCATTCATTGCCAGGAGGTACAGAGAATAACATCAAAAATTATGTCATGAAAACATGATTTCTCTGCCCACGGAGATCTTATTTAAGTGAGAACTCTAATACATATGGATGTTCTTCAGGGTGGTACAACAGATGACGTTCCTCTTATAATAAATTTGCAGGGGATACTCAGAATGCAATCCTGACTTTCGCAGGCTGGCACAACCTCTTTTGGACCCAGTGCAAGGGATGGTGATGCTGCTGCACTACTTCAGGAAAGGGGAAGCTTTCCCCCTTCCTTGGAGTAGGGATGCAGCAGCCCCAATGGGTTTACTTGGATCTAGCCACTTTTGGACATGCCCTAGATCAGAGCAGCAACCTCTGGCGACCCAGAGACACAGGCTTGGATTAGGCATAACTGGCACACAGGTACCCTACTTGCCACTCTCTGGCTGTCTGCCCTAGGATCACCACCTTGTCTCCCCTCACCTTGGAACAATCCTCTTGGTTTCTCCCCACCCTCTCCACACCCTCTACAGGTTCTTGCACTGGCCGGGAATGGCCAGGGCAACTCACCCTACACATGGTAGTGTGAGGAGGCACATGGTGGGTGGTTCATGTGTGCCGTCTTAAACCCCTTGGAGTGGTGAATACACAATTTCAAACATAGATATACCTGAAACAAGTCATACAATGCTCAGAGTGCTTGGCTAGGTGAGGGTTTAGGCCTTGGTGCAGTCTGAGCACAGAAAGGCAGTGCATAGTGAAGATGCTTGTTATGTATTGCAGTGGTTCCCAAAGTTACTTTGGTCATGGTGCCCTGCAGCATCCTCAGCCAGCTTCCATCAACTCATGAAATCTTGCAAGATGATGGCACCCAAATAATACTTGGGTACCACTATCTTGCATCTCACTAGATTTCAGAGATCGAAGATGGTAGCGCCAGCAAGGAAAGGCCAACATAGGAATGCTTCATCGTCCCTGTGAGTGTGCTGCAACACATTTTAAGTGGTCACAGTGCACATTTATGGAACTCATAGCCTAGAGCAGGGGTCTCCAAACCCTGGCCCGGGGGCCAGATGCGGTCCCCCAGTGACCTCAAACCCTGCCCCCCAACAATCCCCCATTTTCCTTTAGCCTTTGGTCCCAAAGAGACTTGCTGGGGCCTTTGCCACCCCATCGTGCCTTCTGTGCTCTCCTCCTCCTCCTCTTCCTCCCCAGAGTTCTGCAAAATGTGTGTGCTTGAAGGGCACATTCTTCCTATTCCTGAGCAGTTATATCTGAGGGGCTGCAATCTTATCCACACTTTCCTAGGAGTACGCTCCATTGATTATAATGGGGCTTACTTTAGAGTAGACATAAACAGGATAGGGCTTTGAGGGTGATTCAGCGTCATTCTGTCTCAGAGTCAGATAACTTGTGTCTCCATATGTTTCTGGCTTTCTCTGTATGTTTTTGTTCTGGTCGGGACATAGGTAGGTTCATAGTTCTTGTGTGTTTTGCCTGTATTAAACTTTTCATATCTATTTCTATTATAAATAGTATATGAGTAAGTTAAGTAAAATACATCCATATAAATTCTGTCTCAAATGCATTAATTTCTGTAAGTTTATGTAGACTTATTCATATTAGAAATGCAAATTAATTCATTCCCTCCTGTCGGCCCTTGACACAGTGTCAGAGAGATGATGTGGCCCTTCTGCCAAAAAGTTTGGAGGCCCCTGGCCTAAAGCATGGTGTCAAGGAACATGACATGATGAGCCCAAGTTCCTATGGGTTTGATGCATAACCAGGAGATCAGCTGGCCGATATAGATGACTCATAAGGTGAGTTTTACAGATTTATGGAGGAAAAGTCCATCACAGGTTACAAGCCATGACGGGTATGTGCAACCTAGTGGTGTTAGAAGTAGGCTACCTCTGAATGCAGGAATGCAAGGGAGGACACCATGATGCATGTCTCTTGTGATCTTGTGTGCTCCTAGAGCCATCTGGTGGGCCACTGTGAGATGCAGGAACCTGGCCTAGATGGAACCTTGGCCTGATTCAGCAGGACTCATAGGTTCTTAAGAAAGGGAATGCTGAAAGGCAGGATATAAATTCAGAGCCCAATCCTATGCGTGTCTACTCAGAAGTACAGTGTGTCACATAATTGTCAATGGAGCTTACTCCAAGGAAAGTGTGGATAGGATTAACTGTCCTTCACGGCGCAATCCCATCCATTGATAGATTGAGGGTGCAATCCTATCCATGTCTATTCTGCTCTGATCGAACCTGTTTCTGGGCATACATATTGGAATTCAGAGTAAATTGTTCTTACACCGGAGCAAGGACTCCCCGTAGTTACTCTGGATTTCACCCTTAGTTTCTGACATGATGTGCTTGATCATTTCGTTGTCCAGTGGGGGTCAAGTCATTATTCAGAAACTCTGGTTTGGGGGTCTGCCAATCTGCTTCATCTTTCTTGAGGTCAACCTTGTGTTTGTGTATGTGTGGAAAGGTATGTGTGTGGGAGACCTTGGGGACAGTGGGGGGATAAGAGAGGGCCTAGGAGGGTTGGGGGCATGGTAATCATATGTCCTATTTTTCCAGGACATGCCCTCTTTTTTAGCATTGTGTCCTGGATTGAGAGTAGCAAGTTTGATAGGGGGTCCCGAACACATTCCAAAGTTTGAAAGGGGGTCCGCAGCTGAAATGCCCAAAGACCACTGTTCGAATTGTTATTATGGCTACTCCACATAGACTTTCGGTCTGGTATTAAAAGTTTTTTTTCCCCCAGAAAACTAGTAGAGTGCTTGAACCTTAAAGTCTCTCCCTGTTTGTTAATGACAGTGATGATGGATCTTAATACTGCTGTGAAATTTACATGCTTGAAATATTATTCTGCTATATTCTATTAAATATATTAGTACACCATTTGGTTCAGAATATTTTTTCTTGGTTTCCTCCTCTAAATGTAGGTGCGTGCATCTAGTGGTTAGGTGCACCCTATGGAGCGAAAAATACAGTATGCACAAAGTGATATTAATTTGGTGTTTAGGAAATTATTATGGGAAGATGAAGATGAGAAAATGAGTTAAGAACTTGAATGTACCCCTCTCTTTAAAAAATAAAAACTGGGGGGGGGGGAACCAGATCTACACAATGGTGGATTTTGGGATGTGGTTATTCTTAGTGTAACAACATCTTGCTTTAGATCAGCGTTTCTCAAAGTGGGGGTCGGGACCCCTTTGGAGGTCGCCTAGAGCTTTCCTGGGGGTTGCCTAAAGACCCCTGGTGTAGGGGGCCAGGTCAGGTTTGCCAGACCTCTGGCTGTAGCTGCATGCACACTGGGGCTGACTGACAGCCTCAGGGCCCAATCCTATGCATGCCTACTCTGAAATAAATCCCATTATAGTCAGGGGGGCCTTTACTCCCATGGGGGGAGTAAAGGGGGGCCTTTATTCCCATGCAAATGTGGATAGGATTGCAGCCTCAGGGCCCAATCCTATGCATGCCTACTCTGAAATAAATCCCATTGTGTTCAATGTGTGCATAGAACATACATTTCATTTGTAACAATGAAAATACATCCTGCATATCGGATACTTACATTACAGTTCATAACAGTAGCAAAATTACAGTTATAAAGCTGCAACAAAAATAATTTTATGGTTCGGGGTCCCTACAACATGAGGAACGTATAAAGGGGTCATGGCGTTAGGAAGATTGAGAACCACTGCTTTAGATGAAGGGATCCTGCCCCACTGTATAAGAACTTGTGCATTTGTTCACAAGTGCATGAACGTGTGCACTTGTGATAACACTTGTAACACTGAAATAACTCATGAACCAGAAATTGAAAGGCTGCATTGCAAAGGTTATACACAGGTGGCCAGAACTGAAATTGTACATTCAACCTTGAACTTCCCATTTACTGCTCCCCGTGGTCTGCCGAGGCTGGCATTTTATTCAAACCCAGAGAACATAGAAGTTAAATTTCACCCTCTCCTTTTTAATTCACATCTATGTCATTTTTTTTTCCTGTGAGTAGTACTGATGTTGGAGAAAAGAAACTAGATGGTACAGAGAAGATTTATTTTTCAAATAAGCATAGTCAAGGAAGATAAATATTACTTCTATTAACTGATATACCATAGTTTAAGAAAGCCACCTTATGGCTTTAATACAAAGCAGAATTAAGGAATTCTGCTTTTAATACAAAATATTCTCCCAGTCTTTCACACTTAGGGCTCATTTTTTATTCTGGTTTTAAACTGGTTGTTCAATCAATGCTTATGCTCCAAAAAGATGCCTGATTTTTTCATCAGAATTTGTTTATGGAGTATGGCTACAATGCAGAGTAACTATGGGACCTTTTACACAGACGCAGTTCTGGTGCCACCTATGGGAAACCTATGGGAAATGCATAGAGCAGTCCAGAGTGAATCCCAAATCCAGAGTAACTACGGGAGCACATAAGAGATTTTATGTGCACCCGTAGTTACTGCACCACCTAGTGAAAACCTATGGGAAATTCATATTGGAATCCAGAGTAAGTTGTTCTTACACCAGAGCAAGGACTCCCCGTACTTACTCTGGATTTTGCCGTAAGTGCCTCTTACACCTTCCCATAGTTTCTTGGATTGTAGGGTATGTCTCTACAGAATTCAAACCCAGATTTTCAGTGTTAGGTTTGGAAGGGTCCTTGGAGATCATTTGAACCATCTCCAGCTTAGTGGTGGCACCTGCTGTGATGTCCCCAACAGTAGATATCCAGCCTATGCTGAAAATCTCCAAAAAGGGAGAGCCCACAACTACACATGGCACACTGAACAACTCCTTTCATTGGAAATCCGTCCACTTTTGTGTCCCAAACCTGAATCTCTGCAGTTTCAATCCTTTGATTCTAGCCCTACCCTTGGGAGAGTAAATCCTTCTGTTTGACAGCCTTTCAGATACTGTGAGACAGCTGTCGCATCTTCCTATAACAACCTTTTCTTAGGGTAAGCATACCATATTCTTATAAGTGTTCCTTATAGGATCTGGTTTCCAGGCCTTCGCTATCTTTATTGCCCTCCTCTGAACCTGCTGATTAATGTCCTGAAAATGTGCTACCCAGAACTGGATGCAGTAGTCCAAGTGAGATCTGACCCGTGCAATGTAAATTGAGTTAGGGCACAATCCAGAGTAACTACAGGAGCACATAAGAGACATTACATAGTTACTGCACCACCTAATGAAAACCTATGGGAAATTCATATTGGAATCCAGAGTAAGTTGTTCTTACTCCGGAGCAAGGACTCCCCGTAGTTACTCTGGATTTCACCCATAGTTTGCTTTTTGTAGCCCAACTCCCTTGTCTCTTTTAATACATGCCAGCATTGTCTTCAAGTTAGTATTATTATTTTATCACAGAACTATTTTTTCCTGCATCGCAAGTCTAGTGGTGAAATCTTGACAACTATAGGAGCAGATGCACAATGCTCAAATTTGTCACTGTAGCATAAATTATGTGATTGGGCAGAGCTAGGTAATATTGGTTGCAATCCTACTTTCCTGGGGGTAAGACCCATTGAGCGCAGTGGGGCTGACTTTTGAGTAGACATGGTTAGGATTGTGCTCAACGTCCTTTATCATAACCCCAAATGTATGAAGCTACCTTATCTGACTGGTAGTTGTTAGGCTGACATTAACTCCATCCAGCAGTGGTTCTCAAATGTTTTAGCAAGAGAGCCCTTTTTTAAAAATGGCACTTAATAAGGGTCCACCTATGCTGCAATCCTACTTTCCTGGGAGTAAGGAAAACACTTTCCTGGGAGTAAGACCCACTAATCACAATGGGGCTTACTTTTGAGTAGACATGATTAGGATTGTCCTCCTAAGTTTATAAGACTCAGGTATGCAATCCTAATAAATCTAGGCCAATTTAGCCATTCCTGGACCATCTCGAACAGTATTTTCTGAACCTGCCATGGCAGGTCCTAACCATGTCTACTCGAAAGCAAGCCCCATTGTGTTCAGTGGCTCTTTCTCCCAGAAAAGTGTCTTTAAGATTGCAGCCAGAGGCTTTTGCCAAATATACCTGAAGATGCTGCTGGAGCCTGAACAAGCAACTTGGAGCAAAAGAAGAAAGTGTGGAGAGAGGCCAGCTAATCCTTTGCCTTTCTGGTCCTGGTTTTAAAATCTGTCCCTCCAGGTTTTTTTCAACCTGTGTGGGAAACTGTGATGGAAATACAGTGGCGCCTCACGTAACAGAATTGATTCGTTCCGGAGGCAGTTTCTTTACGTGAAACTTTCTTTACGTGAAGCGGATTTTCCCATAGGAAATAATGGAAACTCAGATGATTGGTTCCACAACCCCAAAAATATTCATATAAAAATATTAACTGGATGTAAAAACGATGACAGAACACTGGGAATGAATTCAAAACATGCATTCAATGTGCATGATCTTATGAAGTCTACTTAGGCTGCAGTCCTAAAGACACTTTCCTGGGAGTAAGACCCATTTAACACAATGGGGCTTACTTCTGGGTAGACATGTTTAGGAGGCTGCAATCCAAGACACCTTCAAAGTGTCTCCCCACTTTCTCCTTCTCTCCATCCTGAGCCTCTCTCTCCCCTGCTCCCTTCTGGCCAACCCTGAGCTGCTTCCCTCTTCTCCGCTGCTCTTCTCTCCCTCCGGCCACAGGAGGAACAGCATGGAAGTGTTGCTTTCACTATGGGCAGGTGCGCTAGGCAGCCCTGACGCTTTTAAAACAGGCTGCCGGCCAGCGCGTCTGCCCCAACAGCCGATGAATGTGTTCTTTATGTGAAGCACTTTCTTTACGTGAAGCAGAATCCCGGAGAAATTTTTGTTTGTTACGTGAAACATACTTTACGTGAGGCGTTCTTTACATGAGGCGCCACTGTAGTTGAATTCATATCTCTTGTCCCCATTTGGACGAAAGGGCAGTTGAGCTGAGAACAGAACCAAAGGGGAACAAACTCTTTCGGCTCCTGTCTATACTGGTTTCTGCTTTGAGTTTTAGGTTCTAAGTTAAAGTTTAAAAAATTAGAGGAAAACATCTGCAGGATGATACGGAAAAGTTTGCGACCACACAAAATGGAGAACAGAGTGTTTGTACCTTTAACCATTGCATAGAAGAGAGAATTTAGGCAGGTACTGCTTTTTAAACCCCTCCATGATGAGCTGAACCTGTCTTATATGGAATGCTTAAAGGTAAAGGCATTCTATATGGTCACCCTGCATGACCCTAAATTTTCTTTTTCATGTTGTTGTTTTTTCGGTTCAAGCCTCCTTTGGAGACAAGATGATTATTTTAAATGGCATCCATCAATTAGCTATTTGCCCTGTATGGTAATTATAAATTTATATTTATATAATATTTTTAATAAATTTATATAAAAAATTTATTTATTATAAATAATCTTTCTACATAAAAAGCCTTCTGTGTGAAGCATCCACATCTTCCTTGTCAAGCCGGCTGAAGGTTCTTTTCCAATGATCTTCTAGGGCAGAGAAAGCTGAAGTTTGAGCTCCGACTGTTAACGTTCCCACGTTTTACTAACAAATGTTGTTATATCGTTGTTGTATATGTTGTTATATCGTTACCTCCACAAGTGACAACTGTGGGAAGTTACGAGTATTTATAGATTGCTTTTCAACAAAATGTATTTCGTAAAGGAGTTAATCGAACAAAATGCTTTTTCCTTCCTTGCAGGGCAACGAGGAGCAAGTATTTACATCATAAAAAAATAAAACAGGAAAGAGCTTTTTAAAAACCCGTAGCCTTTTGAGCACCATAGCTCTGACCTGAATTGGGTCTCCCTGCAAATGTTGTATTTTATTTTTAAAGTGATTGTTCCTGGTTTCAGGCAATTATGTTTACTATAAATGGCGATGTTTTGTTTGGTTTTATAGGGTTTTTTTTTGTTTTTTTCCAAAATTGACTGTGCTGCACACAGTGTCTTACCTAAGGTAACAGATGCAAGTACCCCTGGGTGCTGTTTGCAAAAGATGGATGTGAAAATATATAGGTAAGCATATTTTTTGTAAGCAGGCATGGCCTGGAATTTAATTGAGGATATTTAGTTCCTTGCTGACCTCCTGATCTTTAATAACACATCTTAAGAGTTCTGACTGCAATTTCTTTCCCCAGTTCTATATGGTAACTAGGTGCACCTCTGGCCTATATCTGAGATGTGTTAGCGAAGGAAAATGTCACCAGAATACTGTCTGTCTGCTGCAGTCAGCTTTCGGTTTCAAAAGCAAAAATCATAAACGTATACATGCTCTGACAGATGTGACAGTATTTCTGTAGGATGTGGATGAGAGTTTTTTAATGTATAGAATTGTTACAAGAACAAACAAAAACCCAGAGCATCCATAAAGAACTGTATAAGGGCACTTGGGTTCCGCTATCTATCACCAGGCTTACCAACTGCAAGATGGGACACCCTAGTTACTCTGGAAGAGGCTTGGGGCAGCCTAAGGCAACACAGGGTGCCCCAAAACAGGTGGATCTGGACTGCCCTAACTGGGCCAGCCTCGGCAGTTCAGGAGGGGCATATTGAGGGCATGTTGAACATTGCCAAGGGCAGAGCAGTTACTCAGTATGCAGAGCCTGTTTCCAGGGCAGAAATGTCCTTGTCCAGCTCCTCAGAGTTATACCACCTCAGGAGCAGGTAGAGTAATGAGTAGACCCATAGGGGTCCATGATAAGGCAGAGTAAGAATGACAGTGTTGACCAAAAATCTGAGTTCTTGGCCATCCTAGGTGCAACCCCTGCCTCTCAACCTTAGGATATGGCACAACTACAGCAGCCACTCACCTGGGGATCCAGTAGGCCACTCCAAGAAGCCCCTTGTCTTCACTGGAGACTGTCCTGGCATCTCATCAGGGACTCCTTCTAAGGCAGGCACCACAGCTGTTCCTTGATCAGTGTGATCTGACAGGGGTCTCCTCAGGAGCAAGCCCTCCCCAGGTGTCACTGACTTGTTGCCTACTAAGCATGCTCTGGAATAGGGAGGTCAACCCAGGCTTCCCGAACCTGGATGCGGTATAACTTTCTGCTCTGGATACAAAATAGTTGGGGCAGCTCAGCTAGGGCACTCCACACTGCCCTCACTCTGGATTGTGCCCAAAGGCGGCCATCCTAAAGACACTTTCCTGGGAGTAAGAACCATTGAACACAGTGGGGCTTATTTCTGAGTAGACATGGTTAGGACTGTATTCTAAATTTTAAAAAAAGTTTGTAATTAAATTCCCAACAGTTTTATAGCTCCCTGAATATAGAACTTGAAAAAATAACAAAACAATAAGATACAAGACTGAAATGAGTTTGGCATTATTAGATAATGTTAATTAATACTTTACAGCAGTTGTCTACAAACTTTTCAGAGGCCCTAGAGGCTGCCATATGATTTAGAAATGCCATAGACCAGTGAGTTTTATCCTATATTGTTTTTATCCTATATTTTGGAAAAGTACATCTGTTTTTTTTTCCTTTAATTTTTTTGGGGGCCCCCAAGAGAGTGGGGCCCTAAGCTATGGCTTGTTTAGCTTATATGTAAATCTGGCACTGCTCAAGGTGACCAGATGATATAACCATAAAAGAGGATAAGACCCCCCCAAAATATAGGACACCCAAGAAAAATGGAGGACATGATAAAATAAAAGCTAAAAACACTCAACCACACTGCTTTCATGTGGTCAATTTAAACATTATATTACTTATTAAATTTAAAATCATAGAATCATAGAGTTGGAAGGGAACCAGTGGATGACCAGATAACTGGAAAAACCTGGATTTGTCCGGATTTTTAGCCTCCTGTCCGGGTGTCCTACATTTTGGCATCATTGTCCTACATTTTGGCTTCATTTTGAAACTTTGTGATAGTGCACAGTACCCCATCATGCCATACGTCGTTGGATTCGTATTGAAGAGCAGAATCCAGTGCAAAAAATCAGTTTAGAGATATCTCCTTCCTATCAAAAGTTATGGTCAAAAAACCGGAAAGAAAAACACAAAAATACATTTTGGGGCAATTTTTTTCAGTGGGTAGGAATTTTGGCCTGGGATTGGGAATTTTGGCCTTGGGGTCAGGAATTTTGGGTTTGGCATCTGATCACCTTGCTAAAAATCCCATCCACATACCTTGCAAAGAGCATCTGCATGAATGAAATCTGGGCTGTCACATGGCAATAGCCTTTTTATATTTGTTGCAAGGGAATAGCTTGCTTGGAATACTCGAGAGAGTGTTTTGAAGCTAACTGCATAGGAGGTACCCAGCAGAGGAGTTAATGCATCCTTGTGATCTTTTTCCTTGATGCCAGATCTTCCAGTGCCTAAGTCACCTTCTCCGCTGTTTATAATTCCAATTTCAAGTGTCTTTAAGAAAGGGTATTTGAGCATGCCATTCCGCCGCCAGGAAAGAAAAATGTTTTCTGGCATCTTTGGGGGTCAGATTTTGATTTGTGCTCTGAATAATTTCCAGAGGGAGAGTTGTGTTGTTCTATTGCAGAAAAATCAACAAAGGCTGCCATCCTAAACCCATTTTCCCGGGAGTAGGCCCGATTAAATACAATAGGACTTACTTCTCAGTACACGTGCTTAGAATTGCTCAGAAATGCTCAGACGTACTTCTGAGTAGACACGCTTAGAATTGCATTGAAACTCTTCTTAGTACTAAAATAACCTAAGGATGCGATCCTAGCCTCGCTTCCCAGCTTTAAATAAATAGACATGAAATAGGTATTGCACTGTAGTAAACTTGATCATAAGGCAAAATCCATAGCAGTTACGGGTCCACGAAGTTACGTCACCCTCTAGTATTATCTTATGGAAAGTCATCTTAACTGATCCAGAGCAAGGGGCTTAATTTCACTTTAGGTCATAACCTCATAAACTTACTCATAAATTACTCAAACGTACTCATAATGCACTCATATACTTTTGTAGTATCTGATACACTGGGCTGCAGCCCATGAAAGCTTTGAATTGAAATACCATATTTACTCGAATATAATGCATCATCGAGGGCTGTGGGTGGCGCAAGCGGGTAAGACGCTGTGCCTGTTAACCAGCAGGCCAGGGTTCGAGACCTGGGTCGGCCCCACAAGACAGGGTGAGCTCCTGTCCTTAGCCCAGCTCTGCGACGCCAGTTGGATCCAATCGTATTGGCTCTGCCTTTCCATTGAACTAATTCAGTGGCGTGGAGAGGGGGGATTTGCTGCTTGGGTAACAGCCTCTCCTCCATAACAATCTAACCCAGGCTTTTGTGCTTTGCATGCAGTGTATGCAGTGCCGAGCACGATACCATAATCTTCCAAGACTGACGGAGGCCTGCTAATGCACCATCGAATATAATGCACACCCTATACTTATAATCAAAATACTGTATTTACTCAGTTCTAATTAACATCGAATCTAATGCGCACCCTGATTTTGGAGACTGAATTGGGCTGAAATAGGTGAGCGTTATCTTTGATTAAATATAGTATATTCAGTGTGTATGTGTGTGTGTACACACACACACACACACACACACACACACACAAGGTTTGAAGGAGGAATTAGAAAGGATGTGGAAAGTATATTCCAGATTCCAGGAAGGACATCAGAACACTCGATCCAGAAAAGCGCATTGCTAGGAACAGCTAAGATACTGCGCAGAACCCTCAAACTCCCAGGCCGCTGGTAGAGGACCCCAGATTGAGGATAACATACATACACCACCCATGGAGGGTGAGAAAACAATTTTATGTATTCTCATATATATATATATATATATATATATATATATATATATATATATATATATATATATATATATATATATATATATATATATATATATATATATAAAAGAACTGTTTGTTGAAAAGTGGTATTTAAATACTTTTGATTGATTGATTGATTGATTTTACTCTGACAGCTCCACCCTAACCCCCAGTTAGCCTGCTGGCCTGTGAGAATCATAAAAGTGCCATAAGGTGCTATACCTGGAGGTGTGGGGGGATTAGACATTTCTCATCACTGCTATCAGTACTAATAGATACATCCAAGTTTGTAGCTTTAACACTCCAACTCAAAGCACAATCCTAACTAACCCTACAATCCAGAGTAACTATGGCAGAACGTAAGAGACATTACGTGCAACCATAGTTATGGCACCACCTATGGAAATTCATATTGCAATCCAGAGTAAATTGTTCTTACACCGGAGCAAGGACTCCCTGTAGATACTCTGGATTGCGCCCTATGTCTACTCAAAGGTAAGTCCCATTGTGTTCAATAGGTCTTACTCCCAGGAAAGTGTCTTTAGGATTGCAGCCTAAGTTTGGAAAGTAACAAAGAAACATATTTTGGGGGGAGGGATTTCAAAGGATAGCAAAAAAAAAATCTGATGATTAAAATTACTTCTACATGGTGAGGAGGAGAAATGCATATAAATTCTCACAATTTGAAACCAAATTACCCTACAATCCAGAGTAACTACTGGAGCACGTAAGAGATATTACGTGCACCCATAGTTAATGCACCACTACTGAAAACCTATGGGAAATTCATATTGCAATCCAGAGTAAATTGTTCTTACACCGGAGCAAGGACTCCCCGTAGTTACTCTGGATTGCGCCCTTAGGGTGCATGTAGATCATCCTCATTTGGGACCTTTTTCATATATTTCAAGGGAAATCAAAATAATATTATTTTGAGCTATAATTGTACTTAATAATGAATTTAAGGACCATCATGAGTGAGCTGCTGGACAGTTTTACTTGGTCTGTTGTGTGGATGCTCGTGTGTTTTGGGGTGGTATTTTGGCAGGTGGGGTGTGGTTGGAGGTGTAGTGTGTGTGTTGGATTGGGTCGCTGGGGATTTCGTTGTATGTGTACACTGTGTGTATACGTACAAAGACAATAAAGTATTTAGATCTGGTCGCTCTGAATTTTGTTGTATGTGTACACTACATATATGTGTACAAAGACAATAAATATTTAATTAAATAAATATTTATTTATTTAAAATAATATTAGTAAGAATTATGATTTTTTTTCCCATTTTGTTCATCATTTTAAGCACTAATTTGGGGTATAACCTTCCCCTTAACTTAGTACATGGATGCCAAGTATTTGATTTTCATTTCATTACTTTTTTATTGTTCAGTGTTAGGCAAGGGATGGCAAGTGGAGAAAGGAAGAAACAGTTTCATCTATGCTGCAGCCCTAAAAACACTTTCCTGGGAGTAAGACCCGCTGAACATAATGGAGCTTACTTTTGAGTAGACTTGGGTAGGATTGTGCTCTCTCTCATCCAACAAAGCAGGCCTCCGTCAGTCTTGAAAGACTATGGTATCGTGCTTGGCACTGCATACGCTGCGTACGAAGCATGAAAGCCTGGGTTGGATTGTTATGGAGGATAGGCTGTTACCCAAGCAGCAAATCCCCCCTCTCCACACCACTGAATTAGTCCAATGGAAAGGCAGAGCCAATATGATTGGGTCCAGCTGCGTCGCAGAGCTGGGCTAAGGACAGGAGCTCACCCTGTCTTGTGGGGCCGACCCAGGTCTCGAACCCTGGCCTGCTGGTTAACAGGCACAGCGTCTTAACCGCATGCGCCACCCACAGCCCACCTCACCCAACAAGCTGGTGGATAAAGAGTTGCAGAAAGGGCTTGATATTTCAACCATGTTTTCTCTCCTCCTGTTGCAACCTGTCACTTTTGATCATCATCCCACTCCTCAAGCCACCAGAATGAAAGCTTGCGCAGGTAGTTGCAGTCTGGTTCTGTTTGTGCCAATTTGATAATATCTTTGCCATCCTTTTCTCTCCCCTTTTTTTATTAGGGAACCCCAACAAAGAAAAAAATAAAGGTTTCATTAGTGGTTGGAACTTATTTAAGGTTAGAGAAGTCAACATTGTATAGGCTTAGATGCGTAGATCATCTTCCGCACCTCCTGCCGCAATCTGTCACCACTGATTAGGCAGCCAGGTAAATCAAGACAAACCAAGCACAACAGACTGCTCAAGACCTTGCCTGTTTCCAAATGACCTTATACTGGGCAACCCCCCAGAGAGAGAGAGAGAGAGAGAGAGAGAGAGAGAGAGAGAGAGAGAGAGAGAGAGAGTGTAATGGGCCTTTTAAGTCCCCTTGAAAACTGTAACCATGAAGCACTTTATTGTTGTTTGGATTGCATTGATTTCTAAGTGACTTCGGCATCCAAGGACGGGGCTAGATCTTCTGCATCCACATCTTCTAACCTTACCTGTTCCTTCTCCCTTGCAATGCCATGGTATCAGAGGGTCTGCACAATTGCTGCAGGGGCAGGGTGACTCATTGCACATAATTTATTTTTAAGATATTAAAATATTTTTGAATTTGAAGATTCACTGAGACTCCATTATTCTTTTATGTACAGAGTCTTGAGATGGGATGGAGACTCCACTCCTTTGCAGGTTTCCATAGGTTAAAATGTGATTCATTCAGCTCTTGGATGATTCAGGATCAGACTTGGATGATGAAACAATGGAGATCCTTTTAAGCGTGCAAAATAATACTTACTCTGATTATAGGCTCAAGCACTGGTGGGCTTCAGGGGGTTCTCACAGGCTCTATAGAACACTTTCCCCCAAATCCAGAGTAACTACGGGAGCAAGTAAGAGACTCTATGTGCACCCATAGTTACTGCACCACCTAGTGAAAACTTATGGGAAATTCATATTGGAATCCAGAGTAAGTTGTTTTTACACCAGAGCAAGGACTCCCTGTAGTTACTCTGGATTTTGCCTTTGTTAATGAGCGCCTGGTTCTGAGAACCGGTTAATAATGGGACATAGAACCTGTTGTTAATTTAGATTATTAGAACATAGAATCTATTGTTAATTTATTTGAATCCCACCACTAGGCTTAAGTGCTCCTTGAGATATTTTGTGCCACTGGGAGACGTGGAAAGCTCTAGATGGGCCTGAGTCTGATCCAGTAGAGTTTTTCTGATGCTTTTGGAGTTGGTGGTTGGAGTATTAACTTGACATTAGGTCTATCCAGATTTGTATTGTTCTGCATGCAAAGCATGAATTCACAGCCCCTACTCCTGCTAGGTGTAGATTCCACACCAGTGGATTTTCATAGTGGAGGCGGATTCACAATCTTCTTGGAGGCATTTTGACTTCATTAAGGGCTGGAGGGGGCCAGAAAAAGCCCATGAATCTGGTACTGGGCACCTTGGAATGGGGTACTCAGGCTGCAATCCATACAATATTGAGAGTAAGGCTGCAATCTTAAACTCAAGTCAGGCCAATCTAAGCCCTGGCCTAAGTCTTGTGCTGACCTGGATGTGTCACAAAAGTGCTTTAGGACAATTCTGAGCCATTCCTGGGGGAGGGTCAGGCCAGTGCACATTCTATCTATCTATCTATCTATCTATCTATCTATCTATCTATCTATCTATCTATCTATCTATCTATCTATCTATCTATCTATCTATCTATCTATCTATCTATCTATCTATCTATCTATCTATCTATCTATCTATCTATCTATCTATCTATCTATCTATCTATCTATCTATCTATCTATCTATCTATCTATCTATCTATCTATCTATCTATCTATCTATCTATCTATCTATCTATCTATCTATCTATCTATCTATCTATCTATCTATCTATCTATCTATCTATCTATCTATCTATCTATCTATCTATCTATCTATCTATCTATCTATCTATCTATCTATCTATCTATCTATCTATCTATCTATCTATCTATCTATCTATCTATCTATCTATCTATCTATCTATCTATCTATCTATCTATCTATCTATCTATCTATCTATCTATCTATCTATCTATCTATCTATCTATCTATCTATCTATCTATCTATCTATCTATCTATCTATCTATCTATCTATCTATCTATCTATCTATCTATCTATCTATCTATCTATCTATCTATCTATCTATCTATCTATCTATCTATCTATCTAATCTATCTTATCTATCTATCTATCTAATCACCCTACCCTACCCTACCCTACCCTACCCTACCCATCTCCCACCTTTCTTCCTAAAGGAAGGATACCCAAGATTACTTCCAAGATTAAGAAAGATACTCATTCTCAGAAGGGGGTTCCAGGCTGAAATGCCTGATAACTGCTGTGCTATACAATATTAAAAACAAGGCTTTTCCCCAGACCCTGTTAGCATCTTACACAGTGTGTGTCACTTTCCTTTACTGCAGATATAGTCCTGCCAGGCAGCTGATTTCTTCCCAAGTATAATTATTTGGAGCTTGCTTTTAAGATGTAACTACACCCCCTAGAGTGTGGAAGCATCTTCAGTTCCATCAGAGGCGACAGTCACCATTCCCCAGACTCGGTATATGTTGCCAATGCAAATGTTTTATATATTAGCAGTATAAATTATTTATTAACGCTGCCAAACCAGCAAGGGACATATTGAAAGGGAATTCCGAATGAAATGTTATCATTCCATGTAGCTTTGATTTGAGAGTTCAGATGTTGTTTTTTATAAAGTAGCAAGTTGGTTTTGAACATGGCAGACATAGCGCCCGGGCAGCGTTTCCCCTCCGTCCAGATACTCTCATTATGAGAAGTCCAAGAATGAGTACAAGAAGATTAAGGGAATTGCTCAGTAAATAAGTATTTTACAGATCTGCTAATGCAATCACAACAGCCGTGGTTTTAACTCACATGGATTGGAGATACTCAAAATTAATGTGAAATATTACACCATTTTAATAAGGATTATTGTTTTTATAGTGCAGCTAGCTAGAGATTTTGAAGTCTGCAATACAATGATTTTCAGTCTTTTTCATCTCATGGCACACTGACAAGGTACTAAAATGGTCAAAAAACACAATCAGTTGTTTAATCATTGAAAAGGCACACTATGGGTGCAATCCAGAGTAACTACGGGGAGTCCTTGCTCTGATGTAAGAACAATTTACTCTGGATTGCAATATGAATTTCCCATAGGATTTCACTAGGTGGTGCAATAACTGTGGGTCCACGTAATGTCTCTTACGTGCTCCCGTGTTTACTCTGGATTGTAGGGTATGTTGTTGGTGACGGAGTCACATCCACCAGAGGTCCCATGAATTGAATGGCCGTCCCATAATATCCCGCAGCACACCCACAGACCATTCGTGGTAGAACTGTGTGCCATGGCACAGTGGTTGGAAATGGCGGCTGCAGTAGTTCCCTAGTGTTTGTTCTGTTAGATATTTTTGCAGACCCATGATTACTCACTAAACTTTTTTTTAAGGTAATATGTCTTTGTGGTATAGAGAAACTTGGTATTTCAGAACTACTTCAGATCTGCTCCACATCATACACTCACCTGTTTCTGTGATCTTGAGACAACTCCAGTGGCATCACTAGAGTGGTATAGGTGGTGCGGTCTGCACCGGGAGACATACCCAAAGGGGATGACGTGCAATAGGTGACCTAAAAATTGCAACTTCATGATGGAGCATCAATCTCCATTGGGTGATATATCAATGGATTTGTATTGAAAAGCAGAATCCACTGCAAAAATCAGTTTTGAATTACCTCCTTCCTATGAAAATTTATGGCCAAAAAACTAAAAATTAAAAATATGCATTGAACTCTATGGAAAGTGAAAGTGACCTATATCGTGGCTTTACTCGTGAGTAGGCAAATGTGCCATAATTCATTGGAAAGGGTAGGCTGAAAGGAATCCAGGGATACCAAAATTGTCCTGATCCCCACAAATCACCCCAGAAATAGGTCCCCGATGATTACATTGAAATTCATTGAAAATGGATGTGAACTGCGCAGCTGTGTTTACTGGTGAGTAAGCAAGCATGCCTTGGCTGAAGGTCAGTCCAGGAGAGGACAAGACTTCCAAAATGGTCCCAATCAGGGATGTTACATTAGATAGGAGGCACCCTTGAAGGGGATGGCAGCACATGAACTAAATGGCTACAGTCATGGTTTGTAGAACTAATCCCATCATGTTATACACCGCTGAATGTGCAATTTACAGCAGAATGCAATGAAACAAACCACTTTATTAAAATGTATGGCTAAAAAAGCCAGTGGAGGTAGGGCAATGGAACATAACCATGCCCACCATTCATATTGTTGCCCCACCCAATGTATGGGGGTGATGTGGTGGCCTCTCACACAGAGTGACATGAAACGTAGTGACAACCCTGGATAGATCAATGGCCATAACTGGTCTGCCCCAATAAGATCATGTCCACTGACTAGAGACAGGCCACTTTATGGCCACCACAAGGTGTGCTTTCTCAATGATCCAAAAACTGATGGTGTGCCTTGATCACCTTGATATGTAGCTGATTCTACATAATTTGCAGCACAATCCAGAGTAACGCAGTGATGGGCTTCAGGGGGTTCTCACAAGTTCTCACAAGCCCTTTGCTAATGAGCACCTGGTTCTGAGAACTGGTTACTAATGGGACTTAGAACCTGTTGTTCTATGGATAGAGAACCTGTTGTTAAGTTATATGATTAGGACATAGAACCTGTTGTTAATTTATTTGAATCCCACCACTGTAACTACGGGACCTCTTATGTCAACGTAAGAGACATTTACATTGACATAGTTACGGCGCCACCTATGAGAAACCTATGGGAAATGCATAGAGCAAACCAGAGTAAATTTTTCTTACATTGATGTAGTTACTCTGCTTGGTCTTGAATCCACACATTTAATAGTTGTTCCATAACATCAATTAGGCTAATTAAGGAGTTTAATTAAAGAAGTGATCACAATCAAGTAAGTACAACTTACAGCGTCTTGCAGCCTCTCACATGCCCCTTACTTACAGGCTGGCACAATCTACGGAAGGGAAAACTTAAGGCAAAGGACTGACTTGCTTATATCCTTCCTGTTGTAAGTGCATTTAAAAGAATTCATTCTACTGAAGTACAGTATATGGAGTGCTCGGTGCACAATTGCACTATCTGATGGTCAGGGTGAAATTGCACATGTACTAGGTCTTATTTATGGGGTAGGTCTTATTTTCAGGGAAACAGGGTAGTTAGTGCTAGATAGTACTTTGGTTGTGTGTCTGAACCATCTCAGTGTCTGCTGGGTCCTTTAAAGGTGAAAAGATTTAGAATCATAGAATCATAGAGTTGGAAGGGACCCAGTGGATCATCTAGTCCAACCCTGTAGCAGGAAATCCTCGTCTTGTGGGGACCCAGGTCTCGAATCCTGGTCTGCTGGTTAACAGGCACAGTGTCTTAACCACTTGCGCCACCAGAACATAAGTTTTCGCAACCATGGATAACTTCATAGATGCTGTGTGTGAGCTGAATCCTAACCCCCAGTTAGAGCAGCACAAGACCCAGAACAAGTCCCGTTCTGGTCTGGAGGTGTCATAAAAGTGTCATAAGGCACTTTTGCACCAATCCTGGGAGGCGAGGCCAGTGCATAGGCATGTGCTGGCCTCCCACGCTAGTGCAGATTTGGGAAGACAGGTGACTTGCGCTGGCCTAAATTGGCTAGGATTGTTCCCTCTCTCTCTCTCTCTCTCTCTCTCTCTCTCTCTCTCTCTCTCTCTCTCTCTCTCTGTGTGTTTGTGTCATAGCCCATATTACTAAATGTACCCCAAGGGCCTAAAATGAATAGATCTTGGTAGGACACTTTCTTGCGGACCATGCTTTATTACCTGAAATCCAGGTAATATTAAATATTATAATATTAATATAATATTAATATTATAATATTAAAACAAAACTATAGTTGGTGTTGATGATTGAATGCAGCCAGTATTTCTTTGTAGATTAAAACTGAATTTTGGGTTCTATTAAAATTAATCTGATCATCTGGCTTTTTCCACCTAACTTGTCCCTTTGTGTGTTTGTAGTAAATAGCATTTTTGTTCTGTTGAATTTATGTCTTAATGTATATCTTGCAGTGCCCTCGAATCAAAGGCTCTGTGAAAACTGTAATTACAATTTTTCTTTCCTTTGTTGTTTAAATTCTCTGCCATAAGTTTCCATTAAAGTACATGAGGAATAGAAGCTAAACTTATGGTACCCGAAGCAAACATAAAATGAATTGACAGCATGTGTTCCGACTCGTAAATTCAGGGCAGCGGAAAGTGATATGAGAAGACACATTCATAAATGGGCCAAACACACATTTGCCGTAGGAGCCATAACTCTGTAGTCTGACTTCTGCACATTTTAAATGTGAAAAAGTAACAGTAGTTCTTTTATTTTAAGATCACATGTCAAGGGTTTGCTGGCAAAGATTCCTATGGCTTTCTTTCGACTTAATCTTCATTCCTGCTTAAGAGTTTTGGAACCGTTGTTGTGCAACTCTTATCCTACAATCCAGAGTAACTACAGGAGCACATAAGAGACATTGGGCACAATCCAGAGCAACTACGGGGAGTCCTTGCTCCGGTGTAAGAACAATTTGCTCTGGATTGCAATATGAATTTCCCATAGGTTTTCATTAGGTGGTACAGTAACTATGGGCACACATAATGTCTCTTACGTGCTCCCGTAGTTGCTCTGGATTGTAGGGATTATGTGCACCCATAGTTACTGCACCACCTAGTGAAAACCTATGGGAAATTCATATTGCAATCCAGAGTAAATTTTTCTTACACCGGAGCAAGGACTCCTCGTAGTGACTCTGGATTGTGCCCTTGATATGTTTGTAGATAAATATGTTGATGGCTCATGTGAAGAATATGGTATCTTTAAGCGTGTTGGTATGCTGGTGTGTAATATGCATGGAAGATCCATGCACAATTTTGTATACAATAGATCCACTGATCTGGCATCCAATATTGCTGCGGATATCATGGAAAGTTACTCCTGGTTTGATGTGCAGATTGGGCTTTCTAAATCCTATGGCACTTTCTAAATCCTATGGAAGCTTTACAGGTCTTGTTGGAGACCTGAGATAGCCACTTCCATTTTGCTCATCAAATCAGAAATGGTGAAGATCTGTGAGGGTTCTTGTAATGCATCTCCTACAGGTGAGGTCACACCTGTGGGACGGAAGTCAACTAATGTGATATCTAATTTTCAGTAAGTTATAGAAAATTTTAGGATATGCTGATCTTCATTGGAATAAAGATCAGTGGCATGGAACGTACTGTATGTGGGGTAGTGGATATACTATTTGACTAGGGGTGCGATCCTAAGAAATTTAGGCTGGCCTAGCTCACCTGGCCTATCTTTCCATGATGGTGTGGGGAGGTCGGCATATGCCTGTGCATTGGCCTAACTCACCCAGGAGTGGGGCAGAAGTGTCTTACCGAACTTTTGTGACACCCCCAGATCAGCACAGGTGATATGCCAGGGCTTAGGCCAGCCTAAGTGGAGATTAGAATTGCAGCCTAGGTCTGAGAAAACCAGCTCTTAAGTCTTGCTCACTGAATATAGAGCAGAGGCATTGCTGAGTGCTTATCTTAAAACAGCCTATGGGGTTCATGGGAATGAAATTATTAAGAATACTTATATGCTGCTTTTCAACAGGAGTAGTTTACAAGGCAGTTTACGTAGAAAACAATAAATGGTTCTCTTTTCCCAAATGGATGCTAAATAGACAAGGACAGCACTTGAAAGGTTTGTTTTTGCTCAGTTAGCAAAGATCAAGGAATAAAATGGGGCGTAACCTGAACTACTAATAAGAGAAGGTAAGGTTTATATGTAGATTGCGGTATCAAGATTTATTTATTTTTTCCATATACTGTGCTTGAACACAATGGGGCTTACTTTTGAGTAGACATGGTTAGGAGGCTGCATGGAGGATAGGGGGCTTACCTGGGCTGCTGCTGGAGGCTGGAGGCCGGAGGGAGGCAGTTAGGGGGCAGTTATGGGCAGCAGCACATTGGCCAGCAGTCCTTTAAAACAGGCTCCACGCGGAGCGTCAGGGCTGCCTAGCGCACCGCCCATTAGGAAGCAATGCTTCCTGTTTCCCCATGCGCCTGCCTTTTGCATCCCCAAATAACCTGGCCAGGTCGCTTTTAGGATGCATGGGGCTTGTTAAGTGAAGCGGACTTATTAAGATCAGCACACCCCAATGGGAATTTGTACTTGTTATGTGAATCACTTGTTATGTGGAGCACTTGTTATGCAAGGGACCACTGTAATAGTAAATCTACTCTGCTGTGTATGTCTTCACTGCTGTGGCACATCAGTCTACATTCTGACACCCCCTACAGTCTTGTGAGGTATCTGACACAACAGGCCAGTGAGGTATGTGAGTCAGATTGGCTGAAATTCACTCAGGATGCTTCATGGACAAAAAGAGGTTTGAACCTGGATCTTGTAGGTCTAACTCCCAAATCACTACTCCATACTGGCTGTGCAGGGTATCTATGTATATAAAAAAAGAAAAGTCACTGACTCACTGACTCACTGAGTGACTGACTGACTCACTCATCACCAACCTGCCAAAACCGCTGGGCCTAGAAGCGTGAAATTTGGGGTGGGTGTTCCTTCCTCGACTGAGGGGTGCACTAAGAACCAGTTTTCGGAAATTCCAACAGGAAAGGGGTGAAAAGGGGCGCAACGCTTTTCCTCCCTATACTTTGCATTGAGAATTGCTGACTCCTCAACATTCCGCCCCAACTGCTGGGCCTGAAGCATGGAATTCTGGGAGGGATCCTTCTGTCACCTGAACTCCCACCAAGAACCCATCTGGAGAAATTTAACCCTTTAGGGGCTGAAAAGGGGGCAACGTGTTTTTGTCCTATACTTAACATGGGAGACTGAACAACACCCAGCCAATTTGGTGCTCAGTGCTGGTGCACTGGGGGACATTGTTTGGAGGAAGAGGTTGCATTGGCGAGGATGCTGCACATGGGGGAAGTTGCACGTGGGGGGGGGGAGTTGCGCATGGGGGAAGTTGTGCATGGGGTGTTGATGCGCCATGGGGAGATGGTGTATGGGGAAATGTTACTCTTTCAATGCGGGTACGCTTTTTGCTAGTATTTGCATAAGTCTGGTCCTATTATCAGAAAAATACCTTATCATGGACTTTTGGGTATACATGGACAGTTCTCTCCAGTCTCAGATCTTTCATTCTCTCCAAATCACTTGGAGTAAGGAAGAAAGTTGGGGTAAAGAAGGTAAGTCTACTTACCAGGTGGTTCAGCAGTTGCCATATATTCTTATAAGTTTATTCCAAAATTTCTTTTCTGTCCAATTTTCCTTTCCGTTTTTGGAGGCTGGCATTTTGTTTACAGAGCCTGGCCCTATAAATGATACATGCTCTCCAGGTGGTAATCTTTTTAGAGAAAGTAACAAGACTGGGTGCTTGACATAAATCATGGATTTGCTGTGGAAAACAAATACACTGAGAGAGAATTCATGCTAGCATTGGACAAAAGCATTAACAGCTATGATCCCTTTCCCCAATAGGTAGATTTATAAAAGGAAACAAAAGGAGGATTTGAATAAGCCAGTTTCCCTTATTGCAGTCATAGTGTTTAAAGACGCACCTTTTAACTGCAGTATTTACATTATATTTAGAGTTATACGAGCAACAAGACAGCAATTGTCCCATCCCAGCACAGCATCTTTTTTCCGAAGCAGTGATGTATCCCTTGTGTCTCTTGAAAGATTTGGGGCAAAATCCGGAGTAACTATGGGGAGTCCTTCCTCTGGTGTAAGAACAACTTATTCTGGATTCCAATATGAATTTCCCATAGGTTTTCACTAGGTGGTGCAGTAAAACCTCTTACGTCCTCCCGTAGTTACTCTGGATTTGGGGTATGTCCTGCTTTACTCATACTATGGTAAGGGGGGATATATATGTCTTCTGAAACTGTGGGATGCTCAGTGTATGAGAATGTCTGTCTTGTTCTTGATTTTCCTCATTTAAGGTATGCTTTAACGTTGCACATATTACTGGTAATTTGCTGTATGTTGTCTTATAAATTTATTTCCTTATGCAAATCTTTCTGTACAGTTTAACAACTTATTATTTGGATTGTACCAGCAGAGGTCAGTGTGTTCTTGTAGTGTAGCTTTTTAGAGCAGACCGGCAAGGAAAGATATTGTGATGTAGGTAGAAAAACTGAAAACTTATACAAAACTTGTGTGTGTGGAGAGGGGTGGAATGAAAATTTGGATCATATTTGCACATTGCAAAGTTTGTGGATTTTAATTGAGATTAATCTTCAGGCTTTTAATATAGGATGTTAAGCATTGCGGTGGATGCTTTCTGACTCTCCATGACTGGCTGGCCATTTTATTCAGAATTCAGGCCAAATTAGAAAGGAATGTGGAATAATACATGTTTTTGCAAGACTAGGGGAAAAATCCAGAGTAACTACAGGGAGTCCTTGCTCCAGTGTAAGAACAACTTACTCTGGATTCCAATATGAATTTCCCATAGGTTTTCACTAGGTGGTGCAGTAAAGTCTCTTACATCCTCCTGTAGTTACTCTGGATTTGGGGGTATGTCCTGCTTTACTCATACTATGGTAAGGGGGGATATATATGTCTTCTGAAACTGTGGGATGCTCAGTATATGAGAATGTGTATGCTCAGTGTATGAGAATTCCATACGAATGTGGGATGAGAATCCAGAATTCCATGAGCATGTGGGATGCTCAGTGTATGAGAATTCCAATATGAATTTCCCATAGGTTTTCACTAGGTGGTGCAGTAACTACAGGTGCACGTAAAGTCTCTTACATGCTCCCATAGTTACTCTGGATTTGGGGGTAGAATGGATTTGAGAATCATGACCCTTCCCTCTAAAAAAAAGTAAATTTTAATTGGAGAATCCCACCATGCTTATAGTGCCTTGACTATAAAGATCCTATAGTCTGGAGCAATGATCTTCAATCTTTTGCAACTCATGGCACACCACCAGTTCTTTTTACCATTGACAAGACACACCATGCTGTTCAGATCCCCAAGTTTTCCTATTAATAAATGTCCCACAGCACACCTGAGGACTCTCCGCGCCACACTAGTTGAAAGTCATTGGTCTAGGTTTGAAAACTGCAGGCATATATTTTCAGTGCAAGATCTGTGACGATAATGGTGTGGCAGCTATCTCTTCGAGTAAATAATTCTTTTAATAAAAAAATAATCTCAAGCAGAAATTAGTTTTTAATCCTCTTCAGGCTTGGTTTCTTTCTTTTCTTTCCAATCTGTCAGTTTTAAGAGTATTGAGTTTTTCCCCCAAATGTTATGAGCTTTTCCTTGTTCTCGTCTCAAGCAGTTTGCATGATGTGCAGATAAACTAGTATTGAGTCATGCAAGTCGGCGATGAAAGATACTTATCTCGTCAGTATAAAGAATTGTGTGACGTACCCTGAATAGGCTTCTCTGGGCTATTGTATTGATATTTTCAGCTCATTGTCAATTCTCGCTGCAGATGTATTAATAGACACCCAAATGCTGCATTCATCCTAAAATTAGTTCTATTCTTAATTGAAAATTTGGGTGGCTTTCTAAAAGATTGTATGGGGTGCAAAAAACAGTCCACTCTGGGAACGTTTTGGGAAAACTCTGCAATTTTGACAGCACAACTCTGTATCTGTGCTAACTGTTGCAAATGTGTTACACATTTACAATGAATCAGGGTTGGCTGGTCCTGTCCAGGTCCTGTCCTAGTCCTGTCCTGGTCCTGTCCTGGTCCTGTCCAGGTCCTGCAAGCCTATATGACTTGCACTAGAGTTCTGGACTTGCACAAGAGTTCTGGATCTGCACAAATCTGGTGCAGATTTGTGTAATCCCATTGAGCTGGCTTGGGTTCGATAACAGGTATGGGAACAAGTGTTCCCAAGCAGATCCACCAGGGTGACCATTTGATCCCAAAAATCCATATTTGTCCAGATTTTTAGCCTCCTGTCCTCATTTTGGCATCACTATCCTACATTTTGGCTTCATTTTTGAACTTTGCGATGGTGTGCAGTACACCATCATGTCATATGTTGCTGGATTTGTATTGAAGAGCAGAATCCAATGCAAAAAATTCAGTTTTGAGATATATCATTCCTATCAAAGGTTATGGGCAAAAAACCAAAAAACAAATACATTTTTTGGCAATTTTTTAAAGCGGGTAGGATTTTTGGCTTGGGAGTAGGAAATTTGGCCTTGGGGTTCAGGAATTTTGGGTTAGGCATCTGGTCACCCTGGATCCAGCCTTCTAATCTGTGCAGGATATATCATATTCTACTCAGGCCTCCACTCAGCCCCGCTGCATGATTCCAGGTTAGGATTGGATTGCTCATCTTCTTCTGCAGATAGTCATTTGACATTCTGCAATCCTAAAGACACTTTCCTGGGAGTAAGACCCATTGAATACAATGGGGCTTACTTTTGAGTAGACATGGTTAGGATTGTGCAATCAAATTAGAAAGTCCACTTGAAAATATTGCAAAAAAAAAAAAACCTAGAAAAACTTCTGTCTTTATGATTAAATCAATATGTTTAAAAAACTAAAATAAGGGTGCAATCCTGAGAAATCCTGAGAAAAGGTGCAATCCTAACCCATCACCTGACCTTTTTGTGATGTTATGTTAGCATATGTTTGTGCATTGGCCTACCCCCCATAGGAGTGCGGAAGAAGTATCTTACTGCACTTTTGTGACAGCCCCTGGTGAGCACAGGACCTCTGCCGGGTCTTAGGCTGGCCTAAGCAGTGGTTAGGATGGCAGCCATAATTTATTAATGAAAAGAAGGAAAGGACATTATATTATAAAAAGTCAAGAATTACAAGAACATGCATTGGCCTCCCCATGCCACCACGGGAACAAGGAAACGGGGGAGTTATGCTAGTCTAAATTGGTTAGGATTGTCCTTATGGGTGCAGTCTTAGGCTGACACAACCCCTGCCTCTCCACCTCAGGATATGGCCCAACTACGGCAGCCCATTAACCTGGGGATCCAGCAGGCCTCTCCAAGAAGCCCCTTGTATTCACTGGAGATTGTACTGGCATCTCATCAGGGACTCCTTCTAAGACAGGCACCACAGCTGTTCTTTGTTCTGTGGGATCTGACCGGGGTCTCCTCAGGAGCAAGCCATCCCCAAGTGTCACTGACTTGGTGCCTACTGAGCATGCTTTGGAGCAGGGAGGGCAGCCCAGGCTTCCTGACTCTCTGGATGCGGCATAACTTTCTGCTCTGGATTCAGAATAGTTGGGGCAGCACAGCTAGGGCACTCCTCACTGCCCTCACTCTGGATTGTGCCCTATGTCTCTCTTCAAGCCTACAGGCTGCTTCCTTTCTTGTTTGTCTTGCTCTAAGCAGTGAAGGTCATAAGCAGAGTTGGTGTTCACGGAACCGCAGATAACCAGATCTACAGATATGGAGTTAGATCCATGGATGCTAACTGACATACCTTACAATCCAGAGAAACTATGGGAGCACGTAAGAAACATTTACGTCGATGTAGTTACGGCACCACCAAGTGAAAACCTATGGAAAATTCATGTTGCAATCCAGAGTAAATTGTTCTTACACCGGAGCAAGGACTCCCCGTAGTTACTCTGGATTGTACCCATAGTTTCCCTTTTTCTCTAGCCAAATTTGCAAGCTCAATAAGGTTTTGCTTTAACATGTACCCATTTGTCATTTTCATCCCTGCTCCGGTCCCTAGTCAGACATAAAATGTAAGATATTGTAAGAACTTTTTTGTAACAGTCATTCGCCTGCACGCACTGGCGGCAACTGTGCGTTTTCGGTTCTGGAACGATAAAGATATCCTCCAGGAAAAAATAAGCAGAAAGAAAAAGCAAGGACATATTATTGTGTAGAATGATTAGGCGACAAAGTAATGAGCCTTGAGGGGCAGGGAAATTGACTCCAAAAGCAATTAAATAGTCACCAGACATTTTGACTGCATTACTCTTTGGTAAACATTAAATACCATTGGGACTTGTTCATTAGAAGTGCCATTAAATATTAGTAAACAATGCATAAAGGTCTTATCTGGATGCCAAGGCTTATAAGGTTGTAATGCTGTCTTGTGTTGTTTCTGACCCTATGAAGGGATGTACGACAGGAATTATTGTAGTGGCTAAAAGGACCAGGTATTGGGATCTTGAATAAAATACTGTTTGAAACGGAAGTTGTGTGGATACCCCCAATCACATAATACTTTGGGATTTTGCCCCCTTTTGGGAAAAAAATGTTTTCTCATCAGTTCTTCTGGTCCTTGACGTTGATTATCTTGTAGGTACAAGGAGAATGAAAGAGTGCCATAAAATCCAGAATTGGAAGGGATCTACAAGGTAATCTAGTCCAAGCCACTGCCTATAGCAGGAAATCCTCCTAGAATAGGGATAGCCAAAGTTTTTGGCAGGAGGGCCATGTCATCTCTCTGACACTGTGACGGGAGACAGAAAACTAATTTACATTACAAATGTGAATAAATTTACGTATTTTACAAAAGAAAGAACGCAGTGGAGTGGATTACAAGGCTTGTCCAAGGGACGGATAGAGGGGTCTTGCTGGGGGCCACATTGAGGCTCACCAAGGGCTACATCTAACCCCTGGGCCAGGGTTTGTTTGGAGACCTCTGTCCTAGAGCATCTCCAACAAGTGCTTGTCAAACCTGCTTAAAGATCTGAGGAAGGGAGAGTCCAACACCTTTCTTGGCATTTATTCCACTGCCAAACTGCCCTCACCATCAGGAATGTTTTTCCTTTTATCCAATCAGGATCTTTTTGGGATATTGTCAATGTCTTCGGGATGAGGATTAACGTGACCATCTCCACATCCTATGGTAAGGTATTATTGGCATCCATCAGTCTCGAAAGACTATGGTATCGTGCTCGATGCTGTATGGGAAGCACAAAGGCCTGGGTAGGTTAATATGGAGGATAGGCGGTAACCCAAGCAGCAAATCCCCCCCTCCACGCCACTGGAATAGTCTAATGGTATGGCAGAGCCGATACGATTGATTCCAGCTGTGTCACAGAGCTGGGCTAAGGACAGGAGCTCACCCTGTCTTGCGCGGACCCGGGTCTCAAACCCTGGCCTACTGGTTAACAGGCACAGTATCTTAACCACATGTGCCACATGCACAACCCCTATGGTAAGGAACACAAGAACATAAAAAGAGTCTCCACTGGATCAGGCCAAAGGCCCATCTAGTCCCGCATCCTGTAACACACAGGATACGCAGGAGTTCCACAGATAAGTGGCTAACTTCTTGGTGGTGGTTTCGAATCAACCTTGCAGTACTGTGGTTGTAGCACTGCTGAGCACATCAGGGGTCAACACTTCTTCCTCTTAAACTTTTGACTTAGGCCTGGCTATAGAACTTCTTGTTTCTTGGGCACAAACTGAACTTCTATGCCTGCTTTCCTCGGCCCAGCAGGATTGCATGCCTGGTTGGTACTTGCTTGCCTCCAGGCTACCGTTCCCGACAAAAGAAAGATCCGTTTTGTTGAGGTTGAGAATGCCTAATCCAAGGGAGATTGCATCCAACGCCAACACCGAACCGCATCCGGCTGCACTAAAAAAGCACATATAATTGAGCTGTGTGTTGTTTGTACTGTGCCAGAGGCAAACAGTAGATGCAAGATGTTTCTTCAAGAGCCTTGGCTGTCACTCCCGCTTCCTGCAACTATGTGGGTACAGATGAGACAATCAAAGGCATCCGAAGGTTGTATATTCGAATGCATGAAAACCTGTTTCTGCACCAGCTATAAAACGGAAATCATCATTCTTATCGGAGGCATAAGAAGACGCTGACTTGGCCAAACAGTATTTATTACACTCCAGCCATTAAAGAGATCATTCTGTTTCTGAAGTCTTTATCTATGTCTCGCTGCATCTTGTGTGTAAACATAATTCTTACTATAATAGAGTTGCTTAATATCTACAGCAGTGATTTTCAATCAATGTGCCGTGGCGCACTGGTAGGCCACAGATGATTGGCAGGCGTGGCATGGAAAAGTTATTTATTCGGCAATTGGGGTATTTGAGTTCCCTTCCTGCAGCATGGTGTCCATTGACTGGTCACGGTGGTCAATTGATGATGTGTCTTGGGAACACAATTGATGATGTGCCTTGGGATTCTCAAGGCTTCATCAGTATGCCATAAAATGAAAAGTATTGAAAATCACTGCTATATCTGGACCCTTTTTGGGGGGAAAAAGGAGATCTAAAAAAATAATATTTTATTTATAAGTAATAATAACCGTAAAAAGATCCTCAAACATTTATCTCTTTGTATTTACTTATGCTTGCAAACTGTAGGAGTTGAGCTCTTTACAGGGCAATTGGCAGCTACAGTAACTGATTTTTGAATAATGGCTTGAAGCTGTTAAGTATCTGATCCTTCCATCACCCTTCAGCAATGTACCAAAAATCAGGTTTTGACCCACCAATGGGTCCAAACCAGTGATGGACCTCAGGGGGTTCTCACAAGTTCTATGGAACCCTTTGCTAATGAGCCCCTGGTTCTGAGAACCGGGTACTAATGGGACATAAAACCTGTTATTAATTTAGGTTATTAGGACCTGTTGTTAATTTATTACCACTGGTCCAAACCCACAGTCTGGGATATAGCATGGGAGGAATATGCTCCCATGCTCACATCCTGTATCCTTGCACATTCTACATATAAATCATGTTTATAATCATATAAACATATATAATTATAATACATATAATTATATAAATTCTACATATAATCTGATCCTTGCACATTCTGCATATAATTCTGCATATAATTCTGTAGGATGTCTGTTGCACTTTTCCATTCAGCCCTTATTTGTTTTGAAGGATTAACCTACCAATGGAGAGCTTTTCATGGAGAGCTTTCTATTTATATAAAGGCCTTGACTTGTGCAAGAGATGACTGTGCATTCCATGTCAATCAAGTGGGCTGAGGGTTTAATTTTTAAAACTGGGGCAGGGTTTAAATAAAACTGGGGCTGAGGGTTTAAATAAAACTGGGGCAGAAAAGGCACATTTCCATGTGTCTCTGGGGCAGAAAAGGAGGGGGAAAAGAACTGTCAACTGTCCATTTGTCTCTAGGACAGATAACACACCAGGTTAGGGGGACAGTTGAGGAGAGCCACTCATTAAGTAGGGGGGATAGTTGAGGAGGGGGGGACAGTTGCGGAGAGACACTGAGGAGAGAGGAGGCAAAAGGGCAGTTGAGATGCTGGAAAGGGGGATTGTATTTGATTGTTGAATGTTGGGCAAAATCCAGAGTAACTATGGGGAGTCCTTGCTCTCGTGTCAGAACAACTTACACTGGATTGCAATATGAATTTCCCATAGGTTTTCACTAGGTGGTGCAGTAACTATGGGTGCACGTAAAGTCTTTTACATGCTCCCATAGTTACTCTGGATTTGGGGGGTTGTTATATTGGACCTCCTCAAGCGACAACTGTGGGCTGTTTTAGGTTCTGAAGAATTCTTCCAATCCAAGGCTCCTCAGTACACGAAATGTAAGGTCAAGGAAGTGTGATATCTTTGGCTGTGTGAAGCATTTTATACCTCATTGTGAATTGCAAATAGCCACAGAAAGTGCAATAAGTGGGTAATATTGTTCCAAGAGCCACAGGCATAAATGATATTAGGCGGTGATTGCTGTTATAAATGTGCTACTTTGCGGTCCCTGTTTACAAGTCTTGCTAGTAATATGCACAATAAAAATCTAAATAAAATTCTCAGAGAAATACAATATTAAATCAAATCTCCCTGTTATCTCGCTTCTGGTTATGAGAAGTCGAGCAAGCGCTAGATGATAAATTCGTAATCTTGGCTGTCTACAGAGATCTCCAAAGAGGAAGTGGAGGTAAAGGGCACTACCTCTTAACATTGTTTTTTATTGTAAGCTGCAAGGTAAGTGAAGCTTTTTAAACAAGACTAAAATTGGATGTAGACTAAGAAGTAAAAGGATAGTAATGATTAAGCAAGCCTGTTCATACTTTTGCCGGAGGGATTGGGTAGCTCCGTGTGTGTAGCAAGTTTAAGATTTTTTTTTCCTAGTGGGAATTCTTTGTTTCCCCTAAAGAAATGTTCCAGAACATGATTGAATTTTCCCTTGAAAATTGTGATGGGAGAGCAATAAAATATGTTCTGTAATCCTTGGAGTGAAAACATAATGTTGGTTATGATGGATTGTATTGGCAAGAGAACATAATTTCACAAAAACATACATTTGCCATTTGTGTCCTGATGTTAGTATTAATGTGCCTGTTACCGGGTGACCGGCAGGAAGGAGAGCGGCTGCTTACCTGGCCGGAGAAGGATGATAAGGGGCCATCCAAGGGTGGAAGGCGGCCAACAGGACCATCCCTGGGGAAGCACCCTGACCTCCCCCCACCAAGGGCGGAAGCCCTTTCAGGGCTCAGAGGACACTGGTGCATTCTGGAGAGGTGCACCATGGCAGAGGAAACCCCATGAAGGGCAAAATCCATAGCAGTTACGGGTCCACACAGTTACATCAACCTCTAGTGTTATCTAATGGAAAGTCATCTTAACTGCTCTGGAGCAAGGGGCTTAATTTCACTTTAGGATATAGGCCTAAGGCTACAATCCAGAGTAACTACGGGAGCACATAAGGAACATTACGTGTACCCGCAGTTACTGCATCACATAGTGAAAACCTATGGGAAATTCATATTGCAATCCAGAGCAAATTGTTCTTACTCCGGAGCAAGGACTCCCCATAGTTACTCTGGATTGTGCCCTAAGTGCCCTCCTCACTAAGCCCCAGAACATTTGGCTGCTGCTAAACTAAAAAATTAAAATTTGATTGGGGTTCTTTCATCCAGGGGCTCTTTCAAGGGAGGTGTTTTCAATCAATCAGTCAATCCATCCATCCATCAGTCCATCAATCAACAGCACTTATGTACTGCTTTCCATTCCTAGGTTTGTCACTCTTTGGTCAGGATTTATGGGGTGTGTGTTTAACACAATGTTGCTGTCAGTACATTACCCACCTGTATTTTTTTATTTTTGCTTAAATAAATAAATTCTATAATGAAAGGAAATCTGCCTCTCTGGAGGGAGGACAAGGAATGATTTGTGTACTGTGCCCCCCAAGCATACCTCACCTCCTGTGGCATGAAAGAACATTGCAATTTTACATGCGTCTACAATATAACACACAGTAAATGGCTGGTGTAACTTGAATTGCCCATGATGTAAATGCTGAATGAAGAAAAAACAACAGAAATAGAATTTTTCTCTGTCCACTCCCTTATTGGATAGATCTGAGCAGATTTCCCTATGTTTAAGATAATACTGCATTCTGTCAAGGTAGTGAAATATAAGGGACAGGTGATAGATCGATAGATCGATAGATCGATAGATCGATAGATCTTTTTGTTAGTAATTCAGCAAATATAGATATGAGGCTGCTTTGCCATAACTATGGTTAAGGACACATGATGTGGCCCCCCAGTCAAAAATGTTTGGGGGCTCCTGAACTATTGGAGTCTCCAAGCTTAATGGAGAGCATGAAGCCTTCAGTAACTGCATAGCCTTCAGTAACAAGAAGTCTATCCCCCAAATCCAGAGTCCAAAATTAAGGGTCGAAATCCAGAATCCAAACTACGGAAGCACATAAAAGACTTTATGTGCACCCGTAGTTACTGCACCACCTAGTGAAAACCTATGGGAAATTCATATTGGAATCCAGAGTAAGTTGTTCTTACACCAGAGCAAGGACTCCCCATAGTTACTCTGGATTTTGCCCTATGTTGTTGGTCTTTTGGCTGGGAAAGTATTATCTTTTATTTATTCAATTTATATCCTGCCTTTCTTCCTACAGGGCTGTGGGTGGTGCAAGCGGTTAAGACGCTGTGCCTGTTAACCAGCAGGCCAGGGTTCGAGACCCGGGTCGGCCCCACAAGACAGGGTGAGCTCCTGTCCCTAGCCCAGCTCTGCGACGCAGCTAGATCCAATCGTATTGGCTCTGCCTTTCCATTGGACTAATTCAGTGGCGTGGAGAGGGGGGATTTGCTGCTTGGGTAACAGCCTATCCTCCATAACAATCCAACCCAGGCTTTCGTGCTTTGCATGCAGCGTATGCAGCACCAAGGACAATACCATAGTCTTTCAAGACTGACAGAGGCCTGCTTTCTTCCTATAGGAAAGGTACTCAGGGCAGCTATCAGTGGGCAATAGACCTCATACTTTAATGTTTTAATCCTAGTTTTAATCCCTGGTTATTTCCAGGAGGGGGGAAAATCCTAAAGAGCCACAACCAGTCTGTGCACAGAATTTTGCACTAAATGAACCAATGGTCGGACTCATTATAAGGCACCTTCCTATATGTTCCCTGTGTTGCTAGGGAACATATGACACTTCTCATTCTACCAATTAACCTCTGATGCTTTGCCTTCCGAGCCGGAGGTAGGTAGTTATAAATGGGGGATCTGCAATTAGACTACAAAGGACAAATAAATTTTAAAAAAGTGGTTTGAAGCAGGTGTCGTTTGTATCGGAAAACTTAAAACAAGTCGCGCAGCAAGCTGTTTTTCCCCCCTATGTGACAATAATTAAATTGCTTCTCTCGTGTTAATTTTTGGAATGCTTTCAATATGTAACCTATATGGATGCCGGAGCTGTGCTCCTGCCATCTGCCATGGGTTTCCCAGCCAAAAACCATTGTCCAAATTACAAATTTTGTAACATGAAGTTAACTTAAAGATCACTTTCCATCACTTAGAGGACATTTAACTATAATTGTAGAATTAGAAAGTGCCCTGAGACGCATAAATAGCTTAATGAATTGAGTAAAAGATTGTTTGTTATGCAGCAGAGGATAGAAAACTTTTATCAGTGTCCCCCTCTGTTCGTTGGTGAAGGGCATTCCGGCCCCCAGAGGCCTGCTGAGTTTTATCATGTATTCAAGCTTGGTGCGGCAAAATCTTTGCACAGCCAAGTTACTTGTGTTCTTATGAGGAGCTTTTTATATATACCCTACCATCCAGAGTAACTACGGGAGCATGTAAGAGACACTTAAGTCAATGTAGTTATGGCACCACCTAGTGAAAACCGATGGGATATTAATATTGCAATCCAAAGTAAATTGTTCTTATGTCGGAGCAGAGGCTTCCCGTAGTTAACTCTGGATTGTGCCCGAAATCTCTTCCAGGTGAGAAGTACTAAATTCTGCACATTGGGTACTTCAGTTTAACTGCACAGCATTCTATATAATTTTGAAATTCAGTTTATTACAAATATAACCTTGTTATTCACTAAGATTCATTCCAAAATCTCCAGTGGATTAAAAAAAATCAGTGGATTTTTTAAAAAAAGTGGAAAAATTGATTTAAAGTGGAAAAATTGATTTAAAAAACCACTTCCAGGTTACTGGCTCAGGGAGGGAGGGATGTTCTGCAGAAATAATTAGTGCCAATGCTTGGCCATAGTCCAACTGGGCAAGCATAGTTTGCCTACCTAAAATAGTTTGCCCTAAGTCTTGAAATGGGATAAACCCCCAAATCCAGAGTAACTACGGGAGCACGTAAGGGACTTTACATGCATCTGTAGTTACTGCACCACCTTGTGAAAACCTATGGGAAATTCATATTGGAATCCTGAGTAAGTTGTTCTTACACTGGAGCAAGGACTCCCTGTAGTTACTCTGGATTGCACCCAAAGTCTTGCAGTGTATGTATAACAGCCTGCAGTCAGTGGGAAAATGTAATGCCAGTGTCTTGCCCCGATATTAACTCAGTGGAGTCAATTATCATTGAAATAGAGGAAATATAGATATTTTCCAGAATAGTATTAGGAATGGAATATTCCAGATAAGGAACTGCCTGTCTTCTTTTCAATAAGCTGTTTATAGGCTATCATCTGAGACATAAATCAGAATTGAAATAGCAAGAGAAATTGCAGGTGTATTGCAGGTGAGTTTGTGAGCCAAGTTCTTAGAGAGACAGGTTATTGAAAAGAGGAGGAAGACTGCGGTGGGGGAATCTTTGTCAATTGCCAGTTCTAGCAAGGAAACAACATTGTTTTCATGTATTGTCAGTGGTGTTTCCTGCACCCTCTAGCGGGCCTTAAAATGGGATGGGGGGGTCCAGATTTGGTGAGCAAATCCTCACAAAGTCTCTTCCCTGTTTCTGTACAGTTGTCCCTCTTTATCCACTAGGATTCCATTCTGGAACTTCCCATGGATAAAAAAAATCAGTGGATAAAAAACAGAAATGAATAATAAATCATCATCGTCATCATCACCACCACCATCATCATCCTGGCTTCTGAATGAAGAGTCAAGGATTGGTCCCCACCAGGAAAAGACATCCTCTTGAACTCTAGGAGTGTTCTTATGTATTTGTAAGGAGACTTAAGGCTCAACCCAGTGTAACTACTGCACTAAATGCATCGCTGCAAGGTCTACTTGCGTCGACACAGCTACGGCACCATCTAATGGAAACCTATGGGAAATTCATATTGCCACCAACAGTCTGTCGGAGCAAGAACTGCTGCAGTTATTATGGACTGAGCCTAGATTAAGCCTAGGTTTAATTGCAGAACTATATATGTCTTCATTTTGCTCACTAATGTTTGGCCTGAAGAGTTTTCTTATCTTAAACACACCAATCAAAAGCTTAAAAAGTCTAGCCTAAACCTTAAGACTGATTTCTTGCATTCATTTATCTACTGCACCTAACAAAACCCATGTGGTTATGTTTGGCAGCTTAAACACAGCCCAGCTTTTTAAGGAAACTAAGCTCTGCCTTACATAGAAGTGACTGCATTTACCATTCCATGTGTGGTTCTCTGGATGTGGGGGAGACCCCCCTCCTGCCATTAATGATTTCACAAATATCTGATCTCAGATGGCATCCCCCCAAGAGTTATCTTAAGGGACAGGATATAAATTCTGTTCACTACTCTGCGGAGTGTCCCTGTACTAACATAAACAGAGCAATCCTAAGCATGTCTACTCAGATGTAAGTCCTATTGTATTCAATGCACTATTCCCAGGAAAGTGTGTTTAGGATGGCAGCCAAAATGTCAAAGTCCAGCAAACACACTTATGGGTAACTGTTAAAAGAGCAAGAGATACCCAGACAAAGAGAGGTTGCTTTGGGTATTACAATGGACGGAAAAACACATTTTTAAAAAATGTGCAGAGATGAGGGAAAGAAAGATTGGGAAGGATGTTAACATACAAACAAGAAGTCAAAGAAAACCTGATATGATTTCCCTGGGTATTTTGCCTGTGCTAAATATTTGTTCGTTTCAGCAACACATTGATTTTTGTAAAGGAGTCTATGGGCAAAATCCAGAGTAACTACGGGGAGTCCTTGCTCTGGTGTAAGAACCACTTACTCTGGATTCCAATAAGAATTTCCCATAGGTTTTCACTAGGTGGTGCAGTAACTACGGTGCACGTAAAGTCTCTTACGTGTTCCCATATTTACTCTGGATTTGGGGGCAAGAGTGACATGTGCAATCACATACCAGACACATACAGAGAATAAGATCTTGCAGAAAAATAACTACAGGGAGTCCTTGCTTCAGTGTAAGAACCACTTACTCTGGATTCCAATATGAATTTCCCATAGGTTTTCACTAGGTGGTGCAGTAACTACGGTGCACGTAAAGTCTCTACAGTAACCGATCATGAATTGTTCATAGTAAGTGACCTTGGGTGAAATCCAGAGTAACTATGGGAAGTCCTTGCTCCGGAATAAGAACGAGTTACTCTGGATTGCAATATGAATTTCCCATAAGTTTTCACTAGGTGGTGCAGTAAATATGGGTGCACGTAATGTCTCTTATGTGCTCCCATCGTTACTCTGGATTTGGGGGCAAGAGTGACTTGTGCAATCACATACCAGACACATACAGAGAATGAGATCTTGCAGAAAAATAAGAAAAATATGCTACAATAGATTATTTACTCAAACAGGATTCCACAAGTAGAGACTTTATTAATCCAGACTAATTTTGAGTCTGGATCTCGTTTGACGTCCAGGACCATATAGGAAGTAAGAGTCCTTAAAGGCTGGAAAACCGACATGCAGCAGTTGATCACAACCAACTAGAAGAATCTTGGACTCTTCATAGTCCTTATAGGTTCCAGGGTTTGTGAACCTTTAAATATTTAGACTGTACTTTGCCATTGAAACACATGTCTGGGATGAGTTTCTTATAATGCTTTTTAAAAGCCATCCAAACCTGGGGGCCATCATCACCCCTGATATCATCGTACATCACTTTATGCAATACAGAGAAGCAGTCATCAGTTTTACATTTTTATTCACTGAGCCAGTGTACGTCAGTTCATGATTTATAGCCCTGTAAGTGAAATCTAGTTGGGGAAGCTTTGATCATTTTGATTTGAGAGCCTTCCTTATGCTAGGGATATATAACTGTGGCTGGAGGGGGAGAATACACAATTCCAAATTAGGTTTTGGTGCTGTTGTTCATGTTGTTTATAGAGGACAAATTTTTTTGTTTTGTTTTCTGGTAGAATGACCATTTTTGCCTAAATAATTTACTCCCTGCAGAGCCAAAGAAAGAAAAGTGACAGTGGAAAAATGCTTTATATATTAAATGCATAGATTTTGGGTAAAGAGTAGTACTAGTTAATGGATTTTGGTGGGGAAAATGTGCAAATTGTTAAATTGTTATGTGCTAAATTCTTGTAACTGATGGGATTTTCAGGATTTACTCCTGTTGAAAAATTAATGCTTTCTGGCTAGGCCAGTGGTTCTTAGGGCAAAATCCAGAGTAATTATCCTCCAGAGTAACTTTCCTCCAGAGTAACCTTCCTCCAGTAATCCAGAGTAACCTTCCTCCAGTTTACACTTACTCTGAATTCAACTTACTAAGAACAACTTACTCTGAATTCCAATATGAATTTCCCATAGGTTTTCACTAGGTGGTGCAGTAACTACGGGTGCATGTAAAGTCTCTTATATGTTCCAGTAGTTACTCTGGATATGGGGGAAAAACATTTTTGCACTGGAACCCACTTTTTTAAATGTGAATCTGCAAAGACCAACCAGAAGTGATGTCATTAACTTGGAAGTGATGTCATGGCCGAATGTGACATCATCACGTGAGAAAATTTTAACACCTCTATCCCGTAATCAGTTAAGTGAATAAATTTAAAGGTTTGCAATAAGTAACAGTTTAAACATTTCAACCTGGAATCATCCTAACCCAGGTAGTGTCTGAACTGTTGAACACATTCCCTAAAATCTGAAAATTCCCCAAACATCCAAAAAGCTGCAATCTTATCTGAGAGTAAGGGCGCAATCCAGAGTAACTACGGGGAGTTCTTGTTCCGAAATAAGAACGATTTACTCTGGATTGCAATATGAATTTCCCATAGGTTTTTACTAGGTGGTGTCATAACTACGTCAGCATATTTCAGTGATCACATCATCGTGGTTATCAGGGACATTATTTTCTTGCAACCTTGTCTCTTCAATATACAACCTTTTTTCTTTCACTAATGGTCATAACACCATTAGTGAACCGTATATATCTTACACCATATGTTGTAAAGAGCAGATCAATCAATAAGTCAATCAAACAGTATTTATACACTACTTTTTACCGAAAAGTTCACACTCCACAATATTTAGATAAATCTTCCTAGACAAAATGAGTAACAAAATGGACACTTCCCTTTATTTTCACCGTTTCCCCATCATATATTTCTGTTGCTTCAGTAACCGATCATGAATTGTTCATAGTAAGTGACCTTGTCTCTTTATATAGTCATTTATTGTCATTTATTATTATTAATAATAATAATAATAATAATAATAATAATAATAATAATAATTTATTGTCATTGTATAGATATAGATATAGATATAGATATAGTTATAGATAGATAGGTAGTTATAGTTATAGTTATAGTTATAGTTATAGTTATAGTTATAGATAGATAGATAGATAGATAGATAGATAGATAGATAGATAGATAGATAGATAGATAGATAGATAGATAGATAGTCATGACTGTGCAGAGGTTATTTATACAATGGAAGAGGGGAATGTAACTCTTCTGAAGTCTTGTGCGCTTTGTTGTACCCTGTAGGGTGAAAGGTCTGAAACTTTATGGAAGGCAAACACTACTACTTTCTCTGCATAAAGGACTTTTTCCAAAAGGTAGAAGAATTTTTGATCCAAGTCCGAACTTCAAGGCATGCTTTTCACGTTAGACAGTGGAGCTAGGAACCCACCTTAAGCTGAGCCAACCACGGGCACAATCCAGAGTAACTACGAGGAGTCCTTGCTCCAACGTAAGAACAATTTACTCTGGATTGCAATATGAATTTCCCATAGGTTTTCACTAGGTGTTGCCGTAACTAGGTTGATGTAAATGTCTTTTATGTGCTCCCGTAGTTACTCTGGATTGTAGGGTAAGTGTCCAGCTAGCTCAATTTTTTCTAAAATGAATAATTGCAGATCTTTGGGGTTCTAGCTAGGGGTTTTTTTCCCCAAACCTTAACTAGAAATGTGGAATAGCAATTTTTCATGGCCAGCAATAGTCCAACATCATTGAAATGGTAAGATATGAAAATGTTGGACTATTGCTGGCCATAGAAAATTGCTATTCAACATGATTCCCTATTCAGCAAATTGCAATATCCCCTAATATTCAACAAATATCACCTAATATTCAACAAATTGCAGTAGCAACATGATCCCCTATTCTTCTAGGGGAGGAAACTCTTCCAAGAAATCAGTCCTTTAAATAGAAAGAATATGGGCTAACACACTGGCCTAACACCCCCCAGCAGTAGTGCAGAAGTGCCTCACAGCACTTTTGGGCCACCCCCAGGCCAGCATGGAACTTATGCCAGCTTTAGGCCTGCATCAAAGAAATGTTGTGCATGCACGCCTGTGTGTTTACCAGTTAGTCCACTGGATGACAGTGCAGTTCCACACTGATCAGTCTCGCTATGTCCGTGAATAAAGATTTGTTTTGCCGGTGGTCAGCATAGGAAGATTGTTTCCAAACTTTGCATAGGCTTGGGTTGGCAATTGCTCAGCATAACACGATGAGAGGGCAAAGCATGCCAAATTCTGAATATATGAAACTGAACTTTAGATGTGTTTAAAAGGGGATTTGCCAAAATCTTGGAGGACAAGTCATCAATGACTAGTAGCCACAAAAGATATATTCTTTCCTGACATTCTTAGGGCACCATCCCGAGTAAGGGCAGTGAGGAGTGCCCTAGCTGGGCTGCCCCAACTATTCTGAATCCAGAGCAGAAAGTTAAGCTGCATCCAGAGTCAGGAAGCCTGGGCTGCCCTACCTTCTCCAGAGCATGCTCAGGAGGCACCAAGTCAGTGACACCTGGAGAGGGCTTGCTCTTGAGGAGACCTCCCCCAGATCCCACTAAACAAGGCAAAGCTGTCATGCCTGCCTTAGAAGGAGTCCCTGATGAGATGCCAGTACAGCCTCCGGTGAATACAAGGGGCATCTTGGGGTGGCCTGCTGGATCCCCAGATCAGTGGCTGCCATAGTTGTGCCATATCCTGAGGTTGAGAAGCAGGGGTTGCAGCTAGGCTGGCCAAGAACTCAGATTTTTGGTCAACACTGCCATTCTTACTCTGCCTTATCATGGACCCCTATGGGTCTACTCATTACTCTACCTGCTCCTGAGGTGGTATAACTCTTAGGAGCTGGAAGAGGGCATTTCTGCACTGATAACAGGCTCTGGAAACAGAGTAACTGCTCTGCCCTTGGCAATGCTGAACATGCCCTCAAAATGCCTCTCCTAAGCTGCCTAGGCTGGCCCAGCTGGGGCAGAACAGGTCCACCTATCTTGGGGCAGTCTCTGTTACCTTAGGCTGCCCCAAGCCTTTTCCAGAGTAACTAGGGTGGCCCATCTTGCAGTTGGGTCAGCCCAGTGATAGAGAGGGGAACCCAAGTGCACTTCTGGATTGTGCCCTTAGTCAATGAATCTCAAATACCAGCCACAGGGAGCCAAAAACAGGAGACAGGGATGGTTTTATCTCCTGCTTTCAGGATTCCCCTTGGTTGATCCCCATGGAGAATAGAGGATTTGAGGCTTATATGGAACTTCAGTATGGTCCAGAAGGGCTCTTCCTATGCTCTTATTAGGTAGGATTCCTTTCTAAAGGACAGAGCAACCAGCCATTCTCTAATGCTGCATAAAGACTTAGGCTGCAATCCTAAAAATACTTTTCTGGGAGTAAGATCCATTGAACACATTGGAGCTTACTTTTGAGTAGACATGTTTAGGATTGTGCTGATAGTGTCTACTACATTTTCTATATAGTATTTTTGACAGAGAAATCTTTAAAGTTTTGGTCTCTGATAGCAGCCCAGATGAATCCCGTATTAGTGTGTCATTCTGAGATATACTATCTGATAGTCAGAGCCATATTCTCCCCTTCCATCCCCAGAAAAGAAACCTCTTTTTCCTAGCCTCAGGGTCTGCTAGAAGGATGCTATTGGAACATACTCTGGTTAATTGATGGTGGCCTCTGGTAACTTTTGAAGGTTTTGCTGTCTTTCCCTACAATCCAGAGTAACTATGGGAAGATGTAAGAGGCACATACTCTAGATTGCTCTATGCATTTCCCATAGGTTTCCCGTAAGTGGCACCATAACTATGTCAGTGTAAAAGGTCCCGTAGTTACTCTGGATTGTAGCTTTAGTGCTGGAGAAAATGTTTTCTGTTAAGAGGAATTCTTGGGGTATTTTTTCACTTTTTCTTATACCATTTCCCAACATGTCTCTTTCTGTATATAGCTGATTTTATTAATTATAACAATTAGGAATAAATTCAGGATAGGTTTGCTAGTTTTATAGACACAGCATAACAAAATGATCATTTAAGCCAGCAGTTCCCAAAATTAATTTATTCCTTCCTTCCTTCCTTCCTTCCTTCCTTCCTTCCTTCCTTCCTTCCTTCCTTCCTTCCTTCCTTCCTTCCTCCCTCCCTCCCTCCCTTCCTTCCTTCCTTCCTTCCTTCCTTTATTTATTTACTTACTTACTTACTTACTTACTTACTTACTTACTTACTTATTTATTTAAAGTCGGGAACTATTTGCCTCAAGCCCTGAGACTATTCAAAAATGTATTCAAAAAACATTAAGGCTAATTGCCCTGCAAAGTGCTCACCTGTTTGCAAGCAGGTGTAGATACAGACATAAATGTTGGCTCATCTTTTTCCTGGTTATTATTACAGGCAAATAAATTTCTAGCTACACTAGAGCCAGGGTAACCATATAGCATAACCACAGAAAAGCTCCCCAATTTGTAGGACATCCAAGGAAATTGTAGGAAATAAAAGCTATAAAAGGAAATAAAAGCTATAAAATACTCATGCCTTGAGTATTGGTTTCATGTAATTAATTGAATGACTATGGCTGCAATCCTAACGACACTTTCCTGGGAGTAGGATCCAATTAACACAATGGGGCTTACTTTTGAGTAGACATGGTTAGGCTTGTGCTCTATATTAAAGGTAAAGATAAAGGTTCCCCTTGCAGGTTGCCCTGCTAGTCATGACTGGCTCTAGGGCAGTGGTCCTCAATCTTCCTAACGCTGTGACCCCTTTATAAATTCCTCATATTGTGGGGACCCCCAACCATAAAATTATTTTTGTTGCTCCTTTATAACTGCAATTTTGCTACTGTTATGAACTGTAACGTAAATATCCGATATGCAGGATGTATTTTCATTGTTACAAATGAAATGTGTGTTCTATGCACACATTGAACACAATGGGATTTATTTCAGAGTAGCCATGCATAGGGTTGGGCCCTTAGGCTGCAATCCTATCCACCTATACATGTGAGTAAAGGCCCCCCTGACTATAATGGGATTTATTTCAGAGTAGGCATGCATAGGATTGGGCCTTGAGGCTGTCAGTCAGCCCCAGTGCGTGCGCATCTACAGCCGGAGGTCTGGCAAGCCTGACCTGGCCCCCTGCACCAGGGGCTTTAGGCGATCCCCAGGAAAGCTCTAGGCGACCCCCAGAGGGGTCCCGACCCCCACTTTGAGAAACGCTGCTCTAGGGAATAGTGTTCTAGAGCCATAGAGATGTGTCAGTGGACCTGTGGCCAGCATGCGCACAGAAATCTGTTACCTTCCCACCAAGGTGATACCTATTTATCGATTTGCATGCTTTCAAACTGCTAGGTTGGCAGGAGTTGGGCAAAGGATGGGAGATCACTCCATTTTGCAGCACCTGGGTCTTGAACCCAGCCTACTGGATGACAGGCACAGTGTCTTAACCAGCTGAGCCACTGCAGGCCACATAATTATATAATTATATTCATGAATTATATACATATAATTCATTAATGAATTATATTCATTACTAATTCATCTTCTGATGTGAAGAACGATGGTTATGCAAGTTTCAGTTGCCACTTTGATCTTCTTTTGGGAGGAAGATTGATCTATTTTTAACTCCCAACCTGCCAACATTTGTACAAAATGATCCTGATCGTTCCCCACCATCTTCCCTGTGTGGGGCAGTTTTGAAGATACCCCTGCAGGAAAGGAGGAAGGAGGTTGCTATAAAGACCCAGAAAGGACTCAGGTTTGGACCACCTCAGACAACATCTGGAGAGTTTGCAACGTCAGCCTCATCTGGAGAGTTTGCAAGCTTGATGGCCGATGGCATCCATCTGTACCATAAACCTTTAGGCTGCAATCCTAAAGACACTTTCCTGGGAGTATGACCCATTGAAGAAAAAGGGGCTTACTTTTGAGTAGACATGATTAGGATTGTGCTCTAAATCTGCATTTTTGGAGAAACTTGGATGACAAGATGCAGCCACGTGTTGTTGCAAGTTGGAAGTGGGAAAACATGGAGAGGTTTCTTGCTGTTAACATATTTCAGCGCCTGTCAGAGTCATTGTCGACAGCTGTGGAAAGCAAATTACAATACATTTCAACTAATTGCTGAAAAAGAATCCAAGTGCAATTTACTAGGGTATGATTAATTGTTGACACGTTTTATACTTGAGCAGCAGAAACTGCCAGGCGTAGTTTCTTCATTATCGATGGCTATGGATGAATAATAGAAAACGTAACCAACGTTTATCTCCCGAGGGCGACGCATTACAAAACCTAATTGTGACAGGCCTGATGTTGCTTGCCTACTACCAGCTGAAATATAGGAGATCTTCAATAAAGTGCTTTGAAGTACGGCCTGACTTTCTTGCGTGATCAAAAAGCATCACCTTCCGTATTCCTTTCTTCCTGCTTTCCTCCCCCTCCCCTTAATGATTTGTACCCTGCCAGTTTTAAAAGCGGTGGTGGAACGAAAACTTAAAAAGCTATAAATCATTCTGTTTTTACTTAAGTTTCCTGAAAAAAACAAAAAGCACTTCTTTACATTTCCGATTTGCATCTTTATCGTTGTAAAAGTCAAATGCGTGTGCACACAAAAAGGAAAGATAATTACTCTAAAAGTGTTGCAAATCCTTTTCTGCTTGAGAAAGAATCCATAAAACATCTGCATGTCTGATGCTTTGGGGAGTTAAATTACTGTTTGAAAAGAAACTTTTATTTTCTGTGCATATGTGTAAATAGAAGGAGACCTGTCGAAAAATAAGCAAAACTTTAGTTTTTACTTTTATTGATCAAGAAGCATAAATAGGCAAGACTCTTTTTTTGCATGTTTGGCTGCCTGAATGTAATCATATTAACAGAGGTAAAAGAAGCTGGTCTCAGTTTTGTACTTTTGTACATATGCCAGTTGCAAGCATTGCATGATATCGATAATATAATTTTTAAAGCAAACAAAAATAAATACTGGTATTTTGTTCTTCAGGATTCCACATTACCTGGTCATGAAGCACTATCTATATATTTCACGGTGGTATCTGAACATTATCATATATGAGCAGAATATATGTATATGTATATTCTGCTCCTATATATATGGGCTGTGGTTGGTGCAAATGGTTAAGACACTGTGCCTGTTAAACAGCAGGCCAGGGTTTGAGTCCCGGGTTGGCCCCACAAGACAGGGTGAGCTCCTGTCCTTAGCCCAGCTCTGCGACGCCAGCTGGATCCAATTGTATTGGCTCTGCCTTTCCATGGACTAATTCAGTGGCGTGGAGAGGGGGGGGTTTGCTGCTTGGGTAACAGCCTTTCCTCCATAACAATCCAACCCAGGCTTTCGTGCTTCGCATGCAGCGTATGCAGTGCCGAGCACGAAACCATAGTCTTTCAAGTCTGATGGAGGCCTGCTTTATATAGATATATGCTGCTCGTATATTTATTATATATGAGCAGCATGCAATAAATTCAGAATGACTGAGAGACATACCGAGAATGTCTGAGAACGGCTCAGAGACATACCGGTTAGGATTGTGCGGAATATCTGCATGTCATAAGACTGAAGGAGTATCACAATAAACATAGCAATAGACAGAGTCAGGTATCCATGTCTTCTTTTTCCAAAGTGTCCTCTTTTGTAGCCATGTGTCCTGGGGAAAAAAATCTTCATTGTCCTCCTTTTCCTTGTGAGCAGCCGTCTTGTAATTAATAAATTATATGTAACAAATCATATGCAATAAGTAATGTAGTGCTTAAATTAACCATATGAAAGCAATATACATGAGTGTATTAGCTTTTATTTTGTCACATCCACCATTTTTTGTGGATGTTCTACATTTTGGGGTGCTTGTCTTCTTCTGCGGTTACGACATCTGGTCCTGGGTGTGGTATTTGTTGCTTGTGTACAACATGCACTGAAGGTCACACATCAAATGTGGGTAGGTTTGTGTGTGCTTTCCCCACAGTCGGAAGAGTCTAGCAAGAATGAAATTGGTCTCAAATCTACCAGCTCTTCATCTTGATGTCTTTCTCCCCTATTCTTTGCATGTTTTTAAAAAAACTTACCTATTGTCCCCATTTTTTCTCTCTTCCTCCTTTATGCCAGCTTTCACCTTCCGATCTCCTTTCCTGTACACTTCTCTTCTCGTCCCATCTCGGCCCTCTATCTGTCCCTTATCTGTATAGAATGATTTGAAAACCTATCTTGGTGTGTTCCCTGCTCATGACGCTTTTCCACAAGCCCTTTATGCATCCTATTCTGCTGACTTGCAAGGATTATCACCTTCCTCTTCCTGATTGATTGACAGGCCTTCATCACATTGTGCTAATTCACCATTTTGGGAAGCGACCGGATGCTCCGTGCATTGTGCGCCACAACAACGAGGCCAGGAACTCAATTTTCCTTTGTTTTAATGAAGCTGCACAATCTGTGCAATCCAGAGTAACTACGGGGAGTCCTTGCTCTGGTGTAAGAACAATTTGCCGTGGATTGCAATATGAATTTCCCATAGGTTTTCACTAGGTGGTGCAATAACTACGGTGGAACGTAATGTCTCTTATGTGCTCCCGTAGTTCCTCTGGATTGTAGGGTAAGGCTGCAATCCTAACCACATTTTCCTGAGAGTAAATACTATTGAAAACAATGGGACTTACTTCTGAGTAGACATGCTTAGGATTGCACTGTTAGTTTATTTTGCAAGGTTATCGAATAGTTGATCTGTACAAGTTTAAGACAGGGTCAAGGCATGTCTTCATTGCCTTTCTTTCATCATCTTCATTATCCTCATTTTCCTAATGAGCAGACAGCATGCATCCTTCGTGTAATTAACAAATTAGATGTGATAGTTTTAAATTTAACTTACCCTACAATTGTCATTATAGTCATAACTTACCCTACAGTCATCATTTAGTCATAAACTAACCCTACAATCCAGAGTAACTATGGGAGCACATAAGAGACATAACCTGTACCTGTAGTTACTGCACCACCTAGTGAAAACCTATGGGAAATTCATATCGCAATCCAGAGCAAATTGTTCTTACAGCAGAGCAAGGACTTCCCATAGTTACTCTGGATTGTGCCCTAAAACATGCAACACCCATCTTACCACCCCAAGACTACAGTTTTTACTACTACTCAACTGAACCTTTATTGGCATACAAAAGGAGTACAATAGACATCAAAGTAGATGTGTAAAGGTACATAAATAAGATCACAAACTGTTAATATGCTTGAAAAAGTTGGATAGTTAATAAAAACCATCCTGTCTGACTCACTGACAAACTCCTTCTCAACAAAATCGGAGCCTTACAATCTGGATGGCATGGTACTTATCTTTTCCAATATCAGATGATTTATTACTTGTAAGACTGATAAGTGGCACAAAGCAACTCCAGGGAAAAAGGTCTCATCACAGACAGAATCGAAAACAACCCAGAGAAGAAGCAGGTCTGAGTGGCCACCAGCCCTAAGAATATTTAAGCGGCCAGGATCTATTATAAGTCAGATGCTAAGAGTCCACAGTCCAAAATCCATTCTGGGGGGGAATCAGTTACAAATCACAGGCAATAGGTGAAACGCAGGAACCAGTATGATGCTGGAATGAAGCTTTCCTTGTGGCTTTAAAGTAGGAACAGAGTCTTGTTGGAAGGGTAAGGATATCACTGGGGCCAATGACGGCATCTCTGTCCTAAAGATGAAAAGGATCCATAAAGGAAATGAACAATGGAGAAGTTAACAAGAAGCTACCATACAAGAATTAGTTTACTGTGCATATAATGAAAAAGGTAGGGGAGAGTGTCTCTGGAGAACAGGTGGGAACATGAAATACAAACTCGGGGAGAGGAGACAGGACCTTGGAATCCAGGCTCACAGAGCTTCATTCAATTTTAAGGGCCTTCGTCAAGGAGGTCCACTTGGAATCTGGATCGGGCGTGGATCTGGATCTGCTTTGATCTCTGAGATGTGCATTGGAGGCTCCTTTGATATTCCAGGGTATTTACTTAAGGGAGGCATGTAGGTTGGAAAAGGAAGAGGAGGATTTGATAGTCAGTGGAAAGAGTCATCAACCATAATATCTGGAGAAAACCTGTGGAGAACACAACCATTCGTATGCGGCTTTGCAGCCACAAGAGGCTTGTTCACCAGCTTGGAGGGAGTGACCGGGATACAGCTCCCAAGGGGAGTGGTTGAAGGAATCTCCAAGGGGACATTCGGCTGATTATTCACAATAGTAGTAGAGTCAAGAATTAAAGGGGAGACTTCTAGCGTCTGAGCATCAGTAAGAATAAGAGCATCACTTTGTAAACTTCTGTCCACTGTACAAATAGACAGTGAAGGCACACTGGAGGGACATGAGGGTGGTTGCAAAGTAGGTAGACTTCCATCAGGAAACTCAAAGTTATCACAAGGAGAGGTAGCCAAGGATGGATGTTTCAAAACTTTGTGACCTAAGGACTCCGGAGGAGGAGAAAAACTGGAAGAAAGGCGAAGAGGACATTCTAATCGTTCACCAAATAAGTCATTAAGATCCGGGTTTGGGATCGACAGAGGGCGAGGTAGATTAGATATAACAGGTAGATCCAAAAGGGGTGGAGAGGAGCTGGAATTCCTCTCAGAAGGAGTATTATGAGTTGGAGGAAACACATTGACTGCCTTGCGGGAGTTCTCAGTAGAAATCGGGACTAACTTTGTGATGGTCAAATTTTTAAAATGTCTATGAGGATAGACTCCGGCATCCTTAAATTCTCGTGAATATCAAACTTGGTACATGATGCGAGTGAAAGTGGAGTACAACACGTTCCTGTTGTTGAGAAGAGGGCAGTCTCTGAATTCTATACAAGTTAATCTCGAGTAACTCTATCCTTAACAATTTGGCCAAATACTTCTTGGTCTTCCATTTTTTCGTCCAGTCAGGAAATTGTCCAGAATGGGGAAATACTGTAATGGCAACGCTTTTTGGGTCGTATATTAACTTGGTGACAGAATTCCCAAAAGATGGAAAGGCAGGAACTTCAGGTTGGAAATTAGAAGAGGTTGCTTGGAGCTTAGAGAATTTGGTAGCGAGGCTTGGCTTGGAATGTGCTGGATAAAACTTCGAGGAGTCTAAGTATTGTCCCTTTAAGACAGATGAGATGTGCTCTAAAAGGTTAAGAATTTGTTTAACAGTCTGGGCAGTAGAAGAAGATTGCTGCAATATCAGTTCTAAAAGGTGTCGGTCTGTCGGAGCATCCCCATCACTTGGCCGTGACCTCTCCTGGTCGTCTATCAAATCTCTGACCAGGGCTCTGGTAAGAGGGGAGAGTCGGGAGTAGTCAATCACCTCTGAAGAATTGGCTCGACTCTCTAAAGACGCTGCACTGGGCTGGCTCTTTGAACGCCCCCAAAAATCTTCAAGTCTACATTGTTTAGGGGTCTTGAGTCCAAGGTCTTGATTCTCAGAAGAGAGTTGACGTTTCCTCCTCCTGGGGATACAGAATGAAAAAACAACGGATAAATTGCAAGCTCCCACCCACAGTTCCAAGGAAATGGCGGTCGAAATCTCGGTCCAGCAGTTGGGTGGGGAAAAGCTTAGAGATAGTGCAGCAAAAGGTCCATGACTCAGACACAGCGCAGTTCGACGGATGAAAACAAAAAGGGAGAACTTCTAAAGGAATTAAAAACAACTGGACTGATAAACAAATGAAAAATAATATTTGGGCATGGCGGAGCTCTGGTTCATGCTGCTGCTCGGCTTGGGCTCAGGCCACATCCCCCAGTTTTTACTATTTATTCCACAGATTGCCATACTTGCTAACGTAACAGCCACAGAACATAAACTTTAGATATTGCAGATCTCTTACCCTACAATCCAGAGTATCTACGGGAGCACATAAGAGACACTTATGTCAACATAGTTACAGCACCACTTAGTGAAAAATATGGGAAATTCATACTGCAATCCAGAGTAAATTGTTTTTATGTCGGAGCAAGGACTCCCTGTAGTTACTTGGGATTGTGCCCTTAAAGCACAAGCCTAACTAGGTCTACTCAAAAGTAAGTTCCACAGTGTTCAATGGGTCTTATTCCCAGGAAAGAGTCTTCAGGATTGCAGCAATAGACGCCCTCCACTTTCTGATGTTTCATTTTCTGATGGTTGTGCTCTTTCAACACTTTTCAATTATACCCAGTACTCATTCAGTCAACACATGCTTCACTGTTTCAATCTCTCTCTGTTGATCTAAAGGCCAGCCCTACAATCCAGAGTAACTACGGGATTACGTAAGAGACATTACATATACCTGTAGTTACAGCACCACCAAGTGAAAACCTATGGGAAATTCATATTGCAATCCAGAGTAAATTGTTCTTACCCTGCAATCCTAAGAACACTTTCCTGGGAGTAAAACCCATTGAACTCAGTGGGGCTAACTTCAGAGTAGACATGCATAGGAATGCAGCCTTCAAGCTCAATCCTAACCACGACTACTCAAAAGTAGGCCCCATTCTGCTCACTGATTCTTACTCCCAGGAAAGTGTGTTTAGGATTGCATTGTAAATCTATGTTGTTACTTGCTTTGAGTCCACTTTTACAGAGAAAGGTGGAATATGAATCAAATAAACAAATAAATAATGTACAAATGTAGAACACCCAAGAAAAATGTATGACATAACAAAATAAAAGCATTGCTTTCACGTGGTTAAACAGTTTATTACTATTAAATTTAAAACAAGTATATATGATTTATTGTACATAATTTACTAATTATGAAGGGTTAGATTGCCTTGGCATTGCCCAGCAAGGAAACTGAGGAAGCCTCTGGAAGACCCATCTACCGGTGGTGGGAAGGCTGAGGGAGTGGTGCCAACTGACCCCATGCACCTCTGAACCCCCTCAGGCCAGTGCCATCCTGGAGTGCTGAGAAGCTCCTGAAGGTGGAAATGTTTGCGCTTTGTACTGGGGGGTACCATGCCAGACCACCTGCCACTCCATTGCTTGGGGCTGCCTTAGGGGTGGTCTTTGAGTAGTTCCCACTTGGATAATCAAGGGGACTCTGGTACTTTCCGTTCTACAAAAGGACAACAGTTCTGCTATATCAGTGGGTCTCAAAGTGGGGGGATTGGAACCCCTCCTTTGGGGGGCTGCAACTTCCTTTTGGGGGGTTCACAAAAAGCTGGGTGCCATCATGTTGGAATCTGGCACTGGGTGCCACCATCTTGGAATCCGGCACTGGGCGCTGCCACTTGGAATGGGGCACTCCAGAGCGTAAACGTCATTGCTTTCCAGGGCGTAAACGTCATTGAACACAATGGGACTTCCTTCTGAGTAAACACAAAGGAGCTCTTGTATCCTTCCTGTTTGATGCCACTTATTTCCAGCCATGGCGTCACTTCTGGAGGGTCCTGGACAGATTGCCATTCTCAAAAGGGCATCCCAGATTGAAATGCTCAAAAACCACTATGCTAACTTATATTGCAAGTACGATTATGTCCTTCTCTAGTGTAAGATCACCAATCTTACAATTGTCTGTCGCTGGTATCGTTTGTATAGATCTAGGAAGAAAAAGAAAAAGGTATGTTATTTTTCCTCCCCAAAACAATCCTTTTTAATCACTTGCTTAGCAAAACAGTTTATTAAGCGGTGAAGGATAGCGAACCATAAAGTTTAATTTGCCTTTTTTAATGGAGTTGCTAATTAGCACCCCACCACCGTTGGTAACTCCTAACTTGCTACTGTGTTTGCTTCGGTATTCATGACACTTTAAGGAATCCAATCTATTTTGGTTTCTCCACACAGGCACCACCATGAATCAAATCAATAGGTGATTATGTTCTTACTGTGCTGGGTCTTCGGTGAGCGCATATTAATTACGTCAGTGGTTAATGATCAGACAAGAAGTATGGGAATCCTAGCAAGGGTGATTTAACACACAGGCAGGAGTAATGTTAGCAATATTCTGTGTTTTAAAATAAAAGCTCAATACAGATATAGGCGTCAATTCAAACCACAATTTTCTGGGAAAAAATACTATTGAACACAGTGGGACTTTCTTCTGAGTAGACATGCTTAGGATCACACTGTTAGACAATAAAGTGTTGTGTCAAACAGTGTTGCTTTGTATAATATGAGCCGGTATGTTGTAGCTATTAAGAGAGTGAACTTGTGGACTACGGAGGGTCTGGCGCAAAACTCATTTATTAATAATAACCATTTGGATGGTTTGGATTAATAACATTATTAATAATAAACATTTGGAGAGTGCTTTTCAATTCTGAAAAGCTTTTCTCTTACATAAACTAAATATGGGCAAAATCCAGAGTAACTATGGGTAGTCCTTGCTCTGGTGTAAGAACAACTTACTCTGGATACCAATATGAATTTCCCATAGGGTTTCACTAGGAGGTGCAGTAACTACAGGTACACTTAATGTCTCTTATGTGCTCCTGTAGTTAACTCTGGATTGGGGGTATGATCTTATCTAATTCAGATAAACCTTGTGGGTCTTGGCCTTTTAAATTAACTTCTAGTTTTAGCAAGTGGGGGGAGATTCTGCCATTAGAACTGGTTATTTTATTTTCCCCATAAACCACTTTGTGAACCTTTTGCTGAAAAGCATTTACAGTATATTGACTGATTTTTAAAAGCTTGTCCTTTCTGTATGGTGGTGTTGCTTATAGAAGTCAATTATGTTTTATGTTTTTTATGGATGTTTTTAATGTTTATTTTAACGTTTCAACTTTTTATGGATTTTTAGGGCACAGTACAATTGTTTTAACTCTTTACTTTTTGTAAAACCCTTTAATACATCTCCTTTATTTTCTTGGAGAAAAAGTTGGGGAATAAAATTAAATACTTAAATAAATGCTCCTCCTGGTTGCCACTATTTTCCACTCATAGCTGAATTTTCCACTTTTGGCCCTGAATGTGAACTTCAATTATGGCAAATCCAAAGTAAATTTATGACTACTAGGTGTGCACTACATAACAGTGGGAATATATTCTGTAATTCCTCTTTGTTAAGTGATCAGGTCATTAAGTGAACATTCAGCCCAGTCTAGCATAGGATTGGGCTCTATAAGCAATAAATCGTATATACAATAGTTTTATATTTAAGTAGTGAAAATGTACCTGCATTGCAGGAGTAAAATTCCACCCATTGTGCTTCAACCGCTCATATGCATCAACTCTCTTGCATATCATCCTCCCCATGCACATCATCCCCTCATGCGCAATACCCCTGTACAACATAGCCCCACGTGCACCCTCCCCCATGCTCCGTGTCTGCCCATGCGCATTAACCCCCATGTGCATTAACCTCCCTGCAAATCATCCCTGCATGTGCATTATCCCCCATGCGCAACATCCTCCATGCTCAACAATCCTCCATGCGCACTGTCCCCCATGCACATCATCCATCCATGCACGCCATCCACCCATGCGCACCATTTGCAACATCCCCATGTGCATCACCCCATGTGCAATAGCCCCTTACAGCATCCCCCATATTCACTGTTCCCCCATGCGCACTGTCCGCCTTTGCATAATACATATGAGGGGAATGGTGCGCATGACAAATAGTGCGCTTCGGGGATAATGCGCATGGGGAGATGATGCGCATGGGGAGATGTTATATGGTGGATGCGCATGGGGGATGAACCACATGGGGGTGTTGTGTATGGAGGGTGTTGCACATGTTGCATATGGGTGGACAGTGGGGGGATTGTACATGGGGTGTCAGAGCACATGAGGGATTGGTGAGCATGGGAGATATTGCACATGTGGGGATGATGCACATGCAGGGATGACGTGCATGGGGATGATTTATATTCCCCCCACACATACCATCATCCCCTGTGCACCCTCCCTCCCAGTGCAACAGATACATGTTGATCAGTCAGTTTTCAATATTAAGTATAGGCTGAAAATGTGTTTGCACCCCTTTTCAGCCCCTTTAGAGTTAAATTTCTCAATATCGCTTCTTAGTGGGTGTTCATGTGACAGAAGGAACACCCTCCCAAAATTTCACACTTCTTGGTCCAGGGATTGGGGCAGAGCATCGCTCGGTCAGGGTTCTTTAATGGAAAGTGTAGAGAGGAAAATTTTTCTTTTCACCCCCTTTTTCACCCCCTTTTTCACCCCCTTCTGGTTGGAATTTCCAAAAACTGGTTGTTAGTGGATCCCTCCATCATAGAAGGAACACCTATCCCAAATTTCACGCTTCTGGGCCCAGTGGTTTTGGCTTGGTGTTGATGAGGGAGTCAATGACTTCAGCTTTTTATATATACAGTAGATTCTAAGTAATACAGTGTTTAAAATCAATGCATATGAGAAAGCAATGCATATGAGTTTTTAGCGTTTTTTTGTTGTGTCCTACATTTTTCTTGGGTGTCCTACATTTTGGGAGGAGATTGTTCTCTCTTACAATTATGAAATCTTGTCCCTCTGCAGTCACGTAGCCCAAACACAGTCTACCTACCACCACTTTCACTGGGAAACTAGGCTATAGTCTTCATATGAAGTGCAAGGTGATCGAACCCTTTGCTTCCAGATGAGACTCATGCAGAATAATAATTGTATGAATTAACACAAAATCAACTTGGTCTCCTCTATCAGGCTGAATTTGATGAAGCACCTTCCAGTAGTTCTTGTACATGGTATGAATGTAGAGGTATGCCATATAATTCCGCTCCCCCCCACCCCGAACCTTTAATAGGAAATAACCAGTAAGCCTATTAAAGACATAATGAGAACCTCATTCAGTTTCCTGTCAGTCTTCAGTCGTAAGTGGTTTCTAATTTGCACAAGATTGGAATAGCATTGAAAAATTACTGTAACTAAGCGAAACATTCATTGGATTTTCAATTTTTTGATAGCATCCCTTGTAATGCATTATAATGCAATTGTACTGAGCTGCAGTGACATATGCTGGGTCTCACTTTGATACTTTTGTCCCCATGATGATAAAGATCTAGTATAATGTGGCAATTCCAAGTATATTATATTCCAATGTTTTGGAATATAAACAGTAAGAAGCATATATGGGTGTGTGTTAGTTTTGATGGATAGTGCAGTGGTAGTTCAACCTTGTGGTTAGGGTTGCTATAATTTCCATAAAACAAGACAGGATAGGACCGGACCTCCAAAAAAATTGCTATATGTTTATTTTTATTTTATTTATTTTAAAAATTTATATTAAAGTATGTTATGTTAACGCAATATCCGAAAACTGGGACTGTCCCAGTTTTCCAGGAGGTATGACAACCTTATTTGTGGTTGTTGGACCCCACCTGGTGTATTGTGTTCAATTTTGGACATCTCACTTAAAGGAAAAGGTACAGCTAAATTCAGGGTGACCGGATTCTTCTGGATTTGTCCTCTTTAAGCCTTTTGTCCAGGTGTCCTCCAAAAGGGTTTCATTGTCCTCCATTTTGGGTTCATTTTGCAATTATGTGCAGTACCCCCATCATGTCGTTGGATACATATTGAAGAGCAGAATCTAATACAAAAATCAGTTTTGAAATATCTCCTTCCTATCAAAAAAAAAGTTATGGCCAAAAAACTAAAAATCTAAAATATGCTTTGAGCTGTATGGGAAAATGAAAGTGCCCATTAAAGTAGCTTTACTCATGAGTAGGCAAATGTGCCATTGTCCGCTGGAAAGGCCAGACTAAGAGGAATCCAAGACCTTGTCCTCCTTTTTAGGTTCAGGAATCTGGTCACCCTGCCTAAGCAGGAGTGGAGGAGAGCAACAAGGATGATCAGAGGGCTGGAGAACAAGCCCTATTAGTCTAAAGGAACTTAGTATGTTGAGTGTCTTGCAGAAGAGAAGGCTAACTGGGTATTATCTGAAGGGCTGTCACATTTCTTATCAACTGCCTGTAAAGTAGGACTAGATCCAATGGGTATAAACTGCAAGCAAAGAGCTTCCAGCTGGACATCAGGGTGGTCCAGGCAGTTCAGAAGAGGAACAGATTGCCATGCAGGATGATGGATTCTCCTTCACTGAGTTCATCAAGCAAAGTCTTGACAGGTCCTTGATCTCCTGGAGAAGCACATAGGAAGATATCCTGCTATAGGTAAGGGGTTGGGCTAGATAACCTGGTGGGGCTGTTCCAATGCTGATCCTATGATAGCATGGATGTAAAGAGCCACAGAAATAGGTTAAAGCATTTGCGGTAGGTTTTTTTCCCCCAATTTCAGTTAGCAGTGTAGGCTAAGGGCAAAATCCAGAGTAACTACGGGGATTCCTTGCTCCAGTGTAAGAACAAGTTACTCTGGATTGCAATATGAATTCCCCATAGGTTTCCACTAGGTAGTGCAGTAACTACGGGTGCACATAAAGTCTCTTACGTGCTCCCGTAGATGCTCTGGATTTGGGGATAAGTGCACAATCCAGTGTAACTACAGGAATTCTTAAGAGACATTTGTGTTGACGTAGTTATGGTGCCACCTAGTGGAAACCTATGAGAAATTCATAGAGCAATCCAGAATAAATTGTTCTCACATCAGCATAAGGGATCCCGTATTTACTCTGGATTGTGCAGAAAGTGTCTTTGAAACATTGAAATCTAAACCAAGGAAGCAAAATGTTTTTGAACGTGCCATATTTTGAAGGATGAAGCCATAGGCACTTTGGCACATAGGCACATAGAGACACTTTCCTGGGAGATACCCCTAAATCCAGAGTAACTATGGGTGCACGTAGTAGACTTTACGTGCACCTGTATGTAGTTACTGCACCACCTAGTGAAAACCTATGGGAAATTCATATTGGAATCCAGAATAAGTTGTTCTTACACCAGAGCAAGGACTCCCCATAGTTACTCTGAATTTTGCCCTAAGACCCATTGAACACAGTGGGGCTTACTTCTGAGTTATGGGGCTTACTTCTGTGCTTACTTCATAGGTATGATTGCGCTCATAGATATTTTTATTCTATATCATATATCTTTTTAGCCATTACTTAAAGGTAAGGGTGTCCCCTGCAGGGTGTCCTGCTAATTGTGACCAAATCTAATATAAAGGTGGTGATTTTTGACCTTTGGGGAAATAACTTTTCAGTAACACGTTTACTCTGACAATAATCCTTGTACTTGGCGCTAATAGCATTTTCTAAAATAAGCAAATAGCACAGCTTATTAATCAGGATAATTTTCTTTTAGATTATTTTCTCAAGAGTAGGCTTTCAGAGAAGAATACTCTCTGCATTGTTTCTATAATGCTCTTTTTCACCCCAAAGGTCACTTATAATTTCATGTTAATAGGAAGCCTTTATCTAAACTAATGGCAAAAAATATTTTTAAACACTCTCAGTTCACCATTAATATGTGCATTATGCAAATTCAGAGTATTATGCAAAATATTTTCTAAATAGCTATTATTCATCTGTTGTGCCTTTTACTCTCTTTAATATATCATAAATAATTAAAAAGGATGCCTGAGGTTCATTTATTTCTGTCAGTATTTCTGGAAAGGCAACGTTTATAAAAGTAGTTTCTAACTACTATACTTAATGCCTGGGAAACACTGGTGTAAAGGAATATTTAGGGGTGCCATCAGTGGTGGGCTTCAGGGGGTTCTCACAAGTTCTGTTGAACCCTTTGCTAATGAGAGCCTGGTTCTGAGACCCAGTTACTAATGGGACATAGAACCTGTTGTTAATTTAGGTTATTAGGACATAGAACCAGTTATTAATTTATTTGAATCCCACCACTGGGTGCAATCCTGACTTTAGGCAAGAGAGAATGGCCCAGCTAAGCTGGCCTAAGTAGGCCATATCCTGAGCTGATCATGTAGACCATATCCTGAGGTTGTGAGACAGCCCAAGACCTATATCCTAAAGTGAAATTAAGGCCCTTGCTCCGGAGCAGTTAGGATGACTTCGCATAAGATAACACTAGAGGGTGATGTAACTGTGTGGACCCGTAACTGCTATGGATTTTGCCCTATGACTTAGAACATTTTTCTTTTGCTTATATTTTTATTCTGGCTTATCATGGGCCCCAACAGGTCTCCTCTACTCAGATTTACACCTGCACTCCTGCTTTGTACCATAAGGGGACAAGGATACGTAACTGTTTTTATAAACATTCTATACAGTTGCCGTGTTTGGGATGTTTTAAAGAATAAGAAATAAAAAGCATTTATACATCTCTGAATACATCTCTGAATACATTTATCCATCTCTGTTCTCCTAATATTTTTTTTTCCAGGGCCTCCATTCATTTACCTTTATTTCAAAATACCCTCTAAACAGCTTCATTCACAAAGCTGTCTTATTAATTCCCTAGAGAGAGAGAGAAATCTGACCCTTCCAACCTTCAGAGGTGGCCCAAGACATTTAGTGCCGGAGGCAGACCATTTAAATGGAACCTTCCTGTGCTAGTAAAATGTACTATAATAAACTAATTGCCAATTTGCTGTCCTTTTAATAGTGCTTCAAAAATCTTTTGCCAGAGGCAGGCAACCTCAACATTTCTTGGCATGGTAAGTAAATGTAGGAAGCTGTTTTACACTGAATCAGTCCATTAGTTGATCTACCTCGGGGGTGTCAAACATAAGGCCTATCTGGTGGATTATTCCCCAGAAGCTCCTAATGTACCATGAAAGTGTGGGGTTGATTGATCGATCGATCGATCAATCAATCAATCAATCAAAATTTATCCCATGTAACCTGATGCCTAAAGCTATTGGGTATGCACCCATCAAAATCTTTCTTTCTTTCTTTCTTTCTTTCTTTCTTTCTTTCTTTCTTTCTTTCTTTCTTTCTTTCTTTCTTTCTTTCTTTCTTTCTTTCTTTCTTTCTATATAATATAATATAATATAAATATAAATATAATAGAATCATAGAATCCTAGAGTTGGAAGGGACCTAGTAGGTCATCTAGTCCAACCCCCTGCCTGCAGCAGGAAATCCCCCTAGAGCATCCCCGACAGGTGCTCGTCGAGCCTCTGCTTGAAATATATTTATACCCCAGCTTTTCCACCTTAAAAAAAATACCCAAGCAAGTAAAAACAGCACCAAGAAAATACAATTAAGTAAAACTAGATAAAAACAATAAAACCAGACAATAAAATACCATTCATCATCATTGGCATCTGTCAGTCTCGAAAGACCATAGTATTGTGCTCCAAATGGGAAAAAGTGCCCCCTCCAAGGCACAAAGACCTCGGTAGATTGATATGGAGGATAGGCTGTTACCCAAGCAGCAAATCCCCCCTCTACATGGCACTGAAATAATCCAATGGAATGGCATGGCTGAAACGATTGGTTCCAGCTGCGTCGCAGGAGTTACTGGAACATGGTTGTAACACAGTCACGAACTGCTTTTGGGGCTCTGGATTTTTCCTTGAGGTTTACACCTGAAGTCTTTCCCATAGATGGGTATAGCCACAATGCAGTGGAGGTCGAAGGTGGGAGTTTTCCTTCTCCTGAGCCAAATGTTGGTGAATCATAAATCTGAGTGGGTGTTTCCTGGTCCTGGGCCAGATGTTGTTGGATCATAAATGTCTTAAGTGGGAGGTTTCCTTTTGTGTATCGTAAATATCCTGGGTGAGATGTTGGTGGATCATTAATACCATTAAAATGATCATTAATATCTTTTTAAAATACCATTAATATGAAATATAAAAATAGTAAAAACCCAAGTTAAAATGACAGTTTAAAAAAACAGGCAAACAGCAGCAAGATATCTAGCCATAGCCATTACAAGCCTGTCTAAATGAAAGGGTCTTCAGGTCTCACTGGAAGGACGTTAGGGTTAGGGTTAGGGATTAGCTCTGGGATTAGGGTTAGCTCTGGGATTCATATTTTCCCAGTCATGAACCAGACTAACCCTACAATCCAGAGTAACTACAGGAGTACATAAGAGACATTATGTGTATCCGTAGTTACTGTACCACCTAATGAAAACCTATGGGAAATTTATATTGCAATCCAGAGCAAATTGTTCTTACACCGGAGCAAAGACTCCCCGTAGTTACTCTGGATTGAGCCCCTAGAGCACAATCCTAACCATGTCTACTCAGAAGTAAACTCCACTGTGTTCAGTTGGTCTTACTCCCAGGAAAGTGTCTTTAGGATTGCAGCATTAGGACAGTCAGGGCACAATCCTAACATGCCCTTGGGCCATTGCAAATTCCTTGTGCCAACCCAGCTGGGTTGGATATGTGCCCCCCCCCCCAAATAAAATAAAATTGCACCTCCTCTTGTGCAAATAGGGTTCATGCCCCACTGGCGTAGCTATGCCAGTGACAGTAAAATTAGTTAAAATATATCATGTCTACTAGCTCCAGGATCTTGAAGCAGCAGATCACCAGTTCAAGGATCATCATCAGCAGGAGCAGGCAAGAGAAACCCATTTTCACAATATGGGTACAATCCAGAGTAACTACGGGGAGTTCTTGCTCCGGTGTAAGAACAATTTGCTCAGGATTGCAATATGAATTTCCCATAGGTTTTCATTAGGTGGTGCAGTAACTACGGGTGCACGTAATGTCTCTTACGTGCTCCCATAGTTACTCTGGATTGTAGGGTATGTTAAAAATAGGAAGCTAGAATCATAGTGCTAACCTTAGCAGACTGGCTCTTGTGATCAGGAAGGGCAGACGGGTAGTAAAACATGAGTACTCTCTCAATCTGCCCATGTCCGAAAGGAAACACAATTCAATACATTTGACAGCCTTGGTTTCATCAAGTTGCAGTGTTCCCGTTTCTGCTTAAAACTGCCTTCAGCTCCATACACCTTGTTCCTACCCCCTGCCTAGCCATTAATTTTACCCGCCGTGCACAGTTAAGGTGCAGCAGTTGGGAACGTTTTAAAAAATTATAAGGACAGTTTGTTGCTAATTACATAATTTTAGGGATTGCCAAAAATAAATATTCCACCATCTCCTTTTATCTCCTTTTACTCTTTCTTAACAACCGTCCCTTATTTTCGGAGTGTTTGAAACAACTGTTTAAAATGTGATGATACAATCAGATTGCTTTTAGAATTGCTGTCTCCATATTTTTTTTCCGAAACCAAATGAAAGTTGGATGATATAACACATAATAATACCTCTTCGGAGCAATCTATTTACTTTTATATTAGCTTATGGCTCCCTCGTCTTCTTTGTCATGGCATGTAGATCATTTAAGAGAGGGCTGGAATTTTAAATCAAGCATTGGGTTAGGAAATCAATGGAATATGTGGGCATAATTCTTTTCTTTCCTGGTTTCATAATTTCCTAATTTGTATGAGATGGAGATGGGAAGGAAACACATTTTAACGCTTGCAATAATTCCCTTCAACCACAGATGATAGCTATTGGGCACAATCCTAACCATGTATACTCAAAAGTAAGCCACATTGTGTTCAAGGGTCTTATGCCCAGGAAATTGTCTTTAGGATTGCAGCCCTAGAGGACAAAATAAGCAATGACTTTTTGAACAAGCGTTCTTATGGATCAGTGTATTTCTTCCCGTTATCCCAGTAAAAAAATTCCAGTTATCCAAATGGTTCTACTAACTAATGAACTTTCCCCAAACTTTCGGGCGCACCTATGGATTATGGCACACTAATGTGGCACAGTCACAGGTGGGCAGATGCTGGTTCGGGCCTACTCGCCCAAACCGGATCTTCCCCCTGGGCTGACGTTGGTGATCTGGTCACAGCCGCGGCTGCAAGCCGCGTCTCCTGGGGCTCGCCGCCAGGAAGCTTAGTGCGCCTGCATCCAGCTGGACGCAGGCGCACTAAGTGTCTTGGCGCCGAGCTCCAGGACGCACAGTGCATGTGTGTCCAACTGGACGCAGGCGCACTAAGCGTCCTAGCGCCGAGGATGCTTCAGGAGACACACTGCGCATGCGCCAAATCTGGCCCCCCGCCCCGCCCCCTGACCGCGGCCCAGCCCCCTGACCCTGACCCAGCCCCCGAACTTCTGGCGAACCGGATCTTCAGGGAGGCTGGGCCCATCACTGGACAGAGTGGTTGAAAGATCTAGGGCACAATCCAGAGTAACTACAGAGAGTTCTTGCTCCAGTGTAAGAACAACTTACTCTGGATTCCAGTATGAATTTCCCATAGGTTTTCACTAGGTGGTGCAGTAACTACGGGTGCACATAAAGTCTCTTACATGCTCCCATAGTTACTCTGGATTTGGGGGTATGAATATGGACCAATGTACCCTGTTAAAAATGTGAATTATAAGGTATGTTGGTAGAATCTGAGTTGAACTGTTATAATTAATAGGATTTGGAGATAATGAGAAGTTATGGGTACATAGGCAGATTGCTTCTATCCTCTTTAGCCACAAGCTTTATTTTAAAATGAAAATATGCAGTCACAGAGGGCCTTTAAGTGGCCATTTAATATTATTTTTCTTCTGGCTATTTGCTTCAAGGTGAAAGTAGAGATGTTACCATAATTCAGATGGCAACTTGTAGCAGAAGATGAAAGTCGGATCAGCTCAACTTTGGGTCAGGATATAAAGGCCCCTCTGGAGTATTTATGCTAGTATCTGTAGTCCAGATAAGTTAGCGGAAGAAATGGCTCCCCGTGGCAGGTCATGAATCTAATTATCCTAGAAACATTGCTACAAGAGAGTTTGATTGAAAATTACTAAGTTAATGTATGCCGTTTGCAGTTTTTGCTTTTCAAAATCAAGTGAAATATTTGAACAGCCCAAACCATGTGGGGCAAAACACCCCAATAAATCTCGTTCCAGCCGTTTTTTTCCTTAATGAAAAATGGGCTCCAGAGAGCAGCTGGTACCAAGTAAGAAGCCATAGGAGATGCTCGGGTAAAAGATGCTTCATGATAAGCAATGAATCTGACAACGCTGATTAAAAAAAGCCGCACAATACTTGGAGACCAAAGAGTTCTTTGAGAAACAGTGAAACACACACTTGCCTACATTTGATTAGTGGGGGTCATGATTTTAATTTCTTTTCTTTTTATTTTTTTATAACCCTACAATCCAGAGTAATTACAGGAGCACGTAGGAGACATTACGTGTACCCATAGTTACTGCACCACCTCGTGAAAACCTATGGGAAATTCATATTGCGATCCAGAGCAAATTGTTCTTACACCAGAGCAAGGACTCCCCGTAGTTACTCTGGATTGCACCCATTGTCTCAGTTTAACCATATGTATATTTATATCCTGTGACAGGAGTACCCCCAAATCCAGAGTAACTACGGGAACACTTAAGAGACTTTACGTGCACCCGTAGTTACTGCATCACCTAGTGAAAACCTATGGGAAATTCATATTGGAATCCAGAGTAAGTTGTTCTTACACTGGAGCAAGGACTCCCCGTAGTTACTTTGGATTTTGCCCATAGTTCTTACACCGGAGCAAGGACTCCCCATAGTTACTCTGGATTTTGCCCTTACCCTACAATCCAGAGTAACTACAGGAGCACATAAGAGACATTACGTGTACCCGTAGTTACTGCACCATCTAGTGAAAACCTATGGGAAATTCATATTGCAATCCAGAACAAATTGTTCTTACACCGGAGCAAGGACTCCCCGTAGTTACTCTGGATTGCACCCTAAGTCTTGGTTTTTTAAGGCCAGGAATGTCAAACATAGAAGTCCATGGCCAATTGCACCACTGGAAGAAATGCAACCAGTCCCCATTATGAGCACCACACCCTACAGTTGGTCATGACTAACCTGCAGGGGACACCTTCCTATTTAGACCACTGCAAATTTGAACTGGTTCCTATTCTTTTACATCATGGGATTGGAATTCTTACCACACTCTTCCCCAATTTCAAACTTACTGAGATTTATTGCAAATTTTTAAGCAAGTTGTAAGCTGAGTTTTATTATTTAGTGCATCCCCCATTATTGCAGATCTTTATTGTCTAAAAGGATTGCAATATTTGTGTCCAACATAAAGGGTCCTACATTGTTTTTGGTGCATAGTAGAAGGGGTGATGTGTGCATTATTGTTTATCATGCAAAAAGGAACATCGAATTAAGTTAGCATCTGAACTGAAACTTAGCTTTATTTTGCAGTAGTGCTTATGATTTTTGTCACACTTTCACAATTCTCTATATGACCTGCATCAGCATTTAAATATTTAATGTGCAAAAGGGAACAATCTTATCAGAATTACAGGAATTGGGAAGAAGAAACATTGTTTTACATCCCAGATTTATCCACCAGGTATTAGAGATATGGTTTGCAGTTAATACAATGACGCTGTGTCTGTTAACCAGCAGGCCAGGGTTCGAGACCCGGGTCAGCCCCACAAGACAGGGTGAGCTCCTGTCCTTAGCCCAGCTCTGCGACCCCAGCTGGATCCAATTGTATTGGCTCTGCCTTTCCGTTGGACTAATTAAGTAGCGTGGAGAGGGGGGATCTGCTTGGGGAACAGCCTATCCTCCATAACAGTCCAACCCAGGCTTTCGTGCTTTGCGTGCAGCGTATGCAGCACCAAGCACGATACCATAGTCTTTCAAGACTGACGGAGGCCTGCTTTACAATGCAATCCTTTCTTCCTTGATATAATACCTTATAACAATTTGTAGAGAGAACTTTCCATCCTGGATTGCTACTTAGGTACAGAAATATTCTCTCTGACAGGTCTGCATAGTGCAATCCTATGTGTATACTCGACTGTAAGCCCTACTGGATTCAGTGGAATTTTACTCCAGTCCAGGAATAGATTGCTGAATGACATGATAGTTTCTCCCTCTTCAGGCAGAAACTCAACAGGTAACTACTGGAGATGGTCTAGAGCCAAAGAGGATTCTTTACCCAGGGGTTGGACTAGACCACCAATGCGATGATTCTATGGGCTCAATCCAGAGTAACTACGGGGAGTCCTTGCTCCGATGTAAGAACAATTAACTGTGGATTGCAATAAGAATTTTCCATAGGTTTTCACTAGGAAGTGCCGTTAACTACTTACGTGCTCCCGTAGTTACTCTGAATTGTAGGGTATGATATGATTCCTAGTGTGTATAGGATTGCAACATTAATTTGCAAAACCTTGGTAAATGCACATCTTTCATAATGCTCATTGGGGATAAAAGATATCCATATTAAATTTTGTGATTGAGTTTCAGACCTTGAGTAAGTCATAGCTTTCCTACTTATTAGTTCCTTCAACTATCCTTGAAATCAAAGTTATCAAAGAGCTATCCTTTTATTTTGTTTTTCTTCCCAGTTACTTTACTGAATAAATGATAGAAACTGCAAAAAAAAAAAAAAAAAATTTCCCTGTTCTCATTAGTTCTGGAGCAATGGAGACCTCTTGAGGAAAATACATTTTTGGTAGACTCATTCATTAAAGCAAGGAATCATTGCCTATCGCTGGGTGGTGGGACATTAAAACAGGCTTAACCAATTATCTGATTTCCCCAGACCAGTTGTTGAACTTTTGGTCCATGTGTCCTTCATTTTTGCTGAAGCCAAGGATTAGTGGTGATCTCCTGTGGTCCATAGACTTCTAGTTCACATGGGGTACATGAAATGAAGCATCTATCCATCTGAACCAGCAGGAAACGTACTAAGTTCCTTCATTCCTTGATTATCTACTCCAAAAAAGCAGAGGTTTAGGACCCAAAATGGGATTATTTTGTGACTATATTAATATCTTTTGATTTGTGAACCTACAAACAATCCGGTATTATTACCCTACAATCTGGATTAACTACAGGAGCAATGCAAGAGACATTACGTGCACTCATAGTTACTGCACCACCTAGTGAAAACCTATGGGAAATTCATATTGCAATCCAGAGCAAATTGTTCTTTCACCGGAGCAAAGACTCCCCGTAGTTACTCTGGATTGTGCCCTAAATAACATTTATAATTATTATGAAAGTTCTTCTTTGGGCAGGATATATTAAAACATTTTATTTTACTGAATATTTGATCAGTTCCACTTTCTTGCAGGTTTTAGGGGATATTTTGAAATCTGGCAATATCTGCTATGGCTGTACTGTTGTTAAATGCCTTGCTAGTTGTAAGAGGAAAATTGAAATGGTCTACAATTATTTGATATACCTCATTGGAAATGGATTGTGTCAGTGGTAAAATATCTGCCATACATGCAGATGGCCATTAGTGGGTCACAACCTGATATTTGGTGGGTCGCCAAAGGGTGCTGGGAAGATCAGATAACTGATTTCTTCAAGTCCTGAAGCTGTTCATAAAAAAACAGCTATATTGTTACAAACTACCCTGCAAAGAACAAAACTCCTGCCATTTGTAAGCATTTATAAATGTATAGAGAGATAAATATCTGTCCATTTTTCTGATTAATGGGTCGGCCCCACAAGACAGGATGAGCTCCTGTCCTTAGCCCAGCTCTGCGACACCAGCTGGATCCAATCGTATTGGCTCTGCCTTTCCATTGGACTAATTCAGTGGCGTGGAGAGGGGGGATTTGCTGCTTGGATAACAGCCTGTCCTCCATAACAATCCAACCCAGGCTTTTGTGCTTCGCATGCAACATATGCAGCGCCAAGCACGATACCGTAGTCTTCCAAGACTGACGGAGGCCTGTATTCCCAGGACACAGTGTTTAGGATTGCAGCCATACCCTAAAATCCAGAGTAACAACGGGAGCACGAAAGAGATATTACGGCACCACCTGGTGAAAACCTATGGGAAATTCATATTGCAATCCAGAGTAAATTGTTCCTACACCAGAAGAAGGACTCCCCATAGTTACTCTAGATTGCATCCATACATACCTACATACAAACATACATACATTTCTAGATTGTTTTCAAAAGTCTGGTAAACGTAGGTGTATCCCTATTTTGTGTTGTAAATATGGATCCCACTGCTAAAAAAAAGTTGGAGAACCACTTCTATTGAAAGTTGGGTAGGATTTGTGGGCGTAAGCAATTGGAGAGTAAGGGCAAAATCCAGAGTAACTATGGGGAGTCCTTGCTCCGGTGTAAGAACAACTTACTCTGGATTCCAATATGAATTTCCCATAGGTTTTCACTAGGTGGTGCAGTAACTAAGGGCACTTGTAAAGTCTCTTTTGTGCTCCTGTAGTTACTCTGGATTTGGGATGTTGAATATTTAAAACAAAATTTTAAAAATATCTACAGAAGCGCAGTGATGGATGCTTTGCAAATAAATACCACATTTTGAGTGAGGCCCAGTGTTATCTTAGGAAAAGAGGCTTCCTCGAGGGCAACTGAAGTCCACGTCTTGAGACACATCTTACTGAAACAGCTCTAAACAATTCATAGAGAAGTTTGTATTGCTGGATACAAAATCCTGTAAGGTGCTCAGTACATCTTGGAATGCCTTTTGGCATTTTGGTTCAGTATCATGTAGGTCCCTCTGGGTTATTTTATAAGTTACATTAGCAAAACAATGTATGTGACTGTTTCGGGAAAAAGCGTCACCTGCCCTGGAGGAAATACTACTAACAATGTGGTGGATCATGATAGACTGTACAATCCCTTGGGTATCTGGAGAGATTTCGCTCTGGTCATCATCTTTGCTTCTACAGCTTAAAAAACCCTCTGAGTAAAATTTCTAAAACTCTGCATTTTAAGAAGAAAAGAATAACATCCAAAAATAGAAATTATAGCACAATCAATATACAGTGGCGCATCACGTAAAGAACGGCTCACGTAAAGTCGGTTTCACGTAACAAATAAAAATTTCTCTAGGATTCTGCTTCACGTAACAAATTGTGCTTCACGTAACAAACACACTCATTGGCAGTTGGGGCAGACACGCAGGCCAGCAGCCCTTTCAAAAAGCATCAGGGCTGCCTAGCGCACCTGCCCATAGTGAAAGCAACTTCCACGCTGTTCCTCCTGTGGCCAGAGGGAGAGAAGAGCAGCGGAGAAGAGGGAAGCAGCTCAGGGCCAGCCAGGAGGGAGCAGGGGAGAGGGAGGCTCAGGATGGAGAGAAGGAGAAAGTGGGGAGACACTTGGAAGGTGTCTTGGATTGCAGCCTCCTAAACATGTCTACCCAGATGTAAGCGCCATTGTGTTAAATGGGTCGTACTCCCAGGAAAGTGTCTTCAGGACTGCAGCCTAAGTAGACTTCATAAGATCATGCACACTGAATGCATGTTTTGAATTCAATCCCAGTGTTCAGTCATCATTTTTACATCCAGTTAATATTTTTATAAGAATATTTTTGGGGTTGTGGAACCAATTGTCTGAGTTTCCATTATATCCTATGGGAAAATCCGCTTCACGTAAAGAACGTTTCATGTAACAAACATGCCTCCAGAACGAATTAAATTTGTTACATGAGGCATCACTCTATTTATATCCTAAGCATATGCTTGTATAGTCAGAAGTAAGATTGCAATCCTAACAATACATTACTGGGAGTAAGAGCCATTGAACTAAATGGGGGTTACTTTCAAGTAGATATGGTTAGCATTGTGCTTTATGTTCCATTAGAGTCAATGGGACTTACTGCCAGGAAACTGGCTAGGAATGGGCTGTTTTAAAGGGCTTTTATTTTTTGTCAAAGCTTATTGCATTGTAATTATATGACATATCTTTCAATAACATTTAACTATGGGCAAAATCCAGAGTAACTACAGGGAGTCCTTTCTCCGGTGTAAGAACAACTTACTCTGGATTCCAATATGAATTTCCCATAGGTTTTCACTAGGTGGTGCAGTAACTACAGGTGCACTTAAAGTCTCTACAGGTGCACTTAAAGACATTTAACCTCTTTACTAGGTGGTTGACATGATAATAGTCAACAATTGTCATTAGTTAATAAACTACCGTATATACTCGTGTATAAGCCGAGGCACCTAATTTTACCACAACTACTGGGAAATCTTATTGACCCGAGTATAAGTCGAGGGTGGGAAATGCAGCAACAGCAGGAAAGTGTGGTTGGCCTTGTAGCCTCAGGGCCCAATCCTGGGCATGTCTATTCAGAAGTAAGGCTCACAAAGAAGTTCCTGAGTCTGAGGAGGGGCTTGGCTGCTGTGGGCTCCATGTCTTGCCGCTGCGCACCTCTTCCGCAGCCTGGAGAGCCAGCACCAGCAGCTGAGGGTGCGCGCTGGAGGTCGCGCCCGCCATTTTTCTTAATTTTTTTACTGACCCGCATATAAGCCGAGGTGGGTTTTTGGGCTCATTTTTGGGGCCCAAAAAAACTAGGCTTATACACGAGTATATATGGTAATCACAAGATTATTTTGAAGTTGTAGTTGCAGAGAGTTCTATTCTCCTTCCAGATAAACTGGGTTCTATGTGATCTTTGCTCCCATGCGTCACTGAGATCTGCCAAGGACCAGATGTTGCTCATGGGAAGCTTTTAACCAGCCTGTGGCCAGCTTCGGGTTCCCTAAGAGCCTCTGATCCTTGTCGTGTTGTGTTGACCAAACACAATTGGATCTGTGATGGTGGGGTGCAGGAAATGGGTGTACATTTAAATATTTGCTTTCTTTCTGTGCTATATATTAATGCATGCAGAAATCCTGGGACATTTGAGCCTTTTTATTCATTAATCTAAATTCCATCTCTAATGAAATCATTTAAATCTTTTATTTAAAACAAAGTTCCTGCCCTCAACACTGTGCCAGATACTTAATATGACCTTTTCCCCGAAACGTTTGGAGACCTTGATTTAGGGTGATTTAGGATTCATCTGGCTGCTCCAGTTATAGAAACTAGTCCTTTAATTTGATTTATTGATGGCTTCCCAGTTTGAGATTATATCACAAACATTTAAGACAATTTCTTTTGATCACTCAGGAAATATACAGAAAAGTTACAATTGTGCCCTCTGCTGGATTTCTGTTTTAGGAACTTCTTATATGAGAAAGAATTATTCAAGTATTTTTGTTTTTTTTCTCAAGTATTAGGGAGCAATCCAGAGTAACTATGGGAAGTCCTTGCTCCGGTGTAAGAACAATTTGCTCTGGATTGCAATATGAATTTTCCATAGGTTTTCACTAGGTGGTGCAGTAACTACAGGTGCACATAATGTCTCTTACCTGCTCCCGTAGTTACTCTGGATTGTAGGGTTATTCAAGTATTCAAGTATTCAAGTCAATTATTCAAGTATTTTTGTATTTTCCTTTCTTCTCCTTTTTGTGAGCAGGTAGCATGGAATCTCCTTATACTTAATAAGTTATATGCAATAAATTATAATAGCTTTAAATAACAAATAATATTGGTTTTAAATTAACCACAAGAAAGCAATATATATGAGTGTGATAGCTGGGTATGGGTGTATAGTCTAGTATGGGATGAGGTCCATCATGGGAGTGAAACAATGTGCTGTTGTACAGGATGACACAAACCCTAGTAATACCTCTTCTGTTCCATATATCCATTTTGCATGGCCTTGAATAGTGTCCCACTTTGTCAGTACTTATCAGAAACATCTTTGTAGCACCACCAATTCTTGGAGGACGAACACTGTGTGACCCATATAAAGACACTATGTGAATCATCCTTTCATCAGAACCAGGTCAAATAGAAATAATATTGGGGAATTTCTGTTTCTGTCATTCCTTTATCATTTATAAATGGAATAACTGGCTTAAGGCTTAATTCATCTGTGTGTCTGTGCGCACGTGTATGTGCATGTGTGTGTGCATGCTTACTCAGGACACAATCCTAACCAATTTGGGGCAGCACACGTCACCCATCTCCCTGTTCCCATGGTGGCATGGCAAGGACGGCACCAGTGGTGGGCAGTCCAGTGGTGGGTACTATGGGTTCTTGGGCACCGGATGTTCCAATCACCGGCAGCAGCTGGCCGGACATTTAAAAAATTTTAAAATTTGCCGCTCCTAGTGACAGCCCAGCAAAGCACCCCACAAGCCTCAGCGCTGTTCTTTCCCTGGCCACTGAGGCTTGTGGGGCGCTTTGCCAGGCTGCTGCTACGGGCGGCAAATTTTAAAATTTTTTAAATATCTGGCCAGCTGGTGCAGCCTCAGAGCCCCATCCTATGCAGGTCTACTCAGAAGTAAGTCCCATGACAGTCAATGGGACTTACTCCTAGGAAAGCATCCTTCCTATGCTGACTACTCTGAAGTAAGTCCCATGACAGTCAATGGGACTTACTCCTAGGAAAGTGTGGCTGGCACTGCAGCCTGAGAGCATCCTTCCAATGGGACTTACTCCTAGGAAAGTGTGGTTAGGGTTGCTGGGGGGTACTAACAAAAACTTAGATTAAAAAAAAAATTCCCATTTAAATTCTCCCCGGCCCCATCCCCTGACCCCGGCCCACCCCCTGACCTGGCCTGGCCCCTCCCACTTCTGGGAAACTGGTTGTTGGGCCAGGCTGGGCCCATCACTGGCATGGCATATGTCTGTGCACAGGCATAACTCCCACAGAGTGGTGCAGAAGTGTCTTATGACACTTTGTCAACACCTCTAGTCCAGCACTTAGGGTAAAATCCAGAGTAACTACTTGCTCCTGAGTAAGAACAAGTTACAAGATTGCAATATCAATTTCCCAAAGGTTTTCACTAGGTGGTGCAGTAACCACAGGTGCACATGATGTCTCTTACATGTTCCCTTAGTTTCTCTGGATTGTGCCCTTAGTATCTTTGCTAGCCAAACTAGCGATCACTATCACTCTACTATCTGTCTTTATGATGGATCAATTTTCCTCTTGCTAATGTCTTTGTATTTCCTTGGATTCATATATCAACATGTAGGGGACTTCCCATTTTTAGTCCAAATATATATTTGTATAGACCGTTAGCAGTGAACAAAAAGACTAACTGGTGGTAGTAGTTAGTAATAGTTATATTTTTGCATGGTCCTCGAAGAAACCATGCCAATACAACTGTATTTAAGATTACCTTCCAAACCTCTAGATTAAATATGGAAATGAAAGAGTGGTTGAATGTATTTTTAAACTAATGGAGCAATTACTTAAGCAGGTCTTTCCAAAGAACAAACAAAACAAAACTCCAAAGATATTTCCATTTAAATGTTCCTTGCAATCAGAAGCTACATCTTAATAACTGAATGGAATGGATCCACGAACAACGATTTCCATTATTATTAGATTTTTATAATCATTGGGATAGTGGTTTGTTTAGATTTATGTAGACCAAGAATACAGCAGAAAAGGAGATGGGGAAACGGCACACTAAAAATCAATTCTTTTTGAATTGGGCTAATCTGATTTCTTAGCGAAGAAGCTGCAGACTTAATATAAAAATAGTTCTCCTGCATGTTTTGCTTTATAAATTATTTGGAGAATTTAGCATTTTTTCTGCTTTGGAATGGGCAGTTTTTAAGTTCTCTGTTTTCCAAGCTGTGTGTTTTTTTAATCTTATATGTACAATTATGACATCTCATGGAATTTCAGGCACTAAACTTCCTATAAAGCTGCTATTATCTGGGTATAATATGGGATCAGCAAACCCCACCCCGGGGAACAGACCAGCCCATGACAAGTTTCTAACTGGGATAAGGGAAATGGGGATCAGTTTATTTTTATTTTTATTTCTAGATCTTTTTTTTAAAGTCTAGTAAACTTAGGTGATAGAGGCTGCAATCCTAAAGACACTTTCCTGGGAGTAAGGGCAAAATCCAGAGTAACTACAGGGAGTCCTTGCTCCGGTGTAAGAACAACTGACTCTGGATTCCAATATGAATTTCCCATAGGTTTTCACTAGGTGGTGCAGTAACTACGGGTACACGTAAAGTCTTTTACGTGCTCCCATAGTGACTCTGGATTTGGGGGTATGACCCATTGAAGACAATGAGTAGATGTGATGAGGATTGTGCTCAGTGTTATATATTTTGCAATCTGCTTTGTGAACTTTTCTTTGAAAAGTGCTATATAAATAATATTGATATAAATAATGTATATAATAAATAAATATACAGTGGCGCCTCACTTAAAGAGTTTAATTCGTTCCGGAGGCATGCTCTTTAAGTGAAATGCTCTTTAAGTGAAGCAGATTTTCCCATAGGAAATAATAGAAACTCAGACGATTGGTTCCACAACCCCCAAAATATTCATATAAAAATATTAACTGTTTATAAAAATGATTATAAAACACTGCAATATAACTCTGTACAAACCACTGTAATATACAGTAACACACAACACTGCAATAAAGGAAATACTGTACAGTACTGAACTGTACTGTACCTTTGAAAACCTTTGAAAAGGTTTGAGGGTGTGAGGCTTTTGTGAGGGTTACAGAGAGGGGATGACTTTGGCTGCAATCCTAAAGACACTTTCCTGGGAGTAAGACCCAATGGACACAATGGTGCATACATCTGAGTAGACATGGTTAGGATTGTGCTCTTTCACAGTCACTAATGGAGTCACTGCTATCCACTGGCTCAATGGAATCTATTGTCTTTTTGTGCAACTTGAACATTCCCCAGCTGCTGACGGGGAGCAGCACTAGAACATTGACAAGGCACACCTTCCACACTGCCACACACAGATCCCACATACAGACCTGACTCAGGCTGCTCCCCCCGGACGTCCCATGAGTTCCCTGGCAATGGAAGCCTATTCCAAACTTTGCCCAGGGCCCCACTGGAGCTCAAGCTAGTCTCCTCGTCCCGCCTGTGAGTTCCCTTGCCATGGAAGCCTTTTCCAAACTTCCCCAGAAGTGCTCTTTATTCAAGACAGTGCTCTTTAAGCAAGTCAAAATTTCTGAGAAAATTTTGCTCTTTATACAAAACGCTCTTTATTCAAGATGCTCATTATTCAAGGTACCACTGTGTGTGTGTGTATAGATAGATAGATAGATAGATAGATAGATAGATAGATAGATAGATAGATAGATAGATAGATAGATAGATCGAGTAAATTTCTTTCCTGCCTTTCTCCCACAAGTGGGACCCAAGGTGGCTTACAACAAGGCAGTATTAACAATAAAAACTGCATACCCTGCTGTCCTCACAACAACCTTGTGAGGTGAGTCTGACAACGACTGGCCCAAGACCACCAGGAAGCTCCATGGCCAAGGAAAGTGGACCTGCATCTTCTAGGTCGCAGTCCAATCCCAAACCACTATACCATTCTGGAAATCCCAGTCTTATATATACTGGGATATCCTTGTTAATTTAAATAGACAAGATAGATTTCTGGTTCTAACCGTTCATTCTAGGTAAGTTGTAAACTGATTAGAACTGTCAGAATTAGAACTGTCAGAGTTGGCACTTTGGTTTGATAGTTAGAACTGTCAGTTGGAGTTGGCAGTTAGAACAGTTTGGGTGCAATCCTGAGTAACTACGGGGAGTCCTTGCTCTGGTGTAAGAACAATTGACTCTGGATTGCAATATGAATTTCCCATAGGTTTTTACTAGGTGGTGCAGTAACCACGGGTGCATGTAACGTCTCTTACAGGCTCCCATAGTTACTCTGGATTGTAGGGCTAGTCAGTTGGAGCTCAGACATCAGTCAGAGCAGAGGCGAGCTGTGAAGCTCTGAGATACTGATAAGCTCTGATGTGTTGTAGACTGTTGGACTTAATTTTGTGTGTATGACCTGGATTGCCTTAAATTACTCTGATTTGTAAATACATGTTAATAGAAAATTTTAGATTGTGAGCCCTTTTGGGACAGGGACCCATTAGCTATTAATTAGCTATTAATTTTTTTTGCATTTTCTTGTAAACAGCTTTGTGAACTTTTCAGTTGAAAAGCAGTATGTAAATACTGTAGATAGATAGATAGATAGATAGATAGATAGATAGATAGATAGATAGATAGATAGATAGAAAACAAGTCTGCTGTGTATGTCTTCAGTCTTGTGCCAAGTAATCACTCACAAGACATCAATCAGTCAACATCCCGATAGATAGATTTACCTTTTTCAAAAGAGAACAATAGTTTCAGTTAAAACTCTCTCCTTTTATTTTGTTTAGATACTTATATGGTAAATTATCGAAAGGCATATTGGCCTGTGGTGCATTAGAAACTGAATATATGATCTTCCATATCTGCTTGATTCACACAGAATGTTGGCCAGAAGATGCGGACACCCTTACACACTAGTATTCCCAGTGGTGGGATTCAAATAAATTAATAACAGGTTGAATGTCCTAATAACCTAAATTAACAACAGGTTTTATATCCTTAGAACAACAGGTCCCATGTCCCATTAGCAACCAGTTCTCAGAACCAGGCGCTCATTAGCAAAGGATTCTATAGAACCTGCGAGAACACCCTGAAGCCCACTGAGTATACCCCACAAACCAGAGTAACTATGGGAAGACATAAGAGGCACTTACTATACAATCAAGAGTAACTACGGGAGCATGTAAGAGACATTTATGTCGACGTAGTTACGGCACCACCTAAAGAAAACCTATGGGAAATTCATTGTGCAATCCAGAGTAAATTGTTCTTACGTTGCAGCAAGGACTCCCCGTAGTTACTCTAGATTGCGCCCTTACTCTGGATAGCTCTATGCATTTCCCATAGGTGGTACCATAACTACCTCGATGTAAAAGGTCCCGTAGTTACTCTGGATTATAGCGTAAGACTTTTTATGTAGAAAGACATTCGTTGCTTTACACAACACTATATAAACATGCTTTAGTAAATCTGTTTTGTGCTATGTAAGAACTAGAGCAAGCCGACTAGGGAGTGCGAGATGTTCAATAGCAAATGTATTTATCAATAATACTGGTGAGGGGCAGGCGAGCGAGGAAGTGACTTAAAACAGAGTTTGCATAAATAAAAGTTATGATCAAATAAGTTTTTCCTCTTAAGTTCCTTCTTGAAAACTTATTTCGGTAAGAAAAGATGCTGTTTTTCCACCTGCGAGCTAGAACGGGGGATAACCCATTACAGTTCCCGTAAATAAGATGTCAACATCTCACATTTTCACGGTTTACATTAGGTTATTGCCTCTGCCTGTCTCTGCCTTGGAATGCTTCATGAATTTTGACAGTAACTGACATAATATTTTCCTGATTTCAGAAGAGCAAGTGAAGGCTGTTTGCTTCTTAATAAGGAGGAAAGCTACAGAACTCACCTGTCAGCAGTGTTGTGTGTGTGTGTGTGTGTGTGTGGGCCGGGGAGGCAGACCCAGTTCCAAAAAAAAATCTAAATTAATTGCACATCGTGAGGATGGGAGAGGCATTTCCTTCTCTTCGGGATGCAGATCATGATGGAATAGATATTGCGGTGTCAGTGAAAGCGAAGCTGGTGCAGTTGGGGGAGTGTAGGATTCAGAGAGGGAGGGCTGAGCCAGAATGGAAGATCCAGAAAACAAGTTCAAGGCATGGCCAAATAGCACTTGCATCCTAAGATTCTTAAATTCCACCATCCGTGTGTCGGTAGAGGCAAAGATCTACCAAACCTATAGCCATAGAAAGCAGCAGAAGCTAAAATAATTGGCATAGGTGGGGGGTGAAGTAGTCAGTCTTGGAGAGAGTATGCAGGGTGCTTGTATGGGATCTGTTCATCCCATATCCACAGTTTCACTTAGGCTACAATACAGAGTAACTACAATACAGAGTAACTATAGAACCTTTTTCACCAACGTAGTTACAGTGCAACCTATGGGAAATGCATAGAGCAATCCAGAGTAAGTGCCTTTTACATCTTCCCATATCTTCCCATTAACTCTGGATTATAGGGTTAGACTCAGTGGTGGGCTTCAGGGGGCTCTCACAAGTTCTATAGAACCCTTTGCTGATGAATGCCTAGTTCTGAGAACCAGTTACTAATGGGACAAAGAACATGTTGTTAATTTAGGTTATTAGGACATAGAACCTGTTGTTAATTTATTTGAATCCCACCACTGGTTAGACTCTAATCCTAAACACATTTTCCTGTCAGTCCCACTGAACACAGTTGGGCTCACTTCTGAGTAGACGTGTTTAGGATAGCACTCTTACAGTGCAATTCTAAACCTCTCCATTCAGAAGTAAGCAGGCCTCCGTCAGTCTTGAAAGACTATGGTATCGTGCTCGGCGCTGATAACACTGCATGCGAAGCACGAAAGCCTGGGTTGGATTGTTATGGAGGATAGGCTGTTACCCAAGCAGCAAATCCCCCTCTCCACGCCACTGAATTAGTCCAATGGAAAGGCAGAGCCAATACGATTGGATCCAGCTGGCGTTGCAGAGCTGGGCTAAGGACAGGAGCTCACCCTGTCTTGTGGGGCCAACCCAGGTCTCAAACCCTGGCCTGCTGGTTAACAGGCACAGTGTCTTAGCCACTTGCGCCACCCACAACCACATTCAGAAGTAAGTCCTATTAATTAAGTTGAATGGGACTTACTCCCTGAAATAGGATTTCAGCCTTAATCTTGGTTCTTGATGCTCATTACACCATGTCGTATAGCTCCATTTTGCTCCCCTGCCTGGTACGGTTCCAGAAGGATGGGGCCTCTTGCATCCTCCCTCTAAGACTGACTGCTGCACCCCCTCTAGCTATGCCACCAGCTAAAACAGTCTCTGGTGAACCTGATTTCCCAAAGCAGATTGCGCTGCTGGTCAAATCTTGACGTTCAATCCTGCAGAACGGCTGTGACTGGTTTCGTGCTTAGAAAACAAATTATTGTCATCAGAGGAGAAAAAATAAAGTTTAGACGATCTCTGTAGGAGTTTTCCTTTTCTTTCTTGAACCGTTTTTAGGTGTCTTGACACCAGACATGAGTAATACATTAAAACCCCTTGTAAGTGTAATTTGATGCTCATTTGTGTTTGACGCCTACCATAACAAGTGGAAATCAGATGCACCCCGCTCTCACATTGGAAAATGGCTTTGTTGTAATGGTGGGCCTCCCTCCCTCCTCGGTGGTGAAGAAACCCTAATTTATGAAGCTCTGACAGTACAGTGTGTTCTCAAATTTCAAAGCCTAAAAAAAGACATTTTTGGCTTTGAAACACGGGAAGAAGCTTTAAATGGTTGTCAGCAGGAACAAGAAACAGTGCCAAGCTGCAGATTGCATAACAGAATGAATGTGGGCTCAATCCAGACTAACTATGGGGAGTCCTTGCTCCGGTGCAAGAACAATTTACTCTGGATTGCAATATGAATTTCCCATAGGTTTTCACTAGGTAGTGCCGTAACTGAAAAAAGCAGGCCTTTGTCGGTCTTGGAAGACTATGGCATCTTGCTTGACGCTGCATATGCTGCATGCAAAGCACAAAAGCCTGGGTTAGATTGTTATGGAGGATAGGCTGTTACCCAAGCAGCAAATCCCCCTCTCCACGCCACTGAATTAGTCCAATGGAAAGGCAGAGCCCATACGATTGGATCCAGCTGGCGTTGCAGAGCTGGGCTAAGGACAGGAGTTCACCCTATCTTGACCCGCAGAGCTGGGCTAAGGACAGGAGTTCACCCTGTCTTGTTGGGCCGAACCAGGTCTCAAACCCTGGCCTGCTGGTTAACAGTGTCTTAGCCACTTGCGCCACCTGTAACTACAGGTGCAAGTAATGTCCCTTACATGCTCCCATGGTTACTCTGGATTGTAGGATGTGTCTGTACGGGCCCTGGATTTGAAGCTTCTTGGGACAACCACGTTCTGAGAGCTGTGTAGTCGTGTACTACAGGGGTCTCCAAAGCCCAATATGTGGGGCAGATGCAGGTCCATATGTCCTCTTTTTCCGGGGCAGGCCCTCTTTTTCAGTCTTGGGAAAAGGCTTCAGATTGGGGTACCCCTTCAGATTGGGGGAATCAAGTTTGACAGGGGGGATCCTGGGCAGATTCCAAAGATTGAAAAGGGGTCCTAGGCTGAAATGGCCGAAGACCACTGGTGTAATAGACTGTGTAGTAAGTAAGGGTCAAAAAAAAGTTAGGACAAATCTTTCTTCATAAAATGTATGCAAGCAGTGGTGGGATTCAAATAAATTAACAACAGTTCTATGTCCCATTAGTATCTGGTTCTCAGAACCAGGCGCTCATTAGCAAAGGATTCTATAGAACCTGTGAGAAACCTCCTGAAGCCCACCACTGTAGGGTTTCTGCATCTTCTGGCCAACATTCCCTGTCAATCAAGCAGTTTGAAGAGATGCAACTAGCAACATTCCAACCATCAACTGATAACAAGCCAGATTCAGAAAAGGATAGGGGGTTAGCTGAGGAGAGCCATTGAGAAGAGAGGAGATGCTATCTAGGAACCACTAGAAGTGATGTCATGGACGGAACAGGAAGTGCCGTCAATCTGATGCCAGAGTTCCTGCACATCTATTTTTCTGAGAGAATAACCGCCAAATCCAGAGTAAACACATGAGCACATAAGAGACTTTATGTGCACCCATAGTTACTGCACCACCTAGTGAAAAGCTATGGGAAATTCATATTGCAATCCAGAGTAAGTTGTTCTTAAACTGGAGCAAGGACTCCGCATAGTTACTCTGGCTTTTCCCCTAAGAGTACAATCCTAACCATGTCTACTCAAGAGTAAGCCCTGTTGTTTTCAATGGGTCTTACTCCCAGGAAAGGGTCTTAAGCATTGCAGCCTTACTCCCAGAAAAGCCTGAGTGCACCATTCCAAGATGGTGGTGCCCAATGCCAGATTCCAAGATGGTGATACCCAGCTTTCTTTGAACCCCTTCCCAAACTAAAATTGTGATCCTCCAGGGACTTCCCGACTCCTCAAGGATCACTGGGGTGCTTTCTTTGTTATAATTATATTTTTAAATAATTGCAATTTCTTCCATTTATTTCTTTGTTATAATTTAAATACTGCTAAATACATGGCCACTTTGCACGTGCTATTTAGAAAGTGTGGGAAACATGCCACAGGTTGGTTACCCATGAGTTAAATGCTCACTTATGTACTGTGGGATTGTCTGTGATCATGACATAGGCCCATATCCTAAAGTGAAATTAAGCCCCTTGCTCTGGAGTAGTTAAGATGACTTTCCATAAGATAACACTAAAAAAGCAAAGCAGGCCTCCGTCAGTCTTCCGAGACTATGGTATCGTGCTCTGCGCTGCATACGCTGCATGCAAAGCACGAAAGCCTGGGTTAGATTGTTATGGAGGATAGGCTGTTACCCAAGCAGCAAATCCCCCCTCTCCACGCCACTGAATTAGTCCAATGGAAAGGCAGAGCCAATACGATTGGATCCAGCTGGCATCGCAGAGCTTGGCTAAGGACAGGAGCTCACCCTGTCTTGTGGGGCCGACCCGGGAATCGAACCCTGGCCTTCTGGTTAACAAGCACAGTGTCTTAGCCACTTGCGCCACCCATAGCCCACTAACACTAGAGGGTAACGTAACTGTGTGGACCCATAACTGCTCTGGATTTTGCCCTATCCAAGTTTCTTTTGTTGCATTATTTGTCCATGGAAGGAAAGAACCCAACCAAACAACCTTCCCATGCATCAAAATGGTCCCTAACTGCCCCAATGGGGCTGTGCTGTGATGGAATGATATTTAGGGGTGCGCTGAACCAATGTCCTGTATGCAATGCTTCAGTTCCTTTGCCTGGCCATGATACAGACAGGTTGTTAGTTATCATCTAGGTTGGAAGGAGCAGAAACAGGGAGATGGAAGACAAAACCTTGGAAGTGTGATGAGCAGACAGAAGGTTACCCAAGGAATGCTGGATTTATTTGCCTTATTAGAAATAGCTTCTTCTTTTTTAGACCTTAGATTCCTCGTACACCAGACAAGAGCAGTGAATCATCCTCCATGTGCGTTCAGCCACTTTAACCATGCACATATTGTTTGGAAATATGTCTAACCCCATTAAGTGGAATTGGTGCTGGGCCATCATCTATCTTCCAATAAAGCACATTAAAAAAAGGAGCCAGCTGAGACTATGATAATAGAGCTTATAACTGTGTCAAGTCAAATACCTGTTTATATCTGACTAATGACTGGGGTGGAGAGAGTTGCTTTTCCTTCTTTTTTCAAGAAAAATCTTTGATAAGATTATCAGCAATGTCCTTCATTCTGCCTGGTTTGCCCTTCAGCCTTTCTTAGTGTCCCTCGCCAGTTATTAAGACAGGACCATTAAACATATTCTTATCCATATGGTTAAAGATGGGGGCAAATGCCTGATAATAGAATCAGTTGGGGGATGCAAAGGGTTGGGGGGCTGTAGGAGAGAATCTTGCAGCAGTTATATGCAGCTGTTCTCCAGGATAATTTAAATCCTGTTTCTTGTGCTCTAAACCAGGAACAGGGTTTCTTAAATAATTCATTTATGTAAATGATAATTCATTCGTTCGTTTGTTCATTCGTTTATTCGTTCATTCATTTGTTCGTTCATTCACTCATTCATCCAGCTGTTCAAGGGATTTATAGGAAAGTGTGGTCCAAGTGTGGTGAATGATATTCATTTGTTTGTTTGTTCATTCATTTATTCATTCATTCATTCATCCAGCTGTTTGAGGGTTTTATAGGAAAGTGTGGTTCATTTATGTGAATGATATTGGTTTGTTTGTTTGTTTGTTCGTTCATCCAGCTGTTTATAGGAAATTTATAGGAAAGTGTGGTTCATTTATGTGAATGATATTCATTCATTCATTCATTCATTCTTTAATTAATTCATTCATTCATTCATCCAGCTGTTCGAGGGTTTTATAGAAAAATGTGGTTCATTTATATGAATGATATTGGTTTGTTTGTTCGTTCGTTTGTTCGTTCGTTCATTCATCCAGCTGTTTATAGGAAATTTATAGGAAAGTGTGGTTCATTTATAGTGTGGATTCACATTTAAGTGTGGATTTATAGGAAAGTGTGGTTCATTTATGTGAATGATATTCATTCATTCATTCATTCATCCATCCAGCTGTTCAAGGGATTTATAGGAAAGTGTGGTTCATTTTTGTGAATGATATTCGTCTGTCCGTCCGTCCGTTCGTTCATTCATCCACCTGTTCAAGGGATTTATAGGAAATTGTGGATAGGATTGCAGCCTCAACCATTCCCCCCCATTTCAAGCAAACTTTCAGCAACTGTAGAATTTATATTTATGAAATAATCTGGACCGCTGTGAGATGTATTCCAAATTAATATATGCGCCTTCATGTGTTGTGGTAAATGTTCCTTAGCAACTCTTGATCCACAGAGGTCTTCTAGCACACTGGCTGTCTTGCTGTTTGAAATTCTTTTCCCCAAAGATTCCCCTAACAATACGAAACCATAAAAACTTAGTTATATAATATATAATCAACAAATCCAGTTCAGTAGACTACATGAAGTCAAGTTCATCCGCACAAACAACTCTGCTTAGAACCTAGGGACACTTATTAAATCAAGAATTTATGATATTTTAGTGTTTGCTACTTTGTTATCCACTAGGTTTTCAAGACACCGAACCCTATGGCACTGATTTTCAATCTTTTTCATCTCATGGCATACCATCATTTTTTTACCATTGACAAGACATTAGGGATGCTGTTGAAACCCACAACTTTTCTTATGAATAAATGTCCGTCCCCAAATTCCCACAGCACACCTGAGGACTATCTATGGCACATCAATGTTCCATGGCACACTGGTTGAAAATCACTGCCCTAGAAAGAATGAGAAAGGACCATATTCCCGACTTTTCCATATTGGGGTCTGATGTATCTCCCAGATTGCTTCTGAGTTACTGCAGGAGAGGGGTGCCTCATACCCTTCTCCACAGTAGGGCTATTGCAGATTTACCCTACAATCCAGAGTAACATTGGGAAGAAATAAGGGGCACTTATTCTGGATTGCTCTATGCATTTCCCATAGGTTTCCCATAGGTGGCTCCATAACTACGTCGGTATAAAAGGTCCTGTCGTTACTCTGGATTGTAGCCTAAGGCCATGCCCAAGAAGCGAGGATAGGATTCAAGATCTACCTCCCCATCTCCTAACCTAACCTTCCCTAGGGGGACACAGAAGTACCATATGGCACTTTTTTCAACCTTATTTGGGCTAGCAAAAGGGACAACCACCAGCCCAAGGAGTGCTGCTTATTATGCTCTTAGTTGTAATATTAGGCTGAATATTGTGCTCTAAGTTGTAATATTAGGCTGAATATTGTGCTCTTAGTTGTAATATTAGGCTGAATATTGTGCTCTAAGTTGTAATATTAGGCTGAATATTGTGCTCTTAGTTGTAATATTAGGCTGAATTTTGTGCTCTTTGTTGTAATGGCTGCAATCTTAAAGATACTTTCTTGAGAGCAAGACCCATTGAACAAAAAGGGGCTTACTTTTGAGTAGACATGTTTAGGATTGTACTCTAACAGTCAACTACAGAGTAACTACGTGAACACGTAAGAGACATTACATGCACCCATAGTTACTGCACCACCTAGTGAAAACCTATGGGAAATTCATATTGCAATCCAGAGCAAATTGTTCTTACACTGGAGCAAGGACTCCCTGTAGTTACTCTGGATCTCCCCCTAAGTTGTATAATTGCACTATTAGTTGTAAATATTAAATACTAAGAAGAAACTTAGCATGGTAAGTTGAAAATCTGTTAAAGCATGTACTGTTGCACATGTAACGCTTGTGCTTCTAAGGCCTGGCTTTGCAATGCGAACTGTTCACCACCTGAATCTGAAGAGGAGGAAAGGAAGCCAGCACCATTTGTAGCCCAAACAAATGGCCATGGAGGAAGGTAGGAATAGCATATAATACCAGTAATGTCAACACTATTATTTCCACTTTTCTGACATGTCACCATGTAATTTGCAACATTCCTCAGAATAATAGAATTTATTCAGGCAATTTATCCTTAATGTGTGTGGTATAAATGGGTTTATGCAGTGCTTATATATCATGGTAATAATACTTGATGCATGCTTTCTTTACAAATTGGAAATATTGATTTTTTTTTTTCTCCTGGTGCATCCTCTACATTGCAGTAGGGCCCATTCGGTGCTCGTTTTAGCTTCTGTGCCCTGGAAATGAGCTGATTTTTCATGAAAACCTTGCTTCTATCATAAGTGGTCTCACAAGTACTTTTTCATACTATAACTATATTCTGTCCCTCTCTAGGCTAGAAGGGTGAAGTGAAGTTAATTTCCCAAACTTGATCCATGAAGCTTTTGCGTTCCTCTTCATATAATAAATGTTTCCCAGAATTAATGTCTAAGGGATGGTGCTGTAATTCTCATTTTCTAAATAATGATGTAAATGAAATATATTCAAAATCGTTATTGCTCTTTCTTTTTGCCTCTGCAAAAATCCTTTCTTTTTCAATTTCTATTATTCACGGGGTTCCAACCATCTTTGTATGTCTGCAAAAATGTTGGTTGCAAATTATGACTTCAAAGGAGAGGATGAAGATAATCAGGCCACAATCCTAACCAATAGACCCCCAAATCCAGAGTAACTACGGGAGCATGTAAGAGACGTTACGTGCACCCATAGTTACTGCACCACCCAGTGAAAACCTATGGGAAATTCATATTGGAATCCTGAGTAAGGGCGCAATCCAGAGTAACTACGGGGAGTCCTTGCTCCGGTATAAGAACTATTTACTCTGGACTGCAATATGAATTTCCCATAGGTTTTCACTAGGTGGTGCAGTAACTATGGGTACACGTAATGTATCTTATGTGCTCCTGTAGTTACTTTGGATTGTAGGGTAAATTGTTCTTACACTGGAGCAAGGTACAAATCCCGTAGTTACTCTGGATTTTGCCCTTAGGCCAGCACAACTCACACACTCCCCATTCCGTGATGGTGTAGAGAGGCTAGCAGATGTCTGTACACTGGTCTAACCCTCCCAGGAATGGTGCAGAAATGCCTAGGCCAGTACGGGATTAAACCCCCCCCCCCAAATGGGGGTTATAACTGCAGCCTGGGTCTCCCAAGCCAGAATTAGGGCGCAATCCAGAGTAACTATGGGGAGTCCTTGCTCCGGTGTAAGAATAATTTACTCTGGATTGCAATATGAATTTCCCATAGGTTTTCACTAGGTGGTGCCATAACTACGTCAACATAAATGTCTCTTACGTGCTCCCGTAGTTACTCTGGATTGTAGGGTTAGATGATAAAATACCCATATTTACTCAAATCGAATGAACCTTCAAATCTAATGTGCACCCCAATTTTAAAAGGCTTGAGATAAAAAATGTTTACTGATAATGGTATTGCACAGCTGCAAAGCAGGTGTAAAATTTAATTTTATTGCATTAAACAATGAATTATATGACAATCATAATATGAAAACAGGTTTATGTTATGATTATTTGCACTAATTTATACAATGGGTTTATATTACATTTTTATTACAAAATAGTAAACTGTTGAACTAAATACTGACCTACACTTATAATCTAAGTACTGTAATATATTCAAATTAATGTGACACCAAATCTAATGTGCACCATGGTTTTGGAGACTAGGGTGCAATCCTGAAGTGCACTTAGATCAGCCTATCTAGCGCTGGGCCGGTGTAAGTTGAGCTATGTCTGCTTAGCTTCAGAAAAGGCCTGACGTGGCATAAATCAACTTAGGCCAGCATAAGTCAACTTAGGCCAGCTCAACGCAGATGGACTTGGGCTGGCCAGGGGTGTGTTGAGGACATGCTGAGCATTGCCTGGAACAGCGCAGTTAGGCTGTATCCAGAGTCAGTTTTAAGGGCAGAAATGCTAAACTTTACAATTTTACAGAGATTATTCTTGCTTTCTATTTTTTGCACAATAGTAGCCAGGGCTGCACAGAAGAAAATACCATTGTGTTCAATGGGGCTTACTCTTGGGAAAGTGTGCATTAAGATTTCAGCATTTATCTGCCTAATTATTCCTTGCTCAGCCAATGCATTCCATGTGAGTCCCTTTTACTTCATATGCATGGATCCTGTCCAAATGCAAGGGCTTTCGTGTCTCAGTGAGATCTGAACATGCGTGCATTTAAATCTCTCCCACGCAAATCAGGGAGATTAACTATACTGTCTTATGCACACTTTCTTGGACTTAAATAAACACCGCAGGACTTATTTCTGAATAAACATGAATAGGATTGCACTGAAAAATGTGCTTCTTAACTTTGACGGAGAGCAACTACGGAAATAGGTTTTTAAGTGAATTTGAAATTTGCTCTTCAAATAAACATCTGCAAAAGATAAGTAACTAGAGTAACTATGGGAAGACATAAGAGGCACTTACTTTGGATTGCTCTATGCTTTTCCATAGGTTTCCCATAGGTGGCACCGTAACTACATTGGTGTAAAAGTTTCCGTCATTACTCTGAATTGTAATTTGTCAGGCTTAAGTGAGAATTGAATGCTTATAAGGAAACCCTTTCTGTTTAATCCCAGTAGACATGTACTGTTCTAATCAATGTTGATGTGATCCACTCCATATTGGAATGGATTTTCCTTGTGCCTGGTCACCTGGGCAGGAAGACATATGGCAGAATCCTATGCAAGTTTATGTAGAAGTACGTTCCATTTTCATGCAATGCAAGGTGTGCATAGGATTGCAGCCTTAAGTTGCTGTGCCAAGATGAAGTCCTAATTTGCAATAAGGTGACACACAGACGCCCTACAGTGCTACAGCTTTCCGTTCCAATCAGTTGTTATGATTATGATCAATCATGATCAATATTAGGAGTCATGCCTCCAGGTGAAGTCCTGGTTGACTCTCAAGAATGTCCCATTCCCTACAATCCAGAGTAACTATTGGAGCACGTAAGAGATTACGTGCACTCGTAGTTACTGCACCACCTAGTGAAAACCTATGGGAAATTCACATTGCAATTCAGAGCAAATTGTTCTTACACCAGAGCAAGGACTCCCTGTGGTTACTCTGGATTGCACCCTCATATTGCATATAGTAATTGTAATAACTATTGCAAATAGGAATTTGTGAACTTTTTAAAAAAAAATAGCACTAAGAGAAACATACCCCCAAATCCAGAGTTACTAAGGGAGCATTCAATCCAGAGTAACTATGGGAGCATGTAAGAGACATTGGGCGCAATCCAGAGTAACTACAGGGAGTCCTTGCTCCAGTGTAAGAACAATTTGCTCTGGATTGCAATATGAATTTCCCATAGGTTTTCACTGGATGGTGCAGTAACTATGGGTACACGTACTGTCTCTTATGTGTTCCCGTAGTTACTCTGGATTGTAGGGATTATGTGCACTCGTAGTTACTGCACCACCTAGTGAAAACCTATGATGGGCTTCAAAGAAATTAACAACCGGTTCTCTGCCCATCTGGCAGCCACTTTTAAATGGCTATTTTTGAACTTTATATGTTGTATCTCTCATTAACAACCGGTTCTATAGAGTAGGTGCGAACCTGCTGGAGCCCACCACCGATTGGAATCCAGAGTAAATTGTTTTTACACCAGAGCAAGGACTCCCTGTAGTTACTCTGGATTTTGCCCATAATGTGCAGGTGATATACAGAGTCTTCAATAGAATTGTCATCAAGTGTACAGAAACCACGGTGGTCTTTGGACTCATCAAAAATGGAGCAAGAACCTTTTATTTTAGGCAGTAGGGATTAGACTTGTATGCGTGTCTGTGTGTGTGTGTGTGTGTATGAGAGAGAGAGAGAGAGAGCAAAAAGTGTGTGTGTCTTCAGACATGTAGGTTCAAAGCAGAAGATGCAATTTCAAATTTGTGAAGTTATTGGATGAACTTTCTATTAAGTTTCAGGAGCCTGAAGTCACAGCTCATTTGATCTTCATGGACTAGAAAATGCAATGCTGCTTACGGTGGTATTCTATTAGATGAACTCATGCGTCTAACTGTGTAGCAAAATAGTGTAGCCAATTTATATGGCCATATACCCATTTTACCATGTGCGTGATCTTCAGTGTATAAATTATTAACAATGCATACTTGTTTTAAATGCTATTTCCTTTTAAAAATGTGATTTAAGATTAATGTTTGTAGAAGAAATAATATCCTCCCTCCAGGTGAAATATAAGTTCTTTATTGGACGGTTGTTCCCAAACTTTTTAGTACCAAGGCCCACTTTTTAAAATAATCAATCAATATTATTTATATATTTGTTTATTATTTATATTATATTTATATTATTATATATATTTCTTTATTATATACATTATTTATATCAATATAATATGAGCTACACTATTTATATCAACATAATAATATCAATATTATTTATATATTATTTATATAGCACTTTTCAAAGAAAAGTTCGCAAAGCAGATTGCAAAATATATAACACTGAGCACAATCACATCTACTCATTGTCTTCAATGGGTCATACCCCCAAATCCAGAGTCACTATGGGAGCATGTAAAAGACTTTACGTGCACCCGTAGATACTGCACCACCTAGTGAAAACCTATGGGAAATTCATATTGGAATCCAGACTCAGTTGTTCTTACACCGGAGCAAGGACTCCCTGTAGTTACTCTGGATTTTGCCCTTACTCCCAGGAAAGTGACTTTTGGATTGCAGCCTCTATCACCTAAGTTTACTAGACTTTTTTAAAAAAAGATCTAGAAATAAAAATTTTATTTATGTATTTATAATTAATAATAATAACCAGAGAAAGACTCACAGACATCTAGCTCCCTATATTTACACATGTTTGCAAACTGTAGAAAAGCTTTTTCAGGATAATGAATAGCTACAGTATCTGATTTTTGAGTAGGCTCAGGGCTTGAGCCAGTTATCTGATGTTTTAAGGTCACCTTCCACTGGGATCCTGGTGAGTTGCTGCGGGTTTAAGGCATCTTTCCCCTATGGTTTAATGGGGTTCTTTTAAGCCACAACATGACATCACTTCTGGTTATGACATCATTTCCGAGCTCATTTTTTGAGCTCAGCATCACAATCATTAGCAGCAGTTGTAAGGTCTATAGGTCTCATATATCCTTGTATTACCCTGGAGTTAAATAATTCCCAAAGACTTCCAATGTCAGAAACAAAACTGGGTGAGTTCATCTACTGAGCCGGGAAGTGCTCATATTATGAGTATGTACAGTGGGTTGCCTGTATCCTCAGTGAATATCCCCCAAATCTAGAGCAACTATGGGAGCATGTAAGAGACTTTACATGCATCTGTAGTTACTACACCACCTAGTGAAAACTTATAGGAAATTTATATTGAAATCCAGAATAAGTTGTTCTTACACCGGAGCAAGGACTCCTCATAGTTACTCTGGATTTTGCCCTATGTTTCTTCCATGATATGTTTCTCCCCACAGATACAGCACTCAATAAACAATTAAATTCACAGAGAGGATAAGCCTTGAAAAACCAGAAATGCAGCCAGAGTTGCATTATAAGGCAATGTATTAAGAAGTTTCATTCTTTGGGATTAGGGTTGTCAATCTCTTCAGGTCCACCAAGCAGTTCCACCATGTTCCAGAGATCCATCAACCCACAGGAACGAATTTTCAGGGGCCTGCAGAGGGATGAGGGCTCCATGAAAATTGCCCATTGCTCTTTTGGGGAAATAGAAGTTTTAATTCTGTTTGCAGGTATCCTTAGGACAGCAGTTCCCAAATTACAGCTATATTACTCCATGGCACTCCATGGCACAATGAAGCTGAGGTCTCAGCCTGGCCAAGACCACAGTGTTTGGAAGAGCTGGTAAGGTGAGGGCAGTGGGAAACTCTCATAGATCATAGAGCACAATCCTAACCATGTCAACTCAGAAGGGTTCAATGGGTTCAATGTTCAATGGGTCTTACTTCCAGGAAAGTGTCTTTAGATTATAGCTATAGTGCCCCTGTAGTTATACATAAAAGCAGGCCTCCGTCAGTCTTCAGAGACTGTTATCATGCTCTGTGCTGCATATGCTGCATGCAAAGCACGAAAGCCTGGGTTGGATTGTTATGGAGGATAGGCTGTTACCCAAGCAGCAAATCCCCCCTCTCCATGCCACTGAATTAGTCCAATGGAAAGGCAGAGCCAATACGATTGGATCCAGCTTGCGTCGCAGAGCTTGGCTAAGGACAGGAGCTCACCCTGTCTTGCAGGGCCGACCCAGGTCTTGAACCCTGGCCTGCTGGTTAACAGGCACAGTGTTTAACCACTTATATATGTAGTTATAGTGCCTCTGTAGTATAGTGCCCCTGCGGCACTATTTGGCCATTACTACTACATGGTTACCAGTACTACATGGCTATTGCTGTTCGGGCGCCTCTGCCTTAGAATATAACCCAAGTGACTGTTCATCTTTTAAAATCTGATAGAAACAAGTGTGATATTAAATTTTAGATTGATAAACTCTATCACACTATTGTATGATGTGAGTTGACATAAGTGGTTTTTGTGTTACGAACCAGAAAATCAGGATACACATGATAAATAATGCAAATATGTTGCAAATTTGCTGGTGGAACCAACCTGTGCATATTTTACAGTTATGCAATGAAGTTAACAGGATATTTTCTTTTTTAATGGTAAAATTAGCCTGCAAAATTAATTCTTCTTGCTGATGATTTAACAGGTCTGTGTATTTATTCATTAAGACATCGTTCCCTGCTGGTGTTGGCTCCAGGAGATGGTAATGAATTGTTGTTCTGAGGATACAGAAACATTGAGACAGCCAGGTTGAAGAAACAGCTGCTGAGTTACCCTATATTTTAAACTGAGTTACTTGTTATATAACTTCTGGTGTGTTTATGCACAAATTCCAATACCAAGTTCAGCTTTTTTGCTAAATTCCTCTTCTCTTTTACTATTTTTCTTCTTTCTCTCTTTTTTTTCTCTTTTCTACAAACTAATCAGCTTATCTGTATTTTTTTTCAATGAGTTCTTCACTTTTTCTATCTCAGCCAGGGATCTCCAAACCCCAGCATGAGGGCCAGGTACAGTCTGCAGCTAGTCTCTATCTGGCCAGCGGCTAGCCTCTGGTCCCCTAAGAGCCCTTGACCCAGATGAACCAGGTTAACAACTGGAGATGTGATGGTGTGATAGCGGAATGCGGAGGGTCCTATTTATGCTTTATTTCTGTGCTGTGTGTTGGTGTGTGTGGAAATCCTGAAAATTTGAGCCCTTTAAATTAAATTTTATAAATTTAATTTATAAATTCCTTATTGGCTCAAAGAGCACCTGTCGGGATGGTCTAGTACAGTGTTTCTCAAAGTGGGGGTCAGGACCCCTTTGGGGGTCTCCTAGAGCTTTCCTGGAGGTCGCCTAAAGACCCCTGTGCAGGGGGCCAGGTCAGGCTTGCCAGACCTCCCACTGTAGCTGCGCATGCACTGGGGCTGACTGACAGCCTCAGGGCCCAATCCTATGCATGTCTACTCTGAAATAAATTCCATTATAGTCAGGGAGGCCTTTACTCCAATGTAAATGTGGATAGGATTGCAGCCTCAGGGCCCAATCCTATGCGTGCCTACTCTGAAATAAATCCCATTGTGTTCAATGTGTGCATAGAACACACATTTCATTTGTAACAATGAAAATGCATCCTGCATATCGGATACTTACATTACGATTCATAACAGTAGCAAAATTACAGTTATAAAGTAGCAACGAAAATAATTTTATGGTTGGGGGTCCCCACAACATGAGGAACTTATAAAGGGGTCACGGCATTAGGAAGATTGAGAACCACTGCTCTAGTAGGATTTCCTGCTGAAGGCAGGGGGTTGGACTAGATGACCTACTAGGTCCCTTCCAACTCTATGTTTCTAAATATATTTATATTTAAAATGTTTTATTTGGCTCTTGACACTGTGCCAGATGTCTGATATGGCCCTTTGGTTCGTAAAGTCATTGGTTCCTAAAAGATCATATTTCTTACTGATCAAGCAGTCCATGGACCCAGTGGCTTAGCTAATGATCATGTAAACTGGTGCAAAGCTCAAAATGTTGCCCCAGTAATGATGTCACAACTGGGACGGATGTCATCCCCAGATATTTTTTAAAACAAAATTGGGGGAAAACCTGCCCTTTCCTCCTCAGCAGTTCATCACCCTCTGCTAGTTCATCATTTGGCTCTGCTAATGGCATAGCTAAAGCACCTGTTTTTATCTGGAGTCAAAGAAGTCCCCCCAATTAATTTAATTTAATTAAGTAAAAAAATGAAAATTGTATCCCTTACTGGTTGGGAAAATGTGCTGAGGCAGACAGGAATAGTTATTCTTTACCTGCTAAATATAAGAGGAGAAGGACTTAGAAGTGCTTATATACCCAGTTAGCATGGGTGACTGTATTATATATGTACATACGGAAATGTGAGCCAATTCATATTAACGTCTTATTAGTTCTGTTCAGTATCGGAATTACCTCTCATTGGCTCTCAGAGCAATCAGTAACATGGGATAGTTTGAGTTCAGAAAATCCATTTTGTTCCATAGGCTTTTGTGTTTCATTTTCTGGTTAAGCGGCCATAACCTTTGATAGAATATAGATATTCCAAAGTGATTTGTTTCATTGCATTCTGCATTAAATTACTTTTCCAACGATATATAATATGATGGTATTGTCATTCATTTATATCCCATTTTTCTCAATTTTAGCCACTAGTGTCAAGCTCAGCTTAAAAGCAGGTCTCCATCAGTCTTGAGAGACTATGGTATCGTGCTCGGTGCTGCATACGAAGCACGAAAGCCTGGGTTGGATTGTTATGGAGGATAGGCTGTTACCCAAGCAGCAAATCCCCCCTCTCCACGCCACTGAATTAGTCCAGTGGAAAGGCAGAGCCAATACAATTGGATCCAGCTGGCGTCGCAGAGCTGGGCTAAGGACAGGAGCTCACCCTGTCTTGTGGGGCCGACCCGGGAATCGAACCCTGGCCTGCTGATTAACAGGCACAGTGTCTTAACCACTTGCGCCACCCTAAAGATTGTTGCCTGGTGCAACGGCACCCCCAGCTATGCTACTGCATGGACCACCAGAATGGTGTGCAGAGATTGCCTACAGCTATGATCACAAGTGTCAGCTGTGGTTGGTCCATTTGAATGTCTGTGAGGGAGCACTTGGGAAACACACCACCAGAGAAAGTATTGACCAACCTTCCCATAACTGCATGTGGTCCACCCCAATTCCAATTTTTGCCTTTGTGGACCATGTGGACCTTAAGGTTGGGAACCACTGGTCTTGGCTTAAAGGCATTGATGGACTACTAGGACCCTGTCTCCCATAGAACCCAACCTCTGTGAAGCTTGAATGAAGGCATGGTGACTGGCATCGAGAGACAAACTTGAGAGGTAGCACATCATCTTCATGATTATTAGCCACAGATAGAATTTTTAAAATTTTATAAGGTTTTTATTGATTTAAGATACATGTATAGGATAGAATCTAGCCATAGATAAAATTGACCGCTGTAAATTTCCCTATACAGTTTTAAAACCATGTAAGCCAGTATTTTTCTGTGTTAGGACCTACTATATGGGTTCCAAGCAGTGGTGGGATTCAAATAAATTAACAACATGTTCTGTGTCCTAATGACCTAAATTAACAACAGGTTCTATATCCCATTAGTAACCGGTTCTCAGAACCAGACTCTCATTAGCAAATGGTTCTATAGAACCTGTGAGAACCCCCTGAATCCCACCACTGGTTCCAAGCCAATTTCTGGTGGGTCATGTTTAGGGTCTGCAGTGGTTCAGTGGTAACAACACTGGGGTCACCTTACCCCTTAGAATACCAACTGGGCCAGTATGATCCGCCAGGAAATTTGTGTTGTGTTTTTTACTGGAATTTATTATTATTACTTGACAAGACTTTCTGACTTTTTTCCTGTTGTTTAGACAGTTACAATTCCAAATGCATGAAACTTTTGAATTTAAAATTTTTCTGCAAATTCCAATTTATACATAGGATACCAATTGGGTCAAATTTGACCAATGTTGCCTTTCACTGGTTATTCAATATTTTGCTAGCTAAAATTATACTTAAAATTCATAATTTCACAATATTTAGTATAAAATAATTGTACCAAAACTATAGTGCAGTGTCCAGTGGATTTTCTGTTACAGGCTGGGGGTTGGACTAGATGACCCACAGGGTCTCTTCCTACTCTAGGATTCTCTACGTCATGGCTAGCCACAAAATATCTTCATTTCTTATGGGAAACATAAGGGCAATCCCCTGCTGAGACCATCCGCATATCTTTGTTGTATATAAATTGTTTTCTCCCCCTCCATGGGTGGTGTATGTATGTTATCCTCAATCTGGGGTCCTCTACCAGAGGCCTGGGAGTTTGAGGGTTCTGCGCAGTATCTTAGCTGTTCCTAGCAATGCGCTTTTCTGGATCGAGTGTTCTGATGTCCTTCCTGGGATCTGTTGGAGCCATTCTTCCAGCTTGGGTGTCACAGCCCCTAGTGCTCCAGTCACTATTGGGATCCCATTCACCTTCACTTGCCACATCCTTTCTCATTCCTCCTTCAAACCCTGATACTTTTCCACCTTTTCATGCTTTTTTTTCCTGATGTTGCTGTCGTTTGGTATCGCTACGTCTATCACCAGGGCTGTCTTCTGGTCCTGATCTACCACCACAATGTCTGGCTTCTTGTCTGTCTGGATATGGAAGTCCCACAGGACCTTAGCCCTGTCATTCTCCACCACCTTCAGAGGGGTCTCCCATCTGGTCTTAGGAAGGGTTAGTCCATAGGCTGAGCAGATGTTCCTATACATGATGCCGGCTACTTGGTTGTGCCGTTCAACGTATGCTGATCCTGCCTGCATCTTACACCCTGCCACGATGTGCTGGATTGTTTCTGATGTTTCTCTGCACAGCCTGCACTTTGGGTCTTCTCTTGTATGGTAAATCCCCGCTTGCTTCTATGGATCTGGTACTTAGTGCCTGTTCTTGTGCTGCCATGATGAGGGCTTCTGTGCTATCTTTGAAGCCAGTTCTTTCCAGCCACTGATAGGATTTCCCAATATCAGCGACTTCGGTTATCTGGCGATGGTACATCCTGTGCAGGGTCTTGTCTTGCCAGGACACTTCCTCAGTTTGATCTTCCTTCTGTATCTGCTGTTGCTGTTGTTGCTGGAGACATTCTCTCATCAGCTCATCTTTGGGTGCCGTCTCAGTGATGCATTCCTGGATATTCTGGGTTTCATCCAGGATAGTAGTTTTGACGCTCATCAGACCCCGGCCGCCCTCTTTCCGACTAGTGTATAGTCTCTGGATGTTAGACTTGGGGTGGAAACCCCCGTGCATTGTGAGGAGCTTTCGGGTCTTCACATCGGCTGCCTCCATCTCTTTCTGTGGCCAGCTTACTATGCCAGCAGGGTATCTGATGACTGGCAGCGCATATGTATTGATGGCATGTATCTTATTTTTCCCATTGAGCTGGCTTTTCAGGATCTGTCGTATTCTTTGATGGTACTTGGATATTGCTTTCTTCCTTGCCTCCTCTTCGTGATTTTCGTGGGATTGTGGGATACCTACGTACTTATAGTTGGTCTCTACATCTGTTATGTACCCTGCTGGTAGTTCTACCCCACTGGTCTTAACCACTTTTCCTCTCTTTACTATCATTTGGCTGCACTTATCCAGGCCGAATGACATCCCAATGTCCTCACTGTAGATCCTTGTCAGGTGTATCAATGAGTTGATGTCTCGTTCATTCTTTGCCTACAGCTTGATGTCATCCATATCGAGGAGGTGGCTGATGGTACTTCCACTCTTGAACTTGTACCCATATCCAGTCTTTGCTGTTATTTGGCTTAGGGGATTCAGGCCTATGCAGAACAGCAGGGGAGACAGTGCATCTCCTTGATATATGCCACGCTTGATCAATACTTCTTTTGAGTTGATTTCCAATGTTGTTTTCCATTGGCCCACGGAGTTCTTAAGGAAGGTCATTTTTTAAAATAAAATAATTTTATTTTTTTATTATATAAAGTATATATATATATATATATATATATATATAAAATATATATATATATATATATATATATATATATATATATATATATAAAATGTGACTGTGGGAAGTGTGGGAGTATTTTTGCTCTTGTATTTACTATTTACTATCTTGTATTTACTAATATTTACTAGGTCCCTTTCAACTCTAGGATTCTATGATTCTATGATTCTATGATTTGATTTTGTTCTTGTGGTGTTTGATGGCTGGCTGATCATCCTAGGCACAGTGTTTTGGGAGTAGTAGTAGGTTTGTAGAATTGACCTGTGCAGTCTCTTAGGTGATAAAAACTGTACTAAAATCATTATTTCACAATAAAAATAATTATACTAAAACTTGACACAACATTTATTCATTATATGTACATTTTATGAACATTGTATGTACCTAACTACAGTACAGGGTCGTACAGGTCAAAATTGACCCGTGCTGTCTCTTAGGTGATAAAAATTGTAATTAAAAATCATTATTTCACAATAAAAGTAATTATACTAAAACTTGACACAACATTTATTCATTATATGTATAATATATGTACATCATCTGTGCATTATATGAAGCTAACTATAGTACAGGGTCGTACGGGTCAAATTGACACGTGCCGTCGTCGGTGTGAAAAAAAAATCCCGGTATTCTATTACCTTGCCTTGCCATTTATCATCCAGTTCAGCATCCATTGGAAATAGCTGAAAATTTAATGGTCCTGCTGGGTAAAGTAGGCTTCTGGTGGGAAGAGGTTTGGTGCCTTGCCCCGAATAAATGGGAACACCAGACACTTCCGGGGGGTGGGTGGGAGTATGTGTGGTTGGAAAAGGATCTACAACTGTGTTCTGCTTTCATTTCTGAACTGGAATGTTTGAATTCTCTGCTGTGCAAAACCACTGCATGTGCACATTGTGTGCAGACTGTGCAATGTGATCTTTGTGGCTGATTGCAGCTTAAGGGCACAATCCAGAGTAACTACGGGGAGTCCTTGCTCCGGTGTAAGAACAATTTGCTGTGGATTGCAGTATGAATTTCCCATAGGTTTTCATTAGACGGTGCAGTAACTATGGGTACACGTAATGTCTCTTACGTGCTCCCGTAGTTACTCTGGATTGTAGGGTAAGTTTGAATCCTATATTGATAGTGTTGCTTCCATCTATGACACTACTTCCAGATTAATGACATCACTTCCTGTGGGTCCCAACAGCATCGAAAAAGTGTGCCCCAGAGCGAAAACGTTTGAGAAGAACTGATCTAGAACATTCTAGGAAAAAAATAGTATTACTGTTAAGACCAACCTGCAAATATGGACATACCTGGTTCAAATCATACCAAAATGTTAAGCAAGACAGTGACTCATGTTGGAATTCTATCCACACTTACCTGTGAGTAAGCTCAATTGACTATATTTGGACTTACTTATGAGTAAACATAATTGTGTGCTTTCAGTTGTGATATGGAGAGATTATTACTCATCCTGTGGATTGTTTAGACGACTATATCAGGAAAAAACACATGAGGTTTTGCACATTCAGCAAGTGCTGTACAAATGCAAACTATTATCAAAAAGTCACTTTTTGGTTGACTATGGGCAAAATGCAATTACGGGGAGTCCTTGCTCCAGTGTAAGAACAACTTTCTCTGGATTCCAATATGAATTTCCCATAGGTTTTCACTAGGTGGTGCAGTAACTACAAGTCTCTTACATGCTCCTGTAGTTACTCTGGATTGTAGGGTCAATGTCTATATGCAACTATATGTCTATGGGCAAAATCCAGAGTAACTACGGGGAGTCTTTGCTCCAGTCTTTGCTAACTCTGGATTCCAATATGAATTTCCCATAGGTTTTCACTAGGTGGTGCAGTAACTATGGGTGCATGTAAAATCTCTTACATGCTCCCGTAGTTACTCTGGATTATAGCGTCAATGTCTGTATGCAACTTTATGGGCAAAATCCAGAGTAACTATGGGGAGTCTTTGCTCCAGTGTAAGAACAGCTTGCTCTGGATTCCAATATGAATTTCCCATAGGTTTTCACTAGATGGTGCAGTAACTACAGGTGCACGTAAAGTCTCTTACGTGCTCCCGTAGTTACTCTGGATTTGGAGGTATGTGCATCTTCATGTGTTGCACATAATTATGCAAATTGGCGTTCTACTGCGGGTTTCAAGTTCGTTTACAATTGCGCCGGGAATCATTATATTAACAAGCACCGAGCAGCGTAACAGTAGCTTGGCATTTATTTCTGGCTGGAAATCTCACTGATATGCAGATTTGTCAATTTAATGTCAAACATCAGTCCTGGAGCTCGAGACAGTTTTACAAGAAAAACGAGAATCATCATTGGAAAACTGTTATGTGAATCTTTAAATTACTTCACTGGTAATTCTTCCACAAGGCACAATAAAATGTGTGGGGATTATCTGACATATTTGGAAAAAAAAAGTATGTTATGAATTTATTTTATGCTTGAGATAACTTGGATGGGTTTGTAAATTTGTTGCCACCGATCCTTGTTGATGAACATTTTATAGCTTAATGACATTGCTTTGAATTATTTGTTTTGTCTTTCAAATTACTCATAACTTACAGTATTTCATTTGAGTCATATCGATGTCTGTTTGGTAAACTAAACAAATTAAGTGTAAATAATGGTTTTCGGTGCTCATTTTCAGTGAATCAAATTCAATTCCCAACCAATTTTCAATCATTTGTTTATATTTCCTCTTTTTAATTAATCTCTGTGTGTTTCTCTAGGGGACATTGTTTGCACATGTGTGATATATATATATATATATATATATATATATATATATATATATATATATATATATATATATATATATATATATATATATATATATATCCCTTCCAACTCTATGATTATATATATATATATATATTTAAAGAATCATAGAATCATAGAATCCTAGAGTTGGAAGGGACCTAGTAGGTCATCTAGTCCAACCCCCTGCCTGCAGCAGGAAATCCCCCTAGAACATCCCCGACAGGTGCTCATTGAGCCTCTGCTTGAAGATCCCCAGTGAGGGAGAGTCAACCACCTCCCTTGGCAATCTGTTCCACTGCCGAACCGCCCGAACCGTCAGGAATTTTTTCCAGATATATATATCTTGGATTATGAACATATTCAATATTGAATATTACCTTCCAGACTACATGTTTAGGAGTTTATTTCCTACTCTTAAAGTTAATTTTTTGGTAACATTGAAGACTTAGCACATGGCTTGGGAGTACAGATTATACTTACTTACAGATTCTAGATACATAGCAAATACTCTTATCCTGGAGCAAGTCACTTGCAAATGACTTGTACAAGTCACTTGCACCAGCCAAGTGCTGTAAGACACTTCTGTGCCACTCCTGGGAGACATAGGGCACAATCCAGAATAACTATAGGAGCACGTAAGAGACATTATGTGCACCCGTAGTTACTGCACCACCAAGTGGAAACCTATGGGAAATTCTTATTGCAATCCAGAGTAACTTGTTCTTACTCTGGAGCAAGGACTCCCCGTATTTACTCTGGATTTCACCCATAAGGTGCAGTCCTAATGTAGGCTGGCACAACTCATTGGTCTTCCCATTACTACTGTGATGGAGAGAGGCAAGCGCATGTCTGTGCACTGGCCTAACCCTCCCCTAGGAGTGGTGCACAAATCTCTTATGGTACTTTTATGACATTCCCAGGTCAGTACAGGATTTATACTGGGGTTTAGGCCAGCCTAACTGGAGTTTAGGATTGCAGCCTTAGGCTGATGCACATCCATGTGCTGTCCTCCCATGCTGGCAGGCTGACCAAATGACCGGTGATACCTGGTGACCTCCGGTAAAAGGGAGGGTTTACTGGGGAACCAGTTAAACCCTGCTTTCACCGGGATCCGGGCTTGCCAGCACTGCTGGTAGTCATTTCCTTCATTGCACACTATTGTGCACTGCTCTGGGAGTCCACCAGAGTGGGAAATTACTGAGGCAGGACCAGGAGGAAGGTCCTCCCACACCTCGTGGCCAGCAGCAGCAGCACGCACTGCACGGCAGGCTCACCAGTCAGTCCTCCCTCTCCTAAGGCCACTGTGCTGCCTCTGCTGACTCTCCAGCCAGCCCAGGTTTCCTGCACCTCCTCTCCTCACTCTCCAGTGGGGCTGGGCCACCTCTGGAGCCTCACCAGCCAGCGTGAGTCTCCTGTGGCCACAACGCTGCTTCTCCCCCCTCTCCAATGATGCTGCGCCACCTCTGGGGCCTCACCGGCTAGCCCAGATCTTCCGTGGCCACCACACCGCTTCTGGTCCCCTCTGGCTGCATATACTATCTGAAATTGAGTGCATGCTGTGTGTGTGTGAGTGCATTGATGGTGTGTGTGTGTGTGAGTGAATGCATGCACGGGGTGTTTGTGGGGGTACAATATCTAGTTTGTCTGATCAGTGCAAGCATCTACTCATTGTTGGAAGGCTAATGAGGAGGACATAGCAGTGGTATATCTAGAGGGGGCAACAGGGACTTGCACTTCTGGTGGAATTCTAGAAGTGATTGTGGTGTATGGATGATGTTGCTGCAATTACTTCCCGCTCAGGGCCGGAGGGATGGTAAAGTGATGGTCCTGCATGGGAAAAGGTTCTCAGTTCTGTCTTGGGGAATTCCATAATAATGACACGACTGCAGAAAAGGTCCCATGCTTTGTTGCCTCCAATTTGGATTCCATCAAAGATGGCACAGTGTGGCAGGGCACCACTGATGCTATCATCATCATGTGGTTCACATCACTGGTTCATGTGGAAGAAGCAAGTTCCTCAGATACTGTGGCCCCAAGCCATAAATTGCCATGATCCTAGACCTTATTTGTGCTGCTACATACGTGAGAATTGCAGAACTGCACTAATGGTGCAATTCTAACCAACTTTCCAGTGCTGGCATAGCTATGCCAATAACCCCCAAATACAGAGTAATTACAGGAGCACCTACGAGACTCTACATACACCCGTAGCTACTGCATCACCTAGTGAAAACCTATGGGAAATTCATATTGGAATCCAGAGTAAGTTGTTCTTATACCGGAGCAAAGACTCCCCCTAGTTACTCTGGATTTTGCCCTAAGGCATGTTCTTCACCCTGCATTGGGGGGCAGTCTTGCAGGCCTCCTCTAGGTAAGGCATTCTTCCCTCTTTTTTTGGAGTTACACTGTCATAATCTTGGTGCTGGAAATTATATTGTGCCATAAGGCTGCAATCCTATAGACACTTTCCTGGGAGTAAGACCCATTGAGCTCATTTGAGCTTTCTTTTGAGTAGACGGTTAGGTTCATGCTGAAAGTGATTTTTTCCCATGGATGCTCCTAGCAGTATCAGGGCCCATGTAACCATATAACCTATAGGTTATGGGATATGTGCCCCCACTCTTACAGTTCATTACTGAATAAGGTTTAGGTCCAATGGGAAATCCTAGGGAGAAGTTGCTACGCAACAATCCCGTTAATCTACCTTTCTTTTTTTCTCGCTCTTGTTCCTTTGCGTTTGGCAAGGATGCTATTTTTATTTAACGTATATAACATTTAAAAACCTGCTGTTCAGTCTGAGTAAAATCCCTGAAGTGGGTCATAATGAGAAATATTTTAGGCAAAATAAGCCAAAACAACAATTCATAAAAGCAAAAGAATAAAATGGCTAAAAGTCTGAAAGCAGCGGGACACCATATGGGAACATATGCATTTCCATAAATTAAATACATTTTTCAAAAATAAATACTTTTTCAATAAATAACTCCTGTTTTTTGGTCCAGTCTGGGAAAGTCAGTTGACTCCTCTCTCCAGAAGCAAATTCCTGCCTTCTGACTGGTTAGGAGAAAGTGCAAGGATGAAAGTAAAAAAGAAGAAGAACCCTACAATCCAGAGTAATTATGGGAGCACATAAGAGACTTTACGTGCACCCGTAGTTACTGCACCAGCTAGTGAAAACCTATGGGAAATTCATGTTGCAAACCAGAGTAACTTGTTCTTACACCGGAGCAAGGACTCCCCATAGTTACTCTGGATTGCGCCCGAAGAATGTCAAAGCAGAGCTTCTCTTATCATGCCAATTTATTTTGGCTGTTGAAACCCATGAATCATCAAATAACACATGTGAAAAACCCAAATAAACAGAATAAAAGGAAGAGAAAATTGACAAAACACTGTGCAAGGATGGGTGAAATTGGGCAAAAAAATGAAGCACATGAATAAAATTTGAAATGTGATTATGGGCACAATCCAGAGTAACCCCGGTAGCACGTAAGAGACTTTATGTGCACCCGTAGTTACTGCCCCCCCTAGGGAAAACCTATGGGAAATTCATATTGCAATCCAGAGTAAATTGGTCTTACTCCAGAGCAAGGACTCCCCTTAGTTCAGTGGTTCTCAGTCTTCCTAATGCCGTGACCCCTTTATAAGTTGCTCATGTTGTGGGGACCCCCAACCATAAAATTATTTTTGTTGCTACTGCTGCAGTGCTATGCACACTTTCCTGGGAGTAAACCTCACTGAACTCAATGGGAATGACTTCTGAGTACACGTGTATAGAATCGGGCTCTATGGGTGCAATCCTAGCACTTTCCTGGGAGTAAGTCCCATTCACTTATCATGAACAACAACAATATTGAGGGGGCTTACTTTTGAGGAGAGCAGAACGAGCAGGGCACAATGGTCGGTGCACAAGCGGGGTGCCCACCAGACAGCCCACCTGCCAGAGCTCTGGGCTCCACGCTCACACCTCAGTGCGCATCACTCTCAGCCCACAGGCGCACTGAGGATCTGCGGTGGGGGGGGGAGGAGGAGGCTGCCGGCTGTGGTGAGTGTGTCGGGTGCCTCCCTGCCCCCAAGGCTCCACATTGTCTCACAGCTGCTCAGAGGCTCCTTCTGAGCCGCTTCTCAGCAGCTTCTTCCAGCCGCAGTGGCTCCAGCATTTCTGCCAGGTCTTCCCATCTTTATGCGACCCCCAGGAAAGCTCCAGGTGACCCAAAAAGGGGTCCCGACCCCCACTTTGAGAAACGCTGCCCTAGTTACTTTGGATTTCACCCTATAACAGAAAATGGCTGAAAGAGTAAAGTGGTGAAAAGCAGGCAAATCATGTACATTGAGCTATGTAGGCGTCTAATTTGATTTTTCTTGGTGTCTTGTGAAGAATTCTCTCCGTGGCGTATTAACACCTTATGTTTTAATTTTGTTTAATTTTTTTATTGAGCTTTTTGTGACTTTTCTGTTTTAAACTGCTATGAGATTTTTTTTATATAAACATGTAAAATAAGTTTATATGTATAATTTATATACTTATATTAGCTGACCATATCCATCGTTGTGCAAGTAAAATGTAAAGAATACATTTTTCTAGACAGTGTTTATAAGCTGATAAGGGAAAAGAAAGGAGAGTTGTATACCAAACCGAACCTCTACAAACATTTACAAACTTTTGCAGATTCAGAAGTCGACCGATTACAGGGTTTGAATTTCTAAAAATCGGTTCTTAGAGGGTGCTTATGTCATGGAAGGAATATGCTCTCCCAGTTTCATGCTGTTAGGTCTGTGGGTTTGGGCTGGGCGTTGATGAGTCAGCAACTTTTTCATGTTACGTATAGGGACAAAAACACAATGTACCTCTTTTCACCACCTTCAGATTAAAATTTCCCAAAATCTGTTCTTAGTGGGTGCCTACATTACAGAAAGAATACCCTTCCCAAATTTCTTGCTTATAGGTCTGGGTGTTTTGGCTGGGCATTGATGAGTCAGTCATTGAGTCAGTGATTATTCAATTTTTTGTATATGGATGCAGTCTTCATGTGGCTAAAAAGGAGGACATGTCTTGGAATAAGAGGACACAGAATAGAAGGACACCCTCGCAGAACGTAGAGCTAAGGGCAAAATCCAGACTAACTACTGGGAGTCTTTGCAGGTTATAAGTCCTTGCAACTTACTCTGAATTCTGATATGAATTTCCCATAGGTTTTCAGTAGGTGATGCAGTAATTATGGGTGCACGTAAAGTCTCTTACATACTCCCGTAGTTACTCTGGATTTGGGGAATAGTGTTTTAATTTCATTCTCCTCTCTTTAGATGTACCATATTTGTACCATACCTAAGCCATATCTCCAAGGTGCTTTAATGGGGCAATAAAACTGTGATATCTATCTACAGAAACTGTGATATCTATCTACAGGATCTTCTCACGTATCATTAAGGCTGCAATCCTAAAGACACTTCTTGGGAATAAGACCCATTGAACAGAATGGGGCTTACTTTTAAGTTTGTGCTGAAGTAGGCATTACTAGACTGAGTACCGCAGGAAACCTTGAATGCCGTTCCATATTTCTGTACAATTAAAACGTATGTGTGGGTATTTCCCCCCCTTCCCTCCTAATAAGCACTTTAAAAATATCTGCTCTGAAAGAGAGACTTAAAAAGAGAAGAGATGAAAGAAGAGAAACAAATAAAACATACAATAATGTCTAATTGAATTTTGACCCGATAAATTTGCTAACCTTCAAAGCCAACACCATTGCAGCACCATATTACCAGCAGTAAAAAAAAATTTGCTTTGCCCTTTTTAAATTACCATAAACCGATTGACTGAGGCAGAATGATGTTAATATTTAAGAAGTAGGACACTAGATTCTATTATCTCAGAAGCTCTGTCACCAGCCATACTCTGTACTCCTCTTATCTAATTATTGGGCTTAAATTGTATTAACACTCCAGCAATTTGTCCACTGTTGGAAAAGTAATTGACATTTGGGTTACTGCTTTACTGCTTCATATTTCCTTCATATTTGGAAGACTCACTAGCTAGTTCCAAAGAGTGCTCTTCTATCAAAACAGATTAGCGTAATTTTACTTAAAAGGGAGGGGGACGCTTGGAAAACTCTTCCAATAATGCCGTGTTGCTACTTTAATGGTGATCCGGTGTTAAGTTTCGGATTATGTATTACAACTGATGGGAGAAAGAAGATGAAAATTGGCACGGAGCAGTGGCGGTTAAATTAATTAGTGAAAATGATGACTTTCTGATGACTTTCGGACGGCATGCAAGCTTTGTGTGAGTATGTGTGTGTCTGTATGTGTGTCTGCCCGTTTGTGTATTCGAATAAATCTTTTTTTATGGAAAATGTAATTAGGGTCAATGAAATCACAATCATTGATGTGATAGCTTTGGGCTCTAATTCTATATGTATGTACAGCAAGTCCTCACTTGAAGTCGACAATAGATTCTTGGAACTACAAGATGAAGTACTATGTCTTATAACAAAACCAATTTTGCCATAGATTTAGGGCGCAATCCAGAGTAACTACGGGGAGTCCTTGCTCCGTTGTAAGAACAAGTTACACTGGATTGCAATATGAATTTCCCATAGGTTCTTACTAGGTGATGCTGTAACTACGGGTGCACATAATGTCTCTTACGTGCTCCTGTAGTTACTCTGGATTGGAGCTTTAATTGATATACATAAACTGGATAAAAAGCAGGCCTCCATCAGTCTTGAAAGACTAACCCTACAATCCAGAGTAACTACATGAGCACATAAGAGACATTACGTGCACCCGTAGTTATGGCACCACCTGGTGAAAACCTATGGGAAATTCATATTGCAATCCAGACCAAATTGTTCTTACACCAGAGCAAGGACTCCCCGTAGTTACTCTGGATTGCGCCCTATGGTATCGTGCTCAGCGCTACATACGCTGCATGTGAAGCACGAAAGCCTGGGTTGGATTGTTATGGAGGATAGGCTGTTACCCAAGCAGCAAATCCCCCCTTTCCATGCCACTGAATTAGTCCAATGGAAAGGCAGAGCCGATAGGATTGGATCCAGCTGGCATCGCAGAGCTGGGCTAAGGACAGGAGCTCACCCTGTCTTGTGGGGCCGACCCAGCTCTCAAACCCTGGCCTGCTGGTTAACAGGCACAGCGTCTTAACCGCTTGTGCCACTCAGAGCCTTAAACTGGATGTAACATTGATATATACATATAGAAATAGTATTGATTGATTGATTGATAATATAATACAATATATAAATAATATCAATAATATATGATGCATGCAGTATTACATAACTAAATAATTAAAAATTCAGTTATTTCATTATATTATATAATATATAGTATTATGTAATATATTTAATAATATACATAATATTGAGAAAAATCTACTTGTGTAAATATATTGTACAATAGCCCTAGAGCATAATTCTGGTTTAAAAAAATCACTAAACTTCTATAAAAAAGACTGAAAACTCTTCTAATTAAATGTTGAAATAAATGTGAGAAAATTCACACCAAGACAGAGTTTGCATCTTTAACTGAAAAATTTAAAATGCAATAATTTAATTGAGGAGTTTCTGTGTTATAAAATAATTCCCATGTAAAGAAATGTGTTTTTGGTGCTTTCAGCCACTGCAACCAAGTCTTAGCAGTTGTTGACATCATCAAATGATGGGCACCGGTTGGCACATGTCACATGGCTGGTTATAATTGCTAATATGCCACCAATTAAATCCTGAATGTTAATTGGAAGGACAGATACTGAAATATTTTGGCCACATCATGAGAAGGAAGAACTCTTTAGAAAAGGTCCCGAAGCTGGGAAAAATTGAAGGCAAAGGAGATGGCAGATGATGAGATGATTAGAAAGTGTCACCGAAGCAATGAACATGAATTTGGACCAACTTTGGAAGTTAGAGCACAATCCTTACCATGTCTACTCAAAAGTTAGTCTCATTGTGATCAATAGTAAGACCCATTGAACCTAATAGGGCTTACTTTTGAGTAGACATGGTTAGGATTGTGCTCATAGTGAAATATAGAGGGCCTCATTTGACTTACCCTACAATCCAGAGTAACTACAGGAGCATGTAGGAGACATTTACGTCAACGATGTTACGGCACCACCTAGTGAAAACCTATGGGAAATTCAAATTCTAATCCAGAGTATGTTGGAGCTTCTTATGTTGGAGCAAGGACTCCCTATAGTTACTCTGCATTGCGCCTTTAATGACTAAGCAACAAATGCTACCACTTCCTGTAATGTCACTTTTAGATATGGGGGGGACATGTGTGTATCAGAAAGATCCTAGTGTGGTCCTTCCTTCAAGTGATTGCTCATCAGATGCTCCTCATAAATACTGATTGAAGTGCAGGGTCTAGCAAATACAAGTACAGTGGTACCTTGAATAAAGAGCTTTTTGTATAAAGAGGAAAATTTTCTCAGAAATTTTGACTTGCTTAAAGAGCACAGTCTTGAATAAAGAGCACTTCTGAAGAAGTTTGGAAAAGGCTTCCATGGCAAGGGAACTCACAACGGGACAAGGAGACTAGCTTGAGCTACAGTGGGGTCCTGGGCAAAGTTTGGAATAGGCTTCATTGCCAGGGAACTTGTGAGACGTCCGAGGGGAGCAGCCTGAGTCAGGTCTGTATGTGGGATCTGTGTGTGGCAGCGTGGAAGGTGTGCCTTGTCAATGTTCTAGTGCTGCTCCCCATCAGCAGCTTGGGAATGTTCAAGTTGCACAAAAAGACAGTCAATTCCATTGAGCCAGTGGGTAGCAGTGACTCCATCAGTGATTGTGAAAGAGCACAATTCTAACCATGTCTACTGAGATGTAAGCCCCATTGTGTCCAATGGGTCTCACTTCCAGGAAAGTGTCTTTAGGTTTGCAGCCAAAGTAATCCCTTCTCTGTAACCCTCACACCAGCCATGAAGGTTTTCAAAGGTACAGTACAGTTCAGTACTGTACAGTATTTTCTTTATTGCAGTGTTGTGTGTTACTGTATATTACAGTGCTTTGTAAGTGTTATATTGCAGCATTTTGTAATCATTTTTATAAACAGTTAATATTTTTATATGAATATTTTTTTGGGTTGTGGAACCAATTGTCTGAGTTTCCATTATTTCCTATGGGAAAATCTGCTTCACTTAAAGAGTGTTTCACTTAAAGAACTTGCCTCGGGAATGAATTAAGCTTTTTAAGGGCGCAATCCAGAGTAACTACGGGGAATCCTTGCTCCGGTGTAAGAACAATTTATTCTGGATTGCAATATGAATTTCCCATAGGTTTTCACTAGGTGGTGCAGTAACTACAGGTACACATAATGTTTCTTACGTGCTCCCATAGTTACTCTGGATTGTAGGGTTAGTGAGGTGCCATTGTATTGCCCATGTCCATAGATCCAGTATCTGTGGTTTCGTGGTAACCACTGTTCAGGAATACCCCCATCATCTCCCTTATGTAAATTACTCATCAGTCGGTGTAAGTCGCCAACCTGGGTCGTGCTTATTTTTGGCCGACTACCAAAGGAAAGTAGGAAAAGCTCACAGGAACTCACCAGAAATGAAGCAAAGGGCTGAAAAGAATGCAGTACATATAAAGAATTAAGAATTGATGATAAAGAATTGATTTATAAAGAAACATAAAGAATTCTTGAGAATTTATTTCATTTTGTGGTCTGCAAAGACCACACTTTACATCCACAGTTTCTGTGTCTGCAGGGAGTTGTGGAACATATCGCACATAGACTTGTACTCCAAGTTCGGCTGGCATAAATCCCGGCACAAATCTGGCCTGGGGGTGTCACAGAAGTACCATACAGCACTTCTGCAACACTCCTGGGGGTTTAGACCCATCCACAGACATGTGCCAGCTTCCCACACCACCATGGGAATAGGGAGCATATGAGTTGTGCTGTCCTAAATTGATCAGGATTGCACTGTCATAACCAAAGACTAACTGGAAGGATTGGGTCCTGAAAGGTCAGGAACCTCTTGCTCTTCAGTGACACAGAGGACATGTCTGACATGCTCCGACATTGAGAACATAACGGGTGAGAAGCTCCAGGACTGGAGTTTTAAGATCTGCATTATAGACCAGGAGGCTGGATCATGGAAGAAGCAGTCAAGGTCCAGAAACATAAAAGCTTGGAGAGAGGACCTCAGAGGCTCAGGTTGTTGTGTGCGTGTGTATTGTTTTGCTGGACAACCCACGGTAGCATCTGCACTGTAGGTCAGTTTTCTGGACTTTGGTTGCTGGTTGAGGACCACCATACATCTAGACCACCATACATCTAGACCACCAGGTCTAGACTTGGAGCACAAAGTACATCACTTGGTAAGAGAAGTGAGAGATTTTTGGTAAGAGCAATAAGAGAAGTAAGAGATTTTTGGGAGCAAGAGAAGTTTTATCAAATTATGCTTGACATAGAGAAAGTAGTAGTAGTAGATTCTTCTCTTCGAGTCCAGAAATCTGCAACTTGAGGCCATCCAGAGAAATTAAGGAAAAGGAAGCCCTCTTTCCCACAGCATGCACAACCTTGACACAACCCTTGGTGTGTCTCCTTAAGTTCCACTGAAATTAATGGGAACTGCTTCCAGAACAGTGTTTACTACATTGGTATCTGCAAAGGATTCAGTTCTGCTCCCCATTCAGATACCAATAAAATATGGACAAAGATAAGTCCTTTTTTGAAAACTTCAAAGAATACATAAGAAATTTTCCTTACTTGGACTGCAAAAATCTCTCCATTTGCAAGGTTATAGGGCAGTCTTCTGTGTTGCTTTAAGCCACTTCTGCGTGACCCCTTCCCTGGCTTGCTCCAGAATACATCAAGTGATCAGATATGGCTTAGAGGAGCACTGAAGATTATCCTGCAGCCCACTAAAAAGTACAGCTTTGTGGTACAAACACTGCAGTCCTAAACACAGTCTCCTGGGAAGACAATCCTTTGAACACAGTGAGGCTTACTTTTCAGTAGACATGTTTAGGATCGTGCTCAAAGTCACATAAAACTCAATGGGACATCCTTCTGAGAAGACATGCTTAGGGTGTGCATTGCACCCATTCACCCACCCACACATTGTATTTATTAATGCACCATGGAATCTAGTATGCACTTGGTACTTATAATCAAAATACCACATTTACTCTAATCTAATTAACTATTGAATCTAATGTGCACCCAGATTTTGGAGACTATCCCTACGATCCAGAGTAACTACGGGAGCACGTAAGAGACATTACGTGTACCCGTAGTTACTGCAGAACCTAGAGAAAATCTATGGGAAATTCATATTGCGATCCAGAGCAAATTGTTCCTACACCGGAGCAAGGACTCCCCGTAGTTACTCTGGATTGTGCCCTAAATTTGGCTGGGAAAGGTGAGTGTTAGATTTGAGTAAATACAGTAAATAGGAGTATCCTGTATCGCCTTTTTAAAAGGAGTATCCTGTATCTGCTTTTTACACAGCATAGTAAAATCCTCAGATGCTGATCCCATGGATAAGGAAAACCCGTTGTATAGAATTGCTGGAAGATGCAGGGATGGCCACAAGCCAGAGGTTTTTAAATGCAATTAGGTAAATTCAAGGAGAACTTGTCTATCAGTAACCACATGGAGCCATGCTTGGTATAATGCCACTAACCCTACAATCTAGAGTAACTACGGGAGCACGTGAGAGACATTACGTGCACCTGTAGTTACTGCACTACCTAGTGAAAACCTATGGGAAATTCATATTGAAATCCAGAGCAAATTGTTCTTACACCGGAGCAAGGACTCCCCGTAGTTACTGTGGATTGCACCCTAAGTCTACAATACTAAAGACACTTTCCTGGGAGTATGACCCAGTGAAAACAATGGGGCTTACTTTTGAGTAGACATGCTCTGTGGACAGTAGATGTAGGACTGTGCTCTTTGTAGCAGATCCTATGGGCTTTCCAGGTTCATCTGGCTGGCCATTGCAAGGACAAGGATTAACCATTGGCTTGATCCAGCAGAATTCTTATGTACAGTATAGTCTGTACTGTACGGTCTATACTGTATGGTCTATACGGGACGGTCTGGGGAAATATTTTGAGTTCTTTAAAAGCAAACTATGTATTAAAAAAAATCTATCCTGAGACGAAGCATCAACTTCTCGCATTGTTCTGCAGCAGAGGTGCCTGGTTCTTGATCCTTGCAGAGGTGTCTGCCAGAATACACTCAAAACACTTTGTCTCCTCCTGACAGTAATGAGAATTAACCCTGCTCTTGATGGATTATTTAATATGGTTACCTCGTTCCTCTTGCCTTGTAATTTTGTTAGTGGCTGCACCAGCCCACATTATTCAGAGGAGTATTTTGCATATAAACCATGGTTTGTGGTCTTCATTTTCCAATAAAAAAGATTGTTAATTCAATCTCTTGAAAGCTTTTTAAAATGAGTTTGATAAAAATATCTGGGAGTCAAAAGGTTGCAGCATTCATTTATCATACCATAGCTCTGCAGGAAAGCTTCAGGAATGGAAAAGGTAACAAGTGAAGAAGAGCCGTGTTGGATCAGGCGATACATCAGTTTGGACCAGTATATCACAGTATATAGACCAGTATATGGCTCACCAACAGGGTGACCATATGACCGGAAATTCCAGATTTGTCCAGATTTTTAGCCTTCTGTCCTCCACTTCGGCGGACAACCAGATTGACAAAAAAGAGCAGGAGAAAATAAGTAAATAGCAGGATTTGAGAACTGAAATTCAAATATTATAGCACAAACCAACAGTGGTTGTCCTTGTTGTGATTGGTGCTTTAGGTGCAATCCCAAAAAGAGCTTGAATCAGAATTAAAACAGCTCAGCATTGGCAAGGTCACCATTGGGCAACCCTGCTACCCTGCGTGGCTCAGCAAACATCATATGCAAATACAGCACAATGTCCTAGGTCTGGCGCAACTAGTGATTGGCACCACGTCCAGCTAAAGAACTGGCTGCTGTCACAGGTGTTTGAAATAACAATAACAATAACAATAACGACCATCCCACTCCATCAGACTAAGCCATCTAGTTGATTGTCCTGTCCTAAGACATCTTGTTGATTGCCCACCTGGCAGACAGCCAGATGCCTTTGGGAGCTCACAAGCAGGGCATGAAGGTGATGGCCTTCCCCTGATGCTTGTCCCTGGCATCTGGTGTTCGGAAGTCGACGGCCTCCGTACATCATCTCTAACTGGGAACAGGTGTGTAGAGAGCATGGTTTGCCCTTGAAAATGTCTCACCTATTTATGTGGTTGCATCAGTGGAATTCCTGCTATTCTGAGCATGTGGGGAAAGGGGCATGGCTTTTTATTTCATTTCTGGTCAACCCATTTTTATCCCTGTTGGTGCGCACCGAAGCCCTTGTTACTCTGACTGCAAATGCAGAATACATTTGTTTTCTATCTCACAAGTGCACCTCATTGGTACATGGGCTGATGTATGCATTGGCAGTGCAATCTTAACCCTGGTTAGGCTGACACAAGTCCCTTGCTGTCCTGGGGGTGTCACAAAAGTGCCGCAAGGCACTTGCGCCACTCGGGGGAAGGGGGTTTGGATCAACACAAAGTACACATGCTGTCCTTCCCACACCACCATGGAAATGGAGAGTTGGGTGAGCTGGATAGGATTGCACCCTGAAAGGCAGAAGCTCTGCAGAAGTTCAGGCAGATGTCTTGTCCAATTCCTTCCTAGAGATGCTAGGAGATCCTCAGATATTCCACCAGGAAAGTATGTTAGTCTATAGCTGCAATCCTGAAGTGCACTTGGGCTAGCCTATCTATCACTGTACTGGTCCAATTCCAAGATGGGCTAGCCCAGTTACACCGTAAAAGGCTTGGCCTGGCAGAAGTCAACTTTGCCAGGCAAGTTGAGTCCCAACACTGTTGCAACAGAGCATGCACTACCAAGGTAGTGAACAGTTTGAGGACCACTGACCTTATACAACTAATCCAATACTATTCCAATACCAATACTAATAATCCAATACTGCATTGATGCTGCTTTATGAGGAGGGAAAACTAGGGGGATTTCCTGCTGCAGACAGGGGGTTGGACTAGATGACCTACTAGGTCCCTTCCAACTCTATGATTCTATGATCAGAATATGCTTATGAAATATGCATATTTGAATATGAAAATTTGTGTAATTTATACTTTATAATTTAAATTGAAAGCATCCATGTTGAACTCTCTCTCTCTCTCTCTCTCTCTCTCTCTCTCTCTCTCTCTGAAAATGCTCACTTCATTATCAAATTGAGGGAACAGTTGCTTTTGTGTCTAAAAGAGGTTTACACACTAGCTTTCCCTTGTAAACTTTATGAATTGCCGTGTCTTCGAGAGGCAGTATATAATGTAATTAAAACAAGAGTGAGTGCACTCATCTGTCACTCGTTCATTGTCTCCTCGCTTGCACCACCTGAGGTGCTTTTGTTCCTTCAAATTACTGTGACCACACTCCAGACTTCAGCATCTGTCAAACAATATGGATTGCATGAAGTGTTTTAAGTAAGTGATCTACATGAATTTGAGATGCAAGACCTGCTAATTCCCCAAGTACGGTGATGAAGTCATAAATCCTTCTTACCATTTCTGTCCTTAATTACTCTACCCAAAGAGGCTGTTGAAAGGTGATGGGCCATTTTTAATAGTGCATTCTTTCATTTAAAATAAGTTGAATGCACACAGTAAAGGAATTTTTTTATCCAGAGTAACTACGGGACCTTTTACACCAACGTAGTTATGGTGCAACCTATGGGAGACCTATGAGAAATGCATTGAGCAATCCAGAGTAAGTGCCTCTTACGTCTTCCCATTGTTACTCTGGATTTTAGGGTTCGTCTCCATCAAAGGAACCATCTGTGTGAAAGGTGATCACGGTTGTGGGAATACAGTATATAGCTTTTTCCAGGGCTTCTTGGCCAATAACTCTGCAAAAAATATTATCTGTGCAAATAACCCTCAATGACATGTCACAAAACACAAAATAATAGCAAAAACTGAGAGGGTGTTCTTAAGATAATATCAGATCTTAATGATCTTAATGATCTTAATATCAGATCTTAACGGTCATAATATCAGAATTTTTCATTTTAATTTTATTTAAGGGAGTTATACTCTGCCTTTCCCATGCCAAAACAAATGCCCAAGTTGGCTTGCATAGCTTTTATCCTTGTGCCTTCACAACAACCTTGAGAGGTAGTAACAGTTCCATGGACAGCTTCCTTCTCAGTAGGGTCATCACATCTGGCATCAGGGAATGGCTCCCAAGCTTCCAGCAGGACCAGTTTCTGGTGGACCAAGCAGAATAAAAGTACATTTGAAGAGGAATATCATTTAAGACACACACACAGATTGAGAGAGAGAGAGAGAGAGCAGCTGCTGGTGCAGACCCTCGGTTACTACTACTACTACTACTACTACTACTACTACTACTACTACTACTACTACTACTACTACTACTACTACTACTACTACTACTACTACTTTTTTGAGGAAATCTGGTGGCACAAGTGGTTAAGACACTTTGCCTGATAACCAACAGGCCCGGGTTCGAGCCCCGGGTCCCCACAAGATGAGAATTTCCTGCTACAGGCAGGGGGTTGGACTAGATGATTCACTGGGTCCCTTCCAACTCTATGATTCTATGAATACTACTACTGCTACTACTACCACTATTACTACTTCTCCTCCTCTTCTTCTCTGTCTTTCTATCTCCCTCCCTCTCTCTCCCATATATAAGTTTTTGAGAAGTTTTGAACCTATGATAGTGGAAGGAGAAGGAATGCTTACAACCCTCAAGTCTCTTTCCCCAAAGCTCCTGTCTGCTTTGATCCCTTCTGTTTACCTTGCAAACACATTCTGGATGCTCACGGAGGTTCCCATCAGCTGGAGGGCAGGATGGTAACTTCAGAGGGAAGTTGACTGACAGAAGAAGGGTTGTCTTCTCCAAAGTACAGGGAGATCCAATTCATTGTGAACCCATTGGAAGGTCTCCTTCTTTGGACTGTAATCTTTTCCATCAACCAGCCCCAAGCCCATCTGCAGCTCCTTTTGCCTTCCTTATGGAAGGAAGAGGTTAGATTGATCTGTTTACTTCTTTTCCAGCAATTCATACATCCATTTTTATTCTTTAATTTGTTTTCAATTTTTTCTGTTATTTTTTTCCCTTTGTATTATTTCATTTTCTCATTCATTTTCAGTTATTCCATTTTTTTCTGTAAATCTCTTTGTGAACTTTGAAACATTCTGCTTCATGCTTTTGTAAACTGGAGAACGAATGTGCAAAGGCATGAGCGAAACCATAGGTAGGATGTGTATGAATATACAGAGAAGAAGAGCAAAAAAGGTATCACACCACCTTGAACGCCGTGTCCGTGTAATGGTTCTAAAATCTATTGGGAACCCATGTTGGCTGAAGAGTTAGGCATAAATGAATTACAGTTTCCACCTCTGGCAAGAGGAAGGTCTCACGGGGAATTAGATACATACACAGCTGTGGTGTACGGAGCGGTTCGGCCCCGACGAAGGACCTTGTCACAAAGGATTTTATGAACGGCGAACGAAAGAGTCTCAAGTGCCGCAGATTTTGGTGTCTGATTTCCACTTGGCTTTTCACCAGAGTTGGGCAACAAAACAGCATTTTTGATTCTGACAATCTGCCCCATAAAAGGAGATGGAAAACTATAATGTACATAATGTATTTAATACATAATAGATCAAGTAAGTGGGAAGGAAATGAAATGTCTCCGAATTAATTCTGGGCATGCCGCGTCAGGGAAAAATGAAATTATACAGTTGCACAGCAGGTGCCGCTCCCTCTGGAGAAATTAGACTCTTAAAAGTGCAGTTGGACTATTTAATGATTGGCACATTTATGGAATATTCTCTTAAGCACCCGGCCATTTTTGTTATTGGAAAGACAAGCACTGCATAAACCATAACTTGGTACTGCAGTCGCTAATTTATCTTCACCTGTTTGTTCAAGAATGCAGTTGTTCATGTACTTCTGATGCAGCTTGCAACTGTCTGTCTGTCTGTCTATCTGTCTGTCTGTGAGATAGTGAGAGATGATATAATCTAAGCCAGGGGTCTCCAAACCCCTGCTAGGGGTCAGATGTGGCCCTCAGTGAGCCTCTAACTAGCCAATGGCCAGCCTCTTGTCCGTTGATAGCTTCTGCCTCAGTTGACCAAATATGACTCGAACTGTTATGGTGGGGTGGGGAAAATGGGGTTTATTTATGGGCAAAATCCAGAGTAACTTTGTTCCGGTGTAAGAACAATTTACTCTGAATTCCAATATGAATTTCCCATAGGTTTTCACTAGATAGTGCAGTAACTATGGGTGCACATAAAGTCTCTTATGTGCTCCCGTAATTACTCTGGATCTGGGAGTATATCCACTCTATATAAGATCTACTCTAATCTATATTAAGATCCATAGATCTACTCTCTATATAAGACTATATATTAAGATCTGTTAGATCTACTCTATTAAGACTAGAGTACATCTATTAGGTCTGCCAAAGTGGGGAAAAGGGGGAGCTTCCCCTTCCCTGCAGTAGCATAACAGCAGTCCCAATACTTGCGCTGGACACAGCATATGTATGCCAGCCTATCTGTTCCAGCGCAAGTTTGGATTATGCTGTATGTCAAGTCCATATGATGTGCAGAGAAATAGGGTAGGATGAATAGGATGTGACAAGAAAAACAAGCTTAATTCCCATGTAATGCTGGGTTGTCCCCCTGTCCAAGCTGCAGTTTAAACCTGCAACCTTGTTATCCACAGCTTCTCAAATCCTTGCAGGCACAAAATCTCCATTGATCAAAGATCCTCTGTAGCTGAAAATGGCAGGTACAAGGAATAGCTTCTTATGTTCTGTGGCTGCAATCCTAAACACTATTATAAGCCCTATTGAATATAATGGGGCTTACTGCCCAGGCACAGGATTGCACCCCATGTGAATTTTATTCTGATACTGTACTTGCAAAGGAAATACTTGACAATCCCTGATCATGCTTATTAATGCTATGCTGCATGTCGGTTCCTGTATATCCTCTGCCCCCACCCCAGAAAATGAGGAAAAAAATATTTGAAAGTGAACTTTAAAAATACTTTTATTCCGTTTTGCTTTTGTACTTTTACCACCTGGTTGTAAGTTGAGGTGAACCTCATCTCTTAGAAATGCAAAAGAAATTGGGTGCCATTAATCATGCATAATATCTTTTTCTAACATCTATCTAAGATCCATGCGTTTAAAAAAAAATGGGCATTACAGTTTGCACAGTATGTAACAAGAAAGGCTTTTCAGCTCAACATCTGTTGTTTGGGGGTTGTTTTATTTTATAAATTCATAAATTCCTAAGGACAAATTGACAAGCAAGCCTGAGCATTAGGCAAACTAGACAGAAATACCCCGATAATTATAAGAAATGAGAGGTGTAACATAAGTTTAACATTCTGAGTGAACGTAGTAGTTTATATTGATGCAGGGTGAACATACGACTGGAAATTTCCAGATTTGTCCTCTTTTTTTTTTTTTTAGCCTCTTGGCTTTATGTCCTCCAAAGGGGCTTCATTGTCCTCCATTTTGGCTTCATTTGGGAACTTTGCAATGGTTTGCAGTACCCCCATCATGTCCTATGTCATTGGATTCATATCAAAGAGAAGTGTGATAGGAAGTATCTCCTTCCTATCAAAAGTTATGGCCAAAAAGTAAAAATTAAAACATGCATTGAGCTCTATTGGAAAGTGAAAGTGCCCAATATCGCAGTTTTACTTGTGAGTAGGCAAACGTGCCATTGTTTGCTGGAAAGGCCAGGCTGAGAGGAATCCAAGACCTTGTCCTCCTTTTGAGGTTTGAGGTCACCCTGCATTGATGTTGTCCTCGAGGCACAATTCTTTCCATACAAAGGGCACAATCCGGAGGCACCCGTTTTCACACCACAGTTCAGGCAGCACAACCAGCGCACAAGTGTGTGCTGACTTATCCACACTAATGTGGGCACCAAGAGAAAGGCAGTTTAAAAATTCTTTGAATGAATGAATGAATGAATGAATGAATGAATGAATGAGGGTGAAATCCTAACCAATTTAGGCCAGCACATTTCACCCTTTACCCCATTCCCATGGTGGTGTGGCGAGGTTGGCGCATGTGTATGCACTGTCCTAACCCTCCCAAGAATGGTGTAGAAGTGCCTGATACTTGTGCCTAATTGGGGAGTGCACCCTGAATGAATGAATGAATGAATGAATGAATGAATGAATGAATAAATAAATAAATAAATAAATAAATAAATAAAAATTGTTTTATTAGTTTATTCCTATTGTAATGCAAAATAGTTCAATTTTTTTAGTCCTTCCAATATACAAAATATAGATTTAGGGCGCAATCCAGGGTAACTACAGGGAGTCCTTGCTCCGGTGTAAGAACAATTTGCTCTGCATTGCAATATGAATTTTCCATAGGTTTTCACGAGGTGGTGCAGTAACTACGGGCGCACGTAATGTCTCTTACGTGCTCCCGTAGTTACTCTGGATTGTAGGGCTGGTGACTGTTTTGTGGCTGTTTCTGCTTTGCTATGGTGTGAAGCTTCCTCTTTTCCATTCCCCCCCCCCCCATTTTGCCAGTATTTCTTTCTTGCTGGTTATTTTTATAACATATTCGTTCTGCCACCGTTAAAACTGAGTGGTTCATATATTCACACACTGGTGTTGAGGTCATCCTGGTCAAATGTTCAGAATCTTTCTGAGAGACTTTGGAGAAAGATTTGGAATTCAAGTATGTTTTAAAAAAATAAAAAATAAAAAAAGTTTGCTAGTTTGAAGCTGTTCTGGGTTATGCAAGTTGTTAGGAAAAAGCAGTGCAAAACTAATGGGGTGACTAAAGGACTTTTCAGCCAAAGCCTAGCATAGGTCTTTGCTCGATTTCTCTTTCCTGAATTCTTTCCACCAGCATCATTTTAATCAATTGCAATAAAATTTACAGCCTTGTTATACAACTTCAAAATACACGCAGATGATCAAATAAAAGTTTGCACTTTTCCCCCCAAAAGCCTTTCGTTAACCGCGTTCACAGGAAGTCTCTTAAACGTTTATGGTAACCACCTTAATAATGAGTTTCAGTTCTTTCATTAATCATGGCTCCTTAGAAAATAATAGTGAAAATAATTGCACTTGCAGTAAGAAAAGGGGGAGAAGTGGGAAGCCAACACGGAGAAGAATCAAAAGAATATTAGGCTGGAGCTCTGTTGAGATTCTAGACCCCTAAATTTGACATTTCAGGGCAGGGATGTTGGGGGGGGATATAGGGCACAATCCAGAGTAACAACGGGAGCACGTAAGAGATGTTATGTGCACCCATAGTTACTGCACCACCTAGTGAAAACCTATGGGAAAGTCATAATGCAATCCAGATAACTTGTTCTTACTCTGGAGCAAGGACTTCCCGTAGTTACTCTGGATTTCACCCATATGCCTCTAGTTAAGGGCACCTGAGAGGAAATATTTGGTGGTGTTCTGATCAGTTGCATCACCAAGGTGGTGCGGCTGGTGCGGGCTGCACCGGTTGACGCACTCCCAAGAGGTGATACGCCAGAGGAGTTTGACACTCCGCTGGCCGACCCCAGGCTTCAGTGCGCCCATTTCGGTTCACTCCGAGGCAGAGCGGCAGCCAGAAGCTGCCACTCTGCCACTCTGTCTCAGAGCCAACCGAAATGACCAGCTGAGGCGCAGAGAGACACACTGCACATGTCTGACATGTGCGCAGCCATTGGCCCTTGCTCCAAAGACGGAGCCAGCTGCTCCCCCTCTGGAGCAAGAGCCAACGGCTGTGCAGTTGCACTGCGCATGTCTGAAGTCTTGGACATGTGCTCTGCATCCCTCTGCACGGCCATTCTGGCTGCCGCTCTGCCTCTCTAGCATGGCCGAATAGCTGTGCAGAGACGCGGACTTCCTCCTCTCTAAGGAGCTGCTCCTCCTTAGAGAGGAGGAAGCCTCCTCTGAAGCTGACCAGCTTCAAAGGAAACTGCACATGTGCCATCTTTGGCGCATACACAGTGCCTGCAGTTTGTTATGAAATTGATTAGGGAAATGTATTGAGCCCTAAGGAAAGTGAAACCTGGCCATTCAGTGGCGTGGAGAGGGGGGATTTGCTGCTTGGGTAACAGCCTATCCTCCATAACAATCTCACCCAGGCTTTCGTGCTTCGCATGCAGTGTATGCAGCGCCGAGCACGATACCATAGTCTTCCAAGACTGACGGAGGCCTGCTCCTTAAATGTTGCATCCCTCAAGTTTTTGAATACTTAAAACTTTCTTGTAAATCCCTTTAAGTGAGAACTTGATGACATTCGCTCAGACGCTGGTCCTGCTGAAATCTGAAGGACCCAAAATGGCTCACAACACAATGCAGCTTTGCCCTGCAAAATTTTGCATGATATAGGTATGAAATCTAATGCCCTCCTTGTGCTGCTTTTGTTTCGAGCGAAACTGGTTTTCAAGTAATGTTCAGGGATTCATAATAAGCTTTTAATATAATGGATACTGTTAGGAAGTGGAAAGTTCTTATCAGCCCTCCAGGAACTGCTGGAGTAACACCCCTGCACATCAGTTGTGCTTCCCTGAACATCAGTTGAGCACCATTTGCCCAGAGTGACCATATGACCGGAAAAACCCGGATCTGTCTGGATTTTTAGCCTCCTGTCCGGGTGTCCTACATTTTGGCTTCACTGTCCTACATTTTGCCTTCGTTTTGAAACTTCGCAATAGTGCACAGCACCCCATCATGCCATATGTCGTTGGATTCATACTGAGGAGCAGAATCCATGCAAAAATAAGTTTTGAGATATCTCCTTCCTATCAAAAATTATTGTCAAAAAACCAGAAAACAAAAACAAAAAAATACATTTTTAGGCAATTTTTTTAAGCGTGTAGAAATTTTGGCCTGGGATTAATAATTTGGCCTTGGGGTTCAGGAATTTTGGGTTTGGCGTCTGGTCACCCTGCATTTGCCTCCCCACAACCTGGTATGGCTCCAAAGGAGAGGGACACTTTGCATGTCCCCCTCCAAGGCTGACAGCTCAGCCTCCTCCATCTAAGCCATTGCTATTATGTACTGACATAGGGTTGCCACAATTCTCTTCCCCAAAATCAGAACAGGATTTTGCCAGTATGTGCCCTCTGCTCCATTTGCCAGTATGTGCCCTCAGTCCCCCATTTGGGGATTGCATGTAAACACAACCCCCCAAAATCAGGATTGTCCCTTTTCGGGGGGATGTATGGCAACCCTATACTGACAGTGTAAACCTAACCCCTGCGTTAGGGTGGCACAAGTCCTGACACAGGTCCCAGGCACTTATGCACCAGTTATGGGGGATCACAGACATATGCCAACCTTCTTACACCACCATGGGAACAGGGAAATAAATGAGTTGGACTTGCCTAAATTGGTTAGGATTGCACCCAGAATTTATTAGGAGATCACAGTTGTTTTAGGCTACAATCCTGAGTAACTACGGGACCTTTTACACCGACGTAGTTACAGTGCCACATATGGGAAATGCATAGAGGAATCTTGAGTCAGTGCTTCTTATTCCTCTTCCCATAATAGGGTTAGTTTCTATCTTACTGTGAAATACAGGGAAAGTGTGCCTTCTGCCTTCTCATCTATAAGAAATCTAAAGTTATAATACTGGTAATAATTTGCAATTTATATAAAGGAGGAGCCAGGGGGAAATATCTCACTAATTAATTTTTTTAAGGGTAGGAAAAACCAAAACTTACACAGATTGAGAAATCTGGAATATGTGCTGCTCACTGTTTGTAATTTATTATTAAAATTAATGGGCTTCCTGATATAGCAAGGGTATTATTAGCACCGCAGCCCAAATTCCAGCTTAGTTCTGAATGGTTTATTGAAGACCATGATATTCATTTAGCCAAGAACAGCTGAATAATTTGAAGTGCTGGAGGGAAAAAAAAGTTGCAGACAAATCATTATTACTTTAGAAACCTGTATTGCTCTGTGGATGGTGTAAAATGTTACCCTAGGGAGGTCTTGCTCTGGTCCAAAAGGCTGCCTAGAAGGATTTTAAGAGCTTATTTGTGGAATTAAGGTTATGAAATGAAATATAGCTCTGTAAAGAATCTGTACCTTTTCTGCGATCTAAAAGACATGCTTTCTCTTCTTTATGAATTACAGCACTAAATGTGCATGGAATATTTTCAGGTATGGTGCAGATATATGGCTTCTCTGCAGAACCCCAAGTCTTTGCATCGAGTTCCCTTCTTTCCTATTCCTAACATGTGGTTCTATTCAAAATAATAGATGTAACTGAAATAACTGTAAATAATTGAAAAATTTAAGCTGTATTGTTTGATTGCATGTACAGTTCTTTCAATGGGAAAAGAAGTGGTAATCCTATATAGGACTGTATCCTAAAGTGAAATTAAGCCCCTTGCTCCAGAGCAGTTAAGATGACTTTCCATAAGATAACAGTAGAGAGTGAAGTGACTGCGTGGACCTGTAACTGCTATGGATTTTGCCCATGATTTTAAAATGGCAGGCAGACAGTAGATTGGGATTTACTTGTTTGCAATACATATTTTTTTTACCCAAAAGAAATAATCTGGGATTTTTGAAGTATGGTTTGGTGATAAGAGTTTTTCCCCTCTAACTCTTAAAAATAAGTGGAAATTTGGTTCTGGGACTTAACTCTTAGTAAAGTGGTAGAACATACGTAGAGTTAAAGACGCAGAGCCCAGCAGCACCCCTTGGCACTTGACTGCTATAAAATAATAATATGAATCGATTGCCTTTGATCAGACTTCTTATGTCGTTCTGTGGACCAGATGTTTGATTTTGTGTTGGAACACCTGATCTGTAGAAAATCTCAGAGCACTTTGATTTGTTGGATATAGATTATCCAAAGCATGATATTAAATACAATAAGTAACCAGCTTCCCTGCTATGGGCTCCTCAGTGGGCTTATGAATTACCATATAGCCTATATTCAAAACAAAAAACAGTAACAATTTGTTGTTGACAAAGGGCAGCTTGTGATATAAAGTGGCCCATTACCTTCAATAGCTTAGGGCCTCCTCAAACCTAAATCTGGCCCTGGGTACAATCCAGAGTAAGGGCAGTGAGGGGTGCCCCTGCTGGGCTGCCCAAATATTCTGAATCCAGAGCAGAAAGTTATGCTGCATCCAGAGAGTCAGGAAGCCTGGGTTGCCCTACTTGATCCAGAGAATGCTCAGTAAGCACCAAGTCAGTGACACTTGGGGAAGGCTTGTTCCTGAGGAGACCCCCCTCAGATCACACTGAACAAGGAACAGCTACGGTGCCTGCCTTAGAAGGAGTCCCTGATGAGATGCTAGGATAGTCTCCAGTGAATACAAGGGGCTTCTTGGAGAGGCCTGCTGGATCCCCAGGATAGTGGCTGCTGTAGTTGTGCCATATCCTGAGGTGGAGAGGCAGGGGTTGCAGCCAGGCTGGCCAAGAACTCAGATTTTTGGTCAACACTGCCATTCTTACTCTGCGTTATCATGGACCCCTATGGGTCTACTCATTACTCTACCTTCTCTGGAGGTGGTATAACTCTGAGGAGCTGGAAGAGGGCATTTCTGCCCTGGAAACAAGCTCTGGATACAGAATAACTGCTCTGCTCTTGGCAGTGCCAAACATGCCCTCAACATGCCTTTCCTGAACTGCCTATGCTGTCCCAGCTAGGGCAGCCCAGCTCCAACTGTCTTGGGGCAGCCTTTGTGCACAATCCTAACCATATCTACCCAGAAGTAAGCCCCAATAGGTCTTAACCCCAGGAAAGTGTCTTTAAGATTGCAGCCTATGCTTTGGCTGCCCCAAGCCTTTTCCAGAATAACTAGGGTGGCCAATCTTGCAGTTGGGCCAGCCCAGTGATATGTAGATAGGGGAACCCAAGTGCACTTCTGGATTGTGCCCTTTATCTTAATACAATGTGCTGTTGGAAAGTATAGCGCACATTTAAGAGGAACAGAGAAATGTGTATGAATGGACAATAACTTTTCTTTTGTTATTCCATTCTTTTTAATTAAAAAGGGGAAAAAACTCATTTGTTTGGCTCATAAATATTGCATTTGTTTTCTATTCATTGCTTATTTGCCTTCCTTTCTGTTTCTTTAGCAAACTTTTTTTTTGGGGGGGGGGGGGAGTGTTTGCCATTTTTTTCTTCTTTTCCCAGAAAGCCTAGTCATTGCAACTGGCTGGGATTGTCAGTTTGGGTGGCATTTTCTCTAGAGTAGTGCAGTGTCTGAGTGTGTGGGGGGGGGGGAAGCAACCACCAAAATTAGTTCCACCGTTGCCTCTTCTACCTCTGTCCGTCTGTCCATGTGGAGGGGATGCAAACAAAAAGAGTAATTACCATTTTCATTTGTCTTGGATCAATTTTTTAAAAAACCCAACTTGACTCTGGTTTGTTAGTTTCAAAAAAAAAACTCACAACATGGGGTGGGGGGGGGGGGAGAACTCCCTGGATGGGATCCTGGATCAGATCCAAAGAACCTGCATGAAGTTCTGTGCAGTTTAACATTTAAGTGAATTTCATATCAACTCATCGCCATTTAATATCAGTGCCAAATTGCTTTGCACCCCAGTGAACCCCATGACGTGTATCTTCACACATGCATGCTTGGATCCTCCCATTTCCACTGTTGTGCTTGGTGATCTAGCTTTTTGGCAGGGCAGCTACTATGTGTTTCTCTCAAACCACAAGTGGAAGAGGAGCATCTGTTGGATCTTTCCCAGGACTGCATTAGAGAAAGTCAAACTGGCAGGGTTGTGGATGAGGAGAACGATATTGTAAGAGGTGCCTATATGATACTCAGCTGAACTGACTTACAGCAATGATTTTCAACCTTTTTCATCTCACAGCACACTGACAAGGCACTGAAATTGTAAAGGAACTCCATCAATGATGGGCCCCGGCTTGCCCCAACAACTGGCTCGCTGGAAGTTGGGGAGCTGGGCCAGGGTCAGGGGGTGGGGTGGGTGGGGCAAGGGGTGGGCCCCAACCCCGTTGTACTGCGCATGTGCCAAGCTTGGTGCATGCGTAGTGCATCTCCCGAAGCCGGCTTCAGGAGACGCACTATGCACGTGCCATGCTTGGTGCATGCATAGTGCGTCTCCTGTAGCTGGCTGCAGAAGACGCACTACACATGCACCAAGCTTGGCGCACGCGAAGTGCATCTCCTGTAGCCGGCTGCAGGAGATGCACTACGCATGCGCAAGTTTGCGCACGCTTAGTGTAGGGCTTCCCCGGGTGTGCCGAACCAGTGCACCCAGTTTTGTGTGTCCCCCCCACTGCTACCGGATCGGAAGAAGTGGGACACAAAGAGGAAGTGGTTTGGGCGATCCTCAGCCCACCTTGACCACCATCAGTTGTTTTTACCATTGACGAGGCACACCAGACTGTTCAAATCCCCCATTAATTTCCTATTAATTAATGCCAATCCCCAAATTCCCATGGCACACCTGAGGACTATCTACGGCACACCAATGTGCCACGGCACACTGGTTGAAAATCACTGACTTAGAAATTAGAAATGCAATTAGAAATGCAAAGGACCCATAGCCATTACCTGGCTCAACTGAAGAATGGAATGATTGCTTGCATAACTGCTTCTCTACAACAGTAGTTAAAGCTGTTTTTTTAATTGTAATTTGCAGTGGCCACTCATGCTGAGTCAAATCTGTATAAAAATGCATGTACAACAAGATGGGACCTGTATGTCTTGCGGACCATAGCAAGTCCTTGCTGTTGCTCTGTTACTTAAACTCTATAGTTTCCACAATCCTATACGACCTATGGGCAGAACAGACTTTCCAAAGGGGTGAGAACACTTCTTTTAAGTGTGAAACTGGAAATGGTTCCCCCTTTCCCAGTAATGTAGAGTTGCCAGGAGTGGAACAAAGTGTTTCATAGGCTTGCTGGACCTTCCACAGCGGCACAGTGACCCCCACAAATATTTGTAAAAAGTAAAAAGTATTTGTAAAGTCTAATCATCTTGATCACGTTGTTACCCTCTCCTCTCCCCTGCATATACTACTGAGTATTCCCTGAGTTTTGGGAATTGCTTAGCTAAGACATAGAAATAAAGATGTAACATCTGTAACAACCATAAAGCACAGATGTAAAACTGGAGAATCATAGTGTCATAACACTAAAATTCTTGTTGGAAGAGTCTGTTTTTCAAAAATTCACTCTGCTCCTTCCCCATCAGAGGGTTTTACCAGCTGCCTCTGCGGAGAAGGATAGGAGAAGAAAGAGTAAATAAAGCTACGTTGAAAGTCCCCCATGAGCTCGAAAGGCAGGATACAAAAAGGCTGATAAATTAAAGCTTGGCAGTGATGCTTCATTTCTATGCCTTTCTACTCAGAAGCAAGTCCCACTGTAGTCAATGAGATTTACACCCAGGAAAGTAGGCATAGGATTGCAGCCTTGGTTGCTGGAATTGGTTTTCAGTTGCGGGATTGCTGGCCCACCGAACCCTCCCTGCACTACCCGCCATGGAGGTCATAGCACCATTCGGATTGGGAGCCACTGATCTAGAGATAAAGTTTGCTCCCCTTATTTATGTTAATATATAGCATAGCAGGCCTCCGTCAGACTTGAGAGACTACGGTATCGTGCTTGGCACCGCATATGCTGCATGTGAAGCACGAAAGCCTGGGTTGGATTGTTATGGAGGATAGGCTGTTACCCAAGCAGCAAATCCCCCCTCTCCACGCCACTGAATTAGTCCAATGGAAAGGCAGAGCCGATATGATTGGATCCAGCTGGCGTTGCAGAGCATGCGCACACAGTCTGTCTCCTGATGGAGACACACTGTGCGTGCGCCAGGGGTTGACACACTGTGCATGCATCAGGGGTTGGCGCATGTGCAGTGTGCCGGGTGTGGTCCGCCCCTAGCCCCGCCCCTGACCCTGCCCCAGCCCCCCAACGTCTGGCGAACCAGTTGTTGGGTGAGGTGGGGCACAGCACAGATCCAGCTGGCATTGCAGAGCAGGGCTAAGGACAGGAACTCACCCTGTCTTGAGAGGCCAACCCGGGTCTCGAACCCTGGCCTGCTGGTTAACAGGCACAGTGTCTTAACCGCTTGTGCCACCCACAGCCTATGTTAATATATAGAGCATAGTAATTTAGAAAGAATGAGAAGTTGAGTCCCTGCATATTAATTTAACACACTTTATTAAAGCCATACACACACCATAAATAGTAACAGCCTTCAGCTGTACATTATATCAGCATTATACATATTGGGCAATTGTGATGTCTCACAGCAGGCAGACCTTTCCGGACAAAGCACAAATGTACAGAGAGATGTTATTTAGTCTTTTATGTGGATGCTTGTGTGTTCTGGGGGAGTATTTTTGCTGGGTAGGGTGTGTTTGGGGTTGTAGTGTGTGCATTGGTCCCATCTCTGGTGTCTTGTGAATTTCGTTGTATGTGTACACTGCGTATATACGTGCAATGACAATAAAGAGTTTATTGATTTATTGAGATGAGTGAAATCTTGAAGCTGCAAAGCAAAATACAATAGAAATAAGGTTTTAGAATAATTAGACTCTCATCTCTCTCCTGCTTTGTATGCTCTGACAGCTCACTGTGGATGCCAAACATGGTCTAGCACTTGCCAAGAGACATTCTGAGCAATCTGATCTGCTCTTTAGATTTATTAAACCATGAGATATGTGTTGCTCTGTCTGTTGATGGAGAGAGCGAGAGCGAGAGCAAGAGAGAGAGAGAGAGAGAGAGAGAGAGAGGTATGCATGGTGAGATCGGGCACAATTCGTGGGCAACTGCCTGCAGCCACTCCCAAACTGCTTGCCCCTGGATAAGCGCCTGCCCTACAGGTGCTTCCCCAAAGCACTCTTTAGACTTACCTTATAAGGAGTTAGATTACATCAAGTTATATCCAGAGTATTAATTTTATATTCATAATTACAGGTAGAACAAGGGGTGTACCCACAGAATTACGCTGGTTATACAAAAAAGGTATCTGAATTTCACCAAATATTTTATCAGTCTGTCTGTCTGTCCATTCATTCTCACATTGAGGCCAATCAAGTTACAATATTAAAATTGTTATACCAATATTAAAAGCAATAATAAAATATTAAAATAAAAAGCATGTCCCCAGGAGGACATAAAATTGTTAAAATTGCATTCCGTTAATAAAAGCTCCTTTGATGAATCAGAAACAACAAAATATGTTTAATAGTAAATCAGTTTTATAACTTCACTATGGGCAAAATCCAGAGTAACTACAGGGAGTCCTTGCTCCAGTGTAAGAACAATTTACTCTGGATTCCAATATGAATAGGTTTTCACTAGGAGGTGCAATAACTACAGGTGCATATAATGTTTCTTATGTGCTCCATAGATACTCTGGATTTGGGGGCTTGAGTCATTGTTAATGGCTGCAATCCTAAAGACACTTTCCTGGAAGTAAGACCCATTGAACACAATAGGGCTTACTTTTGAGTAGATATGGTTAGGATTGTGCTCAGTGTCTCTCTTCTCTGGCTTAAGCATCAGTTGAGGGACGGGGTGTCTGTATGCTGAACTCTCAAAGGATCAGTGGGACCATTGTATTTAGGATTCATGTATGTGTCTATGTGTCCTATGCCTGTCTATTCAGAAGTTAGTCCTATTATATTCAATTGGTTTTACTCCCAGGAAACTGTGTTTAGGACTGCGGCCCGTGTCTCTGTGTGTACTATGACAGCTATATTGGCATGAAAAGCAGGATTTTTTTTACATGTATCCCTAACTTTCTGACTGTTTTCTGATGATCCACTCTTTCAACACCTTTCAATTATACCCAGAACTCATTCATTCAACCCAAGTTCCACTCATTCAAACGTTCTCTGCTGTTCTAAAGGCCAAAATTGCCCTCCCCCATATTGTAGCTACTGTTCTCATCCTACATCTGAAGGAGTTAATGAGAATCTATTTGTAGAAATCTATGCATAGCAATAGGAATTTGCAAGATTAAAGGGGCATTTGCAATTTGCTAGCTAAAAAAAAAACAACACATATAAACAAAAGCAACACATATAAACAAAAAAAATAGGGTCCCACTTTTCAATGGTTTTCACTTTTGGACAGTGCTTCAATAAATGCTTTAACTGTCCACTAAGTGGAGGGTTGTACTAAAAATAAAGTAAATAAATGCCAAAAATACATATACATTGAAATACATATAAATATAAAAATACATATACGTACAAATACATATATTTAGTTTAAAAAGACATTGAGCATACAAATATAAAACAAACTTCAGAATTCAGCACAGGTTTTTCATTTTTTACAAGCCAGTTCATGAGCACTTTCATACACAGAGAGTGCAGTCTTCCCTATCCACAGAATACCCTCTGAAGGTGAGGGGAGCAGTGCTCCTCTCGTTCATAGAGGAGTACTGATGTGTACCTTTCCAAGAAATCTTGCTTCACATAACAAGTTCCGTTGAAAATTTTCAACAAGTCCTGTTGAAAACTTCAGCACATTGCCAGTGTGCCATGTGTGCCATGAGATTAAAAAAATCTGATTTATTCATTGAATATCTGGACCTTGGCACTGTGCCAGATAGTTGATGCAGCCCGTCAGCTGAAATATTTAGAGATCCCTGCATTAAATAAATAAATAAATAAATAAATAAATAAATAAATAAATAAATAAATAAATGAATGAATAAATAAATAAATAAATAAATAAATAAATAAATAAATAAATAAATAAATAAAGCAGGCCTCCGTCAGTCTTGAAAGACTATGGTATTGTGCTTGGCGCTGCATATTCTGCATACCCAAGCAGCAAATCCCCCCTCTCCACGCCATTGAATTAGTCCAATGGAAAGGCAGAGCCGATGCGATTGGATCCAGCTGGTGTGGCAGAGCTGGGCTAAGGACAGGAGCTCACCCTGTCTTGTGGGGCCGACCCAGGAATCGAACCCTGGCCTGCTGGTTAACAGGCACAGCGTCTTAACCGCTTGCGCCACCCACAGCCAACAAATAAATAAATAAATAAATAAATAAATAAATAAATAAATAAATAAATAAATAAGGGAAGGAAGGAAGGAAGGAAGGAAGGATAGGAGCAGGTAATCCAACGGTCGATGGCTCCTAGAAGGATATTGTCCACATAGGATGTGTCTTTTGTGCAGTGACATTGATGTTCTTGCCAGTTGGCAGGGAATTTTGCAGTCAATATCTTGCAAGCACAAAGGGCCGCAATTTGAAGGCTGTCATTAAAAGGTGGCTCTGTTTTGTTAGAGCCGCACGTCCTTTATTGTTTTCATAAAAGAAATCCTTGTACAGACATAGCAGGCCCCAAGTCAGCCTTGGCCTGCATAAAATGAACCGCTCTGTGTACAGAGCGGCTTTCAAATTAGAATGAATGTGTACAAAATGAGTAATGTGGTTATGATTGACATGAAATATTAATTGAAGAGTCATCCTGCCCAATGTGGATGCAACTTTTGCATGTGGTGGACTCCTCTAAGGGCAAAATCCACAGTATCTACGGGGAGTCCTTTCTCCAGTGTAAGTACTGTGGATTCCAATATGAATTTTCCATAGATTTTCAGTAGGTGGTGCAGTAACTACAGGTGCACACAAAGTCTCTGACGTTCTCCCGTAGTTACTCTGGATTTGGGATATCTTCTGTCCCTGTCTTGGCAAATATTCAGTGGGTGAATGGGTGTAAAGAGGATGTTCCTTGATTTTCCATTTTGGTAACCCAACACACAACACTTGAATTGTTGTAGGATACCTGGGTGTACATTTTGGGGCCAGATCTTTAAAAAGAGGAGACCCTACTGAGTCCTGTTGGCCTAGTCTAAGTGTGTACACAAGTTGTTCTCAAAGTGGTGGTTGTGACTTCATTTCAAGGGGGTCCCAAAAAGCTGGGTGCTGATATCTTAGAATCTGGCACTGGTCAAGCCATCGTGAAAGGGGGCCCTCAGGCAACAAACTATATTTTCCTGAAAGTAAGTCTCACTGAACAAAATGGGACCTATTTCTGAGTAGACATGGAGGAGCTCCAACTTCACAGTGATGTTATTTTGTTTGATGTCACATCTGACCATGACATCACTACCGAGCTGATGACATCACTTCTGGGAGAACACAGACAAATTGTCATTCTCAGAAGGGGATCCTGGGCTGAAATGCTCAAGAACTTTTGACTTAGAGCATCTCTGACCGGTGCTTTTCAAGCCTCTGTTTGAAGATCTCCAGTGACGCAGAGTTCATCACTTCACTTGGCAAGCTGCATTATTGATTAACTAGTGAAAAGCGTACCCGCGTTGCAGGAGTAAAATTCCCCCGTATGCCATCCCTCCATATGCGTTAACCTCCCATGCGCATCAACCCCCCATTCGCAACTTCCTCCTATGCACAACTTCCCCCATGTGCAACTTCCCCATTACATCAACCCCCCATGCGAAACTTCCCCCATGCACAACTTCCCTCATGCGCATCAACCCCCATGCACAACTTCCCCCATGCACATCAACCCCCAATGCACAACTTCCCCCATACACATCAACCCCCCATGTGCAACTTCCCCCATGCTCATCAACCCCCATGCGCAACTTCCCCATGTGCATCAACCCCATGCGCAACTTCCCCCATGCGCATCAACCCCCCATGCGCATCAATTATCATGAGCAACTTCCCCCATGCACATCAATTATCATGAGCAACTTCCCCCATGCACATCAACCCCCATGCGCAACTTCCCCCATGCACAACTTCCCCCATACACATCAACCCCCATGCGCAACTTCCCCCATGCGCATCAACCCCCATTCCCAATTTTTCCCATGCGCATCAACCCCCATGCCCAATTTCCCCCATGCACATCAACCACCATGCGCAACTTTCCCCCATGCTCATCAACCCCCCATGCACAACTTCCCTATGCTCAACTTCCCCCATGTGCATCAACCCCCATGCCCAATTTTTCCCATGCGCATCAACCACCATGTGCAACTTTCCTCCATGCTCATCAACCCCCCATGCACAACTTCCCTATGCGCAACTTCCCCCATGCGCAACTTCCCCCATGCTCATCAACCTTCCATGCGCAACTTCCCCCATGCGCAACTTCCCCCCATGCACAACTTCCCCCCATGTCATAGCCATTGGCCCAATAGGTTGGAGAAGCCACTTGTCTAAAAAGGTTGGGGTCCAGTGCTAGGTAGGCATCCTGTAGTGTTTGTTCTGCTGTAAGAAACAGGTTTGATGCTAGGTAGAAGTCGGCCATGGAGGAACAAAGGTGAATTCCAGGGGGAATTATGATAAGAATATGGACCACAAGGAAGAGAAGAAAAATCTACCAAACATTCCTATCCCCCCATCCGATGACTCCATAGGAGGGGGAGTTATACAAACAGTGCCATCCTAACTATTTCTACTCAAAATAGTGTGCTCAATAGTACTTACTCCCAGGAAAGTGTCTTTAGGGTTGTAGCCAGAGACAATTAACAACACAACTGCACTATCCTTCAGTTGGCACAGTTTGAAGCTTAGCACCTCACCAGGCCTATTGCAATTGCTTCTATGACTTTTCTTTAACTTGTGATTTTCCTTACACTACTGAGTCTTATTACTCCGTATAGCTCACGAAGTCGATTGTAATCCATGTTTATACTGAAATAAATTTGCTAGGTTTGGAAGATGCCAAAAGCCTGTTGTTTATGAAGCCACCAATGGATACTTTTGCCATGCCGGAAATAGCCAGGCATTCTTTTGATATTTCAAAAGGACACCCCACACTGAGATGTTGATATTTAAGAGAATATCAGATATTTAAGAGAGTAGCAGTGAGAATATTTAAATTTAACCAGTCAAAAAGGTGTTTTAATCATCTAAACAGAACTGGTTGACAGCATTAATTGGGATGCAGTGATACCATCATATCAGGGTGACCAGATGCCAAACCCCAAATTCATGAACCCCAAGCCAAAATTCCTACCCCCAAGCCAAAATTCCTATCTGCTTAAAAAAAATGCCAAAAATGTATTTTTTGTTTGTTTTTATATTTTTTTGTGTTTGGCCATAACTTTTGATAGGAAGGCGATATCTCAAAACTGATTGTTGCATTGGATTCTGCTCTTCAATACGAATCCAACGACATATGATATGATGGTGTAGTGCACACCATTGCAAACTTCAAAAATCAAGCCAAAATGTAGGACACCCGGACAGGAGGCTAAAAATCCGGACAAATCCAGGTTTTCTGGTCATATGGTCACCCTGCAATATCAATTCATATTGATTGATATTATATTCTGTGTGACACAAGTGGTTAAGACGCTGTGCCTGTTAACCAGCAGGCCAGGGTTCGAGACCCGGGTCGGCCCCACAAGACAGGGTGAGCTCCTGTCCTTAGCCCGGCTCTGCGACACAGCTGGATCCAATCGTATTGGCTCTGCCTTTCCATTGGACTAATTCAGTGGCGTGGAGAGGGGGGATCTGCTGCTTGGGGAACAGCCTATCCTCCATAACAATCCAACCCAGGCTTTCGTGCTTCGCATGCAGCGTATGCAGCGCCGAGCACGATACTATAGTCTTCTAAGACTGACGGAGGCCTGCTACTCTCTCCATATTATGTTGAAGCAGGAGGAGAAAAATCTATTGCATTCTCTCTCTCCCTCTCTCTCTCTCTCTCTCTCTCACACACACACACACACACACACACACACACACACACACACACACACACACACATCTGCTAAGTTTCCTAAATATAAAGGGCCACTTTTTCCTGCCAGAAGGAAACTTGTGCACACTGATTCATCTTGAAATCTGAATGAAAATAAATTAAATGACATTTTCAACTTTGACCTGAAGAACATGGAAGTTGTTCAAGGGAAAAAAACTCGCTTAAAAAAAATTGTTAGGTACACTTAAGGCAGATGGAAGATTTGGCGAGAAAAAGGAGAGACGGAAAAAGCAGGATCTGTGATGAGAGCCCCAGGCCAAATAAAGTATGAATATATGAATAGTAATATAAAGTTGACACTTAGGTTGAATCTTCCGTTTGTTCATAGGTTTTTCTTCTCCGCTATACTCTTCTCTACATGTTGGCATTAACTGGGTTCAGTTCAGGTTTACATTTGCTGCTGTCGCACTGATCAAACCATTAAACCCAATTTCATTAGGACTTCTTTGCTCAGGGAACCATAAAGCCCTGAGATGTTTCTTATGAGCACAGAGCAAAGGGGGAATAGATGTGAAAAACCTTTACCTGGACGCTGCTGTAGAGTGACGTTGTTCAAAAAAAGAGGGTGCAAGATGGAAAAGTGAGGGTGGCATGGCTCTTGGGTAGTTAAAGGCCTCCAATCTGCCCCTATTGAAATCCTGGTTCCCAAACCGGTGTCTCAGCTAAAAGGATTTCTTGCTACAGGCAGGGGGTTGATGACATATTAGCTTCCTTCCAGATCTTCTATTCTATGAGTCTAAGAAATGTTCCTGTTATCCAGTTCAGTTACTATGAGTACTATCCTAACCATGTCTACTCCAAAGTAAGCCCCATTATGTTCAATGGGTCTTACTCCCAGGAAAGTGTCTTTAGGATTGCAGCATCACTCACTCACTCACTCACTCACTCACCTGTCTATCTATCTATCTATCTATCTATCTATCTATCTATCTATCTATCTATCTATCTATCTGTCTGTCTGTCTGTCTGTCTGTCCGTCCGTCCGTCCGTCCGTCCGTCTGTCTGTCTGCCTGCCTGCCTGCCTGTCCGTCCGTCCGTCCATCCGTACATCTATCTATCTATCTATCTATCTATCTATCTATCTATCTATCTATCTATCTATCTATCTGTCTGTCTGTCTGTCTGTCTGTCTGTCTGTCTGCCTGCCTGCCTGCCTGCCTGCCTGCCTGCCTGCCTGTCTGTCCGTCCGTCCATCCGTACATCTATCTATCTATCTATCTATCTATCTATCTATCTATCTATCTATCTATCTATCTATCTATCTATCTATCTATCTATCTATCTATCTATCTATCTACTGTCTACTGTCTGTTTGTCTGTCTACCTATCCATCCATACATCTATCCATCCATCTGTCCATCCATCCATCTGTCCATCCATCCACCTGTCCATCCATCTGTCCATCCATCTATCTATCTATACATCCATCCAACTATCCATCCATCTATCTATCCATCTATCGTATCATGGAATCCTAATTGAGACTTTCAGGACTGCTTAATTCAATGTTCTTTCCATTGTTTGAATGTATTTTATATCCATGAAAAAAATATAATGGTCTCCTGCGAAGTTCTCTCCCATGACAACAACCTTGTAAATGTGTGTACCCTTCATTGTTTCGGGAAAGTCCACTTCATAATCTGATGAAAAATACAATTATCCCGCGATACCCATGTTAATCTTTATGGGGCCACTAGACTCTTTGTTGTGTTCCTAAGAGCAGAAGCAGATCTCTTCTGCGTCAAGCCCCAGCCCATCAAGTTCAGGATCCTGTTTTCAATAGGATCTCTCCTGCTTCTCCCCTCCTGTTCAGAAGGAATAATTACCAAATTGGAAACATTGGGTAAAAATAACAGTGGGGAGCTATTTAAATGGACTTTGACCTAGATTTTAATACTCTTTCATCCCATTAGGAGTGGGAAAGGAGGAAAGCAATGATGTGATCCCCAGGATCATATCACTTTGGAGGGGTGCAGGGGTTTGCTGCCACTGCAACTTTCTGGGTTGCAGCAACCTTCTGGCAACCTATTCACTGCTGCAACCTTCTGGGTGTGCACGTAGCTCCACACCAGCCTTCACACTGCTCCCCATGCTGTGCACCCCATACTGTGGAGATCCTTGAAATTGTGACTGCAACCCATGGCCTCTCCCTCTCCCCTACAAGCACCAACATTGATTCTCAAACTACCTGATAGATAGTGAACCATTGATTCAACAGGATCTGCGTTTTTTGGTGGAGGGGTCAGCTTACCAGCCAGCAGGGAGGACAGAATCCCACCAAGACTAGCATGGTGGTAGAAACCTTCAAAATGCCCAGTGCCCTTTAAAATGAAAGGGTGGGGTCCCTTGCATGTCACAGTGAGGCTCTCTCCAAGACTGACTGCTCCACCCCCTCTAGCTATGCTACCACATCATAGCCCTGGCATTTCATAAGTTTTTTTCTAGTTTAAGGGAAAAAGAAAATAATATACTAGGAAGCTTATCTCAAAGGGCACAATCCAGAGTAACTACGGGAGCACGTAAGAGATATTACATGCACCCATAGTTACTGCACCACCTAGTGAAAACCTATGGGAAATTCATATTGCATCCAGAGTAACTTGTTCTTACTCCAGAGCAAGGCCTCCCAGTAGTTACTCTGGATTTCACCCTATATAGCCAGTCAAGTTATACAGCATGATGTCATAACTGAAGACACGTTAAACTAACAGCCAAATCCAGAGTAACTACATGAGCACGTAAGAGACGTTACGTGCACCCGTAGTAACTGCACCGCCCAATGAAAACCTATGGGAAATTCATATTGCAATCTGGAGTAAATTGTTCTTACACCGGAGCAAGGACTCCCGATAGTTACTCTGGATTTTGCCCTAATTCCGGTCAAGAACAATTCCTACCCAGGAATCAAGGGGGCTGTTTTGACTCATCTATGGACTTGTTAAAAATATTGTTTGGAAATTTTAACACCATGTGTGTGATATTTTTTTTTAAAGGGGGGGGAGGAAATGTACTATAAAATGTTAAGGAACAGATTTAGATTTGCCTGCTCCTTGCAAAGCAGTTTGCAGTTATTAACCTTCATTCCTCAAAAAACAGAAAGATTCTGTGACTTTGTTCTTAAATTTTCATAAAGTCTCCATTAATATTAAAATTGCTTCCGTCTCAGACTTAAAGTCTTCGCCGCCTTACATTGTGTCAACACAGACTCCTGTAAAGTCACATGCTTAAAATGCAATGGAAGAAGCTGAATTGTTCTGCCATCAATTTTTTATTGGGTTAATGTACATATTCAGTTTACAAGTTTTTTTTTAAATATAACACAGCTATTTCTTTTTATTGGTCCTTGAAGTGTGTATAAAAATGGCAAAAATCATTATTTGTTGCTACCCTATTACTAGCTTGTTCTTAAAGGAAGAAGTGATTTTTGATCCTTATCCTTATGATTGCAATCAATCAATCAATCATATTTATATACCGCTTTTCAACAAAAAAGTTAACAATGGACCACAGATATATCAATTATGAAATATGCATATCAGGAAGCAAAAATGTATTGGACTGTCTCTACAAAAAGTGTTCTGGACATATGTGAAGTATTAATTTGGACAAAATTCAATTTTCATTATCTTTAATGAATATTTTGAGCAGAATCAGCTCATTTCTGGTGAGCAATTGCATAGTTCTGCTGGTTGTAAATAATGCTGGAGAAACATACTCTAAAAAACAAGGGGTGAAATCCAGAGCAACTGCGGGGAGTCCTTGCTCCAGAGTAAGAACTAGGGCACAATCCAGAGTACCTACGAGGAGTCATTGCTTCGGTGTAAGAACAGTTTACTCTTCATTGCAATTTGAATTTCCCATAGGTTTTCACTTGGTGGTGCAGTAACTACAGGTGAACATAGGCTACAATCCAAATTAACTATGGGAGCACGTAAGAGATATTACGTGCACCCATAGTTACTGCACCACCTAGTGAAAACCTATGGGAAATTTATGTTGCAATCTGGAGTAAGTTGTTCTAACACTGGAGCAAGGACTCCCCGTAGTTACTCTGGATTGCACCCATAATGTCTCTTGCGTCCTCCCATAGTTACTCTGGATTGCAGGGTTAGTTATTCTGGAATGCAATATGAATTTCCCATAGGCTTTTGCTAGGAGGTGCAGTAACTATATGTGCACATAATGTCTCTTACGTGCGCCCATAGTTACTCTGGATTGTGCCCAAGGTGAAGTAGGTGTCACACTTTGAGTAGAGAGGAGAACCAGCACACCAGATGGAGCAGAATAGATGGTTCAACTGTCAGTTACAAGGTTATTTAGTAATACAGTTGCTATCCAAGAATTCATGACACCAGACCTTGCTTCTGAAACTTCACATTTTTTTCACATTTCACAAATGTGAAAAATATTTCACATTTCACATATAGTTCACATTTCACAAATATATATTTTATTATATTAAAATATATTTATATTAAAAATTAATATATTTATATTAAAAATTAATATATTTATATTAAAAAATAATATATTTATGTTAAAAAATATAAAATATATTTTTCACATTTCACAAGTATTTCACAAATGTTTCACATTTTTTTCTCCTGAAAAATTCAGCAAGTCCTCCCTTAAAGTTGATAGATTCTTGGAAACTTTACTTCAACTTGTCATAAAATCAATGTTACCAGAGGCTAATTAGTATATATTAGTTCCAAAAGCATATTTATGATCAGAAAAAATGTGATCGGACTTCTAAATAAAGAACCGAAACACTTCTGCTTACTTTACTGCAGGTATCCATTCTCTCTCTCTCTCTTTCTCTCTCTCTCTCTTTCTCTCTCTCTCTCTTCTCTCTCTCTCTCTCTCTCTCTCTCTCTCTCTCTCTCTCTCTCTCTCTCTCTCTCTCTCACCATCCCTCCCTCTCTCTTTTTTGGTGTCAGATAATGAAGTTCATAGGGCTTCAGTGAGGATAAAACAGCCATTTCCTTTGCTATGTGCCAGACACAAAGATTGATAACAAGACTGATCCTAGTATAATTCTCTTACTAATGCCTGGGAGCCTTTCAAGTGCCTTAATACATCAAGATTTAAATGTTTTATAATGCCCATAAACACTCCCAGAATCTAACATAGTTAATACTACGAGGAGTAAAACAAGTGAAAGGTGTTGTAAAAATCAATTTTCTTTCTTCCACCAATGATTTATTTCCTCTGCTGAACAAATTAATTTCACACTAAGAAAAGGATAATGCAGTTTTAGGGAAGATGTATATTATGTTAAAATTTAATGCAGTCGTTCTTTTGTCCAGCACCGTACGTTTGGTACAGTGCTAGTTACGTATACGGATGTGCAAGCAAAATCAATGGGACTTTTAAAAGTTCTTGCCCACCACGGGGCTGAGCGATGAGAGTCACACTCTGAGATGGGCCACAAATTTTGTTACAAGAAGAGGCTATGGGTGAAATCCAGAGTAATTACAGGGAGTCCTTGTTCCGGGGTCAGAACAAGTTACTCTGGATTGCAATACGAATTTCCCATAGGTTTTCAAGGTGGTGCAGTAACTACGGGTGCACATAATTGCTACAATCCAGAGTAACTACGGGAGCACGTAAAAGACATTACGTGTAACCGTAGTTACTGCACCACTAGTGAAAACTTATGGGAAATTCATATTGCAATCCAGAGCAAATTGTTCTTATCCCGGAGCAAGGACTCCCCGTAGTTACTCTGGATTGCGCCCTTAGACTATATACACTACAGGATAATGGTATATTGTGGTCTTGAGAGACTCCCCGTAGTTGCTCTGGATTGCACCCAATGTCTCTTATGTGCTCCTGTAGTTACTCTGGATTGTGGCCTAAGATGTTTAAGAAAATCAGGAGAGCCCTTTTGGATCAGGCAAATGACCCTTATAGCTTACCTTCCTGCATCTCACTGCGGCCCACAAGACATAGGAAAACATTGCAAGATTGCCACACCATTCCTCTGCCTAACAAATTAATTTCACACTAACCCTACAATCCAGAGCAGCTATGGCAGTACATGTTTCAACACAAGATACATTTATATTGGCACAGTTATGGCGCCATCTAGTGGAAATCTATGAGAAATTCTTAGAGCAATCCACAGTCAATTTTACATGCATCAACAGAACTGGTTACTCTGGATTGTGCCCTATGAAAAGGATAATTCCATTTTAGGGAAGCTAAATGCCAACTTATGGCACAATCCAGGGTAACTACGGTGAATCCAGAGTCCCATTTACTCTGGATTGCAATCAGAGGGACGTGAGGGCTGGTCGTGAGGGGGGTTTGGCAGTGGAACAGATTGCCAAGGGAGGTGGTGGACTCTCCCTCACTGGGGATCTTCAAGCAGAGGCTCGACGAGCACCTGTCAGGGATGCTCTAGTAGGATTTCCTGCTGCAGGCAGGGGTTTGGACTAGATGACCTACTGGGTCCCTTCCAACTCTAGGATTCTATGATTCTATATGAATTTCCCATAGGTTTTCACTAGGTGATGCCGTAACTATGTCGACTTAAGTGTCTCTTACATGCTCCCCTAGTTCTTCTGGATTGTAGGGTTAGCTGTGTCTTCATATTGGCAGTATTTCAATGTCTTTAGTTTTTATTAATGGGATTTTTACCCTGCCTTTTCCCTGGTTCTTCCAGATCTCTATCCAACTCCCTAACTACCCCAAACTGGATCTCAGGATAAACTTGTGTGTCTTCCCGGAGTCTTGTGGCTAGTGACAGCCAAAACTTTCTGGGTTTCCCAGAGATGAGATAACTTATAAAACTTCTTAACATCCTAATTATCTGTTTCACAAGCTGTATAATACTTAATGTTCCATTTGCAGACAAGCTTATGAAGATGGGTTGTATTCGCAGAAAGTATTTTTTTAAAAGCAATCGTGCAGAAAATGAATCCCCAGGGTGGTTTACTGGAATATTGGTGGCGTCAAGTGGGAAATTCTGTCTGTCTTGGTGGAATGGATTGGGAGAAAACTGCCCTCTGGGATGCTTTCCCATTTTCCAGTATATAAAGCAGAATATTTTTCCCGCTGTCCGCTGACTATTAAGAAATCAAAGGAATAAAATGATTGAAACGGCCCCGCTGAAATGCTCACCCTTCTCATTTGTCAAATTATGGCCTGCCGACTACTGAGTCTATTACTTTGCCATTAATATGAACATCTTTCATCTAAAAAAACCTCTAAAGCAGCGACAGCTTAATATGAGATAACTGTATAAACTGGTGTGTTTGCAGCTAAACTGTCGGAATTTTTGGGGGAGATATTATTCCAGTTATCAAAAAATGAGTTCGGAGAGAGGCTTCCTGTATTTTAAATGCTGAGTATTTGAAGATGTGGCCTGACAATTTGATGAAGGAGACTCTCAGAAACAATTCCGCACTGCAAGAGGGGTGTGAATTTTTTTAAAGCGTTGCTTAAGAGCTCCTTTTATGTGTAGTAATTCACTTAACATTTTTCCAATAATCCTCTTTTGAGAAGCTGAACCTGTAGGTTGCTGGAGGAGATCTTGACCAAGCAGCTATGTTTAGATTCCTTACATTCCCCCAAGGAGGGAAATATTTGATAACCCAAGTCTTAGCATGTCTACTCAGAAGTACCGGTAAGTCCCATTATGGGCAAAGGGACTTACTCCCAGGTAAGTGTAAGTAGGATTGCAACCTTAATTGTTGCATGAATGTGTGAACACATTACCCAAAAATGGGGATTGTCCTTGTTTTGGGGGACATATGGCAACCCTACATGCCGCTATGCTTGAATTCTAAGCTTTGCAAAATATCAACATCAGCATGTAAGGACTGTGGGTGGTACAAGAGCAGTGGTGGGCAGATGCCGGTTCGGGCCTACTTGCCCGAACCGGATCTTCCCATGTGGCAACCGCTGGCAAACAGCCCAGAGCTGCGGCTGGCAAGAGCCGCGGCTGGCAAGAGCCGCGGCTGGCAAGAGCCGCGGGGACTGGTTCACAAGCGGCCTCCAGGTCTCCTGAAGCGGGGCTTCAAGAGACATAGTGCGATAGCATCCAGTGCACTCCTCGGGGCAGCTCAGTGCACCTGTGTCCAGCTTGACGCACGCACACTGAACCGCTCCTCGGGGCAGCTCAGTGTGCCTGCGTCCAGCTCAACGCATGTGCACTCGAGGAGACACACTGCGCATGCGCCAAGCCTGGCGCATGCGCAGTGAGGACCCGCCCCTCGCCCCACCCCCTGACCCCAGCCCCGCCCCCTGACCCCGGGCCCACCCCCAACTTCCGGCGAACCGGATCTTGGGGCTCGGTGGGCCCATCACTGTGCAAGAGGTTAAGACACTGTGCCTGTTAACCAGTAGGCCAAGGTTGGAGACCCGGGTCCTCAGAAGACAGGGTGAGCTCCTGTCCTTAGCCCAGCTCTGCGATGCAGCTGGAACCATTATATTGGCTCTGCCATTCCATTGGACTATTTCAGTGGCGTGTTGAGGGGGGACTTGCTGCTTGGGTAACAGCCTGTCCTCCATATTAATCTACCCAGGCCTTTGTGCTTCGCATGCAGTGTCAAGCACAGTACCATAGACTTTGTGGTACCATAGTCTTACCATAGCTCTGTGGCTGATTGCTGCTTCGGTTTGAAACAAAAATTTATGACACTACTAGCCATGACATCACATCCTAGTTAATGACATCACTTCCGATGGGTCCGTTGTCATTCTAGAAAGTGAGTCCTGGCGCTATAAAGTTTGATTTAAAAAATTTAAGAACCTTTTCCTTGTACCAAATGTATTTGTGAAAGCAAGCAGCATGGTCATCCTGTTGCTTGTGCAGAATCCCATTCAGTTCACATTATGCCCAAGCATTTCTAGTTGGACAACATTCATATTCTGAAGTAGGTTAAAACAAACTTGGCCACATCCGCACTTCAGAGTTTGGTGGGCACTGGTTGAACTCGGGAGTTGCAACGTATAGGGAGGACATTTGTTTTCATTGTTTGCACACCATTTAGAATGCATGCCTGACATCTCTTGAGTCTCTCCCTTGGGTTCTCATAAAAGCATATTTGTTATGGGAATGATATTGCATTTTGTCAAGCGTAGAAACGGCAGATCAGTCTCAAGGTTTCTGTACGGCTCAATACTTGCTTAATGGGCCTTGATGGCCAGTTGATGTTCCAAGGGCCGGGAATACAGGTCACATCTACCTGCGGAGTGGGTGATGGTGTGTGTGAGCATTCATGTGCTTGCATGCAAGGGATTAGAGCGGGGGAAGGCAATTTTTAATGTGTCAAGGAAAAGAGAAACAAACCTAGGTTTGGGCAGCTGGGGGCAAGATGTGGTTTTGGGGAAAGCTTCAAGAAGATGCTTTCCAACCTTCTTGCAAAGGATGCTATAACTATCTTTATAATTAGGAAGCAAAGCATGCCATGACTGTCTTTATAAAGCTCATGGACTCAGGGTGCAATCCTAACCATGTCTACTCAGAGGTAAGCCCTATTGTGTTCAATGGGTCTTCCTCCAAGGAAAGTGTCTTTAGGATTGCAGCCTTAGGCTGATGGTGCAATCCTAATTTAAACCAACACAACTCAGCCGTCTTCCCATTCTTGTGGTGATGTAGGGAGGCAAAGTGTGGTATAGAAGTGTCTAAATTCACATTGGGGCGTCAGCACAGAATGTCTGCTGGGACTTAGAATGATCTAACAGCAGGGTTAGGATTGCAGTCTATCCCTCCAATCCAGAGTAACTATGGGAGCATGTAAGAGACATTACATGTACCCATAGTTACTGCACCACCTAGTGAAAATCTATGGGAAATTCATATTGCAATCCAGAGCAAATTGCACTTACACTGAAGCAAGGACTCCCCATAGTTACTCTGGATTGCGCCCAATCCAGAGTATCTACAGGGAGTCCTTGCTGTGGTGTAAGAACAATTTACTCTGGATTGCAATATGAATTTCACATAGGTTTTCACTAGGTGGTGCAGTAACTATGGTGCACATAATCCCCCAAATCCAGAGTAACGACAGGAGCACGTAAGAGACTTTACGTGCACCCGTAGTTGCTGCACCATCTAGTGAAAACCTATGGGAAATTCATATTGCAATCCAGAGTAAGTTGTTCTTACACCGGAGCAAGGACTCCCCATAGTTATTCTGGATTTTGCCCATAGTCTCTTACATGCTCCCGTAGTTACTCTGGATTGTAGGATAAGTGCTTGTTTTGAGTGAGGCTAAATTGGTCATCATTGCACCTTAAATTTATGAAAGAAATGTCTAATGAAGGCATATATAGGGACTTAAAACTGGAGATTTTAAATCATTTATTGATAAGAGCTACTCTTCCCCTTGTGCACCTTTGAGTCATCATCTGGAGCCCACCTTGTGCTTGAGAAGGAAGAACGCTGGTCAGTAAACTCATACAGAGGTGCAACGTACACCCTTAAGGAAGGCAATTTTGCTGTGATTGAATTATATAGTCACCATCTGTTGTAAAGTTGCAACAAGCTCACATTCAAGTGTCTGTGCATAGAGAGGCTCACAAGAAGCGTGTGATTATTCGTTCATTTTTGTTGCACACAATTTGCAAAATACTGGTGTAAGGATATTCCGGAGCTCTTCGATTCTGCTTTCCAGAGGGGAAAAAATAGGTCCTGTTCTGGTGGATAACTGAATGGCCGGACTGACACTCTCACGTTCTTGCAAATCCGTTCCAATTTTGCAATGATCTCCATCCCTTTTGATTTGAAGCTGCGGCCGTGCACCGTTAATCCGTTACGTTCTGTTTCTAATGCATGCTATTGCATGAGCCTCCCCTCATTGCTCAGTTGTGATTAGTAAAGATAAATCCAAGGATTGTTGCTGCAAGCAAGGTGTGATTCACAGTACAGCTGGTGAAAGGTGCTTATTCTTTACTCAGGTACTGTTGAAAATTGCTGCGGCCTTCAGTGGGCAAGGCGTGACTTATAGCCAAATCCAGAGTAACTTATGTCAGACATTACATGCAACCTGTAAGAGACATGACGTGCTGGTGGTTACTGCACCACCTACTGAAAACCTATGGGAAATTCATATTGCAATCCAGAGTAAATTCTTCTTACACTGTAGCAAGGACTCCCCATAGTTACTCTGGATTGTGCCCTTAAACGGCATTTTTCTCTTGATTTTTCAGTAGCGATTTCTGTTAAAGCCATATTTAATTGTTTTTATATCCCTGTTATTTATAGACCTGGATGGCTGAATAAACCTGAAGAATTTATATGAACTATTCCAATTTTTATTTTTTAAAAACCATGATCAGTTTTAATATCTTACTTAGGCTGCAATCCTAAACACACTTTCCTCAGAGTAATACATTCTAAGTACTATACTACAATGGGACTTATTTCTGAGAAGAAAAGCATAGGATTGCACCCTATGGGGGAGATTTCATATGGTATCGTGCTCGGCGCTGCATACGCTGCATGCGAAGCACGAAACCCTGGGTTGGATTGTTATGGAGGTTAGGCTGTTCCCCAAGCAGCAAATCCCCCTCTCCACGCCTCTGAACTAGTCCAATGGAAAGGCAGAGCCAATACGATTGGATCCAGCTGGCGTCGCAGAGCTGGGCTGAGGACAGGAGCTCACCCTGTCTTGTGGGGCTGACCCGGGTCTCGAACCCTGGCCTGCTGGTTAACAGGCACAGCGTCTTAACCGCTTGCGCTACCCACAGCCCATTATATATCTATATCTATATCTATAGATAGATAGATAGATAGATAGATAGATAGATAGATAGATAGATAGATAGATAGATAGATAGATAGGGATAGGGAAAGGGATAGGGATAGGGATAGAGACAGGGATAGGGATAGAGACAGATATATAGATAGATATAGATATATAGACAAGAAGGCTCCATACTGCCTGATCTGTGGAAATGGAGGATAGCAAAGATTTTTTTCCAGAACACAAGAGGACAGTCCTGGAAACAGAGAATATATGTATGGTCACATTATGGAACATTTTCCCAAATGCAGCCACATACCACGGTAGCATTAAGTCCAATATAGACCACCTACCTAGGAGTAAGTCCCATTTATTAGTATTACACATCTGTCATATTTCCCCAAATGCGGTCACATGCCAGGGTAGCATCAAGTCTGATACAATGAAAATAAAACCATGAAATGAATGGGAAACCATCAGAAATGGTTTGCGACCCACCTGGTGGGTCCCATCTCACAGTCTGGGATGTTGTATTGAAGTGGAATTTCAAACTTTCACAGCATATCTGAATTTATGGGGACACGATGGGGACGACACCATCGTTGTGTACATTTGCATGAGCGAGATTAAAAATTCTCTGACACGAAAGGGTGTGTTTTGATTCCGCTGGAAGTACAAGCAATACATCTACCATGTAATAAAAATGCTGGCTTGATTAAAAACAGTGATTTCCACCAAGAAGCAACTAATTACATTGATAGCACATTAACAGAATATGTAACACGAGCAAAGATGCAACGATAAATCTAGGGAAGTAATTATATAAATTGAAGCATCTTGTCTCAAAGTGGGATAACAAGTTGTCGAAGAAGTGTTATTTATTTCGTGCCAAGCTAATATTGTAAGAGCAAACACCGAGCAGGTGAAGTGTATCAAAATATTAATTATATGGGCTCATCTCGCCGCTTGTAATAAATGTTCTCTCCCTGCCTGGCTTCAAAGGAATTGCTGAAATAAGTTACATCAGAACACTTTGAATTATTCAAAGGTATCAGTCTCTATATGTGGAGCTGAGAACAAGGACATATTTTGACACCCAAGTAAACTTATTTTTTTTTTAAAGTCTGTTAATACATTTTCAAAATAATTACATGTTTGCATAGTTCATATGATGTCTTCAGAACTTATCTTTTAATGGACCAAATGCTGAGGTCTACAGGCTGGATGTTACAATGCCCCAGTTTGAGAATCTCAGGGTTATGGCCTTATAATTAGGGGCACAATCCAGAATAACTACGGCAGCACATAAGAGACATTACCTGCACCCGTAGTTACTGCACCACCTAGTGAAAACCTATGGGAAATTCATACTGCAATCCAGAGTAACTTGTTCTTACTCCGGAGCAAGGACTCCATGTAGTAACTCTGGATTTCACCCTGGGTGTGTCTGAAAATTGTTTTTATTTCACAGGTTTTGTGATTTGAAAGTTAGAAAATAGTATGTATTTTTACTCCAAGCTCTCATTCCCTGTTCTCATTTTTGTTAATTTTAAACACTTCTAAAAGTATACTATTGTGTGTAGGTGATATACATAAAAGTAATTGGAAAAGGATTGTAATCGTTTGGAAAAGTAATTTATTTTATGGAAAATGAAATGCCAAAATGGGTATGTGTTTTTATTTGGATATTTTAAACACAAAATGTGGTATTTTCTGTTTGTGATTTTAATGAAAAACAAATAAAACTTTATATCTATAATTTATGCATACCTTATACAGTCAAAATATAGTCATTAATATACTTTATAAACTGCTTTCTGAATGATTCCTGTTGAAAAGCAGTATGTAGAAAATGCTAAGGTAGGAGCAGGCACCTTCAACTGGAAAATATAGCAGGAGACTGGTGCTGTAATCCTAATCTTCAGATAGGCCAGTCTAACCCCCGGCATAAGTCCTGTGCTGAACTGGGGGTGTCACAACAGTGAGTTGGTAAGAATTGAATCATTATAGGAATATATATTTATATATTTATATTTTTCATTACGCATCAGAATAAGAATTGAATTGTTATAGGGATATATTTTCATCAATGCAGCATCAAGAGAATAACATATATGGCTGCAATCCTAAGCTCCACTTAGGCCAGCCTAAGCCCCAGCTTAAGTCCTGTGCTGACCTGGGGGTGTCACAAAAGTGCCATAAGACACTTCTGCGCCACTCCTTGGGGAGGGTTGGCCAGTGCCTAGATTAGGATTGCACCCGCAGGCTTGCTGCCTATGGTACAAGATGGTGTATGAAGAACAGATCTGACTCTGACTGGGGTGGATCCAAGGGGGGAACATGGGTGTGTGCCCCCAACTATTGTGCCAGCGGGAAAGGGAATGGGAAGAGACCAAGCATGGTCAGGTACTGAGGTCTACCAATTTGGATGAGGTGGAATGGGAGCCCAGGTCTACCTAGGAAACAGATCTCGGCTCAAAAAGCAGGTCTACTACCCAGCAAACGTCTGAGACCAAAGTGCAACCAGGAACCCAGGTCTAACCACCTGGTAGATCTGGACTCAGGAATTAAGGTAGTACTCATGTTCCCTCGCCAACACATACAGTGGATTGCCTTCCCCCCCCCCCCCCTCAAAAAAAAGTCTGAGAAAATCCAAGTTGTTTTTTTTTTAAAACAGAGGAGGCAATTCTATCCAATGGTCTCGTTCTGTACCTGAGAAAGGCTGATTGATTGATTGATTGATTGAATGAATGAATGAATGAATGAATGAATCTTCTTTTCCCGTAGTCATCACAGTTCCCAGTCTCTTGCACTGTTCTTATAACTTTTAAGAAAACTACAGCTTTTAGCTTTCTTATAGCTCTTAAAGAAATTCATTGGTTTTATCTGATTTTCCGCAATATGTGCCAATCTCAGGATGTAAACCTTTGAATAAGATCTTTGATAATAATCACTTCATATTGAATTATCAAATGACTATTTGGTACATGACCCTCCTCTGGCCTTGACGACACTTGCAGCCTCTGGCCTTTGGATCGTGGTTTGCTTGTTCCAAAACCGGATCCTCAGCTTGCCCTTGACCACCCTCTGACTCTGGCCCATCAGAATGCCATCTGCCTGTTCAGGAGCCTGATCGCAGGCTCATTATCCCATGCTGGTTGCCTCGGACCATGCTGGGCCCTGACACAGAATAAATGGGGTGATGGGACACTTAATTATATGCTTTGCACCTCTACTCAGAACTATGTTGCATTGACTTCATTGCTGACTGGCTTCACCACAATGGCTCTCAAATGATAAATAATTGCAGAATCTAATCCTGTTTGTGATGCTGAGTTTTTAGATTTAGGGCTTTTTGTTTGTTATGTATTCAGATAGCTAAATATATTTATGTCTGTCTGATTTAGCTATCTTAAAGATAGATAGATAGATAGATAGATAGATAGATAGATAGATAGATAGATAGATAGATAGATAGATAGAATATTTTGCAATAATAATATTTTTAATATTATTTTAAATATTTTAATATTATTTTAATATTTTAATATTATTTTTAAATAATTTTTAATATTTTTAAAATTTCTATGTTGTTGTGGGTTACCTGTGTTCCATAGCAGAGTGCTCCCCAGTCCAGTCTGGGAAAGGGGTTGTGGCTGGGCTCTGGGATACTGGAGTCCAGCACCACCTGCTCAGCCTTGAAGGCTACAAATAGGATGTGGAGAAAGGAGGATGCCGCACCGGAGCTCTTCTCCAGCTCCCTCCAGCTGCCAGCATCTTCACCCTCCCCTCATTATATACTGGGGGGTCACCCTGCCAGGGCCCCCTTCTGCTCTAGGGCTATACATCTTTAGTCCTGAACTTTGGCTACTGCGGCCAGCATGCCCAATGTCCTAGCAGGATGTGCAATAGAACCACTTTTACTTAAAAAGCAGTATATAAATATTGACTGACTGACTGACTGACTGACTGACATCCAGGCCATAGTGTCCCTGTCTCCTGGTATACCACAGGGTGACCCCATGCCATAACCAAAGAAAAGGACCCCCCCCCCCAAAAAAAAAAAAAATTGGACACACAAGAAAAATGTAGAACATCACAAAATACAAACTAAAAACACTCATGTTAATTGCTTTCAGGTGGTTAAACACTATATTATTAAACACTATATTTTTTAAACACTATATTTAAACATTATTTAAATAATGTTTTTAAACACTATATTTAAACATTAAACATTATTTAAACACTATATTATTCTTAAAATTTTAAACTATAATTTATTAGATTTAAGGTGCAATCCTAGCATAAGCCAGCACAAGTTATCAGTTTTCCTGTTCCTGATGTAGGGAGGCCAATGCATTCCTGTGCACTAGCTAAACCTTCCCAGTGGTGCAGAATTGTATTTGTATTTATTAATTTGTGTTAATTTGTATTTATTAGCAATTTTAATGATGTTTTATTCTTTAATGTTAGCCACCTTGGGCTCCCCCTTATGGGGGAGGAAAGGAGGGGTATAAATTGAATAAATAAAATCAATAAAAAATTGCCATATGGTACATTAGCAACATCCCCAGGCCAGAATGGGACATGTGTCTGGACATGTGCTGGCCAGAATGTGCATGGTTCCCTTTTGCTCTGCTGTACATTTGTAAATTGTACAGAAATAATTAACATCATTTATTAATTATTTAATAAATTAATCTTGGTGGTGCAAGTGGTTAAGACACTGTCCCTGTTAACCAGCAAGCCAGGGTTCGAGACCCAGGTCTCCACTAGACGAGGATTTCCTGCTACAGGCAGGGGGTTGGACTAGATGATCCACTGGGTCCCTTTCAACTCTATGATTCTATTAATATTTATAATAAATGTCGTAAAAAGTAAATAAAAAATTTCCACTGTGTTCTCATCCAAAAGGAGCTAAACCCCAAATCACTCTCCAATACATGGGGGAAGTAGGGAGTATGTAAGAGTATACTGTGAACTATATCCAAAGGAAATCTTCCTGGATATCACGAGTTACTTGTTTTGTATATGTCCTCCGAAAGATGAGCGACTCAAGGGCAATCTCCAATGGGTATTGAATGCATGACGGGTTCTTTATCTAACATATCTTAAGAGTGGTCAAATAACAATAATTTTGGCACGGAAAACTTCCCCTGGTACTGCAGATAAGAATCTGTCGGGACAGCAGTTCTGAAAAGCAAGCACTTGAGGGATGTTTATAAGAAGTTTGCCCTCAATTTGAGCTCCGGCTTCAAGACTCTAACTCGAATAAGTAAAGGGAGTTATTGATCAGTTGTTTGCCAGTGGATCTGACCTTCCTCTAATGCTCTCCATCAAACAATTGGGGAACGGTAGGATTTCTTCTTATATCTGTAAAGAAAGTATTGTTGCATTGATGCCTTAAAAAAAAAAAGATACAATATGGGTTGTGAGTGAAATTCCCAAAGGAATCTCCCTAGTAACCACATATGTTTGGCACCGATAGCAAAGAGTCCTGTAATAAGTGGTCATCATCATAATTAATTGTAGATATTATTATGAATATTAATTATTATTATGAATATAATAAAAACACTAACAACAACAACAACAACAACAACAACAACAACAATAATAATAATAATAATAATAATAATAATAATAATAATAATAATAATAATATACGCTGTGGGTGGCGCAAGTGGCTAAGGGCGCAATCCAGAGTAACTATGGGAAGTCCTTGCTCCGGTATAAGAACAATTTGCTCTGGATTGCAATATGAATTTCCCATAGGTTTTCATTAGGAGGTGCAGTAATTACGGGTGCACATAATGTCTCTTACGTGCTCCCGTAGTTATTCTGGATTGTAGGGTAAGACACTGTGCTTGTTAACCAGCAGGCCAGGGTTCGATTCTCGGGTTGGCCCCACAAGACAGGGTGAGATCCTGTCCTTAGCCCAGCTTTGTGACGCCAGCTGGATCCAATCGTATCGGCTCTGCCTTTCCATTGGAGTAATTCAGTGGCGTGGAGAGGGGGGATTTGCTGCTTGGGTAACAGCCTATCCTCCATAACAATCTAACCCAGGCTTTTGTGCTTCACATGCAGCGTATGCAGCACTGAGCATGATACCATAGTCTTTCAAGACTGATGGAGGCCTGCTTAATATACGCCGCTACATCACACAGTCCTAGACTCTTGGGAAGGGTCCAACTGGTGATGTGACAGAAACCAGCATGAAGTTGTTTGCTGTGAATTACTGTTTAATTTTGAATAAAATAATAATAATAAAAATATTTTTTGAAATGTTTCCTTTAGCAGAAAGAGAGCAAATTTTCCCTATTCTATGCAGAATATTGTCCTTCGCATTGTATCTTACAGCCAAATCCAGAATAACTATGTGAGCACATAAGAGACATTATGTGCACCCATAGTTACTGCACCACCTAGTGAAAACCTATGGGAAAATCATCTTGCTATCCAGGGTAAATTATTCTTACACCGGAGCAAGGACTCCCCATAGTTACTCTGGATTTCACCCCTAGTTTATCTTTAGATTTATTTTATTTATTAATTAATGACACAAGCCTATATACATTTTGTGTTTATAAAGTCAGACCTATTTGTGTATATATGTGGGGTCTGAATTTTTAAAAAATAGCATTGGTTTTTATACAAGTAGCTTCCTCCTAGCTTTGAGACAAGCAGCTTGAATTCCCATATAAAGAGGATATACTGTTCCCTAGTGTCAGTCTGAAAAAACAATATTTTTGAGTCAACACCCTACAAAAATATCCTAAATTTTTCCAAACACCCTTGGCAATTGAAAAAATAAGCGTTTACGGCCATATGTTATAAATACAATATGTTATGCAGTATTTAAAATATTGGAGGGTTACCAGATATAAAGAGGAGCACAGATGAGCATACTTTGAACCATTGTACAAAAGAGGGAATTTTGGCACGTGCAACTTGCCCTACAATCCAGAGTAACTACGGGTGCACATAAGAGACTTTACGTGCACCCGTAGTTACTGCACCATCTAGTGAAAACCTATGGGAAATTCATATTGGAATCCAGAGTAAATTGTTCTTACACCGGAGCAAGAACACCCCGTAGTTACTCTGGATTGCGCCCTTAATGTGGAAGGATTTAAGAAGCTGTGTCTGGTACTCTAAATATGTGCATTTGAATGAGCACTCACCTTCTGACCCAAGGTGACCGAATGTCAGAACCAGAAAAGAGGACAAGGCCCCCAAAATGTAGGACACACACAAAAAATGTAAGACATGACAAAATAAGGGCAAAAACACTCATATATATTGCTTTCATGTGCCACATTTGCCACATTTATCCCAACCCCAGCCACAACCGCTAGACCTAGAAGTATGAAATTTGGGGAGGGTGTTCCTTCCATGATGACGTTAATCACCAAGAACCGATTTTTGAAAATTCAAACCAGAAGGGGAGAAAAGAGGTGAATTTAGGCAGGTGCTGCTTTTTCAACCCTTCTGCATTGAGCTAAATTCCCTCTTCTATGCAATGCTTAAAGGTACAATCACTCTGTCCTCCATACTATATTTTCACCTGGTTATTGCCCAACGGTGCCCAGCGCCCACCAGGACCTAGCGGTACCCACCATTGCCCAGCCATGCCCTGGCCCCACAAATATCTTTGATATTTCACTCTTGCAATGATGGATTAATTCCTACATTAAATCACATGGAATAAATTATAATAGTTTTAAATTTAATAGTAAGTAATATAATACTTAATTAACCACCGGAAAGTAATATATATGAGTGTTTTAAGCTTTTATTTTCTCATATCCTACTTTTTACTTGGGTATCCTACATTTTGCCTTGCCCTCCTTTGCAGTTATGACATCTGGTCACCCTAGTTCTGGTCTCACCAGACCCTGCCTCAATTTTTGGGATTAATCTGATGAGCTGACAACAGGGTGACAATTCTTGAACCTACAATTCTTGAACCCCAAGGCCAAAATTCTTACCCGCCCCTGGGCAAAATTCCTACCTGCTTTAAAAAATTGTAATTTTTTTTTGTTTTTATAGTTTTGGTTTTTGGTTTTTTGGCCATAACTTTTGATAGGAAGGAAATATCTCAAAACCAATTTTTGCATTGGATTCTGCCCTTCAATACGAACGCAATGATGTATGACATGATGGGGTACTGCACACCATCACAAAGTTAAAAAATGAAGCCAAAATATAGGATAATGAAGCCAAAATGTAGGACACCCAGACAGGAGGCTAAAAATCCGGACAAATCCGGGTTTTTCCGGTCATATGATCACCCCTGGTAAACTTTCTTCCCATAGGAACACACACGCTTCCTCCTCTTTTGGCAAATGTGTGCCGTTTAACATGTTGCCGTTAAGCAGAAGGGGTGATTTCCTTTAATGTTCTTTTAATGCAGGAGCAAGAAGGGAAAAAAGAATGTTCTTGGCAGTGAAAATAAAACAGTAATCAGAGGAAGTAAATCATAGTCGATCCCCTCTTTTCCTCCTCCAGTTTGGTTTATACTTTTGTGTATTGTTGGGTTATTAATCTTGATAATAGAAATGGGAAAGAGACGTTGCGTTGAAAAATAGGGCTTGATATAAAACGCTGATGAATGAACAAAACAATTGTGGCTTCCTAATGCTTATCTTTGCCATATTTTGGCATGTAGCTTTGCTAAATTGCATGCTAGTTGGGAAATAATAGTTCTATTCTTGAAAGTAGTTTATTTTCAATTGGTACGTCCAGGCGCTACACTGCGTGGTGATTGTGGGAGTGATTAAAGTTTCAATAACAGAAAATGGAACCCTGAAGAATATGAATGATTTGACCGCATTAATACTTTTTTATTGACCTCTGATGGATGTACTGACAGCAAAGTTAAGCATACTTATTTCATTTTTCTTTGTTTCACCGAATAGGAATTTCCAGAGCAGCTCTATGGGTAGGAGTTCCAGATGAATTAAAGCAGTGGTCAGGGAACAGGCGTAAATTACCCTAAATGGGGTAAAAATGAAATTCCTGGGGGTAATGGACAGTTGCGCTGCCGAGACACAGCCAGGCATGCATAGAACCTATACGCATGCCCCGCTGTGACTTGGCAGCACGACCATCCATTACCCCCAGGAATTTCATTTCATTGCATATAGAATCTATATATAGATTCTATATGCATGCCCAGCTGTGTGTGTTACAGTACTGTAGTGTACAAGGACCTGACGCAGTGCACTATATTAATATATGATTTCCTTCATTTCAAATCAAGGGGGTAATGTTGGCATATCTAAATATATTTTGGGGTAAAAGGTAAAAAAATTCCCTGAGCCCTGGATTAAAGAGTCCAACCTTGTTATCCACAGATTTTTTAATACACGGATTTGACTCAACACAAATGGCCACTGCAAATCATAGTTATGAAAACTGCTTCTTCTACTGTTGTAGAGAGGCAGCCATGCAAGCAGTCATTCCATTCTTCAGTCCCAGAAACAAACCCCTGCAGATATTAAGGCACTACATTATTCTATTAGGTGCTATGGAGGAGCAAGAAACTTGGAAGTGGGTTTTTTAATCTATTTTTCCAACTTTTTATCCATGGATTTTTTTTAAATCCAAGGAATGTTCTGGAGCAGAACTCTAGAGGATAATGAGGGACACTTGTTTTGTCTGACTAGCCTGTGATGGTTTTCCATGTAATGCATGGTAAGGTACTTTATCAGGAAAATATCAGCCAATGAACCAAATAATAAAGTGGTGCTTGGTCAGGGTGACATATGTCCACTTCCTTTTCAGGAAATGTCCTCTTTTTTAGCTTTATATCCTGGAAAAAGTCCTTCACTTTCCTCTTTTTCCTTGTGATTAGACTTCTTGTAATCCATAAATTCTGTGTAACAAATCACATGCAATACTTTTAAATTTAATAATAAGCAATTAGCCGCATGAAAGCAATACATATGATTGATTTTAGCATTTTTATTTTGTCATATCCTCCATTTTTCTTGGATGTCTATACATTTGTGTCACCCTGTGCTTGATGGTTCTGCTCCTGCAACAACATACATCCATAGCACCTGAATTAAATGCACAGTGTGGTATCCTAGTGTGGTGGTGGTGGTGGTGATGATGATTGCAGAGAGATGTCATGGACATTCAACCCTCCACTTCATTTCTAAAGTGTGTGTGCCATGATCCACTACATTGCACATTGTACTACATTGTCCCCAGGGGCTTCTCCTACCTGTTTCCCTAGGCACTACCAACTTGGATCTTATGATATCTTGCAAGACTTAGGAGTCTCCATCATGGATCTCACAAGATCTTGGGATCTCATGTGCAAGCTGGTGCATACAAGGTGCAAGCTGGTGACACCCAGTTGAGTCAGGAAGAAGAGGCATTCGAAACATCATATCCATGTGTGCTTGGGAACCACTGTGTTAAAGCCAGAGATATATCCTGTAGGGCAGTGGTTCTCAATCTTCCTAACGCCATGACCCTTTATAAGTTCCTCATTTTGTGGGGACCCCCAACCATAAAATTATTTTTGTTGCTACTTTATAACTGTAATTTTGCTACTGTTATGAATTGTAATGTAAATATCGGATATGCAGGATGTATTTTCATTGTTACAAATGAAATGTGTGTTCTATGCACACATTGAACACAATGGGATTTATTTCAGAGTAGGCATGCATAGGATTGGGCCCTGAGGCTGCAATCCCATCCACATTTACATTGGAGTAAAGGCCCCCTTGACTATAATGGGATTTATTTCAGAGTAGACATGCATAGGATTGGGCCCTGAGGCTGTCAGTCAGCCCCAGTGCGTGCGCAGCTACAGCCGGAGGTCTGGCAAGCCTAACGTGGCCCCCTGCACCAGGGGTCTTTGGGCGACCCCGAGGAAAGCTCTAGGTGACCTTCAAAGGGGTCCCGACCCCCCACTTTGAGAAACACTGCTGTAGGGAGTCAAGCACAAACTCAAAACCATTACGTTATTTTTTCTTCTTATTTAGGATCTGAATTAAATGCACAATATGGTAGCCTATTGTGGTGGTGGTGGTAGTGATGATGATGATGATGATTGCAATCCCAAAAACACTTCAAGTGTGTATTCATTATTCTTTATGAAATGTATCTTAGCTTGCAGTTTTACACACACTTTCCTAAGAGTAAGCCCCAAGGAATGCAGTGAGGCTTACTTAAAATCAGTTCAAACCACCTGAACCAAATAAGGAATAACTTTGTAAAATGGTGGGTGCAATCCTAATCAATTTAGGCCATCACAACTTACCCATATCCATATTCTGGTGGTGATGTGGGGAGGCTAGAACATGTCTGTGCACTGGCCTAACCCACCCAGGAATGGCACATCACTTTTGCAACACCAGGCCAGCACGGGACTTGTGCCAGCGTCACCAGGGTTAGGACTGCACTCTGTATGTCTGAATCATTACTGAGCCATTGGGTTAGAAAACCCAGATGAATTGGGACCAAAAGTCGGAAGCGTAGTGTGTCCTGCGATGTTTCCTCTATAGTTGTGTGAATGAGGCCCATAGATCAGTAAATGCTGGTTTTCTCATGCTGTGCCTTTATTATTTGTTCCATGGAATGATGAAGATGAATGTGGAGGGAGCCCTATTCACTCAAGCGTGAACTTTTTATGCTTAACAACCGGGATCAATTTTGAACCTGAAATATGTTTTAATGAAAAAGTAAAGAGCAGCTCCACATTTATTCAAAGGTGGATGTGTGTTAAAATCAGAATTATAATGAAACACATTGAGAAAGTCTTCCAACATTCTACTATCCGTGGTGCATTCAGATACAGACACTGCTATATTTCTTTTTTCCCCTCCATTCCCAACTCTCCTCTCCTTCCTTCCTTCCTTGTTTGACCTGCTATTTCTGAGTGTCTCTTTTAGTACATAGGAAAGTGTCTGCTCTTGACAGACAGAGCAAATTAAGAGATATGGGTACGGCTCAGGAAACTGGATGCCCGAATATGCCCCTTGGGTTTTCATTTACAGTCAGGGGCTGCTACGGAGACAATTACCGCTGCCAGAAACTCGGGGGTTCGTGGCACCAAATACGTGGCTTCGAGTTAGCTTGTGCCAAACCGTAATTGGGAAGATTATTTTTAATCAGAACTTATTCTGCAGCCCAAACATTAGAAATCTCTTGTAAAGGATGACAGGAAATTAAACCGAGACCAAACATGGGGGAAAAAAGAGCTTCAAAATACAGATAATATTCTAACTTGTCTAATTATAGGGCCTCCGTACATTTCACTGCTTTTTAAAGCTGTCCTATAAAGGAGAGATAATGTGACTCTCAGCTGATGATAACATTGTCTAGTTGTATATTGGAACTGGAATTTTAAATGACCAACAATTATCTGCTTTAGTCTATTTATAACTTGATGGTACTGAAGGGAGGAAAATGGCAAGATTAAATGCATATGGTGCAAATTTAATTTTGCATCCAGTTTTGACATTTCAGTGGTATTAGTTTCCTATGTGTGCAATCACGGCTGTTGATCTCCGTGCATGTGTGTATGTGCAATACATGTGCACCCATACATACATTGCACACACATACATTGCACACGTACACATGCGCATGTGTATGTGTGCAATACTTGTTCATGTGCATGTGTGCATAAAAAGTTAAAGTAAGGATTAAGAGTGGAATCCTAACCTAGGCTGGCACAACTCATAGGTCTCCTCATTCCCATGGTGATGTTGGGAGGCAAGCGCATGTCTATGCACTGGCCTAACCCTCACCCATGAGTGACGCAGAAGTGTCTTAAAGCACTTTTGTAACACCTCCAGGTCAGCACAAGACTTATTGCAAAGCTTAGGCCAGCCTAACTGGGGCTTAGGACTGCAGCCTTAGCCATTCATTTCTTTCATTATACAGTGGTACCTCGCTTAACAAGTGCATCACTTAACAAGCAATCCACATAACAAGCAAAAATTTATCTAGGATTCTGCCTCACATAACAAGCGTTGCTTCATTTAACAAGCACATTCGTTGGCAGTTGGGACAGATGCGCTGGCTGGCAGCCCTTTCAAAAGCTTCAGGGCTGCCTAGCGCGCCTGCCCATAGCGAAAGCAACATTTGCGTGCTGTTCCTCCTGTTGCTGGGCGTCCGCTGGACAGAGGTAAGAAGTGCAGTGGAGAAGAGGGAAGCAGCTCAGGGCTAGCCAGAAGGGAGCAGGGGAGAGAGAGGCTCAGGATGGAGAGAAGGAGAAAGTAGGGAGACACTTTGAAGGTGTCTTGGATTGCAGAAGAAAGTGTCTTTGATTGCATCCTCCTAACCCTGACTACCCAGAGTTAAATGGGGCTTACTCCCAGGAAAGTCTTTGATTGCAGCCTCCTAACCATGTCTACTCTGAAGTAAGCTCCATTGTGTTAAATGGGGCTTACTCCCAGGAACATGTCTTTAGGATTTCTTCCTAAGTAGACTTCATAGGATCATGCACACTGAATGCAAGTACTGAATTCAATTCCAGTGTTTTGTCATCATTTTTACATGCAGTTAATATTTTGTATAAATATTTTGGGGGTTCTGGAACCCATCTTCTGAGTTTCCATTATTTCCTATGGGAAAATCTGTTTCACATAAAGAGCGTTTTGTATAACAAGCATGCTTCCGGAACGAATTAAACTTGTTATGAGAGGCACCCCTGTAATTATTCTTTAATAAAGATAATTCTTTAGCAATGCTTTTATGCACTTAGCTGCAAATGGAATTAAAAGAGACACAGCATCGCGTTTTATATAGTACTGCCTTAGGGCGCAATCCAGAGTAATTATGGATAGTCCTTGCTCTGGTGTAAGAACAATTTGCTCTGGATTGTAATATGAATTTCCCATAAGTTTTCACTAGGTGGTACAGTAACTACAGGTGCACGTAATGTCTCTTATGTGCTCCCGTAGTTACTCTGGATTGTAGGGTCAATCAGCAGTTCTATTCCCCGTGGCCAAGATTTTTCTGTAGTATCTACTGACAAATGAGATGAACCTACAAACAACAATCTTACCTGAAATTGCCAAGGGGTTTCTTATTCCTCCTGGCTGGGGAATAAGTGAGCAATTGCGGGTTGGTGCAGCCGCTATGAATTGCCCTGCCAGTTTCCTTACCTTGGAGATGACAAGAAGGCTTTAATTACTCGTTCTCTCTCATCAATTCTATCCCGTTTTAATAGCAAAGTGGTACTGAACAGGCAGCTCACCCCTTATCCATACATCAAAAATCCAGATTATTCCTAAATCGAGATATTTTTGCCAAAGGGTTGCTTTCTGTAGTGGGAACACGAGAAGGTCTTGTGCTCATTCCCATGTCCGGAGCAGGAACAGACTGTAAATTCTATACTGTAAATTCTATACAAATTCTACAGAAGTTGTAGAAAAATGTCAAAGATTCCTGAAAATACAAGAATTGGAAACAGTGGAAAGAGCAAGACAGAGCAATCCTTATCAGATTTATGACACTGCAAATCAAACCTTATTATGCATGCATTTTTTAGACATGGATTTGGCTCAACACAAATAGGTACTGCAAATCTCAGTTTTAGAAACTTTTCTATTATTGAAGAGAGACCAGTCATTCCATTCTTCAACAGAGCCAGGCAAAGGCAGGAGCCTTGCTTTTCTAATTGCTGATTACAACAGTAAGAAAAGCTGCTTTTAAACAATTGTAAATGGACACACTTGATTTTTTTATACTGGGGTTTGCATTAGTTTCTGCTCTCCAGTCCAATGACATATGACATGATGGGGTACTGCACACCATTGCAAAGTTCCAAAATCATAGAATCATACAATCATAGAATCATAGAGTTGGAAGGGACCTAGTAGGTCATCTACTCCTGGAGGACAGTGAAGCTCTTTTGGAGGACAACTGACAGGAGGCTAAAAAAGAGGATAAATACGGACATTTACAGTCATTCTGGGATAAGGGATATTCAACCTGTCATACTATTTAAGTATCTAAGAGGAGGATAGATCCAGAGTAACTATGGGAAGTCCTTGCTCCGGTGTAAGAACAATTTACTCTGGATACCAATATGAATTTTCCTTAGGTTTTCACTGGGTGGTGCAGTAACTACGAGTGCACGTAATGTCTCTTACGTGCTCCCATAGTTACTCTGGATTTGGGGGGGTTCCTCTGAAACGGGATTGATTATTCCAAGGAGAAGGGCTGGTGGAAGCAACCTGAGATACAAGATTATGGATTGTTTGGTACCAAGAGCCAAAATGTGATGTATTCTCCATCATGATTGCACAGTGAAGGGTAGGTTGAGCATCCTTTCCACATCTGCAGAGGTCAAGAGAGATGGACGCTGAAATCCTAATCCACAGTTAAGCCAGCACAAGTCCTGGCATAAGTGTTGCGCTGGTTTGGAGGTGACACAAAATAACATATGGCACTTCTGTTCCACTTATGGGGAGGTTAAGCCAGTGCGCAGGCAACAGCCGGCCTTCCTGCACCACCACAGGAACAGGAAACAGGGTGTTGTGCTGCCCTAAATTGGTTAGGATTGCGTTCAAAGTGGAAGAAGACCTGGAATTCTACTGAATGTTTAACCTAAGGGGGAAAAAAGTTTAAACCATCAGCAGTTTTTCACATTCCCTCATACTGTTTTCATTCTTTCGTCATTAAGATGGAACACTTTGCTGTGTAAGTAATTTGTTCTGGAATGAGAGAGAGAGAGAGAGAGAGAGAGAGAGAGAGAGAGAAGTGGAGAAACTTGTAAAACCAACCATGTAAAGTAATTCATTAGGTCATGGAGTCATTGGGATATAAATTCCTTTTGCACTTTATCAATCATTCCTTCCTTCCCTCCCTCATGCTCCGAGGGCCAAACAGCACATTATGTTGAACATGCACATAATGCTGGAGTGACTGGAATTTATTCTTTAAATAGCAGTCAAGGTGTGTGTTTGGGGATGTATTTTGGAACATGGAGGGGTATACACTAAAAGACCACCTTTCCTTGTGCTATAATTACAATCCTGACTTGCCGGGGATTTAAAAAATAAAAGCCAAACTCTGCAATGTTACGCAGGCACCAGCATTTATCATGTGCCTAATTTATCCCCAACTCCAGAGTAACTATGGGGGCATGTAAGAGACTTTACATGCTCTCATAATTACTGCACCTCCTAGTGAAAACCTATGGGAAATTCATATTGGAATCCAGAGTAAGTTATTCTTACCCTGGAGTCTAAGGGCACAAACCAAAGTCTGTTCACCCTGCTCTGCGCTAACTGCTCTCTCCTAACAATTCTGTATCCAGAGCAGAAAGTTATGCTGCATCCAGAGAGTCCGGAAGCCTGCTCCATAGCAGTTGACACATGGGGAGGACTTGCTCCTGAGGAGACACCCCTCAGATCACACTGAACAAGGAACAGCTGTGGTGCCTACAGTGGTGACACGACTCTGTGCATCACCCGGTGCGGAAGTCTGTGCATCACCCCTGGGATGCATGCACCCCCTACCTGGACTGCACGGTCACCAAAGTTGGTGCCTGCGCAGTTGTTTCTGAAGCCAACTGGCTTCAGAAAGAGTACTGCGCAGGCACCATCTCTGGCCCTGCACAGTACATTTCTGAAGCCTTTTGGCTTCGGAAGAGACTGTGCAGGTGTCAGAGTTTGTGCCTGTGCAGTGCTCTTCTGAAGCCATTTGACTGCCGCTCTGCCTCCTGGCCATGCAGAGGCGTGGACTTCCTCTGCTCTAAGGAAGTCTTCTCTGAAGCTGTTTGGCATGCTCAGTGTGTTTCTCTGCAGTGCACCTCAAGTGGCAGTTTCTGGCCTCTGCTCCACCTTGGAGCAGGCCTGAATGGGGGCGCTGATGCCCGGGGCATGCCAAAGGACAGTCAAACTCCTCCAGCGCATCACCCCATATGCAGTGCATCACCCAATGCGGCCCGCACCAGCTGCACCAGTCTGGTGACGCCACTGGGTGCCTGCCTTATAAGGAGTCCCTGATGAGATGCCAGTACATTCTACAGTGAATACAAGGGGCTTCTTGGAGTGGCTGCTGTATCCTGAGGTTAGTGGGCTGCCATAGTTGTGCCATATCCTGAGGTTGAGAGGCAGGGGTTGCAGCTAGGCTGGCCAAGAACTCAGATTTTTGGTCAACACTACCATTCTTACTCAGGCCTTATCATGGACCCCTATGGGTCTACTCATTACTATACCTGCTCCTGAGGTGGTATATCTCTGAGGAACTGGAAGAGGGCATTTGTGCCTTGGAAACAGGCTCTGGATACAGAGTAACTGCTCTGCCCTAGGCAATGCTAAACTTGCCCTCAACTTGCCTCTCCTGAGCTGCTTAGGCTGCCCCAGTTAGGGCAGAGCAGGTCCACCTCTCTTAGGGCACCCTATCTTGCCTTGCTCTGCCCTAAGCCTTTTCCAGAGTAACTGGGGTGGAGCATCTTGCAGTTGCTCCACCCTAGTGATAGATAGGGCAACCCAAGGGCTCTTATGTGGACAAATTAGTTGCTCTGGATTGTGCTGCTTGTCTAACTCCCCTTCGTTACTCTGCATTTTGCCCTTAATGCCTTATTTGTCCCATGGATTCCAAAAGATATCTTGAGATGGAGAAACCAGCAGATTTGCATGGCTTTATGTACTGCTTCTAACCTTTTTCCACACAACAGGGGGTCCTCCCTTTATTTTTCCTTATCTGAATACCTGTACCTTGTATCTGTATACCTGTACCTTACAAGTATACTTGTAAAGGTATAGGTACTTATATAGGTATTAAAACTTATACTTCGTTTATACCTTTGCTTATACTTAAGGATAATGCTTCCATAATGCCTCTATATCAGTGCATTAACCAGGATATGAAACCATAGTTTGATTCTGCTCTGTTTGCACTAACAGGATAATTAACCCTTACATTCCCTTTTTTTTTTTTTGTTTCACCCAGTACTTCCAGGTTCAAATTCAAAACATTCATGCTTTTGGATTTATAACTACCTAATTAGCAGTAAAAAAAGTCACAAACTCTTACATCATCATCATCACCACCACCACCACCACCATCATCATCATCATCATCATCATCATCATCATCATACATTCCATTAAAAAACATAACATGAACTTCAGATTGGGTCAGTTTGACCCCGCTGGGAATCTATGGGTTAAAACAACAGCAAAATGGACCACTGCAGTTTATTCAAGTTCTCATGTGCAAACTGGCAATTAAAAGTTCTGCAAATGAAGGAGAGGAGATGGGGGAATGTATGAGCTTGTTAATCAATGTGGCTCATTAATAAAATTAATGAGGTTTAGATGATCATCCGAATGCAACCCAGCCTCTGCGATTTTAGGATTAGGGTGCTGGTATGGTTGAAAATCCAGGGGAAAAAAATAATTGAACATGTCCTTTATATTTCTTTTAGGAAACCTCACAGAAGCCCCATGCAAGTGGAACCTACAGTTTTTTGGAGCAAAGCATTCATTCTGTAAGTCAGTTTCTTGTTCTCCCCCCGTTTTGATGCGCATCGTTTTCGGTTCTAGTCCTAGCTAGATTTCCATCTTCAGCTGCATGAAACCAGTGGGAGGATAATGAAGAGCTGAAATAGTTTGTGGGGTTTTTGTGTGTGTGTGTTTCCTCAATCACATTTATTCACTGGACACATCTGTGCTTGTATTCATTTATCGAGTGCAATAAAAAGTTGTGTCTTTCAGAAAAGATCATCCTGTATCTTCAGTTCTTTTTCATAGAATGTAATCAAGGATGATATAAATTTTTAATCAGTGCTTTAATTTACTTATCTCTTAAGTTAAAGTGAAATACACATATGCAACTTGCCCTACAATCCAGAGTAACTATGGGAAAACATAAGAGGCACTTACTCTGGATTGCTCTATGCATTTCCCATCGGCTTGCCATAGGTGGCACCGTAACTACGTTGATGTAAAAGGTCCCGTAGTTACTCTGGATTGTAACCTCTAATGTAGTGGGATTACTCGAGGCTTGCTGCTTGGGTAACAGCCTATCCTCCATAACAATCCAACCCAGGCTTTCGCGCTTCGCATGCAGTGCCGAGCACGATACCAAGACCGGCGGAGGCCTGCTTATCTTTCACATATACTTTGTTGGTTTTTAAGTTAGAAAGTTCAGGATGTCAAGGTTCAGCCCCAGTTTTGTGGGGAACTAAGGCGAGTTGACCTCTGATGGGTACCTTTCTAGCCAAATGGCCTCCCTTCTCTTACCATGGTGGTACAATTTTATTTTATTGTATTTTATTGTAATGTTGCCTCCTGCTCTGGTTTCTTCCTAACTCTTCATGCAGTATTGAATGTGGGGTACTGTGGAATGGGTTCAAACATGGTCTGGAATAACCAGTGCTTTGAACAATTTGGTATTGCAAACCTTACTTATTGTCCTTATTGTAAAGGTTATTTTGCAATTTTCTTTTTAAATGTTTACGCATAAAAAAGATGTTTTACATGTAATGTAAAACATGTTGCCTTCTATGCCACCAAAGAAATACGCCCGGAAAGTTTGCATTTTGCGAAAGCCATTTTCGATACGCCACAAAGCAACGGCAATTCATCTTGAGCGCACCTTTGGAATCTGACTGTTCTTGCGGTGCTAAATGTGCCTGTAACGTTTAGTTCTTGCTCTCTGCCATGAAAAGTCCCATCTGTCACAGTACGGCTTTGTGGCAGTTAGCAGCATTTGACACAGTCGACAAGGAGAACAAAAAGATGGCAAAGGAGGAAAAAAATTCCGTCGCCACAACAAGGAGGCAACGGTTGCGGGTTTTCAACCTCTGGGAAATATCCATCCCTGAGATAATTAGCGGAACATTGTGAAGAAGCCAACAGTTTTTCTAAAGGTAATGCATTTCACAGGCAGAATAAGGGTAGCATGCGCAATCACACTGACCCATAGGTCTGGGTGGTGCCAATAAAGGATGCAACCCCAAAATGTTGCTTGTGAGTATTTGGGTAAGCTTGAGTGTTGCAAAATTTCTTGCCTAATTGGCGCCAGTGTTGTCCCTTGCGATAGTACTTTGACTGGCATAATGAATATCTATAATGTTCTGGGGCTATGGGGTCATTATTATTTAACTGAGCCGAGATCGAGGCCAGTGTGTTGCCAGGTAACTGAGTATTTAGATGAGTTGGCTCTTAAGCACACCATATGGCCGGGCATTTTGCCCTATTCACCCGTGACATGACCTACACATGTAGTACATTACTGATTTGTAAAACATTGTATTATATTTTTGAATTTAGAATCATGTTGGAAACTGGTTCCATCATGTGCTGTGGTGGGGGATCTATTAAAGTGGGGATTCCTAATTTTTTTTACAGAACCTCCAGTCCCCAGGGGTCATATCCATCACTATATCCCTTTCACATGACTATAAATATCATATAAGTCAGCACCAGTTTGCGCCAATCCTATTATAATTTCAAAAGATGTCAAAAAGCCGGAATGGTCTAGTGGTTCCAGAGTTTGACTGAGACCTCAAAGACCCAGGTTCAAATCCTCCTTGACCATAAAGCTTCCTGAGTGATCCTGTGCCAGTCACTCACTCTCAGCCTCACCTACCTCGCAGGGTTGTTGTGGGGGCAGCAGGAAGGGAGAAACTAAAGATTTGTAAGCCTCCTTGGGAATTTATTTTGGCATGAGAAAGACTTGGTATAAATTTCTTAACTAAGGGCACAATCCAGAGTAACTACGGGGAGTCGATGCTCCAGTGTAAGAACAATTTGCTCTGGGTTGCAATATGAATTTCCCATAGGTTTTCACTAGGTGGTGCACATAATTCACTAGGTGGTGCACATAAAGGTGGTGCACATATCTACGGGTGCACATAATGTCTCTTGTGTGCTCCCATAGTTACTCTGGATTGTAGGGTATGTAGATGGATGGACGGATGGTCCTGGGCCAATCACTCTGTCTCTCTCTGCCTAACCTACCTCATTGGGTTGTTGTGAGGAGAATAGGAGGTAAGGAACTTTGTATAAAATATGAAATAAATAAAACTGTGTTTTACATACGGATAGCTATACAGGGCATATCTCAACTTGTTTAGATAATGGTGATAGTTAATCTAATCTAGCTACCGGTACATTTTTTTAATTGTAAGAGATAAGAGTACAATACCTCCATCATTTGGTTATCGCTGTTCAAATCCAACACATCCTTACTACTTAATAATAGTAGTGACTCTGTTCTATTTCTGTTTTATTTTAGTAGGGTTTTAATGACTCTTGGGTGCATTCCCTCAAATGAATCTCTAGCTCTACTACTATAAAGACGATCTTTTTTTTTTGCTCCTATTACCTTCCAGAGGCAGCAGCTTCTGCAGCTCATTTAATGCTGAGAACGCAACAGGATCGGCGCTGGATTTGATAATCCTAAAAAATGAGAGAGCACCCTTAAATATGATCTCAGACCTCATCTACCACCTGGTGATGCTCATCAGCATAAGAGGGTTTTACTCCTCCTATTCTGCATCTTAAGATCATTGTAAACTTTGGAGTTTGGGAACTGATCCTCCATTCCCAGCCATTCCCCTTCTTTTTTTTAACATCCTGGCAAAAGACTTAAGCAAACCAGAAAATTTGCTTCTTACTTTTTTGTCTTTGGTTAGCCATAGAAAATATATTACTAGCCCCCAAATCCAGAGTCACTACGGGAGCACGTAAGAGACTTTACATGCACCTGTAGTTACTGCACCAACTAGAGAAAACCTATGGGAAATTCTTATTGGAATCCAGAGTAAGTAGTTCTTACACCGGAGCAAGGACTCCCTGTAGTTATTTGGGGGGACTGAAGACGCTGTTCCCCCAAAATCAGGGTGATCCTAAATCCTCTTTTTCCAGGACATGTCTTTTTAATTAGCCTTATGTCCTGGGGGGAAAAATCTTCATTGTCCTCCTTTACTTTGTGAGCAGGCAGCCAAGTGTCCTTCTTGAAATTCATAATTCATAAATTATTTATACAGTGGTGCCTCACATAACACAAACAGCTTAATTCGTTCCGAAGACCTGCTCTTTAAGTGAAACGCTCTTTAAGTGAAGCGGATTTTCCCATAGGAAATAATGGAAACTCAGACAATTGGTTCCACAACCCCCAAAATATTCATTAAAAATATTAACTGGATGTAAAAATGATTACGAACACTGTAATTGAATTCAAAACATGCATTCGATATGCATGATCCTATGAAGTCTACTTAGGGCACAATCCAGAGCAAGTTCCGCCTGCTCTGCCCTAACTGCTCTCTCCTAACTATTCTGTATCCAGAGCAGAAAGTTATGCTGCATCCAGAGAGTCAGGAAGCCTGGGCTGCCCTAACTGCTCCATAGCATGTTAAGTAATTGACACATGGGGAAGACTTGCTCCTGAGGAGACACTCCTCAGATCACATTGAACAAAAAACAGATGTGGTGCCTATAGTGGTGCATCACCTGGTGCGAAACTCTGTGCGTCACCCCTGGGATGCACGCACCCCACTACCTGGACTGAGCAGTTGCCAAAGTTGGCGCCTGCGCAGTTGTTTCTGAAGCCAACTGGCTTCAGAAAGAGTACTGCACAGGCACTATCTCTGATGCCTGCACAGTACTTTTCTGAAGACATTCGGCTGCCGCTCCGCCTCCTGAGTGAGGCCGAATTGCTGTGCAGAGGCGCGGACTTCCTTCGCTCTACGGAAGCTGTTCCTCTGAAGCTGTTCGGCATGCTCAGTCTGTTTCTGCGCAGTGCACCTCAGCTGGCCGTTGGGCGCACTGACGCCCAGGGCCTGCCAAAGGACAGTCAAACTCCTCCGGCACATCACCCCATATGGAGCGCATCACCCAATGCAGCCCACATCAGCCGCACCAGTCTGGTGACTCCACTGGGTGCCTGACTTATAAGGAGTCCCTGATGAGATGCCAGTACATTCTACAGTGAATAGAAGGGGCTTCTTGGAGTGCCTGCTGTATCCTGAGGTTTGTGGGCAGCCGTAGTTTGTTCCGTATCCTGAGGTTGAGAGGCAGGGGTTGCACCTAGGCTGACCAAGAACTCAGATTTTTGGTCAACACTGCCATTCTTACTCGGGCCTTATCATGGACCCCTATGGGTCTACTCATTACTATACTTGCTCCTGAGGAGCTGGAAGAGGGCATTTCTGCCTTGGAAACAGGCTCTGGATACAGAGTAACTGCTCTGTCCTAGGCAATGCTAAACATGCCCTCCACATGCCTTTCCTGAAGTGCCTAGGCTGCCCCAGTTAGGGCAGAGCAGGTCCACCTCTCTTAGGGCACCCTATGTTGCCTTGATCTGCCCTAAGCCTCTTCCAGAGTAACTGGGGTGGAGCATCTTGCAGTTGCTCCACCTTAGTGATAGGTAGGGCAACCCAAGGGCTCTTATTTGGACAGATTAGTTGCTCTGGATTGTGCAGTAGGGCCGTAATCCTAAAGACACTTTTCTGGGAGTAAGCCTCATTTAGCACAATGGGGATTACTTCTGAGTAGATGTGGTTAAGAAGCTGCAATCAAAGACACTTTCCTGTAAGGCTTACACTTTCCTGGGCTGCTGCTGGAGGTTCAAGGTGGCCAGTGGGGGCACTTGGGGGCAGTTAGGGGCAGCTGCCTCTGGCACCCTGAGGCAACTGCTCCCAAGTTGGGGGCAGTTAGAGGCAGCAGTGCTGGCCAGTAACCCTTTTAAACAACCTCCGCGCAGAGCGTCAGGGCTGCATAAGTGCTTGTTAAGTGAAACAGAACATGTTATGTGAAGCAATATTCTTTGGAAATTTTTGCTTCTTTTGTGAAATGCTTGTTATGTGAGGCGGTTGTTATGAGAGGTACCACTGTAGTATTTTTAGATTGAATAAGAAGCAACATAGTGTTTAAATAGTCCTCTTTTTCAGTAATAACATATGGTCACTAAGCCCAGTGCATAAATCCTTGTATATTTTTTTATATGATAGATGTGTGTTTACAGCTGTCTAATGCACTCATAGATACCCATGGCCATGACCTACCTGAATCATTACATGCTAATCATATAAAGCAATTCCAAACAAATTGATTAAATACTGCCGTGATCCCCTGACTATGAGCAGAACCAAAATCCTCTACATACCACCCCTTAACAGATGGTCTTCTAACGTGGTTTCGCACAAGAAGCAGGTGGCCAAGCGCTGCTAGATGAAGGAGATACTTGAGACCAGCACACTATAGCTGACTCCAGCTGAGGATATGCCACATCCTTTTAGCTTTTTCTTTTTAGTCTGAGCGCACACCCCTCCATATATATCTACCCGCTGCTTTTCCCCTTCCTTAACTTTCCCTGTTAAAAGTTGCTACATTGCTTCACCCGAGCCCCAGAGGATCAAAGCATTCCAGGCACATCAGAAGAACAAGAAAAGTCAGTCTGGTAGAAATATTTGATTTTCACCGCATCACAAGGGTCACCTCACATGGCTAAATGACCTGGTGGAAAATAATATAAAATAAAACAAATTGGCTTTTTGTGCCGCGGAAAAGGATTGCTTTGACATTCTTCTCAAATCATGGCTCTGATCAGGAACAAATGGCTGGGAGCTATTGATTTCCAATACTTATGGTCCACCTGACCTCGCTCAAACTGTTTCCCCTACAGCAAATTAAATATCTATCGCTGTCCATTCTGCCTGGTTTTGCAGGTCAGAATACCGGGAAGCCGGACAGAGGAAAGAGGTCAGCATTCCTCTCCTCTGCTATATGAACCTTGATGCTTTTTAGAACGAGTTCCATTGAGCGACCTTGCCACCCAACCCTTTTTATTTCCAGGTCCCTCAAAGGCACTGATCTCATGAAGGAAAAAATAAACTGCTTTTTTTGTAGCTATCTAGTTTTCTGTTCCAAGAACGCAAGCCTCTCTTTCATTGCCTTATCTCTCCTGGTACAAGAAACATTAGTAAATAAGCAAGACTTGTCCACCGGTGAAAGAGCTTGAACTTGTATGGATGACAGAGGAGAACCCCTTTTAAACAAACAAAAAGAAGTCAAAGGATTAAATGAGAAAAAATGTACCTTACCTCCAAATCTAGAGTAACTACGGGAGCACGTAAGAGACTTTGCGTGCACCCGTAGTTATCGCACCACCTAGTGAAAACCTATGGAAAATTCATATTGCAATCCAGAGTCAGTTGTTCTTACACCAGAGCAAGGATGCCCTGTAGTTACTCTGGTTTTTGCCCTTATAGTATCTTATCAGAAAGTAGTGCCAGATCTGACAAGTTCAAAAAGAAGAGATTCTGATTCGATATCAGAAAAAATATCCTAAGATGTATCCTGATCTTGAGAGTCAAAGGGCAAAATCCGTAGCAGTTACGGGTCCACACAGTTACATCACCCTCTAGTGTTATCTTATGGAAAGTCATCTTAACTGCCCTGGAGCAAGGTGCTTAATTTCACTTTAGGATCTAGGCCATAGCCTCTTACTGGTCTTTGTAGCATAGCAACTCACCACCCAGGCCAGTAGTAACTGATGGTATCAAGCACAATCCTAACCATATCTACTCAAAAGGAGGCCTCATTGTGTTCAATGGATATTACTCCAAGGAAAGTTGTCTTTAGGATTGCAGCCAGTTTCTCTTCTGGTGGTACTTTTGAATGGGTGGACCGTGTGAAGTGGTTTGGGAGAGGACAAACATTGCATTAGAACAGGGGACTTCAAATCTTTTGACCAAATGAGTGCATCAAATATCTGGCACAGTGTTGAGGGCCAGAAAAAAATTAAATATAAAATGTAAAGAAATACAATAGAGATGGAACTTAGGGTGAAATCCAGAGTATCTATGGAGAGTCCTTGCTCCAGAGTAAGAACAAGTTACTCTGGATTGCAATATGAATTTCCCATAGGTTTTCACTACGGTGAAACGACTGAAACTGAAAGGCAGTAACTACAGATGCATGTAATGTCTCTTACGTGCTCACATAGTTACTCTGGATTGTAGGCTATGATTAATTAATTAATGGACCCGAGATTCCAGAATTTCTGCAAACAGCAAAACACAGCACAGAAATAAACCACACACTTAAATGGACCCTCATTCTCCCATCCCATCATATCTCCATTAATGTTTAGTCAACTGGATCAGGGGACTAGAGACTGGCTGCAGGCTGGTTATAGGATCACCACGGGCCACATTTGGCTCCCAGACCAGGATTTAGAGACACCTACTTTAGAAGATCCCCCAGAAATATCTGATCTCATCGTTCTCAAGAGCCAGCAGGAAGTTTCTTAATAAATGCAAGTGAGAGCCTTTAAAATAAACTTATGGGGATGGGTAGACTGAGCCTTATGAAGGAGGGAAGGGATGCATGTTTATGTGGCGGTCAATAAGTAAAGAGTGTAATCTCCTTGTTGAACATGGAGTAGTAGAAGGGAAAAAAACAAGGTAAAAGCTAACATTTGCATATCTCAATCAATGCATGCTTCACTCAGGGTGTATTTTGTATCACACGGGTCAAAAGGGAAACCTCTTGAGGAACTGCTCCAAAGATAATTGAGATATTCACTGTAGTGCTAAATCCTGACTAGGGTTTTAATTCACCCCACGTATTTGCTTTCTAGATTTAGAAAGAAGAAAAAAAAAGCAGGATCACTTTGGATTAACAAGAAGGGGGGAAGTTTTATCAGTGAAATTGTACATTAGGCACACTTGTTTACTAATAAATCCTTAAGTTTATAATTAAAGTTTTATTTATTTTTAAAAAATTTTATTTACTTATTATTTTCTGCTGTGGAGTTATAATAGAAAGCATTCTAACTCCACAGCAGAAAATCATCATTAAATAAAATTAAAAAAATAAAAATTTAATTATAAAGTCAAGGATTTCTTACTACGGGCAGGGGGTTGGACTAGATGACCTGCTGGGTCCCTTCCAACTTTAGAATTCTATGATTCAAAGGGCGCAATCCAGAGTAACTGCGGGGAGTCCTTGCTCCGGTGTAAGAACAATTTACTCTGGATTGCAATATGAATTTCCCATAGGTTTTCACTATGTGGTGCAATAATTACGGGTGCACGTAATGTCTCTTATGTGCTCCCGTAGTTACTCTGGATTGTAGGGTAAATTTAAAAAATTTCCATATGGGGAGTTTACTGGCTATGAAAGGGTTAATTTGCAAAATGGGATACTTATGCAAAGCTCGGGGCTGTTATTTTAACAAGCAAAGCTGCACAATTAGTGTTTGAAGTTGTTATTGTGGATTTCTTGGCTTGTTAACCACAGTTCAAACACCAGTTTCCAGTTTTCTCCAAGATGTAGAGCTCTGGTTTGTTCAAAGACAGGATACTGATGTGACGGACCTGTGATCAAGGCAAGGAGAGGAGATCAGAAAAAGGGAACACCCAGACCCGGACCCTCCCGGGCTCATTTGGATATCAGAAAACCTGAGCATTATGTTGTCTGAACATATTAATGATGCCCCACCAATTATATAGATATTTCAACAGTATGTATCAAAAGAGACTGGATGGATTCCTCTCCCACCCTCTTCCATCGCAGAATAATTAGGAACTGTTTAGTTCTCCCCCAATAGATTTTTCTGCAAATGCCTGTGTGTTTTCTTTTGTACTCTCGTATATTAGGACACAAAACGCCGGGCACCGATAAAGTGTGGAAAATACCCACTCCAAGTGAGAATACCATAAAGAAACAAAAAGATATATAACAAGACTGTGCAACCAGCATTATTTCTGCCATGAAGGAGAAAATCTCAAAAAATCTGCTTTTTTTCATTAGGCACAGTGAAATTAGGTGGTAGATTTGCAAGGCCATTAATAAGCTTGACAGAACATTCAGAGGTTTCGGCTGGAAGTGCTTTGAAAAATGCGAAGTAGGTTCCGTGTTCAGCAGATTTCTCTACCTGAACTTTGCTACGCAGCCCGAGACATTTGGTTGATGAACTCGGCACTTTCTTTGAAACAGAGAGTTTGTTATATATATATATAAGTCACGTAACATATATAAATGTTAGCTTTTACCTTGTTTATATATATATATTTACCTTGTTTATATATACCTTGTTTCCCATAGGTAATACTGGAAACTCAGAGGATTGGTTCCACAACCCCAAAAATAATCATATAAAAATATTAGCTGGATGTAAAAATGATGACAGAACACTGGGATTGAATTCAAAACATGCATTCAATGTGCATGATCTTATGAAGTCACGTAACAAATGCCTCACGTAAAGTATGTTTCACGTAACAAACAAAAATTTCTCTAGGATTCTGCTTCACGTAACGAACTGTGCTTCACGTAAAGAACACATTCATTGGCAGTTGAGGCAGACGTGCTGGCCGGCAGCCTGTTTAAAAAGCGTCTGGGCTGCCTAGCGCGTCTGCCCATAGCGAAAGCAACACTTCTGTGCTGTTCCTCCTGTGGCCGGAGGGAGAGAAGAGCAGTGGAGAAGAGGGAAGCAGCTCAGGGCTGGCCAGAAGGGAGCAGGGCAGAGAGAGGCTCAGGATGGAGAGAAGGAGAAAGTGGGGAGACACTTTGAAGGTGTCTTGGAATGCAGCGTCCTAACCATGTCTACCCAGAAGTAAGCCCCATTGTGTTAAATGGGTCTTACTCCCAGGAAAGTGTCTTCAGGACTGCAGCCTAAGTAGACTTCATAGGATCGTGCACACTGAATGCATGTTTTGAATTCAATTCCAGTGTTTTGTCATCATTTTTACATCCAGTTAATATTTTTATATGAATATTTTGGGGTTTGTGGAACCAATCATCTGAGTTTCCATTATTTGGTATGGGAAAATCCACTTCATGTAAAGAACGTTTCATGTAACAAACATGCCTCCGGAACGAATTAAATTTGTTACGTGAGGCATCACTGTATATAATATATATACACACAGATATATATATACATATATATGTGTATATATATATACATATTATATATATACACACACACACACAGAGAGAGAGAGAGAGAGAGAGAGAGAGTTAATAAAATATAGATAAGTAGAAAATTAGGAAAGCTGGCAGTGAAAGTCAATGCTTATTAATATTCAGAGGCTCCAAGAATTATTATCCTATCCCTATATTATGAATACAACAAATGCTTTCATGGTTTGTTTTAAAAAGGGGAACATACGATGCAGTTTAAGGGTAAAGCAATTTCTGTTTCATTCAATTTGGCATGATGCTTTTGTTGAGGGTACCGCATCCCCCTCCCTAGGCTGCAATCCTAAAGATACGTTCCTGGGAGTAAGACCCATTGAACGCAATCGGGCTTACTTTTGTGTAGACATGTTTAGGATTGCGCTCTATGTTTTATAATGAAATTGCACAGCTCTGGCTTGGCTTTGTTTAAAATGTCACTAGAAACTACCTGGTTGAACTTGTAAGGAACCTCTACACCAGTGATTTTCAACCAGTGTGCCATAGCACAGTGGTGTGCCACGGACAGTCCTCAGGTGTGCCATGGGAATTTGGGGGCTGACGTTCGTTAATAGGAAAATTGGGGGAATTGAACAGTCTGGTGTGGCTTGTCAATTGATGGTGTGCCTTGACAATTTCAGTGCCTTGTTAAGTGTGCCGTGAGATGAAAAAGGTTGAAAACCACTGCTCTCGACCTTAAATCCTGTACTGTTACCAGCTCCTGTACCATTTATTTTTGTACTGCTCCCAGCTCATGAATAGAGGTAGTTATCAACCTTTCTGTTGCATTGCAGAACCTCCATAAATTGAATAGAACTGGTCCTGTAGATCATCAGCCCAGGTTATCTTGAAGAACCTATGGGGATGTGCTTACCCCATATTAGGATTAACTAGGATTCGTTTCTCAATCTGAGCAAAATCACATTCAGCTTTTCTTACTCTCTATTCAAGTCTGGCCTAAACAACAGTTTCTTCCATTGACCCCCTTCTGATCCAAGACTGTCTTGACCATGTTTGCAGCTTCTGACCCCATTGACCTTTCTCGGCAAATAGAAGCTCTAGACGCAGACTGGCTCAAAGCCAGGGCAAGGGTCGACAGTTCCTGGTTCAAGACGTATTAATTCACATCCTGGTTGGTAGGGAATGGTTACGATGGGCAATCCTGTTTCGATCATCGTGTTGAGGTATTGTTAGCATCCCAAGCCTGCTTCCAGTTCCTTATAAAATGCTTGCAGTTCTATAACATACAATACATATAAAGTAATATTCTCCAAAAGGGCAGCTGCTCCATCATGCCAGGCAAAGAACAGTCTGTGTCCAGGTTCTCCTTCCTTTTGAAGGAGAGATCATCATCTTCTTAGCATTTAACCATGGCAAGGTCCCCTTTTTGGAATATCTGCCTCCATCTGGATCTGGAGAGATGATGTGAGCAAATGACAGGCTTGGAGGCAAGGCCACCAAAAGTGGTCAGCAAAGCAAACATCAGCGTCAAAAAGCTGATGAATGTGGTTATGAAAATCACCCCATAATAGAACAGGATAAGAAGATGACAGAGAAAAGTGTTATTCAGGGTCGAGCACCCCCACCAACCTAAACCACTTAAAAAGATTGCCAAAAAATTATTTTTTTTGTTTTTATATTTTCATTTTTTTTTTGTTTTTTGGCCATAACTTTTGATAGGAAAGAGAAATCTCAAAACTGATTTATGCATTGGATTCTGCTCTTCAATATGAATCCAATGACATGTCACATGATGGGATACCTTGCACCATTAGGAAGTTAAAAAATGAAGCCAAAAATGTAGGACAATGAAGCCAAAATGTAGGACACCCGGACAGGAGGCAAAAAATCCGGACAAATCTGGGGTTTTCTGGTCAAATGGTCATGCTGGAAGGGGCCAATCCTGGAGCACCTTCTGCAGCTGTGCTCTGCCCCCCTGGCAAGGGCAAGCTGGGGAGGAGGGACAGAGGCTTCCCTACAGGTTCCTTCCTCAGAGAAATGAATGAAACCCAGAGGATCAAAAGGACTTGCAGAACATGGAGGCAGGCAGGCAAAAACAAGGGGGCACTGCTGGGAAGAGAGGAGGAAGATGGTGCCCAGTTGAGAGAGAGAGAGAGAGAGAGAGAGGTCCTTGCTGCTGCATGCCTGTGCATCCTTCCCGGGGTTGGAAGGAGGCTTGCTCCAGAGTAAACATGCACAGGACCTGGTTCCCTGGTGTTGCAATCCGAAGCAGTCTTCCCTGGGTTGGAGACTTGCTCCAAAGTAGACATGCACAGGACCTTGTATCTAGTGTTGCAATTATTTGCATTCCTGCTTGCCTGCCTCACTCTCCACTTACCTGACTCTCTCCCCACTTATCTGTCTGCCTGGATCCCCCACCCTCCAAAAGAAATACCCCCACCCTTCCCTATCTACCTAGATCCCCCCACCTTTCCCTACCTACCTGGATCCCCTACCCCCAAAAGAAACCCCCTCCCCCAAATATACCTGCCTTCCTAGGCCCTTTGCAATGAGATTTGTGCAAAAGTCACAAATCACTAACACTAAAGATGATGAGTTTTGGGGGTTTCCAGAAAATTAGAAGAGTGCTTGAACCTTAAAGGCTTTCCTCGTTTTTAATGACAGTGATGATGGTTCTTAATACCACTGTTGAAGTTACATGGTTGAAATATTATTCTGCTATATTTTATTAAATATATTAGTACACCATTTGGTTCAGAATATTTTTTTCTTGTTTTGCTCCTCTAAACTTTGGTGCATCTTATGGTCCGGTGTGTGTAATAAGCCGGGAAATACGGTACTTTCAGGTGATTAATTTAAACACTATATTATTACATTTAAAATAATATAGTGGACCCTACCACCAGAAGAAGAGGAAGAAGGTGATTAATTATTAAATTGCATGAAAGTTTTATACTGTTTATTCACAAGGAAAAGGAGGACAATGAAGATTTTTTTCCCAGGACACTAGACTAAAAAGTGGATGTTTCCTGAAATACAATCACCCCGAACATTCTGGACGTGGGTCCCCAGATTGATTTAAAGGAAAGGGTGCCAGACCAACTTTCTCTTGCCTTTCCTTAGTTTAGTTTCTGGTTTTATTCTTCAGAATTTTCCCATCTGAAAATATAATCTGCGTCTGGAATATCTGCCCACATTAGAAACTGACCTCCAACTTGGACCCCCTAATCTGCTTCTGTTCCTTCAAAACACCACCTGTCTGCCTACGATTTCCTATAACCGTTGCTTCCAAGTATCCTAGACCCAGACATGCTGGCACTCCTCATCTGCACCCCTTTCTCATCACAAGGATGCTAATCCCATAAATCCACATAGAGCTTAACACTTCTTAACAGGTACAATGTTTGTTTGCTATTGTTGTGTAAAGACTGTTGTGCATAATCAGTTCTGCCTGGTATTAGACTTTGGTTCAGTGCTATAAACTGAAGGTATGGCGGGTGATGCTTATAATACCTACCACTCATCCTGGAAATATTTTTTTGCCGTATATTTTTTTTCTGGAGATTTCTGTGCTGATCCCTGGCGTGTGCTATTAGGCGCACACAGCTGGAGGTGTGCAAAATGTTTCCTTCTATTTCTGCGACTCCTCCATTGGATTCGGGTGTCCGTGGAAATTCAGCAGCATGTTTTTGAATAGCCTTGCTTTTCTGAAATGGGAGTATAAATCTGTTGTGCATCCAAATGCAGATTGCTATCTGTGGAATGTCTAGAGGGTTACTGATGCTGTGGTTTCCTTCTAATGGGATGTGTTCCTTGATTTTTAACACCCTGGCCACTTTTTATGACAGTGTGTTCATCCAGAGACCAGTAACTTTAATCTTCTCCTCATAGTCTGACGGAATTAGACAAAAAAGAGATTTAAAAACTTTGGCCGTGCTAGTGAAACTATATTTAGTGGGTTCTTATAATGTCATTATCACGGCATTAATAATATTAATAAAATTAATAATGCAGTGATGAGTGGTTAAAGATGCTGTGTTTGTTGATCTGAAAGTCGGGATGTCAAAGGTTCGACACCCAAGTCTCTTGCCCACTCCTGCCAGGATGATCATAGAATCATAGAGTTGGAAGGAACCCAGTGGATCATCTAGTCTAACCCCTGCCTGTAGCAGGAAATCCTCGTCTTGTGGGCACCTGGGCCTGCTGGTTAACAGGCACAGTTATCTTTAGTAGGATACCTGTACATCTGAATGCTACACCTCTGACAGTTTGTACCACTCTTCCAACACCTTTTAATTATACCCAGAACTCATGCAAGTTCCACTCTTTCAACCTCGCTTTGCTGTATTTTAGCTCTTTATTTTCAGGTGCAGCTGATCTAGGTGTTATTCAACCCACCCAAAATTGGCTCATGACCCAACTAGCAGATCCCAATTCACAGTTCGAGTTATGCTGATCCAGAGAGAACAGTAGCAATCTTCATGTACCAAAGATCAAATATAATTTTATTTTCTGTTCCACACAAAGGGTGAAATCCAGAGTAACTATGGGGAGTCCTTGCTCTTGAGTAAGAACAAGTTACTCTGGATTGCAATATGAATTTCCCATAGGTTTTTCATTAGGTGGTGCAATAACTACAGGTGCATGTAATGTCCCTTACGTGCTCCCATAGTTACTCTGGATTGTGCCCAAAATCTTTTTTGCTGAACATGATAGGAAGCCGATAATTCTGTATCGGAGAAGAAAACCTATATACAAATGTGGTCAGATCTCAAAAAAAAATCTATGATGGAAATATTCACACTATATTTGAAGTCTAGAGAATTTTCTCACATTATTTTGATGTGTTCATTCTGTCTTAAATATCCTAAAATATCTCTAGAGGCAAAGATTTTCAGTCCGGTGTAGAAAAGAAGGGAGTGTGATCTTTAAAGGAATACTTGGTAAATTCTGGAGTCAATCACTTTAAGGTATGAAATGTGTCTAGAATGGCTCATTTGAGAGTAAACTGAGATTATCTCTGAGCTCAAAGAAAATAATAAAAAGAGGATAAAATTTGCTCTCGGCAACATAGTTTGAGGAATAAGGCCCAGAGAGGATCCACAAACGTTGCTATTTCAAGACAAGAGAGTGGGTAAATATGAGGGTGCATTTTATTGTTCCAGTAAACCAGGTAATCAAAGCTCAACCACAACAAAAAAAGAAATTTTTCAACACACAGGTGGCCAGAGACAATGTACTCTCCTGCTCCATTATACGGTACTAGAGAAATGCGTATCTGTGTTGCAGGAGTAAAATTCCCCCGTACGCCATCCCCCACTGCACATCAATCCCCCACGCATATCAACCCCCCATGCGCATCCCCCCATGTGCAACATCCCTCATGTTCATCCACCCCATGCGCATCATTCCCCCTATGCACATCAACCCCCATGCTCATCAACCCCCTATGCGCAAATCCTCCATGCATCACTTCCATGAGCAACATTCCCCATGTTCATTCCCCATAAACAACATCCCCCACGTGCATCAACCCCCATGCACATCAACCCCCCCATGCGCATCATTCCCCCCATGTGCAACATCCTCCCATGTGCATCAACCCCCCAGTTGTGCTTTTTAACAGCATGTATGTACATAGGTTTGCTTTCAAGGAAGCGCAAATAGAAGGGGGAAATTCATTTGTGTTTTCCCATGAATTTTTGTGTAAGCGCTACATGGTCTGTAGCCAAAATGTACATAAGGGTGCATCATGTTCTAAGAAACCAGGTAAATGTGGCCAATGCCAGTGGTAGCATCCAAATCCTTTTGTGCTATTTTAAGAGTCTTTCCAAGTGGGATAACTTATCTGGACATTAGAGTTTCAGGTTGAACCTCCCCGTTCATACATTTGGTTCCAAGAACTTGCATGATTAACTATTTTCAGCTATACCAAGGCAATTGGCTACCATGGAAAGTAGGCACACAATGAATCAAGGTGAATCAAGTTCCTTTTCAAGTGGCTGCTAATTGCCCTGGAGGGGTCTGAGCTCCTGCAATTTGCAAGCAGTTTCAGCTCTGAGCAATTCACAAGTGATTATGACTTGGGGAAAGGAAGAACACACAAGAAACAAAATTAAACTTTAAGACAAACTTAGGGTACAATCCAGAGTAACTACGGGGAGTCCTTGCTCCAACGTAAGAACAATTTACTCTGGACTGCAATTTGAATTTCCCATAGGTTTTCACTAGGTGGTGCTGTGACTACATCGACGTAAATGTCTCTTACATGCTCCCGTAGTTACTCTGGATTGTAGGGCAAATTTCCTTTCCACGTTGCCTTGGAAAGCAGGCTAGTCAAGGGAAGCTTATCTTTCAATTTGAAGAGCCAACTTCAGTTGCTTTAAGACCGAATTGTATATCAATAAATCACATATAATTAGGCTATACCTGTACTTAGTTTATCACAAAATACTCTGCTACAATTTTAGAAACTATGTTTCCATAAGCAGAAGAGAGTTTTAGATCAGAGAAGCCTCTCTCTTTAACTGTTCCCAACTATTAGGCTGCAATCCTAACCACACTTTTGTATTTTTTTAAAAAAATATTCCATTTATTTGTTTTCTTGACACTTTAACTCAGAAATAATTGTCCAAGAGGCTCCCTATGAGCACAATCCTAACCAGGTCTACTCAAAAGTAAGCCCTATTGTGTTCAGTGGTTCTTACTCCCAGGGAAGTGTCTTAAGGATTGCAGCCAAAAGAACAGGTAAGCTGAAAGTGTTAGCATATATATTTTAATGCCTTGCATTCTTGAGGTTCTGCTACTCCTGAGGTTGGAATTGTAGGTCATTCAAAAGTAATAGATTAACCCCCAAATCCAGAGTAGCTACGCGTGCACGTAAGAGACTTTATGTGCATCCATAGTTACTGCACCACCTAGTGAACACCTATGAGAAATTCAAATTGCAATCCAGAGTAACTTGTTCTTACTCTGGAGCCAGGACTCCCTGTAGTTACTCTGGATTTCGCCCTATGCCTCCTCCGATTCTCACTTCCACATTTTGGTCCTGCCTTTGAAGTTTTCAAAGATTTCCTTCCTGGCCTTTTTTGAAAAAAGCCTGACAGCTATTGTTGTATTTATGTATTTATTTTTCTTTAAAAATACTTAATTACCTCTTTTCCACCTGGGCATTGCTTGCCTACTGTGACCGGTCTTCAGAAATACACTGAAATGTTTCTAAGAAAACGTCCACTTCTATATGCATATCAACAGGCTTTCCTATTCATTATATCGAAATGGACAGACAGGTTTTCTTATGCAGTCAGCCATACCCATAAACATTTCAGCGCTGCAATTCCGTGGGATGCTTATTTCTCCATAGGTGGAAATCCTGGATGCATTGCATGGCTCCCTCATTAGAACTTGTCAGTCATTTATTCAAGTGGCAGATTCTGAGCGGCCAGAATTTTGTTGCCGTCCTGGTGGATTTGCGATCAGGGACTACATGGAGTCAGGTGGTTTATTAAAATTCTCCAAGGGCAAAATCCAGAGTAACTATGGGGAGTCCTTGCTCTGGTGTAAGAACAATTTGCTCTGGATACTACTCTGAATTTTCCATAGGTTTTCACTGGGTGGTGCAGTAACTACTTGGTGCATGTAATGTCTCTTAGGTGCTCCCGTAGTTACTCTGGATTTGGGGGCAAGTTCCGTTAGTATCTTTGGAGCAACAACAGATTGCAGGTTGGTGTGGATGAATATTATGTAGCAGTCTATACATGTGAAAAACACTTTCTTTAGGGAAGGGGACTTTCCTATGGACATTTAAACATTAAATGGTAAACAGGTAATGGAAAGGCCATATCAACCGTTGCGTACTTTGCATGCAAAAAGTTACCTGTATGAAATCCTGATGGTGAGGGCGGTGCAGTGGAACAGATTGCCGAGGGAGGTGGACTCTCCTTCAGGGGGGATCTCCAACCAGAGGCTTGATGAGCACATGTTGGAGATGCTCTAGGATTTCCTGCTACAGGCAGGGGTTGGACTATATGACCTACTGGGTCCCTTCCAACTCTAGGATTCTATGATTCTAAAACCTGGGCATCCTGTATAAAATCCTTGGCATTCTCCCTTTCCAAAAATCCTACTATTCTAGTCTGCTTAGAGAATATTAGCCATACCCTACAATCCAGAGTAATTACGGGAGTACGTTAAGAGACATTTATGTTGTGTGAAACGAATTTAACTGATTTAAATGATTTAACTGTAGTTTTGAAATAGGGTGCAATCCAGAGTAACTACGGGGAGTCCTTGCTCCAACCTAAGAACGATTTACTCTGGATTGCAATATGAATTTCCCATAGGTTTTCACTAGGTGGTGCTGATGTAAGTTACGTTGATGTAAATGTCTCTTATGTGCTCCCATATTTACACTGGATTGTAGGGTTAGTAGGTGTCATCGTCTGTTTTTCAGAAGCATCCGTAGCTCAGAGGAAGAGCACAAGCATCACATGCACAACTTAGGTTCTGAAAACGATTTCCAGGAAGAACCAAGAAGACCTCTGATGCTCTGGATAGCTGCTTTGAACATCTGGAGACAATAACTGAACTAGACAGACCAATGGTCTGACATGGGTCTGACGACAGAGGTTCTTTAGATATAATGGTAAGTGATGGTCCTTGTGAGCAAGACAGTATAGGAGGAAAGTGCAAGGAAAGAAGGGCAGGAAAGGAATGCATATGGGCAAAATCCATAGCAGTTAGGGGTCCACGCAGTTACGTCACCCTCTAGTGTTATCTTATGGAAAGTCATTTTAACTGCTCCGGAGCAAGGGGCTTAATTTCACTTTAGGATCTAGGCCATTGTCTTGGCACAAATTATAACTACATTATGATTTGACTCTTACATCTGAGAACTAGTGCATGATGTGCTTTCTAATTCCAGCTAATAACTGCCTGGATCCTTCACGCTCGTGACGCCATCAGGCACTTCTTTCCCCCTTGGTGGGATGACACATTCATTAGCTCTTGCCTTGCTAAACATGTGCATTACCTTACCTGAGAACATGAGAAAAGACAGTTCAGCAATTTGGGTCCTCGATCAGGTACTGATTATCCGTAATTGAGTATTCCTTCTACCCTATAAAACTCCTTCCAGTAATTTGGATTGCTGTTGACCTATTGCAAATGACTTTGTTAGCAGCTTACAGTTCTCATTACCTCTGATCAATAGCCATACTAAAAATGATTTGAAGCTCTTTGACCTGTTTGGACTTTGACCAGCAATGCTTTGATAGTTCCCTCTAATAGGGGAAGAAAGAGGTCGGAAAGATTTTCATCTCCGTTCCTCCTGGTGTCATTAACCAATCCCATTCATTTCAACTTTAAATTATGTATGCAAAAAATTTATCTCCCTACCTGGAAGACCTTGTGAATAAAGTCTGCATAACAGTGCATTTCCTGGACACCCAAAACTGAAGAATATCTTCAAAAGTAAGCTTCTATGGGCAAAATCCAGAGTAACTACGGTTGTCCTTGCTCCGGTGTAAGAACAACTTACTCTGGATTCCAGTATGAATTTCCCATAGGTTTACACTAGGTGGTGCAGTAACTACGGGTGCATGTAATGTCTCTTACGTGCACCCGTAGTTACTCTGGATTGTAGGGTAAGAGGCACTAAGGGCGCAATCCTGAGTAACTACGGGGAGTCCTTGCTCTGGTGTAAGAACAATTTGCTCTGGATAGCAATATGAATTTCCCATAGGTTTTCACTAGCTGGTGCAGTAACTACGGGTGCACGTAAAGTCTCTTACGTGCTCCCGTAGTTACTCTGGATTGTAGGGTAAGAGGCCTCCTGATTTATCCTCTCAATAACCCTGCGAGGTAGGCTAGATTCAGAGTGGCCAAAGATCCTGCAGGGAATTATCACAGCTGATAGTTGCATCTTAAAAACAAACCAGTTTGTATCAGCAGAATACAATTTGGGGGATTTGGGGGTAAATGTACCTAATATTTTGGGTTAAAGGTTATTTGGAAATGGTTCACATATTCAAATTTATTTGGTGTCTAAGTACACCAGATAACATGTTGGGATAACTGGGATCCACTTTTTAAATGACAAATTTTATTTTAAAATTGTTTTTAGTATGGCCATTGATCAGAGGTAATGAGAACTGTAAGCTGCCAACAAAGTCATTTGCAATAGGTCAACATTTTAAATTTTATTTTATAAATTTTAAAATAAATTTATTTTAATTTTATTTGTCATTTTAGTGGGATCCACGTTTATCATCACCCACCTAACTTTACTAGATAAAAAAGACAAATCTAGAAATTATTATTATTAATTATTAATTATTATCAGAATCCTGTGCACCCAAGATTGCTAGAAACTTTACATACATTATATTATGTGTGTGTAGACATTTGGCTGGACTCTCCCTAGAAATGGAAATACTCAAGGACTATTTCCCCACACAGGGAACCAAAAAGCTGAACTGGAGATTATGGCAAAATCCAGAATAACTACGGGGAGTCCTTGCTCCGGTGTAAGAACAACTTACTCTGGATTCCAGTATGAATTTCCCATAGGTTTTCACTAAGGGATGCAGCAACTATGTGTGCACGTAAAGTCTCTTACGTAAGTCTCATACGTAAAGTAAGATTTGGGGGGTATGAATGCAATCCTAACCACACTTTCTTGGATGTAAGTACTATTGAACACAGTGGGACTAACTTCAAGGTATACATGCTTAGGGTTGCACTGTATGATGTGCAGTTAGGGATATCCATTCCAAACAAAAGGCCAAAACAAGCCAATTACTCAAGAAAAGTCCAATTTTGTTTGAATATTGTCCACTATTTTTCTTATTTTCAATATGATGTTTTGATATGGACTGTATGAAGACAACCTCATAGGATAAATTAATATTCCAGCCACAAGAATGGACTCTCCAATCTGATTGCGCCCTTCTGCATTTTTGGGCCCACAGTTTGGGAAACTCTGTAAGAAAAGTTGGTTAAATTTTAAAGACATAGGGTGCAATCCAGAGTAACTACAGGGCGTCCTTGCTCCGGAGGAACAAGTTACTCTGGATTCCAAAATGAATTTCCCATAGGTTTTCACTATGTGGTGCAGTAACTACAGGTGCACATAATGCTCCCGTAGTTACTCTGGATTGTAGCAATGTTCACATTTTTTTTTTTCATCAAGCAGGTATTCCGCCCCCACTCTTTTTGGGGGAAACCTGCTTGGTTCGTACTTATAGCACATTGTGGAGTGCAGAAAACAAAAAAGTTTGGAAACACAATGCAGAGTTAGCAATGCCAAGGTGTCCTGGGGAAGTTACTATTTAAACTTTTCATTTGGAAAACCTTAGCTCAGCAGAATAAATCCAAAAGGACAAATACCACAGATCTGTAGAAGATAATGAACTTCAAGGAACAGGAAAGTAGATCACGATTAAGCAAAACGTCCTTCCTTACAAAAAAGTAACTTTCCAGTACAAATGTATAACTTAACAGGAAGAAAGGAAGAAAGGAAGGAAGAAAGAAAGAAAGAAAGATAGATAGATAGATAGATAGATAGATAGATAGATAGATAGATAGATAGATAGATAGATAGATAGATAGATAGGCTCACTGCTCTGTTTTTGACCAGTTAACCTGCTGAGTAAACAGAGCTTTAGTAAAAGGAATTTGATGGTCCTTTATAGGATTCTAGAACCTTTATAGGGTTATAGGATTCTTCCTAGGATTCTAGGACCTTTATAGGATTAAGGAGCATTGCAGTCATTGAACTGTGATAGATGTGTTTGAAAATTGTGTTCATTTCCCTACTAGGCTGTTATCCTATCTCAGTATCTCTTATCCTACCAGTATCAAATAAATCTACCCATTCAGTGTTTTTATTTTTTATTCTGGGAGAAGGGGTGACTTGGAAACATTTAGTTTGTTTTAGTTAGTTTTGGTTAGTTAGTTTAGTTTAGTTAGTTTAGTTAGTTAGTTAGTTAGTTGGTTTAGTTTAGTTAGGTAGTTTACCCCTACAATCCAGAGTAACTACGGGAGCATGTAAGAGACATTATGTGCACCCTTAGTTATTGCAGCACCTAGTGAAAACCTATGGGAAATTCATATTGCAATCCAGAGTAAATTGTTCTTACACCGAAGCAAGGACTCCCCGTAGTTACTCTGGATTGCACCCTTAGTTAGTTTTAGTTAGTTGTTTTACCCTACAATCCAGAGTAACTACGGGAGCATGTAAGAGACTTTACGTGCACCCGTAGTTACTGCACCACCCTGTGAAAACCTATGGGAAATTCATATTGCAATCCAGAGCAAATTGTTCTTACACCGGAGCAAGGACTCCCCGTAGTTACTCAGGATTGCGCCTTTAGTTAGTAGTAAATTTGTTGATAGATTTGTGAGTTTAGCTGGACTATCTTCTTGTATAATTGTCAATATGTAGAGATTTCAAAGTCACAGTGAGCCTTGAGATTAAAGGATACAATCCTATCCACATTTTCTTGGGAGGAAGCCTTACTGATGATAATGGGGCTTACTTGTGAGTAAGACTTTCATCTTATTCATCTTATTTATCTTTCATTTTACACATCTTTCATCTTACTTAGGAATAAGCACAATCCTAATGATGTCTACTCAAAAGTAATCCCCACTGTATTCAGTGGGTCTTGCTCCCAGGAAAGTGTCTTTAGGATTGTAGCCAGAGGCTCTCAATGCAATCCTAACCCCTGGTTAGGTAGGCACAAGTCTGGTGCTGGTATAGGGGCTTCCATAAGACAATTCTCAAAGAGGGTTCGGCCAATACACATGCAGTGGCCTCTACACACCACCATGGGAATGGTGTGATAGGTGGGTTGTGGTGTCCTAAATAGGTTGTGTCCTCAGTGTCCTCCATCCTCTAAAGGAAGTGTAACACTGTAGTAATAAGCTTGCAATACTTACCTTCCTTGATCAGAGGAGCACATATTATTGTAAGTAGAAAATTAATTTTGTTTAGGGGGGAATAGATACAAGATCATTTTATGAAAAGAAAGGCAGATTTAATGCTGAATTGTATATACATTGACCTACATTGCACAACTTTGTGAGTACAAGAGTAAGACTTAAAAATATCACAGAGGTGCTGAAACTATGGTTGGTTGCTGAAGTTACCTGGAGGCGATAGTGAAACTAATTCCAATTAATATGAACAGCTTCTCAGTTTGCTGCAGATGTATTCTTTGACCAATTTATTTAACGATCCAGCACAGGATTAACCTACAGAACCAAAAGTAATAAATGTACAATGCATGGGGGGATCCTATAAAATACTGCTAAAACAATAGCAAAATGGGAATTGCAAATTTGCAAGAGTTTGCATTACATTTTTTTTAAAAAATCTTCATATTCTGCTTATTTAATGCTGATGTGGTGGGTAGATGTGAAAATGACGCAGGCACTGAGTGACCCTCACCCAGCCTCTCACTCTTAGGGCACAATCCAGAGTAACTACGGGGAGTCCTTGCTCCGGTGTAAGAACAATTTACTCTGGATTGCAATATGAATTTCCCATAGGTTTTCACTAGGTGGTGCCATAACTGTGGCTGCACGTAATGTCTTTTACATGCTCCCATAGTTACTCTGGATTGTAGGGTTAGTTTAACCTACTTCATATTGTTTCTGAAGGAAAAGATAGGAATATAAATGCAGATCTCAAATGCTTGATGGATGCAGTCTTAACCTAGCATGCAATCCTAACCTAGGTTGGCACAATTCATTCCTGTGGTTACATAGCGAGGCAAGCACATGTCTGTGTATTGGCGTAACCCTTCCCCAGGAGTGGCGCAGATGTGTCTTATGGCATTTTTGTGACACCCCCAGGTCAGCACAGGACTTAGGCTGGGCCTAAATGGAGATTAGGACTGCAGCCATATATGTTATTTCCTAGATGCTGTATTGATGAAAATATATTCCTATAATGATGATTCAATTCTTATTCTGATGCATAATGAAAAATATAACTATATAAATATATATTCCTATAATGATTCAATTCTTACCAATTCTAGGATGGTACCCTAAGTTAAATTTCAGTTAGGAGAAGGACAGCACTCCTGAGACTGTCTACTGCTTTGCTCTTACTACAACTCCAACAGACCAATGTTATGCTTGTCTCAAAGTGTGTGGGCTGTAGGTGGCACAAGTGGTTAATACACTGTGCCTGTAAAACAGCAGGCCAGGGTTCAAGACACAAGACAGGGTGAGCTCCTGTCCTTAGCCCAGCTCAGCGATGCAGCTGGACCCAATCGTATTGGCTTTGATGTTCCAAAGGACTATTTCAATGGCGTGGAGAGGGGGGATTTGCTGCTTGCGTAACAGCCTGTCCTCCATATTAATCTACCCAGGCCTTCGTGCTTCGCATACAGCATCCAGCACAATACCATAGTCTTTCAAGACTGATGGATGTCATGTAATAATGATGACAAAACACTGTGATCTAATTCAAAACACTGTGATATAATACAGAACACAATTACTGTAATATTAATAAAAATATTATTATGCATGCATGCAGCTATATGCATGCATATTATTATGCTTCACACGAAATGTCAAGCATGATACCATAGTCTTTCAAGACTGATCCACTTAAAGCAAAGATGCCCTCCACCTGCTAATTATGAGGTGGTGCTGATGCCCATTAGCATTGTTGAGCCAGTGTTATCCCAAGACAACACGCTGGCAGGGTGACCATATGACCGGAAAAACCTGGATTTGTCCAGATTTTTAGCTTCCTATCTGGGTGTCCTACATTTTGGCTTCATTTTTTAACTTTGCAATGGTGCACAGTACCCCATCATGTCATAAGTCGTTGGATTTGTATTGAAGAGCAGAATCCAATGCAAAAATCAGTTTTGAGATACCTCCTTCCTATCAAACGTTATGGCCAAAAAACTAAAATCAAAAATATGAATTGAGTGCTGTGGAAAAGTGAAAGTGCCCAATATTGTGGCTTTACTCCTGAGTAGGGAAATGTACCATTTTCTGCTGGAAAGGCCAGGCTAAGAGAAATCCAAGACCTTGTCCTCCTTTTTAGGTTCAGGCATCTGGTCACCCAGCCCAAGTGGTACCTATCTATCTACTTACATTTATATGCGTTCATAGTTCTAGATTGGCAGGAACTGGGCAAGAAAGGAGCACACTCCATCCTGTAGTATTTGGATCTCAAGCCACCAATCTGCTGACCTTCAGGTTGACTAGCGCAGTGTCTTTAACCACTGAACCGCTCTGCCCTATGCATCTCTACCTAAATCCTTCTGAGTTTGATGGGGCTAATCTCATATAAGCTTATATAGGACTTCAGCTTCAGTTTCTCTTTCCTGTGATACCTTCTAATCCAGTGATAGGTGGTAGAGCTTCTCAAACTGATACTATATCTTTCTTCTTTATCAGTGTATTTTTTTCCCCGGTCGGACTTTGTTGCGGCTACGAAAGGAAAAAGAATCAGGTTATGACACAGAGGCTGCCAAAGGAGTGCAAAATGGAGAGAGAAAAAGAAAGTAGAATAAAGTGTTGGAAGAATGGCTTCTGACCAGATGTATAGAAGAAAATCAATTTTGTGTTGTAACTTCTGCAAAATCGGATGCACTTAATGTCATCTTTTGGGTGACAGCTTCTTTTTCTCCCTCCACACCGCTTCGAGGTGTCACGGAACAAAGTTGTGCTCATTTAGCACCCGATCTGGCGGCCGGAGAAAGTTGCGGATCGATTCCAAAGCGTTTCCACTTCCTGTTTCGTATCCTGCGGATCTCGGAATCCTTTCAAGTCACATCAATCCTTTACCTCCCGCTGAGCAAATCCATGTTCGAGGAGGAAAAATCATTTGTCCCAGACTGTCAATTGTATCCCCCGGTGCAGAGACATTCCTGGGGTCAAGGTGAACCTGTACCTGAATGCAGAACTCGCCAAAGAAAATTGGGAAAGCCATGACACTTATAAATTAAATTAAATTAAAGCAAGACCAAAAACAAGATTTAAAACAAGACTTAGTAATTTCCTCTTGGGGGAGAAAAAGCAGGATACAAATCAATAAATAAAATAAAACAAGATTATCTAATAATACCATCCACCCTAGTCCGGTGGTGTCCAAACTTTCAACTTTAGTGCTCCTGGACCTTTAGCAATTGTGTAAAGGAGGGAATTTTCGCAGGTGCAGCTTCTCATCTCTTACCCCCAAATCCAGAGTAACTGCAGGAGCACGTATGAGACTTTACGTGTACCTGTAGTTACTGCACCACCTAGTAAAAACCTATGCGAAATTCATATTGGAATCCAAAGTTGTTTTTACACCAGAGCAAGGACTCCCCGTAGTTACTCTGGATTTTGCCCATAGATCGCAAAGCTACACATGCTAAAGCTCCCTTTTCTACATAATAGTTAAAGGTCCGGGACCAAACCCTGACGTTGAAAGTTCAGGCACCCTTGTAAGTCTGACCTGTTAAGAGTAGACTGGGTGACCAATATAGAATGGACCATATGCTACCTTTTAAGCAGAGTAGAGAAGTGGAAATTTTGGCAGTTTCTGCTTTTTAAACCCTTCCATGTTGAGCTGAACTTTCCTACATTTCATCTTCTATTCAATGGTTAAAAGGACAGGCATTCTGTCCTCCATTGCACTGGTACTTGGCCATTTCAGCCCGGGACCCCCATTCAATCTTTGGAATCTGCCCAGGTCCCCCTTGTCAAACTTGCTACCCCCAATCCGGGACACAAGGCTGAAAAAGGGACATATGGTCACTTTGCCCCCAAGTCCCCATGCTCTCTCCCACCCCACTGTCTCCAACCCCACAGGTCCTCTCTTACCCTGAACTTCCCCCAAGCCCCCAGACTCTCTCCCACCCCACTGCCCCCAACCTCCACATGCACTCTCAAACACACACACATGAACACACCTTTCATCCCATGCACTAAATCACACACCCATACCACACATACCCCCAATGTGCGCGCACGCACACACACACGAATACACTCACAACCCATACACTCACACACCCATGCACTCACATACACATACACCCCATGCTCCTAGGAGAAGGCGGACTTAGAAGGCACTTGTCAAGGCTCAGGCAGTGCCTGCAGCCAGAGGCCCTTGTGGAGCGACGGGGACATTGATGCCCTCCCTCCCCTTCCCAAGCCTGGCTGCCCCCTTCTTTCTGAGAGCAGCCCCCCCCCCCAAAAAAAATGTAGGCCATCCTAGAAAAGTGTAGAACATAAAATAAAAGCTCAAAACTCTTGTGTATATTGCTTTCATGTGCTTAATTTAAACCCTGAGTTTGACATTTAAAATTATTACATATAGAATTTATTACATATAATTTATTAATTCCAAGCAGGCTATAGGGTGCCTGCTCATAAGGAAAAGGAGGACAGTGAAGATTTTTTCCCCAGGATACATGGAAAAAAGAGGACGTGTCCTGGAGTAAAAGGACATCTGATTAGATAGATAAGGAAGGGCACAAGTGCACTTCTGGATTGCAGCCTTATTGTCAGGAAAGTGCTTATAAGAGATTTAGGACTCAATCCTATTCAACTTTCCACTACTAGTGCAGCCATACAACTGCTCCAAAGTAAGGGAACATCCTTGACTAGGCCGCTGTGACCTTCTCCCATCCCTCCCGAGGATACAGTGCACATGGCTGCATCAGTGCTGGAATGTTGGATTTGTTTTGTATGTGTGTGTTTTACACAGCCCTGACACACAACTTTGATGAATGAAGATGTTCCGAGGATCCATCCATGGAGACGTGAGCAGTTTGGCTACCCAGCAATAGTGCTGATACTAAAATAATTTTTCCCCCCTAAATATAGAACGTATAAAGTAGATCAGGTAAGTATGTCATTGTGAAGGATGAGAAGAGGGTAGTTTTAAAAGAGGAGGAGAAATAGAGGATGCATTTTTCTTTGCATCGCCAGCTCTGTGCAATCCGAACTCCTCGCAAGCTTTTCCCTCCACAAAAATAAATGGAGGAATGGGTAGAAGCTGCCAGGTCTATCGACAAGCCCCTCAATGCGATTAAATATCAAGAGGCAGCAAGCAAGCGTTGGAAAACAAGTATTGATGCTCAAGAGTTATTGCAAGCAATTAAGATGGGAGGGATGGAGACAGCAAAGGGATCACAATTAGCACAAGCAAGACCAGGGAGTTCTGGCCAGTCATAACCAGTTAGGCACTATCAAGCCTGATCACATTTTATTTACATTTTCCTTCCTTTCTTGTGTGGTCTACTTATGTGCTTCTCAACATTTCTCCCCAATGAACCACTGCATGGTCCAGTTATTGAAAGTACCACGAGAGTAACTGGCAATGATGTCTTTACGTCTGGATTAGGAGGTTAGACATGGTTAGGTTGACCATATAAATTGGAGGACAGAGTGCCTGTATCTTTAACCATTGAGAAGGAATTGAGGTAGGTGCTGCTTTTTTAAACCCTTCTGTATTGAGTTAAACCTGACTAAATTCCCTCTTCTATATGATGGTTAAAGTTACAGGCACTCCGTCCTCCCACCTATATAGTCACCCTGGACATGGTCCAACAGTAAGATGCTCAGAGCAGGGTGCAGGCCTCCGTCAGTCTTGAAAGACTATGGTATCGTGCTCGGCGCTGCATACGCTGCATGCGAAGTATGAAAACCTAGGTTGGATTGTTATGGAGGAGAGGCTGTTACCCAAGCAGCAAATCCCCCCCTCTCCACGCCACTGAATTAGTCCAGTGGAAAGGCAGAGCCAATACAATGGATCCTGCTGGTGTTGCAGAGCTGGGCTAAGGACAGGAGCTCACCCTGTCTTGTGGGGCTAACCAAGGTTTCGAACCCTGGCCTGCTGGTTAACAGGCACAGTGTCTTAACCACTTGCATCACCCACAGCCTCTCAAGACTGACGGATGCCTGGAGGGGAGTTCAGAGCAGGGTGACCAGATGCCCAAACCTCAAAAGGAGGACAAGGTCTTGGATTCCTCTCAGCCTGGCCTTTGCGGCAGAAAATGGCACATTTGCCTACTCAGGAGCATGACTGTTGGGCACTTTCACTTTCCCATAGAGCTCAATGCATATTTTTAGCTTTTGGCCTTAAACTTTGATAGGAAGGAGATATTTCAAAACTTATTTTTGTATTTGATTCTGCTCTTCAATACAAATCCAATGACATAGGACACGATGGGGTACTGTACACCATTGCAAAGTTCCAAAATGAAGCAAAAATGGAGGACAATGAAGCCCTTTTGGAGGACACCCGGACAGGAGGCTGAAAAAGAGGACAAATCCGGAAATTTCTAGTCATATGTCACCCTAGCTCAGAGTGAACGGCATGGCTTTTTTTGCTTGTGAAAAACATGCACACTGAAAATCTGCCAACCAAGCCTCCTACTGATGCTTTTCATGTTGCACTATTTGTCTTGCTGCAAGGTTGTAGGAATGTACTCCTCAAGTATTATTACCATTGGTATGAGTACCATTGGGTAAGAAACACTGGCCTACTTGATTTACCCTACAATCCAGAGTAACTACAGGAGCAGTAAGAGACATTACATGCACCTGTCGTTACTGCACCACCTAGTGAAAACCTATGGGAAATTCATATTGCAATCCAGAGTAAATTGTTCTTACACCGGAGCAAGGACTCCCTGTAGTTACTCTGGATTGCACCCTTAGAATCATGGAATCACAGAGTTGGAAAGGACCTAATAGGGCATCTTTTCCAACCCTCTGCCACTAGCAGAAAATCCTCCTAGAGCATGTATCTCACCCATATTTGCACCATCTGTCAGGACCCACTAGAAGTGATGTTATTAACCCAGAATTGAAGTCATGGGCAGAAGGACCATCATGAAGCAGGAGAATTTTTAATAAACATTAAAATGACAGTTAATGACAAAGTTAATGAAAAGTTCATAATAAGTAAAAATAAAAAAATAAAAATAAAGAATTAAGTCAACTTATGGCAGCCTAGTGGTAGATAGGCTGGCGCAAGTGCTCTTCAGGACTGCTTTCTTTAGTACTCCTCTCCAGCAATTTAGGCTTGCCTATTTTCCATTCTGACTTTGTAGTGGGGCATTATAGAGATATTAAATTATATGACATTGCTTTGATGATGTGCCCAGCAGTGTTCCATAGGCAATGAGATGTGGCCAGTTCTCGCTATGCGAGAATACAGTAGAAAACTTCATGTTCTTTTTTTATCTCATTCCTCACACTTGAATACTTTTAGTCGAAAAGGTATATTCTATTTTTATGAAGTGTTGAATCTCCCGGTGCTGCCCTCCCTGTCTGGTCAAAGGCTGATAGTTCCTGAGTGAAAGAAGAAAAAGAAGAAGAAAAGCCGTTTACTTTAAAGTTTTTTTAAAAAAAAACCCCAAAAACCCAAATTGCATTGCCAAAAGTTGGTTTCAGGCTGCAATTAAACATTTATAAAATCAAAGCTGCAAAGTTTAATGGGTATAAATTTAAAGGGCCTATTAAACTTCATGTATCAAAAATCTTTTTTTATAAAAAAGGTAAATTGTGTGCAGCACTGCAAAAAATACTTTTAGAAACAGAGGGGCAAGTGACTGCTATTTTTTAAGAGAACGTGGTAAAGCTATGCACAGCACCTGTGATAATATGGCTGCAATCCTAACATAATTTCCTGAGAGTAGGCCCTATTGGATGCAATATGACATTTCTGAGTAGACAGGCGTACCCCCGAATCCAAATTAACAACGGAAGCCCATAAGAGACTTTATGTGCACCTGTAGTTACTGCACTACCTAATGAAAACCTATGGGAAATTCATATTGGAATCCAGAGTAAGTTGTTCTAACACCAGAGCAAGGACTCACCGTAGTTACTCTGGATTTTGCCCTTAGGATTGCACCCTATGTCCTAAATTCATTGCCTTTACAAGCGTATATGTAACCCAGTATTTTAACACATGCTCTATCTCATTCTGGATGCAGTCCTGAAATGCACCTATCTACCACTAGGTTGGCCTAATTCCAAGATAAGACTAGACTAGCTACACTGGAAAAGGCTTAGGCCGGCTTAGGCTGGCCCAAGACAGACAGACCTGGGCTGACCGAGCTGTGCCAGCCTAGGCAGTTTAGGAGAGGCATGTTGAGGGTATGTTCAGCATTGCCTAGAACAGTGCAGTTAGGCTGTATCCAGAGCTTGTTTCTAGGACCGACATGCCCCTTCATAGCTCCTCAGAGTTAGTCCACCTCAGGAGCAGGAATAAATCTGAGTAGACCCATAGGGGCCCATGATAAGCCAGAGTAAAAATGGAAGCAAAAGACAAAGTTCTAAGTTTTAGGCTAGCCTAATTACTACTCCTGCCTCTCAACCTCAGGATAGGGCACAACTACACCAGCCCAGTGAGCATGCTGCCCTTGTGCTGCTGCCTCTTTAGCAGCGGTTAGGCCAGCCAGAGGCGGTCTAGTCTTATGGATTTGGCCTAAGTGTGTCAGCTCAGGATATGGCCTACTTAAGCCAGTTTAGCTAGGCCAGTCTCTGCGGCCTGAAGTCAAGATTGCACTTTTAAGGGTGCAATCCAGAGTAAGTACAGGGAGTCCTTGCTCCAGTGTAAGAACAATGTACTCTGGATTGCAATATGAATTTCCCATATTTTTTTCATTAGGTGATGCAGTAACTACAGATGCACGTAATGTCTCTTTGTTACTCTGTATTGTAGTTACTCTGTTTTGTAGTTACTCTGGATTGTAGGGTAAGTCTCCAAGAATTTTCTGTTTCCATCCTAAGAAAATGTACATTGTAGAACCATATGGATAGAAGGGGTAACAGGACTTGCAATACCCTTTTCTTGTAGCGATGATCAAGCCTCCCAGTATGGACATTTCTATATTGTTGAAGGATGTACATGATTGTCCTCTGCAGTTCATTTTCTCTATAATAACCCTCCCCTTGACGGTTTATATGACCAAATGGTTCCTTTAATTGGTTAAAGGTATTTTAGAAAATACTGTACAACGAACATATCACGACCCAAATTATTTCTATTGGGCAAAATTGTTAATACTCCCATTTGATCAAATTCATTAATTAAATTAAAATTGGCAATGTATTAAGATTAAAAGAAGAACCTTTTAAATGTATTTAAAGAATTCATTAAAAGGAGAGCCCTGGAGCAGATGCTGATTTGATTAAAAATATTCCTCAAACATTCCAAAAAACTGCAATACTTATCCACACTTACTCAGGAGAAAGCCCCATTGACTCTCATTGTTAAAAGTATATACAGAGTAACCTGTTAAAAGTACAGGTCTGTCGTTTCCCCCAAAAGCAGGCATATACCATGACACCATGCAGTTTAATATGATAACAATAAGATAACGAAATGGAGATCTGGAACTGGCTCATGACCCACCTATTTGGTCAGGACTCACCGTTTGAAAAACAAACAAACCCATTGTTTTAGACATTAAAAACCATTGTTCAACTGATGGAAGTAACAGTTGTCCCTTTACCAAGAAGCGAAACAAAATGTGTGGTGTACTTGTGTGTGCTCCTCCCCATCTGTAGTAATTCTGATTGTTACTCTTAGTATTACTCTCATCTAACCCTACAATCCAGAGTAACTATGGGAGCACATAAGAGACATTACATGCACCCATAGGTACTGCACCACCAAGTGAAAACCTATGGGAAATTCATATTGCAATCCAGAGCAAATTGTTCTTACACCAGAGCAAGGAGTCCCCATAGTTACTCTGGATTACGCCCTTCAACATGCAAGCAAGACTCCCCATATACATCTTCACAGTGTATTCTTCATCCTGAGAGCCAGGATGCTGTAATGATTTGGGAGTTGGACTCAGGGAATTGGAAGTTCAGGGTTCAAATCCTGCCTTAGGTATGAGGTTTCCTCAGTGACCTTGGGCCAGTCACTCACTCTCAGCCTCACCTACCTCACAGGGTTGTTGTGAGGAAGAAAGGATAAAAGCTTTGTAAACCACTTTGGACATTTGCTTTAACATGGGAAAGGCAAGTGGATCACAAGCAAGTCACTGTGGATCACAAGCTGAACATGAGTCAGCATGTGATGTGTCTGCAAAGAAGGCAAATGCCATTTTAGGCTGCATTAAGAGGACTGTAGCTTCCAAGTCAGGAGAAGTTCTAGTTCCTCTTTATTCAGCATTGGTGAGACCTCACCTTGAGTACTGTGTTCAGTTCTGGGCACCTCACTTGAAGAAAGATGCAGCCAAACTGGAGCAAGTCCAGAGGAGAGCGACAAGAATGATCAGTGGGATGGAAGGGAAGCCCTACAAGGAAAGGTTGGGGGAACTTGGGATATTCAGCCTGAAGAAGAGGAGGCTGAGGGAGACATGATTGCCCTCTTCAGATACCTGAAGGGCTGTCATAGGGAGGAAGGGGCTTGTTTGTTCATAGCTGCTTCTGAAAGCAGAACTAGAACCAATGGGTACAAACTGCAAGAGAGGAGATTCCGGTTGGATATCCGGAAAAAATTCCTGACGGTGAGGGTGGTTCGGCAGTGGAACAGATTGTCAAGGGAGGTGGTGGACTCTCCCTCACTGGGGATCTTCAAGCAGAGGCTCGATGAGCACCTGTCGGGGATGCTGTAGGGGGATTTCCTGCTGCAGGCAGGGGGTTGGACTAGATGACCCACCTGGTCCCTTCCAACTCTAGGATTCTATGATTCTATAAGTATATAAATCCATTAAATTAATACAGTCTTAAGGATCTCCATGGGACTGATGTTGAGTAACCTCCCTGCTATTCAAGGTAGGGAAATATAGCTAAAAGTAAATGTATCTTCCCATTTAGTTGATATAAATTACTCTTTTGTGTTTCCTCTAATAGTTCTGAATACCTTTTCTTGGTTGGCCATCCTCATCCTCCTATCCTATGGTGTCATCCTATCCTCCTATCCTATCCTGGTGTTAGGTTAGCACCACTGCACCCATGCTGTCCCATTCATTCCATTTCTATGGCAGCACCAGACTTATCTCCCATTCCTGTTCTTATAATTTGAAAAGTTTCATTGGATAGTTTTGAGTGAATGAAATCCGTTTTTCCTTGCATAATGCATATCCTTTTCTGGATATTTGGCCATAATATTTCATAGAATACGGATATTTCAACCAATTAAAATTACAGTCTTCATGAAATTTCAGTTTTTAAATTTAAGGGATTGAACTTATAGCTTTGCTGTTGTAATGTCGGAATATAATTTTTGTTTTTATTTTATAAAATTTAATAAAAAATATTAAAAAAAAGAATTTCAGTTTTTAAATTGCATTCTTTGTGAATTTGATATGTAGCATGATGGTATTATTTGGAATTACCAAGATTTTGCACACTAGTGATGTCGCCAGAGGGGTGGATCCAGTTAGAACTGTACCCTTTAATGATGTTCATCTGATGCAATCCCGTCCCCAAGGAAGAGCTTCCAGACTTCATATTGGAAAGACCACCCTTGGTTTGCTATCTTCTTTGAATGCAACAGACTACGGCTTAGTAAGCCATGATTCAAACTCTCCTCAATCAGAGGGCAAACCATGGTTTCCCACATTCATATGGAATGGCTTTTTACCCTTGTTTGCAAAGAAAGGGCAGGAGAAAATGCATATGTCTAGTATTTTCAGCACTTAGGGCGCAATCCAGAGTAACTACAGGGAGTCCTTGCTCTGGTGTAAGAACAATTTACTCTGGATTGCAATTTGGATTTCCCATAGATTTTCACTAGGTGGTGCCGTAGCTACGGGTGCACGTAATGTCTTCACATGCTCTGATAGTTACTCTGGATTGTAGGGTCAGGCTGCAATCCTTAACACACTTTTATGGGAGTAAGACCAGTGATGGGCCCAGCCTCCCTGAAGATCTGATTCGCCGGAAGTTCGGGGGTGGGGCCGGGGTCAGGGGGTGAGGCCAGGGTCAGGCGGCGGGGCGGGTCCGGCCCTAACCAGACCGCACTGCGCATGCACCAGACTTGGCGCATGCGCAGTGCGTCTCCTGAAGCGTCCTCAGCACCAGGACGCTTAGTGCGCCTGCGTCCAGCTGGACGCAGGCGCACTAAGCGTCCTGGCGCCAAGCCCCAGGAGACACAGTGCCGGCGGACGCTGGCGAACTGGTCCCTGCGGCTCTTGCAGCCGCGGCTGTGACCGGATCACCAACGTCAGCCCAGGGGGAAGATCCGGTTCGGGTGAGTAGGCCTGAACCGGCACCTGCCCACCTGTGAGTAAGACCCATTGAACACAATGGGGCTTACTTCTGAGTAAATATGGTTAGGATTTTGTTCTTATTCTCGCAACTACAAACCATGGTCCATGGCTATGTCCAAATTGCGCCACGTTCTTATCTTTTTCAACAAGGCCAAGCTTCTAGCCACATCTGACCCAATTAGTTCCCCATCGCTGTTCATCCACCTTTGCTAGCCACAAGCTAGCACTTTAGTCTGGAGGGCGGGTGAGCAGCGCTTGAGAAAATAAACCCTTTCGCTTGGCATGATTCCCTTGCTGTGCTAATCACCAATTTCTGGAAATATATCTTCTGAATTGTTCTATTGTGACAGGTCGGCAGATAAAAGTCAGATACCAGGGGGTAAATCGTACCTTATTAGCTGGTATTCTCTCTCTAGCCTAAGTGATCTCCCACTGGAGTGTTGGATCATCACTGGTGTCAGGCTTGAAAATATTACAGGACAATTAAGTCCTCTGCTTTGCTGCATTATGCGCGGCTCTCGCCATACATTTCCCTGCATTTTATGTCCTTCTCCTCCTTCTCTGTCTCCGCTAATTTATGTGATAATTACCACTGCAGTTGAGTGACCAAAATCTTTAATGATAAAAGTTCTAGGAACCGAAGCACCGTGGTGAAGCCAGGCTATTAGTGTCTCTGTGTGTCCATAAAAGACGGAGAGAACGCTTTACCCCCCTGGAACCTGATTTTTGTCTTTGTCACCCCCGCAGATATGCAACGCACATGTGTGCGTGCATGTGTGTGTGCAATGCACAGCTTGCATCGAAAGTACAAAATTGGAGTGCAAGGGTATTGTACGTGGGGAAAAAGCAACCTCTTTTAAATACTTTATAATTAGTGTTTTTATTGACATTCTGTTTCAAGCAGCTTACATGTGAACCTGGACATAGTTAATCCACATTGGAACTTATTTATGAGTATCTGTGGGATGTTCTCTTATGCAGAACTTTCACACCCCATCTGAAAACTCACCTTTTCCTTGAAAACTTTGGTCCCACACCTTAACTTCCTGTTCCCTATTTTGTTCTCAACACTGAATTTTAGAGGGTGTCCCCTAATCCCCTATAGCCTCAGCATCCAGTATTTTATGATTCCAGATTTACCCCAAATCCAGAGTTAACTATGGGAGCACATTTACATGCACCCGTAGTTACTGTACCACTTAGTGAAAACCTATGGGAATTCATATTGGAATCCAGAGTAAGTTGTTTTTACACCAAAGCAAGGACTCCCCATAGATACTCTGGATTTTGCCCTTAGCGATTCTCTTTAGCTATCTAGTATTGACAGCGTTTTTCCGGTTTCCTTAAATGCAATCTAGGGTACAATCCAGAGTAACTACGGAGAGTCCTTGCTCCGATGTAAGAACAATTTACTCTGGATTGCAACATGAATTTCCCATATATTTTCACTAAGTGGTGCCGTAACTACATCGATGCAAATGTCTCTTATGTGCTCCGGTAGTTACTCTGGATTGTATGGTTAATCAGCAACTTGCAGCACAATTCAGAGTATCTACGGGAGCTCTTACGTCGACGAAAGAAAAATTTACTCTAGATTGCTCTATGCATTTCTCATAGGTGGTGCCATAACTACACTGACGTAAATGTCTCCTACGTCGACGTAAGAGCTCCCATAGTTACTCTGGATTGTGCTATTGTTCTCTCTCATTACCTATCCTTATTCTGAAGAAAGATACCAGCAAGTCCACCTTTATCACCTCCCGCAAACTAGGTTACTCTTAGGAAATATGCCTTCTTTTCTCAATGCAGCTCTTAGTTTTTTTCTCTTCCAGCTGCCTTACCTGAAATCTCTCCTCTTGACATTGATAGAAGTGGAACAGTTTTGTTGTTTTGTTGAACTGAACCCTTATTAGAAGGTGATCTCTGCCTGTTCCATACTCGCCCTGCATGGGGCAAAGAAAATGGGGGGTGTGCCAGACACTCACACACCACCCAGCAATGTACTTTTGGGCAGAATTGAGTTTGTCAGTATTTTAGGAAGCAGAAATTTTGCAGATGAAAAATGGTAGTTTACGCTTGGTGAGTGACAGGCAGTAGCAGGTCCCTTTACCCACCATCCCGGTCAAAGGAAGCATACTTTAGAGGGCTCGAAATGCGGTAAAAGAGTGGCGGGTATGCCTCTATTTCTAAATGGGATTTCTAATTGCAAGAATTATCAAAGTTTATCACTCACAATCAGTGCTATTTTCTGGAAAATAGGTGCCAGTACTCACCTGCCGGTACTCACAGGTACTCACCTGTGTGTGAGTTTGTCTGTGTGTATGTGTGCTGGTCTTTACCTACAGAGGTGCCAGTACTCAAACAGAGGTGCCAGAACTCCGTGCAGGTGTGTACCCAGTGGTGGGATTCAAATAAGTTAACAACAGGTTCTGTCCTAATAACCTAAATTAACAACAGGTTCTATGTCCTTAGAATAACCAGTTCTATGTTCCATTACTAACCGGTTCTCAGAACCAGGCGCTCATTAGCAAAGGGTTCTATAGCACCTGTGAGAACTCCCTGAAGCCCACCACTGTGTACCCCCTGAAAAGTCTCCTGTACTCCACTCTTTCAACTAAGCCAATTTTTCACCGGTACTGGACGGTCACATTGGCCTGACCTATTGTGGTTTTGATTACCTAGAACATGGTGTGCCTTGTCAATTGTCGTGAACTGATGGTGTGCCAGAAAAGGCATTGAAATTGTCACGGCACATAACTTGTTTGACCATTGAGGAGGCACATCATGCTGTTGGTAGGAGGCAAAAATCCCTAAATTGTCCTACTAATACCTCCACAATCTCCCGCATGCCACAGTCTGAGGTCTGAGGACCATCCATGGCACACTAGTGTGCTGTGGCACATTGATTGAAAATCTTTACAAAGTTTCCCATCCATGTTTAGGTATAGAGATTAGTTACATTACATACCCTACTATCCAGAGTAACTGCGGGAGCACGTAAGAGACATTACATGTACCCATAGTAACTGCACCACTTAGTGAAAACCTATGGGAAATTCATATTGCAATCCAGAGCAAATTGTTCTTACACCAGAGCAAGGATTCCCCGTCATTACCGTGGATTGAACCCTAAAAGGGATACGGTTCTGCTACTTTTCCCTTACAATTTTTCTTCCTAGAGATGTTCTTAGAGCATTTCAGTCCCACAATATTCTCCAATTTATTGTATGCAAAGAAAGGTGATTTCCCTTGATGAACTTAAAAACAGCGGATTTATCACCAAATGGTAAGGATTCAATAAAGCTTTGAATGTGAATGCATATGTTTAACAATAGCAGAGTCATAATCTGGGCTGTGCTGGTGGGGGGAGAAGAATTTCAACCGTAGATTGATTTCTCCTGAGTGCTCGCTTGATTTATAATAATGGGCTATCACTAAGATGCATTTCCAGGCGCATTCAGTATAAAAGGACAGAATGCTTGTGTTTATCTCCGAGACAAGCAGTAAATCAGTGTTCATGCACTGGAAGGGCACAAACAATGCATGCAAAAATATCCCATGTTCAGCCCTTGGTGTCTCCATTTAAAAGAATGTAATCAGCAGGCTTGGAGGAAAAAAAAAGGAACAGAGCTGATGATGAGAGACGGCAACACAGAACTGCATGAGACTATGCCAGCCCATATATGAAACACAGTGACCCTAGAATCCAGAGTAACTACGGGAGCATGTAAGAGACATTTATGTCGACGTAGTTATGGCACCACCTAGTGAAAACCTCTGGGAAATTCATATTGCAGTCCAGAGTAAATTGTTCTTACGTCGGAGCAAGGACTCCCCGTAAGAACAATTTACTCTGGATTGTGCCCTTAGGTAGTCTCAAAGACCATTTGTCACAGTGTTATCTTACATTACATTACATTACAGGGCTGTGGGTGGCGCAAGTGGCTAAGACGCTGTGCCTGTTAACCAGCAGGCCAGGGTTCACCCCCACAAGACAGGGTGAGCTCCTGTCCTTAGCCCAGCTCTGCAACGCCAGCTGGATCCAATCGTATTGGCTCTGCCTTTCCATTGGACTAATTCAGTGGCATGGAGAGGGGAGATTTGCTGCTTGGGTAACAGCCTCTCCTCCATAACAATCCAACCCAGGCTTTCGTGCTTCACATGCAGCGTATGCAGCGCCGAGCATGATACCATAGTCTTTTAAGACTGACGAAGGCCTGCTTTTTTATCTTAGGGCAAAATCCAGAGTAACTACAGGGAGTCCTTGCTCTGGTGTAAGAACAACTTACTCTGGATTCCAATATGAATTTCCCATAGGTTTTCACTAGGTGGTGCAGTAACTATGGGTGCACGTAAAGTCTCTGACGTGCTCCCATAGTTACTCTGGATTTGGGGGTTAGTCACTAAGGCAGCAATCCTAAAGACACTGTCTTGGGCGTAAGACCCATTGAACACATGGGGCTTACTTTTGAGTAGACATGGTTACAATTATGCTCAAAGTAAGAGAATATTGGTTTTCCCTTGTGTCAAAACTACATTGTGGCTGAATCAGTGCTGAAAGTTGAAAAGGATTGCATCATCCATTGACAGTAGGATCCTAAACTATGGGCACAATCCAGACTAACTACGGGGAATTCTTGCTCCGATGTAAGAACAATTTACTCTGGATTGTAATATGAATTTTCCATAAGTTTTCAGTGGGTGATGTAGTAAGTATGGGTGAACGTAATCTCTCATTTGTGCTCCTGTAGTTACTCTGGATTGTAGGGTATGTTTAACTTTTCAGCTGTCCCATAGCATCCCCAAAAGAAATGTACTATTCTAATGGACAAAAAAACTAGGAATATTATAGTTTTGTATTTGCATGTCTTCATAGACAAGTTAAAATCTCATTAAACAGAAATACTTTTCTCTAAAGCCTCCTTGCATTATTGAAGTACTTTCAGATTAAAATATTTTATCATTTTTATGAGTTGTTAATTATCAGGTATAAAAAACTTTTTAAAGCGATAGCAGATGCTTTTAGTGATGTGAGACCCTAAGCTCCAGTTTATTTCGCTGCTACATCAATCTAGTTTTGAAGGAAAGAGACCCACATGAGATTGGAGATAAAGGAGAGCGATGCGCTATAGCGTCTTAGGAACGAGGGGTGTCGGATTCAATCTGCAAAGTGGGGGGGGGGGCCAAATGTGGAATCTCTCACTCATAGGGCAAAATCTGCAAGGACAAAATTGTGGGCCATTAAATAATTAGATTAAACCTTGAACACGCTCACCGAGAGCTTACTTTACATAAACCTTCCTATTTCGGCTTTATCAGATAAACCTATCCAGGCCATGAAATCTTTATTCCACTTTGATGGTATTGGTCCACATCTCATGCTCATAGATTAGAGTAAGGAATTGATTTTTTTTTCCTTGAGATGAAGGGGTTTTTACAATTCTGAATGTCTATCAGGCATGGTTTAATTTACTTAACTCCCTTGAGTGATCACAGAACATTGTTAGCTCATCCTAGTCTTCCCCCCCCCCCCACTCTTTCCCCACGTCCAGGATCATATTAAAATGCAGTTTAATTCGGCTCTAAGAATTTATCCAAAGAGAGTGGTATTGAATGTGTAGACTCATCAGCAGGGAAATACCATATTTACGGCAAAATCCAGAGTATCTATGGGGAATCCTTGTAAGAACAACTTACTCTGGATTCAAATATGAATTTCCCATAGGTTTTCACTAGGTGGTGCAGTAACTACGGGTGCATGTAAAGTCTCTTACGTGCTCCCATAGGTACTCTGGATTTGGGGCTGCAATACTAAAGACACTTTCCTGGGAGTAGAATCATAGATTCATAGAATCATAGAGTTGGAAGGGACCTAGTAGGTCATCTAGTCCAACCCCTGCCTGCAGCAGGAAATCCCCCTAGAGCATCCCCAACAGGTGCTCATCGATAGTAGGTAATCTGGATTTGGGGGTTAGGCTGCAATACTAAGGACACTTTCCTGGGAGTAAGTCCTATTGAACACAATGGGGCTTACTTTTGAGTAAATATGGTTAGGATTGTGCTCTTTCTTGAATATGCCATTGAATCTAATGTGCAACCTTGATTTATAATCAAAATACTGTATTGACTCAATTCTAATTAACATCAAATATAATGCGTACCCTGATTTTGCAAACTGAATTCGGCTGAAAAAGTGAGTGTTATATTTGAGTAAACACAGTATACTGCAAGGACTTCTCGCCTGAGCTGTACCAGGATAATCTGTAATAATCTGATTTGTATTGCATCCTTGGTGTTGCTAACAACCAGTAGTATTGTGATGAATTTTGGAGGGTTGAACTTCATCATCGCTGCCCTCCTAAACCATTCACTCCCCCATAGCTAGAAGTGTGATTTTTCAGGAACAAAATTAAAATATATAACTCCACTTTCTGCACTTTTTGAGGGGAACACTCCTTGGAACCCCAGTTTATCTAGCAAATCTCAATATGCATATAATAGGCAAGAGCTCTAACAGGAGCACAGCATCCTTAATAATTTTATTAATTATTAACAATTTATTAATTATGATCAATTAATAAAATATTTCTTTCTCACCCCCAAATCCAGAGTAACTACGGGAGCACGTAAGAGACTTTATGTGCACCTGTAGTTACTGCACCACCTAGTGAAAACCGATAGGAAATTCATATTGGAATCCAGAGTAAATTGTTCTTACACCAGAGCAAGGACTCCCCATAGTTACTCTGGATTGTGCCCTAAGACAACAGCACTGTGTCAAACACCATGTTGTTGACTTACCCCCAAATCCAGAGTAACTATGGGAGCACGTAAGAGACTTTACGTGCACCCGTAGTTACTGCACCAGCTAGTGAAAACCTATGGGAAATTCATATTGCAATCCAGAGTAAGTTGCTCTTACACCGGAGCCAGGACTCCCCGTAGTTACTCTGGATTTTGTCCCTGTTCTATTAGGTAACAAATGTTGAGTTTTGGAAATGGAAAAAAAAGATAATAACTAAAAAGTAGCAAAAGCAAATCAAGATTTTTCACTGCAAGTGTGAATCCGCCAAGGCCTTTTCAAATTATTTGTTAGGCTGAAATCCTAAAGACACTTTCATGGGAGTTAGATCCATTGAACACAATGGGGCTTACTTATGAGTAAACATGGTTAGGATTGTGCTCTTACACTACAATCCAGAGTAACTATGTGAAGACGTAAGAAGCACTTATTCGGGATTGCTCTATGCATTTCCCATAAGTTGCCCATTGGTGGCACTGTAACTATGGGCTCAATCCAGAGTAACTATGTGAGCACGTAAGAGACATTACGTGCACCCGTAGTTACTGCACCACCTAGTGAAAACCTATGGGAAATTCATATTGCAGTCCAGAGTAAATTGTTCTTACTCTGGAGCAAGGACTCCCCGTGGTTACTCTGGATTTCACCCTATGTCCGGGTAAAAGGTCCTGTAGTTACTCCGGATTGTAGAGATTTTCCATAATGCTTTCCTGTTGAAATGAGGTACTTTGAAATTACAAAGTAAAATAGAAATCTCTTAGTTGTGATCACCAGGAGGCAAGTGGAAGAGAAGCAAATTTATATAACAATATAAATAGGTGAGGAACTTGAAATCTGTCATGTGCAATGCAATTTTTGTAGTTAATAATAGTTTTTTTGTTTTGTTCAGCTTTGAATGATTAATTTTAATTGTTCTAAAATGTGTGCCACTTCATATGAAGTTGGTATATGATTTTTTTTCTAAAATAATAAAAAAAACTTGACTGTCGTAACCCAAAAAATCTTTATTACTGTGCAGTGCTTGCAGCTGAATGCCTTTATCACTCCTTTCTCCATTTCAGATTTTTTTTTTCCAGCAGTGAGTTGTTGGAAGTCATTGATCTTAATTTATGATGTTTTAGTAGAGGAGACCATCATGACTTTCTCCCTGTTTGTTATGGGTCACATTCAGATGTGGTGGGGCAGCTGATCTTTCAAGTTTAAAAAGAAGAGAAAAACCTACAGATTAGCTTCAAAGAGACTCCTTTGATTGACGGATGTCCTTCCAAAGTCCTTTTGTGCTGTCCTCATTTTCGCTGCCTGCCTTTTTTTACTTTCTTTTTTTGTCCCAGTCTTCTGATTAGCTACTTCTGAGAAGAAAAGTTCTATGACAGGAGAAAAACAGTTGTATGGCATATCCACCGATAGTGATAGTGGAAGAAAAATCACACACACACACACACACGCACAGAGGTGGGCATATGCCGGTTCGGGCCTACTCGGCCGAACCGCATCTTCCCTTTTCCCTGACGCTGGCAAACCGCCAGTGGCAGGGAAAGTAAAAAAGAGGGCGGACCAGTTTGGGCCAAGCCGCCATTTTTTAAACAGCGCACTGCGCAAGCGCCAACATTGGTGTTTGCGCAGTGACTGCACTGTATCTCCTCCAGCAGGAGGAGATGAGTGCATCTCCTCCCACTGGAGGAGACGCACTACGCAAGCGCCGGATTCGGCGCATGCGTAGTACATCTCCTCCAGCAGGAGGAGATGCACTACGCAAGTGCCGGCCATGGCACATGTGTAGTACGTCTCCTCCAGCAGGAGGAGACGTACTGCGCACATGCCGACCCCCAAGGCCGGCGCGTGCGTAGTATGTCTCCTCCAGCTGGAGGAGACGCACTGTGCATGAGCCGGGGGTTGGCGCATGTGCAGTGCACCGGGGTTGAGGTCCGCCCCTAGCCCCACTCCGGACCCACCCCCTGACCCCGACTCCGCTCCTTGACCCCGGCTCCGCCCCCTGACTTCTGGCGAGCTGGTTCTTGGGGCACTTGATGCCCACCCCTGCACGCACACACACACACACACACACAGAACCCACTTTTTAGAATGACATTCTTTGAGACCCACTGAAAGTAAACCTAAACCTAAAAATAATATCACTACCTAAACCTAAAAATTTAAACCTAAAAATATAAACCTAAACCTAAAAATAATATCATTACCCTGGTGACATCATCATGCGGGAAAAAGTTTTAACACTCCCATATAAAAAAATCAAATCAAAAAATTAAAAGTTTACAATAAGTAGATTAAAAAATTTATATAAATAAAAAAAATCCTCCTAAGGGCACAATCCGGAGTAACAACAAGAGCACGTAAGAGATATTACATGCACCCGTATTTACTGCACCACCTAGTGAAAACCTATGGGAAATTCATATTGCAATCCAAAGTAACTTGTTCTTACTCCGGAGAAAGGACTCCCTGTAGTTACTCTGGATTTCACCCTAAAACTACCAAGCCATTCCTGATCACTTTCAAAAAAAAAATTCTCCAAGCATCCCAAAGGCTGCAATCTTAGAAGGAAACCCCACTGAAACTGTTAAAAGCACAGATATACCCTACAATCCAGAGTGTTACGGGAAGACAGAAGAGGCACTTAGGCTGCAATCCTAAAGACACTTTCCTGGGAGTAAGACCCATTGAAAACAGTGGGGCTTACTTTTGAGTAGACATGGTTAGGATGGTGCCCCTACTCTGGTTTGCTCTATGCATTTCCTATAGGTTTCCCATAAGTGGCACCATAACTATGTTGGTGTAAAAGGTCCCGTAGTTACTCTGGATTAACGTAGCCTGTTAAAGATACAGACTGGCAACATTTCCCCAAAATCAGCCACATACCATGATAGCATCAGGCCTAATATGTTGAAAATAAAGTATACCTTAAAATGAGACGGGAACATGAAATTGGCTCACAACCCAGCTAGTGAGTTCCGACCGTCAGAGAAACACTGAATTAGAAGAAGGCAGATTAAGGGTTAAGAAGAGAAGCCTCCTTATTTTCAGAGCTGTTCCGCAGTGTATGGAGCCAGATTCCCAGGGAGGCTGCTGATTCCCCTCCCTTAGAGTATTTTAAGAAAAGCCTCTGTGGGCACCTGTCAGGATTGATTTAGCTAAAGGGTACACAGCCTTAGGGCAGAATGTTGTACTAAATGACCTGTGAGGTCATTGACAGTTTTGATTCTATGAGTCTATGATTCTAGTAACTTGGGAAGAAACTTTAGCATCCAGCCAAGGGGGGGAATTGCAACTGCATCCCTGGACAGAATAGGGACAGAAGTACGCAGGCATAGGGAGCAGTATTAGTGCATTGGCAAAGGTGGGGAAATTTCCTCGGTTAAATGGGTTTTGTTTCTCTTTAGTGAAAAAATCATACGAGAAATATGAGAAAGGAGAAATATGAGAAATAAAAAAAATATCAGAGGGAAGAAATATGAGAAACTAGCAAAAACATACCTGCATTGCGGGAGTAAAATTCTCCCGTACTCCATCCCCTCACTGCGCAACAACCCCATGCGCATCGTCCTCCATGCGCATTGTCCCCCGTGTGCATCAAAAGCCCATGAGATCAATGCCCCATGCACATCCCCCATGCGCATCAACCCCCCATGCGTATCAACATCCTATGTGTAAAATCCCCTATGCACATTGTCCCCCCATGCACATAAACCACCATGCACAACATCCCCATGCATATAAACCCCCATGCACATAAACCCCTATGCACAATATCCCCTCATGTGCAACATCCCCCATGCTCATAAACCCCGTGAATGAACACGTGAATGAATGAATGAATGAATGAATGAACATAAGAACGAACGAACGAAGGTGGAGAATTTTCCAAAACTGGATAACATGGCTGAGTTGTTATTACTACACCTTTCTCACTACTTTACTAATCTTACCTACCTACCTACCTACAGTATTTATATACCGCTTTTCAACTAAAAAGTTCACAAAGCAGTTTACAAGAAAATGAAAAAAATAATAGCTTATGAATAGCTAATGGGTCCCTGTTACTACTATTACACGTTACTACTACTACTGTTCCTCCTTCCCTGTACAACACAGACCCGTATCCTGGAAAATGTGTGGCATCTTTTCCTTGTTTAATTTTTTCTCGTTGTAAAAGATGCTTTGATTTATATGATTCTAAACTTCTGAAAAGGTTGGGAATGGGGGAGTCTGTGTTTTAAGTCTTGCTGCCGTAGCTGAACCAGCTTTGCTGAACTCAGAATTAATTTTGCAACCGCCGCCACCCTTCCTCAAAATCCCTGTGTCTCTTTGCTTAACTTGCATTTTGCGATAGTCTAATAATTTCAGAGCCTGCGCTCTCTCTGTAATATAACCGCGACAGAAGAAAGCATAAATCAATACTATGCAGGTATTAAGTCTTAGGGCTTTCTATATCCTTCTCACAATTATCTTCAAATCCAGCAGTGGATTTTTTCATAAGCACCTATTTGCCATCTCTCGCCAGAGGGTTTCAAGCAGTTTGTCAGATGCATTTCATTAAATCCCACATAATTAAGCCTCAATTAAGCCTTTCCGAGGTGGCTGCTGTAATTATGCTTATTATGCTTATCAGGTCCCAACGAAAGGACAGGAGGCTGATCCATATTCTAAGGCCCCACTTGCTTCTGCACCAGAAATGAGATTTTCAGGGCTGTTATCATGGAAGGAGGAAGGCACATCCCTAATACTCATAAATCTCATCCTTCCCTCCCTTTCTTCTGAATACATCTGCTGCCAAAATGTCATGGTCCTCCTACAGATTGACCATCCCTTATCTGGATTCCCCCAAACCAGAATGTTCTGAAATCTAGAATTTTTTTGGGGGGGGATCACCAACATGGGATTATTTTAGTCTCCAGCATTCAGAACAAGAGGTGATTTCACATGCACAAAATTACAGCGGCGCCTTCTCATAACAAATGCCTCACGTAAAGTATGTTCCACGTAAAAACAAACATTTTTCTAGGATTCTGCTTCACGTAACAAACTGTGCTTCACGTAACAAACACATTCGTTGGCAGCTGGGGCAAACGCGCTGGCCAGCAGCCCTTTTCAAAAGGGTCAGGACTGCCTAGAGCGCCTGCCCATAGCGAAAGCAACACTGCTACGCTGTTCCTCCCGCGGCTGGGCATCTGCTGGGCAGAGGGAGAGAAGAGCAGTGGAGAAGAGGGAAGCAGCTCAGGGCTGGCCAGAAGGGAGCAGGGGAGAGAGAGGCTCAGGATGGAGAGAAGGAGAAAGTGGGAGACACTTCAAAGGTGTCTTGGATTGCATCCTCCTAACCATGTCTACCCATTGTGGTAAATGGGTCTTACCCAGTGGTGGGCTCCAGCAGGTTCGCACCTACTCTACAGAACCGGTTGTTAATGAGAGATAGGACATATAAAGTTTAAAAATAGCCATTTAAAAGTGGCTGCCAGATGGGCAGAGAACCGGTTGTTAATTTCTTTTGAGCCCATCACTGGTCTTACCCCCAGGAAAGTGTCTTTGATTGCAGCCTCCTAAGCATATCTACTCAGAAGAAAGCCCCATTGTGTTCAATGGGGCTTACTCCCAGGAAAGTGTCTTTAGGATTGCAGCCTAAGCTGACTTCATAGGATCCTGCACATTGAATGCATGTTTTGAATTCAATACCAGTGTTTTGTCATCATTTTTACATCCAGTTAATATTTTTATATGAATATTTTCGGGTTGTGTGGAATCAATCATCTGAGTTTCCATTATTTCCTATGGGAAAATCTGCTTCACATAAAGAACGTTTCACGTAACAAACATGCCTCTGGAACAAATTAAATTTGTTACATGAGGCGCCACCGTATTTTAATATATCAGACAGCCAGGAAGATCATGGGAAGAACATGCAAATCATGCACACAGTGGTTGTGGTAATGAATTTTTTTCCTTATCAACTTTATAACAAAAACAATTTAACAAAATCAAAGAATCATAGAGTTGGAAGGGACCCAGTAGGTCATCTAGTCCAATCCACTGGCTGTTGCAGGAAACCCCCTACAGCATCTTCAAATGACATTGAAGTGAACATTTGCTATATAATAATATTAGATTTTCATTATTGTAGATACTGAAAGTTGAACCCTGGAAGTCCCCTGTCATGCAAAAGAAGCCCCCTGTCACTCAAACAGGCTGTCAATCAAACCCTGTCAATAGAACTGACAACCAAGGACTCAGAGTGTTGGTAGATCCCTGTCAATCAAGTAGTCTTTGGGCAAAATCCAGAATAACTACGGGGAGTCCTTGCTCAGGTGTAATAACAATTTACTCAGGGTTCCAATATGAAGTTCTCATAGGTTTTCACTAGGTGGTGCAATAACTACGGGTGCATGTAATGTCTCTTACGTGCTCCCATAGTTACTCTGGATTTGGGGGTTTGTTTGGAATGAATAGTGCCATCATGGTGTGTAACATATATCTATCTATATAAAAGCTGTGACCTGCCTGTGGGATGTTTGCCCATTCCATGCCAGTCAAGCAGGCTGAGGGTTCTACTCCCATGTATCTCGGGGACAGAGAAGGCTGAAGGCTCCAACTATCAACTGCCAACATTCCAGTTACCTTTGAAAATATAGTAAGATGAGATGCTAAAGAGTGAGATTTTTTTTAATTGGTGAATGTTATCAAAGGGTGAAATCCAGAGTAACTACGGGGAGTCCTTGCTCTGGAGTAAGAACAAGTTACTCTGGATTGCAATATGAATTTCCCATAGGTTTTCACTAGGTGGTGCAGTAACTACAGGGACACGTAATGTCTCTAACGTGCACCCGTAGTTTCTCTGGATTGTGCCCATAGAATCAAAGAGTTGGAAGGGATGTAATATATCTTTCCTTTAGGATATCCTTACTGATTCCTTTATGATAAAGGAAGGGATAAAGGGATTAAAGGAGGGATTTGGGAAGAAATGTGGGATATAGATGAATGAATGAATGAATGAATGAATGAATGAATGAATGAATAAATAAATAAATAAATAAATAAATAAATATTGTACCTCTGGTAATGACAACTGCAAACTGTTATTAGTATGGAATATGTAAGTTTATTTCTTAGGCACATAAAAGCTGTCTTCTGTGGTCTCAGAGCCTTCATAAGTCTAGCTCAGCACCATTCACGCCAATTGTAGATAACTGTCTACTGTTTCATATTCATCCTTACTGGTCATGATGGGACAACTAAGATAAGGTGTACGTCCATGAATGCAGTAATGGCTGCAATCCTAAAGACAGTTTCCTGGGAGTAAGACCCACAGAACACAATGGGACTTACCTTTGAGTAGACATGGTTAGGATTGTGCCCCAAATCTATTTTTTTTAAAGATGGATGATACTGTTCTGGTCGAAACCTACTTTCCATCCTTGAAATTATTCTCTTGATCTAAATTTTGGGAGTGTCTGTTCTGATTTTATATTGTCCCTGATGTATGTTCTGCATCCCCACATCTGATAACTAAAAACCAGTCTCTCCCATTTTTACCATGTTCTGCTAAGTATTTAATATGTCTATTTAAATGCAAATTTTGACTTTTGGTCTGTAACGGTTTGAAATGTTTGGCACTAAAATTTTAATTTTTACACTGAAGTGTTTTTAAATGAAGTGTTAGGGGAAAGACAGAGAGAGTTCAATGACCTAATCTGTTAATGAAGAAACAACATTGCACCAAATTTCTGTGCTTGAAATTGTGAATTCTCATGCTTTTAAGTAGAATCAAAATGCACCTGGAAAAAGTTTGATCCTTTTCGATTGACAGCACAATCCTAACTCCTGGTTAGGTCGGCACAAGTCCTGGGGTACTGCAAAATATATGTACCACTCCTATTGGGGCTCAGCATGTGCAGAGTGTTGTGCTGGCCTAAATTAGTTTTGTGCCCTGAAACTGTCCTTTTATAAACTGTCCTTTTTATTAATATCATTAATAATTAATTATTAATACCATTTGTTATTACTGTGGGCTGTGGGTGGCGCAAGCGGTTAAGACGCTGTGCCTGTTAACCAGCAGGCCATGGTTCGAGACCTGGGTCGGCCCCACAAGACAGGGTGAGCTCCTGTCCTTAGCACAGCTCTGCGACACCAGCTGGATCCAATCGTATTGGCTCTGCCTTTCCATTGGACTAATTCAGTGATGTGGAGAGGGGGGATTTGCTGCTTGGGTAACAGCCTATCCTCCATAACAATCTAACCCAGGCTTTCGTGCTTCGCATGCAGCGTATGCAGTGCCGAGCACGATACCATAGTCTTTCAAGGCTGATGGAGGCCTGCTTTTTAAATACCATTTATTAATACCATTATGAATCTTCGTAAGTGTTGGTTCCCAACAGTTCCAGCCTTTGTGGAAACATCCAAAACCTCAGAGCAAATCAGTTTGTGCACAAGGAATTGCTTTTGCAATGAAGGGGAATGGACACTAAACATCCCCCAATGTGATGTGCTTTATTAAACACATTTTGATTTTCCCTCCCAAAGATAAAATATTGTACTTGGAGAGTAAATATAAAATTGTATCTTAGTTGGGGGAAATTAGGGGGGGGGGAACAGTATTGCTCCCAGCAACTCTGAAGTCTGAAACATGCTTGCACTTCGTATTTTGAAAAGGAACAAAATAAAGGAAGGCCATAATACTATAGCCCGATCTTACAGTTTTAAAAATATAAGAGGACACCACAGCAAACACAATTCTTTAGTAGGGAGTACTATCAATAGGGTATGCTATGGATAGGGTAACCCCCAAATCCAGAGTAATTACAGGAATACATAAGAGACATTACATGCATCCATAGTTAAAGTACTACCCGGTGAAAACCTATGGGAAACTCATATTGGTATACAGAGTAAATTGTTCTTACACCAGAGCAAGAACTCTCTGTAGTTACTCTGGATTTTGCCCTAACTCTCTTTAAAGTGGTATTGAATTTCAACTTGTATTTGAAGTTGTGTCCTCAATTTCTTTCAATACAATTTTACTTCTTATCATTACCTTCTTTCGTCAAATAGATACCTTAGAGCCCAATCGTACGTCTACTCAGAACACACAACTACTTATACTTAATAGGACATGTTCTCTCTTAAGTGTGGCTAGAATTGCAGCCATAGTTGATCTCCGTAATCCTGCCTATTTACAGCTGGTGTCTCCTTCCCCAAGACACTACTCAGTTTCGGCACTGACAGTAATGTTTTGTCAGGGATTTTGGTGGCCAGTGGCTGGCCGTGCCTCCATCTGCTCCAAGCAGTGGCACAGCTATCAGAATTGGTTTTCTATCATCTCGGGCTGATTGACTGGAGTACCGTTTGGTGATGAGGGGTCTTGTGGAAACAGCACCCAGAGCAGCAGATGTATCTAATAGTTGTCCAGGTACGGGACTGTGGGAATGAACCACAGCTATGGATGCATATGGTACCAGCAGGAGTATATGATAAGATCAGACTTACTCATTGTGGCCAGTTTTTCCCTTGTCCACACTATAAGCTGTGCGCTAAGAAAAAAAAAAAACCCTATAAGTTGTAAGAAAAGAACTATGAGTTGTGCACTCAGATCAGGATTAGTACATTTTAGGAGCTTTTAATATTTATTTTTAAAAATAAATTATAAGACTTATATATTTTAGTTACGGTATATCTGGAAATAGCTTTGAATGCCCGGGTGGGAAATAAAGCAGGGTATAAATATGTGAATAAGGGTGCAATCCTAACCTAGGTTGGCACAACACATAGGTCTTTCTGTGATGATGTAGAGAGGCAAGCGTATGTCTGTGCACTGGCCACCCCCAAGAGTGGCACAGAAGTGTCAAACATTGATTTTGTAACACTCCCAGGCCAGCATGGGACTTGTGCTGGGGTTTAAGCCGGCCTAACTGAAGATTAGGATGGCAACCTTCAAAAATAAACCTATGGGGTGGACTAAATCTGAGAAAACATTTGGCTACTCTGAGCCACCCTAGTATGGAGGCATGGATTATGCATAACAGCTGGATCCCAGCCCCCCTTTCCACACTCCTATCCAAATATCCACCCTCCACCTGGCTTCTCTCATCCTGGAACACCTCGCAGGAACAGCCAGCACAACTCACCTGTCACCCCATTCCCGCAAAATGTACGGAGAAGTGGCACAATTAGTACAGAAGGTAATATAAATTTTCTAGCTTTTATCATTATTAATGGGTGTAAATTGAGTTTATTTAGGCTATTATGAGTGGAACATAACCTACAATCCAGAGTGACTACGTGAAGACGTAAGAGGCACTTATTCTGGATTGCTCTATGCATTTGGGTGGTGGAAACATAGGTTTTCCATAGGTTTCCCATAGGTGGCACCATAACTACATTGGTGTAAAAGGTCCCGTAGTTACTCTGACTCCAGCATTTGTGTATAAACATAGGTTTCCATTGGTGGCAACATAACTACATTGATGTAAAACAGTGGTTCTCAATCTTCCTAACACTGTGACCCCTTTATAAGTTCCTCATGTTGTGGGGACCCCCAACCATAAAATTATTTTTGTGGCTACTTTATAACTGTAATTTTGCTACTGATATGAATCGTAATGTAAATATCCAATACGCAGGATGTATTTTCATTGTCACAAATGAAATGTGTGTTCTATGCACACACTGAACACAATGGGATTTATTTCAGAGTAGGCATACATAGGATTGGGCCCTGAGGCTGTCAGTCAGCCCCAGTCTGTGCACAGCTACAGCTGGAGGTCTGGCAAGTCTGACCTGGCCCCCTGCACCAGGAGTCTTTAGGCGACCCCCAGGAAAGCTCTAGGCAACCCCCAAAGGGGTCCCGACCCCCACTTTGAGAAACGCTGATGTAAAAGGTCTTGTAGTTACTCTGGCTCCACCATTTGTGCATTAACCAGAAAGTGTTTCAGGGATGTAGCTAGAGGGGGTCAGAGCAGTCAGTCTTGGAGGGAGCACGCAAGGGGCCCCTCCACTTTAGAGCCATTCTACGCGCCGTAACCAAAATCTTGGATTGAACACCTTCCTACACACATAAAAAGCAGGCCTCCGTCAGTCTTGAAAGACTATGTTATCGTGCTCGGTGCTGCATACGCTGCATGCGAAGCACAAAAGCCTGGGTTGGATTGTTATGGAGGATAGGCTGTTACCCAAGCAGCAAATCCCCCCTCTCCACGCCACTGAATTAGTCCAATGGAAAGGCAGAGCCAATACGATTGGATCCAGCTGGCGTCGCAGAGCTGGGCTAAGGACAGGAGCTCACCCTGTCTTGTGGGGCCGACCCGGGTCTCGAACCCTGGCCTACTGGTTAACAGGCACAGCGTCTTAACCGCTTGCGCCACCCACAGCCCTACACGCATATTTGTTATGAATCTATTAGTTTATCATACACAAATTTAATAAAATATTCCCAGGATTAAAACAGAACTGGGAAGTTGTTCCCCATAGCACTGACAAGGAACGGTACCTTTTCAACTCTTTAATACAGTAGGATGCTTTGTGTTCTGGAAGCCTTTTGAGATCTTTGCAATAATTCACAGCACACGGTTTCCTCCTGGTTGCTTTGGCTTTTCGTTCTGACAAACTGTTTGCAAAGTTTGCTGATGAAGTTTTGTTTATTCATTGAAACTTGGGTTGAGGTTCTTGCTGGATCATTAATCGGACTATTCGAGGTTAACCAACCTGTTAGGTTTAAATTGCTTTTTATGAAACAGGTGGCAGGTTTTGCAAATGTTGGGCATTACCTCATTTTTGACATTTCAGCTGTGAATCCTTTATGAAATGTGATTTGAATCTCATCATCTTCGTGGAATGACTGTTTGGCACATACCTATTAACAGTGAAATTGCCCCTCTTTTCTCCCCCCTCTCTTTCTGTGATCTGATGTTCCCTATAATGTCACGAAACAATAATTTAAAATGTTTATAAAACAAATTAGCTTTGTTTTCCTAGAGTTTTTTTAAACTTTCAAGGATATTCCGATTGTAAGTCTATATACTCTGAGTATTCACAGAATGCTGGGGATGCTCAGTTGACATGTGGCAAAATCCATAGCAGTTACGGGTCCACGCAGTTACATCACCCTCTAGTGTTATCTTATGGAAAGTCATCTTAACGGCTCTGCTTAATTTCACTTTAGAATATAGGCCATGCTCAACTTTGGTTGTGTCCAAAACAGGATGTGCTCACCTTGCTACGGACTTCAGTAGTTTAATATCATGTTGTGCCTGTTAACTAGCAGGCCAGGGTTCGAGACCCGGGTCAGCCCCACAAGACAGGGTAAGCTCCTGTGCTTAGCCCAGCTCTGCGACGCCACTCTGGATCCAATCGTATCGGCTCTGCCTTTCCATTGGAGTAATTCAGTGGCGTGGAGAGGGAGGATTTGCTGCTTGGGTAACAGCCTATCCTCCATAACAATCTCACCCAGGCTTTCGTGCTTTGCAAGCAGTGTATGCAGCGCAGAGCATGATACCATAGTCTTTCAAGACTGATGGAGGCCTGCTTTTTTTAATTACAACATCGTCATTCTCTAAGGAGCCATTTCTTACTGGAGGAGTTGACCTAGGGTGCAATTTTATACATGTCTACTCCTAAGTAAGTCCCATTATGTTCTATGGAACTCACTCTCAGGAAAGTAGGATTGCAGCTCTAGCTAATTTGGAGCCCTCTTTTGAATCAAAATGGGTGATGATGGGCAAAATCAAGAGTAACTATGGGGAGTCCTTGCTTCAGTGTAAGAACAACTTATTCTGGATTGCAATATGAATTTCCCATAGGTTTTTACTAGGTGGTGTAGTAACGAGGAGTGCACATAAATTACAAAAAGTCTCTTACGTGCTCCCATAGTTACTCTGGATTTTGGGGTATGTGGTTAATCCAGTATTAATTCTACCTGACATGGCTTTACCCAAAGGATTCTGGAAATAATTGCTTATGTCAGTTCTGTGCATCAAAAGCAATTTTATGTTTACTTTCTTATTCAAAGTGTCTGTATTTAAGGTTTTTTAAAACAAAATAAAAACTGGGAATGCCTGATGATAGCATACCTGTTGAAATAATGCATATGTTAACCATATGCAGTTGATTAACCACATTCAATATGCAGACTGCATTCACAGAATTGTGAAGGATGTTTTCTTAATTTATCAACTCTGATGTGTTGCGTAATTGTCACAAATTATCCAAACTAATGTGTGGGTTAATGGCATTAAATTCCAAAGTGTTAAGACTGAAAGTGGTTTAAGTGAATGTTAAGTGTAATTTATTGCATTATTATTTAGATTCAGGGAACATTAATTAAACTCCCAAACGAATTTCATTATCAGGTCTTTTAGACTACACTTTTATAGTTGAGAGATAAGGATAGCTACTATATATAGGGAGGAGCGATTAATCCATGACAGATTCAACAATATTTTGGAGGGTGTTTGCAGTGTATGAGTGTTTTCACTTTGAATACCTTTTTTTATTCCTCCTAACTAGAAAGAGGTACCTAATAGCCCCTAAGGGCAAAATCCAGAGTAACTACGGGGGGGTCCTTCCTCTGGTGTAAGAACAACTTACTCCAGATTCTAAAATGAATTTCCCATAGGTTTTCACTAGGTGGTGCAGTAACTACAGGTGCACACACCCTTCAGTCCAGAGTAACTGTGGGAGCACGTAAGAGACATTACGTGTACCCGTAGTTACTGCACCACCTCGTGAAAACCTATGGGAAATTCATATTGCAATCCAGAGCAAATTGTTCTTACACCGGAGCAAGGACTCCCCGTAGTTTCTCTGGATTGCACCCATAAAGACTCTTATGTGCTCCCATAGTGTTCCCATACGGGAACTAGTTAAGAGACATTATGTGCACCCGTAGTTACCGCACCACCCAGTGAAAACCTATGGGAAATTCATTTTAGAATCTAGAGTAAGTTGTTCTTACACCGGTGAAGGACTGCCCATAGTTACTCTGGATTTTGGCTGTGGTCTGGTTTTTTCCCCCTTGTTTTTGTTCTAAATAACTTTGTGAACTCTTTTTTATAAATTATATAAGTATTCTTGATAATAAAAACTAAATAATAATAATAATGAAAAAGCCTATCCTCCATATCAAACTACCCAGGCCTCTGTGCTTCGCATGCAGCATTGAGCATATCATCGTCTTTCAAGACTGATGGATGCCAAGTTTTTTCTTGATAATAAGTTCCCCCCTCCCATGATACTATAATTTTCTAATTTAGGCTGCAATCCTAAAGTCACATTCCTGGGAGTAAGACCCATTGAACACAATGGGGCTTACATTTGAGTAGACATGGTTAGGATTGCAGCCTTAGTTTCAGTGTCTCTTTATTTGTCATGTTTTTAAAAGATGAAATTCATTTTCTAAGAATGCAGATGTTTTAAGTTCCTATTTTAAGTTGTTTAATTGGATGTAGCTTAGCCTTTGTGATCTTAGTTCATGCACTACTATGAACAGAGAGCAGCAGATATATTGTTTTAATTATTAGGTTAACACCTAACAATTCAGAATAACATGGAGAGAAACTAGCCTGCTGATACACAGAGAGACATCACATGCAAAACCTTTTCTGCTTCGGAACCAGATGTTTGCCCTTGAGCACAACTGTTGGGGTCAGATTTGAGATTTCAGATCTAAAGCCATGGGAACTGTTTTCTCTTTTTTGGCTGCCGTTTTCTAGATCTACTTCAGTTGCACAAACAAACAAACAAATAAACAAAATGCTGAAAGACTTGGAACAGAGTCGTGACCAGATGTCTCATCTTGCTAAGTTGGAAGAGAATGGAAAATGAGACATGGAAGGCTGTGTGCAATAGGTTGTGTCACCCATAAAAGCATTAGCCTGTTGAGAACTATCCACTGGGGGAAAAAGTATAAACAATTAAAGTGAGGAACAGATTCCCAGAGTTAGAAGGGACCTCATAGGTCATCTAGTCCAACCAGTGATGGGATTCAAATAAATTAACGACAGGTTCTATGTCCTAATAACCTAAATTAACAACAGATTCTATATCCATAGAACAACGGGTTCTATGTACCATTAGGAATCGGTCCTCAGAACCAGGCGCTCATTCGCAAAGGGTTCTATTGAACCTGTGAGAACCCACTGAAGCCCACCACTGAGTCCAACCCCCTGTCTATAGCAGGAATCCTCCTACAGCATTGATGTTGATGATTTTCATGAGTCCTTCACAGTGTTAAGGATGTTTTGTTATTATGTGTAATATAACAATATAACCAGTGTTGGGCCTGACCTGGCCCAACAACCGGTTCCCTGGAACTGGGCGGGCCAGGCCCGGGGTCAGGGTCGGGAAGTTTGAGGGGTGGGGCCGGGGTCAGGGGCAGTGCCGGGGAGAGTCAGGGGTGGGGCTGGGGAAGCTGCGCTGCGGGTGGGCGGGGTGAGGGGCGGGGCGAGCCCCAACCATGGCGTACTGCGCATGCACCAAGGTTGGCGCAGGTGCATTCTAAAGAGGACACGATTGCGCTTGCGTCAAGATTGACACAGGCGCAGTGATGGGCTCACCCGGGCGAACCGGTCCGCCCGTATTTTTGGCCCCCCACTAGTGACCGGATCGCTAGCGGCAGGCCAAAATTAGGTACAGGTTCGGGCAATCCGGCCCAAACCAGCCTGGGCCCATCTGTGAATATAACAATATAACAAAATTGTAATATAACAAAATTTGGCAAGGCTAAAAAGAGATAAATGGATTGTCCACGAGTGCTAGAAGGAGAAAAATTGAGGTATCTTCTTCAAAACTCTGAAACATATAGCACAAAAGAACTGTTGGGTGGGGACAAACAGGCAGCATCCTGTGTTGGTCCTATATCACCTGTGTTATCATAGCATCTATATATCACAGCATATATCATCTATATCACCTAAATCACAGCATCCTGTGTTGCTCCTATGTCACAATGCATCAATTCCAAGAGTTCTGGCTTTTATGGCTCATTTTATTTTTATGGATTTGTTGCCATAAAATAACGGACCTAATCCTATCCAATTTCCCTGTTCCAGTGTAGCCCTAATAAAGCCTTGTGGGAAGGGAACCACAGGGACGCCATTGTGATTGCCCCTCCAATACACATCCCATTGGAACAACTGGACCAGCGCTGGAAAATTGGTTAAAGCCCTAAGGGCACAATCATGAAGTGCTAGCCTTTCTGGCACTTTGGCCGGCCTGATGCCAGATAGACCAGGCTAGCTGCACCAGAAAAGGCCTGGGCTAGTATACGTCCACTTAAGCCAGCACAAGATAGATGGACCTGTGCCAGCCTAACAGTGCTAGCCTAGAATGGGCATGCCATTGCCTAGAATAGTGCAGATAGGCTGTATCCAGAACCCATTTCCAGAGCAGACGTGCCACCCTCCCAGACCCTCTGATTTAGGCCACCTCAAGTGTAGGCATATATATGTGTAGACCCATTGGAGCCCATGATAAGCCGGAGTAAAAATGGAAGCAAAATTCTAAGTCTTAGGCCAGCCTAAGCACCACTCCTGCCTCTCAACCTCAGAATACGGCACAACAGCCCACCTCAGGATACGGCACATACGACACAGGATACGGCTTCCTCATTTGGCAGGCAGGGAGCAGGCACCACAACTGTTCCTTGTTCAGTGGAATCTGAGGCAGGTCTCCTCAGGAGCAAGCCCTCCCCAAGTGCCACTTGCTTGGTCTTCAGCAACAGTTAGGCCTATCCCAATTGTTAGCTCTGGATATGTCTACTTTAGGCTAGGCCATTCTCTCTGGCTTAAGTCAGGATTGTACTGTAAGACAGCAAAAGGAAATATTTGACAACCATGGGCAAAATCCAGAGCAACTACAGTGAGTCCTTGCTCCGATGTAGGAACAACTTACTCTGGATTCCATGAGTATTCCCATAGGTTTTCACTAGGTGGTGCAGTAACTACAGGTGCACATAAAGTCTCTTATGTGCTCCCGTACTTACTCTGGATTTGGGGGATTGAGGTGGGGTAGATGAGGCAGGGTGACCAGATGCCCAAACCTCAAAAGGAGGACAAGGTCTTGGGTTCCTCTCTGCCTAGTCTTTCTGGCGGACAATAGCACATTTGCCTACTCATAAGTAAAGCCCTGATATTGGGCACTTTCACTTTCCCATAGAGCTCAATGCATTTTTTGGCCATAACTTTTGATAGGAAGGAGATATTTCAAAACGGATCGTTGCATTGGATTCTGCTCTTCAATACAAATCAAAAGACATGTGACATGATGGGGTCCTGCACACCATTGCAAGTCCATTGCATTCCACCACCATGACATACTGAGAATGGTAAATGGTAAATGTGAAACTTGGATAAAGAATGGACCACCAAAATGTAAGGAACATATTTACACAAACAAACAGAAGTTAATGGTTTAGAAGCAGAGATAAAGTAAAAGATAAAGGTGGCATGGAAAGGCTGGCAGACAGTGGCCGGGAAGGGTGGCACCCTTGGTTATTTGCCCCCCTTCCTCTCTTCTAGGTCTGCCGTTGGTGTACTTTTTGGTTCAATATTACTGAAGGAGAAGGGGGGAAAAAGTGTTTTTAGTTCTCCAGACCAGAATTTATGTAAGTGAAAACAACAAACGTACTGGTAAAATAACTCGTTATGACTCTTGTAGCAAGAAAGAAGCTGTTATCGTATTACCCTCTTAATCGGAAGTTGACAAAGGATAGCATACAAAAACAATATATTTTTCCGATCCACAAAAACAATATATTTTTCCGATCCATTCCGCATAGTTTATTCCCAAGGAATTTATGCCTTGTTGTCACTAGTTGAATTGTTACGATCATCATTACACTTTTTGCTACTATCAGCTGATTGTAGATTGGAGCAAGGAAAGTTTTGCTTACTATGGAGGCATCCATCCTAAGTATCAGGAAATCTGACTCAAACAGCAATAAATTTCCAAAAAGCATGACGCTGTTCGTATGATATTTAGCAATAAGTCTTATAAGACTCTACAGCGCAGTGATTTGGGCTCTTTCTAGAAAATAGAACTTGCTCTCAGTGGCACCTAAACAAGCAGGGTGAAATGTGTGCGTGTAAGCTGCCAATAGCTTATTAAGATTTTCCATTATCTGTAATGATAGCAATACTTGGTAATATCAGAAACAATTATAGAAGAATGGGATGCGTGTTGCTGAAATGACATGTTTTTCCCCATTTAACTAATACGTCATTTGCTTTTCTCTTTTTTATTTTTTCTCCTGTATTGTTTTTTCGATTGTAAGATCTTGGGGACAGGAACGTCTTCCTTTATATAGTACACATGAATTGCTTTGTGTCAGTGTTTTTGTTTTAAATTATTTATTTATTTATTTATTTATTCATTCATTCATTCATTCATTCATTCATTCATTCATTTATTTATTTATTTATTTATTTATTTATTTATTTATTTATTTATTTATTTTGAGGGGGAGAAGGAGAGGGGCCAGTACTGAGAACTGGTGAGTACCAGAAGAAGCCCTCCTTTGCATTATTATTGTTATTGCTGCTGTTTTGGGGGAGGAGTAAGACAAACATATAAATTCACAAAAAAAAAAATAAAACTTTTATGTAATGGGCTTGGAAACAAGAAATAAGTTACCGGTATATTATATAACTCTTTTGGATGGTATAGAACTACCCAGGAAAGATTTTAAAAATCTTTCAGTATTATGGGTGCAGTCCTAACCATATTGGCCATCCTACTTCAGCCAGCATATCTTCCTTTGGTAGTATGGGGAGGTCGGTGTATGCCTATGCACTGGCCTAACCCCCCAAGAGTGGGGCAGAAGAGTCTTACTGCACTTTTTGACACACCTGTACAATGAATGTCTTATCCTGGGGCTTCGGCCGGCCTAACTGGAGATTAGGATGCCAGCCTAAATTATGGCTTGACAGGCTCAACGAGCACCTGTAGGGGATGCTCTAGGAAGATTTCCTGCTGCAGGCAGGGGGTTGGGCTAGATGACCTACTAGATCCGTTCCAACTCGATTCTATGATTCTGTGATTCTATGTACTGTGCTTTGTTGTACTGCTCTTTGGTGCCAGGGACATCATTGAAAAATGAAACGAGAATCATAGAATTGGAAGGACCTATAAGGCCATAAGAACATAAGAAGAGTGCCCACTGGGTCAGGCCAAAGGATCATCTAGTCTAGCTCTCTGTATCTTGCAGCAGCTCACCAGATGCCTCCGGGAGCTCACAAGACACTTGCATGCAGGTGTCCCCCATGTCTGGCATTTTGAGGTTGTCCACCTTTGTACATATCTTATGGCTTGTCACCTGTGATGTTCCTTTCCTCTAGGAATTTGTCCAGTCCCTTCTTAGAGGCATTGAGGCTAGATGCCATCACTACATCCTGTGGCAGTGAGTTCCACAGAGCAACTACACTCTGGGTAAAGAAATATTTTCTCTTGTCAGTCCTAACCCTCTCAACATTCAATTGTAGTGGATGTCCCCGGTTTCTGGTGTTACGTGAAAGGGAAAAAGTGCATCTCTGTATCCAATCTGTCCATCCAACCCCTTCTTGAATCCTCCTAGGGCATTTCTAACAGGTGTTTGTCAAGACTCTGGTTGAAATGAAGGAGTCACCACCTCCCTGGACTATTTTACTGCTATTTGAAGAATGTGATCATATAATCATCATCATCATCATCATCATCATCATCATCATCATCATCATCATCAAACTTTATTTGTATCCTGCCTTTCTCCCAAAGGGACTGAAGGTGGCTTACAAGCAGTTGTGGGCTTCAGGGGGTTCTCACAGGTTCTGTAGGACCCTTTGCTAATGAGTGCCTGGTTCTGACAACCGGTTACTAATGGGACATAGAACCTGTTGTTAATTTATTTGAATCCCACCACTACTTACAAGGCATCCATAAAAACAACAATAAAATTCAAATAAATTAAAACAGTTAAAAGAGACATCATAAAAGCAATAAATATAAAAAATATCTACAATAAAACACTGATTAATACCATAATAAAAACCAAGCTAAAAACCCAGCAGACTAAAAAGCCCCTCTTAGCCTTCCCTTCTCCAAACTGAATGATTCCCACAACCTTGACTTGTAGGGCTTCTTTTCCAGCCTTCTGATAATCCTTGTTGCTCTCCTCCGCTCCAGTTCGACTGCATCATAAAGTGAGGTACCCATAACTGTACATAGTTCTCCAAGGTGTACTAAAATGTCTTGAGTTTTCAAGTCAGATAATTATGATGTGTAGTAAGATAGGAGAAGTTAGAAAAGGAATATGAAACTGGAAAGTTGATGGGACGCTTAACTTGGGAGTCCCTATACACACTTTCCTGAGAGAAAGGCCCATATCCTAAAGTCAAATTAAGCCCTTTTGCTCCGGAGCAGTTAAGGTGACTTTCCATAAGAGGGTGATGTAACTGCGTGGACCCGTAACTGCTATGGATTTTGCCCTAAGTCACATAGAACACTATGGGACTTACTTCTGAGTAGATATGCTTAGGATTGCACCCTAAGTCAAAGCATGCCTAAAAGAAGTTAAGAATCCAGCCAAATGCAGAAATGAGGAACTGAGAAGGCAAACATCATGAAGCAATTCATGTTGGCAATCAATATGCATTGATTTCAGGGGGAAAAATGCCCTTCTGTTCAAGTGATGTTCTAAGTTAATACGAGTAGGAATTTTATTTTCAGTGCTCATTTAGAAGCTAGTGATGTATGTAATGAATTGTTCTGAATATCTTTACGATGCTTATTTGGTTAAGTTTATTGTGAAAACCATAGATCATGAGAGGGAAACAGAAAAGGCTGCAATCAATACATCATCGGATTCCGTAAAGCAGCATCTCTAAAATAGCCTTCGTGAATGTTCATCATCATTAAAACCATCATGCTGAATAACACTTATGAGTGTGGGTGAAAAGATGTATCTCTATGCATTGCTCTGCCCCGTCCCTCCACTCATACCTTATTGTTGGATGTGATTAGCAGGGCAAAGGAATAGACTCTGTAATTGCCCACTTGCCTTCCAAAAAGACATAATGCAAGCCTTGGATTAAAACTGGATCCACGTTTATTGAATGCAACGCCAATCAACAACTCTGCGGGGGGGGGGGGGGGAACCATGCAGTACTTTCCATCTCCAGACACTCCTTTCTTGTTTTGTGCTTGAACACTGGTTCTTAACCTGGGTTCGATCGAACCCCAGGGGTTCGGTGAGTCAGTCTAAGGCAGTGGTTCTCAATCTTCCTAATGCCGTGACCCCTTTATAAGTTCCTCATGTTGTGGGGACCCCCAACCATAAAATTATTTTCGTTGCTACTTTATAACTGTAATTTTGCTACCGTTATGAATCGTAATGTAAATATCCAATACGCAGGATGTGTTTTCATTGTTACAAATGAAATGTGTGTTCTATGCACACATTGAACATAATGGGATTGATTTCAGAGTAAGCATGCATAGGATTGGGCCCTGAGGCTGTCAGTCAACCCCAGTGCGCGCACGCTACAGCCGGAGGTCTGGCAAGCCTGACCTGGCCCCCTGCATCGAGGGTCTTTAGGCGACCCCCAGGAAAGCTCCAGGTGACCCCCAAAGGGGTCCTGACCCCCCACTTTGAGAAACGCTGGTCTAAGGAGTTCAGCAGAGGTTTGTATTCATACTGTTTGCCAGGGTTGGCAGTTGCATTAATATACTTTTGTTACAACGTATACTTTTGTATACATTCGTTATTTTTCCAATTATGAAGTGTTCGGCGAATGCACGTATGAAACGTGCAGGGTTCAGTACCTTCTACAAGGTTAAGAACCACTGAGCTAGAACATATGAGATGGTACCAAATGCATCTACCTTTGGAGCATTCCCACCTATCTCAAATTGCAAATTGTATGATTTTAATCACAAAAACCCCAAAATGAGGTTAAGAAGGTTGAAATATGCTCCCACCAACCTTGTAGTGTAGCTTGAAGGGGGATAGCAGTCGCTCTTAGAGGTGTGCAAGGGGCCTTTTACCTTCTGAGCCATTCCAGGGAGGGGGAGCAAAACAGAGCTGTGCATATATGTATATATGTTTTTAACATGCTAATGAATGGGTTTAATAGGATTGCAGCCCTTGGGACATTTGATAATTTTTTAAAATAAACCTGAAATAGTTTGGAAAGGTTAGGAGGGTTTGTCTCTCTCTCTGTCTCTCTCTCTCTTTATATATATACGAGAAAAGTCACTGACTGACTGATTGACTGACTGACTCATTACCGCCCTGCCCAAAACCGCCAGCCCTAGAAGTGTGAAATTTGGGGAGGGTGTTCCTTCCGTGATGGAGGGGTGCACTAAGAACCGGTTTTCGGAAATTCCAACCGGAAGGGGGTGAAAAGGGGCGCAAGGCGTTTTCCTCCCTATACTTTGCATTGAGAATTGCTGACTCAGCAACATTCCACCCCAACTGCTGGGCCTGAAGCATGGAATTCTGGGAGTTCCTTCTGTCACCTGAACTCCCACCAAGAACCATCTGGAGACATTTAACCCTTCAGGGCAGGGGTAGGCAGGGCCTGGCCAAGAACCAGTTTTCTGGAAGTGGGCGGGGCCAGGAGGTTTTTAATTTAAAAATAAAAAAATTAAATTACTTACTTCTGAGTAGACCTGCATAGGATGGGGCTCTGAGGCTGCAATCCTATCCACACTTTCCTGGGAGTAAGTCCCATTGACTATACTGGGACTTACTTCTGAGTAGACCTGCATAGGATGGGGCTCTGAAGCTGCAATCCTCTCCACACTTTCCTGGGAGTAAGAGCCATTGAGCACAATAGGGCTCACTTTTGAGTAGACATGGTTAGGATTGTAATCACCAGGCTGAGAAAAGAAGATCTATCCTGGAAAGAAGGGAGAAATCCTAGAAACAGTTTCCTGGGAGTAAGAGCATTGAGCACAATAGGGCTTAACTTTTGAGTAGACATGGTTAGGATTGTAATCACCAGGCTGAGAAAAGAAGATCTATCCTACTCTACTTCAGAGTAGTCATGCATAGGATTGGCTTGGGCTCTCAGGCTGCAGTCTCAGTCACACTTGCCTGAGAGTAAGCCCCATTGACTATCATGGGACTTACTTTTGAGTAGTCATGCATAGGATTGGGCTCTCAGGCTGCAGTCCCAGCCATACTTTCCTGGGAGTCAGCTGTTAAAGGGTGCAGCTGGGAGCACTTTGCTCCAAGCATAGAAAGGAAAGGACTCCGGGGCTTGTGGGGTGCTTGCTGGGCTGCCTCTTGGAGGCAAATGTAAAAGTGCTCCCAGCTGCACCCTTTAACTGCCTCTCCAGCAGCTGAAAGAACCGGTTTGTTGGTTATCCCCCTCCCCACAGCTACCGGATCGCCATCGTCAGAAAATTCTAACAACAGGTTCTATAGAATAGGTGCGAACCTGCTGGTGCCCACCACTGCTTCAGGGGCTGAAAAGGGGGGTAATGTGTTTTTGTCCTATACTTAACATGGAAGACTGATGCACATGGGGGGAAGTTGCGCATGGGGGAAGTTGTGCATGGGGAAGTCGCATATGGGGGAAGTTGCGCACGGGGACTGGTGCGCATGGGGGAAGTTGCGCACGGGGGAAGTTGTGCATGGGAGTCTGATGCGCATGGGAGACTGATGCGCCGTGAGGGGTCTGATGCGCCGTGAGGGGGTCCGATGCGCCGTGAGGGGATGGTGTATGTGGGAATTTTACTCCCGCAATGTGGGTACACTTTTCGCTAGTTTTATATAAAGTATTTAAAATATGATTGGTTTATTTGTTTTCAATCTATGATCCTAGGATTTTGTTATATTGGGAAGTGTTAAAAAGTTTCTTGCTTTATAATGTCACTTCTGGCCATATCAGCACTTTTAGGTTAATGACATCATCTCTGGTGGGTTGTGACAAATTGTCACTCTAAAAAATGGGTCCTGGTGCTAAAATGTTGAGAACCACTGCTTTATATACATTTACTCTGCAATTTATTGTCCTCCTCTAGCTTATTGTAGGACATTTGACAGTAAAGGTATCCTTGCTACAGTTGGTCAGAACAAGCAGTTCTTTGTTTTAAAACTGAAAAAGTTAGCACAATCATGCAATAGCTCCAGCAAATAAACTTTTATTATGGAAATAGTACTATAAATTCACTGTGCCAGTTATAAGAATTGGAAGTTGTTGCCACTTATGGGAAGTGTTTCCCACTATAATAAAAGTAACCATAGTAGGTGTCTTTAATTCATGCCCTTCCCTGGATAATGCACTGAAATAGACAGTTGAGTAGAAAAATCAGATATACATATGGAATTTTTGTGAATGTAAATGAAAATGAACTGTTGCAATAAATAATTTATCTATTTGGAATTATAATATGTCATTCTAGAGCCAATTAGTGATTTTCCTGTATTTGTAATAAATTGAGACTTCATAAATATTAATGCATGATTATCTACATAAATGCGGGTTTTCTGTGAATACAGAAATTTGGGGAATTGTCACCAGAACCGTTAATTAAATATAAGCTTGGATAAATAATGTATAATGGACCACTCACTAAAGTAATGCTTTCCATCCTATGCTTTTAAAAACTGAAGCTTTTAAAAACCAAGAAGCCAAGCATCCAAGACTTCATGAAGGCAGGTGAGATGCTCCCATAACTTAGCATCCATAAGCTTCTTATTCATACATGCTTAGTCATAGAATCATAGAATTGGAAGGGACCTAGTAGGTCATCTAGTCCAACCCCCTGCCTGCAGCAGGAAATCCCCCTAGAGCATCCCAATCCCCCTAGAGCATCCCTAGAGCATAATGATAGTTAATGAGGTAGCAGCTGGATTACTGCCGTGGTAGCACCATTTCTTGAAACACAAAAGTTAGTACACCACACTTCAGATTCATACATGACATCTGGTCCTTCAACACGGGTAATGTATGACTGCGATTGAAGGAGTATCATCAGATTTCAAAGGAGTAAATTTTACCTCTTGTCAATACTGACCATGGCTTTTTTGGGTAACACTTCATTATGCTATTTTACAGCATCCTTAATAATGCCCTTCAGGTATTTGCAAAGCTGGGCTTTGCATCTCTTCCCCTTCTCTCATCTCTTCGTTTAGTGTTTGCTACTTTCTTTCCTTATTTTATAGTATTTCCTTATTTTATCGTATTTCCTTCTTTACCGAGAAAAAAATTCTTTGGCATTGTGTGAGGAGAGCATTGACGCAAAGAAAGAAAGAAAGAAAGAAAGAAAGAAAGAAAGAAAGAAAGAAAGAAAGAAAGAAAGAAAGAAAAGAAAGAAAGAAAAAAGAATCTATGAATCTATGAATCTATGTGGCTGGTTCTGAATTATTAAGTGATCAGGCACTGCAATCCCGACTTGCGCATCATAAAGCAGGTTTGGAGGTTCATCTCCTTCCCCAAAGTAAAGGTGTAATAGCCTCTAAATGTCTACTCAGACTTGCACCATCTCTAGAGGCAGCTCACAAAGGGTGAAATCCAGAGTAACTACGGGGAGTCCTTGCTCCGGAGTAAGAACAAGTTACTCTGGATTGCAATATGAATTTCCCATAGGTTTTCACTAGGTGGTGCAGTAACTACGGGTGCACGTAATGTCTCTTATGTGCTCCCGTAGTTACTCTGGATTGTGCCCAAAGTGGTAAAAAGGGTTTTTTACACTGTGGAGTGGCTCTCTGAATTTTCTGCTTGCACTGAAGCCTGTAAGCAACACCCTCCATGGTCCGGCTGAACAGAGACAAAGCATAATCCTATCTTTGAATCTTGAAATCTTGAAAATATAAACAAGTGTGGAGATCCTTAGATGTGTCCTCTACTTTTCTCCATTCATACATCATGCGCTTTGTCATCGCCAGCTTAGTTCCATTCATGTAATACTTACTCTGTGTATTGATGTTATTTGAGTTATCATAATAGTCTTTATTCATTTATAACCTGGAAGACAAACACCTGTCGTGTGTTTTTTTGTTCTTAAAAAGTAACCTGCTCTTCATCATCGTTGTGATTGTCTGATTAGTGTGCTTCAAATAACATAAGTTAAAGTCTAAGAGCGCAATCCTAACCATGTCTACTCAAAAGTAAGCTGCACTGTGTTCAGTGGGTCTTACTCAGTGGTGGGATTCAAATATATTAACAACAGGTTCTATGTCCTAGTAATCTAACTTACAACAGGTTCTATGTCCCATTAGTAACCGGTTCTCAGAACCAGGCGCTCATTAGCGAAGTATTCTATAGAACCTGTGGAAACCCCTGGAAGCCCACCACTGGTTCTTACTCACAAGAAAGTGTCTTTAGGATTGCCACCTAAGGGCACAATCCACAGTAACTACGGGGAGTCCTTGCTCCGGTGTAAGTACAATTTGCTCTGGATTGCAGTATGAATCTCCCATAGGTTTTCACTAGGTGGTGCAGTAACTACGGGTACATGTAATGTCTCTTACGTGCTCCCGTAGTTACTCTGGATTGTAGGGTAAGTTAATTCTGCTGATAATATTTTTGTTTCAATTTTAAAGTTCCAGGAATCTGAACTGAGTGAGCCCAATCCTGTGTCTACTCAGAAGTCCTATAGTCCCATTAGTCAATGGGGCTTCAACAAAAATGGTGATCGGATGGCAGACTGGGTGAGGACATGCATAAACCTAGAGTGGAGTAGGTTTGTCCAGTGATTACAACAGTGATTTTCAACCACTCTGCCCTGGCACACTAGTGTGCCATGGATGGTCTGCAGGTGTGCCACGGGATTCCAGGAAAGGCCATATGAGGTTTTGTTAAGCCAGAAGTTGTGTCTGTATACTGGAATTCATTTCTTTGAACTGGCAACTTGTTGCAGCACAAGCCATTTTGTGGCGGTGTGGGCAAAACAGAATCAAAACAGAATCAGTGGCACAAGAATATGATGCACTGCCTCTGGTGGTGTAGTTAAAGGGGGGGGGGTGGAACAGTCAGTCCTGGAGGGGGGATGCATTCTTTTAGACATGGCTCTGTTTTGCTCCCTGCAAATGAAAGGGCTCCAAAGTGGAGGGTCCCTTTGCATACCCCCTCCAATTCTGATCGCTCTGCCCCCTCTAGCTATGCCACTGCTAGCTGGAAAGTCAGATGTTCCCATTTGAGACCAACACTACCTTATGCTCATTCAGGTCCATGAATAGCTGCCCAGCAGTTATATCTTTACTCCTTCCTCCCACTTCAGAAAGAAGTGGATTCGGGGAGGGAGGCAGGAGATGATTCACCTATTCATTCTATAGGCTGGGTCAAAAGCTCTAAGAACTTGCAGGCACAATAACTGCATTTTCAATCTGCTTCTGTTCAGGAAAATGGAAATATCATTTGTTACCTTCAACGACTTCCTCTATTTCTTCACCTCTCAGATGCTTACAGTGTTGAAACATCAGCCAATGTCATCCTCAAGTATCCCTCTACAGGTATCTAAGGAAACCTGGAAACACGGACAAACCTATATATGGTCCACCTGGGATATGCAAGACATTTTTCATTTACAAACAGAACCAGGTAGTAATGCAAAAACAATACAGGTTCAAATGTGGTGGCATAGCTGGAGGGGGGCAGAGCAGCCAGTCTTGGGCATGCAAGGGACCCTTTACCTTCAGAGCCATCCCATATTTCTCAGAGCTGTGGTTTTCAACCCTTTTCATCTCAAGGAACGCTGATAAAATTGTCAAAACACATAATCAGTTTCTGGACCATTAGAACGTAAGTCCATTTACTCCAGCTTCCTGTATCTCACAGCGGTCCACCAGATACACCAGGGAGCATACAATACCCATATCAAAGTAGGGTGACCAAATGCTGAACCTAAAAAAGAGGACAAGCCCCCACCCCCAATTCTATTTATGTCAATGCAGTTACGGCACCATCTACTGAAAACCTATGGGAAATTCATAGATTTTCACAGTAATCTATGTAATCACAGTAATCACAGTAATCTATGAATTCACAAAATTTCATAGAAATTCACAGTAAATTTTATGTGTGTCGACACAACAATTGCCATAGGGCACAATCCAGAGTAACTACGGGGAGTCCTTGCTCCAGTGTAAGAACAATTTACTCTGGATTCCAATATTAATTTCCCATAGGGTTTCACTAGGTGATGCTGTATCTATGGGTGCACGTAATGTCTCTTATGTGCTCCCGTAGTTACTCTGGATTGTAGGGATAGTTACTCTGGATTGAGCACTAAGAATGCAATCTAGAGTAACTACGGGGAGTCCTTGCTCTGGTGTAAGAACAATTTACTCTGGATTCCAATATTAATTTCCCATAGGTTTTCACTAGGTGGTGTAGTAACTACCGGTGCATGTAATGTCTCTTACGTGCTCCCATAGTTACTCTGGATTGTAGGGTTACTTACATTAAAAAGCACCTGCCATTTTCTTGCCCACTCATCCAGTATGGAGAGATCCTTCCGGAGCTCTTCACAGCCTCTTCTGATCTTTACGACTCGGAATATTTTGGTGTCATTCATAAACTTGGCTACTTCATTGCTTAATTTACTGGTTAAATAATATTTACCGGTTAATAAAATTAACCTTGCACTAGGTTATTTTTTTTTTTTGTTGTATTTTTATCAATCTTTTTTTCCCTCTATTGTAAAAAAAAAAAAAGATTTAGTTCAAATCTGAAAGGGGATGAGCCGTTCTTTTCTTTTATTTAAGAAAATTCTCTCTTTGATTGCTGTATCAAAGACGAGAGAAAAAACGAAAGAACTTTCTTTTTCCTTTCTTTTCTTCTGAGTTCTTTGCTCTCCTGCCTTCGTTCTAAATCTTTCGAAACCCGCAAGAGCTGGAAGTACTTCTGAGGCTTGTTGGGAACAAAACCTCTGTAGTGCAGTCTTTTGTGATGAGGCACCGCTCGGATGTAAATCATTCATAATGGGACTTGGAAATTCTTACCACTGACAGTGTTTCCGGATGGAAAAATCTGCAGTTGAAGAGACACAAATTTAGTGGTTGTATGTATTGTATATGCCAAGGGTGGCCAAACAGTGACTTGTGACGACTGAAAAATGTTTGGCTCACAGAAAGTTGTTGGTTACTGCGCTTTTTGTAACACAATACAAAAGATAAATTTTCAAGATTTATAATTATTTACAAGTTTTTAACTGACAATGCAATCCTAACCCTGGTTAAGCAGGCATAGGAGGGGATGAGAGTCAAAGAAATTAACAACTGGTTCTATGCCCATCTGGCAGCCGCTTTGAAATGGCTATTTTTAAACTTTATATGTCCTATCTCTTCTTAGTAACCGGTTCTATGGAGTAGATGTGAACCCGCTGGAGCCCACCACTGGGCATAAGTCCTATGCTGGCCTGGGGAGTAATGTTGAGGTTCTCTGTACCACCACCACCCCCCCCCCCACAGGATTTTCCAGTTTCCATAGGACATGCACCAGCCTCCCCACGCCACTGCAGAAATGGGGTGATGGGTGAGTAGGGGCAGCCTAAGCAGATCAGGAGAGGCATGTTGAGGGCATCTTTGGCCTGTTTCCAGGGCAGAAATGCCCTCTTCCAGCTCCTCAGAGTTATACCATCTCTGGAGCAGGTATAGTAATGAGTAGACCCATAGGGGTCCATGATAAGGCAGAGTAAGAATGGCAGTGTTGACCACAAATCTGAGTTCTTGGCCAGCCTAGCTGCAACCCCTGCCTCTCCACCTAGGACATGGCACAACTATGACAGCCACTCACCTGGGGATCCAGCAGGCCACTCCAAGAAGCCCCTTGTATTCACTGGAGACTGTCCTGGCATTTCATCAGGGACTCCTTCTAAGGAAGGCACCACAGCTGTTCCTTGTTCAGAAGGATCTGAGGGGATCTCCTCAGGAGCAAGCCATCCCCAGGTGTCACTGACTTAGTGCCTCCTGAGCATGCTCTGGAGCAGGTAGGGCAGCCCAGGCTTCCTGACTTTCTGGATGCAGCTCTGGATTCAGAATAGTTGGGGCAGCCCAGCTGGGGCACTCCTCACTGCCCTCACTCTGGATTGAACCCTTAGTTAATTAGTGCAATCCTAAGCATATCAACTCAGAAGCAAGTTCCATTGTATCCATTACTCCCTGGAAAGTGTGGTTAGGATTGCAATTTATGTTAGTAAGTTAGCATGTTAATATGATATTGGGCACTGTGGAGTTGGGTTGCTGTTCTTAACTTTGCGAGTTGCGAAACTAATACAGATAAATACAGTACAGTGGTGCCTCACACTATGGGCTGTAGGTGGCGCATGTGGCTAAGACACTGTGCCTGATAACCAGCAGGCCAGGGTTCAAGACCCGGGTCCCCACAAGACAGGGTGAGCTCCTGTCCTAAGCCCAGCTCTGCGACGCCAGCTGGATCCAATCGTATTGGCTCTGCCTTTCCATTGGACTAATTCAGTGGCGTGGAGAGGGGGGATTTGCTGCTTGGGTAACAGCAGATCCTCCACAACAATCCAACCCATGCAGCGTATGCAGCGGCAAGCACGATACCATAGTCTTCCAAGACTGATGCAGGCCTGCTTGCTTGCTTTGCTTGCCTCACATAAAGAGCTTAATTTGTTCCGGAGGCCTGCTCTTTAAGTGAAACGCTCTTTAAGTGAAGCGGATTTTCCCATAGGAAATAATGGAAAGTCAGACGATTGGTTCCACAACCCCCAAAATATTCATATAAAAATATTAAGTGGATATAAGAATGATGAAAAAACACTGGAATTGAATTCAAAACATGCATTCAATGTGCATGATCCTATGAAGTCTACTTAGGCTGCAATCTTAAACATTCCTGGGAGTAAGCCCCATTTAACACAATGGGGCTTACATCTGAGTAGACATGATTAGGAGGCTGTAATCAAAGACACTTTCTTGGGAGTAAGCCCCATTTAACACAGTGGGGCTTACTTCTGAGTAGACATGGTTAGGAGGCTGCAATCAAAGACACTTTCCTGGGAGGCTTACCCGGGCTGCTGTTGGAGGTTCAAGGTGGCTGGTGGAGGCACTTGGGGGAAGGTGCCCCCAAATTGGGGGCAGTTAGAGACAGCAGCGCTGGCCGGCAGCCCTTTTAAAGAGCCTCCATGTAGAGTGCCAGGGCTGCATAGCACGCAGGCCCATAGTGCGCTTGCTTGTTAAGTGAAGCAAAACTTGTTATGTGAAGCAAGATTTCTTGGAAATTTTGCTTGATAAGTGAAATGCTTGTTAAGCGAGGCGCTTGTTAAGTGAAATACCACTGTAGTTTAAAAACCATTTTTGCACTCTGGAATACCTGGGGCTATGCTGGCAAAGGGTCAGATGGCTATTTGTCCAGAACCATTTTCGTCCTGCTATAACCAGCATACCAGTGAGGATGGGACTGGTCTGTTAATTTTATTTTTGTTGAGTGTAGTCATAGTTGTATGTTATGGTTGTATTTGTGTGCCGTTCATTTTGTGCAGCCCCAGTTGCAGTGTGAGCTTGTGTGGTTGCTTGTTTCTGTTCTGTGTCGATACGAGCCCTTAGTCAGCCAATAAGTTTCCCAGAGTTTACTACTTCGGTATTGTATATTTAATTAGTAATGTGCTAATTGCTTAATAACAGGACAAATTCATTAAAGCCAAGGACAGAGACTCGCTTCTTGCTCGCACCAAGCATCTCATTTGTATAAGAACCTTATAAATTTTAATGGTGGCGCTTCATCGCCATCAGAAGCCCACATGGAAAAGAATCAGTGGGATAAGACCTGTTCCTTAATTATAAGAACGGTAAGGAGCATGACTTTGAAGCGACAATGTTTTCTTTAATTAAGCCACATATTTTTGCACTGTGTAATGCAAAGAGAAAATGAGATTTCTAATAAGTCAAAAATGAATATGCCTGTGGGTATTTGCAACCATGATTATGGGCTCAATCAGTATTTCGGCAGCAAAATCAATAACAAAAGGGTTTATGAAAAGGTGTTCTGCCCACATCAAGGTACGTGAGTTTTTTTGTATTCCTTTATATTGACAAATGCATCTTCCTTCCTTGAACACTGAGAAGTATAACTGAGTCAGAGGCATCACTAGGGTTTGTGTCTCCTGGTGAGAGATCTCATGTATCACCTTATGGTGAACCTCATTGGCATTCATCAGTCACAAAAGACTATGGTATCGTGCTCGACACTGCATGCGAAGCAGGAAGGCCTGGGTAGATTAATATGGAGGATAGGCTGTTCCCCAAGCAGCAAATCCCCCCTCTCTACACCACTGAAATAGTCCAATGGAACGGCAGAGTCGATATGATTGGTTCCAGCTGCGTTGCAGAGCTGGGCTAAGGACAGGAACTCACCCTGTCTTGTGGGACCCAGGTCTTGAACCCTGGCCTGCTGGTTAACAGGCACAGTGTCTTAACCATTTGCACCACACACAGCTCAGGTGAACCACCGTCCATACCAGATACCAGACCATACTGAATAAATTACAGTATGGCTGCAATCCTAACCATGTCTACTCAAATGTAAGCCCCATTGTGTTCAATAGGTCTTACTCCCAGGAAAGTGACTTTAGGATTGCAGCCTATGATATACACAGCCTAAACATAGCACATCATGAGGGTTGGTGTCAACCCATTCACTTTACAGTGTTTCTCAAAGTGGGGGTTGGAACCCTCTTTCGGGTTCATTACATTTCAGGTGAGCATGGAAAGCTGGGTGCAGCCACCAAGGCTGCAATCCATACCTTCCTGGGAGTAAATCTTTACCCAACCATCCTTCACTTTTAATGCAACAAAAACTTTGGCATTCAGGTGCTACTCTTGGATTACCTTAAAAGTGCAAGCAAAGGTCTTTCAGCATTTATAGATGATTTTGTGCCGAATTAATACATTCAGCTCGAAATAAACGTGTGCATTTTCAAGTTGTTACAAAACTCGTTCTTCTTTAACACCCACATTACCTACTTTCCATCAGAGCTAGCGACATAATATGGTAGGACTGTTTATTTGACCACCATTAAATGGGGATAATTCTTCATCTCTGCACCTTTCTATATTTCTGAAGTTTATATCGACTTTTGACCCTCCCCGAAACAACACAAAAATCCAAAAAAGTTGCCCTTTGGGGAAGAAAGGCAGAATACTAATCTAATAAATAAGTAAAATAAATAAATAATAAAAAGTCAGCACTGATGTTATTGAAAATCTATTAGCATATTTAAAGCAGCAAAATATATTTTAATAGCTTCCCTCCCCCGTTTCCTTATCTTTTACATCTGAGCCACTAATGCAGCCCCCTCCTCCCTCAGGCCATGTTAAAAAGGTCAGTTGCAAAGAGATCCTTTTTAATTTACATAAAGAGAATATAGCAGACAGGGAAAAAATGTGCATTTTCTTTTCTCTGAGTGGGCATTTATTCATATTTCCTTTTAATGTTCTATTTAATCATCTTTCTTTGAGGCTCCTGTGACCTTATCCTTTAATTTAAAACAAATTCTAAACACATTCTGTTCTCATGGCTTGAATCTCAAAAAAGATCCTGTTCACCCCTTTTCCCACCCATTTCTGTACCAAATTCCATATGTATGTATGCATGGATGGATGGACGGACACATGGATAGATCTGCGCATCTATAGGTGCATGCTATGGCATAGCAAGAGGGAAGCAGAGCCGACAGTTTTGGAGAAAGTGTGCAAGGGCCCTTCCCTTTGAGGAATTCCGGGTGGGGAGAGCAAAACCAACTATGACGATTGCCCCGGCATCCTGAAATCAATTTTAGATGGTTGTTTTGATTTCTTAGGGCTTCCCCCTTTCTCTTCTCCCTTCTCCCCATCTTCAGTTGTTTTCCTAAATGCAATGGGATCCTAGTTGTTGTGAGTGAGTAAGGCAGATGAGTGCAGCGTATTATTAAAAATATTAAATATTGATAATATTATATTAATATTATAATCATCTTTCTTAAAATCATCTTTTTCTATAATATTATAAATATTATAATATTAAAAATAGAAAATGAGGACCATGGTTGAGCCACAGAGGAATTTGCCATGTAAGAGAAAATCTAAGATCTACTCTGCATGGCCAGAAGCAAGGAACTGTAATGTGACACCATGGCATAGCTTGATGTGGCAGAGCAGTCAGTCTTGGGGGGACATGCAAGATCCCATAGATCAGGTGAAGGATGCCCCCTCCCATCTGTTTTCCTCTCCTGCAGCGAATGGCTCCGAAGGGGATCCTTGCATGCTGGCGGATGAGGCTCTCTCCAAGACTGACTACTCTGCCTTCCTCTAGCTATGCCACCAATTATACATCAGCTACTCAAAGCACACAGGAAAGTGCAGAAGGTGCAATGGATGAGAGAGGGTGGAAGGGAGACATGGCAGGGAACAGACAAGGCTGTTGAAAATCTGACCGAAAATTAAGGAAAAGGTGTGAACCAAAGTACAAAGTTAAGAGGTGATGATGGAAACCAAATTGGAGACAGACGATATGGGATCCACAGAGACAAATTGGGGAAATAACAGACAATATTGCAGAAGTGCTACAGAGAGGTGAGGAGTGAAGGGGGGAGAAGAAACCATTTATAGACTGTGGAATATCCAGCAGCTAAAAATGTCCTTCAATAGGCATTGAGTGCTTGCTTGAATAAGCCTTAATGGCCTTTTGATGGTTGGTGGCTTCCCAGTCCTGGACACCAACCCAGATTGCTTGAATGGGGTGTGGGAAGAGGCCGTTTAGTATTTGGAAAGCAGCCACCAAAAAGGCGTTTGCAGCAGGTGGGCCAAAAGCAATCCAAAGAACTATTGCAGACCATTTGTTATTTGGGGAACTTTATTAACGGTTTGCCAGCATTGAAGGATGTCTTTACCTTTTAATGGTTGATGTGCCCTTGGTGAGGCTCCCTCCAAGATTTTGTTCTTACAACAACCCTGCAAGGTAGGTGAGGTTGAGATATAGTAATGAGACAAGAAAGTAATAATAATCATGACCAGAAAATCAATGCAGTGAATAATCCCTGACAAGCAATGGGTACCCTTTCCTGCTATTGCTCCCCTGTAGATGGTACTCAGTGATATTCTGTCTGGAGCCCAGGTCTTCTTGCCTGGAAGAGGAAAAGGAGGGCACTGTAGATTTTTTTTGCAGGACACAAGGTTTAAAAAGAGGACATGTTCTGGAAAAAGAGGACATGTGGTCACACTTCACTAAATGAATTCTATCTTATAGCCTGCCTGCACCCCCACAAATACAAAAAATCAATAAGATTTTCAGCCGCCCCCCATTACCACTTAAGCCTTTTGGGAGGAGGTGAGGCTACTTTCTGGAGCACTGGCTGAGCTCCACTTATGCTGGATTGGGACCTCTGAGCCCCAGATCTGCATTCCTCTGAGCCTGACCTGAAGAGAAGGCCAGATATGATTGCTTACTTGTGAGCCGTGCAGTTTACTTCTACTTTCCATAGCGCTCAATGCAGTGGCGCCTGGAGCAGGGACTTTTTCTGGGGTGAATGGTGGGGCTGCATTCACTGGATCAGGACCTGTTTCGTCTTAGCCTCTCTGATGCCCTTTCTGATGGATTTGCTTGCCCTTTCTGATGGACTATGGCATGCTACCTCCTTGTGGGTAAAGCCACAATGTGGGCACTTTAATTTTCTCATAGAGTTCAATGCATATTTTTGATTTTTAGTTTTTTGGCAATAACTTTTGATGGGAAAGAGATATTCAATACAAATCCAACATTATATGACATGATGGCATCATTCCTTCATGACATTATGCTGTTGGTCATCCCATAGAGTGTCACCCTCCATGGGTGGTATCAGGGTCGAAGTGCCCCCTCCAAACCTCCGCTAGCTATGCCACTGGAGGCATGACCAACACTGACTCTATGGCTGAAAAGTGGTGCAACGTGTTTTTGTCCTATGCTTAACATGGAAGACTGACCAACATCCAGCCAATTTGGTGCTCAGTGCCTGGTGCACGGAGGGGGGATGTTGTTCAGAGGGAGGGGTTGCACTGGGGAGGATGCTGTGCATGGCGGGCTGTTGTGGATGGGGGTGATGCGCATGGGGAGGTGATGTGCATGGGGAGATGTTGCGCATGGGAGGATGATGCGCTTGGAGGGTTGTTGTCCAGTTGGGGCTGATGCGCATGGGGGGGCTAATGCGCATGGGGGATGTTGTGCAAGGGGGTTGTTGCACATGGGGGTTTGATATGCATGGGGAAATGATGCGCATGGGGGATTGATGCGCATGGGGGATTGATGCTCATGGGGATGTTGTGTGTGGGAGTTGTTGCACATGGGGGTTTGATGCACATGGGAAAATGATGTGCATGGGGGATTGATGTGCATGGGGGATTGATGCTCATGGGGGATGTTGCACCTTAGGGAGATGTTGCACCGTGGGGAGATGGCGTACAGGGGAATTTTACTACTGCAACGCGGGTACGCTTTTCGCTAGTGATAAATAAAATAGATCATCTCAGTTTTCCAAAAGCAGTTACTTTAAATTCATTCATTGTGGGGTACTGGAAAATGGCTGATGTAAGCTCCCCTCCTTACTAGAAAAAAAAAGAATATCATTATGTGAAGAGTTAGTTATTCTTTGTTGCAGCATTCAAGAGGGATTGTTTTGTTTGGTCAATTATAGTTCTTGGGATCCTCAATGCACAGTTTTAGAACTGGAGTCACTCTCCATCCTATTGATAGCGCACTGATTTGCTTCATTGTGCTTGACAAGCAAAGCTGCTCTTGCTTATACAGCCTCCGCTCAGCTCCGGGCCGGGCTGGAGTCATGGAAATGGAGTCAAAAAATCATAAGCCTCTTCACCTGTCAGCTCGACACTCATTTTATTTAAGCCATTAGTGCTGTCTGGCACTTTGATCTCCTGCTGACCTTCAATAAAATAGGAAAACAATAAGCACAACCAAACATCATGCTGGCCGGATCAAGAAAATTTCCCCCACCCATTTATATTCCGTGCATATGGCTTAGCGGGCACATCAGAAGTTCTCAGAGAAGTCAACAAGGTGGAGCTACAAAGGCCAGGGTGACCAGATGTTCTCCTTTTCCAGGACATGTCCTCTTTTTTAGCCTTTGGTACTGGAAAAAATCTTCATTGTCCTCTTTTTCCTTCTGAGCAGGCAGCACGTAGCCTTCTTGTAATTACCAAATCCAGAGTAACTACAGGGAGTCCTTGCTCCGGTGTAAGAAAAATTTACTCTGGATTGCAATATGAATTTCCCATAGGTTTTCACTAGGTGGTGCAGTAACTACGGGTGCACGTAATGTCTCTTACGTGCTCCCGTGGTTACTCTGGATTGTAAGGTAAGACTGCAATCCTAACCTCCAGTTGGGCCACCATCAGTCCTGTGCTGACCTGAGTGCCACCTCTTGGGGAGTGTTAGGCCAGTGCACAGACATGCGCTTGTCTCCTTAAGGTATCCCGGGTTGACTAATGAGTGTTGCTGGCATAAGTTAGGATTGTACTTAATATATGATAAATTCAAATGTAATAGTTTTAGATTTAATAATAAGCTACCACATGAAGGCAATATACAATAGCTTTTGTTTTATGGTATTTTACATTTTCCTGGGTGTCCTACATTTTTTTGGGAGGGGGATCTTGTCCTCTTTTCTTGTTGTGACATCTGGTCACCCTGTTTGAGGTTGACTTTGTGGTTTCTGTCCAAATTCAGTAGCCAGAATACCTGAGCCAGATGGCCTCAAGGGATCAGTTCTGCTTCCTGCTTCCCAGCTCACCATAAAAATTACACCACATTTACCAAATCTTTTACCAAAAATCTTACACCAAAATTACAAAAATCTTACACCTTTCCCTACAATCTCCTTACCAGTTCTGACTGACTGTGCTAATTCTTCCGCACCCCCCACCCCCCGCTAGAAAAGTCTGGAGTAGAATCAAAGGTCCTTACTAATTGATGAGATGCAAAAAATTCCTACTTGGAGTCATTAAAAGGGATGAAACAAAGGCTGCAATCCTAAAGACACTTTCCTGGGAGTATGGGCAAAATCCAGAGTAACTATGGGGAGTCCTTGCTCTCATGTAAGAACAATTTATTCTGGATTGCAATATGAATTTCCCATAGGTTTTCACTAGGTGGTGCAGTAACTACGGGTGCACGTAATGTCTCTTACGTGTTCACGTAGTTACTCTGGATTTGGCTGTAAGAGTGAACACAATGGGGCTTACTTATGAATGGATATGATTAGGATTGTGCTCATACCGAGCCAAAGGGAGCATGTCGTCCTCAATCCCATACATTCTGGTTCAAACCCAGACTCTCTCACCCACCCCAAAATAGCTGTGGTTTCATGTGATTACTATCTATATTGATAAGCAATGGTTTTCAACTGGGCCATTACTACTGTGAGCCTGAGAGTCCTGGCTTCTTAAGGAGGAGGGCAGAGATGTGATTCCTAGGATCTGTTGCTTTTGGACACAGAGGGGGCTTTTCTCAATCAATCAATCAATCAATCAATCAATCAATCAATCAATCAATCAATCAATCAATCAATCAATCAGTCAGTCAGTCAGTCAGTCAGTCAATAAATCAATCAAATCAATCAATCAGTATCAGCCTTACTTGCTGGCAGGGCCCAGAGGGGTTTAGAGCTCTATAGGGTTCCTCCAACTTTGTAAGAGTGAAAAATGCAATTATGACCCACACCTAATTTCATGATTACAACCCATAAGTAGGTCGCAATCATGTTTCTGACTCTTTCCAGGCTCCAGAAAGCCCTGCAGACTCTTTTCCCCGTGGATATACCACCCTGGATCTCATCAGTGCCCTCTTGGGGGTCATTCCTGTGCCTTCCCCCTTTCCCCACAAACTCTTATTTGTGGGCTCAAACTCCTTGCAAGTTTGGAAACTACTGAGGATGCCCTTCCCTCTGTTCCTAATGGAGCTTACACCCAAGTGGCTGCACATCAGATTTCTGTCTTGGATGCCAGGCCTCCATCCAACAGCCTTGATGCAATTTGAAACATAAAAATCCCCAACGTTGTTGTTTGTAGCATGTGTTGTGAGGATCCTTCTTTGCTCGTCACCTTTTTCCCTGCCCTTCGGGTGTGTGATGTTTTCATCTGTGGGAGATCTGGAGCCTGAAGCCTCATCCTTTGCAAGGGTTTCTGCCAGCTTATAACTTAACGGGTTAGCGAGGAAGAAAGATTTCCTTCGGGGCAGACTGTTTGATATTGCAAAGGTTTCTTTGGCTGTAACGCTTTGAATCATCCTGCATCTGATCATGCTTTTCTTTGGAAAAAGGAACCTTGCCTGGTTCCAGTTCTTTCTTAATGAACTGGTTCCAGTTCATTATTTGTGGTCGAACACCACATTCCATAACCTATAGCACAATGTCTTAGTTCACTGTAATGTGGTCCAAGCATATGTTCTCTTTCTCCAGACATGTCCTCTTTTTAAGCCTTGTGTCCTGGAAAAAAAGTCTTCATTGTCCTGTTTTCCTTGTGAGCAGGCAGCACATAGCCTTCTTGTAATTCATAAATTACATATAATAAATTATATCTAATAGTTTTAAATTTAATAAGTCTTACCCTACAATCCACAGTAACTACGGGAAGACGTAAGAGGCACTACTCTGGATTGCTCTATGCATTTCCCATAGGTTTCCCATAGGTGGCACCGTAACTACATCAGTGTAAAAGTCCTGTCGTTACTCTGGATTATAGCCTTAGCCACATAGTGGATTGAAGTCATAGCCTTACAGTGTACTCTGGATTGTAGCTATAGCCATATAGTGTTTAAATTAACCACATGAAAGCAATATATGTGAGTGTTTTTTAAACCTTTTTCATATCCTACATTTTTCTTGGATGTCCTACATTTGGGGTGCCTTGTCCTTTTTTTGGTTATGACATATGATCACGGTGCACTTGGGAGTGGTGCACATGGGGTGGTGGTGTGCATGGGGGGATGTTGCACTGTGGGGGAATGGCATACAGGAGGAATTTTACTCCCACAATGCAGGTACATTTTCACTATTAATAATAATTGGGATCCAGACCTCAAGGGTATTACAGACCTTACATAAAGTGTTCATATACTGATGTTTGCTAGACTCTCCCCTAGCATTTGTTTTCAAGGACTTAATTCCCCCAAACCAGTGATTTTTAACCCTTTTTATCCCAGCACATTGATAAGGCACTGAAATGTCAGCTTTCTGACAATTGACAAGGCACACCGTGCTGCCAATGGGAAGCTCACACCCCCAATGGCCCTACTAATTCTCTACTAATTCCAAACTAATGTCCCTTCTCCCAAATTAGGGTTGTCATAATTCTCTTCCACAAAACTGGAACAGGAACCCCTGTCAAACTTGCCAGTATGTGTGTGAACCAAATCCCCAAATCTCCCAAACTGGGACAGACCCAGTTTTACGGGACATATAGCAACCCTATCCAAAATTCCCATGGTACCCCTAGGGATCCCTAAACCGTTATGGCCATTGCAGGATACAGGAAAAGTTGTCCTGAAGAATAAGATTTGACATTTGTATGCTCTATGAGCAAAATCCAGAGTAACTACAGGGAGTCTTTGCTCTGGTGTAAGAACAATTTACTCTGGATTGCAATATGAATTTCCCATAGGTTTTCATTAGGTAATGCAGTAACTACAGGTGCAAGTAGAGTCTCTTACGTGCTCCCGTAGTTACTCTGGATTTGGGGGTATGTTGTATAACTTTCTCACAATGAATACCTGTATCACATCATTCTTTGCTCTATCTAGCCTTTGAAAACTCTACAATGCAACATCTCAGAAATAAGAAAATCCTGTTTATTCCAAATACCAAGGTATACAAAGGATTCATAAAGCATTGCCACTTGGGGTGAAATCCAGAGTAACTTTGGGGAGTCCTTGCTCCGGAGTAAGAAGAAGTTACTCTGGATTGCTATATGGATTTCCCATAGGTTTTCAGTAGGTGATGCAGTAATTACGGGTGCACGTAATGTCTCTTACGTTCTCCTGTAGTTACTCTGGATTGTGCCCTAAGAGATTACTGAGATATACAGGGTGATTGAAAAGTACCCCCCTATTTTAAAATACTTATAAATTTCAGTATAGGGAGTTACTTTTCAATCACCCTGTATTACTAAGATGTTAAGGGCGCAATCCAGAGTAACTACGGAAAGTCCTTGCTCCGACATAAGAACAATTTACTCTGGATTGCAATATGAATTTCCCATAGGTTTTCACTAGGTGGTGCCGTAACTACATCAACATAAATGTCTCTTAGTGGTTACTCTGGATTGTAGGGTAAGTAAGATTGCAGATGATTTGGCTATAGATTTTTTGCGCGCAGTGTTGTATAGAATGACAGGAAGTTCCTTGCAAGCGCCCCTTCATATATTCTGATTAAGGGAGCAATCCAGAGTAACTACGGGGAGTCCTTGCTCCGGTGTAAGAACAATTTACTCTGGATTCCAATATGAATTTCCCATAGGTTTTCACTACGTGGTGCAGTAACGACGGGAACACGTAATGTCTCTTATGTGCTCCCATAGTTACTCTGGATTGTAGGGTAAAAGGGCACTATATTTGTGAGTCTTTACAGTATCCGCTCCACTTTTTTTCTTTTTAAATATTCTAACAGACTAATAGGTTGCAATCCTATCCACACTTAGCAAGGAATAACCCTATTAACTGAAATGAGATTTACTTCTGTGTAGACAAGCGTGGGATTGAGTTATAAGATGTCTCTTATCTCTGGAATTAATTTTGGTTTGGGGGGGGACCTGCTTAGGAGAACCACAGGGCTGGATTTCTGCCCTAAAACTGTGGATGTAAGCAGAATGCATTTGGAAATGCCATCATGCTCTCTAGTGGATAATTTAGTAATAAATATCTGAGAGATGGGTCAATACAACCTGGTTATGTACCCTGTTTTTTAACGTAATTGAGCACCACAAAGTTAGAAGAAGTTGTAGGCCAGCAAAAGTGTTTATCGATCGGGAAGCTGGACTTTTTATCTCTCTGTGCAAGACTTTTTAATGTACAAGATTGTATATTACTCGATTTTGATCATTTAGCCTTTGTACCTGCAAGCTGTTGTATGTGGGTAAACCCCCCTAGGGGTGTCACGTTGTGCAGGTTTTGCTGCGTATTGAAGGTAGACAGCGTCGGTCTTCATATGGCTTACAGAATGGAGGTGCAGTTCATTTCTTTAGTATTACTCTGTAGAAAGTGCTTTGAGGATTGAAATTGTTTCTCCTTAAGTTCTAAAGATTGATCCATGTATTATGTTTTCTCTCCTACTCTTATTTTGCTTAAAAAAAAACCCTTTTTAGAGATATCAGAAAGCTCGCTGGCCAAGAAAATCAATTTTCTCTTCCTCCATGTCCTTCAAAACTAAGAGGTACCTTCACTTATTTGTTGCCATCAGTTTTTGACAAGGAACTCATTCCTATAGTATGTAATACACAGGTATTATACTATTATAGTATGTAATACACAGGTATGATGAACTCTTATTAATATGCTTTCAGCATAATATGTTGAAGTTATCAAAATCTGGAGTACTATTGATATTATGAATACCAACTATGGAGTATTCTTAGTAGTCAACTTCTGTGTTGTTGGGAGTCACTTTGCTCTCCTGATGCATTTCTGGGGGAACCTAAAGTATATGATGGCACACGAACTAAACTCTTCATATACCCTACAATCCAGAGTAACTACGGGAGCACGTAAGAGACATTATGTGCACCCGTAGTTATTGCACCACCTAGTGAAAACCTATGGATAATTCATATTGCAATTCAGAGTAAATATTCTTACACCGGAGCAAGGACTCCATGTCGTTACTCTGGATTGTGCCCGTAGTGATCTGCCACTATAATACGAATGGTGTGCGCCTTTCCCACTATGCATGTCCACAAACCTGCACTTCACCCTTGCATCATCCCTACATATATAGGTTGTTCTCCATTATCCACCAAGGTTCTGTTCCCTTCATGGCTAGTAAACTGTGATGGACATTTGTCCAATTCTCTTCTTAATGGCACCTAAACTAGATGCCATCACATCTTGTGGCAAGGAGTTCCATAGACTAACTATGTGATGGGTAAAAAGTATTTTTCTAAGTGCCCATCACTCAATTTTAGTGTTGTAGTTTGAGAAGGAAAATAGCATCTCTTTATCCACTCTATCCATCTCCACCTCCAATTTTGTATGTTTCAATCATGTCCCTCCTCACAAAGGTCAGATGCAATGTTGCAAACATTCATAGTAAGCTAGGGGCACCATCCAGAGTAACTACAGGGAGTCCTTGTTCCGGTGTAATAACAACTTACCCTACAATCCAGAGTAACTACGGGAGCACGTAAGAGACAATACGTGGTGGTGTAGTTACGGTACCACCTAGTGAAATCCTATGGGAAATTCATATTACAATCCAGAGTAAGAGCACAATCCTAACCATGTCTACTCAAAAGTAAGCCACATTGTATTTAATGGGTCTTACTCCCAGGAAAGTGTCTTTAGGATTGCAGCCTAAATTGTTCTTACCTCAGAGCAAGGACTACCTGTAGTTACTCTGGATTGGTCTCTATCCTGTGCTTCTTGCTCCTTATAATTTTCAAGAGGAGGACATAAATGATTGTTGCAGTGATTTGACTTTCTGGGAGTTTCTCTTGGAAAAATTCAGAAAGTTGTGTTTAGATGCTGACAGGCGTATTATGGGCGTAATCCAGAGTAACTATGGGGAGTCCTTGCTCCGGTGTAAGAACAATTTGCTCTGGATTGCAATATGAATTTCCCATAGGTTTTCACTAGGAGGTGCAGTAACTATGGGTGCATGTAATGTCTCTTACGTGCTCCCGTAGTTACTCTGGATTGTAGGGTATGATAAAAGTTTTAAGGACATTTAGCTTACAGTGATTTTTTTCCCCTATCCTTCCCCCAACACATCTTGTGGAATCTTTTTAAATAAAAGTTTGCAACAAAAAGTGTCAAGAAAAGTACTATTGGTAACATTATCGAGCTGTTTTTGACAACTGCCTTTCAAAAATGTGTTGAGGGTGTATGTGTTATGGAGAAACTTCATCCAACTGTTCATTCTTCTTATTAAAAAAGTTGGATAAAAAACTTGAAATTTAAGAAGCAAATAAAGATTTCTTCCTTTTAGAGATAAGTTTCTACAACTTTTGCCTTCCTGCAGAGTACTGGAAACTTGCCCTAGTATCTGAATGACACAAACTGAAACTCTCTGTTGGAGGTTGGTGGATAGATTGGAAACACTTGCAACAAGTGCTTGAACTTGATGGCCTTTTCTTTCCTCTCCGTTCTGATTCTGTAGCAAAAGAGAGGAATAAAAAATGTATAGGAGAAAGTTAAAAGAACAAACCCAGAAGATAAAGTAACAGACCCTACAATCCAGAGTAACTACAGCAGCACGTAAGACACATTACGTGTACCTGTAGTTACTGCACCACCTAGTGAAAACCTGTGAGAAATTCATATTGCAATCCAGAGCAAATTGTTCTTACACCGGAGCAAGGACTCCCCATAGTTACTCTGGATTGTGCCCAGAATGCCAGTCCTTGTCATCCACCCCATGAAGATGGCCAAGGTTGACATTAGGCTATGCACCATCTTCTTCAGCTTGCACACACTGCATGTTGCCTTCTCAGTACAGTGGTACCTTGTAAGACCAACGCTTTGTAAGAAGAACGCTTAGTAAGACAAACTAAAATTTCTAAGGAATTCTGCTTTATAAGACAAACAGTGCCTTGTAAAACAAACAGTTTTGAAAGAGCTTGACAAATTGTTTTACAAGGAAAATTTGTTGCAAAACAAATGTATTGATGGATCTCCATTGTGAGCCACAGCAAGAGGTTCTGGAGGCGAATCATCTCATCTGCAGAGGAGGAGGAGAATAAAGAGGAGGAATCCCTCACATGAGATTAAGGACATTTGTAAACATTGGGAAATTGTGCAAAATTGTGTAGAAAAGCACCACCCAAATAAGGCTGTAGCAGTGCGTGTGATGAATCTGTTGAATGACGATGCAGTGTCACATCTCCATGAAATCCTCAAAAGGATCTCCAAAGCAAGTGTCATTAGAAGGTTCCTTGTTAAAGTTGCTTGAAAAGCAAGCAGTGACTCTAGTGAAAGAGTGACTCTTATAGTGAAAGACTCTAGTGACTCTATTAGTGACTCTATTAGTGAAAATTAGTGACTCTATTAGTCACCAGTGACTCTATTAGTGACTCTATTGGTGAAAATGACTCTATTAGTGACCAGTGACTCTATTAGTGAAAATTAGGCCCATATCCAGGATGACCAGATGCCATATGCAAAATCCCTGAACAGCAAGGCCAAAATTCCTACTCCCTACCCAGAAAATGTAGGACAAAATGTAGGACATGTTAAAATAAGCTAAAAACACTTGAAAAATGTTGAACTCTCCGCTCACCCCATCCCAGTCTGGTTTGGGGGTGGTGGGACCAATTTTGGGGGTTCCCAAAGTTTTCCAAACAACTTTGCCAAATCAGGCATTCAGCTTCTTGTAGGTTCTGTTCAGGTTTGAATGAATTGGGGAAAAATTGGCACTGGTGTTCTGGCTTTATGGAAAATAAAAGCAGATATTTATTTTTATGCCCAGACACTAAGTTTTTTGCACAGGGTGATCAGATGACAAGCGCAAAATCCCTAAACCCCTAAAATCCCTAAAATTCCTAAGTGCTTAAAAAGTGAAGGACACCACAAAAATGTAGGACACATGTAGGACAAGTTAAAATAAAGCAGAAATACTCATATTGTTTTCCTGTACCTACATGAAGCTGAATGGGACAGGGTGAGCGGAGAGTTCATCATTTTTCAATTTAAAATAAGTAATATAGGGTGCAATCCAGAGTAACTATGTGGAGTCCTTGCTCCGGTGTAAGAACAATGTGCTCTGGATTGCAATATGAATTTCCCATAGGTTTTCACTAGGTGGTGCAGTAACTACGGGTGCACATAATGTCTCTTATGTGCTCCCATAGTTACTCTGGATTGTAGGGATAGTGTAATATATGATGTATAGGAAAGCAATACCAGTGTTTTTAGCTTATTTTTTAGTGTTTCTAGCTTATTTCAACATTTCCTACATTTTGTCCTATGTTTTCCGGGTAGGGAGTAGGAATTTTGGCCGTCGATCAGGAATTTTGGCCTTGCTGTTCAGGGATTTTGCGTTTGGCGTCTGGTCACCCTGGGTATGAGGCCTTACCTTGGCTGGGGGGGCTGCAGTTGGGAGCAGCTGAGACTAAGTTCAGCCATCTGGGCAGGCTCTGCGGGCATCCATCTTGAATGCACATGCCTCCAATTAGGAAAGGGAAAGTGCCGGTGAGGTCAGGAGAGGACATTCCGCACACGACAAAGTCTGTCCATGGCAGTCTTTACGCAGAAAGGCAGGGAAAGACTGCGTGCACATGCGCAGTCATTCTTTTCAAGATGGATGTCTGCAGTGCTCTGACTTAACTGCACAAAGCTGTGGCTGGCTCAAACTGCTCCCCATATAGATTCATAATCATGTCCAGCTGTGTCTCGGTGGCACGACTGCCATTACCTCCAGGAATTTCATTTTTACCCCATTTGGGGTAATTAACCCCAGTTCCCCGATCACTGCACTAGAGGGTGATGTAACTGCATGGACCCGTAACTGCTATGGATTTTGCCCTATGTCATCCTTGGCCATAAAGGTTTTTCTTTTCTTTTACTGTACAGTATACTACAGTGTTTTTGCTACTATTACAGTAATTGTGTTCTGTATTATATTACAGTGTTTTAAATTCAATTACAGTGTTTTGTCATCATTTTTTACATACAGTTAATATTTTCATATGAATATTTTTGAGTTGTGAAACTAATTGTCTGAGTTTACATTATTTCCTATGGGAAAATTCGCTTTGTAAGAAGTACGCTTTGTAAGACAAACATGATTCTGGAACGAATTATGTTATTCTTACAAGGAACCACTGTATATGTCAACAAGGACATGCCACATTAAGTGTAAAACCCAACAGCTTCTTCCTTGCACTCCACATTCCTTTGAGTCTATAATGTCCCTAGAGTTGCTGCTAGAGTTGCTTCAGCTGCTCCCCATCCCAACCTTCTCCAGCATATATGTCCCTTGTTTGCAACTCTGTTTGCATGCTCAATTCCCCTACCCTCTTGTCCTCCTCTCATCAGATCTAGAACAGATGTAGGTGTGAACTCATAGTTTGTTCATTAAATTTTGAGATTTCGAAGGATATGATTCTGGAGGAAAATTCCATCATGGGTTACAAGCCATGATGGGTATGTATGGGGTGGGCCGACCCTCTCCCAGCAACCAGTTCACCAGAAGTGGGAGGGGCCAGGCCGTGTCAGGGGGTGGGGTGGAGGTCAGGGGGCGGGGCCAGGGGCGGGTCCCAACCCCGGCGCACTGCGCATGCGTCAACCCCGGACACGTCTCCTCCAGGAGACACACTGCGCAAGCACCGGGGTTGGTGCATGCGCAGTGCGTCTCCTCCCGCGGGAGGAGACACATTGCGCATGCGCTGATGTCAGCATTTGCACATTGTGTCTCCTTCCGTGGGAGGAGATGCTCTCATCTCCTGCTGCAGGAGACGCAGCGCTGTCAGTGCTGGAGGTCAGCGCACTCGCAGTGTGTCTCCTCTCCCAGCATCTGAACTGGTACACTGGGTTTTCAGGCGACCCCGCTGCTACTGGTTCGGTAGCGGCGGGGTCATGGGAACAACTGGTTCATCCGAACCGGCTTGGGCCCATCCCTGGGTATGTATGGTCTGAGATCACTCATTGTGAGGGCCAGGTAGGAATTTGTTCTGCCATATAAATTGGTTGTGGATGGCAAGTTTTGTTTTTTTTTGCCTATCCCACAGTGGCAAAGGAGGGAAGGTGTGATCTGTAGGTTTCATCCGTTAAAACTCAGCTGCAACCCCGTTAGGCAGGCACAAGTCCAGTGTTGGCATAGGGGTGTCACAAAAGTGCCATAAGGCACTTCTGCACCACTCCTGGGAGGGAGGGGGGCTAGGCTAGTGCACAGATATGTGCCAGCCTCTCTATGCCACAATGGTATTGGGGAGACAGATGAGTTGTGCTGTCCTAAACTGGTTAGGATTGCGCCATCAGTTTAATAAAGTGGTTGAAGTTAAACCTAAGTTGCAGTCTGGTGTCTTCGTGGGGATGCATAAGGGTATACATCTGGTGGGCCACTATGAGATACAGGAACCTGCATTAGATGTGCCCAGACCTGTCTTATAATCTTATGTGCTCTTGGCTAAAATCCAAAATACAATTTCTTGGGAGTAAGACCCATTGAACACAATGGGACTTACATTTGAGTAGACATGGTTAGGATTGTGCTGTATGTGGCATCTTAAATGCTTAATATTTCTTGTCAATTAGAGGAATTTTTAATGTGAATTATAGGAATTTTCCCCTTCCCCACAGTATGGTTTAAAAATACAGCTGGAAACTAAAGAATCTGAGCTCCTAGCCTATTACAAGGTGATGGAAAACGTAGGAGGTGTTGTTAGCAGAGAGGCCGTTTGGGCTATCAAGGTTAAGAGATCTGTTGCAGGCAGAGACATACATGTATGAAGAACTTCAGAAAAACAGAGAATCTGAAAATCTCCTGGATAATAGACAAAATCAAGGAGGAAAAATGGTATCTAAAATCCTAATGGGATGAATTGGAGTGCTTTGACCATCTAGAAAATTTTATTTCTGAGCCTCTAGAATCTAATTTTAGTGGTGTTTTATTGTTCTTTTAATTGTTGTTAGCCGCCAAAGGAAGAAAGGCGGAATATAAATCTAATAAACAAATACATAAATAGCAGGCCTCCGTCAGTCTTGAGAGACTATGGTATCGTGCTCGGCGCAGCATACGCTGCATACTCTGCATGCGAAGCACGAAAGCCTGGGTTAGATTGTTAAGGAGGATAGGCTGTTACCCAAGCAGCAGATCCCTCCTCTCCACGCCACTGAATTAGTCCAACGGAAAGGCAGAGCCAATACAATTAGATCCAGCTGGCGTCACAGAGCTGGGCTAAGGACAGGAGCTCACCCTGTCTTGTGGGGCCAACCCAAATAAAATAAATAAATGAATAAATGAATAAATGAATGAATGAATGAATGAATAAAGGAAGGAAGGAAGGAAGGAAGGAAGGAAGGAAGGAAGGAAGGAAGGAGTTAACCTGGAGTGGCAAAGATAGTTAGTTGTGTATGAGTGTGAATGCTTCAGTGTAAGACAAGAATTTTGTTATTAAGAATATAGTTATTTTCTGACAATCCACTCTTTCAACACCTTTCACTCGTATAACCAGAACTCCTTCATTCAATGCATGTTCTGCTCTTACAATCACTTTGTGCTGTTCTAAAGGCCAAAATTGCCGTCCCGATGTTGTAGTTACTGGTTGAATTCCATTCCCACAGGATTGAATGAGAATTAGGCTGCAATCCTAAAGACACTTTCCTGGGAGTCAGATCCATTGGACACAATGGGGCTTGCTTTTGAGTAGTCATGGTTAGGATTGTGCTTTTAGAATCATAGAATCATATAGTTGGAAGGGACTTAATAGGTCATCTTGTTCAACCCACTGCCTGCTGGAGGAAATCCTCCTAGAGTAGTGGTTCTCAATCTTCCTAACACCGAGACCCCTTTATAAGTTCCTCATGTTGTGGGGACCCCCAACCATAAAATTATTTTTGTTGCTACATTATAACTGTAATTTTGCTACTGTTATGAATCGTAATGTAAATATCCGATATGCAGGATGTATTTTCATTGTTACAAATGAAATGTGTGTTCTATGCACACATTGAACACAATGGGATTTATTTCAGAGTAGACATGCATAGGATTGGGCCCTGAGGCTGCAATCCTATCCACATTTACATGGGAGTAAAGGCCCCCCTGACTATAATGGGATTTATTTCAGAGTAGGCATGCATAGGATTGGGCCCTGAGGCTGTCAGTCAGTCCCAGTGTGCACGCAGGTACAGCCAGAGGTCTGGCAAGCCTGATCTGGCCCCCTACACCAGGGGTCTTTAGGCGACCCCCAAAGGTGTCCCGACCCCCACTTTGAGAAATGCTGTCCTAGAGCATCCCCAACATGCTTGTTGAGCCTCTCCTTAAAGATCCCCAGTGAGGAAGAGTCCACCACCTCCCTTGGCAATCTGTTCCACTGCTGAACCGCCCTCACCGTCAGGAAATTTTTCCGGATATCCAACCGGGATCTCCTCTCTTGCAGTTTGTACCCATTGGTTCTAGTTCTGCTTTCAGAAGCAGCTATGAACAAACAAGCCCCTTCCTCCCTATGAGAGCCCTTCAGGTATCTGAAGAGGGCAATCCTGTCTCCCCTCAGCCTCCTCTTCTCCAGGCTGAACATCCCAAGTTCCCCCAATTTGCAGAATGAGTTTTGCATAGAAACACTTCCAAATGTTTGCATATAGCTGCCCCTTCTAGATGTTTTTGAAAGCACTTGATTGGCCGAGCGGAGAGGTTTCTCTAGGGAGTCTGACTGAACCCCTATTTGTTGCTTGCACAACTGCCTCTCTACAACAGTAGAAAAGCAGTTTTTAAAACTGATTGGCAGGGGCCATTTGTGTTGATTCCAAACTGTATATAAAAAAATTAAGAGTATAATAAGATTGTTTCTGTACTTCGAGACTGAGTTTTGGTTTGACCTGGCTAAAATTCCCATCTTTCTGCATACCATATTTTGATAACACTCTTCCGAGGCCAAGAAATGTGATCACTGGTTCTTATAAAGACCGACTGTCACTCATCTAAGGAGTGTCACTCCAAAATTGGGAACTGCTCGGGGCAATTAAGAAATCCAAATTTGATGGGAAATTAGATCTGGCTTGCCCTATGCAAATGATGTCTCATGCAAAGGCCATTCCAGTTGCATCGAACTCCTTTCCTGGGCAGGTGAAAGGCGAATTGAAAGGAAAACTCTTTCAAAAATTGAGAGCACAACATGCTAAAAATAGGACCATCGTACAGGATGTGCACATCTTTCAATTGTGCTTTAAAATTTCAGGAAAGAATTCTGTCTGCCAGCCATATCATAAACAATTGGAAATTGTATGTATGTTTCCATAGTGCCTTGCATTTAATTGAAGTTTTGCTATGAACTGTTTTTAGTGTCAGTCACTGGAGGGAGCTGGTGCCAGAAGTCCGAGGAAATGTTTCTATTCATGAACTCACCTAATACATTGATTATATTCGTATATGAATATTTTCATCTTATTATAAAGGAAGGTATAGAGGTACCTCTCATAACAAGCACCTCACACAACATGTGTTTCATATAACAAGTATAAATTTCCAAGAAATCTTGCTTCACATAACAAGTTCCGCTACACTTAACAAGCACTTATGCAGCCCTGATGCTCTGTGCGGAGGCTGTTTAAAAGGGCTGCCGGCCAGCGCTGCTGCCTCTAACTGCCCCCGACTACCCCCAACTTGGGGGCAGTTGCCTGGGGGTGCCAGAGGCAGCTGCCCCTAACTGCACCCAAGTGCCCTCCACTGGCCACCTTGATCCTCCAGCAGCAGCCCAGGTAAGCCTCCCAGGAAAGTGCCTTTGATTGCAGCCTCCTAATCATGTCTGCTTAGAAGTAAGCCCCATTGTGTTAAATGTCTTTAGGATTGCAGCCTAAGTCGACTTCATAGGATCATGCACATTGAATGCATGTTTTGAATTCAATTACAGTGCTTTGTCATCATTTTTACATAGTTAATATTTTTATATGCATATTTTTTGGATTGTGGAACCAATCGTCTGAGTTTCCATTGTTTTCTATGGGAAAATCCACTGTGCGTTTCACTTAAAGAGCGTTTCACTTAAAGAGCAGGCCTCCGCAACGAATTAAGCTCTTTATGTGAGGCTCCACTGTATATTATAAAGAAAGATAAAAAGTTATTTCACATCATGTTAATGAGATGATGCACCACCATGTACAGTGGTACCTTGGTTAATGAGCAGAATTTGTTCCAGAAGCATATTTGTAATCCAAAATGCTTGTATAACAATTCAAATTTTCCCATTAAAAATAATGGAAACTCAGATGATTTGTTCCACAATCCAAAAATATTGATAGAATAATGATTACAATACTGTAATAGAATACAAAATAATAAAGAAAATACAAAATGTAAAGAAAATTAAACAAATTAACCTGCACTTTAGTCTCTCAGGCTGCAATCTGCCTCCCTTTCACAGGAGTGAGCCCCACTGTCTATTTTTCCCCCTTGTATTGCAAGACAAACCCTACAATCCAGAGTAACTACAGGAGAACGTAAGAGACATTACGTGCACCCGTAGTTACTGCACCACCTACTGAAAACCTATGAGAAATTCATATTGCAATCCAGAGCAAATTGTTCTTACACCGGAGCAAGGACTCCCCATAGTTACTCTGGATTGCGCCCAAAATTTATTAGAAATGTATTCTTGTCTTACATAATACAATCGAAAATACTCTCAATCTCAAGGTTTTACTGTATTTTCATATTTTCACTTAAAAAAGAAGTACTAGAAGGCAGTGGCATAGCTAGAGGGGGGTCAGTCTTTGAGGGAGACTCACCATGGCATCTTCCTTTCAAAGCTATTCAGGTAGTTATCTGTTATTGAACTATAACCTCCTCCTTGGTTGGTTTGAAGCAACAACAATTTAGCTTTAAGAACAACAATTTGCCTTGAAAGATATAAAAGTGCCTAGAAGACAATAACTATGTTTTTCACATTTTTAAACCTTCCTTCATCCAAGGAACTCAGTCTGGTGTACATGGTTTCTCCTCTCCTTTTGTCCTCACAACAAACCTGTGAGGTAGGTGAAATGGAGAAATACGTCCTACCCCAACGTCTCCCTGGAAGTATCAGGGCTGAGTGTGGATTTGACCCTGACTCTTCTTGATCTAAGACGGGGCGCAATCCAGAGTAACTACGGGGAGTCCTTGCTCCGGTGTAAGAACAATTTGCTCTGGATTGCAAAATGAATTTCCCATAGGTTTTCACTTGGTGGTGCAGTAACTATGGGTGCACGTAATGTCTCTTACGCGCTCCCGTAGTTACTCTGGATTGTAGGGTAAGTCCCAAGTTATCCTGACTTAGAAGTTGTCTGCATGTCCCAATCATGCACGTTTTGAGTAAGTATTTGTTAAATGGGTCACAATATTATTAAGATTAAACATGTTGAATTTCAGGGTTTATATTTTCTGACATTTTGGTGCGATCCCTAATGCCCATTGCTTTCCTTTCCTAAGAGCAGTGTTTCTCAAAGTGGGGGTCGGGACCCCTTTGGGGGTCGCCTGGAGCTTTCCTGGGGGTCGCCTAAAGACTCCTGGTGCAGGGGGCCAGGAGGGAAGACCTGGCAGAAACGCTGGAGCCGCTGCGGCTGGAAGAAGCCGCTGAGAAGCAGCTCAGAAGGAGCTTCTGAGCAGCTGTGAGACGATGTGGAGCCTTGGAGGAGGGGAGGATTGCAGCCTTAGAGCCCAGTTCTATGCATGTCTACTCAGAAGTCAGTCCTTACTGACTTACTGGGACTTACTCCCAGGAAACAGTGGCTGGCTCTGCTGCCTGAAATCCCAGTCCTATGGAAATCTCCTCTCACCCAGGTACTTACCTTCCCATTCCTCCATTCCTCCATTCCTCCTTTCTTTCTTTCTTTCTTTCTTTCTTTCTTTCTTTCTTTCTTTCTTTCTTTCTTTCTTTCTTCCTTCCTTCCTTCCTTCCTTCCTTTCTTTCTTTCTTTCTTTCTTTCTTTCTTTCTTTCTTTCTTTCTTTCTTTCTTTCTTTCTTTCTTTCCAGTCACCCCCTCTTAGCTATGCCACATCTATCTATCTATCTATCTATCTATCTATCTATCTATCTATCTATCTATCTATCTATCTATCTATCTATCCAGCATTACGTATTGTTTTTATGATTAATCACTGTGCATTAATTATGTTCAATTTGTAGCAATGAAAATACACCCTGCATATCAGATATTTGCATTACTATTCATAACAGTAACAAAATTACAGTTATGAAGTAGCAATGAAAATAATTTTATGGTTGGGGGTCCCCACAACATGAGGAACTGTATTAAGGGGTCACGGCATTAGGAAGGTTGAGAACCACTGCCTAAGAGAAACATGAGAATTTCCACAAGAGTTGGAAGAACTTAAAAAAATTCTTAAATTTTAAAAAGTCTTTAAAAAAATTAAATCAGGGGTCCTCAGACTTTTTAAACAGAGGGCTGGTTCACTGTCCCTCAGACACTGTCAGAGGCCGGACTATAGTTAATTATTTAATTAATTAAATTAAGTAATAAGGAACAAATTATTTTGCAAACAGTGTGTTACTTTCATGTAAATATGCTACTCAAGACAACATATCCTGAGGTTGATGGAAAGATGAAAACATTTTATGAATTATGCCACAAAAAAAGAACACCCAAAAGTGAGGCTAGGATTGCAGCCTCAAAGCCCCATCCTAAGCATTCCTACACAGAAGTCCCATGATAGTCAATGGGCTTACTCCCAGGAAAGTGTGGCTAGCGTTGCAGCTTTAGAGCCCCATCCTAAGCATTCCTACACAGCATTCCTACACAGAAGTAATGGGCTTACTCATAGGAAAGTGTGGCAGGCTTGCAGCATTAGAGCCCATCCTAAGCATCAGAGCCCCATCCATCCTAGGAAAGTGTGGCAGGCTTGCAGCATCAAAGCCCCATCCTAACCATTCCTACACAGAAGTAATGGGCTTACTCATTAAGCAAGCAGAAAGCAGGAAGCCGGCAACTGAGGGACTGAGGGAAGGGCGCACGAGGGACTGAGCGGAAAGTGCACACGCCTTTTGCCACTTCTCTGCAGCGCCAGAGGTTCCGAGCAGGAAGGGCACACGTGCCGGCCAGGGAATCCCTGTCGCTGCAGAGAAGCGGTAACAGGCGTGTGCTTTCCCACTCAGTTGCTCGTGCACCTAGCGTTGAGGCCCCTGGGGTTTCTCCCACAACCCCCGGCAGGGGAGATGCGGGGCGGGGGGGTTCTGAAAATGCCCGCGGGCTGGATTGAGGGCCCTGGCAGGCTGTAGTTTGAGGACCCCTGAATTAAATGGTTCAAAATTCCTGGGAGTGTTGCACATTGCTCCCTTTATGGTGATGCCCAACATGTCCAATGAATGGTGGAGAAACTTTTGCAGCCCGAGTTGCACACCTGCACCAGAGTTGTTGGATTGTATTTGAATATACTTTCACTGATTGGGTGTACAGTATACCTTCCCTGACGGGTATGCAGCCAATATCCACGGCTATATATTTTATTGCTTCCTTGACTCATCCCCTTTAATCTGTAGTAAGTCTTACCAGATATAATTGTTCTCGCTATACAATAACAAACCTTTCAAATTTCCTAAAGAATGAACCATCTTTACTTGTGATTGATGGCAGGATTATTGAGTGTAGGGAACATTGCTATCTAGATAGTTAAATGAAACTTCAACACACAAAATTTATAGCGCTAAAGTCACCGTGTCCATCTTCTAATTTATCTGCCTTGTTATTGACCCGGGTCTGATTCGCTTATGAGACATGGAGATTCTCCTTATTGCATACTTTGGAAGCCAGCAAATCTTAAGATAAAGTGTTTGAAAGGATGGGTACTCAGTCATAATTTGGACTTGGAATTATATGTACATTAAGTGCTTTCATCTCCTAGCATTTGTAGAATTGCAACCCGGGGCAGAATTATTAAACAAGTGTTTGAAGGATGTGAAAGGTTTGGAGATTGAATTCATTTATAGATATCTGAGTTTAGCAGAGTGCCCACGCGTTAGGCTTCATATATTCTGTTATACAAATATAACGAATATACGAATATATACCTTTTTATCCCCTTTAGACCTCCATGGGGTTTCTGCCTCAATGCAAGGCAAACTCTGCGTTGTGCAAACTATAGTTATTTCAGTTTCAGTTCAACGGGAGAATTTAATTTGCCCCAAAATCTGAGGTCAGTGTTGGTAGTGGAGAATGAATGAGAAGTCACAAATGAAAAACTAAGAGCACAATCCTAACCATGTCTACTCAAAAATGAGCCCCATTGTGTTCAGTGAGTCTTTCTCCCAGGAAAGTGTCTTTAGATTGCAGTCCTAAAGACACAGCAATCCTAAAGACACTTTCCTGGGAGAAAGACTCATTGAACGCAATGGGGCTCACTTTTGAGTAGACATGGTTAGGATTGTACTCGAAGGCTTCAAACCTGTCTTGCAAAATCTCATGTGATTCAAGACTGTGGCACCCAAATTTTGCAAGATCCTTCATGGCAGCACCTGGGAGATCTTGTAGAAAGACCAATTGAGGACACCCCACAGTGTCCCACATGCTTTGGTGCACAGTTTATGAACCACTATTATAGACTTGGCATCCATCAGTCTATGATGGATAGACTGTGGTATCGTGTTTGAGACTATGGTAGCGTGTTTGAGACTGCATACGAACCACGAGGTCCAGGGTAGATTGATATGGAGGATAGGCTGTTACCCAAGCAGCAAATCCCCCCTCTCCACACCACTGAATTAGTCCAATGGAACGGCAGAGCTGATACAATTGGTTCCAGCTGCATCACAGAGCTGGGCGAAGGACAGGAGCTCACCCTGTCTTGTGGGGACCCAGGTCTCAAACCCTGGCCTTCTGGTTAACAGACACAGTGTCTTAACCACTTGCACCACCCACAGCCCACATTTATGATCCACCAACATCTGGCCCAGGACAAGGAAACTTCTTGCTCAGGACATTTATGATTCACCGACATCTGGCTCAGGAGAAGGAAAACTCCCACCTCAAACCTCCACTGCCTTATGGCTATACTCATCTATGGGAAAGGATTCAGGAGTCAACCTCGAGGAAAAATCTGGAGCCAGAATCCCAAAAGCAGTTTGTAACTGTGCTATAACCACATTCTGGTAACTCCTGCGACACAGCTGGAACCCATTGTATGGGCCTTTCCGTTCCATAGGACTATTTTAGTAGCATGGAGTGGGTGGGTTTGCTGCTTGGGTAACAGCCATATCAATCTACCCTGGACTTCGTGCCCTGGAGGGGACACTTTTTCCCATTTAGAGCACGAAACCATGGTCTTTCGAGACTGACAGATGCCAATGAATGATTATAGACATCTGTCCTGTTGAGGACATTCCATTGATCTGGGAAAAGGATTATGCTGTAAGACGCATATGTGAAGATATTGTTCTGTGATCACTGGAACTGAATTAGTTTTGCTGTGAACTGGTTTCAGCTTGATAAAGACCACTGCAATCTAGTTTCATTCAGTTGGGTTATAAAACAATTAAATATTGTCTTGATACAGATTTGCTTTGAAGGATGCCAATGTTGGAGAATGCCAAGCTTAACAGCTGTCCTGTCTGTGTATTTGTTGTGCATTGCCCTGGATCTTCTTTCTTTTTGCCATTTGCCATTCTGTTGGCTGTAGTTGTCAGTGTTTGCAAAAGCAGAGCCTTGCTGTGAAGGCACAGGCCAGTTTTTCAGGAAAAAACAGTTTTTATTAGCTCTTCCTGTCTTATTCCTGTGTGTGCATCATGCTGCACGGTGGTCTTTCTACCAGTGGTGGGCAGATGCTGGTTTGGGCCTACTTGCCCGAACTGGATCTTCCCACGTGGCGACTGCTGGCGAACCAGCCAGAGCCGCGGCTGGCAAGAGCCACGGAGACCGGTTCGCAAGTGGCCGCCAGGTCTCCTGAAGCGGGGCTTCAAGGGACACAGTGTTGCCCGAGACACTGTGTTGCCCGAAGCCGCGCTTCAGGAGACGCGCCTGCGTCGAGCTGGATGCAGGTGCACTGAGCCACTCCTCGGGGCAGCTCAGTGCGCCTGCGTCCAGCTCGACACAGGCACACTGAGCCACTTCTCGGGGTGGCGCAGTGTGCCTGCGTTGAGCTGAACGCAGGTGCACTGAGTCTCCCTCGAGGAGATGCACTGCGCATGCGCCAAGCCTGGCGCATGCGCAGTGAGGGCCTGCCCCTCGCCCCGCCCCCTGACCCCAGCCCTGCCCCTGACCCTGGGCCCACCCCCCAACTTCCGGTGAACTGGATCTTGGGGCTCAGTGGGCCCATCACTGCTTTCTACCCTCCAATAATGGGCTATAATGTATACATTGTATATTTTATTTATTTATTTTAATTAATTTGTATCCCGCCTTTCCTCACCTGCAAGAAGGAGCTCAAGGTGGCTAACATCAATCACAATAAAACACCATTAAAATGAACATAAATAGAGATTAAAACATAATTAAAATACAATTAAAATACAGTTAGATTTAAAAAAACTAAGAACGATTAAAATTGATGAAAAAATGGTTAAAAACAGTAATATAAAAATAATTTGAAACAGTTATACAGTTTCTTTTTTATACATCCAAAGTTTCCAGCAGTGGCAAAGCTCGAGGGGGCGAAGCAGTCAGACTTGGAGGGAGAATTGGACTTGGACTTGGAAAGGAGTCTTTTCCCTTTGCAGTAATTCCAGGTGTGGGGAGCCAAATGGTGGCGTTTTGCTGGAATGGCTCTGAAGGGAGGGAGCTTTGCACGACTCCCTCCAGGACTAACTGCTGTGCCCTCCTCTTAGGGGGACCAGATGCTAAACCCAAAAAAGAGGACATGGTCCCCCAAAATTCCTGACATCCCAGCAAAAATTCCTGACATGTTAAAAAAAATGTGGGACACCCCAAAAATGTTGGACTTATGTAGGAAATGTGAAAATAAAGGCTAAAAACACTTTCCGAACACTTTCCACTTTCGTATTGCTTTCCTGTACCTAATTTCAACATTATAGTACTTCTTTTTAAATTGAAAATCTTTTTGCAAGATCTGTTTTCACCAATAAGGCACATGTGAAGTGGTTCAAAGCAAGTATGATCTTCCCCCCAACAACAAAACACCCCAATGAGAATCTCTGGCACCCATCCACATAAAAGTGGCTCAAATCAGGCACGATGTTCCCCCAACACCAAAAATGCTAAATGTGTCAGGTTAGGTGGCTGTTTCCACTGTAAAAGCCCCATTTCCAGACATGTCCAGCCATTTCCGGCTTTCTTGGAACCCTGCCCCCTCTAACTGTACCAGTGAGTTCCAGAGACCCTGTATATCCCTTTTGTGCACATGGCTGGAGACTGGTGTTATTAAGCCACATGTGCAATGGCTAGGTTAGTCAGTTAGGTTAAGGCTGTTGTATCACAAAGCTTTTCCTGCACACTCCCGAAAAATACATAGGTAACAGATGTGGGTCACTTCCCAAAAGTTACAGAGGGAATCATGAGACTTGCACCCATAGGAGAATGATGGCTGTTTCATTGAAGGGGCATCAGCAGATTTCTCAAGCCACAGATTGGGCATTCCCACAGTGACTCCAAGCCATACCCACCATGCCAGGCTCACACATGCAGAATGGCCATGCGTGATGCCTGGACAACAATATTAGACCAAGCCAGGCCTCCACTGTGCATCACCAACAATAAAATCAAACTGAAACCCTGCAGGATGAGGGTACCTAGAGGGCAATCCCCGACATAATCAGCAATGGAAATCAGATTTGTGTCATGCCATGGGACACTACATATGTTCATCAAATGGATGGGAGACCACCTTGAAATACCACAGGTGGACAGGGCACCTTGTTAGTTCTGTAGGAGGCACATCAGGTCCCTGGGGAGTGTCATGCCTTTGACTGCGCCTTGTATTTTTAAATGACTCTGTTGTGAATTCTGTGGGCTGCAATAACTCTATGTTTAGTTGGAGCTGACACAAAAGCCGTCTAAACATTCAACATTGATTAGCATCTTAATTAGGTTTTGGTACTTCCCTTGTTTGTTTGTTGTAAGAAGCAATAAGTCACCGGTTACAATACGGATGTAAAGACTTCTGGTTGTCTGGCAGTAATTGCCTTTACGGATGCTGGATGGCTTGTCTGAGAAGGCAGCATTGAAATAATTTTTAAGCTCTAAATTTGTGTTCCCCATCAATACCATTTTTAAAAAAAAGTTTAAAAAAATCAGTTTTACCATTGTTAAGAATCTGTTGATCACCTAAATTTGCATTGATTTCAGTTTAAAGGACAATTAAGATAAAAGAGCATCTTCCTATTCACCTAGACAAGGGTTGCCCAAAGTGATAAGGGTGGCACACCTAGAATGCCGTCCCTATAGCTGGACCACATCTAAGTGCACCACTTCAGTGGTCCTGAAGTGAAGTATCCTGAAGATACTCATGTCATCCGCCTGGTGTCCTGGAATGCCACACATATGGACATCCAGGCCTGGAGTGTCCCTGTCTATGCTCTTTGCAGGGATGCCACATGGAATGAAAAAGTCCATTCACTGGGTGGACAGATCCATGAACTCAAGAGATCCAACCATTGGGTTATGGTTCATGCAGCTCTGACTTAGACCAGATACACTGAAAATTAAATTTTTGTTCTGCTTTCAAACTTGTATCTATTGCATCTATAAAATTTGGATCTACTATATCTATGAGATATAAAATTACAGTTTATAAAATCTATAAACCATAAAATTTGCTTTTATTTCTACACTTTAGTCCCATAATGTGTACTACTACTACTACTACTACTACTACTACTACTACTACTACTACTACACACCTTATATAGTTATACACATTACTCCCATGTGTAGAGTTCACATCTTTTCAATGTACATTTCCAATGAACTCAGGCCCCCAAAACACTTGACAAGGAAGTTTCCTTCTTAAAGTTGGGAAGGAAAAGTGTACTGAGCCCTATGGAAGGTGAGATGCACTTGCTTGTTTGCTCAAGAGTAGGAAAGCTTGACTCACTTCTTCTTATTGAAGACCAGGCAAAAGAGGATGCAAGGCCACCAGAATCTGATCTGATGAACATGGTATTCAACAAATGCCCCAGAAGATACATTTGACACCAGAAGGTGTCCCCCATCATTGTAAACATAAAAACATAGGTTGTGTGGCAGGTAGGTTGATACATTTATTTTTCTCCTTATTTTAGGGGTTTTTTCTTTATTTTTGTCTAGGTGGGTCCCAATAGAGGGTCATTTTAAAAAGTAGGTCCTGATTGGGAACAACTACTCTAGAAGGATTTCCTGCTACAGTCAGGGAGGTAGACTAGATCACCTTTGGGGTACCTTTTACCCCATTTATTCTTTGAAAGTAAGGTTTGTTGCCTCTGCCTCCAGTTTCTTCAGTCTTATCCTACAATCCAGTGTAACTACGGGTGTACATATGAGACATTACGTGCACCCGTATTTACTGCACCACCTAGTGAAAACCTACAGGAAATTCATATTGCAATCCAGAGCAAATTGTTCTTACACTGGAGCAAGGACTCCCCATAGTTACTCTGGATTGTGCCCAAAGTCCACTAGCACCTTACACTTAGGGACAGACTGAATATTCCACATTATTGTACCACCAAGGGTTTCACAGTACTATATGTGATTCCTTCCCTCTTTTTGTCATCACAACAATCCTATGAGGTAGATACGGCTGAGAGATAGTGACTACTCCAAGGCGACCCAGGAAGATTCATGAATGAGTAGAGATCTGAATTAGGATCTTCCTGGCAGGGCTACCATGAGGGTGTGTGTCACCCGGTGTGGAGGTGAGCATGTCGCCTCCTGTATTGTGCATGTGCAGTGCTTGTGCATATGCACCGTGCCTTTGGAGCTTCCATCACTGAGTAAGGACACAAGTCTAAAAAGAGAACATGTGCTGGAAAAATAGGACATATGGTCTGCTGGGCCACACATGTCTTATGGGGCTTATGTATGTTTGATACCCCGGTGTAGATTGTCTACCCCTGTTCTCTGTCTGCTCCACCTCGTCTGACACCATCTCGCAGAAGTTCAAAACTTCATATCCCTAAAGTCTCCTTGAGATCTGAAACACTGTTTAAAAAAAATATCCTGGCATGTGATTGATGTGTTTTGTCACAAGTCACTGTCAATCATCCCTCTCAGACCTACATGCTACACACACACCATCAGTAATCCATTGCCGAATACACCGCAGCGTGTTTGCCATAAATCACATGATAACGTTAGCGACGGAATATGGTTCATTAGGCTCGCCTCCTATAATACTGTTGGATCATTAGATAGAGTGTAGACAGAATTCATTTTATTTCTAATCCTTCAGGCATAGAGAGCCCCCGTGTGTTTCTTCCATAAATGTTTTGCTAATTGAAGTTCATGTTTCCTTTTCTCAAAGGGAAGATACTTTCCTGTTTAGTTGGGCATTTATTTAATGTATAGGATGCACAAAGCAGATCATAACTGTGTGCAAATGCAAGCAGTTGATGATTGTCAGAGATTTTATATACGCTCCACGTACGATAACTTCCTCTTCCTCCCCAAGAACAATCATCTTAACAATCAGTTTATTCCCAAAGACAATCATGCCCATATTTTTTTACCCCCAAATATTGTTGCAGTGCAGGTTTCAGAGTATAGGGAAATGGCTTCCAAACTGGGAGGGAGTCACAGAAACCAGCCAAACCCCCAAATCCAGAGTAACTATGGGAGCACATAAGAGATTTTACAAGCACCTGTAGTTACTGCACCATCTAGTGAAAACCTATGGGAAATTCATATTGGAATCCAGAGTAAGTTGTTCTTACACCAGAACAAGGACACGCTGTAGTTACTCTGGATTTGACCCAAAGGCTTGTTTCCTTGTGAAAAATCTGGTGCTCCTATACAATGTATAGGACAGCCAAATTGAGCCGCCATCTGAAAAAGTTTGGAAACCACTGGCTTAGAGAAACCACGGAGAAAGTACCAGATTTTTGGACTGGAGATTTCAGACAAAGATCATTGAAAATCATCTGGATTCCTCCCACCCCAAATTCAGTTCCAAGATCTTCTCACCAGTAACTCATATTGAGAGCCAGAGCAGGGGAGATACAGCCAAATGAATACTCTTCCCCTCTTAAGTTCAGTTTCCATGAAGTCCCCTCTCCATGGATCTTACCATTCTTAAAATGCCCCCTCCAATGAATTTTTAAAAAATTTCACCTTTTCTTCATGATCTAGCAACATGTCCCCGAAGGGAGCCTGATTAATACTTCTCCAGGTGCTTCAAAGAATCATTCAGTTTCTGTAGGCTCACTGGTGCTTTCATGGCTTTCTTTGGACCAGACTGAGGCAGCTCTGCCTACTGCCTCCCCAGCAATTGTTGATCTAGGCACCTGGTTGTGCCTGCCTTGATCAACTGTGGCAGTTCTGTTTGTTCCCTACCCAAGAGATTGCTAACACAAAGAAAAAAAAATTGACTATTTTTCCATTGGGGACCAGCCATGACAATAGTAAACTGGCTGAGAGAGAGAGAGAGAGAGAGAGAGAGAGAGAGAGAGAGCACTCTGGTGAAGCTCTGCATCAACAGATAGCACATCTCTTCTTCTCAAAGATATGGCTGCAGTATATTGCCTCCCAGTTGTCTCTTCTTCTTCTTCTTCTTCTTCTTCTTCTTCTTCTTCTTCTTCTTCTTCTTCTTCTTCTTCTTCTTCTTCTTCTTCTTCTTCTTACTGCTGCTGCTGCTGCTACTACTACTACTACCACCACTACCACCACCACTTTGGGTGTTGACAGATATACCCAAGGTACTACTACTACTACTACCACCACTACCACCACCACTTTGGGTGTTGACAGATATACCCAAGGTACTACTACTACTACTACCACCACCACCACCACCACCACCACTTTGGGTGTTGAGAGATACACCCAAGATAGTACTACTACTACTACTACTACTACTACTATCACCACCACCACTACCACTTTGGGTGTTGAGAGATCCAAAGATCTAGTTCTTGCATTTCTAGTGGCTTCTTCCATGTTATTTGACGTAGTTGTTATTTGATTTTGTCTCTCCATTGTGATCTAGGCCTACCTTGCACTCTTTTCCCTTCTTCCCATCTCTTAATAATAAGTCTTATCTACTTGTCAAGTAAAGAAATGTGCATATAGGAGCACTGGGACACCTATGGATCCCTCAATCCTGGACCAATGAGCTGCAATACCATTTCTAACCATTGTACCGACGGTGTTGTAGAGATCAGGCCAGTATCTTTCTCTGGATGCAAATTTTTGTGGTGCTGCAGGCATCAGACCCCTGTTACCTGCATCAGTGATTCAAGATCCCCCATTGACATAGTTTGTAGCAATCCATAGCACGATGCCCTGCACTGGCATAAAAATCTGACCTGTGCAATTTTGAAAAGGCACTGTTGCTGCATTCCCAACCTCCAGTTATGCAGGCATAAGTTCTGGAATCAGTGACGTAGCTAATGATCATGTAGCCTGGAGTAAAGCTAAAAAAGTTGCACTGGAAGTGATGTCATAACTAGAAGTCATAGCCAAAATTATCTTTCCAGCCATATATAACATGATGATACTATCATTTATACTAATGATTTTCAACCTTTTTCATTTCACGGCACACTTAGCAAGCCACTGAAATTGTCAAGGCACACCATCAATTGAGTTTACCCTCGACAAGGCACATCAGATTGCTCAATTCCCCCAATTTTCCTTTTAATGAATGTCAATCCCCAAATTCCCATGGCACACCTGAGGACTATCTGCGGCACACCAGTGTGCTATGGCACACTGGTTGAAAATCTCTGGTTTATACTATCATTTATACACATATACATCAAAGTTTTTCAGCAGGGCCTGAAAACCCTCCTATTTAATAAGACTTTTAACTGATGTCCGGCTGGTTTTTTTTAAATCTTGTCTCTGGTTTTTAACTGGTTTTTTTGGTGGTTTACTGCTGTGTTTTTAAAATGTTTTAAGCCGGTTGTATAGTTTTTAAAATAATTTTAATGTATGTATTGTTTTATCCATTTTAAATTGTATTATGGTTGTAATTTTATATGTTGTGAGCCGACTTGATTTCCTTTGGGAAGAAAGGCGGGGTATAAATGAATAAAATAAATAAAATACCCCTTTTTATAGTTTTAACCACTAGTGTCAAGCTCAGCTTGTAGCCCCCCTAAAGCTTATAGCCCGGTGCAACTGCATCCCCTGCATCCCCTGCACTTTCTTTAGCTACGCCACTGCCTGGAACAAGTCCTGTGTTGGCCTGGGGATGTCTCAAATGTGCCGTAAGGCATTTCTGCGCCACTTCTGGGGTGGGGGTTAGATCAGTGCACAGACATGCACTGGCCTCCAGACACCACCATGGGAACTGGGAACAGTGGGTAAGTTGGGCCAGACTAAATTGGTTTAGATTGTACCCTGTGTGCCTACATGTCTTCACGGTAGCCATTAAAATCCATTATTCAGAGGGTGGAATAAACTCCACCAGCGCTTTGATTCCTGAACTTCTTAGGGAGGGAGCTGTCTAGCAGATCAGTAAGCAGGGAATGAATGTGTAGCACATTTTCATGATAAGATGGCAGAAACAACAGCAACTGTCCGGTCAAAAAGCATGTACTTGAAAGCCAGGAGCCGGGAGAAAGAAGGGCATGTTAAACCAGCATCATCTTGGCAGCTACTGATAGCCAGTCTGGATTCCTTGTCTGGGGATCTTCAAGCAGAGGCTGTCGACAAGCATTTGTCGGAGGATTTCCTGCTACAGACAGCAGGGTGGACTACATCAACCCCCTAGTCTGGGGACCACTGGAGGTCCTTGGCAGCTACCTGACTGGTCTGCAAGAGGACTCTTAGGGCTTCTTCCCGTCCTCACAGCAGGAGGGCTCTGTTGGAGGACTGCAGCGTCAGAGACCAATCCTATACCTGTCTACTCAGTAGTAAGTCCCATTGTACTCAGTAGAGCTTACTCCCAGGAAAGTGTGAACAGGATTGCAGTCTCAGAGACCAATCCTACATCTGTCTACTCAGAAATAAGTCTCATTGTATTCAGTGGGGCTTACTCCCACAAAATTGTGGATAAGATTGCAGCCTCAGAGTCCAATCCTACATCTGTCTACTCAGAAATAAGTCCCATTGTATTCAGTGGGGCTTACTCCCATGAAAGTGTGGGTAAGATTGCAGCCTCAAAGTCCAATCCTATGCCTGTCTACTCAGAAATAAGTCCCATTGTAGTCAATGGAGCTTTACCCCGCAAAAGTGAGGATAAGATTACAGCCTCAGAGTCCAATCCTTCGCCTGTCTACTCAGAAATAAGTCCCATTGTATTCAGTGGGGCTTACTCCCATGAAAGTGTGGATAAGATTGCAACCTCAGAGTCCAATCCAATGCCGTCTACTCAGAAATAAGTCCCATTGTAGTCAATGGAGCTTTACCCCGCAAAAGCGAGGATAAGATTACAGCCTCAGAGTCCAATCCAATGCCTGTCTACCCAGAAATAGGCCCCATTATAGTCAATGAGGCTTACTCTCCAATAAGAGTGACTAGGATGGCTTTGTGCATTTTCAGTGCATCACTTTGCATTGAAAAAGGTTGCATTGCATTGCATTTTCGCTTGCATTGAAAAAGGTTGAAAATCCCTGCTCTGAGTAGACATGCATTGAGACATTGGGCTCTCACCTGCAATCCTACCCACAGCAATAGCTCAATAGCTATATATATAGCTATATATATTATAAAATAATATAATAATATAATATATATAAGATATAATAGCAATAGCAATAGCTCTATTAATTAAAATGGGATTTACAGCTGGAGGCAGCTTTGCTGGAGGCAGCTGAGGGGTGGGGAAGCCCTCCCTCCAGGTCGCCAGAGGCAGAGGTATCCCCCAATACCTAGGCTGGTCCCTGGAAAACTTTTACTGACAGAACTGGTCTTTTGGGCCAAAAAGGTTGAGGACCACTAGGTTGGATGACCTATTTGGTTCCTTCCAACTTTATAAATCAATGAGTGAATCTTGCGTGGTGCACTGGTTGGTCTGGTCACCAATTTAAGACTGCTCCTTAGGAGTAGGGTTAAGAAAAGGGAAAGACCCATGCTATGCTTACTAATACTGTAGCTGTGAGGTTCATGACTGGATCTGTGGTAGTGTGCAAAGTCTGATCCTGGATAAACAGTTTCAGAGAGGCAAGCTAAAGTGTGGGTCAACAGGCTACCAGATCTTGCACAACTGCAGTTCTGAGTGGTGGCATAGCTGGGGGGGGGCAGATCAGTCAGTCTTGGTGGGGGCCTCACTGCAATGTTTTGTTGCCCCGTTCTAGAATTATTCCAAAGCATGCCGCAGTGAGGCTCCTTCCAAGACTGGCTGCTCTGCCCACTCCAGCTACACCACTGATTATGTGCAATGAATTCCCCCAGGATTTCTATCTTTTCCTGGTCACAGCATGTTCTGGAGAGGTCCTCTGTTCCTATCTTTCTGATTATCCGGGGTTTGCACCCTGTTGTGGGGTTCTGAGCCCAATCCTATTCATCTTTCCAGTATGAATGCAGCTGCAATTCAGCTCTGAGATAAGGGAACAAATATCCCCTTAACTTGGGGATGCATCTGCAACTGCTCCCACCCCACACTGAATACCTAATTTCCTCATTGCACAGCTGCGTCAGCACAGGAAAACTAGATAGGATGTGGTGTCTGCCTCTATCAAGGGCAGTGGTTGCTCAGTGGTTGAAGACACTTTTCGTGTTGACCTCATGGTTGATAGGTTGGTGTTTGAGATCCATGTGCTGCATGATGGATTCAGCTCCCATCACTTTCTCACCCCCTGCCAACCTTGCAGTATAAAGTCGTGGGCTGTGGGTGGTGCAAGTGGTTAAGACACTGTTCCTCTTAACCAGCAGGCCAGGGTTCGAGACCCGAGTCCCCACAAGACAGGGTGAGCTCCTGTCCTTAGTCCAGCTCTACGATGCAGCTGGAACCAATCACATTCCATTGGACTATTTCAGTGGCGTGGAGAGGGGGGATTTGCTGCTTGGGTCACAGCCTATCCTCCATATCAATCTATCCAGGCCTTTCTGCTTCGCATGCAGCATCGAGCATCATAGTCTCTCAGGACTGATGGATGCCAAAATAAAGTCGATAAATAAACTTCAGTAGGAAGGTAACAGCATTCCATGTGCTTTGGCGTTTAGTCATGTGGGCCACGTGATCACGGAGATGTCTTTGGACAATGCTGGCTCTTCAGCCTTATAATGGGACACCTTTGCTTTTGATCTAAGGATGATTGTGTTGGCGCATCTAAATAGCTTCCCATCTTGTCACTGTGGTTTCCCTGGAGATCTAAAAAACGATATTTGTGGACTTGCAGCCTACAGAATAACAAACATAGTGAATGGCAGGTCAAGGATAGTCTGATAAAGTTTGAAAAAAAAATGCATTTGACTATTATTGGGGAGCTGGCATTCCTCGTGCCAAAATGATGCCATCGGTATGTTCCCTACTATTATGTCTTGGCAGACATTGTGGGAGTTTAGTGTTTTGACTAATTAGGGTATCTATAGGTAAGATCATCTCTACTGCACACAGTCTGAAATAGTTCTTGAACCATACACCTCCTCTACATTTTTTCATCACATTCATTACAATATTGTTGTTTAAAACACACAGTAGAAAGGGAGAGAACATCCTCCTTCTTGTCCTCATTGATAGATACGGATGCTAAATATGTGTTCTTGCATCCTTGTTGCAAATTACTGTTCCATTATGGAAATTATAAGGCTACTTGCTGCACTAATAAGGCGATCACAGCTAGCCCGCTCAGTCTTAAGAATTCCTGCAAAAATCTCCCTCCCTCCAAGTTGTGCGATGTTTTGAAGTGTAAATGTCATACCCTACAATCCAGAGTAACTACGGGAGCACGTAAGAGACAATTACATTGATGTAGTTATGGCACCACCTAGTGAAAACCTATGGGGAATTCATATTGCAGTGCAGAGTAAATTGTTCTTACATCGGAGCAAGTTACTCTGGATTGTGCCCATAGTGAGGGCTGTTTTGTAGCCATTCAGACTACCCATTGCAGTTTATTATGACTAGTGTTTAGATCTGCTTAGGGAAAATGTCCCCCCCCCCCCATTGGAGAATGAGAGGTTAAGAATATTCTGTTGCTCTTCAGCACCGATAAAAGAATATATTCCTTCCCCCCCCCCAACAGATTAATTGTTTGCAATGATGACGCATTCATTAAAGATTTCTTCCATCCGTTCCCTGTTTACACTAGACGTCTTTTTTACTCCGGCTTTTTCAAACTGTCCTATATTTTCACTCTTCCCTTGGAGGGAGAGTCACAAACATACACATTCAGACTTCCACAGCTATTCTTAATTACACCAAAGCAACTGCATGATATGTGCAAACACGCGCACATTATGTTTAAGATACACACTAAAAGGAACACCTTTCAAGACCATATGCCATATCTTTTCATTTTGGAAACAAGATAACTAATTATACCGCCTCGGAATGTTTCTTGGGTAGGGTTGCCAGTTGAACTACCTCCCTTCCTGCTGCCTGTTTGGAAAGGATTGCTTGGAGGCTTCCTTAAAGAAAATGGACCACTCTGCCTGATTGTGGAAAACAAACAGATGATGGGCGCAATCCAGAGTAACTACGGGGAGTCCTTGCTACGGTGTAAAAACAATTTACTCTGGATTGCAAAATGAATTTCCCATAGGCTTTCACTAGGTGGTGCCGTAACTATGGGTGCACGTAATGTTTTTTACGTGCTCCCGTAATTACTCTGGATTGTAGGGGATGTTCCAGCGCATGCACATGTTTGTCCATGCGAGAAGGAGGAGCTATGCTCTTTGTGTGTATCTGTGTATCTGTGTATGTGTGTGAGTTTATTAAGGCTGCAATCCTAAAGACACTTTCCTGGGAGAAAGTCAAATTGAACGCAATGGAGCTTACTATTGAGTAGACATGGTTAGGATTATGCTCTATGTGTGTCTGGGAGTTTTGAGTGTGTCTGTGATTGTGTGAGTGAGCACAATCCTAACCATGTCTACTCAAAAGTAAGCCCCATTGTTTTCAATCAGTCTTACACCCAGGAAAGAAAATCTTTTAGGATTGCAGCCTGAGTGTGTCTTTGTGCGTGTTTCAAAGAAAATGCATTTCGGTATTGAAAAATGGTGCAAAAGACAAATATATCCAGAAGGAGAGATAAAGCACAGTATCGGATCCGGTATAGGATATGATAAGCATAAGTGGAATTCAGTCTAGGATATAGGTTGGCATCGTAGGAGGTGTCCCGTAAACGCTTTGAGGAATGCAGATGTAGCATAAGTAATTGGAAGTGCTTACGCCCTGTCTTCAGATATTTCAGCGCTCGTGAGTTAGAATTGGTTGTCAGATGTAAGGCACGGGAGGACTGTGCAAGGTGCCCTCTTCTGTCATGTGATACATATTTAATGCTTGAAAGAACTAGGAAGGGACATGTGCAGGAGAGAGAGAGAGAGAGAGAGAGAGAGACCAAACAGAGATCTGCCTCTGTAGCTCCAGGAAAAAAAGGATGTCAGAGGATGGGGTGTCTAATTAAACTGCATCTTCAATACGGGGTGAAGGTGGGAAGGGTCGGCTAGCCAAGCTTTCTTTGCCTGGGCCTGCTTTCCGAGGCCCTTTTGTTTCTCTGCCTGCATCTCCCTGTCTCTCTTTGTTTGACTTATCATTTGGAGGCTTCCCTGGCGCATCAGCCGAACAGAGGTGTATATCCAGGCGCACCTGATGCGAGCGTTGTGAAGGCAAGCAGAGTGGGGGGGTGCCTGGAGAGAGAGAGAGAGAAGCGAGAAAGGAACGAGCGCACAGTGCGCCTGACAGATGTCTGTAGTCATTTATATTGCCAGCACGTGGGGGCCGTTTGCTGGTCCCTCTGACTTCTCTCCTGCTCTCCCAGTGAGCAAAGAGGAGGCAGTTTGCAGCCGACAATGAAATCTTGGCAGCTAATTGCAGTCGTGGGAGATGCCCTTCAGGTAAGGTGGAAAGCTGGGTTTTAAACCATTTAAAGAGCAGAGCCGGAGACCTGGGGAAGGGGAGGGGGCAGCCAAAGGCGTCCCCGGCACATGATGCGCAGCAGCCTAGGAGTGAACCTGCCTGACAGGCATGCAGAGGGCTCGGCGTGGAGGTGTGTGCGCGTGGAAGCGTGTGCATGCATGTGGGGGTGTGTGGGGGAGGCACACTAATTGACATGTTTGGCAGCCACGGTTAGGTAGCCGCCTTCAGCGGTGTTGCCAACATAAATGCCGAGCAGGCTAGCGTCTGCATGTGGCTTGTGATGGGAATAGAGATCGGAAAACACCAGTCCTGGAATAAAACGGCGTGGACAGCATCTGCGAAGCCACTGACGGATTGTACTTTTTCGAGACAAGGTAGCGACAGGATGTCAAACCTCTGGAAAAGGTCATGCTGTTGTTAAGCTGAGCAGGTGTTTTGCAGAATGTGGGGAATGGGCAATGCTTTCAAATCATGTTCCCAACGATGTTGAAAATGATTGGAAAGGGGGAGGGGGGTTTCCACTGGTTGCAAGATCAATTGCTCACCGTTAGTGCTGGCTGAAGTTTCCCTGAACTTCATCTTCAAAAAGTGCGCTTAACTTTCTTTTTTGATTTACTGTGCATGCCAGGAGTTGATTCCTCTGACACGGCGCATGGTTCCCTTTGGACGTGTGGCGGGTTTCCTCGCATGCAAAAATCTGGGTCTTGGAATTGTGCCTATGCTGCTTTTCAATCTTAGATACGGGTCACACGTTTTTGGAAAGTCTGAAGTGCTGATTTGACAGGCTCAGGCAGGTTATGAGAAGGTGGCTTTCTCTACCACTGGCTCGGATTACCAGGTTGTTTTTAAAAAAGACCTCCACAATTTAGCCACTGGGGTATGTTTAACTTCTAAGTGCCGGTGTGGAGAAAACACAGCTGAAATCACTTGCTGCTGGTTACACTCATCTGGTTACACTCATCTGGTTACAAATAGTTATTTTCACGGCAACACGTTAAAGTTAATGTCATTGCGATCATGTCCGAAGCAATGTCTAGGATTTGTAGATTAAACAAAAAATACAAATACTGGAAGGCACATTTCTCAAGAATATGCGACACAGATTAGGGGTGCAATCCAGAGCAACTACGTGGAGTCCTTGCTCCGGTGTAAGAACAATTTGCTCTGGATTGCAATAAGAATTTCCCATAGGTTTTCACTAGGTAGTGCAGCAACTATGGGTACACATAAAGTCTCTTACGTGCTCCCGTAGTTACTCTGGATTGTAGGGTTAGAATCCTGTGCTGTTATTTTTTTCCTTGCAATAAGAAGCTGTAAACAGAATAGATTTGGAACTCTACAAATGAGCAATGCCTGTTATTAATTTAGTATTAAATTGAAGTTTTTTGCACTTTTCCTGTACTAAATCACCATCGATACAGCACTGTTTAAAATAGTGATCTACAGAAGTAACAAGAGTGAATGGAGCAATTTGAAAACTTCTATCTATGCAAAACACCTACTCTACAATCCAGAGTAACTATGGGAGCACATAAGAGACATTACGTGCACCCGTATTTACTGCACCACATATTGAAAACCTTTGGAAAATTCATATTGCAATCCAGAGTAAATTGTTCTTACACCGGAGCAAGGACTCCCCGTAGTTACTCTGGATTGTGCCCTAAACTAGGGATATAGGATTTGGGGCAGCTCTAAATAGCCATGGCAGAGCAGATTTTCTGCTGGAGCATAAAATATTCCCAATCCTTCGGAAACTCAGTGCCATCGAGTTTGAAGGACGCCGTTTTGTTTATGTACCCAATTCATTTCCTTGAGTTTCAGTACAATTTCATGGCAAATTTGAATTGTTTGCTCTCCTGCATTTCTGTATATTTCTGTTTGTGCCTGTTTGTTTTTGCAGTAGTGGATGAGCAAATATATATTTCAGCACCGAGGTATATGGCCAGCTTTTTGGGGTTTTCCATAGAAATGGACAGGATGCTTGTTTTTGTGCACCTTTCGGTCTCTGCATTCATCTGTTTAGGGACACCTATGTGCATACAGGAGGCTGTGCTGGCAAACTGTTTATAGATCTGAATGTAATAGGTTGGTTGTGACGCAGACGTCCGTGGCAAATATATTTTGGCAGACAAAAATGATGTGTAATTGCCCTGTCTTCTTGACATCCCTGCAACTGTGCAAAGAAATTTGATAGGGGAAAAGTTATGTCAGGGGGGCTGTCGCAGCCCAAAATTTCTTTCTGCCGGAGGAGGAGGAAAGCTTTAGGATTCAACACAAGACTTACAACCATCATATGAAATAGCAAATGTGCGTCTTTGATTATGGGTTGATACATGGCTGTTGTTATACCTTTTACGAGGCATGTGGAACACCATCATTCCAGTTCTTGGTTTTTTGGACCATCACTGAGCCTGTAACTTAATTTTTGGAGAGATAAACTTCTGTAATACAGTTTTGTTGGGCTTGGAGTTGTGAGACCTAAGGGTTGAATTCATACTAAACTATTTCCAGAGGTGTAGCAGTGTTGCAGTGTAACTTCAGGCATGTCTACTCATTATGTTCAGGAGAACTTACTCTGAGGAAGCACGCAAAGGATTGCAAAGGATTTATTACATCTTAAAGAGTAACCACTTAATTTCAGTGTAAGCGTTAACTCTCAATAAACTTCTGCTGATACAAACTGGTTTGTTTTTAAGATGCAACTATCAGCTGTGAAAATTCCCTGTAGGATCTATGGCCACTCTCAATCTAGCCTACCTCGCAGGGTTATTGAGAGGATAAATCAGGAGGCCTCTTAGTGCCTCTTACCCTACAATCCAGAATAACTACGGGTGCACATAAGAGACAATACGTGCACCCGTAGTTACAGCACCACCTAGTGAAAACCTATGGGAAATTCATATTGCAATCCAGAGTAAATTGTTCTTACACAGGAGCAAGGACTCCCCATAGTTACTCTGGATTGTGCCCTTTGTGCCTTATAGCCTTGAGCTCTTTTGAGCAGGAATGAGATTTAAATTGATATAATGCAAGCCCCTTTTGGTCTAAATATTGGTCCAGATATTTTTAGAGTAGCAATTGATAATGCTTATTATAAGAAACAAACTTTTTAAATTTTGTTCCATGTTTTCCAACAAAGATCCATATTTGTCACCTTTACAGAAGTAAACGCTTCGTACAGGTAAACTTTCTATGTTTGGATGAGTAGGAAACACACCCATATATGCAACCATGACCAGCAACTATAACCATGCTTTGGGATACAAATGAATGACCACAGTGACTATATGACATAACCGGAAAAAAAAGAGGACAAATGTAGGAAAAAATGTAGGAACATGATAAAAGTCTTGTCCTTGGGGGTAAGTCTTGGGGGGAGAATTTGATCAGACCAAATATTGTAACATCAAGTAAGACAGGATCCATTGGGAATGAAGAACTGCAATGTGCAGTACTAGCCCAGCCATGGGGCGAGGGGAAGTGGATGGCATCAGGGGTGGATGTCACAGGGATAGAGGGTTCAGAGTGTGCTTCCCCCCTTAGTCCGCCATTCATGCATGTCCCAGATATGTGCATCCTTTTCACCCAAGCGAGAAGGAGATCATCTACATTGAGTAGACATAGTTAGTGCTCTCAGTAAGTAAGTAAGTAAGTAAGTAAGTAAGTAAATAAGTAAATAAATTAATAAATTAATAAATTAATAAATTTAGAATCTTTTTTACAGCACCATGGTAGAGAAGGTACTCATTGTTTCACTTCACCCATGGGAGTGCTCCGGGTCATCCCACCATCACATTATACAAAGTAGGCAAGAGTTTGAAAAGTAATAGTTTTTTAAATTTTTAGTCTGCATGTTTTAATTGTCTCAGTTTTTATTCAATCTAATTGTATTTTAATTGTATTTTAATTGTGTTTTAAGCTGTATTTATGATCTATTTTAATGGTGTTTTATTGTATTCTTAATGTTAGCCGCCTTGAGCTCCCTCTTGCAGGAGAGGAAAGGCGGGATATAAAACAAACAAACAAACAAACAAACTGTATGGAGCAGTGTATCTCAACCTGTGGTTCCGGACCCACGAGGTGGGTTGTAGCCAGTTTCCGTTTCAGTTGCAACCCCCTTTAATTTATTTATTTTTTAATATATTAGATTTGGTGCTATCATGGTATGGTGGCTGCATTTGAAGAAAAGTTGTGGGGCTGAACTTTTAACAGGCTACTGTGTAAATGGTGTTAACCATGCTAGTCAATGGAGCTTGTTCCCGGGTAAGTGAGGATAGAATTACAGACCTTGGAACTTTTTTAGGAAATTAAAAATATAAATAAAAGAGAGATCAGTTATTGCTTGAGAGGGTTTATTTTTAATTTTGGAAACAATACAATCTTTTAATTTATTTTGGCTGCAATCCTAATCTCCATTTAGGCCAGTTTATATCCCGGCATAAGTCCTGTGTTAACCAGGAGGTGTCACAAAAGTGCTGTAATGAACTTCTGTCTCATTCCTGGGGAGTGGGGTTTAGTCCAATGCACAGGCATATACCAACCACATCACACCATCACGGAAAGGTAGACCAAGTAAGTTAGGCCAGCCTAAATTTCTTGGGATTGTGTCCTTTATTAATTAATTAGATGTTGACGCATGAAAGATATTTAAAATCTTTTCTGTTTGATGATATCACTTCCAACCATGACATTGCTTCCAGGTTAAGAAAATCAGCTAAACTCAGGTTAGCTCCAGCATAAGTCCTGCACTGACCTGGGGGTGTTACAGAAATGCCATAAGACACTTCTGCACCACTCCTGGGAGAGGTGTATCCCTACAATCCAGAGTAATTACGAGAGCACGTAAGAGATATTACATGTACCCATAGTTACTGCACCACCTAGTAAAAACCTATGGGAAATTCACATTGCAATCCAGAGCAAATTGTTCTTACACCAGAGCAAGGACTCCCCAGAGTTACTCTGGATTGCGCCCGTAGGCCAGTGCACAGGCATGTGCTTGCCTCTCTGCATCACCACAGGAATGGGAAGATGGATGAGTTGTGCCAGCCTAGGTTAGGACTGCACCCTTATGAACCTCTGATGGCACAAGTGGTTAAGACACTGTGCTTCTTAACCAGCAGGCCAGGGTTTGAGACCCGGGTCCCCACAAGACGAGGATTTCCTGCTACAGGCAGGGGGTTGGACTAGATGATCCACTGGGTCCCTTCCAACTCTATGATTCTATGATTCTAAGCATATCTACTCAGAAGTAAGTCCCATTGTGTTCCAATAGTACTTACTATTGGAAATTAACTCCTTAACTTAAGAACATAACTCCATGTATGCATTAAACTCCAGGATCTAGGTCAGTGATGGCAAACCTAATACATGCATATCAAACCTATGGCAAATCTTTGACATATATGATGTACCACAACATTTTGGGTGACACATCAGCATTCAGTGAGACATATCTAGGGCGGGATTGTAAAGATAGCAAGTGCAAAAGGCTGCCTGGGTCAACAGTCTGGCTGCACACCCATGACCACCACTCATGGTCATGACCAGTGGTCAAATCTCTCAACTTTTGGGCAGGAGAGCCACATCGGGTGCAATCCAGAGTAACTACGTGGAGTCCTTGCTCCGGTGTAAGAACAATTTGCTCTGGATTGCAATATGAATTTCCCATTGGTTTTCATTGGATGGTGCAGTAACTACGGGTACACGTAATGTCTCTTACATGCTCCTGTAGTTACTCTGGATTGTAGGGTATGTCTTTCTGATGCTATTGTGGGGGCCTGATGAAAAAAAGAATTGATTTACATTTCAAATTTGAATAAATTTACACAAATGAATATATTAGTGATGGAACATGTGAATGAATGAATTCAAACCAGTTCATAAGCACAGAGAGGAGGTGTGTGCAGCCTTCCTAGTCGTCACCCTCTAGAGCAGTGTTTCTCAAACTGGGGGTCTGGACCCCTTTGGGTGTCACCTGACCCTTTCATGGGGGTCGCCTAAAGACCCCTGGTGTAGGAGGCCTTGCAAGGTATTTTGCATCTTTTTTTATGTGTAATTAGAAATAAATATTTCACAATATATAATTAAATATTATTTTGTGATTAATCACTGTTTTAATTATGTTCAATTTGTAACAACGAAAATGCATCCTGCATATCAGATATTTGCCTTACGAATCATAACAGTAGCAAAATTACAGTTATGAAGTAGCAACAAAAATAATTTTATGGTTGGGGTCCCCACAACACGAGGAACTGTATTAAAGGGTCACGGCATTAGAAAGGTTGAGAACCACTGCTCGAGAGGTGTGGAAAGCAGAGCTCCCCTAAACACTGGAGGATTACAGGGCTTGCCAGGGCCAGATGTATTTCCGTCCTTCTAAAACCGGCTTCCCTGCTGCATTATAATCTTACAATATTACTCAACCCATTGGTGTACCTTTTGATCCATGTTCCATATGTGCAATGCTGGGCAGAAATAAACCAGCAGCATGTCTGTAATAGTCTGTATTAAATCTGTATCATTTTGAATTTAGCTTCTTCTTTGGCTGACTGCAAGATCTTGAATACACTGGTTGGAAATGAGCCCCATCCAGTTCCATGGAGAATATTTCCAGTCCAGTATCTTCCAGTACCATACCGCTGAAGGGCTGGGTGGCTCAGTGGTTAAAGCAGCTATGCTTCTCAACCTGATGGTTGGCTGGTCCATGGTTCAAGACACAAGTACCGCACAATGGAGTGAGCATCTGTTACTTTCCAGCTCCTGCCAACCTAGTAGTTTGAAAGCAGGTAAATGTAAGTAGATCCATAGCTACCATAGTGAGATCCATAGCTACCATCCATAGTGATGATCCAAGTAGATCCATAGCTACCATCCATAGTGAGAAAGTAACGGCATTCAATCCACCTTGGCATTAAGTCGTGCTGGCCACATGTCACAGAGTCATATTCGGACAATGCTGGATCTTCAGTCTTGTAACGGGGATGAGCACTAATCTCTGGAATTGGTCACAACTAACAGGGCAACCTGGAGGGAATAGCTTTACCTTTACCCATGGAAACCACAACATTTAATAAACACAGGGTGAAATCCAGAGTAACTATGGAGAGTCCTTGCTCTGGAGTAAGAACAAGTTACTCTGGATTGCAATATGAATTTCCCATAGGTTTTCACTTGGTACAGTAACTACGGGTGCATGTAATGTTTCTTATGTGCTTCCATTCTGGATTTTGCCCAGAATTTGTATTTTTGGACTTTTTACTCCAGACTTTCCTTTTCGGCACTTGATATTGGTTACTCTCCAACACTGATGTGATTTTTTAAAAGTTAAAATCTCATTATTTTCAGTTGTTGATTCCTGCTACTTTTTGTAAATTTCATATAAAGTACTTGTTATACCTTCAACTAGTTGAATGCCTGCATATTTAATATTACAGGGCTGACAATTCCAGGTGACTTATGAATGCCAGGGAAAAAAGAACAAAAAATATATATATTCTCGCTTTCTGGATAGACACAAGCAGATGTTCAATATCAATTTTTCAACATCTGTTTGTGTATTTCTGCTTACCAGATGTTTACACATTTTGGCTGAGACGGTCAAAATTTCACAAGCTAATGGTAATGACATTACCATTAATGACAATGGTAATGCAGAATGACAGATGCATTTTCCCCCTTTTTTATTCTTTTATTTTGGTAAAATGCAATAGAAAAATTGTCCACATTTAATTTTGTGGATAGAAATAAAAACTTTGGACAAGGGAAGGGTGATCTAAACTTAGATTTAATAATTGCTTTTACTTTAAAAGAATGTATAACTTGAAACAAATATATATTCTCATATTCATATCCTAAAGACAACTGAAAACTTGATTAGGAAAACACATGCATGCATACATGTACCAGACAAGTGTTTGTTGAGAGAGATGGAGATGAATGGAATACATGTCAACATTTTGCTGTTCAGATTTTGTTAGATAACAGCCATCCTCTTCCTCCACCACTCCCAGAGTTAGTTTTTTTTGACAATCCCTACAATCCAGAGTAACTACGGGAGCACATAAGAGATATTACGTGCACCCGTAGTTACTGCACCACCTGGTCAAAAACTATGGGAAATTCATATTGCAATCCAGAGTAACTTGTTCTTACTCCGGAGCAAGGACTCCCTGTATTTACTCTGGATTGTGCCCAATATCCTATAGGTACTACACGGGCAGAATAAGTAGAACTTAAATTCAATGGATCAAAGGGACTTGAGTATTGAATAATTTGCTTTTCCTGAAACATTTGAACACCTAAACTGCAGTCCTATTCATACTTACCTGAAAGAAACTTCCATTGAAGTTCTTGTAATTTACTTATGAGGAAATCTGCATAAGATTGTATTGCAAGATAGGAATCCTATATACATTTATTTGGGAATAAATCACATTGAATTCCGTGGGATTTACTTCCTGTAGAAAGAATAGGATTGTGCTGCTCGTACCAGACAAATTACCTTAGGAAAAAATGAATAAGGCTACAATCCAGAGTAACTAAGGGAGCATGTAAAAGACATTACGTGCACCCATAGTTACTGCACCACCTAGTGAAAACCTATGGGAAATTCATATTGCAATCCAGAGTAACTTGTTCTTATCCGGAGCAAGGACACCCTGTAGTTACTCTGGATTGCACCATAAGCCATATTTATTTTAGAAGAATTCAAGTGGGCTTACTCTTCTCCCATGAGTAGTACTACTTTAAGCAAATCCTTTTCTGCGAATGCTTCTTTCTTTTAAATATTTTGCAATGTGATTATTCTACGTAGAGAACTAGGAAAGTGGTGGGGAAAAGTGAAATGTTAGGTCTCCAATCTCATTTTCAAATGGGGGTGGATAAAATGGAGTTTTGTTGTTAAATCATAAACTCTACCTTGCAACGTGCCTGGCTTGACTTGGCACATTTGTTCCAGTAAATCCCTAAGCCCAGTGCTGTTTATTTTTTATAAAAATTTAAGAAGAGTGTTAGAACTGCCATATGTTCAGTCAAACTTTGGATCCATCTAGGTCATTACTGACCAGATTTGGTTGCCCAGCATTTAAACAAACATGTTCACTTTCCCCCCACCCCAACATAGAGATGATGGGGTTTGAACTGGGTCGTTCCATGTTTACAGAGCCACAGTTCCACCTTGGAGTTGGTGCTTATGAGAGCAATTTAATGGCTCTTTGATGAGGCTATTAAGGGGGCCCCATCATAAATTAAACCCGTCACAATTAATGGGCCTCTGGGATGAGGCAATGGTGCCCTGCCAAATCTCAAGCTTGGCTCTCAAGATGTTATGCTCTGATCAGAACTCTAACCCCCAAATCCAGAGTAACTACAGGAGCACGTAAGAGACTTTGGGCACAATCCAGAGTAACTACGGGGAGTCTTTGCTCCGTATAAGAACAATTTACTCTGGATCGCAATATGGATTTCCCATAGGTTGTCACTAGGTGGTGCAGTAACTACAGATGCACATAATGTCTCTTTTGTCCTCACGTAGTTACTCTGGATTGTAGCCTCTATGTGCACCCATAGTTACTGCACCACCTAGTGAAAACCTATGGGAAATTCATATTGGAATCTAGAGTAAGTTGTTCTTACTCCGGAGCAAGGACTCCCTGTAGTTACTCTGGATTTTGCCCTAAATCTACATCCTTATGTCCTTCTGGTACCTAAAGCATACAACATTGTTCCTCAAGGTTCGTCGTTTACAGTACCACTTCACATGTTCCACATGTTCCATGTATACTGATGGTCCATGTTCCATCAGTAGGACCTGATAATGACATCATTTCCAGTTACTGCTGGGTTGTCAGGCCAGATGAAATGCAACAAACATCAGTGAGAGGTTCAGAGTGGACATGTGCATTTTTATCATGGAAAACATGTTTTGGAGATCTACTCATTGTGCTGAGCCTCCTACTGTTTGTTGTGTCACGTTCCCAAGCCAGCAGAGGTCCAAGGTTCTGGTGAATACCACCAGACAACACTTCAAGTAGCACTGGTGATACCACCTGTACCATATGTTTAAAAAATGATTTGACAGTGATCCAAGTGCCAGGGGTTCCTAATGACTGTAGAATTGATTAGAGATCCAGAACCATCATGGTCCAGGAATTGGGCACCAGAGATGCTGGTGGAGCAACATTCTAATAGGTGGGCAAATTAAGATCCATGAGTCAGATCTGGTTTGCAAAAGTCTGCATGGATAACAATCTGCCCCCCTCCCTCCATCTCTCATTCGTGCCCACTTGCTTTCTAACTGGACAGTTGTTGTTGTTGTTGTTGTTGTTGTTAGTCACCTTATCATGTAAACTTGCTACATATTCATTCTTCTTACTGACCTGATTACTTATAAATTATATAGTCTAATCACTTTAAAAGTGTACTGGGTAGATGATATAGGTATTTTAGTGTTAGCAGTTATGGACACATGCATGTAGGAGGTGTTAGAAAATATATAGAAGTGTTCGAAAATTGTTTTTTTAACCCATTTCACAGATTTAGGGTTTTGTTTTACAAAAAGCAGCAAGTGATCTTATGTGTTTTAATTTTGTTACCACCTTAGTTTTGGCACTGAGAATAGGTCTCAGATGCCTGTACTGGCACAGTACAGCCCAGTCCTAAGCTTTTCCCGCAGCCAGGGCTGCCTTGGCACTGAAATGGGGTTGTGAAGTATCACCAAGTAGCCTTGGATAAAGGGAGCCTATAATTCCTTACAATGTATAGCAGCCAGGCAGCCACAGTGATCTCCTTGGATCTGCACCCTCTATTGAATGAGCACAGAATTGAGGAGACTCATGTTTAGGAGGGACTGCAAAAGAGGGCCCACTCAACCTCTACCTTCACCAAATTCAGCCCTGTCCTTGCCCTGGATCATCCTTCCGCTGGCTGGCAGTAAAATGTACCATCACTTGTCCCTTGGCATCATAACCTCATGCCAACTGCTGCTGTGGCTAATGCTAGGGATGTGCTTGTACTTCTGGTGGCGCACTAGCACTGGTCCCTATAGGATCAGACCTTCATATACAGATTTATCTCTCATCATGGAGTCTTTTTCCATGGCTGTTGCCCGTGTCTCTTTAATTTTTTAGACTGTTTGACAATTATTGATTGGTTTTAATATGTCAACCTCTTTGTGAATTATTTCTGCTAAATAGTGGTAAATAAATAATGGTAATAATTGGGGCATGTGTAAAAAAGTGGAGGAAATATGAAAACATGCTAGCTTCCATGCTGGAATGAGTACAATGCTATGTCCTATATTGGAAGTAGTACCAGTCGAAAAGAACTGCCATAATCTACAGGGGGATCCCTTTTATTACTCCTCAGATCTCCTACAGTTCTGAAAAACATAAAGAAATGGATAGCAAGAATTTTGTGTGAAGAATGGAAGGCAGAATTTTTTCCCTGGACTGGAATTGGTTATAATGGCAATTATTTTAGAAGTATGAATTATGGCACTCTATATATTCTCCATACCCAAGTTGGCTTCAGACCAAAGGATCAGTTTTTGGATATGATGGAGGCCCTGCTTTTGCAATAGTTATCACCAAACTGGCTGGGGAAGACACAGGGAAGGAAAAGGGTGGTTGAAAGCCTTAACTGAGCATAATGCCCTACAATCCAGAGTAACTACAGGAAGACATAAGAGACATTACATGCACCCATAGTTACTGCACCACCTAGTGAAAACCTATGTGAAATTCATATTGCAATCCAGAGCAAATTGCTCTTACACCGGGGAAAGGACTCCCTGTAGTTACTCTGGATTACACTCTAATACGTGATACAGAGCAGAGCTTCATGTTTGCATTTGTATTTCCACCATTCAAAATTAAGCAGCATCACTACTTGTGACTTCTTTGGTACTTAGACCGAGCTTGATGAATCTTGATAGAACATTAGCCAGATTGTTGTAGTGGAGCTGGACTTTAAAGATCTAGGATCAAATCCCTGCAAAGCCATAAAGCTTCCTGGATGACTTTGGGCTCTCTGTCTAAACTTTCCCTACCTTGCAGGGTTGTTGTGATGACACAAGAAGGATATGGAACATGTACACCCCCCCCCCAGCAATCTGGAAGAAGAACGATACAAATGTGAATTATTGGATGAAACAACTAAATTATTCCTTTCTCAAAAATGATGCACCACTTCCACTATGAGCCGTGCAATGTTAAAATCTGGAAGGCTGCATAAAAGGAGGAGAGCCTGGTGATGTTCCACAATTGCCAAATTGATTAAGGGCGCAATCCAGAGTAACTACGGGGAGTCCTTGCTCCGGTGTAAGAACAATTTACTCTGGATTGCAATATGAATTTCCCATAGGTTTTCACTAGGTGGTGCTGTAACTACGGGTGCATGTAATGTCTTTTATGTGCTCCCATAGTTACTCTGGATTGTAGGGTTTGTCCTTGTGTTGTGAATCTGCGGGTTTATTTGCATATCAGAGTTCCATGAAAAGAAACAACATTAATCATGGCAATTTAACAAAGGAGCAGAATAGTTGCACTGAAACAAAAATCTCACTAGCAGATCTTTCTGATGGCACCAGAGCTATGGGATTTGTCTACACAGAAAAGTTTTATCTCACTCTCCCTTTTAAGGAAAGAAAAAAGGGTATTCTTGCCAGACTCCTGAATAAATAAATAAATCTTGTCTGTCAGCAAAGACAGAATTCATAGATTCATAGCTAATCAGCTAATTCAAAAACACAGGCTAATTTCTCAACAAATTATAAATTATTATGATGATGAGTGCTTGATTTCTTACTAAATTACCTTTAAAAATATTATTCCTTTTGCTCTTTAACAAAAATCACTCCACAAATCACTTTAGGTAGCTGAATAATTAGGGTAACAATCTTAAGAGACAGACAGACAGACAGACAGACAGACAGATAGAGAGAGAGAGAGGGGGGGGGGAGAGATCTGCAATTAGCCAGCAGGCAGGGAGAATATATATTGGCTTTAGTGACAGTTGCCCTACAAACCAGAGTAATTATAAGAGCATGTAAAAGACATTTACGTCAATGTAGTTACAGCACCACCTAGTGAAATCCTATGGGAAATTCGTGTTGCAATCCAGAGTAAACTCTTACGTTGAAGTAGTTATGGCACCACCTAGTGAAAACCTATGGGAAATTCATATTGCAATCCCGAGTAAACTCTTATGTCAATGTAGTTATGGCACCACCTAGTTAAAACCTATAGGAATTTCATATTGCAATCCAGAGTAAACTCTTATGTCAACGTAGTTATGGCACCACCTAGTTAAAACCTATAGGAATTTCATATTGCAATCCAGAGTAAATTGTTCTTATGTCGGAGCAAGGACTCCCCGTAGTTACTCTGTATTGCGCCCTCAGTCTCTCTCCATGTATAAGAGGTAGGGTTGCCCGGGCTTATGTGTCGGGGCTGAGATCTTTTGGGACTGGCCCATGGTTGTCATGCTGGCCACAAAGTCCTGAGCTGCACTAGTCTCAGGGTCTTCAGCATGTACATTGAAGTCCACTAGCACAACTAGAGGGGGGACTCCAATATAACATCTGAAATTAACCCCGTCAGCTCAGGCAGGGAGACTGTTGGGCGGCAAGGCGTTTGGTACACCAACAGAATCGCCATCCTGTCTGGCTCAGTGCAACATGTGGGCATTCAAACCCCGTGGACTGCTGGACAGGACACCTGGTAAGGACACTCCTTCTCAACCCTGCAATCGTGGCTGCTGCTGAAGGGTTGTGGGTGGCACATGTGTTTAATGTGCCAGCAGTGATGGGCTTCAAAGAAATTAACAACCGGTTCTCTGCCCATCTGGCACCCACTTTTAAATGGCTATTTTTAAACTTTATATGTCCTATCTCTCATTAACAACTGGTTCTATAGAGTAGGTGCGAACCTGCTGGAGCCCACCACTGTGCGCCAAGGTACAAGACCAGCCATGTGGTTAATGCACCAGGGTACCAGCAGGCCAGGGTACGAGACCCAGGTCCCCAACAAGACAGGGTGAGCTCCAGTCCTTAGCCCAGCTCTGTGATGCAGCTGGAACCAATTGTATTGGCACTGCTGTTCCAATGGACTATTTCAGTGGCGTGGAGAGGGGGGATTTGCTGCTTGGGTAACAGCCTATCCTCCATATTAATCTACCCAGGCCTTCGTGCTTTGCATGCAGCGTCAAGCACGATACCATAGTCTTTCAAGACTGATGGATGCCAAGTGAGTGTGAGCAGTATCTGGAAACCTGGAGGAGAGATTAACTCCACTCAACTCATCCAACCAGGTCTCTGTGATACACACCTATTACATAACAGAAGCAACTTAGCAAAACAGAAAGGGTGTGATGGCTAATAAAAGTACAAAGCTTGATATGCAGAAAAGGCAGTTTATGAAGACATTTTCAGACATCTCTCCGAATTCAGAGGAATTTATTTTTAAGTGACAAAACATCCAGTGAGAGTGTCCTTTATCTTAACTTGAACTTGTTAGACATCCATATGTCTATACCAGTGGTGGGCTCCAGCAGGTTCGCACCTACTCTATAGAACCGGTTGTTAATGAGAGAGAGGACATATAAAGTTTAAAAATAGCCATTTAAAAGTGGCTGCCAGAGGGGCAGAGAACCGCTTGTTAATTTCTTTGAAGCCCATCACTGGTCATACCAAATATTGCATTTGCTGGCCTGATGTTCTGAAATATATTTCCCACTCTAGTCATTCTGCCAGCTATTTATTTCCTCTTAAAATCCTACACTTAAAATCCTACACTTAAAATCCTACACTTAAAATCCTACACTTAAAATCCTACACTATCCAAACTTGAACTTGAAGAAAGTAAATTTAACACAACAAGCATTCATCTGTTTAGGTTTTTATTGGAGTGTATATTGTCCCCTCAACAATGCAACCTTTTAGGTATAATGCAAATTTGAACTGGTAATATTCTCTCTAGGAATTACATATCGTGGAATAATTTGTGCAGGAGGGGTTAGTGATTTCTAGCAGGGAATTCTCAAATGAATGAAGGAAGACTGTGTAAGCTAGTTTGAAACTGATGTGAGACTTGTTTCCTTGTTTCCTGTGCCAGGATCAGGCCCACTGCTGGTAGGGCATGTCAGCAGTCCCGTCAGGTGAGCTTGTCACTGGGAAGGAGATCTCGGCAGTGGTGGGATTCAGATAAATTAACAACAGGTTTAATGTCTTCATAACCTAAAATAACCACAGGTTCTATTTCCCATTAGTAACCGGTTCTCAGAACCAGGTGCTCATTTGCAAAGGGTTCTATAGAACCTGTGAGAACCCCCTGAAGCCCAACACTGGATCCAGGCAGAAAAGAGCTGGGTACAGCTGATGTTCAGGAATGAGTGAAAACCAACTGAGGTCTTAACTCAGTTTTAAACTATTACATATGATTTTTCCCATATAATTTATTAATTCCAAGAATCCATCCATCCGTGCCCGTCCGTCCATCTGTCTGTCTGTCTACAGTATTTATATACAACTTTTCTATATAATTTTGTATAATCTTCAATGTATAATCTTCATCGTCCTCATTTTTCCTTGTGAGCAGGTAGCATGCAGTCTTCTTGTAATTAATAAATTTTATGTATTAATTTTCAATTTAATAATAAGTGTTATAATGTTTAAATTAAAAAAAAACATGAAAGCAAAATACATGAGTGTTTTTAGCTTTTACTAGTGAAATGTACCCACGTTGCAGGAGTAAAATACCCCCACCTTATGCTATCCCCCATTGCACATCAATCCCCAATTGTGCATCAACCCCCCTGCACATCAACCCCATGTGCAACACCCCCCATGTGCATCAACCTGCATGCACATCAACCCCATGCACATTAACCCCCCATGTGCATCACCCCCCATGCACAATACACCCCCCATAAGCATCAACCCTCCCAATGCATCAGGCACCATGCACCAAATTGGCTGGAGCTCAGTCAGTCAGTCTTCCATGTTAAGTATAGGACAAAAACACATTTCACCCCCTTAAGGGTTCAATTTCTCAACATCAGTCCTTGGTGGGTGTTGGTGTCGCACAAGGAACACCCTCCCTGAATTTCATGCTTCTCCATCCAGGGGTTGGGGCAGAGCTTCCCTCAGTCACGGGTTCTTCAATGTAATGCATAGGGAGGACAACACATTGTGCCTCATTTCACCTCCTTCCTGTTGGAATTTCCGGAAACCGGTTCTTAGTGTGTGCCTCCCCAAAGAGCACCCTCCCCAAATTTCATGCTTCTAGGCCCGGTGGTTTTGGCTGGGCGTTGTTGAATCAGTGAGTCAGTCAGAGACTTCAGTTTTACGAGATTTTGTCATTTCCTACATTTTTCTGGGATGTCCTACATTTTGGGGGGCCTTGTCCTCTGTTTTGGATTATGACATATGGTCACCATGTTTCAATCAGACATAACTCATTCATTCAATGCAAGGTTTGCTCTTTCAACCTGTCTCTGCCTGTTCTAAAAGGCCAAAATGGCCCACCCCTATTTTAGCTCCTGGTCTAATCACAAAGGAGTTAATGATAATCCATTTGTAGAAATCTTTGTGTGGCAGCAGGAATTTGCAAGATAAAGGGGGCATTTGCAATTTGCTAGCTAAAAAAGCATCGGAAGCAACATTTATAAAATAAAAAATATTGAGGTTTTCAACATTTTTCAGTTTTTGACGGTCCTCCGGTCCCTAACCTGTCCAATAAGTGGGGGTTGTGTGTAGCGGCATGATTGCCACTTGACGCAAACTAGTTGCCTAAGAACATGACGCAAAAAGGCACATATTTACAAAAGGGGTTCGTTTCTCCGAAGCGGCATTTCGTACGCGTCTCCTCAAAAGTAACTGTCGAGATCGAAGCAGCATTTCGTATGCGTCTCCTCAAAAGTAACTGTCGAGATCGTCATTCCTCTGGCGCATTTTAAAGTTGCAACTGCTTTATAAAGTATTTAATATTTTCATATGCTTCGGCGTGGAGCCATCTGTCGCCTTGACAGAAGAACGTGTCGGGAACAAGAGCGAACGTATGTTTATGGAGGTTGCACCACAAAATGTTAACGAGATATACGTGAGAAGCACATCAGTGTCTGTTAGGAAATAGGCAGGGGAATTGAGGAACGTGGCAATCATCTCGTAAGTTCACAATTATGTGGCGGTTTTTTGTTGTTGTTCTAATTTCTCTTTGTGAAGGGAATATATAAATCTGGCGTTGCAGGTGGCGAGTGCGACCGAAAGATTGGGCAAGATAATAATCAGGATTCTTGGCCATTTTTAAATCTGTTGGCTGTCATTCTTCCCAGTTTCTCTCTTTTCCAGCAGCCATAAATATGGAAAGAAATAGCATGTTTGTTAAAGCTTGACTTAGAGGTTTATAAACAAGCTGGGCATTTTACTGGCAGTTTCTTAGCACCAAATATTTTAATTTGAGGAGCTGGTGCTCAATAATTCATTAGTAGTACATTTTTGGGCACTGAGTTCTTCTGATTTGGGGGGGGGGGGGCTGTACAGTAAGACCTTGGAGTGAGAACATTTTGGATTGCAGTTGAATAAATGTCGTCTTGCAATACAAGCAAAAAAGGTAGTCCCAGCCAGGTTATGGCCATTTTGACGATCCACCAGTATTTGCTCAGCCTCTCCTGTGAGACCAGCCTACGCATGTCTACTCTGAAGTAAGCCTATTACAGTCCGTGAAGCTCACTCCTGTGTATCGGGACATTGAAAAGGAGCATGAGATACCTAGTTTTGCATGTTTCCTCTAAAGTAAGCCATACTATAATCAGTGGGGCTCACTCCTGTATAAGGTGGGCAGATTGCACCCTGAGAGATCTTAGAGACTAAAGTGCAGGTTAATTTGCTTTATTTATCGTTATATTTTCTATTTTCTTTATTATTTTGTAGTATATTACAGTGTTGTCATTATTTTTATAGGAATATTTTTGGGTTGAGCAACAAATTGTCTGAGTTTTCATTATTTCTTATGAGAAAATTTACTTTGATATACAGTGGTGCCTTGTTCCGGAGGTATGCACTTTAAGTGAAACACTGTTTAAATGAAGCAGATTTTCCCATAGGAAACAATGGAAACTCAGACGATTGGTTCCACAAGCCCAAAAATATTCATATAAAAATATTTACTATATGTAAAAATGATGACAGAACACAGGAACTGAATTCAAAACACTATAATATAATACAGACCACAATTACTGTAATAAAAGACTGTAATATTCTGTACAGTAAAAAAGAAAAACCTTTATGGCCAAGGATGACTAATTTTCACTAAAAGAGTCACTGGTGTCTTTTGGAGCATCTTTAACAAGGAACCTCTCTGTGTGTGAGATCTATCTATGCAGACTAGATAGGCAGTCTGCAACAGCAGAGGGGCAAGATCCTATGCTGGCTACTCAAAATCAAGGCCCATAAAATCCACTGGGGCTTACTCACAGGAAAGTGTGTAGGATGCAGCCTGACTCCAAGTGTACACAAAGAGCAATAGCAGAGGGGCCAGATCTGATGCTGTTTACTCAGAATCAAGCCCCATTGAATCCACTGGGGCTTTCTCACAGGAAAGTGCATAGGATGCAAGCCTGACTCTTTCCATAGGATGCAAGCAGCAGAAGAAGATTGGCTTCTGCTTGCATTGAAAAGCGGCCAGATCCTGGGATGTCTACTCAGAATCAAGCCCTCCAGAATCCACTGGAGCTTACTCACAGGAAAGGAAAACAGCAGGCAGGGAAGGTGATGGGGGGAAGAGGGTAGTTGTAGTGGGGTCCAGGCAGTGGGGGGTTTCCTTGGGGGGAAGGGGTTTGTTTGAGGGGGGCTCCAGATGGGGGTGCAGGAGGTGTTTTCCCTCCTACCTGATGGAGGCTGCAGAGGCTGGGCTGACCACATTTGCTGGCTGCAGGAGCAGAGCAGCCGTCTTTGTTGCTCCACTGCCTCCTCTGCTGGCCTCATCATGTTCTGCAGGCAGGAGGAGAAAGTCGTGCCTCACTCCTACAGCTCAGCCAATGCAGGGAGGAGGAGAGGGACCCCAGCTAATGGACACTTGTTATGCCAATCATGCTCGTTATGTGAGGCAGAAGCCCACATAAATTTTTACTCGTTATGTGGAACCCTTGCTATCTGAGGCACTCGTTATGCGAGGTACCACTGTACAAGCATTTTGGATCACAAGCATGCTACCAGAACAAATCACGGTCAGAAACCGCTGTTCTTTGAAAATATGTTCTCTAATCCTGAAGCTGTGATGTTGTTCAGGATGCCCTTAGTCTTGGTGTACTGTGGAGAAAAAATGTAATTTGAAGAATGCAGACTGAATGAATTAATGAATGAATGAATGAATGAATGAATGAACCACAAGTGCCAAATACTACCTTTTATGTTGGTCGGTCCTCTTTGTTTGGTCCTCTGTGCACATACTTAGCCTTGACCCTACTGTCCCTTCTGTTTGTTGAATGAATGAATGAATGAATGAATGAATGAATGAACCACAAGTGCAAAATGCTACTTTTTATGTTAGTCGGTCCTCTTTGTTTGGTCCTCTGTGCACATACTTAGCCTTGACCCTACCATCCCTTTTCTTTGTTTTTTCAAAATTAGAACCAACATGGTGTAATGGTTAGGGAGTTGGACTGAGACCCATAAGATACCAGATTCAAATACCTCTTGCCCATGAAGTTTCCTGGATGGTCTTGAGCCAGTCATGCACTCTCAGCCTCACCTACCTCACAGGGTTGTTGTGATGACAACATGAAGGGAGGAACTTGCGTTCTGTAAGCTGCCTTGAACATTTATATTAGCATGAGAAGAAACAGGATATAAATTCCTTAAATATATAACAAATTAACAGGATTTTTGTAGAATGATCGGAATCAACTGTCTCTGCATTTAATTTATGCCTCCCACATCTTGTCATTGAAAAGTAGTACTGAAAAGTGGGACCCATTGGCAGGAGCGCAGCACACCCCGTGGGCATTGCGGTGCTTTAGAACACTTCCCAGACACAACCAGGAGTGAGGATGTGACCCCTTATATGAAGCCTGCATGATGAGAAATGTTCATCAAGACCATGATTAGCTTTGAACAGTTGTAACAAATGCTGTTTTAGCACCCAGAAGTTTGTGTTGCCTTCCAAAGCCAAAGGAAAGTATATCCAAGACGTAGGGTATCCACTTCAGGAATCATATGTAAGCAGTGTTATGTAGGCCCAAGAATCTCCCTCTTAGGTCAAAACCCATAGCAGTTACGGGTCCACGCAGTTATGTCACCCTCTAGTGTTACCTTATGCTCCGGAGTAAGGGGCAAAATTTCACATTAGGATATTAGGCCACAGTTGCATCCGTGTACAGTGGTGCCTCACATAGAGAGCTTAATTCGTTCCGGAGGCATGCTCTTTAAGTGAAACGCTCTTTATGTGAAGCGGATTTTCACATAGGAAATAATAGAAACTGAGACAATTGGTTCCACAACCCCCAAAAAATATTCATATAAAAATATTAACTCTATATAAAAATGACGACAAAACATTAGAATTGAATTCAGTGTGCATGATCCTATGAAGTCTACTAAGGCTGCAGCCCTAAAGACACTTTCCTGGGAGTAAGACCATTTAACACAATGGGGCTTACTTCTGGGTAGACATGGTTAGGAGGCTGCAATCCAAGACACCTTCAAAGTGTCTCCCCACTTTCTCCTTCTCTCCATCCTGAGCCTGCCTCTCCCCTGCTCCCTTCTGGCCAGCCCTGAGCTGCTTCCCTCTTCTCCACTGCTCTTCTCTCCCTCCGGCCACAGGAGGAACAGCACAGAAGTGTTGCTTTCGCTATGGGCAGACACGCTAGGCAGCCCTGATGCTTTTTAAGCAGGCTGCCGGCCAGCGCGTCTGCCCCAACTGCCAACGAATGTGTTCTTTACGTGAAGCACAGTTTGTTACGTGAAGCAGAATCCTAGAGAAATTTTTGTTTGTTACATGGACCATACTTTACATGAGGCGCTTGTTACATGAAGGTGCCACTGTTCAGGGTGATAGGCAGTGGTGGGATTCAAATAAATTAACAACACGTTCTATGTCCCATTAGTAACCATTTCTCAGAATCAGCCGCTCATTAGCAAAGGGTTCTATACAACCTATGAGAATCCCCTGACTCCCAAGTACCATTGCCTCCCTCTCCCCCATTGAAGCAACTTTCCTTTCACATGATACAAGGTGCAATCCAGAGTAACTACGGGGAGTCCTTGCTCTAGAGTAAGAACAATTTACTCTGGATTCCAATATGAATTTCCCATAGGTTTTCACTAGGTGGTGCAGTAACAACAGGTGCACTAACGTCTCTTACGTGCTCCCATAGTTACTCTGGATTGTAGGGAGAGTCTCACAGTCGTTTTAACTGCAGATTCTGCTGCTATCTGATGGTACACGGAATAGTGGGACATTTGGTCAGTGTGGTACAACTGTGATCAGGGGAGTTTTTATGAACATGAAACCGCAATTTCCCAGTGACAGAATAACTCCCCTCTTGGGCAGAGTTATTGCAATATTACCTTCACATATTCTTCTGAAGCTTTGAATAGAGCCACACATTACCATTTATTGCCCGTGCTGCTTTTTAAGTCTATGAAACGGAATGCGCAAGACAGATAGTGTCGTTAATATCCCAATGAAACCAATGGAACTTAAAAATGTGCACAAGCGCATGATGGATTGAGATCAAAATGTTTTAAACAAATATAGTGAATGAACTTGGTTCTTCGTAATTTAAGAAGTCAGATAAACTAGAAGGTGTTTTGAAATTGTTTGCTGCAACACTGACATCTTGTGGCTATTTCCTCCTCTGCTTTTCAGAGTCTGTTTTTGTCATCACACAGGAAATTAAAAATTATATTTTTAATATAGTTATATTTGATATTTTTATATAATTATAATATACTGTATTTCCCGGCTTATTACACGCACTGGGCCATAAGACGCACTAAAGTTGAGAGGAGCAAAACAAGAAAAAAAATATTCTGAACCAAATGGTGTACTAGTATATTTAATAAAATATAGCAGAATAATATTTCAACCATGTAAAGGCAACAGTGGTGTTAAGAACCATCATCACTGTCATTAACAAATGAGGAAAGACTTTAAGCTTCAAGCACTCTTTTAATTTTCTGGAAACCCCAAAAACTCATCATCTCTAGAGTCAGTGATTTGTGACTTTTGCACAAATCTCATTGCAAATGATCAGACACCAACGTTTTGCACAAATCTCAATGCAAATGGTTTCGAAAGGCAGGGAAGTTGAGGGTGGGGGATCCAGGTAGGTAGGGAAAGGTGAGGGCATCTAGATAGATAGGGAAGAGTGAGGGAGGCACAGGCATGGAGCAGCAGGGACCAGGTCTTGTGCATGTCTACTTTGGAGCAAATTTCCAAGCCAGGGAAGTCTGCTTAGGATTGCAACTGTGCCAGGGTGACCAGATGCCAAACCCAAAATTCCTGAACCCCAAGGCCAAAATTCCTTCCCCAGGGCAAAATTCCTACCTGCTTAAAAAATTACCAACAATGTATTTTTATGTTTTTATATTTTTGATTTTTACTTTTTTGGCCATAACTTATGAGAGGAAGGAGGTATCTCAAAACTGATTTTTGCATTGGATTCTGCTCTTCAATACGAATCCAACGACATATAACAAGATAGGGTAATGAGCTCCAGAATTGGCCCTATCACTCTATAAGACGCACAGACATTTTCTCCCCATTTGGGGAGAAAAAAGTGTGTCTTATAAGCCGGGAAATACAGTAATTAAAAACTTTGAAGTGACAGTACTTCTATTTTTTTTTTGGGGGGGGGGGGGTATAAAGACATGTTAAAAATCATCTAAGGTACCTATATAAAATTGAAGAGACTGACTGACTGACTCACTTATTCACTTGCTCGCTTGCACATGCACTCACTCATCAATGCCCAGGACATTTACCCCCTTTTTTGGGTGGAAATGTCTTTTTTTGGAAACATCAAATGTTCTCCTTTTCCCAGAGCATATACCCTGGTTTTTTTTTTTGGGGGGGGGGGGAAGAGGCCACCCAGCTATGGCCGTCTGTTAAAGGAAAAGGAGAACCCGGGAGTACTGGAGCTCATTCAAGTGCTGGCCCAATCTCGCCGATTTGAGTCCATGGAAGGAAGGTGGCACTACCTTTCCACAGCATGGGGGCTGTGGGACTCCTCTCTCCAGCAACCCACTGCCAACACCCTAGCTTGCCCTTGAAACCAGGATGCCAGCAGAACGGAGGGCTGAAGCGAGATGAACCCACCATGCCACTCAGGTCGACGCTTCAAGCCCTGGCCGCAAACTCTTATGGAGGAGGAGCAGAGACCAGCTGTAGCTCACCCTGCTACTCAGGCCAGCGCTTCAAGCCCAAGCTGGGAACACCTATGAAGCGGGAGCGGAGCCTGGCTGTGGCTCACCATGCCACTCAGACCAACGCTTCAAGCCCCTGCTGGGAACTCTTATGCTGCTCAAGGTGCCCATGCTCAAGGTGCCCATACTCAAGGTGCCCATGCTCAAGGTGCCCATGCTATGCTCCTCCTACAGTACCTCAAGCTGTGCTCAGCTTGAGGCACTGTAGGAGGAGCATAGCATGGCTGTGGTTGGCCACTGTGGGAAAGCAAAGCAGGGTACACTGGACCCTTTTGCTTGTCTCCCCTTTATCCCAGGACATGTAGGAGCTTGACCCCCTACCTGCTTCCATATCGCCAGCTCCTTCAGAGTGATTGGTGGTGGGCTGAGTGCTGCTGCCAGGATTGGCCATCCCTGCCTGGCTGTGGTACTATTACCTGTGTAATGCAGGCTCCTTGCATCCTTTCCAAGCAGGGCTGCTCAGGCAGGGAGAACATATGACCAGAAAATCCCAGATTTGAGGAATTTTTAGCCTCCTGTCCAGGTGTCCTGCATTTTGGCTTTGTTTTTGAACTTTACAATGGTTCACAGTACACAATCATGTCATATGTCATTGGATTCGTATTAAAGAGCAGAATCCAATGCAAAAATTGGTTTTGAGATAGCTCCTTCCTATCAAAATTTATGACCAAATAACTGAAAAACAAAAAATATAAAAAACAAAACATTACATTTTTTGGCATTTTTTAAGTGGATAGGAATTTTGGCCTGGGGTAGGAATTTTGGCCTTTGGGTTCAGGAATTTTGGGTTTGGCATCTGGTCACCCTGGGCTACTAGACAGCTGGAGTCGCACTGAGCATCCTCAGCATGGACAGGAGGCACCTCCAGCCCAGGCTCCTCTGGATCCTGCTCACCCTGCATGTGGGAGGCTGGTGAGTAAGGGGTGGAGGCTGACATGGGCTGTCCTGGAGGGATCTTGGGGAGCCTTGCTACTCTGGGCCACCCCATCCCCAATGCAGTTTGGTGACCATCTCCCCACTTTTTCAGTACAATCCTCTTTTTTAGCCTTGTGTCCTGTGAAAAAAGTATTTATTGTCCTCTTTTTCCATTTCTCCTCTTTTCCAGGACACAGCCTCTTTTTTAAGCCTTGTGTCCTGGGAAACAATCTTCGTTGCCTCCCTTTTCCTTCTGTCCTTGTGTCCTGTGAAAAAAGTATTTATTGTCCTCTTTTTCCATTTCTTCTCTTTTTTCAGGACACATCCTGTTTTTTTAGCCTTGTGTGTCCTGGAGAAAAAATCTCCTTTGAGCAGTCAGCATTGAGCCCTCTGGGAATTCATAAATTATCTAAGTTTTAAATTTAATAATAAGTGATATAAAGCACAATCCTAACCATGTTTATTCAAAAGTAATCCTCAATGTGTTCAGTGGGTTTTATTCCCAGGAAAGTGCGTTTAGGATTGCAACCACAGTGTTTAAATTAAGCACTTAGAAGCAGTATATATCAGTGTTTTTAGCTTTTATATTCTTATTCTACATTTTTTCTGGGTGCCCTACATCTTTTTCTCTTTTGTGGTTCTGGCATCTGGCCCATTCGGAAAATTTTCCAAAATTGGTCGGTTTTTCTTTTTTTCTAATGGAAGTTATACTTATAATTTGCCAAGATCTGGTGACTTTGTTCCTTATACGTAGACAGTTTTAAATCCGAAATCATGAATTTTGTGAATTTTTATTTTTCCTGTAAAATCAAAACTTTACACTTGGTACCAGATGGAAAAATTTCCAACAGTGAAGTTACACTGAAATGGGTATCTGTATGTTGATTCAACTTTATGGCAAGGCATCAGTGAAGATGGATTGGTGGCGGCCACATGCTGATCTGCACCAATTAGCATCTCTGAGGACAGGAAAATCACCAGTATGTGTGAACAAACGGTGTAGTTGAAAGTCTTTGAAATTCATTTAGAACTGCTTGCTAAATTCATTTAGAACTGCTTGCTAAATTCATTTAGAACTGCTTGCTAAATTCATCTTTTGTAATAGGGATCTTTGTAAAAGAGAACTAATTTGTGCTCATTTGTTTTCTATCTGATTTGTGCTTCTGGTTTAGCAGGCCTGAAGCAGGCCTAAATATTCCTCCCATCATTGCACATTATTATGCAGAAAGCCAGAACCAGAGATGGTTCATTTCTGCTATTCGATAGCCATCAGAAATGTTTGTCTTCATGAACAATTCTCAGCTATCATCATGTGCTTTATTATTTTGCTATATAATATTATTTTTGCTATATATTATTCTGGCTATATAATATTCTAACCCCTTGCTAGGCCAACAGCTTCACCTGTTCTCCTGTGACAGCTTCACCTGTGCTGCTGCCCTGCATTACAGGACTGCACTATGTACTATCAACTATAAACTTTATGTCCACACATCAGTAGCACATCAATAGCCATCAGAAATGTTGGTCTTCACAAACAATTATCAGCTATTCTGGCTATATAATATTCTAACCCCTTGCTAGGCCAACAGCTTCACCTGTTCTCCTGTGCTGCTGCCTGCCCTGCATTACAGGACTGCACTATGAACTATGAACTATAAACTTATTTCAGATATATGGTTAATCAATGTTTTGCAAGGTGTAATATATAAAAATTCTTGTTCCACAACACTTCCTAATAAAAAAACAAAGTTATGCTGAAACTTGAGGCAACATTTATTCATTACATTCATTATATGTGCCATACGTCAGTATTGAGGAAATAAATCCAAACAGACACCGGTGATAATGAAAAAAATGTGAGCATGCTAGGGTTAAAAAATGCCAGAAAAGGTTATCTACCATAACACTTTTACTTGGGAGTAAGCACCACTAACTGGGATTTATTTCTAAGTAGACATACCTGAGCTTGGACTGCAAGTCTGGTTGCCATTCTAGCCACACTTTTACCTGGGGTTAGGCTCCACTGACTATACTGGGACTTACTTCCAAGTAGACTTAGGCTTCTATCCTAAAGACACTTTCCTGAGAGTAACACATATTGAACATAATGGGGTTTACTTTTGAGTAGACATTTTTAGGATTGTGCTAATATTTACAACTCCTTCTCTTTTTCCCACCTGTTCACCTTTATATAAAGGGAAGCTTCTCCTAGCCCAGCCAGGTAGGATTCCCAGGAAAATCCTACCTGGAAAATCCTACTGAGCCCACTTAAAGAGGCTCTCAGATCTCTTCTATGAATGTCTACTTAGAAGTAAGTCCCATTATAGTCAGTGGGGCTTACACCAGTTAAGTAGTGTGCTAGGATGGCAGCCTGATGTGGACCCGCGCCCATGCATGTCTACACTGAAGTAAGTACCATTGAGTTCAATGAGATTTACTGCCTGGAAAGTGCATGCATAGGATGGTAGCCTCAGACTCTCCCCATCTAGGAGGTGTATGTTCAAGATGGGGCCAGTTGTGCAGACCTTGATGTCAAGAAGTTGCAAGGAAGTAAGTGCCTGGGGAGGCAAGCAGATCAAGGTGTATGTCTGAATGGGGTTTTACTTCCAAGTAAACCATGCATGGAATTGGGATGCTATTGCTCCAAAAGGGGGTGCAAAGCACTAATGTTTGCAGGGACCCTCATTGCAGTGGCATGTAAGTGGCTCTTCCCCATCATAAACGTTTCTGGCAGTGGGAACAAAAAATACACATGGTGATGTTCCCTGCAAAACAGTGCTTTGCACCCCCCTCTAGCTACGCCACTAGACCTAGAGGTGTCTGCAATGGCTGAGAACAGCTTGATCTCCAGATTGTTGACTACTCTGAAGTAAGTCCCACTGGCTATCAATTCTAGACTCCCTACTACATAAGTTGAATTGGGGACTTACTTCTCCCAAGTGTGTGTGTAGAATTACAACCCCTTGCATACACTAGATGGGGGTTACCCAGTTGAAATCTGGAGTGGGTTTGCCTGGTTGTAAATATTAGTTGCCTAATAAAGTTGTAGAGCTGAACTCTTTCAAAGTAAGAACTCACTTGCAAAGTAAGCCTATTTCTACATGTAACAACAAATATGTTTCTTCACCCCTTTGGAAAGAGGAGGGAAAAATGCTGGGATTCCAATTATTTTAGCTGCTCCATCTTTTGTAAATATAGCTGTATACACATTATTTTAAGACTTACTATTATAATTTTTACTCAACTCTCATGCTCACTCTTTTCAGAAAATTGAGTCTCCAACATTTGGGTGCACATTAGATTCAATGATGCATTAGATTTGAGTAAATACAGTATTTTAATTATTATAAGCCAATATTTTCTCTATTGTAATAAAAAATGTAGTATAAACCCACTGTGTAAAGTAGTGTAATAAGGTAAAAAATCTTAAGTCATTATTCTCATGTAACTCAATCCCTACAATCCAGAGTAACTACGGGAGCACGTAAGAGACATTACGTGCACCCATAGTTACTGCACCACCTAGTGAAAACCTACAGGAAATTCATATTGCAATCCAGAGTAAATTGTTCTTATGCCGGAGCAAGGACTCCCCATAATTATTCTGGATAATTAACCCTACAATCCAGAGTAACTATGGGAACATGTAAAAGACATTACGTATACCCGTAATTATTGCACCACCTACTGAAAACCTATGGGAAATTCATACTGCAATCCAGAGCAAGTTGTTCTTACACTGGAGCAAGGACTCCCCATAGTTACTCTGGATTGCGCCCTATGTTTAATAATTATTATGCCCAATGTTTAATGCCACAAAATTTAATTTTGCACCTGCATTGCAGTTGCACATTAGAATTGCCAGTAATCTTCTTTTGTCTCAAGCCTTTTAAAATCAGTGTGCACATTAGATTCATTTGCACATTAGATTTTTGTAATTATTTGTGTTTTGGAATGAAATTACAGACCATTGCAAAATCCAAAAAACTTTTGTCTTTTGACAGCATCTAATATTATACTCACACACACACACACACACACACACACACACACACACACACACACACAGAGAATTGTTTTTTAAACTTTTCTCCAATCTTGTCTATATACTATATGTTTATTCACCCGATTAACTTCCTTTGCTCTTAGATAAAGCCTTTAGCATTTTTATGAGCATCCCATGGCATACGGGTTGCTCCAGCTTGTCATGCTGAATATCATGGTAGATCAGTCTTTGAACAGTCACCAACTTCCTAATCATCACGTTGTATCTTGTGTTATTTTATGTTCATCATCGCTGCATATTGAGACAGTGCTAAATATGCCTTCTGCACATAAACTTAAGTGAAGGTCATGGCTTTGGGGACTTGGCACTCACAAGCAAATTCCAGGCCCCACTGTTGGATTTTCTTAATTTCTCCAGCAATTTTATGGCTTGATTTCTGTCTTCCAAACATTTAGGATTGGTCCAGATGCAATGGTGGGCTTCAGGGGGTTCTGAAAGGTTCTATAGAACCCTTTGCTAATGAGCGCCTGATTCTAAGAACCGGTTACTCATGGGACATAAACCGTTGTTAATTTACCCTACAATCCAGAGTAACTACGGGAGCACGTAAGAGACATTATGTGTACCCGTAGTTACTGCACCAACTAGTGAAAACCTATGGGAAATTCATATTGCAATCCAGAGCAAATTGTTCTTACACCGGAGCAAGGACTCCCCATAGTTACTCTGGATTGCACCCTTAGTTTATTAGGACATGGAACCTGTTGTTAATTTATTTAAATCCCACCACTGTCCAGATGCCTGATACAAGTATCCCCAACTTATTGGGTGGGTTAGAGGCCAGAGCACCGTCCAAAAGTGACAACCATTGAAAAGTGGAACCTAGTACTTTTCAGCTTGCAAATGCAAAATAGCTGTCAAAAAATACAAAAATATCACTTGCAAGAGCCTAAATGACACATATTTATTAACACATGGCCAAATTACACATTACATTGAAAAGATTGAAAATCACTGCCCTAAAGGTTGAGAAGCACTGAAAAAGAGAGATGGTGGAGAACCTGATGGTGAGCGGTGTGACTGAAACATCTTGCAGCAGAGGAAAGAAAAACAACCTGAATAATTGTGTGCGTGTGTGTTTCTTTTAAATAAAATGAACATATCTTATGTACTTGAATGATGGTTATTTACTGAAGAAATGCATAAGGAAATGCACAGTTTTGATCACTGTGTCAATATCAGGGAAGACAATTTTAGCCTTTAGACAGCCAGGGTGATCATATGACTGGAAATTTCTGGATTTGTCCTCTATTTCAGTCTCCTATCCGGGTGTCCTCTAAAAGAGCTTCATTGTCCTCAATTTTGGCTTCATTTTGGAACTTCGCAATGGTGTGCAGGACCCCATCATGTCTTTGGATTCGTGCGGCAGAGCAGAATCCAATGCAAAAATGGGTTTTGAAATATCTCCTTCCTATCAAAAGTTATGACCAAAACAACTAAAAATAGAACATATGCATTGAGCTCTGTGGGAAAGTGAAAGTGCCCAATATCGCTGCTTTACTCGTGAGTAAGTACCATTGTCCGCCAGAAAGGCCAGGCTGAAAGGAATCCAAGACCTTATCCTCCTTTTGAGGTTTGGGCATCTGGTCACTCTGAGACCGAGAGTGAGGAGCATGTTTTGAATGTGATTGAGTCATGGGTTTAATTGTAAGGGGTTGAAAGAGTAGAACCTTCAGAAAATGAACCATCAGGAAGTGGGGGGATGGCTGTACTTGATTGCAGATGATTCCTCCATAACCTTTCACCCCATCATTGATTGACTGATTGATTGATTGATTGATTGATCGATCGATCGATCGATCACTGCTGAAAATGCTGCCAATGAATACATGCTCTGACTATGTGCTCCTTTCAACCTTTCTCCTTCATTCAGCCTTGTCAGTTTTTCCTCCATCCAGGATAATAAAGGAAGGAGGTTGTCTGAGGCATAGCTAAGAATGATGGCATTTGGATATTGAGTGGAAATTTACAGGCAACATTCTCCCCTTGTTCCCCCCTTTCCTGGCCAAGACTTATAGGTTTAGTGTGGTGTCAACTTTCCTGCATCTGATGAAGTGTCCATGAAAATGTATGTTTGCAACAGAATCTGATCCTATTCTTTGAGACTTTTCCTTCCAACAGGATGCCACACACATGATGTAAGCCAGGGTGCCCATATGTCCTCTTTTTTCCAGGACATGTCCTCTTTTTTAGCCTTGTGTCTTGGGGAAAAAAATCTATCCCATTTTTCCTTGTGAGTAGCCTTCTTGTAATTCATAAATTATATGTAATCATTTTACATTTAATAATAAACAATAGAATGTTTAAATTAACCCCATGAAAACAATGCATTTGAGTGTCTGAGCTTTTATCTTGTCGTGTTCTAAATTTTACTTGGGTAAAATTTACTTGGGTTTACACATCCTGCCTTAAGCAGGGTGACCATATAGAATGGAGGACAGATCCCAAATCCAGAGTAACTACGGGAGCATGTAAGAAACTTTGCATGCACCCGTAGTTACTGCACCACCTAATGAAACCCTATGGGAAATTCATATTGGAATACGGAGTAAGTTGTTCTTACACCGGAACAAGGACTCCCCATAGTTACTCTGGATTTTGCCCAGAGTGCCTCTACCTTTAACCATTGCACATAAAAAGGAATTGAGGCAGGTTTAGCTCATCGCAGAACCTGCCTCAATTCCCTCTTCTATGCAGTGCTTAAAGGCAGAGCACTCTGTCCTCCATTCTATATGATCACCCTGGCCATAAGCCAAGCTATAAAATATCCAGTATTGCTTTTCAGCATTTTCCTGGCGATCAGTGCTATTTTGGACAAATTCATCAAGTACTAAGGTTATGTAGTGTTTAACTCTGACACCATTGGGAGTCACAGCTGTCAGGCAATGGGGTGGGGGGGACACAGCTCCCTCTTTGCAGGTCCTGGGCAATAGTCCTCTGACAAGCTATGGAGAAAGGAGTGCTTCACTCTTCTCTTTCTCCCTGCTTGTGGCACCTTATAGGATCAAGGCATGCCAGCTTCCTTACAACCACTTACATTAATCCCTGCCCTGCCCCATCTTATTTTTTACTGGCCCCTTCTGGATACCCATCCTCTGAACAACACAGGTCAGTATTTTAGCATAATTAGCAAAAAAATTGATTCTTCTTGGAGTCTTTCATTTTAATTTGTAGCCTCCATTGCAGCATTTTAACTGTATTTTATTATGTGTTTTATAGATAGTAACCCCCAAATCCAGAGAAACTACAGGAACATGTAAGAGACTTTACCTGCACCCGTAGTTACTGCACCGCCTAGTGAAAACCTATGGGAAATTCATATTGCAATCCAGAGTAATTTGTTCTTACACTGGAGCAAGGACTCCCCGTAGTTACTCTGGATTTTGCCCTTAGACGACTTGCGTGCCATTTGGGGAGAAAGGAGAAGTACAAATCTAATCAATAGGTTTATTTTGTATGATGTGCACACGTGGATCAAACTACATGTGTGCTATATGTGCGCTTCAGGCTTCATGTGTAATGTGCCCTTTTGAGGTCGAGCACTTGCTGCTAAATTTTGCGAATGCTTCTGGGAATCAATGCCACCAGCATGAACTCTGTCTCTGCCGAACCACTTGCGACATTCGTATGTGCTACAAAAGGCGCACTATTCTTTGGAAAGTCGTTGGAAATGTCAGGGGTCATGGTGGTGGAGGGAATATATCTCTGCTCCCAAATACTCTTTTATGACGGCTGCTTCTCTCCACCTGACAGTTAAGTGCAAAATAGAAGCCACTTACATATGTGTTGGTTTATTTATGGGTTCTCACTTGCCTTTGTTACAGGGCAACTATTTCAGTATAACTTCAAGGCTTTACTGGCGGGGGGTGGGAAGGATGGAGAGACAGATTGCGTGCATAGCTAGTCGTGAAGCTGGAAATAATAAAACCACAACTCCATCTCTCACTCTTACCACTCGCCTTCTGGCTTCACATTCCCCCAGGCCTGTAGCAGCCCCCCCTCCACTCTTACTCAATCTGCTGCCATGTTCCCCTTTGAGCTCTATCAAGACTTGTGTATTCCACAAAGCCTTCTGTGGATTAGACTTGTTACTGCACAACTTTGCCTAAAGCCCAGAAATATTCTGGGCTGCTAGAAATTTAGGTGGGTGCAAGAAAAATCCCACAATGACAAGTGTAAATCTATCCCAATGCCATATCCTTACTTGGGACTCACAAAAATAGTCACACAGGTTGTGATCCAAATAACGGTAGGAACTGTATCTCTATTGATGGAGCCCTATTGATGATGATTTGTTTGTTTGAACAAACAAATCATCGGGATTTTTTTATTACATGCACCTCTATTGTCTCCTACGTGCGCTGTTATTTGATTGAACATTTGTGCTTTTGCTTCTTTGCAAAGTTCATTTCATTTCTAAACCATTTTGTCTATGCCTTTCAACAGTGTGTGGCTCAATAAATATAATAAATCTTGTCTAATTATTACAAATTTAATTGTATTTCTGTGTGTGTTTAGGGATGGTGAAATTGCATGTGGTCCAGGATGATTCTAATTTTTTGCCACAGGTCCCCAAAGTTTAGAAACCACTGAATAACCCCCAAATCCAGAGTAACTACGGGAGCACATAAGAGACTTTACGTGCACCCATAGTTACTGCACCACCTAGTGAAAACCTATGAGAAATTCATATTGGAATCCAGAGTAAGTTGTTCTTACACCAGAGCAAGGACTCCCGGTTATAGGTGTTGTACCTGCCAATCTGAAGATCAGCAGGTCAGTGGTTTGAGAGTCAAGTACTGCAAGACGGGTTGAGCTCTCGCCTTTAGCCCAGCATCTGCCAATCTAGCAATTTGAAAGCATGCAATGCAAGTAGATAAATAGGTACCATCTCAGTGGGAAGGTAACACTGTTCTGTGCACATGCAGGCCACACGTCCATAGAGGCGTCTTCGAACAATGCTGACTCTATGGCTTAAACAGGGATGAGCATTGCTCCCTAGAATAGGTCATAACTAGCAGGGCAACCTGCGAGGCACTTGCTGCAACTTAAAGAATGAATATATAACTATGAAAAGGACAAACCGCACCAAAAATGTTGGTCACCCAAGAAAAATGTATGACATAATAAAATAAAAGCTAAAAACATTCACATATATTGCTTTCATGTGCTTAATTTAAACACTACTTTTCTTATTATTAAATTTGAAACTATTGCATCTAATTTCTTACATATACAGGAATCTCCCACTTATTGGATAGGTTAGGGACTGGAGCAATGTCCAAAAGTGAAAACCATTGAAAAGTGGAACCCAATCTTTTTTAGTTTATATTTATTTATTCATTCATTCATTCATTCATTTTAAAAAATTGTATCCCGCCTTTCTCGGGTCATAGACTCAAGGCGGCTCACATTAAAACATAGGCCTAGATCCTAAAGTGAAATTAAGCCCCTTGCTCCAGAGCAGTTAAGATAACTTTTCATAAGGTAACACTAGAGGGTGATGTAACTGTGGACCCGTAACTGCTATGGATTTTGCCCATAATTAAAAACATTAATAGAACATTCCATTAAAACAATTAAAATTTTGCTTCCAATGCTTTTTTTTAGCTAGCAAACCTGAATAAGCCACTTTCACCTTGCAAATTCCTGCTGCCACACAAAGACTTCTGCAAATGGATTCTCATTAATTCCTTTGGGGAACAGAATTAGAGGAAGAGCTGCAACATCTAGGATGGCAATTTTGGCCTTTAGAACAACAGAGAAAGGTTGGAACATGATTTCAATGAGTAAATTCTGGGTATGACTGAAAGGTGTTGAAAGGATTATCAGAGAACAACCCATCGGAAAGTGGGTTACATGCTGCCTGCGCACAATAATAGAACAGAGGAAAAAGTTTTCCCAGGACATAAGGCTGAAAAAGAGGACACAAACTGGGGAAAAACAGGACATATGATCGTCCTGTTCTTCAGAGTCTTTAGGCACAATCCAGAGTAACTACAGGGAGTCCTTGCTTCGGTGTAAGAACAATTTACTCTGGATTCCAATATGAATTTCCCATAGGTTTTCACTAGGTGGTGCAGTAACTATGGGTGCACATAATGTCTCTTACGTCCGCCCGTGGTTACTCTGGATTGAAGGGTATGGCTATGTTTCCACACAGTGGCAAAGTTCATAAGACTGAGAACTGCTGCTTTTCAGAAATTTTATGGCTATTTCTTTTTCTCAGGGTACACAGGATAGTTTTGCCAGATATGTAGTTAGAAGGACCAGAACATTTTGAACATGTTAGTAAACTGCAGTTTGTTTTACATCTGTGGTTGAAGTAAAGGACTGGAAGCAAAAGGGGTGGTGAATGTGGACGATCCCATAAGTTCTTACTTGGTACACAAACCCCTAATTAAGCACTAAAAAGCAAAGCATGTCGTTTTCTTCCCCCTCGATAGCCATTCTAGCAGCATTAATGATGGATTCTCATGTAAGTCCTTTCTTGTTTCATGTACAGAACATATGTCTATGTACATCATCGTTGGCCATGTTTCAGAAACCTACCCCAGAAACATCCAGACAATGATAAACTTTGAGATTAACGCCAACAACGACAGATAACTTGGCAGCAGGAACTGCGTGCTATAAAATGTAGGAACAGAAATTGGATGTGCCACCTATAAAAGCGCAATATTCTCAGATGAAAAGGTGGGGGAGGATGCAAGTCTGTAAACGACATCTGAAAATATGTGGGACAAGGGGAGGGATGCTGTCAATGGAGACCTTGACCAGAATAACAAGAAATGGTCCAGAGCCCATCTTATCACCAGCCAGATTTTTTGGCTTGCCTCTCCCAAATTTGGTGGATCTGCTTCAATTTTCAAAACACAGCATAAATATTGAAGAATTACTTCCACAACAGACAGTAGCTGAAAAAAAACAAAGATGTAGCTCACTATGGCCAAAATCCAGAATAACTATGGGGAATCCTTGCTCCGGTGTAAGAACAACTTACTCTGGATTCTAATATGAATTTCTTATAGGTTTTCACGAGGTAGTGCAGTAACTACGAGTGCACATAAAGTCTCTTACGTGCTCCCGTAGTTACTCTGGATTTGGGCAGCATGTTCTTTAAGAAAATAATTTACATTAATTATATAATTAATAATAAATGGGGAATGCAATGCTGACTTCAGGCCAGAAAAATGGCCCAGCTAAGCTGGCCTAAGTAGGCCATATCCTGAGCTGACAGCAATTTTCTGCCATCATTTCCAATTTTACTCTTGGACTCTGATGAGATGTGAGGGTTCATGTCCACCCTGGAAACAGGCTCTGGATACAGCGTTACTGCCCTGTAAGAGGCCGTGATGACCATGCCCTCAACACGCCTCTCTTGAACTGCCTAGGCTGGCACACTTGGGCCAGCTCAGATCCCAGCCTATGGGCACAATCTAGAGTAACTATGGGGAGTCCTTGCTCCAGTGTAAGAACAATTTGCTCTGGATTGCAATATGAATATCTCATAGGTGTTCACTAGGTGGTGTAGTAACTACGGGTGCACGTAATGTCTCTTATGTGCTCCCATATTTACTCTGGATTGTAGGGTATGTTGACTTAGCACCTGTAGTTATGGCACCACCTAGTGAAAACCTATGGGAAATTCATATTGCAATCCAGAGAAAATTGTTCTTACACCGGAGGAAGTACTCCCCGTAGTTACTCTGGATTGCACCCTTATACTCACCCATGCCTTTCTCGTGTAACTGTTCTGGCCTATATTGGAATTGGGCCAGACCAGTTATAAAAAGGCTAGCCAAAGTGCATGTCAGGATTGCAGCCATAATTAAATAAATAAATAAATAATAGTAATGATTATAATAATTTAATAATGATAGTTCGTGCTCATTTGAACTTTGCACTTGCAAGAATATAAATATCTCTTGAGTGGGGAGTAACTTCTGAGCAATCTCTGTGCAATCTCTGTAGTTATATTCTAATCCTACTATGGATAACTTGCTAATATTTCCTCCTCTCCTTGTAAACCCCTTCGTAATTTACAAGCACCTCTTAGCCTCAGGGCTATTAGTGGAGAGGCCGATCATTAACTACCGATAACAATCAATTTGTCATTAGAGTCCTCCACAATGTTGCCATATAGTTCAGTAATCAGATTAATTAGCTCCAATTGTACAGGGTTTCAAACGAAATCTTTTTTAAAAAAAGGTGTCAGTGGAAAGTAACCCCACACAACTAGTATGACCTCCATATCTAGTGTGGAAAAAGTAGGGGTTAGAAAGAGGGACATTATTCAGTGTTGTATTTCCGAAATAATGGGGATCAGAAAGGTTTCTAATATGGGAACCTGCTCTCCTAAAAGGACGAAAAAGATGGATGAGATAAGCTTCTGGCTTCATTATCTTTTTTCTTTTTTTAAAGTCGGGGTCCTGACCGGTCACAGTTGACGCCCTTCACTGGATCAAGAATGCTTATATTTTATATCAAAAAGTTGGCCTTAAAACATGATTTTTTCTGGGGTCACGGAGGAAGTGGCATTTAATTCACAGACCTAGCAAAGCTTGGATTTATATTTATCCCCCAAACTTACATTATCTGCTAGCTCATGTCATACCCCAAAAGAGTTGTGAAGGTTCTGCCCAAGAAGCAGAAAAAAGTGACATTATTCTGTCCAATTTTTCATATTTACTTCTGCGGATGACACACATATTTTAAATAAAGTCTAAATAAAATTCAGATTTTCTTATTTGGGACTGTTAGATATTCTTTGCTAGAAAACATGTGTTCTGGTTGGTAAAAGCGTAGAAGGAAATACTGAGCTGTGTATGGTTCAGTGTTTAAGATCTTTTTCTATTCCATCCTTCTTCCAGTGAACCCCATTATATCCTGATATAATAATTTCCTGATATAATGATTCCCATTTTACCCCCAAGAGAGGGAGACTGGATGAATTTGGAGGGGATTTGAATCCAGCTGGCCACATAACTAATTGTTTGAATATTTTTCACATGTTCATCCTTCTTTCGAAGGTAGTTCAGGGTGGTCTAGATAGTTCCTCCCCTCCTTTGGCCTCACAACAACCCTGAGAGGTAGGTGAGGCTAAGAGATAGAGTCTGACCCAAAGTCACCCAGAGTGCAATTCAAAGCTCTCCTTGGGTTGGTGCAAACATGTGGCGCTCCGGAGGACGTTAAGTCGGCGCATGGAGGTGCAGTGAGTTCCAGAATTGTTGGAGTAAGCATTCTCTGTGGATCTGACCATGCCCTGAAGTTCCACACTTACTATACCTGCTACCTTCTACCCAGTGGTGAGCTCCAGCAGGTTCGCACCTACTCTACAGAACTGGTTGTTAATGAGTGATAGGACATATAAAGTTTAAAAATAGCCATTTAAAAGTGGCTGCCAGATGGGCAGAGAACCGGTTGTTAATTATTTTGAAGCCCATCACTGCTTCTACCCCAGGGATGTAGGACACATTTCTTACGGAGGACCAAAGTTAGCATTCATAGTGCCTGGTGAGAGTTGCTAGTAACACCATTAAGCAAAAATGAGACATGGTCCCCGCAGATACAATAAAGTGGTAGTTTTTATAAAAAGAAAGTGTGCCCCTTTACAACTACTGTATTTACTCAAATATAACGCTCACCTTTTCCAACCAAATTTAGGCTACAATCCAGAGTAACTAAGGGAGCACATAAGAGACATTACGTGCACCTGTAGATACTGCACCACCTAGTGAAAACCTATGGGAAATTCATATTGCAATCCAGAGTAACTTGTTCTTACTCCGGAGCAAGGACTCCCTGTAGTTACTCTGGATTGCCCCCTACGTCTCCAAAATCAGGGTGCAGAGCATTAGCTTCAATGGTTATATTAGAATAAATACAACATTTTTATTGTAATTAAAGGGTGTGCATTAGATTTGATGGCACATTAGAGTAAATATGGTATTTACAGCCTTTCTTACTGTTGTAGAGCAGAAGTCAGCAATCAGAAATTCAAAGGACACCCTGCCTTTGCCTGGCTCAGCTGAAGAATGGAATGATTGCTTGCATGACTGCCTCTCTACAACAGTAGAAAAGCAGTTTATAAAGCTGTGTTGAGTCAAATCAGTGTATAAAAAATTCCATGTACAGTGGCGCCTCACATAAGGAATGCCTCACGTATTGTTTCACGTAACAAACAAAAAATTATCTAGGATTCTGCTTCACGTAACAAACTGTGCTTCACGTAAAGAACACATTTGTTGGCAGTTGGGGCAGACGCGCTGGCCAGCAGCCTGTTTAAAAAGCGTCAGGGCTGCCTAGCACATCTGCCCATAGTGAAAGCAACACTTCTGTGCTGTTCCTCCTGTGGCCGGAGGGAGAGAAGAGCAGTGGAGAAGAGGGAAGCAGCTCAGGGCTGGCCAGAAGGGAGCAGGGGAGAGAGAGGCTCAGGAGGGAGAGGAGGAGAAAGTGGGGAGACACTTTGAAGGTGTCTTGGATTGCAGCCTCCTAACCATATCTACCCTGAAGTAAGCCCCATTGTGTTAAATGGGTCTTACTCCCGGGAAAGTGTCTTTAGGACTGCAGCCTAAGTAGACTTCATAGGATCATGCACACTGAATGCATGTTTTGAATTCAATCCCAGTGTTTTGTCATCATTTTTACATCCAGTTAATATTTTTATATGAATATTATGGGGGTTGTGGAACTAATCGTCTGAGTTTCCATTATTTCCTCTGGGAAAATCTGCTTCACATAAAGAATGTTTCACATAACAAACATGAACGAATTAAATTTGAACATGAACGAATTAAATTCCAGAACGAATTAAATTTGTTACGTGAGGCGTCACTGTATACCAAAGTGGTTATACCTGTATAAGTTAATGACTTATAAGTTAACCAAATGACTTATAAGTTAACCAAAATGGTTATACCTGTATAAGTTAATGACTTCTAGTTTCTAGGAGGGGGGAGCAAGCGTCTGGGTGTATAAATGTGTGATGCGGGTGGAATATGCATATGTTAAAGGCAGGCTTGCAAACAAATCCATTAGGAGTCCAGATGAGACAACTCTCTTTTAACAACTTTGTTCTTAGCTGCCCTCTTTCCGTCCGCTTCAAAATCAGTAACGCTGATGAACTGTGCATTTAATATGTACTGGCACAAATCTATTATTAAGCCAGAAAAGGTTTCCTTCTAATACCCTTTAAAAATGTGTTTGAAATTATATTAGATCAAACAGATTACAATAAAGAAATGGGAGGATGGAATTGGGCATCAAAGTGCTAGTGCTAAAAAGAGCCCTTTCATCTCTCCTTAAAGACGCAAGAATTTATTTTCATATAATGAAGAATGTCAGACCTTTTAAAATGAGCTTCATGTTCAGCTGGTTGGAGAACTTTTTTGAAAGAGATGTTTCTTAAATAGCTAGTCTGCTGCTGTATGCATTTACTGAGATCACTCGTCTGTGAATGTCTACTCAGAAGTAAGCTCCATTATAGTCAATGGGACTTACGCCCAGGAAAATGTAAATAGGATTGGATCCTCGTTATTTTTTTTTTAATTCGTTAACTTGCTTTCTCTAACTCAGTAGGGAGTTTGCACAAGGCAAATTACAGCATTTTTTATAGTTTTAAAGTCTATATTTATATAGCAAGGATGGGCTAATTCAACCAATCGAATCTGGCTGCTCCTTCAGGACATTTTGAGCATCACTAGGGGCAAAATCCAGAGTAACTACGGGGAGTCCTTGCTCCTGTGTAAGAACAACTTACTCTGGATTGCAATATGAATTTCCCATAGGTTTTCACTAGGTGGTGCAGTAACTATGGGTACATGTAAAGTCTCTTACGTGCTCCTGTAGTTACTCTGGATTTGGGGGTAAGCCCAATAGACTACCACCATCACCACCACCATCACAAGGACCCAATCTTCTGGGCTCAGCTAGACCCAGAAGAGGCCTCTGGGGACTTGTAGTAATAGGGTGACCTGATGCTAGAACCAAAAATGTAGGCTATTTTCCCCCACTTTTTTAAAAAAAATGTAGGACAAAATGTGGGACATGTTTACATCACCCCCTGATTTGGGAGAAAGCCCCATTGACTTAATGGGCTTACTTCTGAGTAGACATGGATAGGAGTGGGGTTTACCTTGGCTGGGGAGGTTGCTGGTGTTTGTGAACTGTAGCGGCTGCCCTGCCACAGCTTAGTTTGACTGTCAGGGCAGCCATTTTCAAAAGTATTAGACTGCGCATGCGCACACAACTTTCAGAAGCATTGCTTCCTATGGCATGAGCTGGTGTGGACGGAGCATCCGCTCCTACAACCTCGCCGCACATGCATCTCCATCCTCACTCTCACCAGAGGCCAGGTTTAAGGAGCAGCGAGAGTGAGGGTGGAGACACAAGCGCGGTGAGGTCATAGGAGCAGATGCTCTGTCCACGCCTGCTCATGCCATAGGAAGCAATGCTTCTGAAAGTTGTGTGCGCATGCGCAGTCTAATACTTTTGAAAATGGCTGCCTGGACAGTCCAGTCCAATAAGCAAAAGCTGGACATGTCCGTCCGATTTCATTTATGGAAAGCCTGCCTAGTCAGCATTCTGGCACTACTAGGGACATGTACTCACTGCACCCAAGGTTGTGATCCATCACATAGGAAATAATGCTCCACAGTTTGAGAAACCCTGGACGAACGCAGTCAACCTTTCATCTGTCTTTTCCTTGTCTTTGATTAATTTCATTATATTATTTAAACCAGGTTTTTTTTACCAAGTGGACAATTGACTTAATAATTGAAACACTCCCCAAATTTACAAGCTGCAAGTGCTTTTCAAGAGGTTGTAAACAAAATGCATTTTCTCAATGCCATTCTTTTTCTACCTAAGGAACTACCTTTGAAATAATCGTGCCCATCTTTAATTTTATGGAGTTCAAAGAGTATTTTAATTCATACACTTAAGCCAGGGAAGGGTGTTAAATATTCCTTTTCTTTCACAGTTGGTGGCAATTACTGTCCTTTGTCTGGAGAATTGTGGTTTTTCTTATCAGTACTTCTCTAACTACTTATCGCACATTCTCTATTCATACAAAAGGGAATCATTGTCATTCAGAACAAATTTTTATTAAATAAGGTTTGCATGATGTTTTCAAATGATACCATCTTTAGAATTACCAGATCTCCCCCCCCCCCCCCCCCCCACACACACACACTGGGTTTTGCTTCTTGCTTGTTCTGGACTGACAGTAAATAGGATGGAATAAAAATTCCATATCTTCCCCCTTCTATCTGTTAAAGTGAACACGGGATAACATGGAAATGTGTTGTGTCAGTGATCTGATGTAAACACAAATTCAACAGCAGCAAGAAAATAAAAGTCTTTTTATAAAGAAGGCAAGGATGCCATTTGTGAGATCTTAACTGCATGGAAATAATATAAAATGAACCGATTCTATTTTAGATTAATGCCTAGAGAGATAAATGGGCTATGTATGTTCAATACCTCCTTAGTGGGTAAGGGCTAAATCCAGAGTAACTACAGGGAGTCCTTGATCCGGTGTAAGAACAACTTACTCTGGATTCCAATATGAATTTCCCATAGGTTTTCACTAGGTGGTGCAGTAACTACAGGTGCACGTAAAATCTCTTACGTGATCCCGTAGTTACTCTGGATTTGGGGGTAAATAGTAATTCTATTTCATGCAATGAATAGTAATTCAGTGAATTCTATTTCATTCAGTGAATAGTAATAGTAATTCAGTGAATATGCAATGGTTTTGGAGTTGGACTCAGACCTGGAAGATCCAAGTCCAAAACTGCTTTGCCAAGACGTTTTCTGGTGACGCTCCCTTTTTAACCCAGTCACTATCACTCAGCCTAAGCTAACTCACAGAATTTTATAGGGTAAAAAAACTATTTATACAGTTCTGAGCTTCTTGGAGGAAAAGCCATATATAAATATGAAAAAAGAATATTCAGAAAATCTCATAGGAAAAATAATCAGAATATTCAGAAACCCTACAATCCAGAGTAACTACGGGAGCATGTAAGAGATATTACGTGTACCCGTAGTTACTGCATCACCTAGTGAAAACCTATGGAAAATTCATATTGCAATCCAGAGCAAATTATTCTTACACTGGAGCAAGGACTCCCCGTAGTTACTCTGGATTGTGCCCCAAATCTCAAACTGTTAGGGCAGTGCTACTCAGTCTGGGGGTAGCACTTTTTAGGATCTCAAAAATGCTCCCAAGATTTGGGTGCCACTATCTTCTAATATTTTGTGAGATCCAAAGTAGTGGTGCCCAGGCTGCAGGTGTGTTGTGATCCAGATAAATTTGGGAACCAGCTGGATATGTAAAGAAGAAGTCTAAGGTGAACCTTCTCCATTGACAAACAAACTTGAAGTGGGGCCTGGAGACTTGCTCCCTATCATGCTCAATGTTTTGCCTTGAGCATACATGTTTCCTGACCACAGGTGAGGTTGGTAGAGATGCCTGAGACTTTTGCTGACCTTCCTCTCTGATTTAAGAAAGGATGAGATGAACGTTGCGGAATAAGAAATGGGTTGAGAAAAATGTTTCCTGAATCTGGAAAGCTGGAACCTTGAGAGGGTCTTGAGCTGTTATTCACCTGCATCATGCTCAGCAGCGCAGTTCCGCCATGTACCTTGTGCCCCCTTTTTGTTTTCTTTTGCTTTTAAGCCAGCAATATTTATTAGGTGTGGAAGTCTTCATGCACAGGTGCAGCTGCTAAATTACTGCAATGGCGCAGCCCGTGAAGTGAACAACTGTGGTACGTCAGCTTAATGAGCCATGCGCGGAGGGAGAGGTTTACACGACGGGCTCAGAGACGTTCCACTTGGCTTGGCCACCAATATAAGTTTTTGGAATTAGTATGCAGGCCTTCCAAATACATATTTACCTGCCAGACCAAAAACCACTCAGAAGAAACTGTTACAGTCTGCTAGGTTAGTGTCAAAATTAGTATCTGCACCAAATATGTATTTAATTCATAGACTGTATGAAGGAGCTTCTGCAAGCTGTTAGTCTTGTATTGATCCTTAACACATCTCATTACCTTTCTTTTAAACACTAAAGACTAAAAAAGTAGACTTTTTATAAAGTAATATAAAGCTATCACCATTCATTCAACCTATGATTGTATGAAGATCAATCAAAATAAAGATCAATCAAAATAAAATGAAGATCAATCAAAATGAAGATCAAAATAAAGATCAATGATTTTTATTTTTATTTCGTCACATTGGGAAAAATGTTCAAGGAACCCCATCAGTTTTTGAACCATTCACAAATGTCCTACGGCACAGCTGTTAGACCATCAGTGGCACACCAATGGTTGAAAAATCACTGTGTTAGATCAAAAGCAGAGGGTGCAATCCAGAGTAACTGCGGGAGCACGTAAGAGACATTACGTGCACCCGCAGTTACTGCACCACCTAGTGAAAACCTATGGGAAATTCATATTGCAATCCAGAGTAACTTGTTCTTACACCGGAGCAAGGACTCCCTGTAGTTACTCTGGATTGCACCCAGAGTCTCTTGTATCCATGCTTTGTTACATGTGTATCTAGTATTCATGCTTTGTCACGTACCCTAAAATCCAGAGTAACTATGGGAGCATGTAAGAGACATTTACGTTGACGTAGTTACAGCATCACCTAGTAAAAACCTATGGGAAATTCATATTGCAATCTGGTGTACATTGTTGTTACGTTGGAGCAAGTTACTCTGGATTGCTCCCGAAAGGGCACAATCCAGAGTAACTACAGGGAGCCCTTGCTCCTGTGTAAGAACAACTTATTCTGGATTCCAATATGAATTTCCCATAGGTTTTCACTAGGTGGTGTAGTAACTACGGGTGCATGTAAAGTCTCTTACGTGCTCCCATAGTTACTCTGGATTTGGAGGTAAGTCAACAACATGGTGTTTGACATAGTGCTGTTGTCTTAGGGCGCGATCCAGAGTAACTACGGGGAGTCTTTGCTCCAGTGTAAGAACAATTTACTCTGGATTCCAATATGAATTTCCTATAGGTTTTCACTAGGTGGTGCAGTAACTACGGGTGCACGTAATGTCTCCCATAGTTCCTCTGGATTGTAGGGCCTGACTGTAAGCTGGTTTGCAGGATTTGTCGATTTCAGCCTAATCACTGTACAACACCTAGTTGTTGACATGCTTTATGAATTGCCCCTACTGCGCTGTACGAAAAGAACCGAGAACAGAAATAAAATAGCTCGACAAGGCGTTCTGTAAATGCTTGAGGAGTGTACACAGTGCTATAATGGGCACGTTGCACAGCAGTCACCCTTCTTGTGGAAGAAAGAGGTTTCACAAGCAGAGTTTAATTTTTAGACATTGCCTCCCATTGATCCTATTGCTTTGTATTGCAAGTTGTGCGATTCAATGCTTCCCTAATGAATGAAGGATCGCTCTTGGGTGCCCCATGTTTGGAATTAGAATTGTTGTTAAGGCCAGGCATGCTTAGAAAGTTGCTTGTTTAATTTTTGCTTGGGGAGGAAGGTTCACTCTTCTCCTGGATTGGGTCCTCTATGCCAATATGATCCGATGCACTGGTACATGGTGAAACAGACTTGATGGTTGGGTCCCAGAGCAAGCAGGTGTGGGGTCTAAGGTCATACCCCATCGTGAACAAGCAGAGGAAGATGGTGTACCCTACAATCCAGAGTAACTACATGAGCAAGTAAGAGACATTATGTGCACCCATAGTTACTGCACCACCTAGTGAAAACCTATGGGAAATTCATATTGCAATCCAGAGTAAATTGTTCCTACACCAGAGCAAGGACTCCCTGTAGTTACTCTGGATTCCATCCGTAGTCAGAGACAGGGGGAGCATATGTCCTCTTTTCCCAGGACATTATTTTATTTTATTTATTTCCCTTTTTTAGCCTTGTGTCCTGGGAAAATAATCTTCATTGTCCTCCTTTGTGAGCAGGCAGCATGGAGCATTCTTGTAATCCATAAATTATATGTAATTGTTATAAATTGAATTTAAATTAAATTGTTTACATTTCACCCTGTGAAATGGCAGCTCAAAGCAAGTTACCGGTAAGTGCGTTATGTTGCCTTTGAGTGGCAGATACCATCATTCTTATTGGTGATTCATGGGCAGGAAGCACCAGATCTTCCACCCTCTCCAGACTTCTTTATGGCCAATTTTGGGTGGTCAGACTGAGTCAACAAATTCCAATCTCAGCGGTGAGACCATTATTTGTCTCCTGTCCTTTTGCTCAGCCAGAGCACACTGGTGCTCAACCAAGTGATGTACATAACTCATGCTGCTGCCAGGTTGGAGGTCCTTTGGTGCCACCCCCTGAATGAAATTGTTCCCCCCTCCTTACTTTTGGGGCATGGCAGATGCTCATGTGATGTTGAGATCAACTGGGGAAACATTTTGGAAACAAAGAAGTACAGTATCTGACTGTATTGGGAGCCTCAGTAACCCTACAATCCAGAGTAACTATGGGAAGATGTGACAGGTACTTACTATGGATTGCTCTATGCATTTCCCATAGGTTTCCCATAGGTGGCACGTAAAAGGTCCCATATTTACTCTGGATTGTAGCCTTAGTCTTCCCACATGGTGTTGCAGCCACAGGGGCTCAAAACACAGGCATTTGTCCTGTTTGACCAGTGCTAGGTCAACCATTGGCTTTACCAACCTGTTCCTGCCTATACAGAGATGAAAGATAAGAGTACCCTCTTTCTTATGCTGAATGAATAGATGGGGGTCACCCTTCACCCCCAGCTATATTCGGGTAGGAACAAATCATTTAACACCAATGAGCACTATTTTTGAGTGTGAACACTCTTAATTTGTTGAAATCACTGCAACTACTATCTTCATGCTGCACACGGGCTGAGAATTGCTTTGAAGCAGAAGCAAGATTCGAAGCAAAGAAGTCCTCTTATCGGAGTGGCAGGAGAAGCTCTTTTCTTTGACGATCCATCCTGTGCTTCTAGCTGAAGCTCTTGTTGGCAAAAGAAATAAATATGCCCTTTGCGCTTCTTTTTTCTCTCCCTCCCATTGGAGTCTGGCTGTTCTTCAACAAAGCGAACGATGTTCACCTATAGCTAACAGTGTACTGTTGTCTTTCTTGAAAAAAGTCTGATTTTTCCCAACCAAAACAAAAATGAGATCATTTTTGATCTCCATACTCCCATATTATTTCACTATGGGCAAAATCCAGAGTAACTACGAGGAGTCCTTGCTCCGGTGTAAGAGCAATTTACTCTGGATTGCAATATGAATTTCCCATAGGTTTTCACTAGGTGGTGCAGTAACTATGGGTGCACGTAATGTCTCCCGTAGAGTTACTCTGCACCCGTAACTCTGCACCCTCTGCATTACGTGCACCCGTAGTTACTCTGGATTACTCACAGGAAAGTGTCTTTAGGACTGCAGCCTAAGTAGACTTCATAGGAACATGCACATTGAATGCATGTTTTGAATTCAATCCCAGTGTTTTGTCATCATTTTTACATACATCCAGTTAATATTTTTATATGAATATTTTGGGGTTGTGGAACAAATCGTCTGAGTTTCCATTATTTCCTATGGGAAAATCCGCTTCAGGTAAAGAACGTTTCACGTAACAAACATGCCTCCAGAACGAATTAAATTTGTTACGTGAGGCATCACTGTAGCATTATTTGGACAAAGTAAATGCAATATAGTTTATTTGCTCTCGATGTCCAGACAGATTTCCTAATCAAACGATCACTCTAATTATGGTCATATGTTCCATAGCACAGTCTGGCCTCCATTCAATTACCCTCTAAAATAAGCTCTATTCATAAAAAAAATATTTGTACAGAAGTCGGGTATTTGAATCAGTGCAGCAGGTTTTAGAGGAACTAATGTAATTAAGGTAATGTAATTATGGTAGATAAAACAGAATTTGACTGTGATGAGGGGAGTGCTAACTCTCTTTGGTTGATGATTTATAATTATGACATCCCATAGAAAGTAGTGCAACTGTGATAAATTTGTTATTTAGTGGTTTTATTGTCTGAATTTGTTTTGTTTTGCATATCTTAAATGGCATCTGCTGACAATCTTATATGGCGGCTTTTTAATGGAGCCATATTAAAGAAAGTGTGTTGGAAAAAAATAAGACATTGGCAGTGGAACAGCTACCATATTCGCAGCCAAGAATGAATGAATGAATGAGTGAATGAATGAATGAATGAATGAATGAGTGTGACATAAATGACAGATTATTTATTAAATTTGCCACCAGCAATTCAGGTGTTTGGGTTGTAGCAAATTGTTGTTTTGAACGTGGTGAAAAGCATTTGTATATACACAAAGCGTTTATTATTAACTAGCGAAAAGCGTAACCACGTTGTGGGTGTAACATTTTCCCCTATGCCATCCCCTCATGGCACAGAAACACCCCATGTGCCACTTCCCCCATGCGCATCATCCGCCAATGCGCAACTTTATCCCATGTGCAACTTTCCCCATGCACAACTTTTCCCCATGCACAATTTTTCCCCATGTGCAACTTTCCCCATGCGCAACTTTCCCCCATGCGCAACTTTCCCTCATGCGCATCAACCCCCATGCACAACTTTCCCCCTTGCACAACTTTCCCCCATGCGCAACTTTCCCCATGCGCAACTTTCCCCATGTGCATCATCCGCCGATGCGCAACTTCCCCCATGCGCAACTTCCCCCTTGCACAACTTCCCCCCATGCGCATCATCCTCCCATGCGCAACTTTCCCCATCCGCAACCTTCCTCCATGTGCAACTTCCCCCATGCGCATCATCCCCATGTGCAACTTTCCCCCATGCTCAACTTTCCCCATGAACATCATCCTCCCATGTGCAACTTCCACCCATGTGCACTTCCACCCATGTGCAACTTTCCCCATGCGCAACTTCCCCCCATGCGCAACTTTTCCCCATGTGGAACTTTCCCCCACTCGCAACTTTCCCCATGCGCAACTTCCCCCCATGCGCAACTTTTCCCCATGTGGAACTTTCCCCCATGCGCAACTTTCCTCCATGTGCAACTTTCCCCCACTCGCAACTTTCCCTCATGCGCATCAATCCCCATGTGCATCAACCCCATGCACAACTTTTCCCCATGCGCAACTTCCCCCATGCACATCATCCCCTCATGCGCAACTTTCCCCATGCGCATCATCCACCGATGTGCAACTTCCCCCATGTCCAACTTCCCCCATGCTCAACTTTCCTCCCATGCGCAACTTTCCCCATGTGCAACTTCCCCCTGCGCAACTTTTCCCCATGCGCATCATCTGCTGATGCGCAACTTTCCCCCATGCGCAACTTCCCCATGCACATCATTCCCCCATACGCATCATTCCCCCATACGCATCATTCCCCCATGTGCAACTTCCACCCATGCGCAACTTCCACCCATGCGCAACTTTCCCCATGCGCATCATCCGCCGATGCGCAACTTCCCCATGTGCATCAGTCCCCCATGCGAAACTTCCTCCATGCACAACTTCCCCCCATGCGCAACTTTCCTCCATGCGCATCAGTCCCCCATGCACAACTTCCCCCATGCGCATCATCCTCCCATGCGCAACTTTCCTCCATGCGCAACTTCCCCCATGCACAGCATCCTCGCCAGTGCAACCTCTTCCTCCGAACAACATCCCCCAGTGCACCAGGGTCTGAGCACCAAATTGGCTGGATGTTGAGTCAGTGACTCAATCAGTGAGTCAGTGAGTGAGTCAGTCAGTCAGTGAGTGACTTTTCTCTTTTATATATATATATAGATTGATTTAAATTTATCTCCATGATATCACCACATTGCCAGTCTCATTAGCTGGGTAGCAAATAACTTGACTTAAGGCAATGCTATAGCTCTTAATTTCAATGTCAATGCCATTTCTGGGCCTAGAAATCAAGGAAGAACACAGTGCTTGGGATCTTTCGCTTTGTATTGTGTTTTATAAACTGCCTTAGGTGCCCCCAACATGTGGGAGAAATGCCGGGAGGGTGGGAGATGCATAGGATTGCGCATGGGAGGGAAGGTGCAAGATGCTACACTGGTTCACAGCATTTGTGCCAGATCCTAGCCCCATTCACAGGCAGCCTATTCCAGTCCTGGTCTGCTTATATTTGTGCCACTGAATTCAGTGGCACAGTTCTGTGTGGTCACATTGGGGGTAATATGGTGTTTCATGGGATAAGTGGAAAAATTTCCCCTTCCCCTCAGCAGCAGCCCCAAACTTGTGCTGGATGCAGTGCAGGCATGTCAGCTTGCCTGTTCCAGGTTAGGATTGTGCTCTATAAATGTTTGGGGGAAACAGTCTTTGAATTCTGGGATGGGGTATTTTGGGATGAAGAAAGGGCATTCAGGGAACAACTTGGGTCTGGCTGTTATGCTGAATCCAAACCAATGTCTCCAGGCAATGTCTCCCATCTGCTTGGATTTAGCCCACCTCCAGATCCAAGTAGACCACTTCCAGATCCAACAACCCATTGGGGCTGTTCTTCCTTACCCCACAGAAAGGGATACACGACAGTTTCACAGCAGTAGCCTGACCCAACCTGCCTAGTCCAGAGCAAGTAAGGAATGTGCTCATTGATTGATTGATTGATTGATTGATTGATTGATTGATTGATTGATTGATTGATTGATTGATTCGTTCGTTCGTTCGTTCGTTTGTTCGTTCAAGAATTTATGCCTATTCCAAAACTAATTCCCGAGGCGGAATTAGCACTAAATCAATGATGTCTGCTCCATAAACTTCATTCTTCATTGCTTTGGTACAACTGGTATATAGGAATGGTATATATACCATTTCTTATATGGTATATAAGAAAAGGCACCACTGACTTTCTTTCATGCCGTCGCTGCAGTCTGAGTTCTATTCTTCCTATCAATTAATTTCCTAAAGGGACATAATTTTGGGGAACCTACTCAACTGCACTCTCCTGCAGTTCCAAAATTTTATAGCTGAAAGGAATCAAGCATTTCAATCAATTTTAATTCGCAAATGCGTTTGGTTATAAGTACATTGAAATCCAATTGTCCTTCAATAATAAAATTCATTGAGGTAAATCATCCACTGCTTTTTTTTCACCACGATCCAAGGTAAGGAAGCTTCAAGGAACTCTTTCTTATATTGAGAAGGTGACCTTCAGTGCTGATGACAATTTTCTTGAATGCATTTTGGTTTTTGTAGTTGACACCACTGTTTAAAACTTTTTTATCCGGCAGCTCAAGACAGTGCAGAGGTAATTAAAACATAATTTTAAAAAATCAAAATATAAAGGCAAAATATAATTGGCAAAACAAACAAAAAAGCCAAATCTCAAACCTTGAAGAATCAGCCTTCACACTGCTATTTAATGTTTGTTTTATAATGATAAAATAATTGTGTTATTTTTATATAATTTAAGTGTTATGGCTTTGTAAGGCCATTTAAGTGTTTTATGGCTTTGTACAAGTGTTTTATGGCTTTGTAAGGCTGCAATCTTAACCTAGGGCTGTGGGTGGCGCAAGTGGCTAAGACACTGTGCTTGTTAACCAGCAGGCCAGGGTTCGAGACCTGGGTCAGCCCCACAAGACAGGGTGAGCTCCTGTCCTTAGCCCAGCTCTGCGATGCAGCTGGATCCAATCGTATTGGCTAATTGGACTAATTCAGTGGTATGGAGAGGGGGGATTTGCTGCTTGGGGAACAGCCTATCCTCCATAACAATCTAACCCAGGCTTTCATGCTACACATGCAGCGTATGCAGCACAGAGCACGATTAGTCTTCCAAGACTGATGGAGGCCTGAATCTTAACTCCAGTTAGGCTGGCCTAAGGCCTGGCCTAAGTCCTGTACTGATTTGAGGGTGTCGCAAAAGTGCTATAAGGCATTTCTGCATCATTTCTGGGGGAAGATTAGGCCAGTGCACAAACATGCGCTTGTGTCCTTACATCACCACGGAAATGGGAAGACCAATGAGTTGTGCCACCTTAGGTTAGGATTGCACCCCATGATACTTAAAAGTGCATTCATTCATTCATTCATTCATTCATTCATTCACACAATGCAATGATTTCCCATCACTTGCCCAGTTCCTTCCAACCTAGCGGTTTGAAAGTATGGAAATGCATGTAGATAAATAGGTACCGCTTCAGTGGGAAGGCAACAGTGTTCCATGCGTCTTTGATGTTTGATGACCATGGAGGCGTCTTTAGACAATACTGGTTCTTCGGACTTGTAACAGGGAAGAGCTTTCATGTAACAGACACTTTCTAGAGTCAGTCACATCTAGCAAGACAATCTGCAGGGAACATCTTTTTCAAGGCACTTTGGGTGCCATTCAAAGAGAAAAGAGGAGCACGGATCAGATCAATAAATAAGACAAGGCAAAACCATCCAGGTTGGATAAAGATATTTTGGATGTGGTATCCAGCCCTGGGGCCTTTTGTTTCACCTTTCTGGTCCAGAAAGCAACAACAGCAGCAAGGACAGTCCTCCAACTCCAACAATATTTGGAGAATTTGGAGATTTTGCTATGAGTCCCACAAATCCTCTGCAGGATTTTGCTCAAAGATGGTAATTACAAAATAATATACATGGGATATTTCTAATAATTGCCCGAGTAATCATTCAGGTTCCATAGGGTGTTGCAATTTGGTGCATGAGTGACTTACCTTGAAGTTTCTTCTGTGAGTCACGCAACAACATAATGAAGTTGCTACGCCTTCCCAGCACTTTACACAATTATTACTAATAGGATTTGCACAAAGATTTAAGAATCAATACCGAGCTGTATTTTCCAAATATACTGATTAAGTTGGTTGAATTTGGATTGGCCATAAATTCATTGTTTTGGCTTTAGGCATACTGTCAGCCTTCCCACCCACCCCCCAATACTTCCACCCAATAATGCAGGCCTTCATTACAGGCTTGTTAAGGGATTATAGGCTTGAAGACAGGCTTGTTTAGGGATTACGGAAATGTTAACGCACACACCACCATTCAGTGTGCTGTAGGATATAATCATCCACATAATGAATTGTTGTGGCATTTAGGTTTTTAATATGCTGTGAGCTGCGTCAAGTGCAGAGTGTTGTATCCAAGCACAGAATAAATGAAGAGGGGTGCCCCATTTGCAGTCGGGGGCAGTGACTGTGTCGGAGAGCTGTGCTACCCAAACTTTGTAATTCCATGACTCTCTTTTTAAAATATCAATCTATGGTGACCCATGTAACAGTACAAAGGGGGCTCTCCATTAGAAATGTACTCCCCATGGACAATTTAAAACGAAGGACAGTTACTGCATTATTATAAAAAAGGATTAGCGAAAAATATACCCACGTTGCAGGAGTAAAATTCCCCCATACACCATCTCCCCACTGTGCATCAACCCCCCCCCATGTACACCATCCCCCATGTGCATCATGCCCGATGCACATTGTTCCCCCTTGCCCAACACTCCCATGTGCATCATCCCTGCATGCACAATACCCCCCATGCTCAATACCCCACATGCTTATCAACCCCTCATGCACACTGTCCCCCATGCACACAATATGCAACATCCCCATGCGCATCATCCCCCTATGCACAATACTCGACACCAACATCCCCCCATGTGCACCGTCCCCCATGCGAACCATCCCCTCATGCTCATCAACCCCCCATGAGCACCATTCCCCATGCACACCATCTCCCCATATACATCATTCCCCCCATGCACACCATTCTCCATGCACAGCATCCTCCCATGCACACTATCCCCTGCATGTACCACCCCCCCATGCACACCATCACCCCCTGTCCACCCTCCCTCCCAGTGCATCAGCTGGATGTTTATCAGTCTTCAATGTTAAGTATAGGACAAAAACATGTTGCACCCTTTTTCAGAACATTAAGGGTTAAATTTCTCAACACGGGTTCTTGTGGGTGTTCATGTCATAGAAGGAAGACCCTCCCCAAATTTCATGCTTCTCAGTCCAGGGGTTGGGACAGGGCAGTGATCAGTCAGGGATTCTTCAGTGTAAAGAAGAATTTACATTGAGTGGGAGGTAGGGAAACACGATGCACCCCTTTTCACCCCCTTCTGGCTGGAATTTCCAAAAACCAGTTCTCATCATGGAAGGAACACCCACCCCAAATTTCACGCTTCTAGGCCCTGCGGTATTGGCTGGCCATTGATGAGTCAGTCATTCAGTGAGTGAGTCAGTGAGTGAGTGAGTCATTGAGTGACCTTTCATTTATAGAGAGAGAGAGAGAGAGAGAGAGAGAGAGAGAGAGAGAGAGAGATGACTACATTTGTCGTAATTATTTTTATAATCATTATTTACTAGCAGGCAACCTGCAGGATACACCTTTAACTTACCTTGAGAAGATCTCCATGACTGCCACCCTCCCACTCCTGGATGTAGTGCACACTGTTTTGGCATGGCTGCATCCATGCGCAAAAGTTTATTAAGGCTGTTAATCTTGGTTGCGAAAGCAAAGGTGTGGAAATCCATACCACATTGGTGGAAAAGCTTGTTTGTTTTTAATGGAGTAGGTATATATCATCTACAATAAGCATCTTTAAAAGTCATCCGTCTTAAAAACAGTGCACAGAAAACACTGAGCAGGAGCTGCATTTAAACATCACATGGTAATTGCAGTCTGCGCCATCTGCTATAACGGTCTATTGAGTAGGATGTTGACAGCGACTGCGTAATTGTTTGAAAACGGCAGCAACTGGTTGGTCATCCTAAAGAAAATCTAAAATTTCTTATTTATTGCAGGGAAGAATTAAGAGAGAGAGAAGAATATTCAAATAATATCTGGGCAAATGGGGGCTGTTGGTGTTTAATATGTAATTCAGAGACATTTATTTCCCAATTTTCCAACTGCTGTAATGCAATTTTGTTTGCATTCGGTTGTATCTTATGCCTAAATAATGGATCATTACATGGCTTAATACTTATTCTATCTCTGCAAATAGAAATATTTTAATATGAGAATGTTCTATTTAAGTGTCATAATGTTTTGTTTTATTTTTACTTTTGCTAGTAAAAAATAGTTGAAGTAATTAGCCGTTAAAATGAAGCAACAGTAGTAGCAAAACTTTAAAGTGTAGTTATAGATATTCTCTTTACCTCCTACCTCTCTCGCTCTGAACCTCAAATTTATGTGTGGATAGGATGACCCTTCCTTGTCTGCTGGACTAGCCTATCCCTAAGGCTGACCAAAGAGGCAGAATTTCCCATTTTTAATTTATTATTATTATTATTATTATTATTATTATTATTATTATTATTATTATTATTATTATTGATTTGTTTAGTTCCTCCTCTTTTTTCCCCCTCACAACAGCCCTGTGAGGCATCTGAGGTTGAAATATAAGCCCAAGGTTACCCATTGTGGAGCACGAATCTGGTTTTGGGGTGAAAAACGGAAGTTACATTTAAGGCTTTCCAGGGCTCTGAAGGCCCACAGTATTGAAACATATGGGGGAACATATAGCATATAGCTTTGGGGGGAAGCATATAGGATGTAGCTTCTGCAATCAGGGCAACACAGGGGCCAGGATCATTCGTGATGTTGTTCAATGCTAAAGCACATGTTGTGCATGTAGGAAGCCCTAGATTTTGATAGAAGAATCCCAGATCATCAGCACCAGAAAAGCAGGGGATTTGGGAAGTCATGATCAGTGAAAGCAGAAATATAGAGTCTTTGGCTGCAATCCTAAAGACACTTTCCTGGGAGTGAGATCCATTGAACACAATGGGGCTGACTTTTGAGTAGACATGGTTAGGATTGTGTTCTCTGCTTTTCAGCTCGGATCCTTATTGGTTTTCCTTTGTTTTGCTTTGAATTGAATTCAGTCTTTAATTGTAAGCTGCATCCATTTGATTGTCAGCTGACCTCTATGCACTTTATTCCAGAATCTTTCTTCTATATATATATATATATATATATATATATATATATATATATATATATATATATATATATATATATATATATATACACACATACACACACATATATATATATATGTGAGCTTTTCTTCTATATATATATATATATATATATATATATATATATATATATATATATATATATATATATATATACATACACACACATATATATGTATAAGGAGAATATATATAAGGAGAAGGAAAATGAGGATGAGGATATAAATACTCATCCGTCCCCCACTCTAAGACAAACACACAGACCACAACCCAGAAGCCATAAGAAAGCAAGCTGATCAGATCACCTGGGATTTACTTTTATTTTGATCTTTTAAGAAATACAAGAAGGCCTGCTTGTTTCTTCTTTCTCTGTTTGTGCAAAATCCAGGTTTCCTTCCATTTCCAACCATATGGATGTATTTCATGCAAAAAAAGTAGCTTAACTTTTACTTTTAGTTCAATTTCCAACCATATGGAAATGTTCTTCCTTGGAGGGTTGGCCATATGGGCACCATCCTACGCTTCTGCAGATCCATTTTTAGAAAGAAGCTCGGACCTATTTGCTGCAGAATCAGAACTTTGAATTAATGTCCCCTCCTTTGAGCACTTAGCAGTTGAAAGGGGGGGAGGAAGGGAGTACCTGAGTTGGATTTGAGAAGGTGCTAAAGCTGGATTACTTAAAGAAGGGAAACCAGATCTCCTACAATTGCTCCGTTTTGCTCCCCTGCCTGGAATGTCTCCAAAAGGGAGGCAACAGTGAGGTTTCAAGCAATGGCAAGGCTCCCTCCAACATGGACTGCTTTGCCCCCTCTAGCTACACCACTGCTTCATGATTTCAGGGATAGAAATAGGCAACGTTTGCATGCAAAGCATGCATTCTGTCACACAGCTACAGGCTCCCTGCATTGCTTCTTTAGCTGCTTCTAAAACTGTTTTCTACTGAATATTGTATTTTTTCAGGCTTTGGAGTTCTGAATTACTTGGTGTTGTTTCCAAAGTGGAACCAGCGCCTCAGAAATTTTCCATTATTCTGTGTTTATTTCCATGCACTCTCCAAAGTAGCAAACTGCACGAGCAGTCTTCCAGTTTTGGCTTTTGCATATTTGTTTTGTATATTTGCCTCTTCTGTGATCCTGCTGCGCATGTGCGCATTGATAAAAAAACACCGCACAACAAGCATTTGAGAAGACCTTGCATCGGGTGACCAGATGCCCAAACCTCAAAATGAGGACAAGGTCTTGGATACCTCTTAGCCTGGCATTTCTGGTGGACAATGGCAAGTTTGCCTACTCACAAGTAAAGCCACAATATTGGGCACTTTCTCCTTCCCATAGAGCTCAATGCATATTTTTTATTTTTAGGTTTTTCACCATAACAGTGCAGACCCAAGTGCTGCACCATGGAGGGAGCTCCTTGTCACTCATCTCTGCCCCTGTCAATCAAGCCATTCAAAAGCACACAAATGCAAGTAGATAAATAGGTACTATTTCAATGGGGAAGTTATGATGTGGCGACATGCCTCTTCAACAGGTTGGCCGGTTGTCTCAATGATGCATCAAAACGTGATCAGATAACTCCAATCTGGAATAGGAGACCCCACCACAATACGGGTCAAACACTTAAGAAGTTGCCTGTTTACAGAACCACAAGTGACTTAGGACCCCATCTTATCCTACATAGAGCCATAATGCAGAACCTTTTCCCCTCCCTTGAGATTCTCCCTGAGATCCCCACTCGAAAAACAGGATGCAGTGTATGCCATGATGTCTCCATCACCATTGGAAAGTTGGGTAGCTACGCTCACAGACCTACGCATGAGCTGGTGGACTAGTAATTATCCAACTTTTATTAATTGTTTTTATTGTAATTCAGGGTGGTTTTAAAATGGTTTTACAATATGTATTGATTGTTTTATGTGGGCTACAATCCCATTGTGGTGAGGCTCCTGGAGTGCAGGAGCATTTGCTGAGCGAGCCAGTGCGGAGGCGAGATATGTGGGCAGAGGTGCTGACCTCGACTGAAGGAGAGAGGGAGACCTGGTCAGATTCATATTGGGAACTGCTGCAGCTTTATATGAATAGGAAGACGGGAATGTATCCAGGAAGACCGATCTCTGCACGCCCCAATCCGAGCTCTTCCCGCGCCTTGGGCAGGAGAAGACTGGAGAAAAGAGCACGGATAGGGAGGGGAGATCAGGATACTTAAGGGAAGGAAAAGGGAGAGGAGGCAGGAGAGAAGTAAGGAAAGAGGTGTTGCGGATGGAAGACTTCCTCCTGCTCTCCAAACGCCGATGAGCCTAAACCTGGGGACCCAGGTTTAGGAACCGGAAGATACCACCTAAAGGAAAGGAAAAGGACATTGTGTTATTGTTGGGGTATTCATTCAATACTTACCTGTATACTTACCTCCTGTATACTTACCTCCAAGTTCCCTGTAACAAAAGGAAAAGGAAGAAATCTGTAACCATTAAGCTTATGCACCTCTTGAAGAAGATAAAGCAAACCTGTGTTTTGTTATACCTACTTGTTTGGTCCATCATTGGCTCAGAGTTCTGAGAGTTAAGAAACCAGTATGGCTGAGAAGCAGGAAGGAATAGAGGCTGAGTTATCCAGTGAGATAGGCAGTGAGGATCATGACACCTATCCACACACTTGATTGGGAAAAAGTACTGCAGACCTTCAGGTTGACAAGTGCAGCATCTTTAACTGCTGAGCCACCACAAACACTTGTGATTCAACAATTTCAACTGCTGTATCAATACATCAAACATTTTTAGGGAGCTTTTCCGAAAAAGAATCATAAAACTGAGTGTTGGGAGAGTTCGAGAATAAAATTACAATTTTACCTGGAGTCTAGTTAGTCTGTGGAACTTCTTGCCATAGTTTTTGGTGATGGTATGTGGCCCAGATGTCTTTAAGAAAAGTCCATCAAGGTTGCAAACTACGATGAGCATGCACAACCTCTGGGTACAAGAAACACACTATCTCATAATGACAGAAACAAGGGAGGGTACCAGGATGCAGGTCACTTGTCCTGTCTCTGGAGGCTTGGAGAACTGTGAGATATGGAAGCTAGATTACGGGCAAAATCCAGAGTAACTACAGTGAGTCCTTGCTCCAGTGTAAGAACAACTTACACTGGATTCCAATATGAATTTCCCATAGGTTTTCTCTAGGTGGTGCAGTAACTACGGGTGCACGTAAAGTCTCTTACGTGCTCCTGTAGTTACTCTGGATTTGGGGGTACATGGGCTTTGGTCTGCCCCACTGGAGTAAATTTAATCCCTGCTAATGCTATTCAGGAGCATTGATAATGCGCATGATAATCAGGATGGGGATATCTATCTCTTTTCCATTTTGCCTGAACTTTGGAGGCATGTTCCTTGGTTTCCATTTCATTCTTTTTCCTTGAAAATCTTGGGACCAACTGCTTTCCATCACTCTGTATAACATTTAAAATACAGTAAAACTATTGTCGCGTGTTTCCTACTCAAACAGACGGTCTAATAACACGCAGCAAAGCACACATTTGAATGCATGTTATTGCACTTATGTACTTAATTCATAGTATCTATAGACAGACATGCACCTTAGAAAGTCTGATAGGATTTCTGCAATGCAAAGCAAAGGAAATCTGTGTATTTTAGAAGGTCATTACAAGGATGGAGGCAATATTTTTCTTTACCAACTATGAATTGGGCCATGGAGGTGGAAGCATGACATTTTCCCTTACAAGAAGGTGGTATTTAACATTGTGCATGGCTGCTCCACCACGTGGAGGGGCCAGAGCTCAAAGGTAAAGTAAATGCGTTGCATTGCAGAATGTTCTATCCATGGCATCTAGGTAAAAGTTGGGAGAAAAAACCCAGTAGAAGATAGGTTCTTATGGGATAAGAGCACAATTCTAACCATGTCTACTCAAAAGTTAGCCCCACTGTGTTAAATGGGTCTTACCCTACAATCCAGAGTAACTACGGGAGCACATAAGAGACATTACGTGTACCCGTAGTTACTGCACCACCTAGTGAAAATCTATGGGAAATTCATATTGCAGTTCAGAGCAAATTGTTCTTACACCACAGCAAGGTGGTGTAAGTTACTCTGTAGTTGTAGTTACTCTGGATTTGGTCCTTAGTCCCAGGAAAGTCTATTTAGGATTGCCACCCCAAAGAGACTTTCCTGGGGCTAAGACCCATTGAACACAATGGGGCTTACATTTGAGTAGACATGGTTAGGATAATGCTCCAAATTATCTCAAGTTTCCTTACTGCTTAAAAAAAGCTAAAAGACTTCTTGCGTTAACTTAGCAATAAACCTATTTTAAAAACTCAGTATGGTCTGCACAACTCAGTATGGTCTGCAGACTACAAATGTTCTGCAGGGGTGCTGCAGATGTTTGGGGGAACAATAATTTGTGATGGGGGTGCGAGCCTTCGATCAGCAGCTCAGTGTGCCACGGCAAGGGTCCAAAAACTGGTGGTGTGCCGGTTTTTAGCTTCTTATTAGTGTGCCATGAGATGAAACAGGTTGAAAACCACTGGTCTAAAACTTGACTGCGTGTGTGATGGTTTGTTTTCTTTTTGGGTTTGCATCACGGATTTGCTGCATTCTCTCCTGATTAGGAAACATCTTTAGCCTCTTCCTATATAGACAGCTGCGCATTTTTGGAATTGGGAACATGGTAACGCTGGATGCGTCAGAAAACCAGATAACATTTCAAACTTTTTTTAATGGGTCGGTTTGGTTTCTTCTCTCGGCAGGTTTCTGAAGTGTAATGAAATGGAGGTTTAATCGATTTGGACCTGCGCCAAAGTGTAATGTTCTCTCTCTACAACCTGTTTGATTTACAAGGGTCGTAACCTTCGAAACAATCCTATTTGAAAGTGTTAGAGGCTAATCAGCTCTTTCTGTGTGTGTGTTTATAATACGCAGAATTACATTACTCTGGCTCTTTGATCTTCAAAGTAAATGCTTGGAAAGCAAACAATGGCACATTATATTAAGCAAAACCTTGTTCACACATTGAAACAGAGAGAGCCGGAGAATCCTGGAACTGGAGGGTCTTATAGTAGTCCTGTATAAGTATAAGGGTCTTATAGGAGTCTTATAGGAGTTCAGACCCCTTATAGTAGTGCCTTATAGTAGTCCAGCCTCCTGATCAATCATTAATCTATCCAGTGTTTGAGCATCCCCAGTAGACTCGAAGGTACTTTTTGGTTGTGTTATTTCTGTATGCTTTCCCCCAGAAGCTGAAGGTATGAAATAAGTTTGTAAGGGCAAAATCCAGAGTAACTATGGGGAGTCCTTGCTGTGGTGTAAGAACAACTTACTCTGGCTTGCAATATGAATTTCCCATAAATTTTCACTAGTTGGTGCAGTAACTACGGGTGCATGTAAAGTCTCTTACATGCTCCCATAGTTACTCTGGATTTGGGGGTAAGTGTTAGGTAGATGAATCAGCATAGTCTAAAAATGCCCCATAGATGCCCCACATGGTCCATTGGAGATTTTCAGAAATTAGTTTTGTGTTTTTTTAATGGAATCTATAATTATAATTTGACAACAACCTATGACTTTTTCACTGCTAATTGGGTGGCGCAAGTGGCTAAGACACTGTGCCTGTTAACCAGCAGGCCAGGGTTCGAGACCCAGGACAGCCCCACAAGACAGGGTGAGCTCCTGTCCTTAGCCCAGCTGTGCGATGCAGCTGGATCCAATCGTATTGGCTCTGACTTTCCATTGGACTAATTCAGTGGCGTGGAGAGGGGGGATTTGCTGCTTGGGGAACAGCCTATCCTCCATAACAATCTAACCCAGGCTTTCATGCTACACATGCAGCGTATGCAGTGCTGAGCATGATACCATAGTCTTTCAAGACTGAGGGAGGCCTGCTTTTTTAATTTATAAATCCAGATGCATGAATGTTATGAATTTACAGTTTTTCTGTAAATTCAAATTGAACATCTAATCCCTCATGGTCCATTGGACTTTTCATTGGTTATTCCATAGAAAGGTCCATTGGACCTTGGCGGTCTTAGATGAGAAAAAAACCAGGATTCATAGGTTCAATATTCTGCTAGCTAAAATTATAATCAAAATGCATAATTTCATAATAGCTTTTCATTTCACAACATTTTTTCTTTATATGTACCAAATTATAGTACAGGGTCGTACAAGGTCCATTTATTGGCCTCAAGATCCATTGGACCTTTGTGATCTTAGGTGATAAAAAGCCGGTATTCTAAGGGTGAAGAAAAAAGCAAGGTGATCTTGAGTGTGCCATGAGATGGAAAAGATTAAAAATCTATGGTCTTGGAAGTCCACATAAATGATCTCATCATCAAAAACTCTACATACACCTGCCGTATACTCAGTGGTCCCCAAAATGTTAGAATCATAGAGTTGGAAGGGACCTAGTAGGTCATCTAGTCCAACCCCCTGCCTGCAGCAGGAAATCCTCCTAGGGCATCGCTGACAGGTGCTCGTTGAGCCTCTGCTTGAAGATCCCCAGTGAGGGAGAGTCCACCACCTCCCTTGGCAATCTGTTCCACTGCCGAACTGCCCGAACCGTCAGGAATTTTTTCTGGATATCCAACCGGAATCTTCTCTCTTGCAGTTTGTACCCATTGGTTCTAGTTCTGCTTTCAGAAGCAGCTATGAACAAATGAGCCCCTTCCTCCCTATGACAGCCCTTCAAGTATCTGAAGAGGGCAATCATGTCTCCTCTCAGCCTCCTCTTCTCCAGGCTGAACATCCCAAGTTCCCCCAACCTTTCCTGGTAGGGCTTCCCTTCCATCCCACTGATCAATCTTGTCGCTCTCCTCTGGACTTGCTCCAGTTTGGCTGCATCTTTCTTCAAGTGAGGTGCCCAGAACTGAACACAGTACTCAAGGTGAGGTCTCAATGCAGAATAAAGAGGAACTAGAACTTCTCACGACTTGGAAGCTACACTCCTCTTAATGTTGTCAAAACCCTCTGGTGCAGTGTTTCTCAAAGTGGGGGTCGGGACCCCTTTCGGGGTCACCTGGGGCTTTTCTGGGGGTCGCCTAAAGACTCCTGGTGCAGGGGGCCAGGTGGGAAGACATGGCAGAAACACTGGAGCCACTGCCGCTGGAAGAAGCCACTGAGAAGCAACTCAGAAGGAGCCTCTGAGCAGCTGTGAGACGATGTGGAGCCTTGGGGGTGGAGAGGATTGCAGCCTTAGAGCCCAGTTCTATGCATGTCTACTCAGAAGTCAGTCCCATGATAGTGAATGGGACTTACTCCCAGGAAACGATTGCAGCCTTAAAGCCCAATTCTATGCATGTCTACTCGGAAGTCAGTCCCATGATAGTGAATGGGACTTACTCCCAGGAAACAGTGGCTGGCTCTGCTGCCTGAGGTCCTAATCCTATGGAGAACTCCTCTCACCCAGGTACTTACCTTCCCATTCCTTCCTTCCTTCCTTCCTTCCCTCCTTCCTTCCTTCCTTCCTTCCTTTCTTTCTTTCTTTCTTTCCCAGTCACCCCCCTTATCTATCTATCTATCTATCTATCTATCTATCTATCTATCTATCTATCTATCTATCTATCTATCATAACGTATTGTTTTTGTGATTAATCGCTATGCCTTAATTATGTTCAATTTGTAACAGTGAAAATACACCCTGCATATCAGATATTTGCATTACTATTCATAACGGTAGCAAAATTACAGTTTTGAAGTAGCAACTAAAATAATTTTATGGTTGGGGGTCCCCACAACACGAGGCACTGTATTAAGGGGTCACAGCATTAGGAAGTTTGAGAACCACTGCTCTGGTGGATCATGACCTGATGGTTGGTGGGTCGCCAAAGGGTGAAAGAATGATCAGCTAACTAATTCCCTAACGAATTGGGGCTATTAAAAACCAGATACTTTAGGTGCAAAGTGTCCTGCAAAGAGTTCAGCTCCTGCAGTTTGCAAGCATTTGTAGATATAGGGAGATAAACAAACAAACAAACAAATAAATAAATAAACTTTGTGAACAGGCCAGCATGGGACTTGTGCTATCCTCCATATCAATCTACCCAGGCCTTCATGCTTCACATGCAGCACTGAACATGATACCATAGTCTTTCAAGACTGATGGATGCCAAAAAGTATGCTGGCCTAACTGGGAATTATGATTGCTGCCTCTGTCTCTGAGATTTAGGCTGCAGCCCTAAAGACAAATTCATTTGTCATTCCTGAAAAATTCATTTTGGCTGGCAAGCAAAACTATCATGGGAATGTGTGCAAAATCTAATTAAACAAAAATAAATGAAAAAATAATAAACATACAAATGTCGTAGGAGGTTGCATGACATCAAACAAAAGAGGAAAGCACATGGCTGGAATTTGTAGTGTGGTTATAACTGAAAGTGGCAGAAAGAGTAAAGCAAATACTGGATCAATCCTAAAGACGTGGTGTACGTGGATTTCATGGGAGTAAAGTCCATTGAACACAATGGGGCTTACTTTTGTGTAGACATGTTTAGGATTGTGCTCTGTGAAAGTTAAGTGGATCAAAGTAAAGATATTGCAGTGGTTCTACTTCTCTTAAGCAGGCCTGTGAACTCAGCTCATAAAAACTCATGCTGCAAAAACATGTGTTTCACAAATTGTGTTAACTCAAGTCATGGAGGTCAATGACTCAGCCCGACTCATGACTCAAAGCCACTATTCAGAAAAGAGTCAGGACTCAAATTCATTTGCTTTTCTTTGGGTTTGTGACTCTGGTGTGTAAGTGCGCGCACACGCATGTGCATGCCTATTTGTTTGCTTCCTTTTATTTTGCTGTGCCCAATGTCTGCCCCAGCTCAGACTTGGCGTTAGTAAAGACGGACTTTATAACAGCTCCGAACGAATGACAGTAGCTGCCTGTCGTGATCAACTGGAGGCAGAGTGTTGGCGGCGCATGACTAGATTTGTGACTCAACACAGTGGCTGCAGCACAAATCCTGCTTTTAAGTGCCTGCAAACAACCATACCCCACACTGGTGTGTGTTTCTGAATTTAAACCTTGCTGCTCCTTCCGAAGATTGAAATGTATGATAATCTCTCACTCCTGGGCCGTGTACTCTTTATTCAGACAAGCCCTTAAGCAAGAAGATTTAACAACCGTCAAAGGCGGGCGAGGGACATTTGTTGTCTTTGTTCCCAGGCTGGCTCGGTGCTTCTGGCTCCGTTTGCAAGAGGTGGAGGAAATTTATTCTGCCGGGTAGGTGTTTAGAACTCAGGTGCTTTTGAACCGGTTCCAAGTTGCGTTTGATGTGCTTGGTTCAAAAAGCAGTTCCACCCCTTTGCTGTTTGTGCAAGTAAATTCCGCGACATCCTTGGCCGTGACAGGTGCGCTGCTCGTTAAGCGAGGACTTCTGAAGCGTCGCTCACAAAGTGGCTGGCAATTCCGGTTTTCTGCCAGGTTATGTACCATTTCTTGGCAGGAAGGAGCTGTTTATTGATGTACAATAGCTGCTGTGCAACAGCAAAGGGGCCTGTATCTCTTGCCTTCCCGGCAGCCGTGATAATAGAGAATTAATGCTCTGAATGTAATGAACTTCTGTGAATCTCAGATTTTTAAGAACCAAGAGCACAATCCTAACTAATTTAGGACTGCACAACTCACCCATGCCCCCATTCCCATGATGGTGTAGGTAGCCTAGCGCACATTTGTGTGCTAGTCTATATCCCCTAGGAGTGGCATCAAAGTGCCTTCCAGCACTTTTGCAACACCCCCAGTCAGTGATGGGCCCAGCCTCCCTGAAGATCCAGTTCGCCAGAAGTTCGGGGGCTGGGGCAAGGTCAGGGGGCGGGGCCGGGGTCAGAGGTGGGGTGGGGGGCAGCCCTAACCAGGCCGCACTGCGCAGTGCGTCTCCTGAAGCGTCCTCGGCGCCAGGATGCTTAGTGCGCCTGTTTCCAGTTGGACGCAGGCGCACTAAGCTTCCTGGCGGCGAGCCCCAGGAGACCCAGCGCTGGCGGACACTGGCGAACCGGTCCCCATGGCTCTTGCAGCCGCAGCTGTGACCAGATCGCCAACGTCAGCCCAGGGGGAAGATCTGGTTCGGGCGAGTAGGCCTGAACCGGCATCTGCCCACCTGTGCCCCCAGTCCAGCATGGAACTTGTGTAAGAATAAGTGCTGGTTTAACCAAAGGTTGGGATTGCACTGATATATTTTACTTGCATGAGTTTTCATTGTACATTTGTGTAACAAATTAGAGTAGACTGTAATCCTAAAGATACTTTCCTGGGAGTAAGACCCATTGAACACAATGGGGCTTACTTTTGAGTAGACATGGTTAGGATTGTGCTCTAGATCACTGTAGTCGTTCAAAAGTTCTTTACATTTACCAGTAAATTTTAAAAAACTGATATTATTAATGAAAAGAAGTGATCTATAGAGAGGAATGCTTTGATTTTTATTAATATTTATATCCTGCTTTTCAACCGAGTGGTTCACAAAAGTGGTTTACATAGAAATAAATCAATACTGTGGGTTTAGACTTCTGTGCTTTTTAATAATTTTATTTTTATATAATTTTATAAAATTATATAATTCATATATAATTTCATTCTATTATTTCTGTTTTCATTTTATTTTCTGCTTTTTTCTTTAATATTTTTTGGATATTTATAAAATTAATAAAATTAAACAAAACATTTTTAAATAGAAAAAAAAATCAATATTTCCCAATGTTTTTGGTGTTTTGCAAATTATGGTAATTGCAGTTTATTGACAAGTTCCAGCTTCAGTCTCGTACTCACTTAGGGCAAAATCCAGAGTCACTACGGGGAGTCTTTGCTCCGGTGTCGGAACAATTGACTCTGGATTTCAATATGAATTTCCCATAGGTTTTCACAAGGTGGTGCAGTAAGTACGGGTGCACGTAATGGCTCTTATGTGCTCACGTAGTAACTCTGGATTTGGAGTTACTCTGGAGGCACTCTGATGCATGTACCCCAAAGGCGCACAATAAATAAATAAATAAATAAATAAGTAAGTAAATAAGTAAATAAGTAAATAAAGACAGACAGACAGACAGACAGACAGACAGACAGACAGAAGGACACCAGCAACGGTCACTGAAATCGATGCTGTGCCGAGAGATTAGAGAGAGGGATGCTCTCCCTCTACTAAATAGAAGAAGGCTCAACTTCACAAGCTTCCTATACTCAGATAACGGAGAACGGGTGACTGATTGAGGACAACAGCTATTTCAACAGTGTTAAGTCAGAATTGAATAATTAATATGAATTGAATTGAATCAGAATTCAGATTCAATTCAGAATTGAAGTCAGAACTGAATAATTAATACATCCCAAATCAGAATTGAATAATTAATACATCCCAAAATGTAACCAAAAAGCAGAGAGCGCATTGACACAGAGGAGTCAGTAGACCTGCTAGCTATTAATAGACTTGGCTAAGAAGTTACCGAGCTATATGGCTGAACAGGGCCCATGTTCTCTATTTCCACCTGGGAGACCATTCACGCAGATGGTGGCGCTGATTCGGCCATGTGCTGCATGCCACATTAATTACAATAGCAATTAATATGAACTTGCTACTCCGGGTTTATTTTTGCTGCTGAAACATGAATGGAGTAGAACAAAGGACAACTTTGCACCCCCTGTTGTTCCTGGCAGTACTTTCAAAAACACATGTGATGTGCAAACAGCTATGCTCATGGATATGATGTAGCAGGTAGCAGCACAGCAGTGTGATCTGGGAGAGAAGATATTTTTAATGTCCATTTTTTGATGTCCACATTTATTCCATCAGTTCCCAGACTGTGGAGTTCCTAAGTTTGGACTAAGAAATTTGGATTAAAATTGCCGGGTATTGTGTGATTTTCCCAACGTCTTGGTGTTTTGCAGATTATGGTAATTGCAGTTTATTAAAAAGTTCAAGCTTCATTGTCATACTCACTTATCCTACAATCCAGAGTAACTATGCGAGCACATAAGAGACATTTATGTCGACGTAGTTATGGCACCACCTAATGAAAACCAATGGGAAATTCATATTGCAATCCAGAGTAAATTGTTCTTATGTCGGAGCTAGGACTCCCCGTAGTTACTCTGGATTGCGCCCTTAGGCTGCAATCCTAAACTCCAGTTAGGCTGATGCAAGTCCTGGCATAAGTCCTGTCCTGGATTGGGTGTGTCACAAAAGTGCTCCTGTGCCACTCTTGGGGGGGTTAGACCAGTGCATAGACTTGCGCCATCCTCCACAAACCACCACAGGAACAGGGAGACAAGTGAGTGGAATTGGTGAGGATTGCACCATTACTCATAGGTAAAACCCATTGAACTTTTTGTTGTATTTTATGGAATGTTCTGCCAGCGACAGAAAAGAGGCAGATAATTTGTTAATATAGACAATGCCGTAACGTCCCCAAGGGGTCCCCAAACGTTTTGGCAGGAGGGCCACATCATCTCTATGACATGGTGTTGGGGGGGGCCAGAAAACTAATTTACATTTTAAATTTGAATACATTGACATAAATTTACATATAAGAATGTATTGTAGTGGATTACAAGGCTTGCACGAGGGCCAGATTGAGGGGTCTTGCTGGGGGCCACATTGAGGCTTGCCAAGGGCCACATCTGGGGTTTGGAGACCCCTTCCATAGTTTATCTATATTTGTTCCCTGTTGTTCCACTTCACATGGTCCACTTAATGGAAGTACCACCAATGATGGTGATGTACTGGTAACTGTACACAAGTAACTGGTGATGATGTCATCATCTCTCTTGCTCGCTCTCACTCTCTGGTTTAAGTGTATGTGTGTATTTGTATTTGTATATCTGTGTGTGTATGGCCTATATTCTAAAGTGAAATTAAGCCCCTTGCTCCGGAGCAGTTAAGATAACACTAGAGGGTGACATAACTGCACGGACCCGCAACTGCTCTGGATTTTGCCCTATGGCATAGTTCCATACTGTGGTGTCTCATGTATCCACTTGGTAAGCGCCAATCTCCTGTTCTTTGCTACCAACTCTGTAATCAAGGTGTTCAGTCTTCTGAAGTTTCCGAGCCTATGATTTAAATAATTTCAAACACAAACACATTTGTAGGGACAAAAAAAAAAATCCCATTACTTTTACTTGTTTAGAGAGGAGAAGACAGTATCCAGAAAGCGCACACCATTTTCTGTGTATTTATCAGCTCAGGTGTACCCGCTGTGTTCTTTCAATTTTCGTGTTTGCTCAAAATATGCAAACAGGACTATTTGAAATAATAATAATAATGCAAATGTACACCTTGGATCATACTCCTATTTTATTTCGAGGAGAACAACACAAAACACCCCGTTATGCTGACTTGAGAAGAAAAGGGCAGAAAGATTAATTATGAACATGATTATACTCTGGTGGGAATCAACGAGAAAGATTAGGGGATGTTTGTGAGTGAGGTCTCAAATTTTCCAAAGCTTTATTGCAATCAAACAAGTGTGATGGCTTCAGAATGAGCCATAAATTATATTTATATTTGTCCATCCTGACAGTGTCCATCAAACTCCAAGTTGACCCAGAAGAGGGGGAGTTTCCCTGGCTGGGGTATCATGATCCCCCACCTTGTGATCCTTTGTCCTACTCCTTTAATGACCATCGCTACAGCCTGTTGTAGTACTAACTTCCATGAGTTAGGCCACAGTCTTATGCATCTCCATCTGAGAGCAAGCTCAGATGGACATACTTGGACATATTCCTGAGTAAACATTTTTGGAAGTGATGTGGACCTCAGTGGACCTTCTAGATACCACTGGAAGGTACTTCCAGTTTGAGCTGACAGCATCCAGACACATCTGTTGTTGTGCTAAACAGGTGGAAGACATGCATGGCTCCCAGGTAAGTATTTGCATCACCACTGGCTTCCTCCCATTGCAGGAAGGCTTTCTCACATTGCATCCTCTGGCTTCCTCCCATTGCATCCCATTGCATCCACTGGCTTCCTTCCATTGCATCTCCACTGGCTTCCTCCCATATGTTACCAGAAATTTCTGGATTTGTCCTTTTTTTAGCCTCCCATTGGGGTGTCCTCCAAAAGGGCTTCATTGCCCTCCATTTTGGCTTCATTTTGGAACTTTGCCATAGTGCGTGTACCCCATCAAGTCATATGTTGCTGGATTCGTATTGCATTGCAGAATCCAATGCAAAAATTGGTTTTGAAATATCTCCTTCCTATCAAAAGTTATGGTCAAAAAACTAAAAATAAAAAATACGCATTGAACTCTATGGGAAAGTGTAAGTGACCAATACTGCAGCTTTACTCTTGAGTAGGCAAACATGCCATTTTCTGACAGAGTGGTCAGGCTGAGAGGAATCCAAGACCTTGTCCTCCTTTTGAGGTTTTGGCATCTGGTCAACCTGTCCCAGTGCGAGTTTCATTATCTGTGAAATTTGTATCTGTTCGAGGTCCTGGAACAGATCTGTAGATATGAAGGTCCAACTCTTCTTTCCTTTGTCCTGAAGGCATTATCAATACATTTCATTGTGTGAAAAAAAAAATCAAGTTGTACAAGTAGCAACAAATGACTTCTTCTGGAACGTCCTGCTGTATAGTTTCCATTAAGTCAGCACTACCTGCTCTGACCAACAACAACTCAAATTTCTGCTGTCTCAGATGAGTCTGAACCTTCTACCTGCAAGGTGTGCACCATTGCACTATTTGGACCCCAGGAGTTGCTAGCACAGTATCAACTTCAATGCACAGCTTGGTCTGTGTTATAGATTCCTGTTTACCTAGAGCAGTGTTTCTCAAACTGTGGGTCACAAACCAATTTCTGGTGGGTCCCACAGAGCTTCCAATGAAATCAAAGATGATGGAAAGATGCCCCGAGGCTATTAAAAATCAGAAAGCTACTAATTATCTTGCAAAAGAGCTGAGCTCCTAAAGTTTCCAAGCTTGCTTGTAATCATAGACACATAGGGCACAATCCAGAGTAACTATGGAGGCACGTAAGGGACATTACATGCACCCATAGTTACTGCACTACCTAGTGAAAACCTGCGGTAAATTCATATTGCAATCCAGAGCAACTTGTTCTTACTCCGGAGCAAGGACTCCCTGTAGTTACTCTGGATTTCACCCATAGAGTTGGAAGGGACCTAACAGGTCATTTAGTCCAACCCCTACCTATAGCAGGAAATCATCCTTAGACCATCTCCGACAGGTGCTTGTCAAGCCTCTGTTTGAAGGACATATATGAAGGACATATAGTTTTGAAAATATTTTTCTGGTTTGTATTTATTTCTCCAAGCCTATCAATGATGGATAGCGGGAGAAGGTGAAGGCTGAAGCACATAACTAAGCTCCTCAAGCCTTACTCATTAGGGCTGGGCTGCCTCATCACAAGAAATGGACTGAGGGATTTTTCCCAAATAAAATATTACTTAGGGCCAACTCCAGAGTAACTATAGGGAGTCCTTGCCCCGGTGTAGGAACAACTTACTCTGGATTCCAATATGAATTTCCCATAGGTTTCCACTAGATGGTGCAATAACTACGGGTACACTTAAAGACACTTAGGTGCTCCCATAGTTACTCTGGATTTGGGGGTAATAAAATGGACTGAGATTTTTTCTAATGAATTAATATTATAAATAAAATAAAACATTTTTTTCTGTCTAGATCACCTTTTATTTTTTTTAAATTCTCACAAAGCAATGTGGATCCCAAAGACGGTCATTTAAAAATGTGGGCCTTGGTTCTGAAATGTATGAGAACCACCATACATTTTAAATATAGTCAGTTGCATAGATTCACTATGGGGGTCACAGAGAATAAATGAGATTTTAACGAGAGGTACAGGTGAATTACATGGAGCTTGGATAAAAAGGTACTACGCAGGGAAAGTGAGTTAAATCAGTTCACCAAGAGAAATGAAACTGTTTCCAATTATGCACATTTCCTGTATATGACAATGTTTTATTCATTTTCAGTAAATTTTTCCCATTCTCATTTCGGAGCTCTATACCAGTATTTGATTTCCAAATGAGTCCATCTGCTTCTTGCTGTTCGGAACTAAATGTCTGAATTACATTTGTGTTGCCGCCGCATTCATAAAAAATAAAACACTAACAATTTGCTGGCGCTCAGATTGCGTTGCTATTTTTTGTTTCTATTTTTGTTTTCTTTTTCCAAAGCAGTGGATATTTATTTTATTTAGAAGATTTATTTGCCTCCCTTTGGTCCAACTCAAGGAACTGTTATAGCAGCAATATACAAATAAAAACTGTGCTTAAAACTTAAACCCAGGGTAGCTAAATACACCACTGGTGGTGGGTGTACCCATCCAGCCTTCCGTAGTATGATACAGTTGTAGGAAGGAGGGCAGAGCCGTCAGTATGGGAAGCAGTCACCCTTTCAAAGCCATTCCAGGCAGGGGGAGCAAAATGGACCTGTATGACTTTAGTATGGACTATGTTTAGTCCTTTAGCACGAACTAGCAAGTCCTTAAGGCTCCGTCTAGGTCCTGTCTTCTGGAATGGCTCCAAAGAGGTGAGGCTCCCTCCAATTCTGACTGCTCCACTCCCTCTAACTATGCCACTAAATACAGTGGTACCTCTCATAACAAGTGCCTCACATAGCAAGCGCCTCCCATAACAAGTAAAAATTTCCAAGTAATCTTGCTTCACATAAAAAGTTGTTCTTCACTTAACAAGCAAGCGTGCTATGGGCACACACGCTATGCAGCCCTGATGTTCCATGTGGAGGATCTTTAAAAGGGCTGCCAGCCAGCGCTGCTGCATCTAACTGCCCCCAACTTGGGGGCAGTTGCCTGGGGGTGCCAGAGGCAGCTGCCCCTAACTGCCCCCAAGTGCTCCCATTGGCCACCTTGAACCTCCAGCAGCAGCTCATGTAAGCCTCCCAGGAAAGTGTCATTGATTGCAGCCTCCTAACCATGTCTACTCAGAAATAAGCTTCATTGTGTTAAGTGGGTCTTACTCCCAGGAAAGTGTCTTTAGGATTGCAGCCTAAATAGACTTCATAGGATCATGCACAATGAATGCATGTTTTGAACACAATTCCAGTGTTTTGCCATCATTTTTACATCCAGTTAATATTTTTATATGAATATTTTTGGGGTTGTGGAACCGTCTGAGTTTCCATTGTTTCCTATGGGAAAATCTGCTTCACTTAAAGAGCATTTCACTTAAAGAGCATGCCTCCGGAACGAATTAAGCTCTTTATGTGAGGCACCATTGTATATGCATCTTGTTTCTTGAATGGTTTTGAATGATCATAAATGTTCTCCCCAATAAGTGAATCTCCAAACTTAACCCGTACAAACCCATACAAACTTAACCCATACATTAACCCATACATTAACCCAACATTAACTTCATTACTTCCAAAGCCTCCTTCGCAGCCTGGAGCCCCATTCTAAGTGGGCATTAATGATCTCGGAACACGTCCTCTATTGCGCCGCCATCACGCCGGCAAGGAACACGTGTCGGCGAAGGCCCCACAAAATGGCTGCGGCCATTAACTCTCTTCTTTTGTTATTTTACTTTTCCATTACATTTGAGATAAAGAGTGAACTCTGTTCCAGGCTAGTAGACTATAGCAGCAAGATGGGAATATGAGACTCCAGTGAAATATTGAACACATAATAGGGGAAAGTGCACAGAATGAAAATGAGAAGATAAGGTTGCTACATGGGGCTGTTGTGGAATAAAATCCATGACCAATGAGTTACCAGGGAGTGCTATAGTGTTTAGGTGGAAAATTGCTCAGGCATCCGAGGAGATATAGCAGAGGGGAACGAGCCCCCCCTTTCCTCTCCCAAGGACACAATCTTTGTTAACATGACTTTCAGGCGCTGAAACACACGCTCAGCTATTTGGTCTCTGGGCTTTCCAAGCAAGATCTCAATGCAGCTGTTAGGGAAGGTATCTATTTCCCTGCTTCCATCTTCCTCTGCATTAATTCTAGCTTCCTTATTGCTGCCTTCTAGGCAGAGTTCACCGAGGTCCTCCCCAGATTTTCATGTGTTGTGATCACGGTGGACGTTGTGGTGTCCATCACAGAGAAAGGCTTGCAGAAATACAAGGAGAAAGGAGGGGGAAAGTCACCCGTCAAAGAGCTTTGGGAAAAGAAACATAGATTTTGGAGATGGGAATATAGATTTTGGAGAGTTTGGTCGGTGGTTGTAGATAAAGTCGCAAAGTTGCATGTAGGGCAGGGTGATTATATGACCTGATTTTTCCAGGTTTGTCTTCTTTTGTAAGACTTCTGTCCAGGTGTCCTCCAAAAGGACTTCATTTTTCTCCAGGCTGGCTTCATTGTGGAACTTTGCAATGGTGTGCAGCACCCCATCATGTCATACGTTGTTGGATTTGTATTGAAGAGAAGAATCCAATGCAAAAATCGGGTTCGAAATATCTCCTTCCTATCAAACATTATAGCAAAAAAAAAAAACTAAAAAAAAAATACGTTTTGAGCTCTATGGGGAAAGTGAAAGTGCCCAGTATTGCAGATTTACTGGTGAGTAGGCAAATGTGCCATTGTCCACAGGAATGGCTAGGCGGGGAGGAATCCAAGACCTTGTCTCCTTTTGAGGTTTGGGCATCTGGTCACCCTGATATAGGGGTGTGGATCCAAGGGGGGGGGGCTGCAGTTGCATGGTCCCCAAAATGTTGTGTAAGAGGGCAGCAAAGTTGGGTGTAAGGGAATGGCCGTTGGGTGCAGCATCATTGGCAAGATGTATGAGCTCTGGTCTACCCAACATGTGAGCTCAGGTCTACCCAGGTGTGAGCTCAGGTCTACCCAACGTGAAGAAGCTCCTCCAGTCTTAGAATTCAGTTAGATCTGGGTTCTTCTTATGGGCAGGTAGATCTGGGTTCTTCTTCTTGGTGGGAGGGCCAGGTCTCCCTACCTGGTTAACCTGGACTCTGGAGTAAAGATTATGGCCTGGCCTAAACATAAATACCTGTCCTGTGGCTGTGTGTTCCTCTCCCCCCCCCCCGCCTCTACCACAGGCTCATTCCAAGATTTCACCATCCTTTAAAAATCCCAATGAACCTTGTTTTCAGGGGAAGGTGAACACCCATTCCAGTTATAGTGGGTTTAAAGTATGAACAATGAGCCTCTACCTAATACTTGTGTTGATATTGGTTGAAACAAGCTCTGAGAACTTGGTTGGACTCGATGACCTACTAGGTCCCTTCCAACTCTAGGATTTTATGATTCTATGAAACCAGTTCTCCCACATGAGGTGGGGCAGCCGCTTATGGTCTCCGAGCATGTCTGGCCCAAAGGACATAGTAGCAGAAAGTCACAATGATGCGTCACTTTTTCCTAGGGAAGGACATGGCTTATAGAAGTCAGGTTGTAAAATATCTCCGTCTAATTTTGCAGAGATGTACGGAGATCGTACATCATGATAAGCCAGAGTGAATATTACTGATTGTAATTTACTAGGGGTTTAAAACATCTGAATTTGTACATCTGCATTTGATTAAGGTTGTATTATTCAAATCATGCCAATAAAGCTATCTGAACTGATCCTCAGTTAATTAAGGAGAAAAAGCACCTCTTGGGTGCATTATTTTGTCATCAAGGTGTATGGGATGCACCTGCTTTTTTAATGGCTTCTAGAAATATATAGTGTTTCACCTAATTCAGAGCAAGTTCTCTTATCAGTCTGTTTAGCAATTAATTTAATCTTGTTTCTGTTATTTCTCTGGTATTTGTTCCCCTCCTTGATTCTAGTGAACCTCATTACATTTGCAAAAGCATTAAATTAGAGTTCTGGATGGAAATAAGATTATTATCAGTTAATTTAATTATGTTTCTGCATTTGGTCATTTAATGATATGTCTGCTATTGTTGCTAGAGATCTCCTCCTCACTCCCCCTCCCCAAAAAAAGAAGTGCAAGGTAGAAAATATAGCCAGTTCCATGCAAAGTTTCCATCATCTGATCATGAAAGGGGATCAGAATTGTTGCTCATCTAGGCTGAGTGTTTTGCGTTTATTAAATGGCTTTAATAACTTGATCGCCATCCCATTTCCTGCCGTTGCAGGCAAAATTGTACCCCATACAAATGTCCACCACTGATTTAATTAAGAAGTATAATGGCATATTTTGATAGTTATGTTGGTAATTATTGCTCTCGCCGTGCTTCGACTGTTTCACATGCTTTGATTTGCCTTCTGCCCTAGAGTTTTGAACAGGGGTTTTCTTACCGTTGGAAGAAAAGAGAACAAAAATAATCTTTTATCATTATGTAAATCTTAATTAAATTTAAGCTTCCTCTCCCCAAAAATAACACCCTCCCCTCTCCCCCACAATAGGCTTCCCTCTCCCCCAAAATAAAACCCCTTCTGCAATTTCAGGCCTGCATTTTCAAGCTGCAAACAGGCATTTATTGATTATGGAGATGGTTTATGATCAGGATGACTGTATGTTCTCTTTCTCCAGGACATGTCCTCTTTTTAGCCTCATATCCCGGAAAAAAATTTTCATTGTCCTCTTTTTCCATATGAGCAGGCAGCATGGAGCCTTCTCGGCTTTAAGAAATTAGGGCTGCAATCCTAAACACACTTTCCTGGGAGTAACACCCATTGAACACATTGGAGCTTTCTTCTGAGAGGACATGGTTAGGATTGTGCTCTAGAAATAATAAATGATATGTAATAGTTTTAAATTTAATAAGTAATATTGTGTGTGTGTGTGTGTGTGTGTGTGTGTGTGTGTGTATATACACACACACTCAGGCCTGGAATATATATACTCAGGAATATATATATTCAGGCCTGACGAATATGACAAACTAAAACTCATATATGAGTGTTTTTAGGTTTTAGTTTGTCATGTCCAACATTTTTCTTGGGTGTTGGAAAACATTTTTCATGTCCTACATTTTGAGTGGGTCTTGACATCTGATCATCCTGGATATGATTTTCAAGTGGAGGAAGTGCAACTACATTGAGGACACTATTCTCCCCCCCCCCCCCGTCCTTTTAGCCCCACTCCAGGCAAACCTAGCTGGATTTAGAGCAAAAGACCCAGCTGAAAAGGGTTCAGCTGGATTTGGGGAGTGCCATTTCATTACATTACATTTCATTTAAATGTGAAACAAATCTGTAAGGCTGAAGATTTTCAGGTCTATGCATGCAAATGTATCATCATACATGGCAAGGATATATCATACATGCAGATGCATGAGAATGATGAGAAGTGCTGCAGATATATTCCACTTGCAATAGATAAATTATTGTATTTACAGTAAATCAGAGGAGGAAAAGAAAGCAATGGAGATGTGAAATATAAATAATAGTATATTTTATCATATCCTACATTTTTCTTGGGTTCTCTATATTTTCCTTGGATCTTTTCCCTCCTTTTTGTTTATCACATATAGTCACCCTGGAATCCTATCCTTAGGCCCATATCCTAAAGTCAAATTACGCCCTTAGTGATGGAGCAGTTAAGGTGACTTTCCATAAGATAACACTAGAGGGTGACATAACTGCGTGGACCCGTAACTGCTATGGATTTGCCCTTAATTAAACAGGTCCTGGAGAAGGTCTGGGAACGAAGTGGTCCAGATAAAGCAATAAAACCTGGGTTCTTCTCCAGAACCCTCCAAAGCTCCCATTTACAGGTTGTCCTCTAGATCTCTTATTTTGCTCTTCCGTTTCAAAACAAAATTCTTGTTTGATGGCTGTAGTGTTGCAAATTTGGAAGAGAGTCACATCCATCATAGATTTACGATGGAACAGACTTGCATGATGCATCATTGTCACAGTTGCAGCGCTTTGTTTATTGTTACTCCTGGAGATACCCTGATGCTTGGTAACTCTTGCATTAGGAGGCGTCCAATAATCACAAATAAAGTGAGGCTTTGCAAATACAAAATCCATTTGTCATGTGAGCCTATTTCATTGTCCCCATAAATCTGCACGGCAGAGAACTTTGCAGCTTTCTTCCCACGCCTGGTGTCTCCCAGGCAAAAGGACTGGGGGTTCTTGCTTAGCCAAGCATTGAGATAAAGCCAGAGTTAATTAACGACTTCTGACTTTAATGAATGGTGCCTGATTGCATGACTCTGCAAGTGATGCTAAAGGGAACAGATAATGTTATAGCTTGGATGACAATGCAGGGAGCTAAATGTGCCTAATTAATAGACCAAGGATAATTTTGGTTAGGCATTTGACACATTGTGCAAAGGGAAATAAAAACACTGTCTTTGAAAGTGTTGGCTGACAGTGTCCAATTTCAGCAAACACAATACCGGATAGAAAGGGAAATTGGTTAGGCCTCTACTTTTAACTCTATTGGAAGGAACCCTCAAAATGGGTTTATTCTGCACGGCTTTCAACTGGTTGTTGGTGCCAGAAAGAAATTTTTATGAGTGTTGCTTTTTTCACTACTTCATTGCTGTATGTTACCTTTTACAACACAAATTTCAATCATTAGACCATTGAATCAAAGAGTTGGAAGGGATTCCGTATCAAAATCCGATCACATTCTGCTTCCCGTTAATTTGAAAGGGAAATCCACAGCATAGTGCACATAGTAATCACATTGATTAATAAACCTTCCATTCTAAAAGTCAATGGAGCTTACCCCTGATTTTTAAAAATGTAGGAAAAAATCCTACATTTTGTCCTACGTTGTTTTAAAAATTCGCTTTGGGGTGACCATGTACTATGTGCGGCCCAAACCAACTTGTCTTCTTCCAATGCGGCCCAGGAAAGCTAAAAGGTTGGACACCCCTGTTTTAAAGCAATTGTGTGTGTTTTGCTTTCCCCAGGGGGTGCAGGCTGCACTGGGTGATACCCATGGGAAATGGAGGGTTCGAGACCCCGGTCCCCACAAGGCAGAGTGAGCTCCTGTCCTTAGCCCACCTCTGCGACGCAGCTCGAACCAATTGTATTGGCTCTGCCTTTCCATTGGACTGTTTCAGTGGCATGGTGAGGAGGGACTTGCTGCTTGGATAACAACCTATCCTCCATAACAATCTACCCAGACCTTCATGCTTCGCATGCAACGTCAAGCACGATACCATAGTCTTTCAGGACTGATGGATGCCAAGTGGTGACACGGACAAAATGGTAAAATCACAGGTTTTTTTTTTTAGGAATAATGCCATCAAGTTATATATTGATCAACGTGTGGAGGTCTATCCTTGATGTGCTGGCCTGTCACACTGGGGCTGCAATCCTAACCCCTAGTTAGGCTGGCCCAAATCCCATGCTGGCCTAGGGGTGTTACAAAAGTCTTGTGTAAGTGTAAGGCACTTCTGTAGCACTCCAGGGTGGTGGGGAAAGTAGGCTGGTGCACATATATGTGCCGGACTCCCCACACCACCGAGGGACAAGGATGATGGGTGAGTTGTGCAGGCCCACATTAGTTAGGATTGTGGGTGTCTCTAACCCTATGGGGGCATTGAGGAGAAGGAATAATGGTGGGAGTGGATGAATGGACAAAGTTCTTCCTTTTCTCTGCTACATGGATGGGTCCGCTTATTCCATCAGCACTTAGTGGACTCTCAGAGCCATATATGGCCACTGGGAAGCCACACTAATGGCGATAGGGTTCACTTAGGGTCACAAAACTACTTACTGTGAGTGGATCGCTCATCTGCATTACCCAAATGCCTTGGGTGACTTATACCCTTTCCTTGTATGCTATAATTGTTTGCAAAAAGTTTACTTTTCTGGCTCTGGCATGGCCTGTCTTTGCATCTTCTACTACCTGGTGCATGGCGATGAAGGAAGGGAATACTTGGGCTGCTAAGGTAAGGCACTTACCTAATTACCAAAGACAGAATTGGAAACTAGTTAAAGGATGTCCACTGTCCATGGCAGGAAATTTGATGAGGATAATTTCCCTCCAGATTTTCTGCAGTATCACGACAGCATGCTCATGATTGACATGTTGAAAATTAAAAAGGAGTTTGACCTTCAGATTTGTAATACCTTGTCCCTTATCAATAATTGCTTTCAGCCACCTTTCATTGACTTTTACAACACAAATTAATGAATTTTAAAAATATAAGGAGAACTTATTTCAAGGGTTAACTCCTCTTTATGGTCGCTGGTCACCTTTTTTTTAGGGAGAAACACTCATCACTAGAGGTGTTTGAAAGTGGTGTTTCTTTTACTTTGAACTAAGGCTGCAATCCTTACTTTCTTGGGAGTAAGACCTATTGAACACAATGGGGCTTACTTTTGAGTAGACATGGTTGGGATTGTGCTCTTTGTCCATTGTGTTCAGTGAGACTCGGGGCCAAATCCTATGGCCCTACTGCAGACGCAGACATGTGGAAGGGTCATAGGATTGTGCCGATGGCTTATATCCTAAAGTGAAATTAAGCCCCTTGCTCCGGAGCAGTTAAGATGACTTTCCATAAGATAACGCTAGAGGGTGATATAACTGCGTGGACCCGTAACTGCTATGGATTTTGCCCCAAGTCTTACTGGATACCATGGGCTTACTGGTAAGGGTACAACCTCCACAATCCACAGTCTGTGTGGAGTGCCCATTTTTTGCTGATCCATGCACCAAGCTAAGGTGGGGCATATTGTGAGCCGAGGAGGAGGCATACTGGAGCATACTGGGGAGAGTGGGTAAGAGGCGGGCCAGGGGAAGAAAGGGAATCCTATGTCTAATCCTATGACTGAATACTCCAAAATATGTCCCACTGGAATCAATTCTCTAGACTCACTAGAGCTTACACCCAGAAAATATGGATAGGATTGCAGCCTGAGCGGTAAATCAGAAATTCCTACTGTTGAATTTCTGTTCAAGGTTGAATCAATTATATTCTGTGGTTCACTCTAGGGATATTCAAAGACTCAACTTCCCCTAAAAATTCTCAGACATTTGTCCTTGGAAGGAAAAAAAGATCTGATATTATAAGTCAAAATTCATATTTTTAAAAGTTTCAATACCCTTCCAAAATCTTGCATTTTCAGAAAAGAGAGAGTTAGCATCCACCAAAGTTAGCTTTGAATAAAATGCTAGAAACATTTCTTAAATCAATCATAGACTTTTTATGTCCTAGGTCAGCGTTTCTCAAAGTGGGGGTCGGGACCCCTTTGGGGGGTCGCCTAGAGCTTTCATGGGGGTCGCCTAAGACCCCTGGTGTAGGGAGCCAGGTCAGGCTTGCCACGCCTCCGGCTGTAGCTGCGCGCACCCTGGGGCTGACTGACAGCATCAGGGCCCAATCTTATGCATGCCTACTCTGAAATAAATCCCATTATAGTCAGGGGGGACTTTACTCCCATGCAAATGTGGATAGGATTGCGGCCTCAGGGCCCAATCCCATGCACGCCTACTCTGAAATAAATCCCATTGTGTTCAATGTGTGCACAGAACACACATTTCATTTGTAACAATGAAAATACATCCTGCATATCAGATATTTACATTACGATTCATAACAGTAGCAAAACTACCGTTATAAAGTCTCAATGAAAATAATTTTATGGTTGGGGGTCCCCACAACATGAGGAACTTATAAAGGGGTCACGGCATTAGGAAGATTGAGAACCACTGTCCTAGGTGAAGAGATTCAATTAAAAAATGTTTTAGGCTGCAATCCTACAGACACTTTCCTGGGAGTAAGACCCGTTGAACACAATGGAGCTTACTTTTGAGTAGACACGGTTAGGCTTGTGCTCATAGAGACCCAGAAAATGTGAATAAAACAGCACCAGTAGTGAAGACTTCTGAGTATTGGCTCTCCTTCCTCCTCAAATAATTCCTCAGATGGTTTTGACCTGTTATACCTTGGTCCGTTCTCCGACTCAGAGTCTGACAGGTGTCTCTGCACCCTTTAGCTGTGAATAAATAAGAACGCTGCAGAAGTTCTGGGAGATAAGAAGCTACTCTGATAGCTTATTCCATTTTGGGTCAATATAGTTTGGATTTGCTGACCTCAGCTTCTCTCTCTCTCTTTCTATGGGGTTATCTGTCGCCGAGCTGAGTTAATACAAACTTTGTACAGATCAACAAAATCCAAACACGCACAGTTTGCTGTGCATCAGAATGTATACAAAAAAACAAGAATTCATGAGCCAGATTCATTTAAAAAATGAAAATAGATGCATATTATGGCATTTACAAGGAAACAAAATTTGTTCTGATGATACCAAATTTTTTAGGACTTAATTGTGAATCAAGACATCAATTTTCTGTCATTAGGAGAGGATCTTCAGAACTCTCTCTGTTCCCCATTTGTGACGTTTTCATCATAAGGTTTTCATCAAGACCTATGAAGAAGTAAATCCTGTTGTATTCAATGGGACTCCCAGGAAAGTGTATTTAGGATTGCAGCTTCTGGCTGCAGTTCTAATCCCCCACTAGGTCAGCATCAGTCCTGGTGTAAGTGCTGTCCTATGGGGTCACGTAAGTGCCAATAAGGCATTTCTATGCCACTTTGGGGGTAGATCAGGCAAGTGCACAGACATATGCCAGCCTCTCCACAACCACAGGAATGGGAATGCTGGCCTAAACTGGTTTGGATTGCACACTTAAAACCACGAGAGACCTGTGGTAGTCAGCAAGAGAAAAAACAACAGAGTCTTACTGGCACTTATGTGACCCCATAGGACAGCACTTACGCCAGGACTGATGCTGACCTAATGGGGGATTAGAATTGCAGCCGGAAGCCGCAATCCTAAACACACTTTCCTGGGAGTCCCATTGAATACAATAGGACTTACTTCTGAGTAGACAATCTTAGGATTGCACTGTAAGTTTCTGAAAAAAAAAGACAGGATGAGAAGTAGTATCAGCATTGAACTTGTGATTTTTCTATTCCCAGCTATATAAATACCTCAACACCCACCCAGCCCCACAGATTTTTGGGCAGAGATACAGTTCATAAAGACTGTACAATGTATTATGAATTAGGATTACACACATGCATTATGGATTACAATCAGTAATACGGTCCATGTATTTAATCCAAACTTCAGCAGGCGATGGTTCTCCTGCTTTATACTGTCATTGAAAAAGAGAGCGAGAGAGAGGAAATCAAAAGTGCTTTTCAACCTAAAGAACCTGTTGTAAGTTACTGAACTCATGTGCAAATCATGCTTAGTTTAAAACACCCAACTTCTCATTAAATAAATGAATAGTCTTTGCAACCTGATAGCCAAAGGGGGCTCCGCATCCTGATTGTGTGGTCTTTTGCTTCCATCTGCTGGCTATTTTCAAAACCGCAGCCACCCACTGCACAAACATACATGCCAATATAGGCTAGAAATTATGGGTTATGGGATGGATTTGGGGGGAAAGTGTCTCTGCCGGCTCCCTGAAAAATTTCCCCCAAAAATCTGAGTAGTAGGAAGACCAGTCAGACCAGCCACTCTTGTTATGCTCAAGTATTGGGAGTATCCCAATATTTCTAAAACATATACCCTTTTGGCTCTTGATGCTGGAGTGTGGAGATGCATTTTCCTGGGATGATGGGAACATTTGGGAAGCCGTATTTGATTCTCAAACTTGTGTTTGTTTCTCAGAGAATTGCGTAATGCAAACTATGGCCTGCAGTTTGGATCCGGCACATTGAAAAGTCCTTCCCTATTCACACAACACCAGAACCAAGGGACATCCTCTAAAATTGAGCATGCGATCCTCACATATTTAGGCCAGAGTATCTCACCTGACATATCCTCCTGTGGTGGTGTGGAGGTTGGTGCATGTCTATGTAGTGGCCTAACCTCCCCAGGAATGGGGCAGAAGTATGGCAGTCTTGCAACATCCCCAGATCAGCACAGGACTTGGGCCAGGACTTATGCCAGCCTATGTAGAGGTTAGGATTGCTAGTAGAGTTAGCATTGCCCCCCTCCTCAAAAAAAATGTCTGTGGAACTCCTTGCCACAGGATATGGCGATAGCATCTAGCCTAGATGCCTTTAAGAGGTAATTGGACAGATTTCTGGAGGAAAAGTCCCCCACAGGTTACAAGCCATGAAGGGTACAACCTACAGATTTTAGATGTAGGAAACCTCAGAATGCCAGATGTAGGCAAAGGCACCAGGATGTAGGGCTACAATCCAGATTAACTTTTACACCGACATACCCCCAAATCAGAGTAACTACAGGAGCACATAAGAGATTACATGCACTCGTAGTTACTGCGCCACCTAGTGAAAACCTATTGGAAATTCATATTGGAATCCAGAGTAAGTTGTTCTTATACTGGAGCAAGGATTCCCCATAGTTACTCTGGATTTTGCCCATAGTTACAGTGCCACCTATGGGAAACCTATGGGAAATGCATAGAGCAATCCACAGTGAGTGCCTCTTATGTCTTCCTGTAGTTACTCTGGATTGTATGGACTATAGGGTAAGTCTCGTCTTGTGTGCTCCTGGAGGCATCTAGTGGACTACTGTGAGATTCAATGTTCTTTGGTTCTTTGGGGTCTTATGTTCTTCAAAACATGAGTGCACATGTGTGTTTGTCCCTACTGGATCCCTACAGTGTTAAAAAAGTCCGTTCCCCCTGCGGTGTCTTAGAGGCGACTGTCCTCCTGTATTGTCTGGGAAGAGGCCGAAAAAATGAAGAATAATACAGTTCCGTAAATTAACTATGGCAGGAACATATTGACTTATCCTTGAATGGTGGCAGGTGTTTGGTATAAACCAGATGGCTTCTTTTTGTTTGTGCCGCGACTGGCAAAGGGAACTGGAAATAATTTCATTGTTCTTGGCCGTCAAAACATCTTCCCACAACATGAAAGAACACAACCGTTTTTGTGCTTATAGGAGCTTGTACGAGCAGCTATATGTTAAACATAATTCGAAAAGCGCTGCGCATCCTCTATGATCTCTATCAAGTATACCAAGCTCTATGTGTGCAGAAGTACTTCCTAGAACGGTGCATGGTAATGAATCAGTAAATGCCAGTGGTGGGCTTCCGGGGGTTCTCACAGGTTTGATAGAACCCTTTGCTAATGAGCGCCTGGTTCTGAGAACTGGTTACTAATGGGACATAGGGTGCAATCCTAATCATGCCTACTCAGAAGTAAGTCTCATTTTGTTTTATGGAAAGTGTGTTTAGGATTGCAGCCAGAGAACCTGTTGTTAATTTAGGTTATTAGGACATAGAACCTATTTATAATTTATTTGAATCCCACCACTGAGTAAATCCTTCCTTGTTCACACAATGTCCCACCTTATACTGTAGATCCTTATATATGGGGCATCCTTATATATGTAGATCCTTAAATGGGGCAGAGGTTGAGGGGGCAGTTTTATTGTTCTGTTTTATTGTTTTTAACATATGTTTTCGTCTGTTTTAACTGATCTCAGTTTTTAATCTAATTGTATTTTAATTGTATTTTAATTCTGTTTTAATCTATATTTATAATTCTAATGGTATTTTATTTTTCTGGTTGATGTTAGCCGCCTTGAGCTCCCTCTTGCAGATGAGGAAAGGCGGGATATTAAATAAATAAATAAATAAATAAATAAATAAATAAATAAATAAATAAATAAATAAATAAATAAGTGGGGAAAATAGACTGCACCCTGTGTATTTGTGGGTTTTGATGGCCCAAGGTCACCTAGGAAGCTATATGAACTTTAAATTTGTTATGCACACACAATCTTAGCCAAAAGGTTGAGAAGCCTTTTGGCTAAGATCAAATATGTGCATGTGTAATTTGTTATGCACCATATTGAGTGCCCTTATCATGGGTTGGGCATGTTTGGAATAGGTCCTCCACCTAAGAAATGTCTGTTGGAGGTTGTGCTATTTAAAAATTCTGCCAGACCATGTCAATACTGGTTGCAAGTTGCCAACTGTACTGCTCAGGGTGTAATCCTAACCAGTTTAGGCTGGCACATCTCCCCGTTCGCTCACTTGCATGGGGAGGCAAGTGCAAGTCTGCACACTGGCCGAACCATATCCAGGAATGGCGTTGAAGGGCTGAAGCCAGTGACGGACTTGTGCCAGCTGAAGCCATGGTTAGGATTGTGCTTCTAAGGCTGCACTCCTGGATGTTTCTGGCAATAGGCCCAGTGATGGGATTCAAATAAACTGACTACAGGTTCTATGTCGTAATAACCTAAATTAACAACAGGTTCCATGTCCCATTAGTAATTGGTTCTCAGAACCAGGCACTCATTAGCAAAAGGTTCTGTAGAACCTGTGAGAACCCGCTGAAGCCCACCACTGGTCCTACACCCAGGAAAGTGTATTTAGGATTTCAGCCAAGATATCTTTATGTGAGAGCTTGCTGTATTTGTTTAGATCAGTGAATTTCAACCACAGTTTGGTGGCACACAGTTTGATCTGCCACGGGACTTTGGAGAGGGTCATTGGGCAATTGGGGGATTTGACCTCCTACCAGTAGCACGCTGTGCTACTGTTACTATTAAACTATTAACTGTTACTATTAAAGGGTCAAAAAACTAGTGGTGTGCCTTTATAATTTCAGTGCCTTGTTAGTGCGAGATGAAAAAGAGTTGAAAAGTTTGAAAATCACGAGTTTGAATGTTGTGCATGTCTGATTCTGATGAAGGTTATCTAAGAAAACTTTAAAAGGTTAAGAAATATAAACTTAAAGGTCTTGTGTGCATAAATATTTTCAGTGTGGGAAGTGTATCAATGTGCCAGACTTGACTTACCACTCAATTTTTTTTTTCCTTTAGTAAAGGTAATCTTGGAGAGAGCATGTTCCCCTCTGAATAATTTTATTTTCTTCATTTTCAGGATACTAAGTTGGAGTGCAGCTCTTGCGTAGAATCAGAAGACAGAAAAGTAAGTCCTTTATTTGAAATTCATGTTCAAAGTATCACTGTAAAAACTAGCCACTGATCCTCACCTGACTTCTTAAATTTATGAGTTTTTTTATGGGTATATATGTATTCCCCCACTTTTTGATAGTTCATATTCTGACAATCCACTCTTTCAACCCTTTTTAGTTATACCCAGAATTCATTCATTCAATGCACGTTTTGCTCTTTCAACCTTTCTCTGCTGTTCTAAAGGCCAAAATTTCCTCCCCCATCATGTAGCTCCCAGTCTAATCCCATTCCTAAAGGGGCTCCTGAGAATCCATTTGCAGAAATCTTTGTGCAGCAGGAGGAATTTGCAAGATAAAAGGGGCATTTGCAATTTTCTAAGTAAAAAAAGCACTGGAAGCAACATTTATAAATTAAAAAAATGGGTTTCATTTTTCAACGGTTTACACCTTATGCTATGGACAGTGCTATAGTACCTAACCCATCCAATATGTGGAGGATATCTGTATATTCTTTTTTAAAAGGAAAACAAAGTTGCAAGATATTTAGTTTTTAAAAATGGTATAATCATTAGAGATTGGGGACTAATTATCTTTTAAAACGGACACAAACGTCATTCCTCATTATCTGCAGGTTTGGTATCCATAGGTTCCAAACTGATGGGTTTGGACTGACCTGCACCTTCCATAGATGACCTGAGCTATGTTCTGATCACATAGAGATGATGATATTAGGGATGCCTGAGAATGTCACTTTTGATTTTTTGGGAAAACGGAAACCTTTTTCTAAGAAATCCCAAAGGCCTTAAAAAGCATTCTTCCTGAGAAAGTCTTGCCTCCATCCACACTCTAGATGTGACCAGAGGGTCTAAATGTCCAGGTCTCAGGTTCCAGTATCTGTGACGGGTCAAGGAGTAGAACCTCTGTGGCTACTGTATAACTTTGTCCAATGATCTTTTTAAAGTATAGTCAAACTGTAGTGTCCTCTTTGTATCTGTTATTGGGTTTCTTTAACAATATTACAGCATTAAATTCACAATCTCTTGACCTTGGTTAGGTGTTTGGAGTATTCTGCAAGATTACACATACTTCCTCCCTAGTCTCCTCCCATGTGGGGATATTCTGCATTCTTTTCTGTTCATAGTGCAACATGTATATTTACGCTAATATCAGTAGCAAACCATGGTTAATGTCAAACCACTAGTTAATGGTAAACCTGCTACAGACTGTACCAAGGTTATCTCTCAAAGCAAATATATTCAAGAGGAGGAGAGAGAACAACCCTGACTTCTAATCAATTTTAGCTAGTTCAGTTAGCTAGCTACCTAGTTAGCTGGTTCCTCTTTAGCTAGCTACCTAGTTAGCTGGTTCCTCTGCTATGTGGCTAGTATGTTACAATAAACACATGCTAAAATGGCAATTGAAAGCTGTCTCTAAAAATATTATTTGGATTCCCAAAACCACACTATGTACTACTCAGCCACAATCTAAAGGAAGGAACTATTACTATTAAAGGTTACTATTAAAGGTAGCTGTGCAAATTGTCCTCTATACAAGGACATGTTAAAATTCAGACATTTATTCCTATATTTTTTATGTTATGGTTGTAACTTTTCTGAAATATGTTAAAGTTTGTCCGAAATATGTTAAAGAAATATGTCCTCGTGCATGTTAAAGTTCAGACATTTATTCCTATATTTTTAATGTTATGGTTGTTACTTTTCCAAAATATTCAGGCATGAATTTAATTCAGAAAGCAGCTAATAACCCTAAAACTAAAATATTAGGTTCTATACAGTGGGTATAATATGGGTGCACTCCAAAGAGTAAGTACGTGTTGGGATGTTGGTGTCAAATCGTCAATGTTTTATGTTAAATCTTTTTGTCGGAAGATTTAAACACAGTTTTAGAAAGGGCCAGGAAGGCCATCGTTCAGTTCTTGTAATATCACCTCTTTTTTCCACTTAGTACTGAAATCAGAGGGACGGTAGTCCAAAATTGTTCATCATTTAATGCTGGCCTGATTGTGGCACGTTGAAAATGGTGGTGTTGGCAGGTAAAGTGGGGTTTTCTGAACTTGGCTGAGATCAGGTTCATCATGAGTTTTATACATGATTTCCTGTTTGTGATGACAAACTGTTCTAAACACAAGCACTGGATTGGAGACTGAAACTCTTGGTTGAGAACTGCAGGGAACGAGTGGTCTGATGGTCCACACTCCGATTTATTTTGTCATATGGGTGTTGCAGTGTGGTTGGTATACAAAAGTCCTCAAATCTTATCTGGTAGTTATGTGTATCCAACAAGATACCTGTAGATCCAATTTTTGGAAAACAAAAACCTATCATCTTGGTCTTATAAATATTTCCTAAAGTAAGCAGAATTTTCTTCCCTTCTGCCCTACCTTTCTCTCCTCGAGTACCTGGTTTATTAATCAGTTATCTAAAACAGGAGTGTGCAAACCTTTAACTTCAGAGATCTTGGACCTGTGTACAGGGGAGAATTTCAGCACATGCAGCTTCTCATCTCAACAGATCACAAACTGCACCTGCAGAAATTCCCTTCTCTACTCAATTGTTAAAGATTCAAGAGCCTTGAAGTTGAAAGTTTGGATGCTCCTGACCTAAGTCAAAGAGATGTCAGAAAACCTTCATCATCTTTTGGAGATAATTAAAAAGCAGTCTAGTAATATAACTCTACTTACTCTTAATTTTTTTTAAAGCGGAGACTTTCTATTGTATCACTGATTGCCGTTTGGTTAGACTTTTGAAGTTTTCTGTGGGCAAAGGTGCCTCTGAGTTTCCTAGATAAGTGGAGTGAATGTTATGGAATATAGGGAACAATCCATGGTCTCCTCCAAAAAAATATAGGGAACAATCCATGGTCTCCTCCAACAAAATGTAGGGAACAATCCATGGTCTCCTTCAACAAAATATAGGGAACAATCCATGGTCTCCTTCAACAAAATATAGGGAACAATCCATCTCCTCCAACAAAATATAGGGAACAATCCATGGTCTCCTCCAACAAAATGTAGGGAACAACCCATGGTCTCCTTCAACAAAATGTAGGGAACAACCCATGGTCTCCTCCAACAAAATGTAGGGAACAATTCATGGTCTCCTTCAACAAAATATAGGGAACAATCCATGGTCTCCTCCAACAAAATATAGGGAACAATCCATCTCCTCCAATAAAATATAGAGAACAATCCATGGTCTCCTCCAACAAAATATAGGGAACAATCCATGGTCTCCTCCAACAAAATGTAGGGAACAACCCATGGTCTCCTTCAACAAAATATAGGGAACAATCCATCTCCTCCAACAAAATATAGGAAAAATCCATGGTCTCCTCCAACAAAATGTAGGGAACAACCCATGGTCTCATCCAACAAAATGTAGGGAACAACCCATGGTCTCCTTCAACAAAATATAGGGAACAATCCATGGTCTCCTCCAACAAAATATAGGGAACAATCCATGGTCTCCTCCAACAAAATGTAGGGAACAATCCATGGTCTCCTTCAACAAAATATAGGGAACAATCCATGGTCTCCTCCAACAAAATATAGGGAACAATCCATCTCCTCCAACAAAATATAGGGAACAATCCATGGTCTCCTCCAACAAAATGTAGGGAACAACCCATGGTCTCATCCAACAAAATGTAGGGAACAATCCATGGTCTCCTTCAACAAAATATGGGGAACAATCCATGGTCTCCTTCAACAAAATACAGGGAACAATCCATGGTCTCCTTCAACAAAATATAGGGAACAATCCATGGTCTCCTTCAACAAAATACAGGGAACAATCCATGGTCTTCTCCATTTCAGTGCAGAGGAGGGAAGCCCTACTGAACACAGTAGAATTGCTTCTGAGTAAAAATTAATAGGATTGCGCTGGTGCAATTAAAACTGTATTTAATGGCATTTATTTTATTTTTTTTAATGTTTCTGCTCAACAGTGTTTACAAGTTCCGTAAGTGCAAATTTATAGCTTTTAAGTCATCAGTGGCCAAACCACTTTTTCTGTGGCGGATTCAGTTTTTGCCAAAGGTTTAATTTAAAATTGGCATCTGACACTTTTAAAGCCCAGCTATATGTCATGGTATCCTAAACATGGACAGAAGGACCTTTCAAGTTAAGCTGGCACCAGCAGGGGACGGAGTACGGATTCAAACACAGGTGAGTTAAACAGCCAACCTTATATTATGGCACAATCATCAGGCTCAATTCACTTTTATAACTTTCAAAATTTACCAAAGCAGTTTGTTGCCTGTTTTCAAAATTGTTTCTGAAATTGCCTTTCGTACTTTCTGCTGTCTCCTTGATTGCCGTTTTGATTCGATTTTGTGAAGTTATCTGTGGGCAAAGGTGCCTCCGAGTTCCCTAGATAAGTGGCTGCAAAATATAGGGAACAATCCATGTTCTCCTCTAATTCAGTGCAGAGGAAGGAAGCCTTATTGAACACAGTAGAATTGCTTCTGAGTAAAAATTAATAGGATTGTGCTGGTGCAATTAAAACTGTATTTAATGGTATTTATATATTATTTAATGTTTTTAATGTTTCTGCTCAACAGCGCTGACATTGTTGAGTTTTCATTAAATTTTGTAGTTTTGCAAAAAAAGCTGATTTTTTTTGATAGTGTTGGAACTAGAAATTTCATTTTATTTAGTGTGTTGGGGATATTAATGAGTGGTTATTTTTAATGGCTTCTTTTGCAAATGTATTTTGCACGGTATCCCAGGCCTATATTTTTGCTAATATGGTTTGGTTTTCTGCAGATGTGCATCTTTTTTACAGACTTAATACTTCTGGGTTTGGAGATTCAATTCTTGTTGCATACAGCTCTGTTTTGTCCTCCCTTGAATGGCTCCGAAGGGGAGGGATTGGGGCTGCTTTCATGCTACTGTGAGGCCCCCTCCAAAGTTAGTGCTAATGGCTCCGAAGGGGAGGGATTGGGGCTGCTTTCATGCTACTGTGAGGCCCCCTACAAAAGTTAGTGCTTTGCACCCCCTCTAGCTACGCCACTCCTTCTAGCTATGCTTTGCACCCCGTCTAGCTGGTTTCCTTACTAGCATCAGCAAAAAGAAACTTTGCTCATAGTTGGCTGCTTATTCATCCCCCCAATTTACACCCCCAAATTTACACCCCATATTACTGTCCCTTGAAAAACTATCCTGGGTGGTACTTGATTCTGGTGGTGGCTACCTGGGTGGTAGCCAGTGATTTCATGGGATGTAAAAATGAACAAAACTCTCATCTGTTCATGCACCAGGTTGTTTGGATTCAGTCCCTCAAAACATTTTTATTGCTACTAACCCTACAATCCAGAGTAACTACGCGAGCACGTAAGAAACATTATGTGTACCCGTAGTTATTGCACCACCAAGTGAAAACCTATGGGAAATTCATATTGCAATCCAGAGCAAATTGTTCTTACACCGGAGCAAGGACTCCCCGTAGTTACTCTGGATTGCACCCTTCATCTCTGTTTTGTATTTGCTTGCTTTAGAGTTTGACCTCTGAGCTCTCTCGGTCATCCTTACGGCTTAGCATCTGCTTCGGACCAGATGGATGGGTATTTTAGAGGTACAATGGTGATGAAACACCTCATTGGCTTCAGAACTGGCTTCCTCCCCATAGTGACATGAAAGTTTGAAACTGCGCCTGTACCTGGAATGCTGTGTTGAACTCGGTTCTGAAATAATGTCTTGTGCAATGAAAGATCAGGACTTTATACCCTTAAAATCACTGTGCAGCTATGAGTCCTGGGACTCAAGCTTGGTTCTAAGGTTCACTCCACATAGTTTTTCTACCTAATGAAACTGTTGTAACTTAGTAGCAGAGGCACTGCAACGGTGCATGTCATCTGGTGCAAAGGCAAGCACATTCCCTTCTGTATTCTGCATGTGCAGTGGTTGTGCATGCACACTATGCCTTTGAAACCTTTGAGGTAGTGCACAATTGTGACGATCACACAAGCGCATTATGCTTCCCCAGCCTAGTGACATCACTAGGTTGGAGAAGCCTTATGCAAATGTTGCACGTGCACATTAGGTTTTTTCAACCCCAGCCTACACACAGGGAAGAATGCCCGTCACTAGGCTGTGGGAGCCTAATGTGTACATGCAATTGCATTAGGCTTCCCCAACGTAGCAAGGGGCAAGTGTGCTCAGTGCTAGGCTGGGGGAGTTGGGAGATGATGGGCACAATCCTGAGTAACTACGGGAGCACGTAAGAGACATTACATGTACCTGTAATTACTGCACCACCTAGTGAAAACCTATGGGAAATTCATATTGCAATCCAGAGTAACTTGTTCTTACTCCAGAGCAAGGACTCCCCCTAGTTACTCTGGATTTCACCCGATGTGCCAGAAAGGGGTGGCGTGCCGGAGGGTGATGCACCAGAGGGTTTTGCACCTCCACAAGTCACCTGGTGCACTCTGTATCAGCCTCACCTCCAAAGCGATGCCCTTGGTTAGTGGTGGGACTGTTGCAAGAGCTGTGGCAATATTTCAATCACCTGTCCCTCTTGTGTCTCTGACATTTTGCAAGGGCTGGTTTTTTCCAAGAGGAACATGCTCAGTGATTCATTTCCTGAGCCATCTCAGGTTGGCTCTTGTTTGGTATGGAGGAATCTAATCATTAACAAATTAATCTGAGGCTAGCGGAAGAGAGCACTTCTCTATGCATGAGTGGTGCAACTGCGTACATTGCATGGAACCCCCATGCCTAGGTATAATTTTTACTGTCATTACTGGCCTGTCGGCGATGCTTCCTAAGAACGTCTGTATTGGAAGAAGGTGTTTTGGTGGCAGCTAATTACCGATGTGGTATATTCCCAAGGAGGAGATCATTCTCAGGACATGTGAAATTCAGTGCACCAGCATGCACTCAGATACCCCTGGGAATGTTCAGAACAAAGGGAATCTGATTCATGTCAATCATCTGACCTGTAGGCCGCAGAGCTCGATATCATCAGAAGGTTCACAGAATTCTGCATCCTTGATCCCAGTGAGAATCCTGGGAATGGGCAGACTTTGTACTTTAGGGCTCTTGGCGACATGTCCATCACGTTGAGAGTTGTGCTGCACTTTCTTTTCCTCCGCCTCTGCCCATTTGTTTGATTAGACCCACGTCTCCTTTGTGGAGTCAACCTGGCCAGCATCTGCCTTGATAGTCTTGGCAGCGTTCCCTAGAGGCGCGGCGCTGCTGACCGTTAATGAGCAGCCGAGTGGCATCCACTTTGTAGTTCAAGGTCATTCACGGTGCTAGCAAAAGGGGGGACGGTTGAACGGTTTGCAGAGAGACTCTTTGAGGTGCATCTTGACAGGCAAAAATCACCGGACCTTTTGTCGGCAAAAGCCTCCGCCGGGCCTGAGAGATCAAAAGGCCTTCTGCTCCGAAGTGGATCGGATAGGCTGGCGGGCTTGAAACCCGACCGTCTCCTTTGTGCTGTAACGTTTCATGATTCGGCACACTCTTCTTGGGGGTAGACCATGCACCGATAAACTTGTGGCTTCTTCACCTGCGGATATGGATTTTTATAGCACCGTCTGTCAAAGGATCTTGCAGCACTTTCCAGAGATTAATTAAAAACACCTGCAAGGAAGGCAAATGCCATATCTATAATAGCCGAGATACAGATGGGCACACTTAAGTGCTGAGACCAAGGGCAAATGGATCAAGGTCATACAATGTACAACAAAAAATAGCAGGCACATATCCTGAGTACAAATCCTTCCTTTTTTCCTTCTTTCCTTCCTTCCTCCCTCCCTCCTTCCTTCCTCTGCACGATTTTTTCCCCTCTGTTCGTTCTTTTGCTGCTTTCTTTCCTTTGCTACTGAGCCCAGGACAAACGGAAGTCTGTCTTTGAAGGATTGTCTCCAAAAGCATCCCCAAACATGGATGCTAGTGGATGTGATGTGATTTCTGATATTACTTTGCAGGATTGTTGAATTTTGTAGGGAATGCCATGAAATGGCCAGTTCACCATGATGGTTGCCAGAGTGGTGAAGAAGCTTAAAGGAAAGAAGTTGAAGGACTATACCTGCTTAACCACATAGTAGATTGATCATGGACGGGAGAGAGAAAGGGAAGGACTGCTAGATTACATGGCTATGAGACTAACCCTACAATCCAGAGTAACTACGGGAGCACATAAGAGACCTTACGTGTACCCGTAGTTACTGCATGACCTAGTGAAAACCTATGGGAAATTCATATTGCAATCCAGAGCAAATTGTTCTTACACCAGAGCAAGGACTCCCCATAGTTACTCTGGATTGCGCCCTTAGCTTGCAGTACTCCGGTCTTGAACTGCTGACCTACTGAGCAGAATTCTGGTCAAGCCTGAAAGCATTTACTGTATCAGCCATACTCTTTCCTCATGCGCAGTGCATGCTGACTTAAAATGAATGAGGGGGGAGATTTCGGGGAAGACATTAAATGCCATGGTTGCTTCAGCATAGGCGCATTGCAGAATACAATTGTTGGGAACCAAGAGGTTGTTGGATTCATGGCATGCATAAACTGTGGAGCTGAACATCTCAATATCTGCTGCAGCATTCTCTTGAATGCACATATACAAATGGTGTGAAGATATGGAGTCAGGGGTGAAGGGCCTCAAGTGTTGCCATATGCTGATGGTGACCACATATGCTCTGGGTGACCACACATCATAACTGAAAAAAGAAGACGATCCCCTCCCCTCAAAAAAAAGGAAGGATACCCCCCAAAAATGTGGGGCATGACAAAATAAAAGCTAAAAAACGTGTATATTACTTTAATGTGGTTAATTTAAACACTATAGGTCCAACCTTGATATATGCAGATTTTGTATACATGGATTTGACTCAACACAAATGGGCACTGCAAATCACAGTTTTAAAAAACTGCTTTTCTATTCTTGATTTACTTCTGAGTAGACGCAACTAGGATGGAGCTCAGAGCGTGCCTTTGCTTTAAAGATCATGTGCACATGATGTGCAGATCTATGTGCACAGAGGTTTCAACCCCAGCCACAGTTTCTTCCAAGTTCCTTCTCCGTTACCTGGAGGTCAATGGAGGAGAAGGTCGAAGCTTGATAAGTGCAGGAAATGGGACCATGAGGTGGTGCACAAAATAGCCTCTACTGAGGAGCCCAGATGGAGGTCTTCTCAAGTTGTGCTGGTAGGGTCAAATGATGTAGCTCCCTCTCACCTGCAGCAACAGGAACGCAGGATTTCCCCCCACCTCTGGGGAAGGCTGAGCGCTCCTTCCACTCTTTGCCCCTGGTCTCTGCAGCCAAGCCACACAGCTGTGCTCTGGCCAGTTATGCAGGAGGATCCGAGGCTAGCTGCAGGGAGGAGGAGAGGCCGGGGGAAAGATAGGAAGGAGACAAGAATGCTTTGAAGAGAGAGAAGAGGAAAGGAGAAACATATGGATGGCGCCCTCCTATTTAAGGTGGTGCCTGGATGCTGCCTCCTGCCCGCTCCGGACCAAGGACAGCAGCACACCAAGTTCAAATTTGATGGGATGATCCTGGCGGTGTGTTTACCCCCAGAAATCTCATTTTTACCCCATCCAGGGTAATTTACCCCTGTTCCCCGACCACTAAGACATAACAGAAGTGGGTCTTTAAATCTATTTTTCCATTGTTTTTGTTATACATGGATTTTTAAAATCCGTGGCAGGTTCCATAAGAGAACCCTAGTGGGTAAAGAGGGACACCTGTATATTATTAAATTTAAAAGTTTTGCATATAATTTATTATTACAAGAAGGCTACATGCTGCCAGCTCACAAGAAAAAGGAAGACATGGAAGTTAAAAAAGGCTAAAAAAGAGTTTTTTCTTGGGGAAAAAAATGGACATACGGTTACCCTCTCTGTTATTGATATGGCCCAGTGGCTGAACCTGGCCCATGATCTGGGATTTTTCATGCATGGCATAAGACTTGAAGAGAGACACTTCTCTTGCATGGAGTTACCTGCTTTCTTTTCAGGTCTGCAGCCAAATGTTATTGACGTGCACCAGTCAGACCACATAAATCTAAACCAAATCCTCCTGGATTCCCAGGATGGAACTGCACACACACTGCTTCCCGATAAGTATAGGTATGGTGCCTCTCAAGGCCCTAATAGGGATGCTTCAGCGCCGTTCGGCTGTAACTGCGCTCAGTCCCTGTTACGGCTCTCTTGTCCTCCCTGTCACTGTGACATGCAATTATGGAATTTCACAATTGAGGAGATGACAACTCCTCCCATCCGCACGTCCCCCGTCTCTTGACTTAATCCAGCTGCATCCAGCCATCAGTGATTTGAGAGGGTGACAGGAGACGGCGGAGGTGTCAAAGCAGTCTGGTGACCTCCCACTGAAGTGTCCGCGCAGCAGGCGATGAAACTTTTATGCAGGCTGATGGTTCAAAAGATGTGCTGACAACTGTTCTTTTCTGGTTAGGACACCTATCGTTAAGGAATCAGCAGGCCTGATCAAAGGGATTGGAGTAGGAAGGATGATTGTAATACCTTAAGTTGGTGCATGATCTGTCTTCTTCCTTCCTTCCTTCCTTCCCTCTTTCCTTCCTTCCTTCCCTCTTTCCTTCCCTCCTTCCCTCCTTCCCTCCTTCCCTTCTTTCTTTCTTTCTTTCTTTCTTTCTTTCTTTCTTTCTTTCTTTCTTTCTTTCTTTCTTTCTTTCTTTCTTCCTTCCTTCCTTTCCTTCCTTCCTTCCTTCCTTCCTTCCTTCCTTTCTTCCTTTCTTTCTTTCTTTCTTTGTCCATTTGCTTGCCAGGAAACAGTTAAGATGTTCCCCCTTTTCTACACCCTTCCTTCATCTCCTTCCTTTTCTTCTCTTTGGCGCTGTCTTATGTTATTGTTCTCCAGATTGATGGGTGATAGGAAGTCATCTGGCTTTGTATATAAAGCATGCGCTGTCCAGATATGATTTATGTTGGCGCAGCAGTATTTTTTGCACAGTTCTGCTGGATTTTTCTTCTTGTTGATCAAGGTCAGAAAACCTGTGATTGTTCCATTTATCTCAGCTCAACTTGAGTGCTGAAATAATTCTTTGTGAGACTATGAACACCATCCTAAAAATGTCTACTCAAAAGTAAGCCCTATTGTGTTCAATGGGTCTTACTCCCAGGAAGGTCTCTTTAGGATTGCAGCCAAAGGGTGCAATCCTATGTCTGTCTACTCAGAAGTAAATCCCATTATATTAAATGGGGCTTACTCCAAGGAAAGTGTCTTTAGGATTGCAGCCATAGAATCATAGAGTGGACAGGACCTAATAGGTCATATACCTCCAAATCCAGAGTAACTGCGGAAGCACATAAGAGACTTTACGTGCACCTGTATTTACTGCACCACCTAGTGAAAACCAATGGGAAATTCATATTGGAATCCAGAGTAAGTTGTTCTTAAACCGGAGCAAGGACTCCCCATAGTTACTCCGGATTTTGCCCATAGTCCAATCCCCAGCCTGTAGTAGGAAGTCATCCTAGAGCATCTCTGACAGGTGCTAGAAGCAGAACACTTTAAAGAGTTAAACAAGAAGATACACTTAGGGTGCAATCCAGAGTAACTATGGGGAGTCCTTGCTCCGGTGTAAGAACAATTTGCTCTGGATTGCAATATGAATTTCCCATAGGTTTTCACTAGGTCATGCAGTAACTACGGATACACGTAAGGTCTCTTATGTGCTCCCGTAGTTACTCCGGATTGTAGGGTAATAGTATGTGTATAGTATGGGATCCTTAAATTAATTGGGGCACAAGGGCAGCCACACTCCCTCGAAAGCACATGGAATGAACACTGCCTAGTGTGTTCCTGTCCAGCGGAGATTGGAATTGGGCTACCCCAACATAGAGGAGGTAGTTCTGTAGTTCTATTCCAAAAGTTGGCACTAAACATCTTGAAACAAGTGAAATTAGAATTGAATTTCAAAAGCAAAACAAAACAAACACAACATAAGACCGTCAGAGGATCACTTTTAATGTTAGACACATTAATTTGATGGACTTAATTTAATATGCAAAAATAATTTAACAAACCAAAACAAAATGTACTTTCATGGAACGAAGGGTGGAGGGAACCAACCTATGGTTAAATAAGAGCGCTATATCAGAACATCAGGGTACCAAAATTAAATGATGCGTCTGCAGGCAGAGTAATGACCCATCTGTTCGTTATCGCCTGAGTTTCTATCAAAGACGTGGTCTCATTAAAATATATATCTTTGATTAGAGAATGCGTTTCCCCTGCATAAAATACTTGCATTACTTTGTTCTTAGCTTTTCAAATCATAATAAAGAATTTTTTTCCTTGTTTCTTAAAAAGTGAGGGTGAGCTTGCAATCTTCAAGAACAAGGATAATTTATGTAAATTTGAAGGGGAATTTGCTAAGGTGTGGGGATAAATTAAATAAAAGAAGCACCTTAGGCTGTCGGGCATCACCTGAATGCTAAATTGAAAAGATACCAGTGGGGCCTCCTCTGATTCCTCGTTCCGTGTAATTTGGAGATATAATTAACTTTTGAAACTGTTATTAAAAATAAGAGAAAAGAGACAAAGGATGCAATCCAGAGTAACTATGGGTGTAAGAACAACTTACTCTGAATTCCAATATGAATTTCCTATAGGTTTTCACTTGATGGTGCATTAACTACAGGTGCAAATAATGTCTCTTACGTGCTCCCGTAGTTACTCTGGATTGTGCCCCAAATTTTTCTTCCTTTTGAAAGCATTTTCTGTATACATTTCTCCCCACATCCAGCTCAATCTACTTACCATGGCTAGAAACCCAACTATCCCAGGGGTTTTTTTGGGGTGGGGATTTGGGGGGGGGGGTCATCTAGAATTTTTTTCATGGTATAGTTTTCAAAACATTCTCCCAGCAAATCTGAAAATACACTTATGTTTTGGTGAAAAAAGCCTTCAGTTAAGCATTTAAGCTCTTTAAAGCAAAAGCTGTAGTTCTGAAGGTAATCTTTAAAAAAAATGAAACACTTTAAAGAATAATTTTGTATATAAAGAGAATTTAAAACATACCCTACAACCCTACAATGCAGAGTAACTACAGGAGCACATAAGAGACATTTATGTCGATGATAGGCACCACCTAGTGAAAACGTATGGTAAATTCATACTGCAATCCAGAGTAAAGTGTTCTTACGTCGGAGCAGGAACTCCCCATAGTTTCTCTAGATTGTGCCCATAGTGCTCTAACCCTACAATCCAGAGTAACTACGGGAGCACGTAAGAGGCATTTACGTTGACGTAGTTACTGCACCACATAGTGAAAACCTATGGGAAATTCATATTGCAATCCAGAGCAAATTGGTCTTACATCGGAGCAAGGACTCCCCCTAGTTACTCTGGATTGCACCCTAAATCTTATAGTGGACTGTTTTAGTGCAATTAATTGCAATTAATCCAATTTGGAAATGTTCTCACTGTGTTCAGTTAAACGAATATTTCCTTATTGGGGTCAGACTGAAAAAGCTCTTGTCGAAGGTTGCACTGAAAACCAAACATGTATGGTATGGTACCGATGGGTTTGCATTCATGTGACACAGGGTTAGTAGCTAAGGCAGTGATGTGAACCTAAGTCATAGGTGACCATATGACCAGAAATTTCCAGATTTGTTCTTTTTTTTAGCTTCCTGTCTGCATGTCCTCCGAAAGGGCTTCATTGTCCTCCATTTTGGCTTCATTTTGGAACATTGCAATGGTGTGCAGTATTCCATCATGTCATATGTCATTGGATTCGTATTGAAGAGCAGGATCCAATGCAAATATTGGTTTTGCAATATCTCCTTCCTTTCAAAAGTTTTGACCAAAAACCTAAAAATCTAAAATATGCATTGAGCTCTATGGAAAAGTGAAAGTGTCCACTATTGCTGCTTTACTTGTGAGTAGGCAAATGCGCCATTGTCTGCCGGAAAGGCCAGGCTGAGAGGAATCCAAGACCTTGTCCTTCTTTTGAGGTTTGGGAATCTGTCCACCCTGTCCTAAGGATTGCACTGCTGCCTGATATGGGGCCAGGTTTAATTTACCTACAACCAGTTCTGGGGATCTGGGGGTCCAGGGAGACTTATGCAGGCACTTCTGGTTTTGGAAGTGCCTTTTTCTGTTTTTAGATGTTTGCAGGATCAAGGAACACTGCAGAGACCTTCCTGGACCCCTAGGATCCCTCATGTCTGCATCTCTGGCTGCTTGTATTTTACTCCACCCAGGTCCATCAGTGCATCACTGCCTTCCCAATCCCCTTAAGGGGACAGAGGTAGGACTTACCCTACAATCCAGAGTAACTACGGGAGCACATAAGAGACATTACGTGTACCCGTAGTTACTGCACCATCTAGTGAAAACCTATGGAAAATTCATACTGCAATCCAGAGCAAATTGTTCTTACACTGGAGCAAGGACTCCCTGTAGTTGCTCTGGATTGTGCCCATAGGCTACAATCCAGACTAACTACGGGACCTTTTACACCGATGTACTGGCTGTTGCTGAATCTTTTGTTATTTGGAACCTTACCTAGCTTAAGAGATGGTCAGATTTTTCTCACATACCCCTGGGTGCATTACATGTTATGTCCAAAAATTTTCATTTTCATAGGTGTACTGAGAACTTTCCTCATCACTTTCTTTCTCCTTCACAAACAAGAGATGTTAAGAACCTGGGAGTTATATTTCCTATATTTCCGAGGGTCCCGGAACCATGGGAAATAATGAAGGACCTAATGGAAGATCCATCAGAAACCTTCAAGCTGTTCTCAAAATATATTTTGGAATGGGATCTCTAGTCTTGATTGTTCATATGTTGACACTGTTGGAAGTTATAGAATCCAGACAAACATTTTAAAGAAAATTGTTACCATAAATTTATTGTGCCATTTTATACACCAATCTACTGTAGGTAGTAGGGCTGTGTGTGGCGCAAGCGGTTAAGACTCTGTGCCTGTTAACCAGCAGGCCAGGGTTCGAGACCCGGGTCGGCCTCACAAGACAGGGTAAGCTCCTGTCCTTAGCCCAGCTCTGCGATGCCAGCTGGATCCATTCGTATTGGCTCTGCCTTTCCATTGGAGTAATTCAGTGGCGTGGAGAGGGGGGATTTGCTGCTTGGGTAACAGCCTATCCTCCATAACAATCCACCCAGGCTTTTGTGCTTCACATGCAGCATTTGCAGTGCAGAGCACAATACCACAGTCTTTCAAGACTGACGGAGGCCTGCTCTACAACTGTAGGTAGTATATAGAATTACATATAGAAGCCTGATCCTCCTGTATATAGGAGCCTGATCCTCCACTGCTTAGCATCAGCACAACAGCACTGGGTAAGCCCAGTGTCATAGGTTTGAAATTCCCTACAATTCAGAGTAACTACGTGAAGACGTAAGAGGTACTTACTCTGGATTGCTTTATGCTTCCCCATAGGAGGGAAGCATATAGATTCCCCATAGGAGGCACCATAACTATGTTGGTGTAAAACATTCTAGCCATTGTGTTACTTTGCATTCTAGCCATTGTGTTAAAGAGTGTTGTATGCAATTCTTAGTCTGACACATGTGGCATATATTGTGGTAGTAGCCATTGCCATATTCCCGCAGTACCACCCCAAGCAAGGATCACATACAACCTGATCCCATGCAAACAGTGAGTCTAGGTGTGATCAGAAACTTTCAGATCCCAGGATATTTCTGTGCCTTATTTAGCCCCCCAGCCCCATTTGGACCCTGGGGCCTGGTACAAATTGCTCTCTGTACTCTCTTCTCATGGGTTCTGAAGCACTCCATAGAAATTGATATACCTATAGGAATCCATAGAAATTGATTCCATCTCTTGTGTGGCGCAAGTGGGTGCCTGTTAACCAGCAGGCCAGGGTTCGAGACCCGTGTCCCCACAAGACAAGGATCTCCTGCTACAGGCAGGGGGTTGGACTAGATGATCCACTGGGTCCCTTCCAACTCTTTGATTCTATGATTCTATGTTCTATCAATAATTTGAGACTCTACATAGAAGTTGATGTAAACACCTCAAATGTATCCTTTCATAGCTACATCCCTCTTCCAACAATGAGTAAGCCTTCACACAGAATCCCATTATTTTACTTTAATAGAGAATTAAGGTAAGATTCATCATATTATAAAACATCCTCATTAAACTAGGATCTGTTTGACCCCATGTCGAATTTGTGCATTCCTTCTTGCAAGCGTAGGAATGCTATAACTACTTTCCCCTTTACTTGTCTCCCTGACTGTTTTGAAAACCATATTTGACTCAGTATTATAGGGAAACATAAGAAAAGTGGCATTAATTATGATTCTCCTTACAGGTCACCACTTGAATGCAACAACCCTTAATTACATGTTCCTATGTTTCTATGTTCCCATTCATGATCTGTCTCTTTCTATGTGCCCTCCTGTTTAGGTGTCCTTCCCTGTTCGGTCTTCATCAAGATAATTGCATTTTTAGCCTTAATATATGCATTACTATAGTCTCTGGTTAAATGTTAATTAATAGGATAACTGATCCATGATTGGAGAGTCCAGAGGGAATTCAATACAGTGGGCTCACACTTTCTGTTCCAAGATCCCCTATGGATACCAATTTCTGTGCATACACTTTGTCCTCATAGGACCTCCCAGATGTAACAAGAGTGCCTTCCAGTTGAATCTGGGAGGTGGCACATTTGAGGAAGCACAACCGGTTGCATTCATGTGGTCCTTAAAACCGTCCACCTTCAGTGTTGGCACCTATGTCAGAACAAATCCTAGGGTGCCAAACCTGAAGATAAATAGGTCCTGGAGTCTGTGTGACTATATAGGCTACAATCCAGATTAACTACAGGACCTTTTACACCAACATAGTTATGGTGCCACTTATGGGAAATCTATGGGAAATGCATAGAAGAATCCAGATTAAGTGCCTCTTTCGTCTTCCCATAGTTACTCTGGATTGTAGAGTTCGAGCACAATCCTAATAATGCTGTAAGACACTTCCGTGCCATTTCTGCCATGGGGGTTAGTGGTGGTTAGTCTAGTACAGATACATTCCCCAACCTCTCCACATCAACATTTGAACAGGGAGATAGGTGAGTTGTGCAGGCTTAAATTAGTTAGGATTGCACCCTGAAATTATAACTATTCAAACACAATTTTCTATGGGGAGGGGACTCTCCCACCATGCTTTATTGAATGACATTGGCATCCATCAGTCTCAAAAGACTATGGTATTGTGCTCAACGCTGTATGAGAAGCATGAAGGCCTGGGTAGACTGATATGGAGGATAGGCTGTTACCCAAGCAGCAAATCCCCTCTCTCCATGCCACTGAAATTGGAATGGCAGTGCCAATGTGATGGGTCCCAGCTGCGTTGCAGAGCTGGGCTAAGGACAGGAGCTCACCCTGTCTTGTGGTGTTGTCTCGAACTCTGGCCTGCTGGTTAGCAGGCAGTGTCTTAACCACTTGTCCCAGCATGAAAAAGCAGTGACAAGCATTTTGCTTGCTATCCCGTATTATTTATTTATTTATGCATTTATTTATTTACTTACTTACTTACATACTTAGTACTTACGTACTTTCTTACTTATTTAAATTGATAAATAAATACAGTCACTAGAACACAATTGCACACAAAGATTCTGCATTACCAAAAAAAAATATCTCAAATGCTTGAGGTTAAGACTTTTTCATCAGATAGGTTTTATTTCTGCCTTGCTGTGTTTAGGGTGTCTTTTGTAATAACTTGCTGATTTTATTTGTAATAACTTCTGATTTTCTTTGACAGAGTTTTTTTTTAATTTATAATTTTTGCATTCCTTATTAATTATAAGGATTACATCACGTTACAATTGGCATTGCAAGCTTTCAGATTCCCTAAGACTCTATTGTGGTTCCAAACCTTTAATTGAGCAATTAACGCCCAGCCTTACTCTTCATCTTGTGCGGAAGTATCCAGAAGATGGCAGTGCAGGACAAAGAAACCTGTAGGTATCCTTGAAAGTTAATTAAGCATCATAAAAAGGAACTTTGAGTCTTAAGATCAGAAGTTTTAGTGTCTCTTTTGTTTTTGGACTTAGGAGTTTGATGTGGGGCTCCTCTTTTGATTCTTTCTCACCCCGGGACTGCTCGTAACTATTTTGGATTTTTTAAATCCAAAATTTTTTTAAAAGCCAAACTAATATATAAAGAGCATCTCTTTTTGGTGCGCTTCTTCGTACCATGTTTCATGTTACTGTTTCATGTTCCCAACCAGTGGTCTGTGGGCCACAGGTAGTCCATGAGAAGTGATCCATGTGGTCTTAGGAAAAAAAAAATGGCATTTGATCATTTCCAGAGTATCGTCACGTGAACACGCAGCACCCAAATGGATGTGGATGTAGCCACTCTCTGATAGTCTGCGGACACCTCCATCCGCAATAGCCACATCCAGCAACACAAGTAGCAACTCACAAATTTTCCTCTAGAAATACTGCATGTGATAAATAATAAAGCTCAAATAAATTCTATATAATTGTTACAAATTCAGTTTGATTTTGTGTGCAAATCTGCACCTGTATTTTGTATACCAGGTGCAGGTATTTTGTCTGTTGAATTGTGTACTATTCAATTGTATTTTGTGTGCAGGTGAGTTTATGTGATCCCACATTTTGAATTATTGCCACAGTTCTGCTCTTGATCATGTCCTGTGCAAGTCAGTTTAAAGAGGAAAAGAATCCTACACTGAAAGACAAAGGAAAAATTTTAGCTTTGGAAATAATTATTGAGGCCATCTAGTCCACCACTTTTCGGTATAGCCTTCTACCTTCCAATAAGGCTATGATTAAAGCTCTCACTGTTCACCTTTCCCCCTATATTTTTATATATATTTGGGTGCATTTAATTCCAATTAACCCACTATTTTCCCCACCCCCATGCTGTTTAAATTCTCTTTTTTGTTAGATTTTTAAAATGAACTAGTTACATTTGAATGCTTGGATTCATGGATGACTCACAGTGCAATCCTAATATGCACTGGAATAAGCAGACTGATTTGCCTGTGTTGAATCCAGCACTAGTAGTGGGACTGCTGCTCATCCCTGCAGTAGGACTGCAGTAGCTCCAATAGGTCTCCTTACACTTAGGGCAAAATCCAGAGTAACTACGGGGAGTCCTTGCTCCAGTGTAAGAACAACTCACTCTGGATTCCAATATGAATTTCCCATCGGTTTTCACTAGGTGGTGCAGTAACTACGGGTGCACGTAAAGTTTCTTACGTGCTCCCGTAGTTAAACTGGATTTGGGTCTTAGGCAACCTCGGCTAGAAGCTGCTATGGTGAGATTTGGTTCCAATGTAACTGCCGGTCCAAGCAGTGCCTTTACATCCATCTACCTCTGCCCACTCTCCCGCAACCCAGAACGCCCCCTGCTTCTTCTCCACCTTCTCTGCACCTTTTCCTTGCCCTCCTTAGACCCTTCACTAGTCTGGAAAAACCAGTGCTAAGTTTTCATAGCCTGGGATGGTGGTAATGAATATAGTCAGACTGATGAATCCATGGGGAGTTCCATTCTGGAGTCCTCCACAGAAAGCAGAATTTGTGGATACTGGAATACACATTTGAACCCCTTTAAAACGGTGCCCAAATAGGGGTTCCCGGGTTTTGCAGCTAAACCACACCTATCCGAACCTATAGAGTTGTTTTTGGTATTGAAATACCCACATCTGGGTAGCACAAAAGTCACTTTATTCTCCCTTGTTTGCCCTAAAGTTCCTCATGATGTTTCCTGGAAAAAGAAAGAAACCTTATGGCTCTTTTTTGCGCCACTGCTGGAATGGCTCCAAAGAGTAGTGGCCCCTTGGCTGCTCAGCCCCTCTAGCTGCTCCACAGGGTCTACCCATAGAAGGTGAAAGGAACCCCTAATCCCATTTTCAGTCACCCACAAAAAATATCAAAGTAAGAAGTTTTCCATTAGCTTAGTAAATGTGTTTCATTTCTGATCTTCTGCTACATCTGTCCTGCATGCATTTTCAGAGATTAATGCTGTTGCTTGTCTTATTTTATTTATTTTAGTATTCTTTTTTGGTGAGAGATGGACTATTTAGACCCACTTTACCTCCTCTGAAATATTAATGGCAACTGAAAGCCTACGGTATTATATAACCAGGCATTTTGAAGTGCTTTACAAGGTGAAGAAAAATGTGTCCACTGATGTGTCTACACTCAGGCATGTATAATATACTGCACAACATCTCATATACAACTATGCACAATTAATTCAGGTTGCCGTTTCCTGGCGTTTTAGCCAAGCAGTCTTTCTTCCCTTCTTTTTCTGCTTAGAATCCTGAATTTAAAATATATTTCCCATTACATTCTCTTCTTACTGAACCAAAACTATTGTTACCCATTTAAAATATTAAAAAACCTCTTATTTAGTCAGGTATGACTTTCCCTTTGAAAAGAACAAAGGAAAAATAAAACCGTTATTGTCTGTTTATTCTGGGAAGTACTAAAGGTACACTGTCTCGCTCTATTGTATCTAGGTTTTACCTAAAGTATATTGTGAATAGGGATGAATTTGAAATTCTGCAGGGATTTGCACCAAATCCCTGAGCTTTATATAGAGTGAGGGCACAATCCAGAGTAACTATGGGGAGTCCTTGCTCCGGTGTAAGAACAATTTGCTCTGGATTGCAGTATGAATTTCCCATAGGATTTCACCAGGTGGTGCAGTAACTAAAAAAAAAGCAGGCCTCTGTCAGTCTTGGAAGACTATGGTATCGTGCTCGGCGCTGCGTACGCTGCATGCAAAGCACGAAAGCCTGGGTTGGATTGTTATGGAGGATAGGCTGTTACCCAAGCAGCAAATCCCCCCTCTCCACGCCATTGAATTAGTCCAATGGAAAGGCAGAGCCGATACGATTGGATCCAGCTGGCGTCGCAGAGCTGGGCTAAGGACTTGAGCTCACCCTGTCTTATGGGGCTGACCTGGGTCTCGAACCCTGGCCTGCTGGTTAACAGGCACAGTGGCTTAACCACTTGCGCCACCCACAGCCCTGGTGCAGTAACTACTGCTACACATAATGTCTCTTACGTGCTCCCGTAGTTACTCTGGTTTGTAGGGCAAGTTGGTTTCCAATAAAAGAAGACAATGCAATAAGAATTTGTATTTCTCCATATTGTAGAAATGCTCATATCTTTGTGCAACTATTGTTTGTTGTTACAGGTATAATCAAATTATCAGAGGTTTTTTCCACAAGCAATTTTATGTCAAGATGAAAACGTTGGCCCATTAAGGGTGCAATCCAAAGTTACTATGGGGAGTCCTTGCTCCGGTGTAAGAACAACTTACTCTGGATTGCAATAGGAATTTCCCATAGGTTTTCACTAGGTGGTACAGTAGCTCTTACATGCTCCCGTAGTTACCCTGGATTGTAGGGTTACATTAAAAGATGAGCATCCCTTTAGATTACAATATTAGCCTTCTTAGGGGCCTAACCCAAATGCTCTGCTCCTCGGATCCACTGCTCCCATGAAGGGTGTTTCCTTTACATGGAAGCCTCTTTCCTGCACCAGGTTGAAAGCCGGTGCAGAAAATCTTGTAAATGATGTATTGTAGTTTTAAATTTAGTAATATTATATAGTGTTTGAGGGTGCAATCCTGACTTAGGCCAAGGAGAATGGCCCAGCTAAGCTAGCCTAAGGTAGGCCATATCCTGAGCTTACACTTAGGCCAAATCCACAGGGTTGGGAGGCCTCTAGGCTGGCCTAACTGCTGCTGAAGGGGCAACAGAACAAGGGCAGCATGCTCAGTGCGCTGTGGGAGTTGTGCCATAACCTGAGATAGGCTGTTGTGGTTGTGCCGTATCCTGGGGTTGAGAGGCAGGAGTGGTGCTTAGCTTGGTCTTGGAACCTTTCATTTTGCTTTCATTTTTACTCTGGCTTATCATGTACCCCTATGGGTCTACTCAGATTTAGGCCTGCTCCAGAGGTGGTATAACTCTGAGGAGCTGGAAGAGGGCATTTCTGCCCTGGAAACAGGCTCTGGATACAGCCTAACTGCACTGTGCTAGATCATTCTCCACATGCTCTCAGCATGCCCCTGCTGACCTGCCTAGGCTAGCACTGCTAGGCCGGTGCATGTCCATCTGTCTTGGGCTAGCCCAGTTATGCCAGTCTAGGTCTTTCCTGGTGCAGCTAGTCTGGCCTATCTGGTATTAGGCTAGCCCAAGTGCCAGATAGCCTGGCCTATGGGCAAAATCCAGAGTAACTATGGGGAGTCCTTACTCCGGTGTAAGAACAACTTACTCTGGATTCCAATATGAATTTCCCATAGGTTTTCACTAGGTGGTGCAGTAACTACAGGTGCACTTAAAGTAGTTACTCTGGATTTGGGGGTAAGGGCACTTTAGGATTGCATCGTGAATTAGACATCTGAAAGCAACATACATGAGTGTTTTCTTTTATGGTGACCTACATTTTGAGTGGGGCCCTTGTTCTCATGTTGATCCCCCTTTTGAGTGGAGGTCCTTGTTCTCATGCGGGTCCATGTCGTCACCCGGTCCTGGAATGGAGTCCTTGCAGAATTGTTTCCTCTATTTTCATGTCTTCCTCCACCCCACACGCATAACCAATATGCACAGTGCACTTTGATAAAACACTGCAAAGACTGTGCACAGTTGAATCAAGCTTATTTTGGGGTTTCACCAATATACAAATCCTCATGCATATGTTAGTAAAAAAAAAGAATCTTGAGTCACTTATTGGAAATCCGTTTTCCTCTTTATCCTAATAGTATGGCTTGGCCTTGATGTCTAATCGGAGTCGGAGATCACACAATAAGAGTATTGCTTCTTAACAGTCAGTAGGTGTCTCTTTCCCAAAGCGTATTGTTCGGAGATGGTCTGAAAGGAGAGAGATTTCTGGAATGTTTGGAATGGCGAAGGCCGTCAAGCTCAGGGGAAAGGAGAGAAGCTGCTCATCCACCCCAAAATTAAAAGGGGATCTGGTGTAAGTTGAATAAGAAGAAACTGCAACTATGTGGTTTGAAACAGCAACATTAAAACTGATTGCTGAGTATGGAAACACTTTGCAGGTATCCAAATCAGGTTACAATGTAATGGTTGTATTACCTATTTGAAATAATGCTGTTGACTTCCTTCACATTGTATGTTTGTCAAGAAAGCAAGTTAGACCCCTATTTTCAAAAAACCTAACCAGCATTGCTTTTTAAAAAATGCATCAGGGCATGTTAGCATGCAATTTATGGCTGGATCCTACAGAATAGCCATGTATGTGTGGCTGAGGGATCAGAATTTCTATCATCATACTATGGCCATGTGGGATAAACCCACCGCTACCATTTTCTGTGACCCTACTGGTTCTGCTTCAGTGGGGAAGTGGACATTCTCTTCCCAACCTATAAGTGTGTTTAATAAAGCATGACATTTAAAGCCTGAGCTAATCCCCTGAATTGCATAATTTGTTCTATTGCCTTTTATGAGGCCCCGTCCTTTACCTGAATGTCATTCAGTTTTAGTTTTGTGTACACTGCATTACATTTCAGAGGTGTTAAGCACACATTTCAGGTGGTAATGGTTTGGGGGTGCAATCCTAACCAATTTAGGCCACCCCATCTCCCTGTTCTCTCAGTGTCGTGCACTTGCCTAACCCCCAGAAATTGTGCAGAAGTCCCTTAAGGCATGTTCATGACACTCCCAGTCTAGCAAGGGACGTCTGCCAGGACTTGTGCCAGCCTAACCAGGGGTTAGATTTGTATTGTGAGTGTGTTTCTTTCTGCAGCAGTAAAGCACATTTTTGATCCTTGTGCATCTGATCTTGATGGCCAGGACTCAAATCAGGCAAATCAGACCTATGAAGGGGGTTTGGATTTGGTGGGTGCACCATGTGCATCAGCCTTATTTACAGTAGTGGGCCTCCTGCTGTGTGTGTCAGCCTTTTTCACTAGTGCCCCAGACGTTTGCACCACCACAAAGTGCTCGATGCCTACTTCTACAAAGAGCACTAACCCGTGCCAGGGGTTTGCGCATTCTGCTGGTGCCATTGATTGATAGGACTATAAATTGCTTACTGAACCAGACAGCTGTTCCTTGCTGCCATGGGCACGATTCCACGGCAAAACTCCGACGTGTAAAGCGTATTTCGGCAACTAGAAACTGCATTCCCAAACAACTGCGAGAACAGCCTCCCCTAATTGCTCCACACTCGGAGACATCTGCCATGTTTGCTTAGGATCCGTGCCGCAAGTGTGCAGACCGGCCTTTCATCTTGAAAGAATCTCTTAACAACTATAACTGGAGTTCAGCTTGAAGTTAAATAGCAAACCAATAATCCACTCGGATGGGGTTCCTTGAGACCTGAGAGGGGCGAGGAATCAATTTTTGCCTCCTCTTATCATCACGACCAATTTCTTTCAGAGAACAAGAATCGCTTCGGCTGACACAGATTAATTACACAGATTGTATCAGTTGTCTTCATCAGGATCCCATAATAGTCAGGAGGGATGTCACAGTTGGTTTCCTCTCCCCTGCAGTCACGTGTAGGATTAGTATTGATTCCAGTGTCCATATTTCAAATGTCAGGGCTTAACCTAAATGTCCGCGATACAAAAGGAGGACTAAAGCAGTCACTTTGTGATACTGAAAAGAGAATAGGCCAGGCTAATGCGGGTTCCTTTATGTCCTAATGCAATCGGTACCCATAGATTAATTTCTCACATTGAAGTTAAAGTATTTAGGATGAACAAAAAAATGCAAGACAAGTACTAAAATGGAACTGCTGCAAATTCGAGCGAGACTGTTTCCAACATTCAGTGGAGCTCATTCCATATGTTCTTTGCTGACACTTTCCCCCAAATCCAGAGAACTACAGGAGCACAGAAGAGACTTTATGTGCACCCGTAGTTACTGCACCACCTAGTGAAAACCTATGGGAAATTCATATTGGAATCCAGAGTAAGTTGTTCTTACACTGGAGCAAGGACTCCCCTAGTTACTCTGGATTTTGCCCTTTGTGTCCTACACAGTGGAGTAGGTTGCAAAGCAGAGTGAACACATGTTATAACTGAAAAAGAGGACAGGGTCCTCCCAAAATGTAGGACGCCCAAGAAAAATGTAGGACATAAGATGAAAGCTAAAAACACTTATGTATATTGCTTTCAAGCGGTTAATTATATTATCTGTTACAAAAATTAAAACTATTACATACAATTTATTAATTACAAGATGTCTCTATGCTTTCTGTTCACAAGGAAAAAGAACAATCTATATTTTTCTAAGGCACAAGGCTAAAAATGAGGACATGTCTTGGAAAAAAGAGCATGTTGTCATCCTTGGTTAGGGTTCAAGTGGGTTCCTTTCAGGGGTGTAGCAGATGATCGGGTAGTTCGGTGTCAAGCTCTAAATGATGCTTCAGATGTTATGCATAACTGGAAGTGACGTCACAAACGGGCTTTTAAAAAAATGAAAAAGGGGGAGAAACCCACCACCTCTCCCCAGCATTTTGTGACCCACTTGTTCTGCTGCCTCCCCCAGCCAGTGGCTTAGCTAAGACATCTGGGGTCAAAGAGATTTTAACCCCCTCTACAATGAAATCATGGAACCAATAAGATGTTAATAGGACTCAACTCTCATTTCCATGTATCATAGCTCTGAAATTGCTGGCACAATTTACATTTTAGGGCAAAATGCATAGCAGTTACAGGTCCACGCAGTCACGTTACCCTCTAGAGTTATCTTATGGAAAGTCATCTTAACTGCTCCGGAGGAAGGGGCATAATTTCACTTTAGGATATAGGCCAGAGTCTCTAAAGTGCTCAGGACTCCTTGGGTGGTTTTGGTATCTAAGGCTGCAATCGTAATTCCCAGTTAGGCTGGCATAAAACCTGGCACATAGAAACATAGTATCACAGAGTTGGAAGGAACCCAGTGGATCATCTAGTCCAACCCCCTGCCTGTAGAAGGAGATCCTTGTCTTGTGGCGACCCGGGTCTCGAACCCTGGCCTGCTGGTTAACAGGCACAGTGTCTTAACCACTTGTGCCATCAGAGGATAGTGTTCACAGATGACCTGCGGGTATCATAAATGTGCATAAGGCACTTCTGTCTCACTCTTGGGGGGGGGGTGTTAGGCCAATGAACAGTTAATGTGCCAGCCTCCCCACACCACCACCGGAACAATGTGTGGGTGAGTTGTGGCAGCCGACCCCTACAATCCAGAGTAACTACGGGAGCATGTAAGAGACATTACGTGTACCCTTAGTTACTGCACTACCTAGTGAAAACCTATGGGAAATTCATATTGCAATCCAGAGCAAATTGTTCTTACACCGGAGCAAGGACTCCACGTAGTTACTCTGGATTGCGCCCTAAATTAGTTTCAGTCTCACCAAAGACCACTTCTTATGCAGTGCAACTTGTGAAGCACTGGCCAGGTGAAGAGCAGTATCCTGGATGTTATGTGTACATCTCTTGTACTACTCCTAAACCAGGGAAACAGCAAAATGGGGTGACCAGCACTTGGGGATAACCAGTGGTAGAATTCATATAAATGAACAACAGGTTCTATGTCCTAATAACCTAAATTAACAACAGGTTCTCTGTCCCATTAGTAACCGGTTCTCAGAACCAGATGCTCATTAGCAAAGGGTTCTGTAGAACCCGTGAGAACCCCCTGACGCTCACCAGTGGGGATAACGTGTCTTGGAAAGTTCCTTGATGCTGCTTCAGTCCCACTACTGCTTTTCGAGAGTGATCCTAAATAAGAAATTAATGCGAAAAAGAGCCAGCTCTTTTAAAAAAACAAACAATGATCTGGCAAACAAATAATGTTCTTATTCACCTTGTTTTCCATCTTTTTCCCCCCCCTGCCCAACATCTTGGGGGTCATGAAAAATGTTTGTGCAAATGTCAAAACTATCATAAGGAAAAGATCTCAGGGGTTGGTTAATGAAACCTTTCTGCCTGATGGCAAGCAGCAGGGCCTTGCCTGGATGGGGATCAGCTATAGGTTTTTTCAATGGCAATATCTCAACGTGGTGCATTCCATCACCGGTCCTTCATTTACTTAACGTCTCCAAGGCACCTGACAGGAAAAAAAAAATCAAATGGCAGTGAACCCGTTGCAATGACATTTCTTCCCCAATCACTCCTTCTGGGCACTCGGCAACTTTATAAAGGTCTGTGGCGCATCATCTGCATATAACAAGCCACTGCCTTTGCCCCAACTATTTGCGGAGTGTTTCAGGTATGTCATTGAAACAAATGGGAGTTTTGTCATTTGAATTATTTTAAACGGATCCCTTTTAAAGCTTTTAACTGATGTTTTAAAAAGTTTTTAAATGTTCCTTGGGTAAAGCTCGGGTGCCAAGGGGCATCGGTTTTGGACACATCATCCCTATTGAATGAGGGGGGGATATTAGAAAACAGCATAGCAGTAAGAGAAGTAGGAGTAGGAAAGTGGAATGGACATCCAGCAGAATGAGAACCCTAAAGATTGGACATTTATTGAAAGTATTCCCTACCCATGTGTGGATATACTGTATTATGTTAGTGTGTGCATATTGTTGCTTGTATTGGAAACAAGGGCTGTGGGTGGCACAAGCGGTAAAGATGCTTTGCCTGTTAACCAGCAGGCCAGGGTTCGAGACCCAGGTCGGCCCCACAAGACAGGGTGAGCTCCTGTCCTTAGCCCAGCTCTGCGACGCAGCTGGATTCAAACATATCGGCTCTGCCTTTCCATTGGACTAATTCAGTGGCGTGGAGAGGGGGGATTTGCTGCTTGGGTAACAGCCTATCCTCCATAACAATCCAACCCAGGCTTTCATGCTTCGCATGCAGCGTGTGCAGCGCCAAGCACGATACCATAGTCTTTCAAGACTGATGGAGGCCTGCTTTGCTTTGCTTTGTAAGTATTCTACTCTCGTGCTAGTGATCATCTCAGTTCTGGGTCCCCTTGGACATGGAGCCCAATTAGGAGCAATTGGTCCAACTGGATTAAAGTTGATCCTGTTCAAATCTCTAATTTTGCAGGATAGGGCAGTTTTAACACATAAAGCAAAACTAGTCTCCATTGTGTCCTGTCTGTTCCTGGGACATTTGGCTGCCTCTATAGGGAGCACATAGGCTGTGGTGACGCGAGTGGTTAAGACACTGTGCCTGTTAATCAGCAGACCAGGGTTCTAGACACACGTCCTACAAGATGGGCTGAACCCCCATCTTCGCCCAGCTCCTGCCAACCTAGCAGTTTGAAAGCATGGAAATGCAAGTAGATAAATGGGTACCATCTCAGTGGGAAGGTAAAACAGCGTTCTGTGCATCTTTAGCAGTCATGTCAGCCGCATGACTGTGCTGGCTCTAAAGCAGAGGTCAGGGAACAGGGGTGAATTACCCCAATTTGGGTAATAATGGAATTCCTGGGGGTAATGGACCACCTGGGTTTGCATATGAATGACACAGCCAGGTATGCATGACCAGCACAGAGCAGGGCAGGCATTTCAATCACTGTGCCTGTCACTCCGCAGCCTTGATGGATTACTCTTAGCACCTAATCAGAGATCAAAACAAACAAAAGGTGTGAATCCCAGTAGGGTCATAAGAAGTTCAGGCTGTTGTGGGGGGGATGTTGGAGGGGAGAGAGATCAACGGTGTCTCAGTGCAGGGTTACTCAAGCTGCAGGCTGGGGCTTTTGCTTGCTTACTCAGAAGCAAGTATCATTATTTTCCTTGGGGCTTACTCTTAGGAAAGTGTGCATTGCATTGCATTGCACCCAAAGTTATGGACCTAAATGCTAGAAACAACTTGATCTGCCTGATTATAACTCCTGCTGTGTTTCAACTCCTCCTGCAAAGAGAGACCTGAGCCCGAGAGCAGAGTTGCTTTTTGCAGTCATGATCCAAACTGCTTGTAAGGCTGCAATCCTAAGGACACTTTCCTGGGAACACAATGGGACTTAATTTTGAGTAGACATGGTTAGGACTGTGCTCTTAGTCAGCAGAGAGAGAGAGAGAGAGAGAGAGAGAGAGAGAGAGAGAGAGAGAGAGAGAGAGAACTACTGCTAAATCAGTAGACAGGACAGGAGTGAGACCTGCAGCCACCTACCTTGTGTAGCTGCACAAAATTTCCATTTTACTCAGCTGTGCGGAGCAAAGAAGTAGGTGAGCAGGGGGACCAACCAGGATTTGGAGCCCTGCAGACAGAAATGAAAAGAGAAAGCATCCTCCTTTGGGTGCCGTTGAGTCTGCCTGTATTCTAAACAGCCCCTTCCCATCCAGCTCCCTCTGGTAAGACCATTTCATTGCTCCTGTATCAGGGTGATCATATGTCATAATCATAAAAGAGAATCCCAAAATGTAGGATACTCAAGAAAAATGTAGGACGTGACAAAATTAAAGCTAAAAACGCTGACCTATTTTGCTTTCATGTGAATAATTAAAACACTATGAGCACAGTCCTAACCATAACTACTCAAAAGTAAGCCCCATTGTATTAAATGGGTCTTATTCTGAGGAATGTGTCTTTAGGATTGCAACCTATATTTACTTATTACATTTACAACTATTACATATAATTTATTAATCACAAGAAGGCTACATGCTGCCATACTTTCCTGGAAGGAACCCCCCTGACTGTAATGGGCATTAATTCTGAGGAGAAATGCCTAGGATTGGGATCTGTGGCTGCATCTTCTCCACACTTTCCTGGAAGGAAACCCCACTGACTGTAATGGTCTGCTGCTCAATAGAAAGGCACAGGATTGGGCTCTGAGGCTGCAATCCTATTCACATTTTCCTAGGAAGCCCAATAACTACAATGGGGCTTACTTCTGAGTAAACTTGAATAGATTGGGCTCTCTTCCCCACTCCAGTTGAATCCTGCACTTGTTACAATCATTTGCAGGATCTTGTCCTCTTTTTTTATTATGGTCACCCTGACCCCCACATTGCTCCAATATGCAGTGACCATATATCATAACCACAAAAAGAGGACAAGCCCCCCAAAATATAAAGACATCCAAAAAAAATGGAGGACATTTTTAAAAGCTAAAAACCCTCGTACATATTGTTTCCATGTGGTTAACTTAAACACCATATTAGGTATTAGTACTGTATGTTTAAAACTATTACATATTACATATAATTTATGAATTCCAAGAAAGCTACATGCTGCCTGCTCACAAGGAAAAAGAGGACAATGAAGATTTTTTCCCAGGACACAAGGCTAGAACAGAGGAAATGTCCTGGGAAAACAGACCATATGGTCATCCTGTCCAATCCAACACTATTTTATCACCTACTTCAAACTTTCCTTCCAGCTCCCGAGAAGCCACATATTTGAATTCAAATAATTAATAATATATTTTTTCCTTCCTATCAAATCAAGGGGGTAATGTCCACATACCTAAATATATTTTTGGGTTAGAGGTAAAAAAGTTCCCGACCCTTGCTCTAAAGGCTTAGAAACGGGGATGACTACCGCAGCCTACAGTTGGTCACGACTAGCATTATAACCTATAGGGGATACCGTTATAGGGAGTGCATTGCTGGGTGAGACAGCGCTTGGTCTAATCCAGATTCCTTGCAAGCAGATTATGAGTTGCATTCAACAAACAGTCGTGAATCCCGAATTGTTGGATGCTCATCATCTGTTTGATCTGGCAGACAAAACCCAGCCTGTAAATACAGAGGTGAGTAATTTACAGTGAGGTTACACGACAAACAACAAGCAATAATGAGAAAAAATTGTATCACGGGCAACATTCATCAGGGCCGTTTGTAGAACACGGTGATGGCAGTTCCCAGGGATTAAATAGAAAATGTTTACATTGGGAGAAGACGCGCCCTCAAATGCTCAAAAGCAAACATCTTTTGAGAAGCTTCGACACTGGTGTGATTATAGGAGGGGGGTGCAAAGTGGATGTGGGGATTAGCACTTAATTTCACATGGGATTTGGCAATGTGAGCCTTTGAAATTTGATTTTTTTTTCATCTTGGAGACAACTCTTTTTAATGGCATGAAATAGCGTCTGCATATGCAGAACACATTGACGATGCTTCGACTCTTCTATTGGGAGAAAAATTATAATATGGGTTATAATATAATTATAATATAAATTATAATATAAATTATAATATATATTTTATAATATATAATCTACAGTATTTATATACTGCTTTTCAACTGGAAAGTTCACAATGGTTGGTTTTGCTCAGGATTCCTTTATCAGGCAGCCTTGTTGGTTTGTGTCCCTCTTAATTTAGCTGATGGTTCAGCTGATGGTTTGTGACCTCCTGATAAATCAGTAGTGACCTCCTGATCTGTGACCTCCTGATAAATCAGTAGTGGGTAAATGTTTTGGTCTGTGTGTGCCACTTATGTATCATGCATAATGCTACTAGTAGAACAGCCAGTCCTAGCTCCGTAAAGTTAATCCTAGCTCTATAAATTCCACAAAACATGCACACATTTGAATGAGAGGGACATATAGAGCATCTCCAACAGATGCTGTTGAGCCTCTGCTTGAAGATCCCCAGTGAGGGAGGGTCCACCACCTCCCTTGGCAATCAATTCCGCTGCTGAACCACCCTCACCGTCATGAATGTTTTCCTGAGATCTAACCTGAATCTCTTTTCTTGCAATTTGTAGCCATTGGTTCTAGTTCTATTTTCAGTGATGCTGGGAACAAATGCATCCCTTCTTCCATATGATGGCATTTCAGGTGTCAGAAGAATGTGATCAGATCTCCCCTGACCCTTCTCTTCTCCAGGCTGAACATCCCAAGTTCCCCCAACCTTTCTCCATAGGAATTCCCTTCCATCCCACCGATCATTCTCGTCGCTCTCCTTTGGACTTGCTCCAGTTTGACTGCATCTTTCTTGAAGTGAGGTGCCCAGAACTGGACACAGAACTCCAGGTGAGAGCTGATCAGTGCAGAATAAGGAGGAACCACCACTTCTTGCAAACTGGGAGGCTACCGTTTTCTTAATGCAGCCTCAAATTTCATTGGCCTTCTTTGCAGACACATCACTTTGCTGACTCAAGTTCAGTGTGTGTTCGTGGCAACTCCTACACACATGACGTGCTGCCAAGCCAGGAATCCCCCATTTTAATACCTGTGTCTGGTTATTTTTGCCCATGTGATATGGGCAACATTTCTCCCTGTTTAGGGTTGCCATATGTCTCAAAAAACAGGACAGTCCCAGTTGTGGGGATTGTGTTCACATATAGTACTGGCAAATGGGACAGAGGGTCCTGTCCTGATTTTGTGGAAGAGAATTATGGCAACCCTATCCCTGTTGAACGTCATCAGATTCATCAGATTCATTTCAGCCCAGTATCCATATCCAAAGTCTCCTACTGTCTCCTGTTGTGTTTGCTGCTCTTCCCAGTTTGGTGTCATCGGCTGAGTTGATGGGGCTTCTTTGTATCTCCTCAACCCTGGTCTCTACCAGTGGTGGGCATCAGGGGGTTCTCACAGGTTCTATAGAACCCTTTGCTAATGAGTGGCTGGTTCTGGGAACTGGTTACTAATGGGACATAGAACCTGTTTTTAATTGAGGTTATTAGGACATAGAACCTGTTGTTAATTTAGGATTAGGACATAGAACCTCTGGTTACTAATGGGACATAGAACCTGTTGTTAATTTAGGATTAGGACATAGAACCTGTTTTTAATTTATTTGAATCCCATCACTGGTCTCTACACAATGATCCTGAGTTGCTCACATGTCATCACCATCCAACAACGTTGTCCCAGTGTCAGAATTCCCACCTTATCAATGTGCGCCTTCTGTTTCCCCTCTGCTTATACTTTCCTTGTATTTCTATAAGCAAAGCCATTAGATGCCTTAATCAAACCAGTGTGTTTCTCATCCCAACCAAAGCGAAGCCAGAAGCAATTGCATTGTTCCTTCTCATCATTCGGTGAAGCGCTGCCAATTTCGGTTATTTTTAAATATAAATAAAATGGCTTTTTTCCTGGTTTCATCACATCAAGATACCTACCATCAGCCCAAATTACCAAAAGCCATTCACGGCACATCCAATGTGCGCACTAAACAAAACGGAGCTCAATTGATTTGAGTGAAATACTTTGTTCTGAGAAGAGTCTACACTAATTTCTGGGCAACGAGACACTTTCATTAGGGGATGAGAGCTTTGGAGGTTGTGGCACTTGCTGTTCCAAAAGCTGGTTCAGCACAAAAGGGGCGGAAAAAAACAACCCACACAAATGTAGCTTGTATTAACCATGTAATTTACATAGCGCTCAAAATACACACAGCGCCAGAGGTGGATTAATGGATGCCACCAATTTCTTTATGAACTTGCCATTTCTGTTGACTTCTTTCTCTTAAATCATCAGATGCTTTGGAGATGATATAACAGTTAAGCAAGTTCCGGAACAACAATTTGATGTGTTGTGGATCAGTTTTATCAGTGGCATAGCTTGGGGTGGGTGGGTGGGTGGAGCAGTCAGGTTTGTAGGGAAGTTTGTCGGGAAGTGTGCAGGGGTTTCTCCCTTTTGGAATCATTCCATATGGCTCTGTTTTTCCCCCTCCCCCTGACTGGGAATGACTCTGAAAGGGAGGGGGGCTTTTGCATGCCTCTCTCTTAGGAGGGATACATGTTGCCTTAGGCCTATATCCTACAGTGAAATTAAGCCCCTTGCTCCGGAAAAGTTAAGATGACTTTCCATAACACTAGAGGGTGATGTAACTGCGTGGACCCGTAACTGCTATGGATTTAGCCCTTAAGCTGCCCCAAGCCTTTTCTGGCATTACTGGGCTGTTCCATCCTGGGCGTGGGCCACCCTAGTGATAGACAGGGAAGCCCAAGTGAATTTCTGGATAGCAACTTCTGTGCCACAATTCCAATGCCTGCATACATATGTCTTCATATGTATGTACATAATGCATGCATATGTATATCTTCAATGCTTGCATGCATACTTATGGGCTCCCTGGTGAACTTGTGTGATACAGGAAGCTGGATTAGATAGGTCTTTGCCCTGATCCAGTGGAGGCTCTCAAACATATATGTATGTACGGCACCCCTCCCACCCCTGCCTCCACATCTCCTGTCCCCCAGACTTGTGGTGCCCTCTCCGTTCACTATCACCAACTCTTATTAAAGAAAGCAAATAACGTTACTCTGTAGCCTGGCACTGGTGAAAGCTATTTGAGAACAACTGCTGAGAATCTGAACAGGAGCGGGACACAATGTTGAAGGCATACACCAGATGCCTCACCCTTGATGTGGTGGTGCTCTTCTCCAGTGGTTTTCAAACTTTTCCGTTCCCATAAGTTGTCATGACCTTACAACTGAGGCTTTGCAACCCCATTGGGGTCCCATTCGCAAGGCTGAAGAACCCCACAAGATGAGGATCTCCTGCTACAGGCAGGGGGTTGGACTAGATGATCCACTGGATCCCTTCCAACTCTATGATTTCATAGGACCTGTCTCTTCCCTCCTTTCCACTCATTTATGCAAGCTCATTGCAGCAGCATAACAAAAGTTTATATGGAATTTGTAATGTTTCTTATACCATACAGAGATGCTAATGCTTACAGTAATTTTAGGGGTCTTTTATGTACTATCAAAACTTTTTAAATTCTCTTCTGTGTTTTATTTCCTTCTCTTTCCTAACCTAGTGATTCTTAAACTGTTTAACACCAGTACCCACTTTTTAGAATGACATTATTTTGGGATTCATGGAAAGTGCCGTCATTAACTTGGATATCATTGCCAGAAGTAGCATCATCACACAGGGAATTTGTTATCTGACTCATACAACAAAAACTAATTAAGGTTGCAATCCTCACCATAATCTAGGCCGGCATAAATGCTTCGCTGACCACTTCTGCCCCACTTTTGAGAGGGTTAAGCCAATGCACAGGCATATGCCAACCTCCCCACACCATCATGGAAAGATAGACCAGGTGAGTTAGGCCAACCAAAATTGGTTAGGATTGCGCACTAAATAAATTAAATGTTCATAATTAGTATGAGTTTATAAATTTATTTAAAATAATGAACTCTTCTAATTCTTCCATCTGTGTAAAAAAAATCCCAACATCCCAAATGCTTCAATCCTACCCATACATAGACTACAATCACCTTTTACACTGTCATAGTTATAGTGGCACCTATGGGAAACCTATGGGAAATGCATAGAGCAATCCAGAGTAAGTGTCTCTTATGTCTTCCTGTAGTTACTCTGGATTAAGCCCTATCCAGAAATTAAGATTAATTACCCAAGATTAACCCCAAAATCCAGAGTAACTACGAGAGCATGTAAGAGACTTTACATGCACCTGTAGTTACTGTACCACCTAGTGAAAACCTATGTGAAAATCATATTGGAATCCAGAGTAAGTTGTTCTTACACCGGAGCAAGGACTCCCTGTTGTTACTCTGGATTTTGCCCTAAGACTGTCATTGTTAAAAACATATGTACATAGTAGCCTGTTAAAAGTACTGATTTGTGACATCCCAAGGAGATGTTAGAAAAGGAGAACCTTACCCCAAATGCGGATACATGGTAAGCATCAACTCTAATAGATTAAAAATAAAATACACTTTGAAATGAATGGAGGAACCCACCTGAAATTAGCATGTGACCCACTTAGTGGGTCCTGACCACAGTTGGATGAATCTTGGCCTAATGCATTGTAATATTCATTGGATTATTCAATAGCATAGTGTAAATTGCAGCTATTATGCTATGCAAAAAAGCAGCATTTTTGCGACCCTTGCACCAAAGCCAATAAACATTGAAATGTACAGATAAAAATAAAATGGTTCAATTTTTATTACATGCTGTATCGAAACTGATCCTCTAGCAATAATACTTACCTCTTTTGTGTTTTGTTTTTCTGACTCTACACAGAAGCAAGTGGTAAAAAGAGCTGTCAAACCTCTCCCCGTCAGTGACTTGACCCCGTAAAGTGGATTTCTTTCTATGGGGTGGAAATATAAGTGGAGGAAGTGAACTATCTTTAATTCCCCCTTTAAACAAACTGCTTGCGTGCTGCGGGGTTAAACTGGGGCCTCTTCTGGTACTTAGCTGGATTTAGAGGAAAGCACTTAATGTTCATCGGTGGCAGGTGTACATCGCCACTTATTTTTCAAGGGTTTGCTCGTTCACTTTGCCATTCAAGTGGGAACATGGTGAAGTGGATATGATTGTTGGTGTTAGGGCTTGAGGATCTACATGACAAGTGCATTAGATGCGTCGCCCCAAATCCTGGAAGTGTACTCGTGCCTTTGTTTATATGGCCTTTAACAAGTGCTCCTTCTCCAGCCTCTTTATGAGCGCAGTAGTGCATGGGATCGGTCTGACGGCAATTGCCATTGTAAATAAAAAATAATAGTTTTGGGAGACTCCAACTTAGTTTGCCGAGAGTCACGTTGTGCGGCGAACACCACTGCATAATTAAAGGTCTTTTGGAGGGATGCAGGGAAAGATAAAGCACAAAGTTAATTTGGTAACACAGTTTGCGCACTCGTGGCTCCCAGAGATTGCAGGTCGTCGAGGTCAGGACGGTGGTGGGCAGCAGTTATTTGACTTGCAGCACGGAGCCATTGATCGTGCTGGCGGAGTTTGCAGGGGCAGCAATAAGCCAAGAACGGGGGACGATCTTTTTGTGAACTTGCCTGCCAAATAGCTCAGGGGTGAGCCGTGGAGACCCGTTCAGAGTCAACGGCATTGATTCAACTGCAGTGCAAGACTCTACTTACAAAATCTTCCTCAAATGCTATTCCCCACCAAGCAGGAGCACCTTCTCCCTACATCTCCAACCCAGGGTGCATCTTCAGAACAGGTGCAGCGGTGGGATTCAAATAAATTAACAACAGGTTCTATGTCCTAAGAACCTAAATTAACAACAGGTTCTATGTCCCATTAGCAACCGGTTCTCAGAACCGCACGCTCATTAGCAAAGGGTTCTATAGAACCTGTGAGAACCCCCAGAAGCCCACCACTGAGGGGTGTCCCATGTCCAGACAGCTCCCTCCTGCTTGCACACAGTATGAAAACTTCAGTGGCTTGAAAACATTCTCCAGCTTAACCTAAGCAAAACATGGTGTGGTCAGAGAATGTTCTCTATTTCTAGAACATGTCCTCTTTTTTAGTCTTATGTCCTGGAAAAAAGTCTTCATTGTCCTCCTTTTCCTTCTGAGCAGGCAGCATGAGAATTCTTGTAATTCTTGTATGTGCCATAGGTTTAATAATAAGTGATATAGGCTGCAATCCTAAAGACACTTTCCTGGGATTAAAACCCAATGAACACAACGGGGCTTACTTTTGAGTAGACATGGTTAGGATTGCACTTAACCGCAAGAACGCAATATATGTGAATGGTTTTCGCTTTTATTTTGTCAGGTCCTACGTTTTTCTTGTGTGTCCTACATTTTTGCGGGCTCTTTTTTGGTACATAGGACATATTGTCACCATGGGTCTCATGTGTGTTTGTGTGTACACATCTGTGTGACGGACCTATCGTGTCCTGGACAGTAACACCACTAGGTTGCATGTATGTATGTATGTATGTATGTATGTATGTATGTATGTATGTATGCAGTCAGTCAGTCAGTCAGTCAGTCAGTCAGTCAGTCAGTTAGTTAGTTAGTTAGTTAGTTACCGGTAGTTATAATAATCGGAATAGTTAGCAGCTGAGCTATGCCAACATAAATTGATGCTGATTGCACCCTGAGACACTATGGAGCAGAAATATAAATGGAGGAAGTATAGGAAATATAAGATATATAACTGTCAAATCTCTCCCAGTATTGGGTATTGTGGTCCTTTTTTAAAAGCATCTGACACATTTGTGTATATATCAGTTTATATGACATTTGCTTTATAAATTCTAAAATACAAAAGGTAGCATTAGGGCTGCCATAAGATCCTTAGGATATATATCATAGGATTATATTTATAGTTTTGGATGCCCTGTTGTAGTGAGATGCAAATGATTGGGACTGAAAGGAGGAAGATGTGAACGTCCAGGACTCCTCATGGTAGGGATGACACCAATGACCAGGACATAGTTGTCCAGGATGTATTCTAGTACCATGTGTGACTAAGAATTTAGTATTAACACTAACGTTTTCAGTAGTACCAAAAAAGTACTTGGGTTTGTTCACCCCTGTGTTTGAGACGTTGGTCCCTGGTTGTGCAAGGAACCCCCAAATCCAGAGAAACTATGGGAGCACGTAAGAGACTTTATGTGCACCCGTAGTTACTGCACCACCTGGTGAAAGCCTATGGGAAATTCATATTGGAATCCAGAGTAAGTTCTTACACTGGAGCAAGGACTCCCCCAGGTTACTCTGGATTTTGCCCAAAGTGGATCTCAACCAGCAAGCTCCACAGGTTGTCCCTCCTTGCACTTGGAAGTGTCAGCTGCCTGGGATGATTCACCACCGATAATACTTTCTCATGATTTAAGGTGCCCTTAATTGCTTTACTGAAGGGGGAGAGAGAGCACCTTTTAACCAAACAGCTGAGCGATTTGCTATGACAATTCTGCCACTGTGCATTCACTTAATTTGCAATTAATCAAACATTCAATAAATCATTAGTATAATTACACCTGTTCTGATTTTCCTACCCACCCCCCTCGGCACATTAGCTATGCTCAGGCAGGTTGCTGCTCTGCTAGTGGCTGGATTCATTTGTCTGACCCAGTTGGTTGCACGCCTGGCTCCTCCTGAGCCTTGAGGAATGATGGGGCTGAAATTTTAATTATTTATAGTGCCACAAGTTTGCTGCGCACTCCTTCCCCCCTCTTCCTCTCTGGCTTCACAAATGAATGCTCCTGCAGCAACTTAAAACAAACATCAGTGCAACATTGACTGGTTAATTTCTCACGCTTTTTTAATCATTTTTATTCCCCTACTGCGCCACTTTTCTAATTACACTATCTCCCCAGGTGTGCAATAATTCCCTCATCACCATATATCTCAAGTACAGATTATTAAAATAATATAGCTTGTATCATATAAATGTAGCAGAAAGTATCTTAAAAAGGCTTTATTGAAAGCCGGTAAATGGTTCCAACCGAATTATTTTTAAGGGGCTTTGCTTAGATTCGGATCCTTAGAATGACCATGCTTTGAAAAAGATGAACCCCATCTCCCCCCCAAAATAATCCACCAAAAATGACTTATTCTGCATGCAAACCTACAAAGCAAACCATTACATCTCTATCTGTCGTACTAAACAGCAGCTCATTTACAACGTAGTATTCGGTGGTGCTATTAGCAATAATTTTGTTGATGCATGATGTTCTTAATGTTTGTTTTATTTCCTTCGGTTTCTGTTTCAAATATGATATTTTATTGTTTTAATGGCCCTAAGTCACCCTGTGGAGCTGGAAAAGGTAGGGTGTACAGTACATATTGTATTAATGTAATATTAATAATACCGTACTAGTGATAATTACTCGATTACTGCAGCATCAAGTGATGGCTGGTTCACGCAAATGGGCCATCACAGGCTTGAAAGGATGTGAGAATATTCATGGATAAGTATGTCTAGGGTCCCGATCCCGTCCAATATTTAGCACTGATGCAGCTGTGCTAATGGGGCGTCACAGGCTTAAAAGGATGTTAGAAAAAAATCATGGATAAGTTTGTTTAGGGTCCTTGATCTCATTCAATATTTTTGTGAAAATGGGATATATGGTAAGGGGGCATATGCTGTATCTTGCAGTGGGGAGTCATGCCATCCCCCTTAAGGTAAAGGAATGTTTGTTCCCTTATCTTGGGGCTGCATCAGGACAGAAAAATTGGATAGGGTTAGGCCCTATGGCTTTATTTATTGAGTGTATGACAAACAATACATGGACTTATGGTAAATGAGATGTGCCCTACAATCCAGAGTAACTATGGGAGCACATAAGATACATTTTGTGTACCTGTGGTTACTGCACCACCTAGTGAAAATATATGGGAAATTCATATTGCAGTCTAGAGTAAATTGTTCTTACACTGGAGCAAGGACTCCCCGTAGTTACTCTGGATTGCACCTCTAGTCTATGTTGAAAAAATCAGACATAAAAACAACAATGGTATAAGCTCTTTAGACACTCGGACAGAACATGATGAATACTTTGTCAAGAGTATTAATGAGGCACTGAGGTGTAGATACTAGCCTTATGGATACTAGTAACAAACCCATGAAGGTGTAGTCTACCAATGATGACTAGTCAAGATGGAAAAGTCTGACCTGCAGGATCCAGACTCTCTTGGACCAGAATCAAGACAGAACTTCCCTTTTTGCCATGTACACAGCAGGTGGGTAAGGCAGAATGACCACCGCCTTGGTGCTGTGGTCTTGCCCTCTCCTATCACCCTGCTAGATCCTCTCTTTTACCTGCTCTTTTACCTCCTTTGCCTTTAATACCTGTGTTTTCCATAGATGTGCACCTGTCACTGTAAGACTCAGCTTGGGATCCTGACTCCACCAGCCCATAATCACTGAGCAGTTTGAGCGGAAAGGTGCACCCATCCGGTGATGGTATGGAACAGGAGAACCAGTTTAAGAAGATTGCAAATCTCTTTCCTTTATCATCATCATCATCATCATCATCATCATCATCATCATCATCATCATCATCATCATCACCGACACCGCTTTCGCCACCCCATGTTATGGGTGCGGTGTCCATCATGGAAGCCACAACTTGTGCAGAGTGTGAGTGTGCCTCCAGCATCTTCCTTTCTGCATTGCGGCACTGGCGAGACTACTTCTTTGCAGATACCTGTGAAAAAAGCTTTGCTTTAACTGTTGATCATTTTAATTAGATAGCAAGCATCATGTAAAAGCGGGATGAATACATGGCACTTTGCCTTCTAAATCAGGGAACAGATTACATTGGGCAATAATTTTCAGAACTAATAGATGCCGCTTCCTCCACCCCGCGGCCCCCAAATTATTTAAAACATTTAACTGTATCATGTCTGTGTAATCCACAATTAGGTGATTTGTCTAAGCAGTCGAAAGGAAAGGGCACTTGCTCATCAGCACCCTGGGAACGGAGGCAAGCGCCGCTTCATTTCTTGTGCGCCGGTTTTTTATTATTATTTTTTTTCCCCTTTCCATGGCAAACAGATGGGTATTTTGGCTGAGGCATCAGTCAGCAAGATATCAGAAAAAAAGGACGGCAACATCTGTGCAAAGGTTGAACTCCCTCCGACTTGAGTCTATTGTACCTTATTCAATATAAAATTAAATAGAATAAAAGTTGGTGTGCCAGGCCTTAGGATTGAGGTTGCAATCCCTGCACTTGCCTCCTGCTGGAGTGGAATGAGTAACCTTTATTAGACTGCAATCCTAAAGACACTTTCCTGGGAGTTAGGCCCATTGAACATAATGGGGCTTACATTTGAGTAGACATGGATAGGATTGTGCTCTTAGTCTGAGTAATCTTCACTAAGCGCATAGTTAATCTTTGGAACTCCTTTCAACAGGGTACTGATAATACAGTCGTCTTCCACTACTGGACAAGTTCAGGACCGGAGCACTGTTCAAAAGTAGTAGTAGTAATATTATTATGGTCATCGACCAGCACATACAAAGATATAGAACAAACAACAAAGAATTCCATATATGGTCAAAATCCAGAGTAACTATGGGGAGTCCTTGCTCCAGTGTAGGAACAATTTACTCTGGATTCCAATATGAATTTCCCATAGGTTTTCACTAGGTGGTGCAGTAACTATGGGTGCACGTAAAGTTTCTCACGTCCTCCCGTAGTTACTCTGGATTTGGGGGTATGGGCGCAATCCAGAGTAACTACGGGGGGTCTTTGCTCCGGTGTAAGAACAATTTGCTCTGGATTGCAATATGAATTTCCCATAGGTTTTCACTAGGTGATGCAGTAACTACGGATACACGTAATGTCTCTTACGTGCTCCCGTAGTTACTCTGGATTGTAGGGTATGTCCACTTGCATGAATATTAAATATAGTTAGAATATTTTAACTTAATAAAAGATCCTGATTGTTAAGATGATCATTGGACGACAGTAAGTATAAATTACATATTAAAAATTGGGCAAAAAGATTTTAAAGTTGCAACCCCTTCTAACTAAAGCCGCAAATAAAATGCTCTATAATCTTAAAATCATGTTTAAATACACTATAAATTTCAAATTACCATGGTTGTGTTGCACCCATGAACATCAAAACGACATTTAGAAAACCCTGATTCTGTTTTGGAACTGAGACAAAACGCTTGTTGAGTTGTAATCAGGATCCTTTAGAGTAAAAAATAAACTAATGTTATCTTTCCTGACAAGTTTACTAAGACATCCCACCCTGGTTGTGTTTTCCTAACTCCTGGTTTGAAAGGGAGTGGAGGAACTAAGGGTGCAGTTAACCTAGGCTGGCATAACTCATTGGTCTTCCCAGTTCCATAGGGAACTGTCTATGCACTGGTCTACCCTCCCCTGGGACTGGTGCACAAGTATCATATGGCACTTTTGTGGCACCCCAGGTCAGCATAGGACTTGTGCCAGGGCTTAGGCTGGCCTAATTGGAGGTTAGGATTGAAGCCTTATTTTGCACAAACACAGGATAAGATCGTGTGCCATGGGAATGCCCCATTGATTTAATGGGAGTCTTTTAAGTGCTTACTGAAGAATAAAAACAGTCAAAACTGCAAAGTCACTTGAACAGCGCGACATAAAATGCACAGATTAAAACAACCAAATGAAAACTGTATTTTTCCTGCATGCTAACTTAGCATTTATTTCTCTTTCTTTTCAAGAACTGGATTTTGCTTTGTCTGCTGTTCACAGACTTCATGTGACTTTGCCATATAAGACAACTAAAAAAACAAAGAAAGCTTTCTTTCTTTCTTTCTTTCTTTCTTTCTTTCTTTCTTTCTTTCTTTCTTTCTTTCTTTCTTTCTTCATGCAATTCTCTCTCATGCAATTCTTCAAAGTCTCTCTTGCAATTCTTCATGCATTTCTTTCTTTCTTTCTTTCTTTCTTTCTTTCTTTCTTTCTTTCTTTCTTTCTTTCTTTCTTTCTTTCTTTCGCCTGCCCCAAGCCTTTTCCAGGATAAGTAGGGTGGCCCATCTTGCGAGTTGGGTCAGCCCAGTGATAGATAGGGCAGCCCAGCTGCACTTCTGGATTGTGCTCTAAGGCTGTGATCCAACAGTGTGCTCATAGTGCAGTCCGTTAGGCTGTGTGCTTCATTAATCTGTGAAACTCCTTGCCACAGGATGTGGTGATGGCATTTAGCCTCAGTACCTTTAAGAGGGACTTGGATAAGCCATAATTACAAGCCATAATAGGTAAGTTCAACCTCCAATTTTTAGGTGTAGGATAATGACTATTGCAGGGGAGTGTACCAGGATGCAGGTCTCCAGTGTGCTTCTTGAGGCAGCAGGTGGGCTACCATGAGATCCAGAAAGCTGGACTAGATGGGCCTTTGGCCTGATCCAGCAGGCTCTTCTGATGTCCTTAATTCTTTTTATTTGTTCTTATTAAGCAGGCCTCCGTCAGTCTTGAAAGACTATGGTATCGGGCTTGGCGCTGCATACGCTGCATGCGAAGCACGAAAGCCTGGGTTAGATTGTTATGGAGGATAGGCTGTTCCCCAAGCAGCAAATCCCCCCCCCCTTGTGAATTAGTCCAATGGAAAGGCAGAGCCAATACGATTGGATCCAGCTGGCGTCGCAGAGCTGGGCTAAGGACAGGAGCTTACCCTGTCTTGTGGGGTTGACCCTGGTCTTGAACCCTGGTCTGCTGGTTAACAGGCACAGCGTCTGTCCCGAAATCAGCTTTTTTATAGGGGAGAAGGAACTGTACTTCATGATCTGTTTGCAATGGGTTCTTGCTCGAAAGTAACCCAGGTCTATGGCTACAAAAGACACTTTCCTGGGAGTAAAACTCATTGAACAAAATGGACCTTACTTTTGAGTAGACATGAGTGTTCATAATCTCTGACATCTCCAGGTAGGGCTGGGGAAGACAAGCTGAGTTCCATCCACCTTGCTATTAAGGAAGGAAGTTGCTGGGGCCAATGTGGGAAGCAACTTTCCAAATCTGGCAGCATAAATGCCCTGCAGAAAAATAGTTTGTGCATCACTCGTCGATGAGCACTTCCCAAATGTTTCCCAAGACAACTTTTCCTTTTCTTCAAATACTTGTAATGCCTCAATTTACAATGTGTTCAGTTGCCAGTTTGTGATCCACGGTGCCCCATATGCAATAATGGCCTAGCTCATCTCGAATACAGATTGCTCTTGCAAAATGCATAATGTGTGTTTGAGTACCGTTATTTATTTTGTTTATTGCAGCCGCTATTAATATTACTACATCTACGGCGTGGTGTGGAAGAGGAAAAGAAACCCATTGTGGTGTTTGGCTTACAAATCGGTAGCAGAGCGCAACTCTGGTTTCGTAGCCTCCTGTGAAGTTTCTGGCATGGGGAGGGAAAGGTATTTCAGACTGACATTTTTTCCTGCAGAAAAGCCTTGTGTGTAAGGGAGTCCGTATCTTCTGGCCAACACTCCATGTTAATCAAGCAGGCTGAGGAGATGCAACTGTCAACAGTCCAACTGACAACTGATAACAGGCCAGGCTGAATTGAGGAGAGAGGTGGCTAAAGGGCAGCTGAAATGCTGGAAACTGGAGTGGGTTTTTTCCCCTGGATGAATGTTGTTATATTATACCTATACATGCGATAGCTGCAGGCTGTTACTACTATAAAATAAAAGTCAGGAAACAGTACTTTAAAACAGTGGTTCCCAAATTGTGGATCAGGACCAGTGGGTTAGGATCTGATTTTTGGTGAGTCCTGGAAGGGTGATGAGAAGATCAGATCTTCTGGTCAAACATGAGACAACTGCTAACTACCCTGCAGGTTCCTGCAGTTTGCAAGCATAGGTAAATATAGGGAGAGAAAACCTTGAGGTTCTTTTTCTGGTTATTATTATTATTAAAATATATATGTATTTTTAGATTTATTTTTAAAATCTGGCAAATCCAGGTGGGTCTAACACAATGTTGTCTTAAAAAGTGATTTCCAGCGATAAAAGGTTTTGGAGTGACTTTCTATGTTGTACAGTGACTTTGTATTGCAGGTTTACAGAGCTTCCCCCGCCCCGCCCCCCCCCCCCCCCCAGGACATGTCCTCTTTTTTCAGCCTTGTGTCCTAAAAAAAAAATCTTCATTGCCCTCTTTTTCCTTGAGAGCAAGCAGCATGCAGCCTGCTTGTAATTAATAAATTATAGGTAATTATCCCTACAATCCAGAGTAACTGTGGGAGCACATAAGAGACATTACATGCACCTGTAGTTACGCCATCACCTAGTGAAAACCTATGGGAAATTCATATTGCAATCCAGATTAAATTGTTCTTACTCTGGAGAGGAAGGACTCCCCGTAATTACTCTGGATTGCGCCCAAAATGTAATAGTTTTAAATTTAATAATAAATAATATTGTCTTTAAATTAACCACATGAAAGCAATATATATAAGTGTTTACAGCTTTTACTTTGTCATGTCCTACATTTTTCTAGGGGGTCCCATATTTGAGGGGCCCTTGTCCTCTTTTACCCATGGTTTTGTGGGGACACCAGTTTCCGGACTAGTATTGTCTGAATGCTGTTCTTGTGAAAAATAATGCTTTGGGGAGTGTGGGCTGTTGGCTTTCTAGAAAAATGCTGCCCAGGCAAATAAGCCATTATGTTCAAAACTGTGTGCAATGATTCATCCTAGGGGGGGGGGGGTGGTGGTGGGTGGGAAGAAAACCCACTGCTTTTAGATGCTTCTGTATTTTTAAAGATTCTGAACCCCAGCTAATGCCTGGTATTGATTCTGAATAATTTAAATAGCAATAAAATTGTGTTTTCATGACAGTCAGTCAGAAACATTTTATATTTAATGTTCATTTAAAGAAGCAATGTTTTTTAATCTTCCCAAATCCATCGCAGCAACTGCGGGTCATTAAGTAAAATTTCTAATTCAGTTGTTCCCAAAGTGGGGGTTGGAACTCCCTTGGGGGGGGGGGGGTCACTGGGCGCTGCCATCGTGGAATCTGGTTCTGGGCACCACCGTCTTAGAATGGATCACTCAAGCAGCTTTCCTGGGAGTAAGAGCACAATCCTAACAACGTCTACTCAAAAGTAAGCCCCATTGTGTTCAATGGATCTTACTCCCAGGAAAGTGTCCTAAAGACTGCAATCTAACCGTACAATCCAGTTTAACGACGGGAGCACACAAGAGACATTACATGCACCTGTAGTTACTGCACCACCTAGTGAAAACCTATGGGAAATTCATATTGCAATCCAGAGCAAATTGTTCTTACGCCATAGCAAGGACTCCCTGTAGTTAATCTAGATTGCACCGTATGTCTCATTATACACATTGGGACTTTATTCTGAGTAGACATGGAGGACCTCTAGCATTACAGTGATGGCACTTCCTCTTCCAGCCATGGCTTTACTTTTGGAGGATCCTAGAAAGATTTTAATCCTCAGAAGGTGATCCAGGACTGAAATGCTTGAGAACCACTGATTTAATTCATCCACTATTCAATGAGTGGATTTGTTGCAGTTTTTTTAACTGCTACTACAGTAATATTTTTGTAATGTTTTTATTACTGTTAATACAGATGTCAAAAAGTACGTTTTGATTATATAAAAATAACCTTATTTTTAGTTTTCAGAGCGTTTACAGCGTAGTTTTTAGGTAGGTAAATTTATCTTCATTTTTTAAAGAGCAGGAAAATAGATTACATCTTAGGTTTACTTCCTCCTGTAGAAATTTTTCTCCTGAAGGAGGAAGGAGACCTTAAGATTACACATTTAAAATGAAAGCAAACACAGAAACTAACCCAACAATCCAGAGTAACTATGGAAGCATGTAAGAGACATTATGTGCACCCGTAGTTACTGCACCACCTAGTGAAAACCTATGGGAAATTCATATTGCAATCAAAAGTAAATTGTTCTTACACCGGGGCAAGGACTCCCCGAAGTTACTCTGGATTGCATCCTAAATGGCACGAAGTCCAAATCAGGAAAGAAGAAAAATAATTCTGAATGTGGACCATCCTAGTTTGATCCTCCTCCTCCTCCACCCCCTCCTCCTCCTCCTTCTCCTTCTTCTTCTCTGCAATCCTCGAATCACAGCCTCTCAGATTCAAGTCTTCCTCGTCCACATTGCATTCCCTTACAGGGCTGTTGTAAAGCATACACAAAGTGGACATGCCTTGAACAATTGAAGTGCCTTCCATCCTCTGTGCTTTTATTAATCCCCCGTCCCCAAATAAATTAAATCAGTTGAAGCATGTAAGATAATTCACGGCTTGTACAGAGGCCATAGGATGAGGCTAAGCAAGTTTTAAATCCAGAACTGTGATTAGTTTGTAGCGTCTCTAAGTTTAATTAATTTATTTTTTGGCACATCTGACATTTTCTTTTTCGATGCACAATGTACTGGAGATCCCTGAAATGTAGGGTAATTAATTTCAAAGGAGATAATTTATCTTCATTTGACATCACCTTGGAAATAGAGCAGTACATATATTTCCATCTCATCTTTATTTATTTATGTGATTCCTTTCCAGGGGAAAAATTGCAAAAAACTGGATTCTTTCTTTCTTTCTTTCTTTCTTTCTTTCTTTCTTTCTTTCTTTCTTTCTTTCTTTCTTTCTTTCTTTCTTTCTTTCTTTCTTTCTTTCTCTCTCTCTCTCTCTCTCTCTCTCTCTCTCTCTCTTCCTTCCTTCCTTCCTTCCTTCCCTCCTTCCTTCCTTCCTTCCTTCCGTCGGTCGGTCGGTCGGTCGGTCGAATTTTATAATGATTGAGAATGTGCCAGAGAAAATTCCCCCTCCCTGCCCTTAACTTCAATCCCATCTTTACTTAAGGCAGAACTTAACTGCTACTTACATTTAATCTCTGAATAGCAGAGCTTTCCTGAGCTGGTTTTTACAAGTCTAATGTACTCTTTGAGATCACAGATCAGGGCTCATTTCTTATGGAACAAAAGTTGGGTCAAGAGAGCAGAATTTGATGGCTGGCTTTCCCCTCTGCAGTTAAAATTCCAGTCTCTCTTTATGGTCCTCAATGCCAGCCTGTGCATTTTGCTCCCAGGTGACGTCAAGCAAAAGCAGAGTATAGGATTGCCAGACTGGAGGCAGTGATCAGTCCAGCAGGGTTTGACTCACAGCACAATCCTAACCCCTGGTCAGGCTGGCACATGTCCTGGTACATATCCTGTGCTGGCCTTGGGTTCTCACAAAAGTGCCATAAATAATTTCTGCACCACTCCTATGTGTGTCTGGGGAGGGGGGGGGGGGGTTAGGCCACTGCACAGACATGCTCTAGCCTCCCCAGGGCACTGCAGGAATAGGAAAATGAATGAGTTTTGCTGGACTAAGGGCGTAATCCAGAGTAACTACGGGGAATCCTTGCTCCGGTGTAAGAACAGTTTATTCAGGATTCCAGTAGGAATTTCCCATAGATTTTCACTAGGTGGTGCAGTAACTACTGGTTCACGTAAAGTCTCTTATGTGCTCCTGTAGTTACTCTGGATTTGGGGGTAAATTGGTTAGGATTGGATCCTCAAATTGAGTCTAGAGTCAACACCTCCCACAACTTGACTCGAAAATGAGCCATAAATAAGGCACATCTACAAGTTTCTGAGTCACCCTTTCACAACTCGAAAGGGCTTGAGTCAAGTTTCCAGCTTCTAAAAAATTGTGCTGCGGTGCCACACCGAGAAAAAGGGTTGCTGCCAGGTGGTGAAATTTCCACTTCTGGTTTGAAAGCGATTGCAGTTTTCACTCTTTGAAGCTGTGGGGCTCCCCACATACCCCAAGGCCTGGCAGCACATGCATTGGCATCCATCTGTCTCGAAAGACTATGGTATCGTGCTCGACGCTGTATGCGAAGCACGAAGGCCTTTCGTGTGAATATAACCCCCTCCTTCGCACGGTCAGGATCCTGGGGATTGCATTGCTGTTTCACCTCTCCGTAAAGGTTACCTGTACAAGAGTCTCTGTAAAGAAAATATATGTAAAAGGTTGAGAACTACTGGTTTATTAGTCCATTTAGTAGCAATACACCAGGGATCTAAATAGTAATTAAAATAGAAATCAGATCAGACTAAGCTAGCCCATCCCCAACGTATACTTTTCACAGTATCCTTTACCCACCTTTGTGGAGGAATACCAGGAATCACATCTGAAGCCTGTTTGACTTGTCTAGTAGTACATATGAATGGTTCCAAAATTTCACTCCAAAATTTCAAATTTAAAGCAGATTTCAGGATGCCTCTCAGGTGGCATGTCTGAGATAGTCAAAGGAAGAAAAATTAATTTGGATATGGGAATAGCACATCCGTAGTCTGTATTATTGATTGTAATTTACTATTAATATATTTGCATTTGTTGTACATCTATATTTGATTAAGGTTATATGGTTCAAATAATGCCAATACAGGTATCTGAATCTGATAAGCAGTCCTTTTGGAAATCTTCAAAATGTCAGATGCACTGGAAGGGCTACAAGCCCTACAATCCAGAGTAACTACGGGAGCACGTAAGAGACATTACGTGTACCCATAGTTACTGCACCACTTAGTGAAAACCTATGGGAAATTCATATTGCAATCCAGAACAAATTTTTTCTTACACTGGAGCAAGGACTCCCCGTAGTTACTCTGGATTGCGCCCTTAGACTATATACACTACAGGATAATGGTATATTGTGGTCTTGAGAGCTCTCAGAGGCCTAATCTCTTCTGAGATTGGCATCCTCTGAGCTCTCAGAGGCCTAATCTCCTCCTAAACTCTGCAATCCTAATCTCCATTTAGGGTGCAATCCAATGTAACTCAGGGGAGTACTTGCTCCAGACTAGTAGGGCTAGTCTGGCATAAACCCTGGCATAAGTTCTGTGCTAATCTGAGGATGTCACAAAAGCTCCATAAGGCACTTCTGCCCCACTCCTGGAGGGTAGACCACTGCACAGGCATATGCCGACCTCCCCACAGACCACCAAGGGAAGATATTTCAGGTGAGTTAGGCTGGCCTAAATTGGATAGGATTGCGCCCATCTAGGGCCATTGTGAGTTATCGGAAGCTGGAGTAGATCCAGTAAGGAAATTCTTCTGACTCTGCAAGAACCTTGATAAGCATCTGTGGAATATCAAAGGTTTGTGGGAATATATTCCTTTTCTTTCTGTGGTCAACTTCAATCCTGATATCTTACAAAAAAATTCTATATTCTATTATGTTAAATGTAGACGGTTTTTTAAAAATCTGCATATTTTTTGTAGGCTCCTGTGACTTACTGCTGGAATACATTAGTATAGGAAAATATTAAAATTATTGATTTATCATTTATTACGCTGAAGTGATGCATTGAAATCAAATTTGGATGCCGTCCAGCCCCCTGGCAAGGCTGACATTATTGGATGATGCTGGCTGATCTCATTCATTTAAGGAATACTTCAGGACTCTATGCAGGGACTGTAGAAGAAATGGATCCGAGAAGCAAGACATTCACAGCTGGAAAGTTGATGTAGTAAATTAAAAGCCATACCCATATATTTCCTTGATGGTTCCTAGGAATTTACGGTTTGTTTTGGATCTCTCATCTTTGCACATATGTAATAGTTTAGCATCTTTGTGTTATGTGGATGGTGAGTACACAGTGTTTCTCCAACTGTGGGGCAGGACCCCGTGGATTGCAAGCCAATTTTAGGTGACATTTTTTTTAACATATTACACTAGGTAGTACAGTATTTTAACATATTAGACTGGTGTCACAATCCAGAGTAACTTCGGGGAGTCCTTGCTCCAGAGCAAGAACAAGTTACTCTGGATTGCAATATGAATTTCCCATAGGTTTTCACTAGGTGGTGCAGTAACTATGGGTGCACGTAATGTCTCTTACGTGCTCCCGTAGTTACTCTGGATTGTACCCTAAGTATTATAGCATGGGGAGAGTACTACAGCATATGTTTGGATGCCACCACAATATTACAAATTGGTATTTTGTACAGGCTGCTATGTATATGGTCCCTATAATTCACCCATGGGCAGAGCAATCTTTAACCATCAATGGAGCAAATGGGGGCTCAGGCAGCAAACTGCCTGCTCAGTGTCTAGCATTTCATTGGGGCTACTGCAGATCTATGACAGGGCATGGGGAATTTTTTCCCTTCTCTTGGGTAGGTCTACAGCATCCACAATGGGTCTACTTGATTCTGCACTGTCCCTGGAGACATCACAGAACCCAGTAGACAGGAGGAACCAGAGGCTCCTCTGCGCCTTTCAGGTACCGGATTGGGATCCAGCATGTCCATATGGCTCTTTTTTGATTGCCTGGCCAGAATGTCTCTGAAGGGGTGAGGCTCCCTCCAAGACTGACTGCTCTGCCCCCCTCTAGATATGCCACTGGACCTATTCTCTGCCCCTTCCTTCTCCCCTGCTTCTGCAACTTATGACTCTTACTCCCTGGGCTCCCGATCAGTTTAGATTTGATCATGTACATATTTGTCAGGAAGAGGAAGAAGGAATCTCCCTTCTAGAGATGGCAATGGACTCCCTTTTCTTCGACCCCTCGGATGATGAGGACAAGCCCAAGGGAACCTGATCTAGATCCCCAGAGGCTTGGGCTAAAAAGAGCTCATCATACAAGGAGGAAGAGGACTGGGGTCCAGAGATGCTGTGCAGTTGAGTGCTGTGCCACCCAGGAGCCCAACCACTGGAGAGGAAGCAATTCAGTAATATGGACCAGTTGGGGGAAGCTAGAGGGTTGGTCCTGCAGGTGTTCTCCGACACTCTTCCAGGGGGGAGCCCTATATAAGGTGCATTTGGGCAGGTGGGAACAGAGGTGTGAAGAAGAGTGGGAGGCATCGGTGCCCTGCCTCTCACTCACAGGCCTCTAACACACCATGTGGTGAGAGGAAGGGCCAGCCTAGCCCCGCACCAGCCCCATCCGGAATGGAATTGTTGTGTTCTTCATCGTACTTACCTGTTTGTCGTTCATGCAAGATGAAACATGTAAAGAAGAAAGTAAAGTCACTTACCTTGAATCAAGATCCTGACGCCTCTTGTGTTTTAATACTACGCTGAAGGTATGTCAGAGCCCAGGATCCCAGAGACTCCCCCCTGCGGAACCCCCTCCCCACTCCCCAGGAATACCAGGAGACGTGACAATATTAATATTCAAGCAGAGGCTCAGCAAGCACCTGTCGGGGATGCTCTAGGGTGATATCCTGCTGCAGGCAGGGGGTTGGACTAGATGACCTACTAGGTCCCTTCCAACTCTATGATTCTATGATTCTAATTAATTTGGCTGCCACTGAATTAGTTTTCTCTATTGTTTTGGTTTACATATATTGTCCACCTTCAAAGTGCAATTCATCCACCTACTCTTTAAACTCTTTAATGTGTGCGTATGCATGCATGCATGCTTGCGTGTGTGCGTGCGTGCGTCCGTGCGTGTGTGTGTGTGTAGAAGTTAATGGAGGAAAACAGCCTGCCATGAAATTCACGCCGGCTCCGGAGTGAGCAAACACTGCCATGGCTGGAAGTTGCCCGTCTCTTTCTCATTGATTGAGCTTCAGGGGCTTGAGGGACTTTTTGCAGGGCTGGGTTTTAATGGTTGAAATGTTTTCAGTCGTTTGTCATAAAATCATTCCAACCAAGCTGTTTACTGGTCTGAATGCTTAATTACTGCAGTGGCAGCAACGGCTGAGGGTTTGCAGGCTGACAGAACGCTCAGCTCGGAATGTTAAAGAGTTTCTAATTATCTCCCCCTTTCCCCTCCCTTTGGTATGAATATTACTTAAGTACCTCTCTTAAATCTGTATTTGTCTGCCCAAAATTCTAAGTCATTCTGGGAAAGTTGGGGGGGGGGGAATGTTGCCTCCCAATAAATTCATTTGGAGAATTTTTTAAAAAGTTGTTTAGAGCTACATTTATGAAACTCCTCGGCTTTGTAAGTTAGTCTACAAAATGCTTTATTTATGTCATTTATTTCTTCCCGTTCCAGTAAATGCATAGGGTGCAAGCATATAGCAGTAGAGATCTGCAAGGAAAGAGGAAAGGCTGCAGAACAATTTCTGAAAGCCAACAGTGGTGAGACAATACAGCAGGGAGAAGTGGCATAGCTAGAGGGGGGTGAGTCAGATTTTGGGGGAGGCATGCAAGGGGTCACTCCACTTCAGCCATTGCAGTCTGGTGGCGGCGGGGGGGGGGGGGGAGAGGAACAGAGTCGCATAGCAGCCCAGAAAGGGATGATCGAGCAAGCGTTGATCCTGAGCTACACTTGTTCACTGTGACATCCAGTGTGACATCCAACTAGTGTGATGTCCAGGCTTTGGTGAGGGTAGCTGTGGTGGCCACCATGGTCTCCATGCTTCAGAGGTAATGGCATGCCCAGCCTCAGAGGAGATATCTAACTAGTGACAATCAACTAGTGTGACATCAGGGCTCTGGTGAGGGCAGCTGGGGTGGCCACCATGGTCTCCGTACTTCAGAGGTAATGGCATGTCAAGCCTCAGCGGGGAAAACATCTGTCCCTGAGACGGCATTGAAGGGAACAAGATGGAGGAAGGAAGAAGGAAGGAAGAAGGAGATGGAGGAAAAAGAAGATGCAAACATGCCGGCTTCCATTCACTATCCTTGGCATGGGAGGTGCATGTGCAGGACGTGATCGATCTAGCAAATCCCTGCAGCGGTCACTTGTGGAGGTATAATATAACAAAATTCATCAGTAACCTGATGAAAGGGCATCTTATCTGCCCTTTAGGTTTGTTCCTTCTAAATGGTTCTCCTCAATTGCCACCCCCAGCCTGTTTTCAGCCGAGCCTGTTATCTGCCCCAGAGACAGGTGGAAATGCCAGGTCAAATGTGAATGGAATGTTGACCATTCTGCTCAGCCTTCTCTTTCCTAGAGACACTTGGCAATAGAACCCTCAGCCTTCTCTGCCTTGAGACACAAGGCAATAAAATCCTCAGCTTTCTCTGCCTTTAGACATATGGCAGTAGAGCCCTCAGCCTGCTCTGTCTCCAGACACATGGCAATAGAGCCCTCAGCCTTCTCTGCCTCCAGATACATGGCAATAGAGCCCTCAGCCTTCTCTGCCTCCAGATACATGGCAATAGAGCCCTCAGCCTTCTCTGCCTCCAGATACATTGCAACAGAGCCCTCAGCCTTCTCTGCCTCCAGATACATTGCAATAGAGCCCTCAGCCTTCTCTGCCTCCAGATACATTGCAACAGAGCCCTCAGCCTTCTCTGCCTCCAGATACATTGCAATAGAGCCCTCAGCCTTCTCTGCCTCCTGATACATTGCAATAGAGCCCTCAGCCTTCTCTGCCTACCGGCACATGGCAATAGAGCCCTCAGCCTTCTCTGCCTACCGGCACATGGCAATAGAGCCCTCAGCCTTCTCTGCCTCCAGATACATTGCAATAGAGCCCTCAGCCTTCTCTGCCTCCAGATACATTGCAATAGAGCCCTCAGCCTTCTCTGCCTCCAGATACATGGCAATAGAGCCCTCAGCCTTCTCTGCCTCCAGATACATTGCAATAGAGCCCTCAGCCTTCTCTGCCTCCAGATACATTGCAATAGAGCCCTCAGCCTTCTCTGCCTACCGGCACATGGCAATAGAGCCCTCAGCCTTCTCTGCCTCTAGACACATGGCAATAGAGCCCTCAGCCTTCTCTGCCTCCAGATACATTGCAATAGAGCCCTCAGCCTTCTCTGCCTCCAGATACATTGCAATAGAGCCCTCAGCCTTCTCTGCCTCCAGATACATGGCAATAGAGCCCTCAGCCTTCTCTGCCTCCAGATACATGGCAATAGAGCCCTCAGCCTTCTCTGCCTCCAGATACATGGCAATAGAGCCCTCAGCCTTCTCTGCCTACCGGCACATGGCAATAGAGCCCTCAGCCTGCTCTGTCTCCAGATACATGGCAATAGAGCCCTCAGCTTACTCTGACTCCAGACACATGGCAATAGAGCCCTCAGCCTTCTCTGCCAGAGACATAAGGGAATAGAATCCCTAGCCTTTTCTGTCCCCAGAGACACATGGGAATAGAACCCTTAGCTTTCTTTGCCCCCAGAGATATATGGGAATAGAACCCTCAGCCTGCTTGATTGACACAAAATATGCAGACACCCCACATTCAGGCCAAGGCTCTTGTGTAAATAGAGTAGGTGGTGGGGAGACAGCAAGGAGACCCACCAAAACAGAGGAGACCCACCCCCCATCATCCCTGCTTACAGCCAGCTCGTGTTCGCAATAAAAATGCAAAAGTATTGTTTCCTGGGAAAGTAAATCATTTTGAATGTAACAGGGCTTGCTTCGGAGTAAACACGCCTAGTATGATGTGTAAGTTAACAATCCACACTCAGTATTGTGTGTTAATTCAGCGTTGTGGTGAGTCAAGGTGCACAGATTCATTCCCAGGTAGAGGGAGGGTGCAACAGATTTTGTATTCTCAACACAGGAGATAAATTTAAGATGTCGCACTCGGTTGAAAGTCAATTGAAGCCCAAGTGGGTATATTTCCTGGTGTTGGAAGGCATTTCATCCCTCCGAAGTGCACTCTCATTGACTAGGGGTGAGATCTTTCTCCCTCTCCGATCAAAAGTCTATCACCCGAGAGACCGATTGCAGCATTGCCGCGTCCACAAAATCGTAGGTGGCTGTCTGCAAACTTTGCCGCTGCGGTCACGAGATGTTCATATTTTATCATGTTGCTTTCATATAAAAACACCATGACACACTTAGGACCAAGCAAATATGTGTGAGTATTTATAAGGATACAGATGCATATAGAATATATTTCAGAAAAGAGAGAGATAAAGGAGAAAATGCCAAAATAACTTGCCCATGGAACCTTAAATATTTACAAGTATTCTGATTTATCTAAGCCTCACCAAAGCATTCTCCAGTCCCATTTTTTTCAATGTCTAGCTTGTTTCCCTTTTAAATTAACCTTACAACAAAGAAAACTTTTTTTATGACTCCTTCTTTTTCCCCTTTGTAACTCTTTAGGTAAAACCGCACTATTATGTCTTTTTCTAGTCCTCTCCGCCTGTATTTCAAAAGCTAGCCCTCTAAAAAAAAAATCTATCTTCCTTATTCTGAGCTATTACACTTAAAGTCATCTGGATTCCTTCAGGGCTGCCAAAAGGTGAAATTGACTTTTTTGAGAATGTATTGCTGAAAAGTGCAGTCGGTGCACTTTCTTTCCTCACCCCAACCACCCCCCCCCCCCCTTGCCAGAAACATCCTGTGTGTTAAAACTGAAAGGGACAATTTACTGCCAGTTTCAAATTGTTAGCTGAGGTCAGGAATCAAAAGTCCAAAAAGTGTCCACACTTTGCAATCGTATCAACCTTGCTTAGATGCCAGCCCATAATAAGCTGACTTGAAGGGAGTAGATGCTTGGAAAACCCACAGGGGTTTTCAGCAGCTTAGTCACACATACACAAAAAGCAGGGCTCTGTCAGTCTTGAGAGACTATGGTATCATGCTCAGCGCTGCATACGCTGCATGCGAAGCACGAAAGCCTGGGTTGGATTGTTATGGAGGATAGGCTGTTACCCAAGCAGCTGATCCCCCCTCTCCACACCACTGAATTAGTCCAATGGAAAGGCAGAGCCAATACGATTGGATCCAGCTGGCATCGCAGAGCGGAGCTAAGGACATGGGCCGACCCGGGTCTCGAACCCTGGCCTGCTGGTTAACAGGCACAATGCCTTAACCACTTGTGCCACCCACATACACAAACACACATACCCTACAATCCAGAGTAACTACGGAAGCACGTAAGAGACATTACGTGCACCCCAAGTTACTGCTGCGCCTAGTGAAAACCTATGGGAAATTCATACTGCAATCCAGAGTAAATTGTTCTTACACCGGAGCAAGGACTCCCCATAGTTACTCTGGATTGCGCCGATAGAAAATAACATAATATATGCATGTAGAAATGTATGGTCAGAAGATTAGTGGCATAGCTAGAGGGGGTACAAATCACTTACACCAAAATCCAGAGTAACTATGGGAGCACGTAAGAGACTTTATGTGCACCTGTTGTTACTGCACCACCTAGTAAAAACCTATGGGAAATTCATATTGGAATCTAGAGTAACCCTACAATCCAGAGTAACTACGGGAGCACGTGAGAGACATTACGTATACCCGTAGTTACTGCACAACCTAGTGAAAACCTATGGGAAATTCATATTGCAATCCAGAGCAAATTGTTCTTACACCGGAGCAAGGACTCCCCGTAGTTACTATGGATTGCGCCCTAAGTTGTTCTTACACCAGAGCAAAGACTCCCCATTGTTACCCTGGATTTTGCCCTAAGTTTTGCATGGAGCCTTACCACCCAGGCAAGCAGCCCCTTCTCTTTTGGTGCCATTTCAGTGCCTTCTCCGTTCCTGCTCTTAATGTCACAGGCACAGATTGTATACTGTTTACCACACAAGCAACAAGCACAGTGCACATGCAACCACTGAGTAAGCTTACTCTTTTAATCAATATCTTGATTATCTCCAAGGGGAGATATTTGTGGGAGAAGCTATAACTCAATGATTTGCTTTGCAAATGGCTCAGTCCAAAAACAAATGCCAAGATCTGGGAGAAGACCTCACTTTCAAAGATCTTGGAGAGAGTCCAGGTAGAAAATGCAGGTCTAGAATTTCTGCCAGCAGAATTTGTAGCAAGTTATATGACTGTGTTCCCCCAACCCCCAAAAATAAAAAAATAAAAAAGTAATCAAGTTTAATTGTTCAGCTTGGTGCAAAGGGAAAGTTATTGTCAATAACCTGTTTTTTTTTTTAATAGTATCAAATTTTGATCTCATCCTGACCTTAAAAGGCACCACCGCTCTTGTGCTGCAAAAGACAGGGTTCACTAGACCACCAGATGAACGCCTGTCGTGAGCAATGGTGCAATTTCCACCATGGTATAATTTGGCTCGCTGGTATTATTTGATGGTTGGAAGAACAAGTGAGGAAATGTCACCTCCTGGGTAGAAGGATCCAGGAGTTGGTACTCCTGCCATGCTAGCCCCAATAAATTGTTATCATAATTCAACTCAGGCGCTTGCTCCCTTAACACAGTGAGCGTATTCAGGTTGCACATTTTGCCGAGCTTGCAAAATGCGCAGGGTGAAAAACCAAAGTGTCAGAAAATCCAGAGAGTTTAATTGCTTTCCTTTCCTCCGACTCTCCAGCCACTCTGAAGGGGGAGCAGGACGCCCTGGTTCACGTTGACATTTTCTTTTCCTCCCCGGCTCCATATTCTTGACTCTTTCGTTCCAAGACGCTGTCTGTGACCATGACTATTCAGCCCACTCTTGGGCTTTAAAATCAGCATGAACCTGTGATTTAGCACAACCACCACCAATTATTGGGAATTTCAGGGATCAAACACTCTTGAGCAATTTTTAAATCTTAATTTTTGTCTTTCCACACCACAGGAGCCTTCAGAGTGGCTACAGTTAAAACAACAAACAGGATATACAATAAATTTTTCATATAAAATATTGTAAGTAAGTTAGTAAGGAAGTAAGTAAGGAAGGAAGGAAGGAAGGAAGAAAGTAAATAAGGAAATAAGTAAATAAATAAATAAATAAATAAATAAAACTCGCATGTAAGAATAGACAGCCAGGCAGATAATTCAGGTACCTGATTAATGCATTGCTTCCTTATCTTCACACACAGCAGAGGTTTGCAACATCCATCCTTAAGGCACACCTGTAAGGCACACCCATGTTACCTGCCGTCATCCCTAAAATATGGGGCTGTATGCACTGAACAAACTTGGATATGAACATAGGATCAATCTTTGCCATTGGATCTGGAAGCCATTTTTCTGTCAAAAAATTGTTGCCCAGACTATTACTATTACCAGCAAATGACATATTTGTATTTTTGTTGTTGTGTGTGTTTTAGCAGGAAAATGGTGTCAGGGGATGGGGCAGGACTGCTCATATGGTTAGACTGATCACACTTCATGTTTAACATATTGTCAGGGTTGGCACTCTGGCAATGAGCTATATAGTGTTTTTAAACAGTGGGTTGGGACCCACCAGTGAGTTGGGAGCTTATTTTTGGTGGATTGAGAAAAGTTTCTGAAATATATATATATATATTTTGAAATATATATATATTTTCTGAAAAAAAAAAATATATATATATAGTTTCTGAAATATATATATATATATATATATATATATATATATATATATATATATATATATATATATATATATATATATATATATATATATATATATATATATATATATATATATATATATATATATATATATATATATATATAAACTTTTCATCCACCTTTGCCTGGTGTGCCAAAGAAAATTGAAGCAGTGGGCAGTTCTCATAGCTGGAATGCTAACCTGTGGTCTGAGTTCATCTTCATACCTCCAGATTAAAATGTCACATTTTCCCATTTTTTCTAGTTATCAGCATGCCATAGATCATGTGTAAATATAGTTTCAGTCTTTTTGTCTGGCTTAGGCTGCAATCCTAAAGACAGTTTCCTGGGAGTAAAACCCACTGAACACAATGGGGCTTACTTTTGAGTAGACATGGTTAGGTTTGTGCTCTTTGTGCCTAACTGAACATCATGCTCTCTATTGGACTGTGGGTGGTGTAAGTGGTAAGGCACTGTGCCTGTTAACCAGCAGGCCAGGGTTCGAGACCCGGGTCGGCCCCACAAGACAGGGTGAGCTCCTGTCCTTAGCCCAGCTCTGCGACGCAGCTGGATCCAAACATATCGGCTCTGCGTTTCCATTGGACTAATTCAGTGGTGTGGAGAGGGGGGATTTGCTGCTTGGGTAACAGCCTATCCTCCATAACAATCTAACCCAGGCTTTCGTGCTTCGCATGCAGTGTATGCAGCACCGAGCATGATACCATAGTCTTTCAAGACTGATGGAGGCCTGCTTTATTTTAGCCTTCTGAGTACCTGTAGTAGCTTGGGGAGGACTGTAAATGTTTTTTGGGTGGACGAATATATGAATTCTACTTTTAGATAGTCCAGCAATAAGATTACACATATATACTACTTGTAAGGTATCTAGTAGCATTGTGGTGCCCAGACCACCTATTATTTTTAATTAATACTAGTGAAATGTACTCATGTTACAGGAGTAAAATTTCAAGAATATTTGCAACACACACCTCTATGAAACTCACCCCCGTGCAACACAGTCCCCATGCAGTGGTGGTCCCATAACCCCCTGTGCAACACCCCCCATGCAACATTATCCAAAACATACCTTCCCCCATGTGTACCATCTCCCCCATGCACACCATCCCCTCCATGCACAACATTCCCCATGTGCATTATTTCCTCCCTGTACACCATTCCCCTGTGCAACATCCTCCCCGCGTGTACTCCCCTCCTGGTGAATCAGTCACTGGCCACCAAATTGGCTGGAGGTTGGGCTGTGGGTGGTGCAAGTGGTTAAGACACTGTGCCTGTTAACCAGCAGGCCAGGGTTCAAGACCCGGGTCGGCCCCACAAGACAGGGTGAGCTCCTGTCCTTAGCCCAGCTCTGTGACACCAGCTGGATCCAATCATATTGGCTCTGCCTTTCCATTGGACTAATTCAGTGGCGTGGAGAGGGGGGATTTGCTGCTTGGGTAACAGCCTATCCTCCATAACAATCCAACCCAGGCTTTCGTGCTTCGCATGCAGCGTATGCAGCGCTGAGCACGATACCATAGTCTTTCAAGACTGACAGAGGCCTGATCAATCAGTCTTCAATGTTAAGCATAGGAAAAAACACATTGCACCCCTTTTCACCCCTCAAAAGGGTTAAATTTCTCAAATTGTTTCTTGGTGGGATTTCATGTCACAAAACAAACACCCTCCCCAAATTTCATACTTTTAGGTCTGGGGTTTGGGACAGAGCAGCCATCAGTCGCCAGTTCTTCAATGCAAAATATAGGGAGGAAAATGCGTTGCACCCCATTTCACCCCTTTCTGGTTGGAATTTCCGAAAACCGGTTCTTAGTGACTCCTTCCGTCATGGAAGGAACACCTACTCCAAATTTCATGCTTCCTGGGCTGGCAATTTTGGCTGAGTATGAGTGAGTGAGTGAGTCAGTCAGTTGGTTAGTCAGTCAGTGACTTTTCAGTGAGTGAGTAACAGTGACTTTTCAGGTTTTTATATCTAGATTGATAAATAAAAATATATCACCTTTGGGGAAGGCTAGAACACTATGTGGGTCACGACAGATTGTTGTTTTAAAAAGTTGATCCTGGTGCTAAAATGTTTGAGCAGCGCTGAATTATGGTGTGCTTCGTTCCCTATCGGGGAAAGGGGAAAAATGGAAAAGATGGCACAAACTCCATGGCTAGTGGGGAGAAGTCAGATGACATACCAGTTGTACATTTTCTGATAATGCTGCAGACATACGTGGAAAAACAAGGCTCAAGAACTACAAATATGCTTTGAGCTCTTTCGTTCTTTATTTCATCTGGAAAACCCTGCTGGGTCTTTCCCCAGGGGAGATGTCAATGATCTTTCTTGTAGGCTTCAAGGATTCTTCTTGCTGACTTCCTGCTGTTGTGCCCCATTGTGTCTTGGATATTGGCTCTGTTTCATCTCTGACCAATAGGCCTGTGACTCACTCTCTCCCCCTCTCTCCATACCTTTTGATAGGGGCTCGACCAGAGACCCCGAAACATCAAGCCATGCATATTGTCAGATTCAGGATCAGAACCTGAATGCAAGCCAAAAGGCATAGAAAGCATGGCTTGATTTATTTAGCCTTATTTTGGCCCCAAAAAACTATAAATAACTAACAATATAACACATGTCTATGCTTGCAAAACTTAACAAAAAAAATAAAAATAATTATATGTTGACGAATGTCATGGAAGGCTGGTCAAAAGAGGAAAGCGCATGGACAAAATTTGAAATGTGGTTGGAAGAGCAAAGTGATGCAAGTCAAGTGGAGGAAAGTCCAGATGTCGCTGTAGTTGGGTGACCAGATGCCCAAACCTCAAAAGGAGGACAAGGTCTTGGATTCCTCTCAATCTGGCCTTTCTGGCAGACAATGGCATTTTTGCCTACTCACAAGTAAAGTCGCGATATTGGGCACTTTCACTTTCCCATAGAGCTCAATGCATGGTTTTGAGATTTAGGGTTTTGTATGTGCGTTCACTGAACCCTTCATTGTTGGAAAAATAAAATGTTTTGTCCGTTGTAACAAAAGTATATTAACGCACCCGACAACCCTGGTGAACGGAATGGACACACACCTCCGCTGAACCCCTGAGACTGACTCACGGAACCCCTGGGGTTCGATCAAACCCAGCTTAAGAACCACTGCCCTAGTTTATTAGCATGGCCTGTTATCAGTTGACAGAATGTTGACAGTTGCATCTCCTCAGCCTGCTTAATTGACACGGAATGTTGGCCAGAAGATGTGGACACCCTTACACACAACGCTTTTAGACAGTAACCAGAGATGCCAATAGGAACCTCCTGTAGGCAATGCATAGTACATGCCGCAAGTAGGATTTTTTCCTACAGTGATAGGGTCAGTTTCCTTTCATTGGGATCCACGTCTCCATTTCCAGCTTCTTTTATTGGTTGTCTTCATTATAGAGCTGCTGGTTGAGTTCAAGCGTCCTTCAAAAAGAAGAGGGGGGGGGGAAGCAGATAGGTTCATCAACCTGTGGCACAACCATACATTTTGTCATGGATATTCATCTCATGGAAAACCCTTGCTCCAGCCCGAACATTGAATTAGAAAAGCCTTCAGGAAACTTAAGGAGGCCCGCTGATGGTGCAAATTCTGTAGTGCCTTCATTTCAATTAATGTTCTACTGTGGATAGCATTAAACTTTATAGCTTTGAAATTCACAATGAGATTATATATTGATTACTCGGGGCCGTTATTAAATTTCAGCCAAACACCCTCTGACAATGTTTTAACAAATAGTAATCACCAGGACTTTGATCAAACTCTAAAAGATGTGTCAGCACATCCTTTTTAGATGTAAAGGAGGCAAAAATGTCCAATGCATTTAACATATATCGCTGCCAGGGAAGTAGTTTGAAATCTCAGCTGGTCTGGGATGAGTTTCGTTATGAAAAGTGGAATCTGCCTTTATGGAAATGTTTTGTCTGTTAAAATAAAATTGGAGCCAGGAAAATTTGGGGTTGCTTTGTTTGTGGGGGCTATGAACCCCTTCCGTTCTTCTACAGGCCTGGGGTTAGACTAAATGACCCGTTAGGTCCCTTCCAACTCTATGATTCTGATTCATCAGAGCATCTTGTTGAACTCGGAAGGGAGACAAACACCTCCATCAGTTTCTGCCTGCCAGCCCCATTCAGATTTTTCCTGTATCTCTCCAGCTTTTGTGTGTGTGTGTGTGTGTGTGTGTATGTATGTATGTATGTATATATATATATATATATATATATATATATATATATATATATATATATATATATATATATATATATATATATATATATATATATATATATATATATATATATATATATATATATATGTATGTATGTATGTATGTATGTATGTATGTATGTATAGCAGCTCACAAGTAAAATGGGGGGGGGGAGACAACTGCCTTTGGTGGCAGCCAGGTGGCAGAGATGTAGGGACACCCTACACTCCCCAGCAGCCTTCGTTGGGTGCACCCACCTCATATAGATCGGTGTCCTTGCATTCACAGCAAGCAAAAGGTAGGTGAAGGTGAGAAGCCTGCGTTTGTTGTGTGCAGGGCTAGGACAAAACCTGGACGGGGGTGCCTAGCAGAGTCCAGTAATAGAGGGGGTGAAGGAGAGAACTGCAAAGTTTTCAGCATGGAGGGAAAGATTATCTCAGTTTTTACAACTCCTTGTAAGGGTTTCTGATTTGTACCAGGGCTAAAACTCACCTTTTCTGAGGTTTGGCTTTTCTTTTTGAAAGTTTCGTTTACCCTGTTGCAGCCACAAAAATGTTGTGAGTTTCAGCCTCAACAACCCTGTGAGGTAGGCGAGGCCGAGAATGTGTGACTGGTCCAAGATCACCCAGGTGTCTTCATGAAAGAGGGCAGATTTGAACCTGGATCTTTCAGGTCTCAGTCCAACCCCCTAATAATCTCTGTCCCTAATCTGGGCTCACTCCTATCCTCCCTTGCCCTCCCCACCCACTTCTGCCATACCCTGTCTCACGAAAGCCTGTTGGTGGAGTAGATCTTACCACCAGGAGTTCCCATTGCTCACCCTCCATTCTGCTGGTACAAATTAAACCTACAATCCAGAGTAACTACATGAGCATGTAAGAGACAATTTGAGGGTCCAATCCTAACCAATTTACCCCCAAATCCAGAGTAACTACGGAAGCACGTAAGAGACTTTACGTGCACCAGTAGTTACTGCACCATCTAGTGAAAACCTATGGGAAATTCATATTGCAATCCAGAGTAAATTGTTTTTACACCAGAGCAAGGACTCCCCATAGTTACTCTGGATTTTGCCCTATGGCACTTTTTACAAAAGTCATGCCAATGTCTCCAGCAGAGAACCAGCACATCAGCGCATAAGACTGGGCTCTGAGCCTGCAGATCAGGATTTTCTCAGCTTTCCTTCTCCCTAAATAAGAAGCATGGTCTGTCCATCCATTCATCCATCCGTCCGTCCCCTGTAGGTGGATGCAGCAGTTCCACAACACCATAAGTTTGGAAAGGATTCCCTGAAGGAGGAAAGTTTGCAAACCACTGCTTTACACCGGAGGGATAATTCAAGAATCGATAGCTCAGCAGAAATACGTCGGTGTCATTTGGGCTTGCGAGTTGATCTACATTTTGATTTATAGTTGCCGAGTGTGAGATGAAAAGAAGTTCAAAAGACCGCACATTATTCAGAGATCAGCTGCTAGCTTTGTGCGGCTTCTGCTCTAATTCATTATCAACATGAATTTATTTACTAGTATTGATGCTGTCTGGTTACGGCCCCAGGATTTTCATACATTTCTGCATGAAATGAGACACCGTTTCCCTGCTAACATGTTGCTACAGTCTACACTCTCAGAATGAAAACTCAGAATTCATACCCTGTATTTGAGAAACCAATCTGGTTTTTTTTTTTCTTGCTCCTATATATACCCTAATTGCACTTGCTTATTCAATATGTATGTGCCTCTTTAATGTTGTGTTACTTTATGGGTGCAATCCTAACCAATTTAGGCTGGCCTAACTCCTCCCATGGTGGTGTGGGGAGGTCGGTGTATGCTTGTGCATGGGCCTACCCCCGCCAGGTGTTGGGAAGAAGTGCCTTTTGACACTTTTGTGACAACCACAGGTTAGCGAAGGATTTATTCCAGGGTTTATGCTGACCTCACTGAAGCTTAGGATTGCAGCCTCAGTGTTACTTTATTTGTTGGGATTGAATCTGTCTACTTAAAAAGCCTTGTGTGTGAGGTGCCCACATCTTCCGTGTTGAGCAAGCAGGCTGAGGGTTCTATTCCTATGATCCTCTGGTGTACAGTAGGCTGAGGGTTCTACTCATTCCAACTGTCAACATTCCGTTCCTATGAAGTTGAGAAACTCTGCCCTAGAGCAATCTGCTTGCTTGATGCAGTTTGTGGTTGGACGTGTTACTGATTATTCAGGTGCTTTGGACACCAAGGGGACAATCCTAACCTAGGCTGGAACAACTCATTGACCTTCCCATTCCTGCGGTGATGTAGGGAGGCCAATGCATGTCTGTGTGCTGGCCTAACCCTCCCCCAGTCTCTTAAAGCACTTTGCTGACATCCAAAGGTCACCATAGGATTATGCTGGGGGTTAGGCTGTGGGCTGTGGGTGGCGCAAGTGGTTAAAACCCTGTGCCTGTTAACCAGCAGGCCAGGGTTCGAGACCTGGGTTTCCACAAGACAGGGTGAGCTCCTGTCCTTAGCCCATCTCTGCGGCGCCAGCTGGATCCAATCGGCTCTGCCTTTCCATTGGACTATTTCAGTGGTGTGGAGAGGGAGGATTTGCTGCTTAACAGCCTATCCTCCATATCAATCTACCCAGGCCTTCGTGCTTTGCATGCAGCATTGAGCATGATACCATATTCTTTCATGATGGATGCCAATGCAGGCTGCCCTAACTGGAAGTTAGGATTGCAGCCCAAAATCCCCTTTCCCAAAAAACAATTGACATCCCTTCAAATGACTTGCAAGCTGTACTTGAATGTCACTAATAGCATAGCTAGAGGGGGTGAAGCAGTCAGTCTTGGAGGGAAGCATGCAAGGGATATGGATAGCTTTATTCAGTTCCCTCTGCCGGGAATGTCTCCAAAGGAAGTCTCCCTCCAAGACTGATTGCTCCACCCCCTCCAGCTATACCACCAGTTATCTCTCCATTCTGTCACATCCAGGGGTGGGCACCAAGTGCGCCAAGAACCGGCTCGCCGGAAGTCAGGGGGCGGAGCTGGGATCAAGGGGCAGAGTTGGGGTCAGGGCTAGGGTGGGGCTAGGGGCGGACCCCAACTCCAGCGCTTTGCGCATGCGCCAACCCCCAGCGCATGTGCAGTGCGTCTCCTTCAGCTGGACTACGCACTACGCATGGACACAGACGCATACGCACAGACGCACTACACATGCGCCAACCCTGGGGGCGCTTGTGCAATGTGTCTCCTCCTGCTGGAGGAGACGCACATCGTGCGTGCCGGAGTCAGCGCGTGCAATGTGCGTCTCCTCCAGTAGGAGGAGACGCAGTGCAGTCACTGCGCAAGTGCCAACATTGGTGCTTGCGCAGTGCGCTATTTAAAAAGATGGCGGCCCGACCTGAACCGGTCCACCCTCTTTTTTACTATCCCTGCCGCTGGCGGTTTGCCAGCGTTAGGGAAAAGGGAAGATGCGGTTCAGCCGAGTAGGCCCGAACCGGCATCTGCCCACTTCTGGTCACATCCAATTTTTTTTCCTTTTTAGGGAAGATTTCTTTCTATTTTACATGCAATCAGATGAGTAGCTTTTGATAGACTCTTCAGTGGTATTTTGGAATAACCTCCCTGTGGAAATTACCAAACTCTCTCCCTCTCTCTGCTTTTAGAAGCCACTTGATGACTTTTGAAAAAAGAGCGACACTTGCTGCAATCCTAAAGACACTTTCCTGGGAGTAAGACTTATCGAACACAATGGGACTTACTTTTAAAAAGACATGGTTAGGATTGTGCTCACTATTTTACTACTAATTGCTCAACTTAAAAAAAAAGAACTTGCTTTTGAATTGACATTTTTATTCATCTTGGTGCTACTCTTCAGTCTGTTATTTTTCTAGATAACCTACCATAATCATTTTCATGGAATAAGAGAGAAATCCAGAGTAACTTCCAGGAATCCTTGCTCCGGAATAAGAACAAATTACTCTGGATTGCAATATAGGTTTTCACTAGGTGGTGCAGTAACTATGTGTGCACATAATGTCTCTTACGTGCTCCCGTAGTTACTCTGGATTGTACCCTAAGAAGATCAGTGTCCAAATCTGGATATTGGCTTAAGGGTGACCACAGAATGAAGGGGAGAGAGGCAGATGTAAACAGGTGGATCATAAGTAATCTTTTCAGTTTTGCATATGCCAATTCTATGTATGCTTTCCTGGTAGTAAGCTCCACTGACTACAAGGGGACTTTCTTCTGAGTAAATGTGCATTGCAGAATTTCTAACACAGGGATAAACTCAACCATCCCTCTTCTTTCAGAAATAAAGGCTACAATCCAGAGTAACTTCAGCACCCTGTACACTGATGTAGTTACAGTGCCACCTATGGGAAACCCATAGGAAATGCATAGAGCAATCCAGAGTACTCTTGCATCCTCCCATAGTTAACTGTGGATTGTAGGGTAAGGCTGAAATCCTGACCACACTTTCCTGGGAGTAAGACTCATTGAATACAATGAGGCTTACTTTTGAGTAGACATGGTTAGGATTGTGCTCTAAGTATAGGATACCCTGGGATTTTCTGGTTCAACCAACAGTCATCACAGTGCTAGAAAACAATTTCTTACTTACAAATTGAGACAGGATGCCAGGAGGCTATTTTATTTGGGCTGTTGGACATCCGAAGCCAAGCATCTTCCATTGGGTGTTGATTAACAAGGAAAGCACACAAATGGTGTGTTTGAATGAATGACAGTGCAATCCTAACCCCTGGTAAGGCTGGCACAAGTCCTGGTTCAAGATCCATTCTGGCCTCAGGTGTCATAAAAATACTGTTCTTGGGGAGATTCAGCCATGCGCCAACCTCCATGCACCCCCATAGGAACAACAAGGTTGTGCTGGCTCAAATTGGTTAGGATTGGGCCCTGAATGAACTATGGGCACAATCCAGAGTAACTACGTGTGCATGTAAACAACATTATGTGCACCCATATATACTGCACCACCTAGGGATGAACAATGGGAAATTCATATTGCAATCCAGAGTAACTTGTTCTTACTCCGGAGCAAGGACTCCCTGTAGTTACTCCGGATTTTACCCTGTGGCTGCAATCCTAACACAATTGCCTGTGAGTAAGACCCTTTGGACACAATGGGGCAAACTTCTGAGTAAATATGGTTAGGATTGTGATCTAAGTTTCCAGTTTTAATATGGACGCAGGTAGCATATCCCCTGCATTGGCACGTCTATACTAGAAACTGGTCTACACCAGAAAGGTGGTCTACACCATCATCTCAAAGATGATGGTCTACACCATCATCTCATGTAGATGAGAGAAATTTGTCTGCTGACATATATCAGAAAGACATTTAAAAATTACACTGTTAAAAAAGTGCACAGCAAAAAAAGTGTCACCATAATTATTGTCATGAGAACAAACTACTAGAGCATTTCTGCTTCATGGATTCCCTGAAAGATGGTAATAAACCGTACTTTTTTGACCTTATTAATGTTCTGTAATTTGATTTGCTGCCGATTTGCATTCTCCCCTGCCCTGCCTCGGTCTCTGGTAAACCCGGGATGAAGAGGTGGATGTGGGTAGTCAATCTTCCCACTGCTGAATACTGAAAAGGTCAGAAAATATTTGACATGATAATTTGGATCCCATTTTCTGCTGTCAAAGATTGTAGTGAAATGACACAACATTGAATCCATTGTAACGCCAACAGGTGTGGGGGACGACTCTCTTTTTGTGTGTAAACCGGTAATATGAAAGTGAATTTATTTGTTTTCCAAGTATCCCTACGTTTCTCATACGCACACCAATCTCTGTTGTTGTTTTAAGAATATAACAATCTATCCATCCCTCACATGACAGATTCGCATTGTTTCATTTTCTGATACAAGGTATTAAGTTCTGATTTATTGCTTTTCAAAATTGGTTGGGGATTTGGAGCCAAGTCCCATAAGACAATTTTACCGTGGACTCCATAGGTCTTGCAGACGTAATTGCATGTAGGCTGGACCACTCATTTTTTAATCTGCTCTGGAAAATCTTTAGCCTCCAAAATGAGATGAAGGTGTTGATGATGATGGTGGTGAGGATGATGATGATGGAGTCTACTCTGACTTGAAGTCCCATCCTCTGATCATGAAGCCCTTACAACAACTCTGTGCACACACAGTAGTGTGCATTGCCTGGTTAACTGGGAGGTTGCCTGTTTATCTGGGAGGTCCTTGCCGGGATAACTGGGAGGCAGTGGGGCCCAGTTGCAACAGCAGGCTCTTCTCTGCTTCCTGTGGAACCATTTTACAAATGCTGCTCCTAGGCTCCAAGTCCAATGGTGGGAAGCTTACCAGGAGATTATTGGGACCATATGGCCATCCACCATGTGTTTGCCTGTGTACTGCTTGGTTCCTGGACATCAGAGTGTCACAGGAGGTTTTATGGAGGGACACACCATGGGGGGGCTCTCAACGGCCCATAGCATCAGGACACCTCCAAAGATGAAGCAACCACTGTGTCCTAATGAGACCAGTGGTGGGATTCAAATAAATTAACAACAGGTTCTATGTCTTAATAACCTAAATTAACAACACATTCTGTGTCCTAATCTAAATTAACAACAGGTTCTATGTCCTAATAATCTAAATTAACAACAGGTTCTATGTCTTATTAGTAACCTGTTCTCAGAACCAGGTGCTCATTAGCAAAGGGGTCTATGGAAGCCCCCTGAAGCCCCCCACTGAATAAGACTATAGCCAGAATGTTGCATCAGGGTTCAAACATACACAAACAGAGAACGAGAGAGAGAAAGAGAGAGAGAGAGAGAGAGAGAGAGAGAGAGAGAGTGAGAGAGAGAGAGAGAGCGCTGCACAATAAAATTAAAATTTAGATTTAAGCAAGAACAGAGCTTCAACAATATTGCTTCTTAGTATTTGTGTGTTGCAAGATATTCAATTTGTTCTTTATCACAGAAACCTTTCAGCTTTATATTTAATGCACTGCAGCTGTGGTTTGTACGGGGAACAAATGCGGCGTTCTCTGCGTGGAATTTAAGCGTATTCTGTACCTCTTAGGAAAACACATGAATAAATGCATGGAACTATTTTGGTGGTAACTCATGAGATCCTTCAAAAGAAAAGAAGGGAGGGCAAAAATGGGGAAAAAAAGAGGTTTTGCTTAACTGGCTTGCACTTTTATTGATGACTCCGCAACCCCAATAAAATGTGCTTTTAATTCATGTAGCCCAATGTACTTGAACAACATACAATTTCTGCCACTGGGTAATTCTTCAAAATACAGTTACAAGAGAAACCTCGTTTCTAAGATTAAAGCGATGTTGGCAGCCATTTAGCATCAGAGCCCAGGTAGATTATTCATAACTCTTACTTGGAAAGAGATTTTATTAGCCATTCTTCTTCACCTCCAAACGACAGAGCCTGCATCTATTTTCCCCTTCTCTTTTAGGAAATGGTTATATTTTAAAGTAATGGCTGGTGCTTGGGATTTTTGCCAACTGCGACCCAAAGAGGCATAACCACCCTGAACTGCAAATCCTATCCACATTTAATGGAGATCCCCCATTATAAGGATTGAATTAAAAGCACACTTTTATATCCCAACTAACAGTCGGGATCATGGTTTAGAACAGGGGTCTCCAAACCCCAGCTCGGGGACCAGATATGGCCCTCAGTGAAGCTCCAACTGGCCTGCAGCCAAGGCTCTGGTCCCCAAGAGTCTCTGACTCAGTTGACCAAACATGACCTGATAGTGGGGATGTGGCATGGAAGTTCATTTAACCCCCAATTCCAGAGTAACTACAGGAGCACATAAGAGACTTTACATGCACCTGTAGTTACTGCACCACCTAGTGAAAACCTATGGGAAATTCATATTGGAATCCAGAGTAAGTTGTTCTTACACCGGAGCAAGGACTCCCCCTAGTTACTCTGGATTTAGCCCTAAATGTGTGCTTTATTTCTGCACTGTGTATTGGTACTTGGAAAAAATCCTAGAAATTTGAGCCCATTTATTCATTAATCCACAATAATCCATTAATCCATAATAAATTTTTCCTGCCCTCAACACTGTGCCAGGTGTTTGATGCAGCCCTTTGGCCAAAACGTTTGCTGAACCCTGGTTTAGAATACTGTCAAGCTTGAGACAATGAGTTACCTGTTCTTTCTATCATACTTGGGCAACCCACCAAAAATTGAGTTTCAACCAGTGAGTTCTGACCCACAGATGTGGAAAGCAGTGCAATATGCTAGCTATAGCATTGCTATAGCAGTGCTATATCCCAGCTATATGCTAACTAACGGTTCGCAAGGATTGGGTCCAAACTAACAACCGGTTCTAGCGAACCGGTGCGAACCGGCTGCAGCCCACCTCTGATCCCACCATCCCAAGACATTATGAGCCATGATTATGGCTCATAATTGGGAACCATTGGATTATAACATACCCCTTCCCTTGCAACTTCTATTCATAGAGGTGCATGTCCTCTGAATTAGAAGAGATCATAATGATTAGTAGCAGAATTCATTGAAATATATACAAATGTTGAAACCGCCTGATTGCTGAAAGTGCAGGTCGGGTGAAAGAGTCAGCTGGCAGGGCGAAGCCAAAACAAGAGAACGAAACAGCGTTCGGGATGGTTTGAAACTGGCCAGCTGGCAACTGTGTTGGAGATGGAAGCATCCATCAACCTTATTATAACTGCAACAATATGCAGAGCATCTGCTTAGTCAAAGGAGTAGGCAGCAAATAATATTGAGAACACTAGCATGAGTAGCAGTACAGTGAATCAGTATTACGGAATAAAATAATACTTGCCCATTTCCTGCATGGTTCGCCTCCCCCTCCCCGGCCGTCTGCAATCAAAATTGTCTCCCCAACTGTCTGACGGCGGATAGTGTTGGAAACAGCTGAGAGGTCAAGGTGGACTAATATTGATGCATCCCTATCTAGTCCCTGGCATAGATTGTCAACCAGGGATACCACCAGACCTGTTTCTATGTCGGACCCAAACCTATAAGGCTAAATGCGGGCCCAGAAAGAAATTTATCTCCCCCTCATTATAATTGGGCTCCCCAGTATGTAAATTAGGATCTGGTTTAAACCAGACACACAAGACAACCAGCCACAAACAGGGAATTGCCACCGACAGAGAGTTAACTTTCTTAACCAGTAGCATAGCTAGAGGGGGGTGGAGCAGTCAAACCTGGAGGGGGTCTCATGCCATACAGCTCTTTTTTGCCTGGAATTGCTCCAAAGGGGTGAGTAGCCCTTCTAATGGGCAAGAAGTTTTTCTTTTATTAAGAGCACAATCCTAACCATGTCTACGCAAAGGTAAGCCCCATTGGCCCCATTGTGTTCAAAAGTAAGCCCCATTGTGTTCAATAGGTCTTACTTCCAGGGTAGTGACTTTAGGATTGCAGCCTTAGCAGTGAGAGAGTAACTGGCCCTACAAACCACCAGCAACATCTCTTCAAGTGGCTTTCTTTTGCATTTTAGATTGTGAGCCCTTTTGGGACAAGGACTCATTAGCTATTAATTAGCTATTAATTTTTCATTTTCTTTGTAAACCGCTTTGGGAACTATTTAGTTGAAAAGCAGTATATAAATACTATAGATAGTATCCCTCCAATCTTCTGCCTCCCCTCCAGCTACACCACTATTCTTAGCCGATGTAGGCATTTCCCATCACGCTGCTTCCAGATCTTACCATTTAGATGTAAATTATGTATAAAAATAAAGTGATAATTGCTGCTGTGTGTGGGTGAGAGGCATATTTGGGTATAAAATATGGCACAGTGAAAAGACGGGGGGAGCGTCGAAGGCCAGTGCGCATAGGTGTACCTCTAACTGCCAAAGTATCTGAAAAATTCTCTTTTATGACACCACATAAAGATGCCTTCACAGTAAGTCAGAGAGAAAAAGGGAGAGAGAATCCACCCGATATTGGAAAGGTTCTTTGGAGCTGAGCACACGGCAGTCATTAACATTTATCCTGCAGTGTGCTGATTTAACAATACCAGGAACTCTTCCCCCAGAAATGCACATTTCTAACCCACACTGACCCTCGGCGCACTCATATTTCCAAGAGCGCTGGCTCGACAAATGCATGTATCAGACCCATCCTCCCAAAGTGTCAACTCTGGACTTAACACTCTTGTTTTATTGCTGTTGTGTTTTACTTTATGTCCTCTACCCTATTTTCAGCCCCTTTGGATCTTGCTTTTATATGTTGCATTGTATATTCTACTGCTATTCTGTGAAAACCTCCCCCTCTCTCTTCCTCCCAGTGAAACAAGGGGGAGGAAAAGAGTTCACATATATCCCTTTATAGGGATATTATGCAGGTCTTGCATGATAACTGCATATGGCATATTTTTATTTAAAGTAGCGCAAGCGTACCCGTGTTGTTGGAGTAACATTTCCCCATACACCATCCCCCATGGCGCATAAATACCCCATGTGAATAAACACCCCATGCGCCACTTCCCCCATGCGCAACTTCCCCAATGCGCATTAACCCCCATGCACATCATCCCCCATGCGCATCAACCCCCCATGCGCATCACCCCTATGCGCAACTTCCCCCGTGTGCAACTTCCCTCATGCACATCATCCCCCATGCGTATCAGCCCCCCATGCGTATCAGCCCCCCATGCACAACTTCCCCCCATGCACAACTTCCCCCCATGCGCATCAACCCCCATGCAATTCTATGCACACTTTCCCGGGAGTAAGCCCCATTGACTATAATGGGATTGACTTCTGAGTAGACATGCATAGGATTGGGTTTTCGGCTGCATTCCTAAATTAGGCTGACCTAACTCATCAGTCTTCCCATTCCCGTGGTGATATAGGGGTGCAAGAACATGTATGTGCACTGGCCTAACCTACCCCAGGAGTGGTGTAGAGGTATCTCCGCTCCATTTTGGTGACATCCCCAGCACAGAACTTATGCCATGGTTTATGCTGACCTAAATGGAGATTAGGATTGGAGGTTGGAATGTTAAATGGATTAGTAGCCTACTCCATTTACAGGTAAGTTCTAGACTTTATTTAGACAGATAAATTCTAGACAGTGGCACCCAAACTGGTGGGTTGTGACCAGTGGTGGGCTTCAGGGGCTTCTCACAGGTTCTAGAGAACCCTTTGCTAATGAACACCTGGTTCTAAGAACTGGTTACTAATGGGACATAAAACCTGTTGTTCTATATACATAGAAACTGTTGTTAATTTATTTGAATCCCGCCACTGGTTGTGACCCACCTGAAGAACTGGAAGCAGGGCATTGCCACTTAGGATGAGTGGTCCTGTTCCAATGGAGGTGACAGTGCTGTAGAGATCACAGTGGTTTCAAACAGGGATTTCCAAATTTATACTCGGAACTCCTTGTTTGTCATCCTTTTTGTAATCCTTCTGTCAAAACCTTATTTGTTTAGGACAGATCAACAGCTATTTCTAGTTTTCTCATGAAAGTGGTAATAGCAGCTGATAGGAAATAAGGATTGTATAACTGAAACCTCAGAGATCGTCCAAAGGAGCTGCAATCCTTTAGGACCCTACAATAGGCCTGGTCTGCTCCTAAGGTAAGAATTAATCCCCTTGGTAGTACTGTTGTTACCCCTTTCCTTCCCCCAAATACTTACCTGGTACCCAACTTTCTTCAAGACATTTGAAAACTACTGTTAGACTGCAGAAGCGCCCATTAACTCTATGGGCACAATCCAGAGTAACTACAGGGAGTCCTCTCTCTGACATAAGAACAATTTACTCTGGATTGCAGTATGAATTGGATAGCACAGGTGGTGCATGGATTGCATGGATTTCACTAGGTGGTGCCATTAACTTTATTGATATAAATGTCTCCTATGTGCTCCCATAGGTCCTTTGATTATAGGGTGTCTATCTATTATCTTTACAGCCTGGCTGCTTGGCTGGCTGGCTGGCTGGCTGGCTGGCTAGATAGATAGATAGATAGATAGATAGATAGATAGATAGATAGATAGATAGATAGATAGATAGATAGATAGATAGATAGATAGATCGATCGATCGATCGATCGATCGATCGATCGATCGATCGATAAAGTGGGTCTTGGCACAGAACCAGGATGGTGCAATGATTCAGAAATTGGACTGAGACCTAGAAGATCCAGGTTCAAGCCTTGACAATGAAGCTTCCAGAGTGACCTTGGGCCAGTCACTCACTGCCTCACCTACCTTACAAGGTTGTTGTGAAGACAGCAGTATGGAAGGAATTAAACTAAAGCTTTGGGCACGTGCCTTCTCATGGTATGGCAGGATATCAGTCAAACAATCAATCAGCTGAAAGCTTAGAGTTAAATGGGGTGCCAGCGACTGATCCAACAACAGTATGACAATACATACTTTATGGACAAAATCCAGAGTAACTATGGGAGCACATAAGAGACATTACGTGCACCCATTGTTACTGCACCACCTAGTGAAAACCTATGGGAAATTCATATTGCAATCCAGAGTAACTTGTTCTTACTCTGGAGCAAGGAGTCCCCATAGTTACTCTGGATTTCACCCTATATTTCATTACAGCACTATAGCTGGGGAATGATTTGACCAGGATGCTCTCTGCAGATGGGGCTATGTGTGGTTTTTCTGGGCACTTTCTGGAAGGTTACATTGAAGTACTATGCTTAATATTCTGCTGCCCTCATTTGCACCCTCTATATTTTCTGCCTTTCCTTTTAATACGCAAAACTTGTTATGTACAAATAGGCATTTTTTAAAAAATACCCTTTTCAGTGCTTAAGGCTAATGGTAAATATTTTCCATTTATTCTCGTCAGAGAAGGTCACCCAGTCCAATGCAGAGGATGCAAAGGAGCTAACAGGAGCTACAGGAGTTACAGGAGCTAACTGCAAACCCCCCCCCACCCCCCCCAAATTTGTTTATTTGAAACATTTTGAGTTCTGGTTAGCCTTGAAAAGCTGGGAAAAGGACTCCCCCCTGCTGATTCAGCCTAATTGGAGTGCAAATGAACTCTCAACACCCTTCGCTCCAGAACTGTCACCGCTTCAGATAAACTTTGTGACAAAACATTAAGATGGGGTATGCATCACGACACACAACCTCTTTACTTCATAAATGTTTTTTTTGGACTGCTTTTGTCAGAAATAAGGATTGGAATCCTTTTATGCACTGCAATAACAGCCTATCCTCCATAACAATCCAACCCAGGCTTTCGTGCTTCGCATGCAGCGTATGCAGCGCTGAGCACGATACCGTAGTCTTTCAAGACTGACGGAGGCCTGCTAATTCTGAATAAACTTTCCTGATTATATGCCCATCAGGGGCAATCACTGTGCGCACATCTCCCGGTGTGGGGACGCACGTGTCACCCGGTGCAGAGACACGCACGTCACCTCCTGGACACGCTCGTGCCCCCTTCTGGGATTGCGCAGGTGCAAAATTTGGAACAGCTGGCTCTTCCTTAGAGAGGAAAAAGTCCACGCATCTGCGTGGCCATTCGGTGTCGCTCGGGAGTCAGAGCGGCAGCCAGAAGGCCGAATGGCCATGCAGGGGCATGCAATGTACATGTCCAAGGCGCAATGGCTGTGCAGAGATGCACTGCGCATGTCCAAATCCGGATTGTCCTTTTTTCAGGACTATGGCGACCTTATCCTAGGGTGATGATGAAGAGTTACCCTTCTGCTGCCAAGAGGAGCATTCCATCGTAAAAGCCTTTTTTCTAGTTAGCAGGACAGAAATTATAATCAAAGTATGAATGAACTTGCTTTTCCACCAATTTGGGGTGAATAGTGTTTAATAGGGTATAAAGTATAATGTATTGTTTATTAGAGTATGTAGTAGACAAATATACCTCATTTTTGGGGGGCGGGGGTGCTACAGGGAGTTTACTAAGGTGGATACTAATTGCGTGATTAAACAGTTAATACCTGGGCATATTAACTGGGCATATTTCAAACTGGTATCCTGTTCTATTGAGCAGGGAGAGAACAACTGTCCCACTGGTGAAGACACCTTTTAACTGGTGCCTTTTCAAGTGTCTGTATTTTTTTAGTTAACTTGAAGCCTTTGGGGATAGGAACCATTTATTGATTTATTTACATGTAAACCACTTTGAAAACTACTCTTCTGAAAAGTATATAAATATTAATATTTCAAAGGTTGCGATGATTTACTGTACCGATTTCCCACAATGTGTATCTCAATGTTACTATTGCACCATCTACAAACCTCCCAGAAAGCTGGAATTGGCTGGACAAGTCCGGCTTTTGGCCTTTGGACTGGAAAGGCCATTGTCTGGGGGTACATTGTCTGGCTGGACTGGGGGGTACTTGGGGACATTGGGGGATAGTTTCAGGCTGCTGCGGCTTGGCATGGCTACGTTCAGCCATTAGGAAAGACTTTTACTTTCCTAATTAGCCGGTGGGGTCAGGAGAGGATACCTAAATCTACTCACGGAGAAGCACTAGTCTGAGCTTTCAGAAGTGGAAGAGTGCGCACGCATGCGCACAATAATGTTTTCTAAAATGGCAACTGCAGCTAGCTGGATTTAGCCTAGCCAAGCCCCAGCAGCCTGAAAATGCTCCCCAGTGCCCCCAAGCACCCCCAGCCCAGGTAAGTAACCAACTTAATTTGTTTACCCAGGAGTAAGCCCATTAATTCAATTGAGCTTATTCTTGATTTTTTAAAAAAGTAGGACAAAATGTAACATGTCCTACATTTTGTCCTACATTTTTGGGTGACCATGTCCTACATTTTGACTTTAAGATCTGGGACATCCTAGAAGAAATAGTGGCCCCCATTCTTTCTTGTCACCCCCCAAATCCTCTGCAGACTGATAAATAGTGCAATACCGAGCTGGAACAGGCACGCTGGCTCAGCCTGTGCTAAATCCAGCGCAAGTATAGGAGCTGCTGTTGCGCTACTGTGGAGAAAGGGAAACTTTCCCCTTCCCTGGAGTAAGGAATGCATACTTCCAAGAAGGTAATTTATTATTTGAGCCTTCAGTTCAAGCTCAGATTAAAGCATATGCATTTAGCTGAAACTGTAGGTTTAGATCTACGTTTGGTTTAAAAGAAAAAAAAAATCAAAGTTTAATTTGAGACAAAATGAAGATTTCAAGCAGGATCAGAGTAAGTTTGGCCTTTGCATACCCTCAGGACTGATCTCATCTCCCTTTAATCAGCATTAAATGTCTATTTCCATTGTCCACTCTTGGCCTTTCCCAGGAGCTGAAAGTTCCCAATCCTGGTCAATTAACTCCTTTCTGTAACCCTTAGATGACCAACCAGATTTATTGACCAGCAATTATAATTTATGCAAATTAGGATATTTTTAGATGGTCATCTAAGGATCTCTATGGATCTTAGGATCCTAGAATCTCTATGATTATATGATCTCTAAGGATCATAGGATCTATATGATTATTTTTATGTGTGCCCTTAAATTTCTTTAAATTGTTTGAGAAGATTTTTTGGGGTTCACTGCTTTAAAAAAATTCCAGTGACGGGCCCCCTCCCTATTTCACATTCCCGGAGGCACACAATGGATAGGTTACTCTGATAACTAGCTTAGCAAAAGCAGGGAATTAGAAAGGGATTAAAAAGATTTCAATGGGAGAGGAGGAAAGAGTTAGGGCAATTGGGCATGATGGAAACTCCATCTCCAAGGGTGGTCTACCTCCAAATAACAGGTGCTCTGGACCAACAGCAGAGAGTCTTTCCTTCCCATCTGCTTCTGGACTAGCTATTTGGGGGTATCTGGATAGCCACCTGCTGACCATCCATGGCACACTTGTTTACTATGGCATACTGGTTGAAAATCACTGGCTTAGCCATTATAAAAGGCAAAATGTTGGGAGTTGATAGACCCTCTCTGCTTTGCAAGGAGGTTCATAACCCATTAAAAGCAGTGTAAAGCAGAATATGCAGGTAGGCATAGGTGGGCCCAAGTTGTTCGGGCCAAATTGCCTGAACCGGTTGTTCCCACCAGCCTGCCACAACTGAACCAGTAGCTGCGGGGTGGCCACAAAACCCAGCGTACCGGTTCGGTACACTGGGAGGAGACACACTGCCCGGCACACTGTGCATGCACCAACCCCTGGCACACGCGCACTCCGCGTGCACTGGGGGTCAGCGCACACGCACTGTGTCTCCTTCTGTGCAGCGCTGACCTCGGCACATGCACTGTGGTCTCCTCCAGTGGGAGGAGACGCACTGCCCATGCGCTAACCCCCACCCCTGCATACGCAGTGCATGCGCAGTGTGCTGGGGTTGGGATCCGCCCCTAGCCCCGGCCCTGCCCCTGCCCCTGACTCCAGCCCCGCTCCCTGACCCCGGCCCTGCCCCTCAACTTCCGGCAAACCAGTTGTTGGGTGAGGCGGGGCCCACCACTGCAGGTAGGTGACTATGGGATTGCACTGCCTTAATATTGTGCACTTTTCTCACTTGGGTACTTTTAGAAAAAAATAAAATTGTACTACGTGAATATTGCTTTTGTTTAATTAAATTATATTTATTTTAAGCCACTTATACCTCTTCTTTCCAAACCCAGTGAGTAGCTCAGGGTGGCATACAAGAGTCTACCGTCCTCAGGGTGGCTTACAAGAGGCTACAGTCTTAGGAAGTACGCACCATTGAACAAAATGGGGCTTACTTCTGAATAGACATGGTAAGGATTATACATTAAAGCATAATATAATGCCCAGTACATCATTTCAAAAGCCCAGCAAAATAACAGCGGCAAAACAGAGAAGAAGAGCAATCAAGTAACCTCTGTAAAAGGAGCCTTGAGATTGCTCTTTAAGCAAAGCTCCGAGGAACGGAAAGGTCTTAAACCCCCTTCGGAGTGCCAGCATTTCCTTAATGCACAAGAAAAAGAAACGTACAATTTGCACCGCTGCTGTGTGTCTTTCTAATTGGAAATCTCCTGGGCATGCATTCTTTAAATAGTGTATAGAGAATATGTGAAACCTAATTGAATTAGACTGTAAACTAGAATATGCTGAGCCAGGCTATTGGAGGATGTTCCTCTAATTGTCCAGGGAACATGAAAATTATACACTTTTTCACCCTTTCTACAAGGGAGCAAAAGCAACAGCTTGGGAAGAGATGAGCACTCCCAGCTCGGAGGGGATATTAAGGTTGCAATCTCTCCTGGACTAAATATACTTCCATGATTTCACGAGTGCTCAGATTTAAAATTGCCCACTGGCAAGGAGTGAACCTGAACTTACCAGGGAGGGATGGCCAGATGGGCAATTAAAAATTCTGACTGTGCTCCAGTATTTTATCCCATGTTCCAGCAATGCACACACACCGATATTGGTGCCATATATGTTCAACATAGGCTGATGCAGACTTTAGGATTAAGTGGAAACATAGGCTAATGCCACGACATTAGGATTAAGTAGAAAAGGACGTAGTCATACAGCACAATCCTAACCATGCCTACTCAAAAGTAAGCCCTATTGTGTTCAATGAGTCTTACTTCCAGGAAAGTGTCTTTAGGATTGCAGCCTTACTCATATCCCCAAATCTAGAGTAACTACGGGTGCACATAAAGAGATTTTACGTGCACCCATAGTTACTGCACCACCTAGTGAAAACCTATGGGAAATTCATACTGGAATCCAGAGTAAGTTGTTCTTACACCGGAGCAAGGACTCCCCATAGTTACTCTGGATTTTGCCCTAGTGTGCTGAAGATCCTGGGTTCAAGTCTTGATATCTTCTGGCAGGACAAAGAAAGATCTCCTCCTGAAACTGTGGAGCAAGGATGTCCAACTTATTTCATACATACCCTACAATCCAGAGTAACTACGGGAGCACATAAGAGACATTACGTGTACCCATAGTTACTGCACCATCTAATGAAAACCTATGGGAAATTCATACTGCAATCCACAGCAAATTGTTCTTACACCGGAACAAGGACTCCCCGTAGTTACTCTGGATTGTGCCCAATAGGCTGAATAGTATTCATGGTGCAGATGTGATGTCTTCAAGCAGAATGGGATGTCTTTAAAGCAGGTTCTAATCAGAAATCAGTCCATTTTTCTCATTTCATTAGCTGCACATGGCAAAACCAAAATCCTAATATTTGAAACCCCTGTTCTGGAAGGTTCCTGCCAATGTGTATAGTTTCCAAACATTTTAGCCAAAGGGCCACAACAAATATCTGGCTAAGTGACAAGGAAAAATAATTCTAATTTAGAATTTAGAAAAATAATTCTAAATATAAGAATGTCTAATTCTAAATATAAAATGTCAATAAATACATTATAGAGATGGAATTTAATGAATAAATGGGCTTAAATTTCTAGAATTTCTGCAAGCACACAGCACAGAAATAAACAATTTATTTTATTTATTAATTCTATTAATTAATATTCTCCTACCTCACCATAACAGCTCCAGTCATGTTTGCTCAGTTGGGTCTTAGGGGTCCAGAAGCTGGTCACAGACTAGTTAAAGACATACTGGGGGCTGCTTCTGGTCCCCGGGCTTGGGTTTGAAAATTGCTCATATAGACAAAACTAAGCTGGATGGACAAAGGGTCTGACTCAGGACAGATCAGCTGGTGATCTTGACTCAGAAACTACTTTGCAAGGTTGTTGTGAGGATAAGTTGGTGTTAGGATTGCATAGGCCATCCTGCAAGGTCCTTAATGCTGCAAGCCTAGTTCCTAGTTATGTTGGCACACGTCCTGTTCTAGTCTGGGGGTATCACAAAAGTGCCATAAGGCACTTCTGTGACCCTCCTGAGGGTTATGCCAGTGCTCAGACATATGCTCAGGGGTCTTCTTCAGGGGGTATGCACCCATACAGAGTACCAGCACCTCTGTGTGAGTACCGATACCTCTGAGAATGAGTACTGGCATACCCCCCCCCCCCCACACACACACAGGTGAGTACCTGTGCGTACAGGCAGGTGAGTACTCACACCTATTTTCTAAAAAATAGCACTGCATATGCCAAACTCTCCACACACCACAGGAAAATATGGCAGGTGAATTAAGCTGGCCTAATTTGGTTAGGATTGCAGGTTAAGGCTGCAGTTCAATTGGGCTTACTCTTAGGAAAGTGAGCATAGATTGCAACCTATGGGCACAATCCAGAGTAACTATGGGGAGTCCTTGCTCTGGTGTAAGAACAATTTGCTCTGGATTGCAATATGAATTTCCCATAGGTGTTCACTAGTAACTACAGTAACTACGGGTACACGTAATGTCTCTTACATGCTCTCGTAGTTACTCTGGATTGTAGGCTATGCTCACTTTGCATAGGAGTAATTCTATGCAATTGATGAGGATGCAGCCTGCCTTAGGCAATTGGTTGCAATCCTTCAGCTGCAATCCCAACCAATTGCATAGGATTATTCCTATGCAAAGTGAGCATAGAATGAAATCTATGATTACTTTCCTAGGAGTAAACCCAATTGAACTGCAGCCTAAACCTGCAATCCTCACCAAATTAGGCCAGCTTAACTCACCTGGCATATGCAAAGTGAGCATAGATTGAAATCTATGCTCACTTTCCTAGGCGTAAACCCAACTGAATACTAGGACTTAAGTAGACATGGATAGGATTGTGCTGCAGGTCTCACAAGGGTATTTGATATTCCCGGAAACAAAAAAAGTGCATGTTTGTGTGTGAGAGATCAAATTCACGCTGTGTGGTAGGAAACCCCCCATGTGATTCTGTTTTAGAAAATCAGCGTTGCAGGCCAACACTTTCTCTAAGCTTGTGGACCTTGATGTTTTAATTTCATGCATTTTGGTAGCCCTTGATATTCATAACGGGTGGGTTTGATAAATTTTTAACAAGGAAGTTGGAGATGATGAGAAGTCGCAAGAGGGGCTGCGATTCTCACCTTGTACTCGAGCTTTCAGGTTTAATTTTCACTTTTTGCACTAAGAGTATTCCTTGGAGAAATCGCAGCAAGATTAGATTGTGCAAGCTGCGCTCTCCCCTATTAAAGGAAGAAAAGGAGAGAGAATCTCCTGCGCCTTGCATGAAGGTTGCTTTCTACTGTTTCAATTTTGTCCTGCTTTTAATATTGGGATAGAGGGAGAGAGAAAGCGAGAGAGAGAGAGAAAGCGAGCGAGTGAGAGTGAGAGAGCGAGAGAAAGCGAGAGACAGAGAGAAAGGAGAAAGAAAGCAAGGGAGAGAGAGAAAGCGAGAGAGAGAGAGAAAGCGAGCAAGAGAGAAAGCGAGAGAGAGAGAGAAAGCGAGCGAGTGAGAGAAATCAAGAGAGAGAGAGAGAGAGCGAGAGACAGAGAGAGACAGAGAGAGAGCAGAAAGAAAGCAAGGGAGAGAGAGAAAACGAGAGAGAGAGAGAGAAAGTGAGCGAGAAAAAAAGAAAGTGAGTGAGAGAAATCAAGAGAGTGAGAGTGAGAGAGCGAGAGAAAGTGAGAGACAGAGAGAGGAGAAAGAAAGCGAGAGAGAGAAAGCAAGAGAGAGAGAAAGCGAGCGAGAGAGAAAGAGAGTGAGAGAAATCAAGAGAGTGAGAGTGAGAGAGCGAGAGAAAGCGAGAGACAGAGAGGAGAAAGAAAGCAAGGGAGAGAGAGAAAGCGAGAGAGAGAGAGAGAAAGCGAGCAAGAGAGAAAGCGAGAGAGAGAAAAAGCGAGCGAGTGAGAGAAATCAAGAGAGTGAGAGTGAGAGAGCGAGAGACAGAGAGAGACAGAGAGAGAGGAGAAAGAAAGCAAGGGAGAGAGAGAAAACGAGAGAGAGCGAAAGTGAGCGAGAGAGAAAGAAAGTGAGTGAGAAAAATCAAGAGAGTGAGAGTGAGAGAGCGAGAGAAAGCGAGAGACAGAGAGAGGAGAAAGAAAGCAAGGGAGAGAGAAAAAGCAAGAGAGAGAGAAAGCGAGCGAGAGAGAAAGAGAGTGAGAGAAATCAAGAGAGTGAGAGTGAGAGAGCAAGAGAAAGCGAGAGACAGAGAGAGAGGAGAAAGAAAGCAAGGGAGAGAGAGAAAGCAAGAGAGAGAGAAAGCGAGCGAGAGAGAAAGAAAGCGAGTGAGAGAAATCAAGAGAGTGAGAGTGAGAGAGCAAGAGAAAGCGAGAGACAGAGAGAGAGGAGAAAGAAAGCAAGGGAGAGAGAGAGAAAGCGAGCGAGAGAGAAAGCGAGTGAGAGAAATCAAAAGAGTGAGAGTGAGAGAGCGAGAGAAAGTGAGAGAGAGAGAGGAGAATGAAAGCAAGGGAGAGAGAGAAAGCAAGAGAGAGAGTGAAAACGAGTGAGAGAAATCAAGAGAGTGAGAGTGAGAGAGCGAGAGAAAGCAAGAGAGAGAGGAAGTGAGAGAGAAAGCAAGAGAAAGGGGGAGAAAAAGCAAGGGAGAGAGAGAAAGCAAGAGAGAGAGAAAGAAAGCAAGTGAGAGAAATCAAGAGAGTGAGAGAGCGAGAGAAAGCAAGAGAGAGAGAAAGTGAGAGAGAGAGAGAAAGCAAGAGAGAGGGGGAGAAAAAGCGAGGGAGAGAGAGAAAGCAAGAGAGAGAGAAAGAAAGAAAGCGAGCGAGAGAAATCAAGAGAGAATGAGAGAGTGAGAGAGAGAGAAAGCAAGAGAGAGAAAGCGAGAAAGAGAAAGAGAGCAAGAGAGAGGAAGCGGAAGAATGAGAGAGAAAGCAAGAGAGAGAGAAAGTGAGAGAAAGTGAGAGAGCAAGAGAAAGCGAAAGAGAGAGAAAGCTAGAGAGAAAGAGAAAGAGAGAGAGAAAGTTTTAAAACCAGTATAAATATACATTTGATACTTTTCGTATGAATCCCCATCCTATGGAAGGTAAAATATTTTTGTCATTCCAATTTAAGGGAAATAACCGCTATATCACAGTAGCATAACACAAGCCCTAAGATTTTTTTTAAAAAACTTGTAATGTTGTAGGATGGGAGGAAATCTAATAGCTTTAGTGAAGTAATAAAGCAATAAAAAAAATTAAACTGAGATAGGCAGTTTGGAGCCACCGTTTAATTCAATTTGTAGCATGATAAATATTTTATTTAAATTTTAATGGAAGATTTGAGTGCCAGAGACGTTGTCGTGTGTTGTTTTTAATAGTCCTGTCTGTTCTTGGTATCCTAATATTTCCCCCTTATTCATTTTAATACGCAAATAAATCTCTGCTAATTTGCTTTTTATTAATTGAAATAGCAATGCTGCCATTAGAGAGCGGGATGCGCATCCTTCAGTTTGTTAACAAAAATGATGACATTGGTTCAGAGTGCTTTCCGAGGGGCTTCGGGGTCATTAGACAAGTTTAATTGTTCGGCTTGCAACTCAGTGTTGCAAATTTGCACATAAATCAGATAATGTGGAGAGCCGTGTCTTCAGTGACAGCCCTGACTGGCGGGTGCAACAAAGTGTTTTCCGTTGTAATGCCACACTTCCCACATGAAATTTCCTTGCAATGGCCTGTTGACTATATTCAAGTTACCTATAGATAGTTGGATTGAAGTTAATTTGCATAATGTCTCTCTTGACCAGGTTAAGACAATATTTTTGGAAGACCCTTGATATATTCACATGCAGCCCCCTTCCATGGTGCATGAAACTGGGATCCCCTTAGTTGACCTTAACTGGAGACATTGGCCAATGTCAGTAAGGGTGCAATCCAGAGAAACTATGGGGAGTCCTTGCTCCGATGTAAGAACCGGAGTAAATCCAAATTTACTCTGGATTGCAATATGAATTTCCCATAGGTTTTTACTAGGTGATGCCATAACTACGTCGTCATAAATATTTCTTACATGTTCCCATAGTTACTCTGGATTGTAGGGTGACTCATCTACCTCCTACATCTAGTTGTTATTCCCTAAGAGCACAATCCTAACCATGTCTACTCAGAAGTCAGCCCCATTGTGTTCAATGGACTTTACTCCCAGGAAAGTGTCTAAAGGCACTTTCCTGGGAGTAAGAGCCATTGAACACAATGGAACTGACTTTTGAGTAGACATGGTTAGGATTGTGCTCTAGGTCTTGGATTCCCAAAGTGTGCATCATGAAGCCAGAGCATTGAGATCCAGGATGGTGGTGCCCAAACTTGCAAAAGTTGTTTGCTGCCATTTTGGATCTCACTAAACCTTGTGAGATTTGGGGTACATTATCTTGAATCCTACAAAATGTTCAGATATCTAAGATGGTGGCTGATCTAGGAAGAGGTTTTGGGGGGAATCGTAACATTTGGGAAATGCTGCCTTAAGTCATGATATTGTGATGCCAGCTGGTTGGTGGAGGTGACCAGATGTCATCGCTTCAAAAGAGGACGATCCACCTAAAATGTAAGGCATACAAGAAAAATGTAGGACACAACGAAATAAAAACTAAAAACTCTCATATAGATTGTTTTCATATATTACTTATTATTAAGTTTAAAACTAATTTATTATGTATAACTTATCAAGATTTTTCCAGGACACAAGTCTAAGAAAGAGGACATATCCTGGAAAAAGAGAACATATGGTAGCCCTATGTGGGTGCAAGGAAGACTGTACATTAGCCCTACAATCCAGAGTAACTACGGGAAGATGTAAGAGGCACTTACTCTGGATTGCTCTATGCATTTCCCATAGGTTTCCCATAAGTGGCACCATAACTATGTTGGTGCAAAAGTTACTCTGGATTGTACTTAAAAAGCAGGCCTCCATCAGTCTTGAAAGACTACGGTATCGTGCTTGGCGCTGCATACGCTGGATGCAAAGCATGAAAGCCTGGGTTAGATTGTTATGGAGGATAGGCTGTTACCCAAGCATAGGAGTCACTTATAAAAGAATAATAAAACAGAATATGATAAGGGAGGGTGGGTGGCAGATGGGAATATGGATGGGTAGCTGGGGAGTTGAAGGGGGCTGGGTTGGGACTTGTGCTAGACTCAAGCCCCATTCCCAGGCAGTCTGGAACGGCTTGGATCTGTGGCACTGAAATTGGTGGTGCAGATCTGAGTAGATCCATTAAGGACTACTTGTGCTGGATTCAGCACAGGCATGATGGGCTTCCTGTTCCAGCGCAAGTTAGGGCTACGCAAGTTGATCATTAATGGAGACAGGAATGTTTGCTCATGGGGCAAAATCCAGAGTAACTACAGAGAGTCCTTGCTCCAGTGTAAGAACAACTTACTCTGGATTGCAACATGAATTTCCCATAGGTTTTCACTAGGTGGTTCAGTAGCTACGGGTGCACGTAAAGTCTCTTAGATGCTCCCACTGTTACTCTGGATTTGGGGGTTAGTCTCCCTTCTAGCCTACAGGCTGCCTGCCTGATTATCTCGCTATAAGCAGCTTATACAATTGGGTTAAAGTGATATACATTATTGCTTTGCATGAAAGTAATGAAGATAAACAAAGGGATTGTGTGACGGAAACCACAAATAACTGGCCCTGCTCATTCTGGAGAATGCTTGTATTAAAAAGTCCTCCCCACTTTCTCTGCCTGTAAAAGGGGCAGAGAAAAAAAAAATAGGAAAGGGACTAAGATTTGTATTCAGTCAATACTGAGCAAGTTGGGTCGGAGTTACTTTAAAACCCATTTCTCTGTTGTTTTCTTTCTCTTTTACCGTATTCCAGGCCACCACTTTAAACCACGGTTGATTAAACAGTACATCTATATAATACAAGGACACAGATTTGTAGCACCCGTCGTAGAGGACAATTTCTTTGTTAAGTTATTTATTCCATATTCTCCAAAGCGATAATATATTCATTCGCTGCGGTCAGATCTTGACCAAAGTCATGAAAAAATCATATGCTTCACTTAGCAAAATACAAATCAGCAGAATGAAAAATGCTTTTGTGAAATCTGTGCGCTGGTTTTTCAGGTTTTCGATGCATTATGGAATTCCCTGCTCTAAAATGAATCTGAAATGGAAGGAGATGAGAATCACCTTGCTGGATCAGACCCGGTTCTGTTGATATACGCTGACAATAAGGAAACTGAGGTAGCCTGGATCTGAAGGACAATTGAAGGCCAGGGTGGCCACGGGAAGGTGGTGTCTTGTTGACAAAGGGTTCCTTGGCCTGGTGGTTGAGATGGTCCCTTGGCCTGATCCACCAGGGAATCTCTTATTTTCTAGCCCACAGGGTAGGGACATGCATCCTAGGGCATTAATTTGCCTCGACTGCAACTGATACTTGTTGGTACTCTGCAAGGGGGGATTTGCTGCTTGGGTAACAGCCTATCCTCCATATTAATCTACCCAGGCCTTCGTGCTTCGCATGCAGCGTCAAGCACGATACCATAGTCTTCCAAGACTGATGGATGCCAAGTTAGTGGTCCAGGTCAAAAGCATCACAATAAAGTGTTTCAAATGGAGTCAACTAGTTGTTCCTAAAATTCAGTTACAATAACCTGCAACCACTTCTTCCTAAGCCCAATCCTTAGCTTGTGAACACCATGGTGGGTTTGGCAGGGGGTTTCTCAAACATTTCATACAAAACATCTGCAGCACCTGGAGAGGTCACCAGCAGTGGGCCACTGCCAGTCGGCGCTGAGCCTCAGCTGAAGCCCAGCCATAGCACTAGCAGTGCCAGCCAGTGGTTGGTATTATCAGGTCAGGGAGAGTGGGCAGAATGAGGTGGGGTGGAGGCAGGGGAGAAGGGTGTAGCTGTGCTCCACTGAATCCTGTACTCTGATATAGAAGTTCAGGATACAGCTTTCATGGCACTGCACCCAGCAACAGTGTTGCTTTTAGGATTGGGCTGCCCGCCAGGTGTTTCCATCATGGTTCGCACAAACTCTTTTGAGATCCAAAATGATGGGAGCAATCCTAACCTAGGTTGGCAAAACTCACCATTCGCATGGTGCTTTAGGGACGCAAGCGCATGTCTGTGCACTGGCCTAACTCTCCCCAAAGAGTGGCACAGAAGTGTCTTATGGCACTTTTGTGACACTCCTATGCCAGCATGGGACTTGTCCTGTATGACAGTCTAATTGGGAATTAGGATTGCAGTTTAAGGCATCAATCTTATGCGACGTTATGAGATCAAAGAGGACAGAACAAAGATCTTGTGAGATTTAGGTGGTGCCATCTTGTGAGATCCTAGAACAGTGGTTATTAACCTGGATTCGATCGAACCCAGGGGTTCAGTGAGAGGTGTATCCATTCAATTCACCAGGGTCACCAGGTGCATTAATATACTTTCATTACGACAGATAAAACATTTTATTTTTCCAATTATGAAGGCTTCAGCGAGTGCACGTATGAAACTTGCGGGGTTCAGTACCTCCAACAAGAACCACTGTCCTAGAAGGTGACACCCAGGGAAACAGATAGGAGAGGTCACATGGAACATCCTATGGCACCCTTATGCTGTCATGCCACACAGTTTGGAAATTCCTGGAGAATGTGTTTTTCTATTTAATTTTGGAAATAAACAGCCTATCTTAAAAGAAGAAGAGAGAAATGGTTCCCAGACACAGAAAGATTGGAGTTTCCTAATAATAGTCCATAGACTATTAATATTAGGAGTTTCCTAATATTAATAGTATATAAGTTGTTGGAACTTCAGCCAGCCCCCCTTTTCTGCTCCCTGCCTCACCAGCTGGACCTACTGTATGGAGGAAATGAGAAAAATGTTGTATAAATCCCATACATGAAGAGTTTTTAAGATAGCACCCCAATAAATATGGAAACAAATGTTTCCAAATGCGATTTCCATAAACAAGCACCTGGCATTTAATACATTTTTAAAAATGTAACATATTGTATGTTGCTTTTTGTTTTCCATTAGAGTTTACTACTCAAAATATTTTCCAATTTAAAATATTAATGGCACAACCCCATGTGTTTCAAGCCTGTGGTAATTAGTTTGTAGCCATGCTGTTCATCGGTGGCTCTTTTTTTCTCCCATTTTGCAATGGGGTAGGCATGCATGGGAGACAGAATTCACATAGCCATTTAATATAATTATCCATAATGACCACATATGGCCATTGTATCAGTTGCTAATTATTTTAAATGAGTAATGCATAAGTATTTGGGGAAATTTATTCAATTATTAGCAGGTCTAACACTTGCACAGAGACACAAGGAAACTTTTATGTGTCCAGTATAGGCATGCAGAAGAATTCTGGACACACACGGACAAACACACACAAAAACACACATTATTCTTTATTAAAAAAACAACAACTTTATGATATTTTTCAAAGAACAAGAATAAATATTATTTACTTATGCAACCAACATTGCATTTGAATAATTCTGAAACCAGATTTTGTGACACATTATATACGTGCCTTATGTGCCAACCACAGTGTCATAACCGGTAAAGAGGACAAGGCCCCTAAAATGTTGGGCATGACAAAATACAAAGCTAAAGGCACTAATGCATTTATGCATATTGCTGTCATGTGGTTAGTTTAAACATCATGTAACTTATTATTAAATTTAATTAAAACTATTACATATAATATATTAATTACAAGAAGGCTCATTACTGCTGGCTCATAAGGAAAAGGAGAACAATGAGGATATTTTTTCAGGACACAAGCGGACATGTCCTGGAAAAAGAGAACATATGTTCATCCTATGCTCAGACACCCTATAATCCAGAGTAACCATGGGAAGATTTAATAGGCACTTATTTTGGATTGCTCTATGCATTTCCCATAGGTTTTCCATTGGTGGCAACGTAACAAACCCCCAAATCCAGAGTAATTACGGGAGCACGCAAGAGACTTTATGTGCACCCGTATTTACTGCACCACCTAGTGAAAACCTATGGGAATTTCATATTGAAATCCAGAGTAAGTTGTTCTTACACCGGAGCAAGGACTTTCCATAGTTACTCTGGATTTTGCCCTAAGTCGGTGTAAAAGGTCCAGGAGTTACTCTGGGTTGTAGCCATAACCGGAAGTGCCAGGAAGTGTAACAGCACGGAGCTTTAGAAGTGCACCAACCCTACAATCCAGAGTAACTACAGGAGCACATAAGAGACATTACGTGTACCCGTAGTTACTGCACCACCTAGTGAAAATCTATGGGAAATTCATATTGCAATCCAGAGCAAATTGTTCTTACACCGGAGCAAAGACTCCCCATAATTACTCTGGATTGCACCCCAAGCCACAGTTCTTGTGAATTCTTGTGAATATTTGAGCACAATTTAGAAGTAACTGGAAGGCATTTTGAGGAGGTTGTGTGTGACCCACATGTAAGTGATGTGATCCTTCCACAGTTTCAGTTATTCAGGGAATTTGGATTCTGCAGGGGATCCCGTAATGCAGATTCTGGGGTGCCACTGTATTTGTTTGGCCGGGCACCATTTCTATGTATAGCAAATCTGACACCTATAATTATATGGATTGTACCTCTTAATTCTAAAAAAAAGTCTCCTTCCACATATCAAACTACTCTGCGACACCATAATTAATTACCCCTGCCCAAAGCACTATTTCAAATGTGTGGGTATTGTTTTAATTATGGGGGGATTTTTACTGCCCAAGAACGAAACAGCCAGCAGTACTGGTATCCAAATTTCTTCTTTGAATAAAGTTTATTTTAAAAATAATTATTTATTATAAATATAAATATTTATTATATATAAAATAAATAATTTTATTTATTTTTATGCATGCCTGCGGGAATTAAAACCTGCCCCCCCCCCCCAAATCTTCCAGGACTTTTGTTCCTTGATACATCTTTCTGTAATGGATACTGTATTCAAAGTAGTACCTCTCCTCTCTCGAATGCAGGGAAGGGGAGAGGAGGCCTGTCAATTGTAGGTTGCCTGGAGTGATGTCTTCATGCCACTCGCTGACGGCATGCAATGCTTCAGGCGCCACAGGCTGGGGAATGCTCAATCTGGACCAAGAAGCCAGATCTCTTAGAGCCTGGGGCATGAATGATGCACAGCCTATCCTTGCAACTACCAGGCAAACTAAGTGTCACGCTGGCGAGTTTTTAGGTGCACAGATGGAACCATCTTTTACCATGCCAGCCTAAGCTGTTCCCCAGCATGAACCCCAAGCAAAAGGCAATTTAGGGTAAGCCATCACCTTATCGCTCGACTGGATCGCTGACATCCTCTGAATAACAAGATGTTAAAGACTCTGCATATAGTTTAGGGCAAGCATATGGGAGGCGCAGTGTCAGAATTCTTCCGAAGATCAGATCATATTGAGTTGGAATAAAATAGATCACTACACAAGTGACAGCGCAATCCTAACCCCTGGTTAGTCCGGCACAAGTTCCAGCACAAACCCGGTGCTAGGCCTACGGGTGTCACAAAAGTGCCGTAAGTCACTTTTGCGCCACTCCTTGGGGGGTTAGGCCAGTGCACAGACATGCGCTGGCCTATCCATGCTTTTACAGGAATGGGGAGATGAGTGAGTTGCACTGGCCTAAACTGGTTAGGATAGTACCCCGAATCTTGCAAAAGTCATAATCGATAGGGGAATACGGCAGAAAGAGCAAATTGAACTCCTTCTCCACTCTAACTGAGATGATTACAGATTCTTCCTTTATATCCTTTCCTCCATTTCACTTCAGTTTCCCTGTAGTTTCCTTTGTATATAGGGGGACCAGTGTTTTTCCACCAGCGGTATGGGTACCACCAGTGGTACTCAAAGTGATGCATAGAGGCACACGTGGAACCTCACAGCCATCCAGCAGTGAGACATGCAATGCAGTATGACAGCAGCAGGTGTGGCCCACAATGAGCCTGCAGCCCTGGAGAGTCTCTGCCCCTCCAAGACCTTGTCGGGCCCTATAGTGCCTTTCCATACCCTGTCGGGGCCCAGATGGTGTTCTGAGGAGCAGTTTCCCCAGCCCTCGGTACACCGTCTAAGGCTGCAATCCTAAACATACTTTCCTGGAAGTAAGCTCCATTGAACACAGTGGGGCTTACTTTTGAGTAGACATGGTTAGGTTTGTGCTCTGGGAGGCCTTAGAACAGTGTTTCTCAAAGTGGGGGTCGGGACCCCTTTGGGGTTGCCTAGAGCTTTCCTGGGGGTCACCTAAAGACCTCTGATGCAGGGGGCCAGGTCAGGCTTGCCAGACCTTCGGCTGTAGCTGCGCATGCACTGGGGCCGACTGACAGCCTCAGGGTCCAATCCTATGCATGCCTACTCTGAAATAAATCCCATTATAGTCAGGGGGGCCTTTACTCTCATGTAAATGTGGATAGGATTGCATGCCTACTCTGAAATAAATCCCATTGTGTTCAATGTGTGCATAGAATACACATTTCATTTGTAACAATGAAAATACATCCTGTATATCAGATATTTACATTACGATTCACAACAGTAGCAAAATTACAGTTGTAAAGTTGCAACGAAAATAATTTTATGGTTGGGGGTCCCCACAACATGAGGAACTTATAAAGGGGTCATGGCGTTAGGAAGATTGAGAACCACTGCCTTAGAAGATAACGTCTGACCTTCCAAGGTCTCTGACCCATTAAAAAGTGGGGCACACTTTTAAAAATTGCTTTGACTTGGAACCCACCTAGCTTTACAAGACAAAAAAATTCAATTTTCCTGCTGTTTTTCTGGGTTTTTTCCTCTCATTTTTTTCCAATATTGGTGTTGACTTTTTATGATGTACCTGAAAGACTTACATTTCTACCCACTTTTGGAAAGTTTTCTTCAATAACACCATTGTGTGAACAAGAAACTAAGGGACTTTACGTTTTATTATCTCGCGCCTCTTTGCACATACGCATCATACCATAACTTGTCTCAACTTCCAAGTATATAGAAATGTTATACCAGATAATGCTAATTTGTTAATTAACTGTAAACCTTCCCATGGAGAAATTGTGCTTAAGTCCCCCTCTCCTCCTGGAAGTATGAATATTTACTTTCGTTCCATTTAATAACTTTAACTGGAGTAATCGCATTTTCTAGTGACCTAACATATTTATAAGGATACGGTGATGAAAATAATCAATGAAAAATGGGGAAAGTAGAGTGAAAATAAACTAGATTTACCAGCACAGAAGCTTATTGAACTGCCGTGATTAGATTGGGCTCCCTACCACACTTCAGGGAATGTAATTCAATCTACGGCTTGCACAGATAAGTGTGCTTGGTGAAGTTGAGGACCCATTGCCCATTTTAATATCCTGATGCTCTCTCCACATTGCTGTTCGCTTAAAATCTGCCTTGTGGGGTTTGTCCATCTCCTATCACCAAACTATAGGAAGAGCATCCTTTCCTCCTTCCCCCTCCTCGCACACGGTGGCACAGATAAAAATGCTCAGGCATTTTTGAGCATAAGAAATGTTTTATGTGCTATGATTTTGTTTGCTGAGAATATTGAGAAACATCTTGAAACGGGGAAAACCATGGATTAAAACGCAAGAGGAAATCTCCATAAAAATTGAAGGTAATTCACAGTATACACACCCATTCTGGATGAGGGCAGGCACCGGAATTCGAGATTGTTGGTGTGCTAACAAGTCTGGATTAGCAGGCTCTACTCTTCTTTCCTTACACTAAGGCACAATCCAGAGTAACTAAGGAAGCACATAAGAGACATTGCATGCACCCATCATTACTGCACCACCTGGTGAAAACCTATGGGAAATTCATATTGCAATGCAGAGTAACTTGTTCTTACTCCAGAGCAAGGACTTCCTGTAGTTACTCTAGATTTCACCCTGAATCCTCGCAAAGGTGTCTTGAAGCCCAATCCTAATGCAGATGGCTGTGATACATTATAGTGGCACCAAAAAAGCCACTGAGTCAGGGTGACCATATGAAATTTTTGGGTTTGTCCTCTTTTTAGCCTCCTGTGTGGGTGTCCTCCGAAAGGGCTTCATTGTCCTCTGTTTTGGCTTCATTGTAGAACTTTGCAATGATATGCAGGACCCCATCATGTCAGATGTTGTTGGATTCGTATTAAAGGGAAAACCCAATGCAAAAAAAATCTGTTTTGAAATATCTCCTTCCTATCAAACGTTATGGCCAAAAAACTAAAACGAAAAAATATGCATTAAAGATCTATGGGAAAATGAAAGTGCCCAATATCGCAACTTTACTCATGAGTAGGCAAACATGCCATTGTCTTCCATATAGGCCACACTGAGAGGAATCCAAGATCCTGTCCTCCTTTTGAGGTTTGGGCATCTGGTCACCATGCCCTGGTTAATCAGAGTATCTATCTATGGTGGACACCATGCTTCTGGATGCCATGAAGTATTTTACACTAGTTTTGCGATGGCTGTTTCCTGGGAAGGTGCAAGACCTGTGGGTGGATCAGTCTGTTTTATTTCCTGTGATATTTTAATGCAAAAGTTTAAACCATCAGCAGATATCAAACCATGGTTTGATATCCCATCTTTTAAGGAACACATGAGCTGCATTTTGTTTATTCAAACATCAGGGAAGTTTTAAAATAGTTGGCTTCTTATGGAATCATAGAGTTGGAAGGGATCTAATAGGTCATCTAGTCCAACCCACTGCCGGTAGCAAGAAAACTTCCTATACCATCTCTGACAAGTGCGTATTGAACCTCTTTTTGAAGACTGATGGAGAGTCCACTCCCTCCCTTGACAATCTATTCCACACCCAAAGTATCCTGACCATCAGAACTTTTTCCTTATCTTCATTTGAGTCACTGCATAGTAAATGTACAGAAGATTGTAAACAACACAGATATAGGTGCAATCCCAAGTAACCATGTAACCCTTGCTCCGAGGTAAGAACAATTTACTGTGGATTGCAATATGAATTTCCCATAGGTTTTCACTAGTTGGTGCCATAACTATGTCGACATAAATGTCTCTTACGAGCGTCCATAGTTATTCTGGATTTTAAGGTATGTCTATAGAGGTTGTGCATCCCAAAACATGCACATTGACTGTGTAAAGCTCCCCCTTCCAGAAGGCTGAATTTTTACCAGTGTGGGTGGGGGGGGGAGTGCAAGGAGATGAGGGAGACCCCCCATTGTACCTGATTTTCAAAGTAGATCTGGCTGTCTCCTAGCCCAGGAGATACTCTTCTTGTAGGCATTCAGGCTGAAAGGGACATGTTTGTTCATGAGTGGTCACACCAGGGTATTTTATGGTGTCAACTGGAGGGAAGGTAGAAGGTCCATGCATGATGACCATTTCATTAGCGTGTTTAAATAGATCGGCTATGGCTTCAACTCCAGTCTACTATGGCCAGCAAAAGAATTATAGAGTGTGACTTCACAGCAGAAGGGGGTGGATCTATATACGTAGGATAGCATCTAATAACCTATTGGATGTCTTCACCTTGGGGTGAAGGTTAATCAGAGATCAAGAAACCACCCAGTAAGTAAGTAAACTGCCAAAGTAAACCAGGCTGCTTGCTGTCTTGTCACCCCTGATAGTAGGTGGTCCAACCACTGGCAGTGCAATAGGTGTCTGTACACTTCCACTATGGATACTGATGTGGAGCCTCCCTTTATACCAGGTATGGGCAAACTATGGCCCACATTAGGGAATGGAGCTTTGCTGGCTAGCTTTAGTGCAGCATTTGATCCCAATTCAGGGATTCCCAAACTCCTTACCTTGGCAATCCATTGCAATAGTTACCTTAAGTCTTTTATAGAAAAATCTTGGATATAAACAAACAAATAAACAAACAAATGTCTTTGTTGGATCTGGAAGGTAAAATGGTTCATTGGCTATGCTGCGCCTTGATGCTCAAAATTGGGTGTCATGACCCAATTATTGCTTGGATTGGGTGGAAAGTGACCCAATTTTTGGACCAAGAGTGATGTGGTCAATAAAAGCGTTACATGGCAGCAGGATCTGAATGTGACTTCCAGATCATACATCATTTTATCTTACTGCTTCTTGGCTGCAACCCGTAATTTAATTGTTTTTAACTGAATGTCCTCGTTAATGTTTTTAATTATGTTTTAATGTGAGCTGCCTTGAGTTGGTCTACGACCCGAGAAAGGCAGGATATAAATTTTTAAAATAAGTAAATAAATAGTAAATAGATAAATAAATAAACAAATAAACAAATAAATAAATTTAAGAAACACTGCTGTGATTGCCATTGTAGCTTTAGGGTGCAATCTAGAGTAACTATGGGGAGTCCTTGCTCCAATGCAAGAATACCGTATTTCCCAGCTTATTACACGCACCGGACCATGAGACGCACCAAAGTTTAGAGGAGCAAAACAAGAAAAAAAATATTTTGAACCAAATGGTGTACTAATATATTTAATAAAATATAGCAGAATAATATTTCAACCATATAAAGTCAACAGTGGTATTAAGAACCATTATCACTGTCATTAACAAATGAGGAACAACTTTAAGCTGCAAGCACTCTTCTAATTTTCTGGTAACCCCAAAAATTCATCTTCTCTAGTGTTAGTGATTTGCGACTTTTGCACAAATCTCATTGCAAATAGTCCAGGAAGGCAGGTAAGTTGGGAGGGTTCTTTTGGGGGGTAGGTAGGGAAAGGTGAGGGGATCTAGATAGATAGGGAAGAGTGAGGGAGGCACAGACATGGAGCAGGAGGGACCAGGTCTTGTGCATGTCTACTTTGGAGCAAGATTCCAAGCCAGGGAAGGCTGCTTAGGATTGCAACTGTGCCAGGGTGACCAGATGCCAAACCCAAAATTTCTGAACCCCAAGGCCAAAGTTCCTACTCTCCCAAGTCAAAATTCCTACCCACTTAAAAAAATTACCAAAAAATGTATTTTTTTGTTTTTATATTTTTGATTTTTACATTTTTGGCCATAACTTTTGATAGGAAGGACATATCTCAAAACTGATTGTTGCATTGGATTCTTCAACACGAATCCGACGACATATGACATGATGGAGTAAGGTGCTCCAGGATTGGCCCTATCATTCTATCAGACGCACAGACATTTCCCCCCCTTTTGGGAGAAAAAAGTGCATCTTATAAACCGGGAAATACGGTAATTTACTCTGGATTGCAATGTGAATTTCCCATAAGTTTTCACTAGGTGGTGCCATAACTACGTCAACATAAATGTCTCTTACGTGCTCCTGTAGTTACTCTGGATTGTAGGGCTAGTCTAGCACTGTAAAATTTGCTTTTCTTTAAAAAAAAATACAAAATTTATTTTATACCCACAATCATTTTTAAATTGGAGGTGCTCTGGAGAGGAAGATCAGAAGTTTTCCATCATGGAAAACATTTATGCCTGGGACACGTTTGAGGCAAATTGGTTAGCTATAGTAAGTAACGGCTGGATTCAACCCTTGATCCTCACTCTTCCCAGCCCTATATACACACACGTTGGCTAATGAGTATTTTGCTAGACAGAGAGCTCTTAGGATATAATCTGGTAGCTTAGGATATCATGGCAAGGCACCCCCGCAAGATAAAAGTGGAGCTTTAATAGAATAGCCAAGTGTTGAAATTGGCCCAGAATCTGCTGAGTGAATGTTTGTTGTGAAATTGGGATGCTTTCTGCAATCTATCACTTGCTTAGAAAGAAAGGAGGGTAAAAGGCTCCCTGAAAGATTTATCTAAGAGACTGGTTAATCATATGAGAGGCTGAAAATACCAGCAGCTGTCTTCAGTAACTCTTCTGCTGATGTGGCTTCTGTCAAGTGTTAATGCAGGTTACATGAGAAGGATTTAGAGCTACATGCTTTTTGCATTAATCTGTAATATTAAATTAGCTGGCAAAATGTTGCCATCTTGGCAGGCATTCCAAAGACCAAAGGAGGAGGGAGTAGAGAAAGCAAGTCTCTGGTTTCGGGAAAACGGCTGATCCGGATTCTTCAATATGGGTATCCTGAGATTAAATATATGGAGTGGGTTTGTCCGCACATACATGTGAATGGAGAGCAATAGTAATCCAGAAGGGAACTTTTTGTGCTTAGGACCCTGCCAAAGTTCTTAATTGTTCCCAGTCATTCATTCTATTTTCTTTATAGGCTATGGTTGGGGTACCATTGGTTGGGGTACCATCCCCCAGGTAACCAACCAGAGAAAACACAAGACAAGGTGACTTTGGAATGATATCGGACCAGGTTTATTAATCTGAACAACCAGTTAGGGTGCAATCCTGGCAGAACTCATCTGTCTTCCCATTCCTGTGGTGATGTAGGGGGGCAAGCACATATCTGTGCACTGGCATAACCCTCCCAAGAGTGGTGCAGAAGTGTCTTGCAGCACTTTTGTGACACCTCCGGGTCAGCACAGGAGTTGTGCTGGAACTTAGTCTGGTCTAACTGGAGGTCCTATGTAGGGCATTCCATCCTCTGAAGGCACCTGCCCACCGAGATCCCCTGGGGTAGCGGTTGCCATACTTTCCATGATCACTGTGCCGTCTTTTATGGTGGTCACCCCTACCTGATTCTTCCAGTTCTTGCTATCTTGGAATTATGTGGGATCTAAGATGGTGGAGACTGGGAGAGCTGGAAGAAGAAGGATATCCTACAGAGTTCCTGTGTGTTTGCTGTGGTGTCAGGAAGTGCACAACTGAGAATCACTGCCTTTGGTCAAAACTACCCAACTTGAGTTTACCTCCTCACAACCTTCAATTTTCAATACTGGATAGAAAAGTGTGAAAGAGAGCCAAGGATTCCAAATTTTCCCATCTACATAAAGCAAAACATACCATATTTACTTGAATCTAATGTTTTCAGCTGAATTTAGCCTCCAAAATCAGGGTTTGTGTTAGATTCAATGGTGCATTAGATTTGAGTAAGTACAGTATATTTTAAGATAAAAAAATTGCAATTCATGCCTGAGGGATCTCCAGTCTGCATCTCTGAACCAAGCAGCTTCTTGAGATTAGCTCTAATTCTCCCTCTGGACAATAACAGTACATCCATCCACTCACCCACCACTCCATCCACCCACCCACCCACCCATCCATCCATCCATCCACCTACTCACCCACCCACCCATCCTTCCATTCATCCATCCATGCGTCCACCGACCCTTCCATCCATCCACCTACCGACCCTTCCACACATCCTTCCACCCATCCTTTCACCCACCCATCCGTCCATCCTTCCAGCCATCCACCCACACACCCTTCCATCCATCCATTCATCCATCCATCCACCTACTCACCCACCCATCCATCCTTCCATTCATCCATCCATGCGTCCACCGACCCTTCCATCCATCCACCTACCGACCCTTCCACACATTCTTCCACCCATCCTTCCACCCACCCACCCGTCCATCCTTCCAGCCATCCACCCACACACCCTTCCATCCATCTATCCATCCACCTACTCACCCACCCACCCATCCTTCCATTCATCCATCCATGCGTCCACCGACCCTTCCATCCATCCACCTACCGACCCTTCCACCCACCCACCCACCCACCCATCCATCTATCTATCTATCTATCTATCTATCTATCTATCTATCTATCTATCTATCTATCTATCTATCTATCTATCTATCTATCTATCTGTCTGTCTGTCTGTCTGTCTGTCTGTCTGTCTGTCTGTCTGTCTGTCTGTCTGTCTGTCTGTGTACAATATTGATCACTTGTTGATCCCCAGAATCTCCCCACTGTGATATATTTTTGAAGTTTCCACTGGGATAATTCAGCATGCCACTATCTAACACAAAAATCAAGACCAGAACATCCATTTGAGAACCGTCCCCTGCTATTATTTTTTAACATTCATTCTGGCTTTGGACTTTTAGTTGAGTTCATGCTGATGCTGTCTGAGAATGGGTTGTACTTTCATTCTTAGCCTTTAAAAAAAATGGGTACACCCTGTTGATTCTGGGCACTCATTTCTGCAATAACTATTGGCAAGCAAAATCTGATCGTTTTCTTGTTTTAAGTATCTATATGTAATAAAACCAAGAAGCAAAATGGTAAAAATTTTCGAGAAGATGAAAACTGGCAAGGCAAGTGAGAAGCATGAAAATGTGTGACAGGTATACAGAGAAGAATATTGTAGCAACTTAAGACTTATTTCAGCATAAGCTTTAGTGGACTGGAGTCTGTTTCATCAGATTCATCATCCGTGGACTCTAATTTGCAGAAGCTTTACGCTGAAATAAATTTCTTAGCATTTAATGTGCTACAAGAAGCATTATTGTTTTTGCTGCAACAGACTGGCGCAGCTCCTGCTCTGGTAGAAAAATACACATATGCGCATGCGCCCGCGCACACACACCCACAAAGATGTTTATAGTAAAGTTTTTCTGAACATTTTTTTCATCTTTTGAATACATCCCTGCTGGTACTGCAAACATAAAGTTTAGAAATGGTAGATAGAAGTGCGTGTCAGAACCCTGTAACGCCAGGATGGTGTAGTGCAGTGGTCTTCAGAGTGGGAATCGGGAACCCCTAGGGGGTTACGATTTCATTTCAGGGGGATCGTGAAAAGCTGTATGCAGCCGTCTTGGAATCTGGCACTGGGCACCTTTAATGTCACTACCAGCCATGACGTCATTTCTGGGGGGTCGCAGACAGATTGTCATTCTCAGAGGGGGTCCTGGGCTGAAATGCTCACGTACCACTGGTGTAGTGGATCAGGAATTGGACCAAGAACTGGAGGATCCAGGTTCAGATTCCTCCTTGGCCATGAAGCTTACTGGATGACTTTGGGTCAGTCACTTACTCTCAGCCTCACTTCCTTCACAAGGATGTTGTGAAGCAGGAGAGGAGGACAGCAGGAGAGGAGGAACTAAAGCTTTGTAAACTGTCTTGGGCATTTTTGTTGACATAAGAAGGCTAGGGTATAAACCCCGTTAGTAAGTAAGTACCGGTAAGTAAGTAAGTAAGTAAGTAAGTAAGTAAGTCAGGCAGGCAGGCAGGCAGGCAGGCAGGAAAGAAAGAAAGAAAGAAAGAAAGAAAGAAAGAAAGAAAGAAAGAAAGAAAGAAAGAAAGAAAGAAAGAAAGAAAGAAAGAAAGAAAAGGCAATCCTAATCCCCAGTTAGGCCTGCACAATTCCTGTAAGACACTTCTGCACCACTCCTGGAGATGGGGGTGGGGGGGTAAGGCCAGTGCATGGACATGCGTCAGACTCCCCACACCACCATAGAAATGGGGAACATGTGAGTCATGCTGGCCTGAATTAGTTAGGATTGCCCTCCTCATTCAATACATTGCTTAAGCTGCAATCCTGAGAGTACGTTCTTGGGGAGTAAGTCCCATGGAACTCAATGGAACGTACTTCTGAGTAGACACAAACAGGGTTGCACTATACGTCTGACAACAAGCCTCTTTCCTTTCATTCACTAGTTGCAGTATTTCTGAGCATGTGCAGAGGACTTGTGGATAGCCTTGTGGAGGGCATGGATTGCTGTCAGCCTTGAAAAACAACAGCAGCAACAACAGATCTCTCTCCTTGTATAATTCAAACACTCTGCATTCTGATTAGTACACAAGTCATATATTCCAGATCCTGGGAGAGACCCACCACTTTGTCACACGCGTTGAAAAGTTTCTTTGTATCAGATACTTCTGCTCCTCCAAAGCAAAACAATTCATCTGATTTCCCTCCAGAGGCTCATGTAATCGGATGTTTCTCTGATTGTACTTTCTATAAAGCTGTTAATTTTTCACGTTGATTTATAACGGGAGGCGGTAAGTACATTAATGACTGTTGAAGAGCTGAAGAACACATAATTTTAACAACCCATCCAGAATAAATTGTGTTGAATTCCCGGGTGCGAGGAAGAAGACTGATTGGGTTGGGATATGTATGACATTATGAAGTACACGGGAGGATAGAAAGCTCGCAAAACTATTGTCAAGAAAAAAGATATAGTTTTAACCTGGGTAACATCCTCATAAGTGGCTCTTAGAGGGGGCAATTTGCATGCTGGGCCATTTTGGGAGGGGGTTCTAGGCAGTGTTGGGTTTCAAATAAAATCACAACAGGTTCTATGTCCTATAACAACATATGTCCTATATATCCTATAGACATAGGTCCTATAACAACATATGTCCTATATGTCCTATAAACATAGGTCATATGACAACAGGTTCTATAGAGTAGATGAGAACCTGCTGATGCCCACCTCTGGTTCTAGGTATGGAAGTCACATCCTTATTGGAAGTACAGAGGGACCTGACATATATTGACTCAAACCACTGAAACAATGTCCTTAGGGTGAAATCCAGAGTAACTACAGGGAGTCCTTGCTCTGAAGTAAGAAGAAGTCTGCATTGCAATATGAATTTCTCATTGGTTTTCATTAGGTGGTGCAGTAACTACGGGTGCATGTAATGTCTCTTATGTAGTCCCGTAGTTACTCTGGATTTTGCCCTTAGTGTATGTCTTTGATAACCAACAATGGCTTTTTTTTCCTGGTTGATCCTATAAGATCACACATTGGGTCTGGGATCCTCAGAATGCAGAATGAAAACATATGATTTACCCTACAATCCAGAGTAACTACGGGAGCATGTAAGAGACATTACGTGTACCCTTAGTTACTGCACTACCTAGTGAAAACCTATGGGAAATTCATATTGCAATCCAGAGCAAATTGTTCTTACACCGGAGCAAGGACTCCACGTAGTTACTCTGGATTGCACCCTTATTGTTGACCTACCATCACTCACCTAAGTTATCTTGAACATCAAGATCTTCTACTTGTTAGTGTTAGAGCAGTGGTTCTTAACCAGGGTCGATCAAACCCCACAACCCCAGTGATTTTATGTGCAACTGATGCATGGTTTGTTTTGTGCACTAATAATAATATATATATATATATATATATATATATATATATATATATATATATGTTTTGAATCTGAAAAAATCATACATTTTATTTCTTTAACCATGAAGGGTTTCCAGTACCTCCAACAAGGTTAAGAGCCACTGGACTAGAGCACGGACAAAAATAAAAACATGTATGGATGTCAAGGACAGCCTGTTTAGCTTGCAAACCTATCACCTGGAGGAAAATGTGAATTAGAGCACAATCCTAATCAAATCTACTCATAAGTAAGCCCCATTGTGTTCAGTTGGTCTTACTCCAAGGAAAGTGTCTTTAGGATTGCAGCTTTAATTGTTATTCACATAACATAATGAACATGGAGACATCTTCAGACAGTGCTGGCTTTTCAGCCCTGAAATGGAGATGAGCACCCCATAGCTGGTTAAAGCGAGCAGAGCCACCTTTACCTGATCAGTGATACCCAAACATTTCAGCATGGCAACTATCCTTGTCCACTGCATGGGTCAACCTGTGCTGTGACCCCTGGAATGCTTACTGTGAGGCTCCAAATACATTTTTTGGTTTGTGCCGTCCCTGTGACCCAATCTATTGGCTTCCCCAACCCCCAGACTATCCTGCAGACCAGGCAATAACTTCTGACCAGACATAACTTCAATAACTTCAGGCAGAGGCTCGACGAGCACCTGTCGGGGATGCTGTAGGGGGATTTCCTGCTGCAGGCAGGGGGTTGGACTAGGTGACCTACTAGGTCCTTCCAAATCTATGATTCTATGATCCAAGGCCCATGGAAGCCAAATAAGCAACCCATCAGGCCTGGTGCATAGGGTCTTGATCTAGCAGTGGGGTATTACTAACCATAGCAAAGTGGTTGAAAATCACTCTAGGAGTGGGTCAACTTTCAACTTTTATTTTTTTAAACACAGTTTATTTTTGAACCCATATCTCCTATCTCCAAGAACTTATGAATGCACGACAGTTTGGAAAACCGACCCTTACTGACCCATTTGCAAGACCAATATACTTGCAATGAGCACAACACTCCTTCCCCCCCCCCTCCTATTTTTCATTATTTTCTTTTTTAATAAAGCAATTTAACTTATGGCGGTAGGAACAACTCATGCCACTGTGAACAATTCAGTTTTGCCCATAAATTAACATTTCTATTAAATGCACTAATACCAAAGGGCTGTGCCGTGTGCGCTTGTGTATATAAAATTTCACGTTTAACTCCCATAAGTGTTGAATTAAGTGCTTAGCAACTTGCCGTGCTCAAGCCAGTAAGCAAACTATTAGTTGGAGCTGCGCTTTAATAAGGTTAAGAGCCCCTGTGTTTTATCATCTCAAATTATTTTACTAAGCCAACTTCCTACTGCACCAGCACCCTTGACTAAGATGCATGGCGCTATTGTCAGTTGTGGCAGAATGGCTTTTTGTCTTATGATTTATGAGCAAACCAATTCATTATGCAATCTAAAAAGTGCAGAAACTTTGCAGAGCAACTTAATGGCCCAAAGGAACGTCAGTCGAAATGTACAGGAAAAAAAGTCTGTCCTTTTTTTGGGTAGAAGCAGCTGTTCTGAGCCATTCCTATCATATTTATGGAGGATACACCAGACTTGTCCACTGGTCATGGGCAATGTGCTTGCAGTGCTTGCTAACCCATATAATGCTAACCCATACAGCATTCAGGCAGTAGTTCCCAACTTACCTGGGTCATGATGCCGCCATACCCTACTTGGCTCAACTGGGCACCAGCAAAATGTTGTGAGATCAAAGGTGGAGTTACCCAAATGTTGGAGCTGCTCCCCAAATCCAAGATGGTACTGCCCAGCAAAAACAAGTGAGGCCCAAGGTTTATGGGGAGGAGCATGCCATTCATGACTAGTAGCGGAACCTGCTAGGACAACTTTACCTTTTCCTTTTAGATAACCCATAGGACAATTTTTCTAACCTGTAGGTAATCTCATACACTTAACCCTGTGAAACACTGGAGGGTGTTTCTGCCTCTTTGATCCACCATTGATTTAAGAGGGCCAACGCCAATGAACATCTCAGGCCTGGCACACAGATCCATATATGGATCCCATGTATGGGACTGACTCCAGATTACCCAACAAGACATGCCAATATTCTTCCCTTACCTCCTGATGTGCCAGTCCCTGGCCCATATCCTAAAGTCAAATTAAGCCCTTTGCTCCAGAGAAGTTAAGGTGACTTTCCATATGATAACACTAGAGGGTGACGTAACTGTGTGGACCTGTAACTGCTCTGGATTTTGCCCTCTGCCTGCTTCCTGGATGGAAAAGGGAGATATGGAAAAAGGGTCAGATATGGGGGAAAATTCCAGTATGCCTAACTTCTCTCCTCCATCCTTTTCCAATTTGGGGAATGGGAGAGGATCAATGAAGGCAATCCAGTGGATAAAGGTGAGTGCCTCCCCATCTGCTTGTTGCCTGGAGCAATTAACTAAGGGCGCAATCCTAAGTAACTACGGGGAGTCCTTTCTCCGGTGTAAGAACAATTTGCTCTGGATTGCAATATGAATTTCCCATAAGTTTTCACTAGGTTGTGCAGTATCTACGGGTGAACGTAAAGTCTCTTACGTGCTCCCATAGTTACTCTGGATTGTAGGGTTAACCAGCTTAACCAGTCTCTTCTGAAATCCCAGAGAGAGAAACTCAGAGCCGTTGGATGCCATCATAAGACACTTTCCTGGGAGTAAGACCCATTGAACACAATCGGCCTTACTTTTGAGTAGACATGGCTAGGACTGTGCTGTTTATTTCATTGCCAAATTCCTGTTAGACGCCCACAAGCAGCTTAGCCAGGATCTGCTCTCTGCGGAGGCTTTGAGAGCACCTCCTTGTTGACACTTCTCTTGCCAACTTAATCCAAATTAGCCCAGGCCTGCGTTGCAATTCCTTATTTTACTTAATGATACTGATGACTACGTCCCAGTACTAAAAAAGCAAAACTAACATTATTGCTACAGTATATGCAGGAGTTGTTAATGACCTGATTTAGGGGCCATTTATATAAATGAAAACACATTTTGGTGAAGACCTTAAGTTTCAATCTCTATTAACTACAAAACAAAAAATAGGATTTACAAATGGAGTCCATTTTGCTCTTGCAAACAACACTTATAAAAAATTTCTTCAGTGTAAGTGCTGCAAAGCAGCTTGTACTGTAAATCGATTTTGATCAAATTTAGTCTCCATTTTGATGCTCATAATCTAACCGTCGGAGGCAGGATAAATACATTTCTTAAATCAACCAGGATCTTTGTGTTGTAAGTGACACCGTAATTATTTTCACTTCCATCTTCCAAAAAAATCTTGTTTTAACAGATTGAAAAGGGTGCTGGACAGGAGGAGGGGAATTTCTAGAGCTGATTCTGAAATCCAGTCACCATTCTCAAGATCCTATTTGTTTTCCTAGACCAGTGATTTTCAACCAGTGTGCCGTGGCACACCAGTGTGCCACGGATAGTCCTCAGGTGTGCTATTTGTGGATTGATATTCATTAATAGGGAAATTGTGGGATTTGAAAAGTGCCTTGTCAATGGTAAAAACAATTGATGGTGTAAATTGATAATTTCAGTGCCCTGTTAAGTGTGCCATGAGATGAAAAAAATTGAAAATCATTGTCCTAGAATATGGTAACAGGGTCAGAACTGCGGGGTTTTCTCATGGTGACCTATTCAAAATGTTGTGATTCTCAAACTTTAAAACAGTGGTCTCCATTTTGGCATCAAATTTCTGGGATAATGTTGAGGGTCTAAAAATCCTCCTCCATCCACTAACCCTACAATACAGAGAACTACAGGAGCACATAAGAGACATTTACATTGACGTAGTTACGGCACCACCTAATGAAAACCTATGGGAAATTCATATTGCAATCCAGAGTAAATTGTTCTTACGTTGGAGCAAGGACTCCCTGTAGTTACTCTGGATTGAGCCCTTAATCCATATCCCTTTCCAGTGTTCCCTATTACCACCTATATGGAGTAAACCACCTATCCTTTCTTCCACCAGGAGCCCACATGTCCCAGCAGCTCTAAACTCTGTATTTTCAACTCACTATTTTCAATGGCATCTGAGATCAGTTGGACAGAAATTGGGTTGTGACCCTTTTACTGGTTTATGCCATTCTTAATATAAAGGTCAGGACAGCTAGTCTGATCTGCCTCTATACATGAGGTATACATGGGTTGTACCCATGCTTCGTGAAATGAGGAAGATACTATACTCTCTGTGCCACATTGACAGAAATGTTACTGTGCACAGTACCCAATGCTCAGGGTTACCCATATGACCTTTTTTCCCATGACATGCACTCCTTTTTTGCCTTATGTCCTGGAAAAAAAAATTCTTTATTGTCCTCCATTTCCTTGTGAGCAGGCAGAATGCAGCCTTCTTATAATTAATGAATTATAACAAATTGTATAATTAAATAAATAATTATATATATATATATATATATATATATATATATATATATATATATATATATATATATTACACACACACACACACACACACACACACACACACACACACACACACATATATATATATATATATATATATATATATATATATAATGACAAATAAATATATACATTATAATTAATTGTATTTATAACAAATTGCAAATTGTATTGTGGTGTTGTATGTACAAATTGTATGTCGTCATTCAATTAACTCCATGTTTTTAGCTCTTATTTCGTCATATCCTACGTTTTTCTTGGGTGTCCTACATTTTAGAAGGACCTTGTCCTCTATTTCAGTTAAGACATGGTCATCCAGATGATACTGTGTGAAGGACCTTTGTCAGCCAGAAATAGGGTGCATGTTTCATGTGGATTTTCAGATGAGATGGAGGTTGGGAAACACCATGCAGTGAGCTATTCCAGAAGGGCAACGTGTTCTCAATGAGTTGGGCTTGTTGAAAGGAATTCAATGTCGAACTTTTACGTGGAATCCAATCCCATTGATTAGCTGAATAAGAGGGGCAGTAATGTTTATTTCATCACCTGCTTCTGTACTGATTTGTACACATTAATTCGCATAATGCTGCATTGAATTGAGCCCTGGAAAGTTCACCTGTTGCGACGCAAACAGAATCCGGCTCCCAGTTTTGTTCGATCGTTGGAAACATTTTGGGGAGTAGGTCCTCTAATGAGACCTCCTCGTTACTGTGTACAGGTATCCCCCACTTACTGGGTGGGTTAGGGACCACAGCACCCTCCAAAAGTGAAAACGGTTGAAAAGTGAAACCCAATCTTTTTCAGTTTATAAATGTTGCTTCCAATGTTTTGTTTTAGCTAGCAAATGACATATGCCCCTTTTATCTTGCAAATTCATAATACCATACAACAATTTCTGAAAATGGATTCTCATTAACTCCTTTGGGAGTGGGATTAGCCCAGGAGTTACTATACCAGGGAGGGCAGTTTTGGTCTTTAGAACCGCAGAGAGAGGTTGAAAGAGCAGAACATGCATTGAATGAATGTGTTTCTGGGTATAAGCAAAAGATGTTGAAAGAGTGGATCCTCAGAAAACAAACCATCAGAAAGCTAGGGATCAGTGGTGGGCTGCAAATAGTCGCACCTACTCTACAGAACTGGTTATTAACAAGAGTTAGGACATATAAAGTTTAAAAATAGCCATTTAAAAGTGGCTGCCAGTTGGCCATAGAACCGGTTGTTAATATCTTTGAATCCCATCACTGCAAGGGATACTTATATTTTTACATGCCACTTGGTGTCCTGGTGGACCCTGCTCTAAGCCACTTCTGTGACACTACTGGGTTGGTTAGGCCAATGCACAGACATGGATCAGTCTTCCCGCAACAGTGCAGGAACAAGGAGATGGGTGAAATAGGATGGCCTAAATTGGTTAGGATTGCACCCTCAGTTGATGTACATACAGGACAGAATTTCTATAAGAAGTTGAATTTCTTGCTTCGGGTAATTACAGAAGATCCCTTCTCTCTCCTTAAAAACCACTAAAGCCCCAGTCCATTCAGCCAAGCTTTTCAGTTGGAAAGCTGTTCCTATATCTACAATTTGACCATGCGTCATAATTCTTGGATTTAGTTTTAACTGTAAATTTTTTGTATGGTCTTGTTAGCCCATGGAGACTATATTCTGGGAAAGACAGAATGCAAATAAGTACATATAATTAATATATGGAAGCAATTTACCTGACTCGAGTCCTCACTGGGATCCAGACTAACTTTCAAAATAAATGGAAAGTAGCCAGAAGGAAGAATGAACACATGCCACTTTTTTGACCCTATATGTTTTCCACTAGACTTCGATTGGGATGTTCAAGGTAAAAACAAGAACAAACAGCAAATGAATAAACCTAAAGTATTAAGTTTTAACAAAATGATTTTTTAACAGCCCCATAAAGACATACCCCCAAGTCCAAAGTAACTACAGGAGCACGTAAGAGACTTTACATGCACCCGTAGCTACTGAACCACCTGGGGCAAAATCCAGAGTAACTACAGGGAGTCCTTGGTCCAGTGTAAGAACAACCTACTCTGGTTTCCAACATGAATTTCCCATAGGTTTTCACTAGGGGGTGCAGTAACTACGGGTGCTCCTGTATTTACTTTGGATCTAGCAAAAACCTATGGGAAATTCATATTGGAATCCAGGGTAAGTAGTTCTTACACCGGGGCAAGGACTCCCCATAGTTACTCTGGATTTTGCCTATAATCACCTGATATTTGTCATGATAACCATGGAACGGGTCATGATTGAGACACACAAAACTTTGGATAATGCGGATGTATAGAGTGTTTAGAAGAATTTTCTTTTTTTCCCTTCCTATAATATCAGAATCAGGGGACATCAACTAAAACTGAGTGTTTGACAGACAAAATAAAATATTTATTTATCCAGCAAGTAATGAGCCTGTGGTACTTCTTGCCACAGGACGTGATGTTGGAATCTAGCCTTGATAACTTTAAAAAGGGATTGGACAAATTTATGGATCAAAAGTATTATGTCTAATTCTGGTAACTTCACTTTAAGAAAGATGTAACTAAAATGGATCGTGTTCAGAGGAGAGCAAAAAGGATGATCAGAAGGCTTGTGAACCAGCCCTATAAGGGGAGGTTTCAGGGATTTGGCATATTCAGCCTGGAAAAGAGAAGGCTGAGAGGAGATATGGTGGTGCTCTTCAAATATCGGAAGGGCTATCATATGGAAGAAGGAACAAAGTGGTTCTCCACTGCCTATTAAAGTAGGGCTAGATTCAATGGGTACTACAAACTGAAAAGAAAGAGATTCCAATTGGACATCATGGAAAAATTCCTGACGGTGAGGGCAGTTCAGCAGTGGAATAGATTGCCAAGAGAAGTCATGGACTCTTCTTCACTGGGGATCTTCTGGGACACGACTGGCACCTGTTGGAAATGCTCAAGGAGGATTTCCTGCATGGCGTTGGAATAGATGACCTACAAGGCAGGGTTGCCATATGTCCCGGAAAAATGGACAATCCTGATTTTGGGGGATTATGTTTAATTACTGGCAAATGAGACAAACAGTGCAATCCTAAGCATGTCTACTCAGAAGTAAGTCCCTTTTGTTCAATAGTATTTACTCCCAGGAAAGTGTGGTTAGGATTGCAGTCAAAGGGTCCTGTCCCCAATTTTGTGGGAAAGAATTGTGACAAAAGGTCATGTCCAACTCTGTGATTCTATGACTCTTAGGTCCATCACAAGTTAAAAGCCATGATAAAAAATGAAACCTCCTTGTATTAGAAGGAGACTACAGTGGGTCTTTGTTCCATGTAACAAATCTAAGTTTCCGAAGAATCCTGCTTCACATAACAAAGCTGCTTCATGTAACAAGCAAACCCCTCTGACGCCTAATGGGCACGCGTGGTATGCAGCCCTGACGCGCCACCTGGAGGCTGTTTACAAGGGTTGTTAGCCAGCACTGCTGCCTCTAACTGCCCCCAAGTGGACTGCCCCCAACTGTCCCACCGGCCACCTTGAACCTCCAGCAGCAGCCCAGGTAAGCCTCTCAGGAAAGTGTCTTTGATTGCAGCCTCCTAACCATGTTTACCCAGAAGTAAGCCCCATTGTGTCAAATGAGTCTTACTCCCAGGAAAGCGCCTTTAGGATTGCAGCCTAAGTAGACTTCAATTCCAGTGTTTTGTCATAATTTTTACATATAGTTAATATTTTTATATGAATATTTTGGGGGTTGTGGAACCAATTGTCTTGAGTTTCCATTATTTCCTATGGGAAAATCCGCTTCACATAAAGAGCATTTTACATAACAAGCATGCCTCTGGAATGAATTAAATTTGTTACGTGAGATGCCACTGTATCTCTGAATGCGATAAGGATGTAAGGAACTTGTAGGAACTATTGGTAGACTACTGTGAGATACGGGTAGCTGGAGTAGCTGGACTTTTGGCTAGATCCCACTCTGCTCTTCTTATGTTCTCAGATCATTCAAACTGCAATCCTAAACTGATAGTAAAACCCATTGAACAAAATGGATCTTAATTCTGAGTAGACATGGATAGGATGGTGTTATCAAGCATTGGGATTCTGTTTAGAAGTAGAATTGAAATCCTCACTGCAAAAGGCATCCTTGGCTACCATCTTGATACAGGTATGCTTTCTATAGGATGGTATTCCAACAGCTTCAAATGCATCCGCATTCCTTATGCGTCATACACCAGTTAGGACCAGAGGACATTAATCATTATTTATTAACATTTTTTTCTCTCCCAAGAAAATTCCTCAGACTTCAGAAAAACACCATTGAATGTAATGAACAAAAGTTAACAATAAACACAGAATATCTCTGCCCATATTCATCTGGAAAGGAACGGTTGCAAACATATGCCCTACATCATTACAGCAAAGAGCTGGAGACAGATTTATTCATTATCTGGTTGCAGAGTGCCCTAAATGGGAGAATAAGATTATGGGGAGTGCATGATTTCCCCAGATTGCTACTTAATAGTAACTAAGAGAGGGCACATTACTCATATGTGCATGAAAAACAGTGCCAGGCACCCTGCCGTGGGTTGCCTGCAATGCAATGTGGAGCCCTGAGGGTATTAGCTTCCAATGCTAGCTAATTGTATGCCTCTTGCTTGATTGCAAAGTCTTGGGGTCCCCAAGGTTGGGGTGCTGGCACTATTTGCAAAATGAGCTGATAATTTGAAAATTATCTACGACCTTTTTTATGTGCTATGATAATCACTACACAGATAGTGTCAACCAAAGATAATTTTGGACTCTGGCTCTCATCAGTTTAAGAAGGAGAAGAAATTAAAGACTGAGTTTTGACTAACCTGAGGCTAGTTAGTAATCTGCTACCCTCACTCAGTGCTGGCAAAGTTTTTGTTCAGACATAAGGCACAATCTAGAGCATGTACAGAAGTTCTTGCATCAACGCATGTAAAATTTAGTCTGGATTATGCTATGAATTTCCCATGGGTTTCTATTAAGCGGCGCTATAACTGCATCAACGCAAATTGCTCTTGCATCAATGCAAGAGATGCCATGACTGCTCTGGATGGTGCCCATAATCCCACATCACAGTTTGGTTCTGCAGACGTAAGAACTGAAGAACATCACATATGTGCAGTCACCCTGAACCAGGTGGCATTTCTTCTGATCTTTCTTGGTTCCTTACCATGGTGTGTAAACCAGGATTTCAAACCCTGGTTTGTGAACCTCCTCACTCTCAAGCAGCGGCATATCTAGAAGGAGGTGATATACCGTATTTATTCAAATTTAAAGTCTCAAGATTTAAAAAAAAATTCCCATTTTTTTGTCACAGGGACATCCCACCCTGAGCCAAAACAGCACCGTTATAATCAATCAATCAATCAATCAATCAATCAATCAATCAATCAATCAATCTATCTATCTATCTATCTATCTATCTATCTATCTATCTATCTATCTATCTATCTATCTATCTATCTATCTATCTATCTATCTATCTATATCTTGCTTTCCCGTTTTGACCAGATCCAGATTCCTTCTGGGAGTTCTTAAACAGGACGGCACAGCACTACTTGCAAACCCATATCACTGCCTGTGAATCAATGCATTGATTCCCCATTACAGTTTAGGAGGTTGTTATATACCATTTACTTTGTAAACAGCTTTGTGAATTTTGTAGAAAAGGCAGTATATAAATATTGTTGATTGATTGAGTTATTCCCATTGCAACGAACATGGTTTATCTCTTGAGTTAGACGTACATCGGATTGTGCTGGAAATCAGGTTTTGTTGCGTTTGCTGAATTGTTTTACTGGTGATTATGTTGTTTTAACTAATTTATTTTGTTTTATTCATTGAAATCTTCACAGTTCTTAATTGAGAAACAAAGGCATGCCCTACAATCCAGAGTAACTACGGGAGCACGTAAGAGACATTATGTGTACCCGTAGTTACTGCACCACCTAATGAAAACCTATGGGAAATTCTTATTGCAATCCAGAGCAAATTATTCTTACACCGGAGCAAGGACTCCCCGTCGTTACTCTGGATTGCACCCTTAGTGTATGTATTTTGGAGCAGAATCCTGACTTGTACTAGATAAGGCAGGCTGACACAGCCTGTGCTGAATACAGCACAAGGGAGGGGGGCAACTTCTATGCTACTGCTGGGAAGGAGAACATTTCCCTCTTTCCCAGATTAGGACTACAGCAGCTCCAATAGGTCTACTTGGATCTAGAGCACCTCTAGACCTCTAGACCACGAGCAGATGGATCGTGGATGCTTCTGGCTGTCTAGGGATAGAAGCTTGGATCATAACTGGAAGACCCCAAACCAACTCTCCTTGGGATTGATCTCCCCTCCTATCTCCTTCCCACCTTCCTCCTCCTCCGTCTTTTGCTGGAGATGTTGGTGAGCCATTGCTATCACCCGATCCCATAGTCCAACTTAAGATTCAGGTTCATAAAGTTCATAGATTGCATGGTGACGAGGATCTCCTGGAAACTCCCCTCATTTCTCCATAGGCTCAGTGATTTTTATTAATTTAGCATCCACAAGGTTTCCCAGGAACCTAAACCCAGGGTGCAATCCTAACCACAGTTTCCTGGGAGTAAATACTACTGAACACAATTTGACTTATTTTTGAGTAGACATGCTTAGGATTGCACTGCTAGAGGATAACACAAACTGACCATAAATTCATGTTGTAGGAACTTCTTGTTTGTTTGACCAAAGCCAGAACTTTAAGGGGTTAGGAGAAGCTCCAAGGGAATTCAGTGAGGTTTACTTGTGAGTCAACATGCTTCATGTTGTTCTGTGTAAGAGAATTTCCAAATTCGCTTATGCTTGTGCAATATATGGATGCTAGAATTACCTTTTCCACATTCTTGGTTAATGATTTCCCCAGGAAAGGAAGCAAAATTCTAGATGTGAAGATGGAGAATGCTTTGAATTATATATAGCAGAGTTGTATAAATTTTGTATTGGAGATCATCAGACTGGCTGCCAAAGCTGTGTGTGATGGTAGCTCTGTTATTAGTTTTGTTTCTGCAGTAACGAAGCTTGAGGGCTAATATAGCACATGAGTGCATGCTTGTGCGCGCCACACAAATACACACACGAAGAGAGAGAGAGAGAGAGAGAGAGAGAGAGAGAGAGAGAGAGAGAGAGAGAGAGATCATATAACCACAACTGAGGCTGCGGTCGTAAACACACTTTCCTGGAGGAAGACCCATTGAACACAAAGTGCTTACTTCTGAGTAGACATGGTTAGGATTGTTTCCTACAATCCAGAGTAACTATGGGGGCATGTAAGAGACATGACGTGCACCCGTAGTTACTGCACCACTTAGTGAAAACCTATGGGAAATTCATATTGAAATCCAGTGTAAATTGGTTCTTACACCGGAGCAAGGACTCCCTGTAGTTACTCTGGATTGTGCCCTAAGACATGGTAAGTCTCCTTAATTTTCTGCTTCAGAAAATTTTTCGCCCCAAGATTTTCAAAGTTGCTTTCTGCCTTTGTTGCACCCCCACATCCTTGCATCAGGACCATTTTTTTAAATTGCCAAATGATTGTTACCCTTACTCTTGTATGCCAAACACCCTGGGATCATGCTGTGAATATGAAATCATTGCAGCATTTTGCAGTCAACCACACTGGGCAATATGTTGGCATCACTGTTGGCAAACAAAACCAATCTAGAGGGAGGAAGATGCTTACTGGAAGATCAGTAGTGATGAACCTTTTTGGCACCAAGTGCCAACTGTCAGCACTGGTGTCCAGTGCACGAGCCGGTGCCCACTGTGCATGCCTAGAACTCTGGGCATTCACAGTGGGCCAGGAGTACCCTGCACCCATTGCTCATGTGCAGAGCTCTGGGCATGCACGGTGGGCACTCGTCCCCCTCAGTTTGGCTCGTCTGAAGGGGCTGGCGCATTCAGTTGTGTTGCAGTGCTATGGCCATGTGCCTGCCTGGAGGGGTTTTAGTGCCCGCTCTGACACGCATACCATAGATTTGGGTGTGTCACAGTGCTATAGCCATGTGCCAACCAGGAGGGCTTTAGTGCCCTCTCTGGCACGCATGCCATAGGTTCGCCACCACTGATATGGTTGATCGTCTATTCAGAATGAAGGCAGCAGTTCCTATAAGACTTTTTTGGTCTCCATTTTTGTAGTTACAAAATCCAGATTTCAATTTCGGCATCTGGCCATCTGCATCCCCCCTGTGTTTGATGTCCTGATTTGAGAATCAGCGTGTGATTTATGAACTCTGGTGTCTCAAACACGACAACAGTGAATGCAGACGGTGGAAAAGAGAACCTACTAGAAAGTGTCCTGCAGCTGCCAGGCACCACAGCTGCCAGAATGATTAAAAGTAACTAATCATTCTAGGAACAGAGAGGAACATTTGGATAGGAGCGAACAACATATGGTACAAGATATAGGCCTGCCCCAGGGCAAGAAATGCTCGGTCCCTCTAGCTTTTTCTCAGGAGGGTTAGAATTTTAATTATGTTAAATTTTTTTAAAAAAACACTTTGCAGATTAATCACTACAACACACCTGAGATGGGTGAATTTTCTCATTCCTGTTTTACGGGGGAAGACACAAAAGCATCAAAAGTGTGCATGCAACTTTCCCCAGTTCTAGGTAGTGAAGTTGTCACCACCTGAAGATTGGAGCCCTTTAGTAGTAGTAGTTTATTAAATAAACTTGTACTTATTACATCATGATTATTATTACATCATGATTTTATTTAGGGTCGAATCAAAGCGTGGGAAGGTTATTGCTCTGGGTTCCATTTGCAACTATTCTAAGGGATGTCCTTCCTCTTTGGCAACATTTTAAGAGATTATTAATAGATAGAAGTGTTTGATTCTATTAAGATAGGTTTGCAAGTCCTAAGTCCTACTAACTCAAATCCTAAGTCCTGCCTAAGTCCTACTTACTCAATGGACGTACTTTTAAATAAGGTAAATGACACTGTTTTCAAGCACCTGCTTCCATTTATACTTTTAGGACAGCGGTGGTGAACCTATGGCACACATGCCACAGCAGGCACAGAGAGCACTCTCTGTGGGCACATGAGCCAGGGATGTCATGGGGCTGCACGTCACCTTGTGCAGCTGCATGTCATAGGGCTGCACGTCACTCAGGGTGCTCCTAGCTCACTGCACATACCCAGAGTTCTGGGCATTTGCACTGCGCACTGGCGCACAACAGGCACACTTGGCCCACTGTGCATGCCTGGGGCACCAGCATGCTCATGGTTTTGGGTTGCAGTTTGGACACTTGGTCTCTAAAATGTTCGCCATCACTCCCTTAGTGCATAACCTTGTGCATCTCTACTCAGTAAGTCCAGTTCTGTTCTATGGGGCTTACTCCCAGGAAACGGTAGATGGGATTGCAGCATTGCAGTGTCATCCAATGTGTGTCTATTCTAAAGCAACTTCAGCAGGACTGACTCTCAGGTAAACCTGTATGGGATTGTAACATATTTGGTGCATAGGATTCTCAGAGGAGCTGGCTATATTTGGAATATTGTTGCAGTTCAGCATGGCTTAGGAAGATGGGGTGGTGGTCCTCAAGTATGGTTTTTCTATGTGTGCTGATCACCAGTAAAAATGGGTTCACCAGTAAAAGTGGATCACCAGTAAAAATAGGTATGGGTTCTTGTTTTGATTTTAATTGTTTTATTGCATCTTCCTTCAGGTCCAAATCGTACAGAACGACTGTATTTTGTCCACTTTGCATAAATTTTCTAAACTCTAGCTAAATATTTTGTTTAAGCTATTTAATAATTTCCCCACCACGTTAGAATTATCAAACTTGGGGGAGGATAAAGAAGGAAATCAATTACACCAAAAAGAGAAATAAAAGTAGTTGAAAGTGTTTTTAATAAAAAAATAATAGCAATTGAAATTATTTTAAATTTTTTAATTAATTTTAAAGTGGAAATTTAGTTGCAACTTTCTGAAATATATTTAAATCTACTTTTTATGTAGCAATTAGTATTTGTAATTAAGCTCTTTTTGAAAGCAGTTAATGCCCATCCGTCGTTCTTTGGGCTCATTGGGCCCCTTAATTATTTGATTCATTTATTTCTTGTGCAGCAGCATTTGGTAATTACTGCCTTAATGAAGTAATGAGCCCAGGTGAACATGGCTCAGAGAGACACCTTTTAGAAAGCCTCCTTTTCCTCTGGGATTTCGTATTGCTATCCCATTTAGGATAGTTATAAACTAATTGTCTCATCATTTAATTATTTCAACATTAACAGTCACTTATTAAGACAGTTAAACATGGTTTTATGGGGTCTTCTTCTACAGAGTACAGTGTATGAACCAATCAACTCTGGGGGTGCATGACTGGTGGTCCCACACGGGTGGCCCCAAATGTCTGTGGCCACTTTGTAAAAGTTATTTAAGATGTCTGCGAGCTGCTCTTGGGCAAAATCCAGAGTAACTATGGGGAGTCCTTCCTCCAGTAAGAACAACTTAGGGCGCAATCCAGAGTAACTACGGGGAGTCCTTGCTCCGGAGTAAGAACAAGTTATTCTGGATTGCAATATGAATTTCCCATAGGTTTTCACTACGTGGTGCAGTAACTGCGGGTGCATGTAAAGTCTCTTACGTGCTCCCGTAGTTACTCTGGATTGTAGCCTTACTCTGGATTGCAATATGAATTTCCCATAGGTTTTCACTAGGTGGTGCAGTAACTATGGTTGCACGTAAAATCTCTTACGCGCTCCCGTAGTTACTCTGGATTTGGGGGGTCATCAATCTGAAAATGATGTCATCGATGGAAGTGACATCAAATTGGAAGCCACATCACTGGGATGCCAGAGCTCCTCCATGTCTACTTGGAAGTAAATCCCATTGTGTCCAGTGAGATTCACTCCCAGGAAAGTATGGATTGCAACCTGAGTGTCCCAGGCTGAGGAAATGGGCCCCCTATTCGCCCCCGGCTATTCCACTGTTTTGACTGCCCCCAACATAGACTTCAGGATAAAATCTGTTATCACTAACATTGTAGAAAAGTGCAGGAAAGTTGTATAGGGTTGGACCCATTGGTGGGCTTCAGGGGGTTCTCACAGGTTCTATAGAACCCTTTGCTATAGAACACTCTGAGAACTGGTTACTAATGGGACATAGAACCGGTTGTTAATTTATTTGAATCCCACCACTGGTTGGCCCTATAGAAAAGGTAGCTACTGTGAGCCTGAGAACATTGCTAAAGTGGGGGAAAAAATCTTTGATTCACCATGTTGTATTGGAACGTTCCTGATACAAAAATATTACAAAACCAATCAAACAGAAATCTAGATAAAAGACTTAAATATATATATATATACACATAAATCTTCATAAAAGGCTTTCAAATGTCCAAAAATATATTCATACATTGTATTCCATAAGGTAGATGCCTTCAAATGTTTCTAAAGTTAAAAAGCCTTCAGTGCTAGTGGGAAACCCTTGTATTTTCAACACATCAGTACTTTATCTACAGTAAAGGCATAGAGTCTATTTCCACTGCTCTGAAGATGATGTCCGCACCATCTAGGTCAGTGGTTCTCAATCTCCCTAATGCCGTGACCCCTTTATAAGTTCCTAAGGTTGTGGGGACCCCCAACCATAAAATTATTTTCGTTGCTACTTTATAACTGTAATTTTGCTACCGTTATGAATCGTAATGTAAATATCCGATATGCAGGATGTATTTTCATTGTTACAAATGAAATGTGTGTTCTATGCACACATTGAAAACAATGGGATTTATTTCAGAGTAGGCATGCATAGGATTAGGCCCTGAGGCTGCAATCCTATCCACATTTACATGGGAGTAAAGGTCTCCCTGACTATAATGGGATTTATTTCAGAGTAAGCATGCGTAGGATTGGGCCCTGAGGCTGTCAGTCAGCCCCAGTGTGCGTGCAGCTACAGCTGGAGGTCTGGCAAGCCTGACCTGGCCCCCTGCACCAGGAGTCTTTAGGCGACCCCCAGGAAAGCTCTAGGCGACCCCCAAAGGGGTCCTGACCCCCACTTTGAGAAACGCTGATCTAGGTTAAGGCCAAAGCACCACATTAAAGATCTAGCACAAGGTTGAGTGCCAGAAAAAAATTAATGAATTTATGAAATCAATGAATAAATCTGTTCAGATTTCCAGGATTTCTGCAAACACCAACACACAGAACAGAAAAAAGCACACACACAAAAACGGACCCCTATTCTGCCACCCCACCATCACAGCACCAGTCATGTTTGGTCAACTAGCCCTACAATCTGAGTAACTATGGAAGCACGTAAGAGACATTATGTGTACCTATAGTTACTGCACCACCTAGTGAAAACCTATGGGAAATTCATATTGCAATCTAGAGCAAATTGTTCTTACGCCGGAGCAAGGACTCCCCATAGTTACTCTGGATTGAGCCCTAGATCAGAGGCTCTTAGAGGACCAGAGGCTGGCTGCTAGACAGTTAGAGGCTTCTCATGGGCCCCATCCAGCCCCTGGGCTGGGTTTGGAGACCCCTGATCTAGGTAGATCCTATGGTAGATAATAAGTAATATGGAAATGCCTTAAGGAAGGGTGTGCCCATGACTTGACTTGGTGTACAGATGATCCCTGTACCATTTGAAAACATTATGAGAAATTCTGCTTGACATTCTGGTCTGACATTCAAGATAGATAATGATCACTCCACACATATATCAAGTATCTAATCTGCAAACCTAAACCCAATTTCCTGGGAATAAGACCCATTGAACACAATGGGGCTTATTTTTGAGTAGACATGGTTAGGATCATGCACGGCGTGCCCAAGTTTCTGCTGTTGTTATTGCACAGATCCCACTGAAACAGTTTTATTTGTGCAGCAGCCACATTTGGTGGGTTGTGGCCCAGAAAAGCGATGTGTTTGCATGGATAGGAAAAGGAACGTGTGAGATAATAGTTATCAGGCACCAATGGTCGGCTGCAAATTCAGTGAATGTAGCTAACAATTTTGGCATCCGACAGCATCGGTTCCTTGAATGAACGTTACATGGTCATATAATGAACCTCGCCTTTCTTCCCACTTTCTCAGAAAGCATTAAAATGAAAGCATGTATTATTGATCACACTAGTGTTGTATATTTCCTCTGATCAGTAGGCAAAGCTGTACGGTGGTAGTAACATAAAAAGCAATTTTTAAAAAAAAAAAATATTTTCAGCTCGGTATGAATTATTATGTAGAAGTAAAGAAAAGCTATTGCCTCTTCCCTGCCTCAGAATTATTTGTACTTTTTGCTGACTATATGTATGTAGCTCCATCTTATATACCATCTTTGGTTGCCTCTGAAAAGCTTTCTTTGCAGTGGGTGGTTGAGAGTAATTGTTAAGTGCTTTAAATATGCATTGGTTCAATCAGATGAACAGCCAGGGACTAGCCCTACAATCCAGAGTAACTACGGGAGCATGTAAGAGACATTATGTGCACCCGTAGTTATTGCACCACCTAGTGAAAACCTATGGGAAATTCATATTGCAAATTGTTCTTACACCGTAGCAAGGATTCCCCATAGTTACTCTGGATTGCACCCTAAGAGCCCAATCTGAAATGGAGGGCAAGAGGGTTTCTGGGGTAGAGAGGGTAAGTTAAAGTAAAAGGGCAGTAGATGGGTGGGAGTGGTGGGACCTGCTCCAACTTATCTAGAACCCCATGTCAGACCTTCCAGACTTGAATAAATGTTAAACAGTGGAATAGATTGGGATAGTTTGCTAAGGAGGTGGTGGATTCTCCTTCACTGGGGATCTTCAAGTAGAGGCTCAACATGTACCTGTCGGAGATGCTCTAGACGGATTTCCTGCTAATGTCGGGGTTTTGGACTAGATGACCTATTAGCTCCTATCCATCTCTATGTGTAGTCCCACTGTGGAGCTTGGGTCTCCTTCCCCCAGTCTCCTTTCCCTAAGGAAGCTCCACCGGCTGCCCCGTGGTGGGATTCAAATAAATTAACAACAGGTTCTCTGTCCCATTAGTAACAGGTTCTCAGAACCAGGCACTCATTAGAAAAAGGTTCTATAGAACCTGTGAGAACCCCCTGAAGCCCACCACTGCCAATACCCCATAGGACGTATCAGGTAGCCATTTGGGTGCTTATGATCCTCTTGGGCTATAAAGCTGCATTATCTTACACATTGCCCTGAAAGTAAGTCCATTGAATGAGGTTTGCTTCTGAGTAAACATGCATAGGATTGCAGGCTACCCATTTGCCACACCAACACAACCCCAGGAGAAGGGGAGAGCAAGATAATCTGACTGGCCGCACACATGTAAGGAATTTATTTCTCCTGGCCTGTTCATATGCACCCTTGACATCATTTAAGGGTAGGGGAAGATGCCATAGTGGGTGCTCCTTGGATGCCAGAAATTACAGTATATGTAATTTTTTTACATATAAGAAGCCTACATGCTGCATGCTCCCAAAGAGGACAATAAATATTTTTTTAGGACACAATGCAATTTTTTGCATTGTTTAGGACAAAATTTTTTCCATTGTTTAGGACAAAACAATGAAATTTTTGCATGCCAGAAATGAGAAGTGGGGCCTGCTAAATAAAGCCCTTTATTTCATGGTGGGCAAGACTGAGCAGACCCCCGTCATGCCAGTCCGCTGCCTGCGCTATGTACGGTTTGCACCACCGTGCTGAACTATCTCTTGAAGCAGTGTTATAGGATACAAATCCCTCGGCACCTAATTTGTTTAGTGTCTTTGTGCTGTCGGGCTTCATCCACTCTGGAGCACCCATGAAAGCCTGAACCATACTCAAGCCCTTGTAGGATGGACGGAAACAAGTTCCAGGCCCCTTTGCTATGGATTGAAGCATCACTTGCTGGTCGTTTCCAAAGCAGCCTTGCATGTGTTAGTGAGCAGAACATTAATTAAAACACCCTTTCTTCGAACTTGCAAGAACATGGACATCGTGTCCCTTAGCTAATTGAAGTTGCTACCGAGACTCTGAAAAGTGCTTCTTTTTTTCCCCCTTCTCCTGTCAAAATCCCACAAGGGTTGGCATTTTGGTATTCTCCAAGAGCTGCTTTGTCGGCCTGATTAAAATTTCACTTGGCCTTTCTGTCCATATTAAAAGGAAGCTGTTTGTGCCCGCAGCTGTTCTAGAGACAGCGGCCGCATGTTACATTTCAGGGATTTTTTTTGAGACTGTCAGTGTCCCCAGTACCAAAGTGTTGGAGGAGTGCTGCGTCAGCAGTCTGCACTTGGTAGAGTCACTGGGGTTAATGGTGGCACTGGAAACAAACATTTGGCAACACAGAGAAACTCACCCCCAAATCCAGACTAAGTATGGGAGCACGTAAGAGAATTTACGTGCACCCGTAGTTACTGCACCACCCAGTGAAAACCTATGGGAAATTCATATTGGAATCCAGAGTAAGTTGTTCTTACACCGGAGCAAAGACTCCCCGTAGTTACTCTGGATTTTGCCCAGAGACTGGGAAAAGTCTTCCACACTTTCACATTGCATTGTTTTGTGGATTTTTTGGGGGTGTTCTGTACATGACTCAGTGGCATAGCTCGAGGGGATGGGTACAAGGGTACATTCTTCAGGTGTATGGTGCCATTTTGTTTCCCCTGCCTGGAGTGGCTCAGAAGGGGAAAGTCAAAATCACACTCAGGGTGACCATATATCATAACCAAAAAAGAGAGCAGGGCACCCCAAAAATGCAGGGCACCCAAAAAATGTAAAATAAAAGCTAAAAACACTCATAAATATATATTGATTTCATGTGGTTAATTAAACACTATATTGTTTATTATTAAATTTAAAACTATTACAGTATATGTAATTTTTTTTACATTTAAGAAGCCTACATGCTGCATGCTCCCAAAGAGGACAATAAATATTTTTTTAGGACACAAGCAGTGATGGGCTTCAAAGAAATTAACAACCGGTTCTATGCCCACCTGAGAGCCACTTTTAAATGGCTATTTTTAAACTTTATATGTCCTATTTCTTGTTAACAACCGGTTCTATGGAGTAGGTGCGAACCTGCTGGAGCCCACCACTGGCAAGGCTAAAAAAGAGGACATGTCCTGGAAAAAGGGGAGATATGGTCACCCTGCCTTGCACACCTCCCTCCAAAACTCGCTGCTCTGCCCCTTTCTAGCTATGCCACTGTGTGTGTGTCTTTTAAAGGGGTGCTTCCTATTCCTCCAACTAGAAGTAAAAATTTATGACTCCTGAAATAAACTTTCTCCGGAAAGTGTGACTCCTTTATTGTCATCACAGTTGCCACACTGTTTTGTGTGAACAAAAGTGTTGCATACTTGAAGGCTCATGTGCAACCTCAAGGATCCAGAGCTCAAACACAGGATGGGGTGCTAAACTCCACCTGCGAGGCCTCCAGGTGATTGTACCACTTCTACAAGTGGTTCTGACACCTGGTAGAGCACATGCGCAGGACTCTCGGCATCACTTCCCCCCTTGCTCTAGCATGACCTACTGGGACTCCTAGCTGTGACTCACGGCACAATCCAGACCAACCTCACCTATCCACTTGTATGTAATCGGTTAACGGCCATTGATGGAACACTTTTGGATGGGAGAAGCCAAATGATTTTTAGTCCTAGCCAAGTCAAAGATTGGGGTATCTTCTTTCCACGCCAAGTGGAATGACTGCTGGTGGAAGCAATTCTAGGATAAAAAAGAACTGATGGCAACTTAACTCAGCTAAACCAGTGATTTTTAACCCCTGTGTTGTGGCACACTAGTGTGCCATGGGTGGGTTGCAGGAGCATCATTAATTAGACCATTAGATATTCGTATTGGAGCCCCCAAACAGCAATATGATATGCATTGCCAATCGTAAAAAAAAAAAATAATTGGTGTGCCTTACCCCCAAATCCAGAGTAACTATGGGAGCACATAAGAGACTTGCGCCTATAGTTACTGCACCACCTAGTGAAAACCTATGGGAAATTCATATTGGAATCCAGAGTAAGTTGTTCTTACACCAGAGGAAGGACTCCCCATAGTTACTCCGGATTTTGCCCCTAATAAGTTTACTGCCTTCTGAGTGTGCCATGAGATGAACAAGGTTGAAAATCACTGGTAAATACATACATACATACATACATACATACATACATACATACATACATACATACATAAATAAATAAATAAATAAATAAATAAATAAATAAATAAATAAATAAATGTTTTAGGCCAAGGAATGGAGGGTGCCCTGTGTGAATTATAATGTCAAATTCCGTATGTCCCAGAGTATGTTGCGGACAGCAGAACTACAAACTCTATGACAGTGGTTCTCAGTTGTCCTGATGCCATGACCCCTTTATAAGTTCCTCATGTTTGTGGGGACCCCCACCCATAAAATTATTTTGTTGCTACTGCTGCAGTGCTATGCACACTTTCCTGGGAGGAAACCTCATAGATCTCAATGAGAATGACTTCTGAGTAACACATGCATAGAATTGGGCTCTTAGGCTGCAATCCTAACACTTTATTGGGACTAAGCCCCATTCGCTATCATGGGACTGACTTCTGAGGAGACCTCCATAGGATTGGGATCTCAGGCAGCGGAGCCAGCCACTGTTTCCTGGGAGTAAGTCCCATTCACTATCATGGGACTGACTTCGGAGTAGACATGCATAGAACTGGGCTCTAAGGCGGCAATCCTAGCACTTTCCTGGGAGTAAGTCCCATTCACTATCATGGGACTGACTTCTGAGTAGACATGCAGGTCTGCCAGGTCTTCCCACCTGACCCCCTGCACCAGGGGTCTATAGGCAACCCCCAGGAAAGCTCCAGGCTACCCCCAAAGGGGTCCCGACCCCCACTTTGAGAAACACTGCTCTATGAGTTATTTGAACTGTGGCACATTAATAAAACTGCAATCGGTGGTGACAACATACAGAGAGATTGTGGGAGGAAACAGACCCAAAACAATCACATTACATTTTATTGCAACTGTAAATATAATCCAATAGTTTCCTAATTCTCCGCAGTAAAAATATGGGTATTGTTATAGGTCATAAGCAAGAGACAAAGGCTGCCTCGCTTTCTAAGTATCCAAATTAGTAATTTGGCAGTCACGGCCCCCGTGTATCATTTTCACAATTAAAATGGAAATGAATTCAGTGTCCCATAAAGTTCCTAAACACAGTATGTATTATTAACCAAGCCCTTCATTGTAATCACTTTATGATTTAATATATTACTAAAACATGAAATCTATTCTGAGTAATTTTGACTGTGGGGAAAGAAAAAGAAAAACTTTTCCCCCTGATTTTTGGTTCTTTTACAAATGAATTTTCATAATTACTTTGCAGTAGTAAATTATTCAGATTATCACTTTACTTATTAAATACAATTACAGCCAGAGTCATTCCTGTTTTGAGAATTACAGAAATATTTAAATGGTGCTGATTCGCTAAACGCCTCAGGTTGGCAAAACTCTGAAATTTCATTCTGACGCCCTATTTAACGTCAGTGACTCTTTCCGGGAAAGAAGAACACAAAAGTTTCGTATTCTAAAGAAAAAATAATGGTTGATTCCTGTTATTTGTTGTGAATATGCAACATGTGTGTACAAGGTGGAAGGTCAGTGTGCAGGGAGCCTGCGTCGTGGCCAGTGGCACCACTTTGCACAACAGCAGGTAACAAGTGAGAGTAGAAGTTGGACTAGAAAAGATGTATTGGTGGGGATTTATAGGAATTTTAAAAATAAAAAAGAATCAAGTCTAGTTTCTAGTTGAGCTTCCTCATTTGCTCACAGACAGCTAGGCAGGGAAGAACTATTCCAAACCAGTGGCATAGCTAGAGGGGGTGGAGCACTCAGGAGGGAGGGAGTCTCACCCCATCTTTTTCTCCGGGGCTCCCCCACCAGTTTTCCACCTGCTACCCAGAGGGGTTCTCTTGGTCTTGCCTAGTCTGTAGCCTGCAGCAGAAGAGATGGAGTCTCCCCCAGGCCTTCTATTGACTGCCCCCCTTTCGAATCCGAAGCCCCTTGGCAGGAATCAGAGGGAAAATCCTAAACAGAAACTGCAATCCTTCACCCTTTCATCACAGTGATCTGCAGCACAATCCTATGTCTGCTCAAAAGTAAGCCCTACTGTCTTCAGTGGGTCTTACTCCCAGGAAAGTGTCTTTAGAATTTCTGCCCCAGTCTGTGAATAACTTGTTTTGGTATTAGTTTATATCTTCCGTCTTTCCCCCTCTCCAGGATTTGGGAGATTTTTTTTAACCACTTGGTGTTGTATATCATTATTTTTCTTGTTTCTTTTGAAAAATCAATTGCTTCTTGCCTGGTAGTATTTTTCTCCAATACGATGGGGTGGCAACTTAAGCTGCAAATAACCTTAAAGCACTTCTGATAAATGGAGTTTGTTAATGGATTAATTTCCAGATGTTGTTGATGCACAACAACATCCTTTATGGTAACAAGAAAACTGTTGTTTTCCTCTGCTCATTTTTTGTAGCTCTTTATCGTATCTTTAAAATTGATTGCCATGGACTTTGGCTCTGTTAAACAAAAAATATCTATCTATCTATCTATCTATCTATCTATCTATCTATCTATCTATCTATCTATCTATCTATCTATCTATCTATCTATCTATCCATCCATCCATCCATCCATCCATCCATCCATCCATCCATCCAGCCTCCCTTCCAACTCTATGATTCTATAGGGTGTCTGTTCCTTTAAACTTTGCATAGATCAAGGAATTTTGGCAAGTGAAACTTTATAAATCCTTCCATGTTGAGCTGAACCTGCCTAAATTTCCTCTTCTATGCAATGATTAAAGGTATAGGCACTATATCCTTCACAGTATAAGGTCACCCTGCCCTTGTTTGCACCCCTTCCTTTGTGTCACAAAAAGTGCAAAACTTATTTTTTTGGATAAGGTTTTTGTTAACTCTAATCCCACTTCCAAAATTTCAGCTAACAAAGCATAATAAAGAAGCAAATTGTTATGCCTTCCTGTATTTACCCCCAAATCCAGAGTAACTATGGGAGCATGTAAGAGACTTTACGTGCACCTGTAGTTACTGCACCACCTAGTGAAAACCTATGGGAAAGTCATATTGCAATCCAGAGTAAGTTGTTCTTACACCAGAACAAGGACTCCCCGTAGTTACTCTGGATTTTGTGATATAATTTAGATAAAGGAAATGGAAAAGAAAGTCACCCCCGAACTCAGAAATTCTGCAATACACGGGAAGAGTGTTGTGGATAAAACCATCTATCCCACAATGTGAGAAGGAATGTATTACTCAAGCGGAGTGTGGAAATTGGTCCGATCTTTGCCCTTATGAATCATGGATAGAGGAACCATTTGAAACTCTCTGGACAGCAAACCTAGCAAACAACATTTCATGAATGGCAATACCACAGCCTCCAGAAAATAAGGTTGACCTGCTGTGTCAGTTGCTAACTTAATTCGCCTGTTTGTATTTTAAGAAGGTGAGAATATTGGCTGTCATCGTGTTTGGTTTTATTGTTACTTCCTCCTCTTTTTATTGTTTTCTGCTGGTTTCCCAGTCACACCAATGCACCTGTTATGACTGTACCTTTGTATTTCATTCCATATCTACTCCAAGGTGGTTTTAAAGCACTGTCTGATGAAATGCTATGAGGGGTTGGGACAAAAAAACAAAATTAAAATGCTGATGAGAAATGGTAAGTTGCAAACCTATACTGAAAGGAAACCACAAAACCATCTCCATCACATCATCCTATTCAGAGGTGGGCCCGGCCTGGCCCAACAACCGGTTCCCTGGAAGTGGGCTGGCCAAGCCAGGGCCAGGGGGTGAGGCCAAGGAGAGTCAGGGGCAGAGCTGGGGAGGGTCAGGGGCGGGGCCAGGGAGGCTGCGTTGCAGCTGTGGGTGGGCGGGGCGAGCGACGGGTCTGCCTGGGTTTTTGACCCACTGCTATCTAGCGGATCGCTAGCGGCGGGCCAAAAGTAGGAAGAGGTTTGGGCAATCTGGCCCGAACCGGCCTGCGCCTATCACTGATCCTATTACCTTAGAGAAGTTGTTCCCAAACCTATGGAGGCATGGCTCCAAAAGAATCTGTGGAAGTTGTGGGGTGCCCCAGAGATACCTTCCTGCATGCTGCCATCTTGGATAATGTGAGATCTTGAACTATTCTTGTGAGAATTGCCCAAGATTTTGCATGATCCTTAAGAGCAGTGGTGGGCATCAGGGGGTTCTTATAGGTTCTATAGAACCCTTTGCTAATGAGCACCTGATTCTGAGAACTGGTTACTAATGGGACATACCCCACAATCCAGAGTAACTACGGGAGCACGTAAGAGACTTTATGTGCACCCATAGTTACTGCACCACCTAGTGAAAACCTATGGGAAATTCACATTGGAATCCAGAGTTAGTTGTTCTTAAACTGGAGCAAGGACTCCCCGTAGTTACTCTGGATTTTGCCCATAGAACCTTTGTTTATTTCAGTTATTAGGACATATAATCTGTTAATTTATTTGAATCCCACCACTGCTTAAAAGGTCACCATGGAAAGAGGAAACCATGATTTCAGTAAACCTTAGAGGTATGTTCCGACATACCATGTGCTTTCATCTGGTTAGGGGCCAGCTTATGGATGAACATGGTTTTTTTTTTAAAAGTGAATATCAAAATGAAGCTTTATTCAGATTGAAATTTTATTTTGGCTTGGGAAAAAATCATAAATTACTATGGGTGCAATCCTAAGCAATTCAGGCCAGCACAACTCACTCATTTTCCATTCTCACAATGACGTGGTTAGGCCAGCCCATGTCTGAGCATTAGACTTACCTCTCCAGGAATGGCACAGAAGTGCTAAATGGCAATTTTGTGACATCCATAGGCCAGTATGGGACTTGTGCTGGCCTAACCAGGGGTTTTGGATTGCACTGCATTGCATATAACATTTTAATCAAATAGAAATCAAATAAAAATAACACAAACACCATGAAAGTTTGGATGGAATTGGACAACAAGAATGAAGCACATGGACAAAATTAGAAATGTAGTTTCCATGAGAAACAGTTGAAAGACATAGGGTGAAAAACCCAGAGTAACAACGGGGCATCCTTGCTCGGGAGTAAGAACAAGTTACTCTGGATTATAATATGAATTTCCAATAGGTTTTCACTAGGTTCTGCAGTAACTACAGGTGCACATAATGTCTCTTACGTGTAGTTACTCTGGATTGTGCCCTAAGTTGTTCTTACACTGGAGCAAGGACTTCCTGTAGTTACTCTGGATTTTGCTCTAAGTGCCTCTTACGTCTTCCTGTAGTTTGCATTGTAGAGTTAGAGCACAGTCCTAAGCATGTCTACTCAACAGTAAGTCCCATTATGTTCAATGGATCTTACTCCCAGGAAAGTGACTTTATTAATCTGAGAAAAATGGAACAAAGAAGGAGGCTGATGGGATACAGTGCAAAAATAAAAATAATAAAAACACCAATTTCAAAGCAGGCTGATGTTTCAAATAAAAAGAAGCACATCAGTGCATGTGTGAGATGTTCATTAGAACACCCGCTGACAGGCTGCTAAGTGGTAATTCAGGGTGAAGAGCCATAACACACAAATATGCCCAATACACAAACATACACACATATAGGCTTCCCATAATTAATTACTCAACATGCACACCATTCAGCTGTAGGCTAGGGAAGGTCGAGGAATGGGAAAGTGCTGACAGTACAAGATTTTCACCCCACTGATTCCGGCTGCCTTTCCCAATTTGCAGGCGAATAGGAAATCATGAACAGTTGAAACACCCTGTTAGTTCCTATCAGGAAGAGGTAGTTCTTGCATTGCCTAAGGGGTACCTAATACACTTTAACTCAGGGAAACAAAAATAAAAACAGTGAAATGTTTGGCAGAGATGGGAAAGGATATTTTGCAAGGTGGGAGGGGGGAGAGATCAACCCCACAATCCAGAGTAACTACGGGAGCACGTAAGAGACATTACATGCACCCGTAGTTACTGCACCACCTAGTGAAAACCTATGGGAAATTCATATTGCAATCCAGAGTATTTTGTTTGTACACCAGAGCAAGGACTCCCTGTAGTTACTCTGGATTGCGCCCTAAATCTTGGTGGAGCTGTGACTTATATTGAATGAGAGAGGGAGAGAGAGCACCAGACGCTAATTCCGTAATGTGGGTTGCGCACCAAGAAAATCAGACATTTGTGAAATAAAACACCAAAATAGAAAAGGGGCTTAACTCTTTCTTTCTTGAATGCACTTCTTCCATCATCGTATCCCTCTCCTTGAGGATTCTGCCAGCTTTCTTTGCTTCTCTCCATAATGCAGTTATTCTCCTCCCTCCCAGCTCAACTCTCTAGAGAAAATTCATCAGGAAAAAGCTTTCCCATTTCCAAGAACTCATTCTTTTTCTTTTCCCCATTTGTTAATGTTTTGTGAGCTTGACTGGCAGCGTTTTGTATGGCTGAGGGCACAATCCAGAGTAACTATGGGAACACGTAAGAGACATTGCGTGCACCCGTAGTTACTGCACCACCTAGTGAAAACCTATGGGAAATTCATATTGCAATCCAGAGTAACTTGCTCTTACTCCGGAGCAAGGACTCCCCGTAGTTACTCTGGATTTCATCCTTACTCTGGATTCCAATATGAATTTCCCAAAGGTTTTCACTAGTTGGTGCAATAACTGCAGGTGCATGTAAAGTCTCTTATGTGCTCCCGTAGTTACTCTGGATTTGGGGATTACTCTGGATTGCAGTATGCATTTCCCTTAGGTGGCTCCGTAACTGTGGGCGCAATCCAGAGTAACTATGGGTAGTCCTTGCTCCGGTGTAAGAAGAATTTGCTCTGGATTGTGATATGAATTTCCCATAGGTTTTCACTATGGGGTGCAGTAACTATGGGTGCACGTAATGTCTCTTATGTGTTCCGTAGTTACTCTGGATTGTAGGGTATGTCGGTGTAAAAGGTCCCGTAGTTACTCTGGATTGGAACCTTTGTTACAGACAATTGGAAAATTGCAAGCACTGGTATCAATCAATCAATCAATCAATCAATCAATCAATCAATCTATCTATCTATCTATCTATCTATCTATCTATCTATCTATCTATCTATCTATCTATCTATCTATCACTAAAAAGTTCACATAGAAAATAAAATGAAAATTAATGGCTAATGGATCCCAGTCCCAAAAGGGCTCACAGTCTAATAGTATCAAGAGCCATCTTTGCTTGCTACCTCCACATCCCCTTTAACTTTGCAGGCGGCATTTCTCCAACCAATTCAGTATATGGCTCTTGGCATGAAAGGTTTCGAGGAGCAGGGATTTCAATACATTTTAACTCTTTCTATCTAACTCCCTGCCAGCTTAAGGTCTCCTGCCAACTAATTTCATGCAAGGTGTGGGCATGATTAGCTCCATAGCCGTAATTGCCTCTATGTGGTGGTGTGATTAATTTGTGGGGAATCATGAAGCTTTTCCAGTTTAGGTTTAAGCCCGTATGTTCTCATTAGGGCCTCCCAAGGGAGGAAAATTTGCTGTACGCTGAAAGCGAGAGAAAAAGAGTAGGGTGTTTGCTTTTTTTTTCTTGATCAGCTGCGTTGCCAAAAGGAGATTGCCTGTAATGAAATTCCAGAGACATAGATGCTCAAAACTGAGTCCTAATCTTTGTGCACAAAGAACAACTGAAATAAGAAAGATAGGACAACAATGTCAAGCAAGATAGACAACAGGCGCTCACAAAGCCTTGTGATTAACGCAATTTGTGTCTCTTTTTGCGGAGCGGGATTTACAATAGCATTTCTGACGAAGATTAAAAGTCGTGTCCGTGAATAATGCAGGCAGAGCAATACGCGCTCATATTTAATACATTCCGATTTCCAAAGGCAAAACTCCCTCGCTTTGTCTGTGCAACTTGTGAGCGATGCGTATCGCCAGCTCACGGGGACCGCCATTTATTATCCACTTCCCGGGCATGGCGGTGAACCATTTTGAAGGCATCTTTCCTAATTGTTCAGATCTTAATCGTGCAAAAATGACTCCTGTTTTTTTTTTCTTCTGCCACAAACAACATGGATTTATGCAAGGCCTGATATACCGCAACACAGTGACATCTTCTTGTGCTCACACTTAGGGTTGCCATAATCCTCTTCCACAAAACCAGGACAGGATCACCTGTCAAACGTGCCAGTATGTGAACAAATCCCAGAAAACTGGGACAGTCCCAGTTTTCCAGGACATATGGCAATCTAGGCCCATGTCCTAAAGTCAAATTAAGCCCTTTGCTCTGGAGCAGTTAAGGTGACTTTCCATAAAATAACCCTAGAGGGTGACGTAACTGTGTGGACCCATAACGGCTCTGGATTTTGCCCCCCCCCCCACACTATTATTTTTGTGAAATCTGGAATTGCACTCAGTGGCATGGATTGTCAACAAAGAAGCGTGGCTTTGCCATATTTGGGTTGTCGTTCCTTGATCTGCACCCCCATGTTGCAGCTGGGAAACTGAGGCTGTATAGGAGCAGCTTCCCACCTTTCCGGCAAGAACGTCTGGCAAAAACGAGATCTGAATGAGGAAAAAGTCCTGACTTGTAGCTCAGTGTCTTACCCACTAAGCTCCACCAGCTCATGACTCAATTTCCTTATCACGAGAGGCTTAAGAAGGAAAAGAAGCAAACAGATTTCTCAAATTGTGGGTTTTATTTGTCAGCTGCTGGAATATAAACCTTCAAGATCACATACATCCCTATTTGGTTTGCTTTTTTCTACCTCAGCTTTAGAATATATGTACACTCACTATTATAATGAGCCTACCTTGGAGTACTGTTCAAAACAGTATTTTGTTTTCAGAATACAGTAAGTCCTTGACTTATGAGCATTCAATATATACATACAAACGTCCCTGCAGGACACGAACTTTCAAACATACGAACAAATCTGAAGCCGTTAAATGTGGAAATACACCTCTAGGAGCTTTTCCACTTCCTCCGCAAGCGCACCTGGAGCCTCTGCATGCTGTTTTGCAGCATCTGCTGGTAGTGTTGAGCACCCTTCCAGATGCATTGGTCTCTCATTGCATTGCACCAGTGTTGAGGTCCCCTTTGCCTGCATTGGTCTCCTATCGTGCGTAGGAACTCTGCTGCTCCAGAGTGCAGTACGCTACTTTTCCATTAAAAAAAAAATAAATTCAAACTGGGTGAAACATGCATTGATATTAATGGTGTTGGACTGACAAACATTTTGACTTATAAATGAGGTTCCAGAACAGAACTCATTCATAAGTCAAGGACGGTACAGCAGAAAGAGACATATCCAGCAATATATTCTTCCAAACAGCTTCACTACTATTGGTTATTACAAGCACTGGTGGGCTTCAGGGGGTTCTCACAGGTTCTATAGAACCCTTTGCCAAAGAGCACCTGGTTCTGAGAACCGGTTACTAACGGGACGTAGAACCTGTTGTTTATTTAGGTTATTAGGATATAGAACCTGTTTTTAATTTATTTGAATCCCACCACTGGACAGGACCCTCTGTCCCATTTGCCAATATGTGAACACAATCCCTCAAAATCGGGACTGCCCCTATTTTTCTGGAAATATGGCAACCCTAATCAAAAACTATTTATTGCTGTGATTTGGATAAGGGAATAAAATATGATGCCTCATTGAATTTAACAGTAACAGTAACTAAAACAATCTGTCCACATAAAAGCTTTAAGCTGTGTGATGCGTGAATGTCCACAACTTCTGGCCAATATTCCATTCCAACATTTCAACTATCCATCACCATATCTAAGAATCATAGAATCATAGAGTTGGAAGGGACCTAGTAGGACATCTAGTCCAACCCTCTGCCTGCAGCAGGAAATCCTCCTAGAGCATCCCCGACAGGTGCTTGTCGAGCCTCTGATTGAGACATTTCCAACTGTCTCAGGGACAGAGAAGAGGCCAGGATGAGGGAAGGTAGTTCACTTTCGGGCAGCAAACATGGAGCGGTTTGTGTACACAATGCTGGGTAATTCTAACTAATTAAAACTGGTCTACCCATCTCTTAGAAAAAATTTGGATTAAGGAAGTAGGTATTTGGGAATGTAGGGAAGGAAGACATTAGAACATAAGATGAGCCCCTCTGGATCAGGCCCATCAGGCTCATCTAGTCCAGCTTCCTATATCTCATTGTGGCCCACCAGATGCCTCAGGGACCATACAAGACAACAAGATACCTGGTATTACTCACATGTACCTGGCCTTCTGAGGTGGACTACTTTTGTGTGGTTGCACATAGTTGTAACCTGTGATGAACATTTCCTCCATCCCCTTTTATAGGCAACTAGACCAGATGCCATCACCATATCCATACCAGAACCATGTGGGTCACCATAGGACACCATAGAACATGCTCTCTCTCTCTCTCTCTCTCTCTCTCTCTCTCTCTCTCTCTCTGTGTGTGTGTGTGTGTGTGTGTATTTTTGATGATACTGAATATAATTTATGTTGGATATTTTATAGTGTCATAAGTTTCCTCCTTTTGCATCAAATTAGGAAAGAGTGTTTACTGCATGGCAAGTGGAAAATATGCTTTCTTGGATTCAAACTCTAAAGAAATTATTATTTTGACCCATTAGCTGTTTGCTTATCATCCTCTTTCAGCACTGATAAGGCAGAGGTCAGACCAAGGTGCAGGGGAAGACGACGCAACCTTTGAGATAAAATGTATTTATCTGCCTGTTTTCCTTATTGCAGCTATTCGAAGCTCAACTCTATACTTAGGAGAAAATATTAAGGTAGCTTAACATTCTGTGTAGATGATGTTGGGTAGATTGCATGGGAAAAGCAAATCACTCAGATTTTTTTTAAATAAATATAAAATAATGAATTTATTTTTGGTTAAAACTGTTGTGAGCATAGCTTCATCTGTAACAAGGCATCCCAATTCACTTAGAGAGAGAGAGAGAGAGAGAGAGAGATTGTAAATATTGCTCTAAGAATAATTTTGTAGCATAGTTTAATTATTTGGTTCAGTAATTATTTCAACACCAAAATCCTTCACGATCCAGTCCTGTTGACAACCTAAACAACTGTTTCATTAGTACCAGCAACTAATTTACAAGAGTTTCAGAAATCTGAGGACTTCCATGCACACATGAGATTTACAAACTAATAAAACCCACCATCTCTGGCACATGAATTTAACAGCTCATTAATATATTCAGCATTTCCATATTCTTTTAGCACAGCGCCACCGTTGTCAGATATGTGCCAACAGTTAAGCAATATATCAACGATATCGCAAAAGCATGGGGTGAATCTGGAAATTTCAATTCTCATGTGGATTATTGGGGTACAATTCCATATTGCTCCTCCCATCTTGAACAGATTAAAAAAGGAGGACCCCCTTCACACAACAGTCCCTCCATCACCAACTGTCCCCCCTCATATGCCACCAGTCCTAGGATCTGCGTGTAGCCCACCAACTGACTGCAGTACAAAGATCTTCATATGTACAAGTAGGAGTAGTAGCACTGCTCCCGGACACCCCATTGCAAAAAAAAGTCTCCATTTAAACTTGTGGGTAGTGGCCCAGAATCGCCCAGATTTGGCATGTTCCACTCTTGATTCCTACCCATGAGACATTACATCCAGCCACCTCCCTTCCAGAGATGATGTGGGTATTACCATATTGGCAGGCATAACTGTCTGCCTCACCCTGCCATTAAATGGGGGTCCCAGTGGCACTTGGGTGAGGAATTGCTTGGTTGTGATGCATGCTTGGCATGCATCAATGCATAATTTCATGCCGAATGATGAAACAAAGTTGTGTTGAATACCTACGTTCTTATCAAAAGTAATAGCAAACAACAACAACAAAACCAGTGGGTATTGCCTTGTCCATATGGTGGGGCTCCATCGTAGGTGTGATGCCGTGAATCATAGGTGTGATTCATCATAGATGTGATGCATCATAGGATGCACCATGGGTGTGAAGCACCAGGTGATACAAACCCTAGTGACACTACTGATTCCATGTCCCCTATTTCCTCCTTTCCAATCATGTCATGTGTGTATGCTGCCCACCCACTACAGGTTCCTCTGGCTGTCCATTTTCTTGCATGCGTGTTGAATGGCGGTAGGAGCAACTCCACATTGTAGAGTCCACTTGATGTACTATTGTACTTGTCTGTCCCGCGCGTGTGACACGGTTCCATCCTTTCTTCTTCCTTTCCCCAGGTTTACCACCTCCTCATTGTCGCAATTAGCAGGAGGAGTGGAACTGGGGGACCTGAAGAAGGAAGAGGAAGGAATAATGGCAGGGACACCCCTATACCAGAGCCACCCTCTTTGGATGATCTATGTATGTATGTGAGTCACAAACATTCGGGTTGGGTCTGCCTCGTTGCACAAGAAGGTTATAGTTCTGGGGTTTGGATTCATATGGTGGCCTTTTTCTGGATCGTGAGGGTGGCAGAGTTGGGAATATAGTGCAGATTGGATTGTTGGATCAGGGAGGATAACGGAAAACACTGTTCCCTGCCTTGGATACGTGTGCAGAAATTCACATGGCAATCCTAAACCCCAGTTAGGCTGGCATAAGTCCTGGCCATAGTCCCTTGATGGCCTGGGGGAGTTGCAAAAGTGCCATATGGCACTTCTGCGCCACTCCTGGGGGGATTAGACCAGCACACAGACATGCGCTGCCCTCCGCACACTACCACAGGAATGGGGAGCAAGTGGGTTCTGCCAGCCTAAATTGGATAGGATTGTGCCTTCAAAGGTTGGTTCCATGGCAAGGGAACATTCTGCACATTCTCTAGCACACTCTTGTCTTCTCAGCCTTGGGACTTTTACAGCAAGGGAGTGACTTGGGGGTGATCCACCACTGACCACCATCGAGGAAACCACTTTCCTAGTGAACTGATAGGCACATTTGCTCTTTATCGCGTGCTCCGCTTGCCGAACACTTAAAGCCTTGCCCCTCATTAACTCCGATACCGGATTTGTTTCCAAACTTGTAGATAGCTGAAACATTTTCTCCTGAAAGAGGAAAAAGCTATTGAGCTTTGGGGAACTCTGGGCTGTGACAACACAAGAGCGGGTGGTGGGTAATTGATTTCTTTGACGGTTTAATTAATTCTGGGGTACAGAAGTATTGACAAATTCTTTGCCTATTATCTTCTTCATTCCCACCCTGGAGTTTGCAGAGGTACCTCAAAGGTATTTAAAATCTACACAGTGAAAAAATTGACTATTTGGAGCAGTCTATCCTTTTTTAACAGAAGTTTCTGGACTATTAGTTATTCTTTCTACATTTTAAAAGTGAACTTATAGGTGCATTTTCCTGGTCTAAGAAAAGTAACATTGTTCTCAGTGAAAGGTGGGAGTGGGGAGAGAGAGGGGGGAACTATACCCTATATAGTTCTATATACCGTATAACCAGTGGTGGGATTCAAAAAAATTAACAACAGGTTCTATGTCCGAATAACCTAAATTAAGAACAGGTTCTATGTCCAAATAACCTAAATTATCAACAGGTTCTATGTCCCATTAGTAACCGGTTCTCAGAACCAGGCGCTCATTAGCAAAGAGTTTTATAGAACCTGTGAGAACCTCCTATTGCCCACCACTGCGTATAACATACTATACCGTATTATATCATATTTATGGAAATCTAATGCGCACCCCTATTTTAAAAGGTTTGAGATTTTAAAAAGTTTACTGGTGATTGTAATGTGCATCTTCAAAGCAGGTGAAAATTTTTACTGCATTATAAAATTTTACTGCTAAATTATAATACAACAATGGGTTTAAGTTACAATTACTTAATTGCACTACTTCATACAACAATAGATTTATGTTACATTTTTTAATTAAATATAGTACTAAATTGTTAAACAAAATACTGACCTAGGGCAAAATCCAGAGTAATTAAGGGGAATCCTTGCTCCAGTGTAAGAACAATTTACTCTGGATTGCAATATGAATTTTCCCATAGGTTTTCATTAGGTGGTGCAGTAACTACGGGTGCACATAATGTCTCTTACGTGCACATGTCTCTTACGTGCTTACGTGCACAAATCCACACAGTTACTCTGGATTTGGCTGCTATACTTATAATCAAAATACCACATTTACTCGAATGTAATTTGCCATCAAATCTAATGTGAACCCTGATTTTGCACCGTAAATTTGACTGAAAAGCTGCACATTAGATTTGAGAAAATGACTGAAGGTACTGAAGGTTCAAAGACAGAAGGTACATGATCTACAGGTATCCTGTTCTTTCTCATGGATTGTTTTCTGATCATCTGCTCTTTCACCTCATTATTTTCCAACTTATTCAACACATGTTCTGCTCTTTCAACCTCTGCTGTTTTAAAGCAGAGGTCTCCAAACCTTTCAGCCAAAGGGATGCATGAAATATCTGGCACTATGTGAAGGGCTGGAAAAAAAAATTAAATATAAAATTTCAATACATACATTAGAAATGAAACATGGATAAAAGGAAGCAGGTCAAACTGGCTTTGATGCAGATAGATAACCTTACCTGTCGACTTGGAATTACTATTGCTGGTCATCATATAGACAGCAGTGAACCAGATGGAATGGTATAAACCAGTGTAATGCAGCCTCATATTTTTTTTAAATGGCTGTACCAGTTGATTGAATTTGCCAGTGATGTGAATCACTTTGCAAAGACATATTTTGTTTTTAATATGTGGTGAGATCTAATCAATCAGCAGAACAGCATAATTGTATTTAACTTGGAGCGAAAAGGTAAATTGCACATTTTAAAATAAATGTTAAAAGTAAACATTAATATGGAAATTAAGCGTGCTCGGAGGATTTGATCTGTGGATATGATATACTGCAAACTCATTTTTATTTATTATATTTTTATCCTACTCTTTCTACCAGAATACACAGCCTTCCCTTTATCCAACCACAAGTCTAGGTATGGCTCAGAGCAGTGGTGGGATACAAATAAATTAACAACAGGTTCTATGTCCTAATAACCCAAATTAACAACAGGTTCTATGGGCTCAATCCAGAGTAACTACGGGGAGTCCTTGCTCCAGTGTAAGAACAATTTACTCTGGATTGCATTATGAATTTCCCATTGGTTTTCACTAGGTGGTGCAGTAACTATAGGTGCACATAATGTCTCTTACGTGCTCCCATAGTTATTCTGGATTGTAGGGTATGTCCCATTAGTAACTGGTTCTCAGAACCAGGTGCTCATTAGCAAAGGGTTCTATAGAATCTGTGAGAACTCCCTTAAGCCAGTGGTGGGCACCAGCAGGTTCGCACCTACTCTATAGAACCGGTTCTTAACAAGAGATACAACATATAAAGTTTAAAAATAGCCATTTAAAAGTGGCTGCCAGATGGACAGAGAACCGGTTCTTAATTTCTTTGAAGCCCATCACTGCCTTAAGCCCACCACTGGTTCAGAGGTACAAATTGATCCAAAATCAGGCAATGAACTTCATTTCTAAAGAACGCCTTGAACACGAGCCTGCCTCGTTCTCCGAAAAATCTCTACCCACTATGCAGCACTGTCTTGGCTACCTTTTCTTTCCCATCCACTGAAATTATACCCCATATCGGAGGTGAGGTGACCTCATTGCAACTCAGCAAGCAGAGCTGGGCAGAGTTAATTCCGTTCTGCTTACACAGCTTCACAGATCAATTCAAGAAACGTAATGATGGGGGAATAATGATTTTTTTGTTTCCCAAATGACTCCCCCTGACTCCAGTTGCTAGAGCCGGTTGCAAGGGCTTGGCAGAAGTGCTCAAAGAGACCGCTCTCTCTTTTCTCCTTCCTTATTGCTTCTTTAATACAATCATTTAATATTTATTTAACGTAAGATTTACTTAACAGGGTATTTTGCTGCTCCTGTTGTTATAATACAGTTTCATGTACGCAACTTTTTTTTTGAAAAACCTCACACTTCTCAGTTAAAACATCCGCCTCCCTCTTTCACCTCCTTCTCCATCATCCATGCTCTGAAAAATAATAGGTAGATAATTTGTTTATGCCATATCAGAAATTCAAAACACAGAGCAATCGTTTAAACTGCAGAGGAGGCTCTAAGCAGGCTCCGAATCCAGCTTTACTCCCACTGTGGTTCCTGAGTGCGAAGGAAATTCAACCAGCATGTAACCTGTCGTATGTTTGTTCATGCGTATTCTGGACCAAGAGAATGGATCGTGGCTTTTTGTCTTTCTAAAGAATATAAAATAGTAAGTACATAATTAAATGTTAAGATGGGCGCAATCCTGAGCACTCATTTGGCCGGTGCAACTCCTTTATGCTTGCGAAAGAATGTCATGAAGGTGTTGTAAAGCACTTTTGCACCACTCTGTGTGGAGATCAACTAGAACATGGATGTTTACTGGGCTCCTTGCACTGCCACACATCATTGGAAGGAGTGATTTTGAGTTGGACAAGCATGGTTAGCACAAGGGTCTTGGGGTGTATATGGGGAGGGCAGAAAGGCGGCAAGAGAAAAGGGGGAGGGAGGGTGGCAGGTGCCCCTCGGGAAAGGTGAGGGGAGTGGGAGGCAGGGCTAGGTTCTGGCACTTATGCCAGATCATAACCCTGTTCCTGGACAGCCTGGGCTCACCTTGGGCTGCTTGGATTTGTGCCACCACTTGAGGTCTGAGTAGTCCCATTGGGACTGCAGTGGCTCTCCTTGGCTTGGGCTGGATCAACAACCTGGGGCTGGAGGGAGAGGAGCAGGAGGTCAAGTTTGAAATCAACATTTATGGGGTAGCAGGGAGCATCCCCATCTACATAGACTTGGACCACCTCTAGGTAGCCCAAGTTTGTGTAGACCCATTGGGACTCCTATAGCTCTACCACGTGGGACAAGCCTCCCCTTCCCGGCAATAGTGCAGTAACAGCCCTGAAACTTGCACTGGATATAGCATAGGCGTTGCAACCTATCCCAGCACAAAGTTGGATTGCGCTGCCAATTCCAACTCAATCTGTAACTTCTTTCTGCTTTCTCACATTAAATGGGTAAGCATTACTGGGCATAGATGGAAATTCTACGACAACCCCCAGTCAGTGACCTCTTGCCATCCTTCCATGCCCAAAATAATGTCCGACTTTTAAAAACCGTTAGGAATTAAATTCATATTGGGTTAGAAAAAAGGGATTTTTAAAAAAATATCAAGATTTTAGGGATTTTTTTGGCACGTCATAAGTTTCACAGGTATGTAAAATATTAATGAATCTAGCAGATTTAACCTGTAATTGCAGGAGTAATATTTCAAGAATATTTCTGAGCTCTGGGCATAGCTAGGCACTGGTGAGAACTTCTGGGTACCAGCAGGCACTGAGCACCACTGGGCAATGATAAGCACTGGGTACCACAGAGGCAGTGATAGGCAGCAGTAGGCACTGGTGGACATCCCTACCGAGCACCATCGAGCAGCAAAGGGGAATACCATGCAGCAGGCAGCAGGAACCAGCTGACACCACCATGCACTGGGCACCAGTGTGCAGGGAGCACCAGCAGGTAGCAGTGGGCACCAGGCGTCCGTAACAGGTGCCACTGGTTACTGGCACCCCTACCACTACTGAAGCATCCCTACTGGGCACCTGGCACCATTGGGCACCACCAAGCTGCAGTGGGCATTGGGCATCACCGGGAATCCCTTCCAAGCACTGGGCAGAAGGCAACAGAAGGCACTTGACACCCATGGGCAACACTGGGCATTTTTGTGATATACCTAGGCCAGCAAGGAACTTGTGCCAGGACTTGTGCTAGCCTAACTGGAGATTAGGTTTGCTCTGCCATTCATTCATTCATTCATTCATTCATTCATTCATTCATTCATTCATTCATTCATTCATTCAGGCAATTGAATTAAACATTGATGGGGATTTGTATTTGCTCATTCTAGAATTGTTGGCCAGTGGGAATGCAGGCTATCATGGGGACTTCTGTCCCTTTCCCCCGAGTAAGCAGAGTAGCCTTTATGGGGATACTTGATTTTGCTCTACAGTTCAGCCAAGCTGCTGCTACTGCTTCGCCTCCTCCTCTTCTTCTTTTTAGGGAAAGCACCCCGCTGCAGCTTTCTCAATGGTTACTTTGAGAAAGTGGTTTTCAGTGTTATAAAAAAATACCTGGAGACTTTGGAAAGCTAAATATTTGATAAGGTAGTTACATTAAGAAAAAAATAAAATAGAAGTACTTTGTATGCTGCTCATAAATTTAACATGCTAAAAAGTGCAGAAAGGAGAGGCCGAGCGAAATCATTTTTGAAACCAGCCTTGTACTTTGTCACTAAAAAGCAAATGTTCCTCATCTCGAAAGATATAAATGCGTCATTACCGTCCTCCTGGAAGCAGAATGGCTGGAAAGTTCCTTGAAGAGGAAAAAAAGCATTTTGTGTTGCAGATGTTTGGAGATGGAAGTTCAGGAGGGCGGCTTCAGGTTAGAGTCAGGGTGACCAGATGTTCCCTTTTTCCAGGGCATGTCCTAATTTTTAGCTTTGTGTCCAGGGGGGAACTTCATGAAGCCTTCTTGGAATATAAATATATATATATGTATATATATATGTGTATATATATATATATATATATATATATATATATATATATATATATATATATATATATACACACACACACACACACACACACACACATATACACACACACACCATATATACTCGCATATTAGCCTAATTTTTTGGGCCCAAAAAATGAGCCCGAAAACCCACCTTGGCTTAAATGAGGGTCAGTTAAAAAAATTAAGAAAAGTGGTGGGCGCAACCTCCAGCGCGTGCCCTCAGAGGCTCTGCAGCCCCTCCAGCTGCTGGCGCTGGCTCTCCGGGCTGCGGAGGAGGTGCGCGGCAGCAAGACAGGGAGCCCACTGCAGCCAAGCCCCTCCTCAGCCTCAGGTACTTCTTTGTGGGCCTTACTTCTGAGTAGACATGCCCAGGATTGGGCCCTGAGGCTACAAGGCCAGCCACACTTTCCTGCTATTGGTGCATTTCCCACCCTTGGCTTATACTCGGGTCAATAAGTTTTCCCAGTATTTGTGGTAAAATTAGATGCCTTGGCTTATACGCGGGCCGGCTTATACACGAGTATATACGGTGTGTGTGTGTGTGTGTGTGTGTGTGTGTGAGAGAGAGAGAGAGAGACACTCAAACCCTCAAAGGGTTTGAGGGTTTATATATATACACAGTATATAATTATGTGTAATAGTTATATATTTAGCAAGTAACCTCTTGCTAATAAAGGTAAATAATTAAGCATTGAATGCAATATATATGCATATTTTTAGCTTTTAAATTTTGTCTTCTACATATTTTTTGGTTGTCCTACATTTTAGGAGGACCTTGCCCCCATTTTCGTTTATGACATATGGTCACCCTGGGAAAGCTGCCTGCAATGTTGACAACGATCGATGTGGGAGGAATAAAAGGAGCATTGTTGCTGCCAACAGTGTTATTTGGAGAGGCCCCACATCCCTTGCCACTCCCCAGAAGCTGCTGCTGAACTGGGCGGAGCCAGACTGCGTCAGGGCGTGGGGCCAGGGGCGGGGCGAGGGGCAGACCCCAACCCCGGCGCACTGTACATGCGCCGAGGTTGGCGCATGCATGGTGGCCTTCTGAAGTCTACAGGCTTCGGAGGGCGCACTGCACATGCGCCGGCCATGGCGCATGCGCAGTGCATCTTCTAAAGCCCATGGGCTTCAGAGGACACTTCCTCCTTGGAAAGGAGGAAGTCCGCGCCTCCGCGGGGCCATTTGCCACAACTGGCCCTGCAGAGGGCACTGCGCACGCGCCAGGGTTGGCATGTGTGCAGTGGCCTTCTGAAGCCTACGGGCTTCAGAGTGCACACTGCGCATGCGCCAGCCCGTGGGCTTCAGAAGACACCTCCTCCTCTCCAGGGAGGAGCCATCGGCTCCGCAGAAGACACTGGCCCCGCAAATGGCCCCGCAGAAGACAAATGGCCCCGCAGAAGACACTGCGCACACGCCAAAGTTTGGTGCGTGCGCAGTGCTGTGTTGAAGTTGGGCAATCGGAAGGTCACCCAGCTTCAGGGCAGCACTTAAGCCAGCCGCACTGCGCATGTGCGCTGCGGCCGGCTGAACCGGTCCCCCTTTCTGCCCCACCGCTGGCTGCCAGGTCGCCAGCGGTTGGGCAGAAACAAGAACCGGCTCAGGCGATCTGGCCTGAACCGGGTTCTGCCCACCCCTGGTCTCACCCCTTTGGAGCCATTCAAAGCAGGAGGGATGGCTCTCTTTTGCTACTCCATGAAACTCCCTTGTATTCCCCTCCCCCGCCTGGAATGGCTCCAAAGGACAGTCTCCTCTAAGACGGTCTTCTCCACCCCCTCTAGCTATGCCACATTTCCCAGCATCTATATCTGAACGCCAGATACAAAGGAGAGGAAACAGAATGCTGGTTTCTTGTTATCCTTGATGCATCTGGTGGGCCACAGTGAGATTCAGGAAGTTGGACTAAATGGGCCCTTGGCCTGATCCAGCAAAGCTTTTCTTATGTCGCTGGTGTGACTTTTTTTACGGTAAGGGGAAGTGCAGGGGGACCCTGCAGGCCTTTAGATCAGCATCCAAAATCTGAAGCTGCCACTAATGCCAAGGAGATGAAGCATGGAGACCAGGTGTGAGACTTTGAGCGTTCTTGAATTCCTGCTGTCACTGAACGATGCCTGCATCCCTCATCGGAGCATTACTGCGCACCAGAGCAATTCCCATCAATTATTCCGAGGGTCTCAGAGTTAGAAGGTCTCTAAAAAGTGCCCCATGATTCCCAACATAGTGATCTCTGATCTCTGGTTGGCTTTGGGTCATTCAGGAAATCAGGTGATCAGGGAATGTGTTGCGAATGGCATCCTGTGCTTGCGCACTTGTGGCCACCTAAGCTAAGCATGGCAAGTTGCATCGACATCAGTGTGCGTATCAGGCAGTCACAAGGGGGCACCTGGCTGGTAGTCAGTACCACACAAACCAAATTAACAGATTCATCTTAAATGTTCCCTGAAAGAAACACGATATGAATAAAACAACTAGTTTTCCTGGTACTAGTTTCCCTCTTGAGCCTTGGAGTGATGTACATCATGCTTTATGTGCTCATTGCTGGGTAACATGTTCTTTCCTCTGCTCAGGGAGGAGTACTTGGCTAATGTTTGCTTCTTCCTTTTATTCCTTTAATATCTGTACTGTGGTAGTCTCATGTTTACTGACTTACCATGAGGATCATCCTCAAGGATGGTTCAGAACAGTGGTTCTCATAATTTCAATACAGGGGGTTCACAAAATGCTGGGCACTGCCATCTTGGAATGGGACACTCAGGCTGCAATTCACACTTCCCTGGGTATAGCCCTACAATCCAGAGTAACTACGGGAGAACGTAAGAGACATTACGTGCACCCGTAGTTACGGCACCACCAAGTGAAAACCTATGGGAAATTCATATTGCAATCCAGAGTAAATTGTTCTTACACTGGAGCAAGGACTCCCCATTCTTACTCTGGAGTCCCCATTCTTACTCTGGAGTAAATTGTTCTTACACTGGAGCAAGGACTCTCCATTCTTACAACCCTAAGGCTGCAGTCCTGAAGACATTTTTCTGAGAGTAAGACCCACTCTACTCAATAGTATAATATACTCAACAGGGCTTAATCATAGAATCAAAGAATCATAGAATTCTAGAGTTGGAAGGGACCTAGTAGGTCATCTAATCCAACCCCCTGCCTGTAGCAGGAAATTCCCCTAGAGCATCTCCGATAGATGCTCGTCGAGCCTACTTTTACTTTTACTTACTTTGGAGTACATATGGTTAGGAATTCAGTGGTGGGCTTCAGGGGGTTCTCACAGGTTCTATCGAACCCTTTGCTAATGAGCACCTGGTTCTGAGAACCATACTAATGGGACATAGAACCTGTTGTTAATTTAGGTTATTAGGACATAGAACCTGTTATTAAATTATTTGAATCCCACCACTGGTTAGGATTGTGCTCATCGGCACCTTATCGACACGGTATCTGCAGCTATCTTTCAACTGAATTTCATCCTCTATCTCTGTATCTTCCTTAGAATCACCCCTTCTCCTCCACCCAACCCCACCCACCAAAAAATCTGATATGATTTAAGTGTTTCATAGTTAGAAGCGCAATCTTTTCTTCAAAAAAAAAAAAAAAAAATGATTTGCAATTGAGAAAGTGGTTGGAAATACATCTTCTGACATATTATCAGAGCAGGCTTCAAAGAAAGTATTATTAATGATGTAATTAATATAGATAGATACAATATACATCAAACAGGTCATTACGGTAGAGGTGTGGATGTTGCAATTTGTATTAAAGATTCATTTTGAGCTTGCAGTCAAAAGTGATGGGAATATGCTTGGCTCAGAAATTGAGTTTCGAGGAAGCATTAGATATATGTTTATCTGCTATCACCCCTCCAATTTGCCATATACCCCCTTTGGTCTTTCCCAATGTTCATTGCTTCCATTGCCCGCTCGCTAAGGATAAGTACATGAGTCTGGATGTCTATTCAGATGTATATACAGTGGTGTCTCACATAAAGAGCTTAATCCATTCCGGAGGCATGCTCTTTATGTGAAACACTCTTTAAATGAAGTGGATTTTCCCATAGGAAATAATTTAAACTCAGACAATTGGTTCCACAACCCATTTAGGCTGCAATCCTAAAGACACTTTCCTGGGTGTAAGTCCCATTGAACACAATGGGGCTTACTCCTGGGTAGACTTGGTTAGGAGGCTGCAATCAGAGACACTTTCCTAGGAAAAAGCCCCATTTAACACAATGGGGCTTACTTCCAGTGATGGGCTTCAAAGAAATTAACAACCGGTTCTATGCCCATCTGGCAGCCACTTTTAAATGGTTATTTTTAAACTTTATATGTCCTATCTCCCGTTAACAACCGGTTCTATAGAGTAGGTGCGAACCTGCTGGAGCCCACCACTGCTTACTTCTGAGAAGACATGTTTAGGAGGCTGCAATCAAAGATACTTTCCTGGTTGGCTTACCTGGGCTGCTGTTGGAGGTTCAAGGTGGCCGGTGGGGGAACTTGGGGGCAACTGCCTCTGGCACCCCTAACCTCTAACTGTTGGGGGCAGTTAGAGGCAGCAGCCCTTTTAAAGAGCCTTTGGTGGATTATCAAGGCTGCATAGCATGCATGTCCATAGCATGCTTGCTTGTTAAGTGAAGCAGAACTTGTTATGTGAAGCAAGATTTCTTGGAAATTTATACTTGTTATGTGAAACGCTTGTAATGGGAGGTGCTTGTTATGAGAGGTACCACTGTATCTGAATGCATATCCTTTTTTTCTATATTTTTATTATTACAGTTTTGTAACCTTCTGACTTCGGTCTGACCTAAAGCTTGAAGTTTCTCGTTCAGCCTCTCTGAAAAGGATTATAGGGTGCCTCCGGCTGGAGTGTCTGTCAAGCACACAAGATCCCATTGTCTGGGCGATCAAAGTGTGCATTAAGTTGGAGACACAGTTTGCTAAACAGATATTATCCCAGCGCCTTCTAAGAATGCTATTATCCTGCCTATAGGTGGTGAAATTGATAGTCTGGAAACTGGGGCATTCCTAGGGAAACCATGGCGGCACTTAAGACTTGCTGCTAATAGGATTAATGAGGGTGACGAGGAGAGATGCTTCTCAGAACTTTTGGGGGAAAAAATAGTTGTTGAGATGAGCCATGTGTGTATCACTTGCCTAGGAGGGTTTGGAAATCAAGGGTTCACCTGAAATCTGATTCACATCGATCACACCAGAATATAAGCTTGTGTTAGAAATATGGAAAATGGTTGACTTATTCCACAAATGTAATATTTTAAATATAGTTACCTGTACACTTAATACACTTTGGCTACAATCCAGAGTGACTACGGGACTTTTTACACCGATTTAATTACGGCACCACTTATGGGAAACCTACGGGAAATGCATAGAGCAATCCAGAGTAAGTGCCTCTTACTAATAGGCAGTCTTACGTCTTCCTGTAGTTACTCTGGATTGTAGGGATTGTCATGGGAGTGGGGAGGACTTCCAGGGTAGTGATAACTAGTGCCGAGCACTCACTCCCTTCCTGACTTCCACTATTCCAATCTGTTCATATTATTCATATTTTTCATGTATTTAGAGAGCCAGGAGTTCTACAATGATGTCTGGCTGCTGACTGTCCCTGACGGCCAATTCTTCAATGTACCCTGCAATCCAGAGTAAATATAGGAGCATGTAAGAGACATTACGTGCACTCATAGTTACTGCACCACCTAGTGAAAACCTATGGGAAATTCATATTACAATCCAGAGTAAATTTTTCTTACATCGGAACAAAGACACCGCATAGTTACTCTGGATCGTGCCCGTAGTCTGGCTGCCAATTGTTGCTAGTCATTTGGTTCACACTTTCATGCTATAAGTTCATGTAATTGCCATATGCTTAATAAATAAATAAACTCATATTTTCCAAGATATGAGAATCCAATTATGGAAATTATGGACAGTTATAATGGGGGGGCAGAGAAATTGCACTGGCCTTATGCAGGGTGACCTTATGTAATGACCAAAAAATTGGATAAGGTCTCCCAAAATGTAGGACAACCAAGAAAAATGTAGGACATGACAACATAAAAGCTAAAAACACTCATATACATTGCTTTCATATAGTTAATTTCAACTCTGTATTGCTTATTATTGTTTAAAACTACTGTATACCATATGAATGTTCAAGGAGGCTACATGCTGCATGCTCACATGTAAATGAGGACAATAAAAAAATTTCCCAGGGCACAAGAGCATGTCCTGGAAAAACAGGACACATGGTCACCTTGGCCATACGTTTCACATCCCTACCCTAATGGGTTAAAGCTCTGCTTATGCCATTCCTAAAACAAGCAATGTGGCTGCTTCATTCCATTTCTTTCCTTTGCCTGAACTGGGATGGGGGGGCTACATTTGAGGCTGTTGTTCCCGCCCCGCAGAAGGTTTTTAATGACAGTACAACTGCTTTTGAGAAGGGTCATCTGCAGAACTGTGTCTTTATTGATCCAACGGTGGTGTTAGATACACTTGGTTGTAACTTATTGTTCGACTGCCGTGATGACAAAGGCCGGGTGCACAAGCCACAAATTGGTTTGATAAGTTGATAACCTCCTTGAAAAACAGATTCCCAGAAGGCTCAATCGAGGGGGCTTCCTATCGAGGATCTTACAAATAACAAGGAGGAGCGGAGGTGCCCTCACATTCCAACAAGGTTTGATTTCCGATGCCGATAGGCTTCTGCTCATGCAGGCAATTATCCTGAACTTTCCTTACATCCGATTCTCTCCAATTTACTATGTCGGGGGATAAGAAAATGGTGAGCTGGGCAAGCTGGGCAGAAGAGAGGATTAATGTGCACTTGGATGTGCAACCAAGTGCAGATGTATCTGCAGAGCATTGCAGGTGCCAGTGAGCATATTCTGATGCACAATCCGTTCCTTTCAAAATTGTTGCATTTTTTAAAGTTGTATATATTTTTATACTCTTGTTATCCACCCTGGGGACTAGCCAATGGAAGGTAGAGAAGAAAAGAAAGAAAGAAAGAAAGAAAGAAAGAAAGAAAGAAAGAAAGAAAGAAAGAAAGAAAGAAAGAAAGAAAGAAAGAAAGAAGCAAGGAAGGAAGGAAGGAAGGAGGGAGGGAGGGAGGGAGGGAGAATTCAATTCTAACCAATTTAGGACTTGTCCCTGTTCCCAATTCACTCATCTCCCTGTTTCCATGATGATATGGGGAGGCAGGCGCATGGCTGTGCACATGTCTGTGCACTGGTCTCACCCGCAAGAGTGGCACAGAAATGTGTTACAACAGTTTTGCAACACCTCTAGACCTGCACATGACTGATCATGAGATTAGCTGCTGGGTGGCAGACTTCCAGAGGTCCTACATGTACCACCAGACACAGCCTCTACCACTGGTACCCATACCACCGGTTGAGATACAATACGGGTGTCCAAACTTTGGCCCGGGGACCAGAATGCAGCCCACAGCAAGCCTAAGAACTCTCCATCTGACCTATGAACATGCTTTGTAATGAATCTAATACACTCTTATATTACATTTATGTAAATGTATTCAAATTTGACATGAAAATAATTTTTTCGAGCCCCGACACAGTGTCAGAGATACGTGGTGGCCCTCCTGCCAAAAAGTTTGGACACCCCTGAGATACACTGATATACTGTACAGATGATGTATTCTACCACATGCACAGTGAACATAAAGATGAATAACTCTCAGCACCAACAGTCATGAGTACCCTGTCCAGGTTTACAGGGTTATTTTTCTTTTCAGCCAGCCTGTAGATTCTATACATGATGTGTGAATAGAGTTTACTTCCTATGGACATCACACCGGACAGATAAACAAAACATAGAAATCAATAAGATTTGTACATCCCAGGGAGGACTTTAATTTGACGTAGATGCTGGTAGCAACACATAGTTTTAGCACTACTGAAAAACCTTTTCCATAAATGAAATATTTTATGCAGTCAGATACTAAAACTTTTTTTTCTAGATGTTTCAGGGGAATCATTTCAAGTTAAATGCTTAGGAGGAAAATAAAAGGTAACTAGGGTGAGCTGGAGCTTTTTGCCTGACATGTTAATTTTCTACCTGCCTAGAACTCCCCCCCCCCCCAGATGTTAATTCATATCCTCATCTGTACCTCAAACTGCACCCAGAGAAAAGCACAGTTCATTTATCCCATTATCACTCAGCTCTGCTGTATTTGTACACTGGGCCAAATTGAGGTAGACAGTTGGAATCCATATGGTATTATTCTTAAGAATATTGTATTGCATTGTTCTTAGGGTCGTTGTTCAAAATAATAATATTGATGTGCATTGCTTCTCTCGTTCACAGTAATTTATTAAGTTTGCACATGATGTGGCTCATGCAACTCTGCAAAATTTATGATCGGGCTGGGGATGGGAACAGTGCTGGTTCACTACTGAAGCAAGGTGTGGTGCATTGGGCAGTGTTTAGGCATCCTGTACCAAACCACTTCCAAATCCTGGTCCTCCTGCTTTCTGTTGACCTCCATCATTGTTTTTTGTTCCCTACTATGGACACAATCCTATCTGTCTATTTGAAAATAAACTGCATTGTGTTCAGTTGGTCCTGTACCCAGAAAAGTGTGTTTAGGATTGCAGCCTGAATGTCCTCATCAAACTTGTCATCAAATAATTCCTCTTATTCCAACCTCTTTAAAGGCGGCTGATATAGATACAGATACATTTTTTCTTTGTTGGCACTCAGGTTTCCTTCCTTCCTTCCATCCTTCTTTTCCCTCCCTCCCTCCCTCCCACTTTCTTTCTTTCTTTCTTTCTTTCTTTCTTTCTTTCTTTCTTTCTTTCTTTCTTTCTTTCTTTCTTTCTTTCTTTCTTTCTTTCTTTCTTTCTTTCTTTCTTTCTTTCTTGCTTTCTTTCTTGCTTTCTTGCTTTCTTGCTTTCTTTCCCCTTCCTTCTTTTCCCTCCCTCCCCTCCTTCCCTCCCTTACTCTTTCTTTCTTTCTTTCTTTCTTTCTTTCTTTCTTTCTTTCTTTCTTTCTTTCTTTCTTTCTTTCTTTCTTTCTTTCTTTCTTTCTTGCTTTCTTTCTTGCTTTCTTGCTTTCTTGCTTTCTTTCTTGCTTTCTTGCTTTCTTTCTTGCTTTCTTGCTTTCTTTCTTGCTTTCTTGCTTTCTTGCTTTCTTTCCCCTTCTTTTCCCTCCCTCCCCTCCTTCCCTCCCTTACTCTTTCTTTCTTTCTTTCTTTCTTTCTTTCTTTCTTTCTTTCTTTCTTTCTTTCTTTCTTTCTTTCTTTCTTTCTTTCTTTCTTTCTTTCTTTCGTTTCCCTTCCTTCCTTCCTTCCTTCCTTCCTTCCTTCCTTCCTTCCTTCCTTCCTTCCTTCCTTCCTTCCTTCCTTCCTTCCTTCCACAATACAGTAATTGTGTCCCACTTGCACTGTTGTTCATCATTCCTTTTCCCACCCACCCCTGTGTCTATCAGTACAGCTGCCAGGGAACCTAGGAAATGTTTAGCAACATATAACACCTGAGCTGCCTTGGACATGCATGATGGATAATATTTTTCCCCCAATGCAAAGAAAGTTGGAGGAAACTTAGCAGTCAGATAATATATGAGATGGCCATAACTCAGTGTTTCTCAGAGGACAGAGGCTGAAGTTATTCTATAGATTTTCTACAATGGAGGTCTTCCTTCAAAGCCTGTGCTTGAAAATTTCTTACCAAACATATTCTGATGAAGGATATTATAGTCTCTGGTGGTTTAATTGCCAGGGATGGGATTTGCTGATGGAGGAATCTGCCTGCAGTCTTGAAAAGTTTTCCTCCTCTCCTTTGTACGGCCACTTTATAAATTGTGGGGGAGCCAGATGGATTCAGCGAGAGCCCCATGAAATCAAATAATAGCTTGGCCAGGAGTTTCGAGCATAAAGGGGAAAAATAATAAATTATTCATTTTGCTGATAGCAAAAGTAAACCTGATAGACTTCTGGATAGTGGTTGCATAATGCAAGCCAAGGATTCCCACATAATGGATAGCGGGACTTGCACGGTTAGTTTTCTTAGGCTGCCGGCACCAAATGCTGAAGACAATAGGCAAAGCCAAAGAGAATAACCAGGGTTTTTGGTTGATGAAAGCAGGGCCACAAAGCTGATATAGATTACCTGGAGGGCCTATGGCTATCCCACCAGTATTTGAAACATACCGTCATGTCAGTCACACAAATTTACATATATTGCTACAATGCTGAACACGGAAATTTCACTCTGATAAAAGTTCTTACATTTCCTTGAAATTCCTCAGATTCTTCCAAGATTTCCTTTGAATTTCACCTTGAATGGAGATCTGGTGCAGCCTTTGGGATGGGCAACCACCCCCCGAGAAATATTGATATCCATATTTGATATATTGATAAATATATTGATATTGATATCCAATATTTGACCCAAATATTGACCAAGAAATATTGCTATCCAATATTTGACCCAAATTCTCGTCCTTCCTTGCATATCCTTGGATGATTCACCTTTGGAAGAACACTTGAATTTGCTCAGAGTTGTGCTGTCGGCTATGTCTCACCATCTGCTCTGATCTCCTTTGTACCTTCATTCTCACGCTTTCCCTGTCTTGTCCCCAGGTGCTCTCTGTTCCCTTCCAACAGCCACAGGATGTCGTGAAGCTATTGAAGGAATGGACGACGCAGAGCAACTCCAGTTATTTTTATGGAATGTTGTTCCTGTCACTCACCCCAGAAATTTTGTTTCCAGTTGTCACATGAGGAGACTTTTGGGGAAAGGAGAGGCAAAAAGGTGTTCACTGGGAGTGATCAGTCTCATGCAAGAAGTGGCCACTTTTCCATTTGTCTTATGTACAAGTAGAATTTAAGGAAACCTTATGTTGAGGGATTCTGCCGTCCTTCTAAGAGGGCTACCTTCTAAGGATACCTTCTGGATAATTTAAGGATACCTTATGTTGAGGGATTCTGCCCTCCTTCTAAGAGGGCTACCTTCGAAGGATACCTTTTGGATAATTTAAGGATACCTTATGTTGAGGGATTCTGCCCACCTTCTAAGAGGGCTACCTTCTAAGGATACCTTTTGGATAATTTACGGATACCTTATGTTGAGGGATTCTGCCCTCTTTCTAAGAGGGCTACCTTCTAAGGATACCTTTTGGATAATTTAAGGATACCTTATGTTGAGGGATTCTTCCCAACTTCTAAGAGGGCTACCTTCTAAGGATACCTTTTGGATAATTTAAGGATACCTTATGTTGAGGGATTCTTCCCAACTTCTAAGAGGGCTACCTTCTAAGGATACCTTTTGGATAATTTAAGGATACCTTATGTTGAGGGATTCTTCCCAACTTCTAAGAGGGCTACCTTCTAAGGATACCTTCTGGATAATTTAAGGATACCTTATGTTGAGGGATTCTTCCCAACTTCTAAGAGGGCTACCTTCTAAGGATACCTTCTGGATAATTTAAGGATACCTTATGTTGAGGGATTCTTCCCAACTTCTAAGAGGGCTACCTTCTAAGGATACCTTTTGGATAATTTAAGGATACCTTATGTTGAGGGATTCTTCCCAACTTCTAAGAGGGCTACCTTCTAAGGATACCTTTTGGATAATTTAAGGATACCTTATGTTGAGGGATTCTTCCCAACTTCTAAGAGGGCTACCTTCTAAGGATACCTTTTGGATAATTTAAGGATACCTTATGTTGAGGGATTCTTCCCAACTTCTAAGAGGGCTACCTTCTAAGGATACCTTTTGGATAATTTAAGGATACCTTATGTTGAGGGATTCTTCCCAACTTCTAAGAGGGCTACCTTCTAAGGATACCTTTTGGATAATTTAAGGATACCTTATGTTGAGGGATTCTTCCCAACTTCTAAGAGGGCTACCTTCTAAGGATACCTTCTGGATAATTTAAGGATACCTTATGTTGAGGGATTCTTCCCAACTTCTAAGAGGGCTACCTTCTAAGGATACCTTTTGGATAATTTAAGGATACCTTATGTTGAGGGATTCTTCCCAACTTCTAAGAGGGCTACCTTCTAAGGATACCTTTTGGATAATTTAAGGATACCTTATGTTGAGGGATTCTTCCCAACTTCTAAGAGGGCTACCTTCTAAGGATACCTTTTGGATAATTTAAGGATACCTTATGTTGAGGGATTCTTCCCAACTTCTAAGAGGGCTACCTTCTAAGGATACCTTTTGGATAATTTAAGGATACCTTATGTTGAGGGATTCTTCCCAACTTCTAAGAGGGCTACCTTCTAAGGATACCTTTTGGATAATTTAAGGATACCTTATGTTGAGGGATTCTTCCCAACTTCTAAGAGGGCTACCTTCTAAGGATACCTTTTGGATAATTTAAGGATACCTTATGTTGAGGGATTCTGCCCTCCTTCTATGAGGACTACCTTCTAAGAGGGCTACCCAGAAGGAGTGAGGCGATTGGAGTCAACTGAGAAGACACTAAACTTCAACCCAGGTTAAAACAGAAACAACACTTGGCAGGGAAGCTACCCAAGATCAGACTTAGAAGGCTCAACCATATGCAAAATATATGATGAATTTCCTGGAAATCTAGTACATTTAACAAAGACAGCTTAGTTTGTGGGTTCCATCCTTGTGAAAAATTGAGGATCCCCACCCCAGTTTTCTTCAGATCACACTATGTGAGGCTCAGAAGGGTGTAGCAAACTGAAGGTGATTGAAAAGCTGTATTGAGAAGGGGGGAAAGGATGAAGAATGAGTTGCGGTAGCTGACATTTCATTTCTGGGGTAGTAGCCGGGGAGATTAATATACCTGCCTAGGGCTCATATTACTTTGTATCCCTGGCTATCTGGGAATGAAACTTCAGAACAGCGGGCTATTCCTCTTTTGCATAATTGAAAAAGATACGCAACACCCCGAATGGACTGGATGAGAGTGGGGGGCGGAAAGGAGGTCATCGCCGCATTTGAAGATGGAGAAACAATTCAGAATATTTGGCTAATTGGTCTTCTATTTAGAGCTGTCTTCGATCCTGGAATTATTCTCTGCCAATTCATCATTCCACTCAACGGCAAACTCTATTCGGCTTAAGTCATAACCCTGAATCATTGACCCCAAAGTAATTTGAAGTAGTCAAAGGAAGGGCCTGGGTCAGGGATGTCAAACTTTTTCCATAAAGCAGACCGAACAGCATTCATTAGGCCGGATGTGATATCAGGAAGCACATTTTAAATATATTTTCAGGATATGATATTCAGGATATTATCAATTATCCAATTATTCCAATTATCATACAGGTCACCCTTTCAGCAGTGCCTCAGCTGAGAGCAGCAAAAGGTAGAATCATAGATTCATAGGCTGCAATCCAGAGTAACTACAATCCAAGAATTACACTGACGTAGTTATGGTGCCACCTATGGGAAACCTATGGGAAATGCATAAAGCAATCTAGAGTAAATGCCTCTTAAGTCTTCTTGTAGTTACTCTGGATTGTAGGGATGGAGTTGGAAGGGACCTCAGAAGTCATCAAGTCCAACCTCTTACCTGTAGCAAGAAATCCTCTAGAGCATCTGACAGGAGCTTGTCAAAACTCTGCATGAAGAACTCTAAGTGAGGAACATTCAGAAACTTCTCTTGGCAATCTCCTCCACTAGTGCTTGAACATCCCAAGGGATGGATGAAGAGGTTTGAGGTCTGCACTTCATTTGATGCTTCACATCTATGCAGTTTCATATATGTTTGGATATTGCACACTGATTGACTGACACCACATTCTTATGGCATTGCTTTCCTCTTTGCAGGGGACCACGACATGTTCAACTTTTCACAAGGAAATACATATGGGGATCAGTTTTGCTTTCCATAAGATTCAGCAAAGTTTTCTGAACCAGCTTGGAGGGGTTACCTCTCTTTTTGAGAGTTTCTCGGGACCTACATTCACTAGGCTGGGACCATTCTGGTGGCATTGCATTGCAGTCAGACTAAGGGCGCAATCCAGAGTTACTACAGGGAGTCCTTGCTCCGGTGTAAGAACAACTTACTCCGGATTCCAGTACGAATTTCCCATAGGTTTTCGTTAGGTAGTGCAGTAACTATGGGTGTACATAAAGTCTCTTATGTGCTCCCGTAGTTACTCTGGATTTGGGGCTTGGCCTCTAAATAGATCACAGTACATTTGATTCATTGCTACTTGCAAGTAAACATGAACGTGCTGCTTCATTTCAGTTTCTAGAGGGCTGAGTGCATTTTCCTTGTTAGCTATTGGCTTGTTGGTTTTGCCACCCAGCAAAAACAACCCACTTGTGTGTCCCACTTGTGTCCCCCACAACCCACTTGTGTATCCCAATTGTGATATCCCCACTGTAGCTGTAACAGGGATGTTGTCCAATGGCTGAGTACATGCTTTGCGTGCAAAGAGGTTAAATTAGGGGCCTTGGACATTGCCAGGTGTGGCAAAGGAAAAGCGTGTCCCAAAATGTTGATGGGTTGCAGTCAAATCTTGTACTTAGATCCAAAATCTGACTTGCTTTAAGGAAAATTTTACTGAGCCCTATGGAAAGTGAAACTGATCCCCATATGTATTTCCTTGTGAAAAGATACTCTCGGAGGATTTCCTGCTACAGGCAGGGGGTTGGACTAGATGACCTACTGGGTCCCCTTCCAACCCAGTTTGATTCTATGAAACTTCCTATGCAACACCATAACACATTGAAAGCACACACTTCTACTACTACAGTTTCCACTGACCCAGTTAAACTTTTGGGATTTAAAAAATCTAGACTTTACCAGTTTTAAAATGCTGTAAACACAAATCCTGCTAATGCACAGCTCCAAAGAACAGTGCCAAAAAATTAAAAATAACTTTGTATCTGTCTATCTTTCTTTTGCAGAATTCCAGGAACCTGACTTTTGTAAGGGTTGCAATTCCACCCTGAGAGCATGTTCTAAGTCGTGGGGTGCAAGTCTTTCAACTAAAATTAATGCATTATTAAATAGCAAATAAATAAAAAACCTTGTTTTTCTTTTTTGAAAAGAACAGCAGGAAAAATATAGACTAGATTAATGTAAAAGGCAGTCAGCCTAGGAAAGTAGCATTCTTCAGTCAGCTATGAAAAACTGGGAAAAGGGGAAAGGTGCAGAGTTATAAGGTGTCTTACAAAAGGTGCCACCTTCAGTCCCTGGGACTATCTCCCAGGGTTGGAAGATTGGTTGAAAGGTTCTTGAGGTTGAAATCCTAGAAAGCCCCATCCAGCTCATATGATGAATATTTAGTGTTTCCCAAAATTTTGGAAAACCATGGTCCACTTGGGGTTGTTGCAGACCATCAAGTGTGCGGCTGTTGGAGGGCAATGATGTCCTCATTTGTTGACAATTGTAGCCAAGAAACAGTGAGTGTGCCATCATAACTCCTGGATTTTCCAAATATTGGGACAATCAGAGCCAAAGGAGAGTAGTAGTGCAAAGCTGGAGGAGCAAGGAGTACATGGTGCTTAGCTGGCTCATGGACCACCCTGTGGCTGATGGACCATGTTTCGGGAACAGCTGAACTAGATGGACCCTACTGAATAAAGGACAGAACAATATCTTGTGTTGGGCAGACATATGGCAAAATCCAGAGTAACTATGGGAGTCCTTGCTCCAGTGTAAGAATAATTTACTCTGAATTCCAATATGAATTTCCCATCGGTTTTCACTAGGTGGTGCAGTAACTACGGGTGCATGTAAAGTCTCTTACGTGCTCCCATAGTCACTCTGGATTTGGGGGATATTAGGACATGGAAGTCTACTGCTGCAACTGGTTTCTTTTTCTAATATCTTATACAAACTGAGTAATTTAAGATGTTTGAAAAAAAGAATTTGTACACCCACACAATACTATATTCCCTCCCCCCAAAGCAAACCTTTCGTCGTACTCGGGCAAATGAAGCTGCAGCGAGTCTACAGAAGAACAAAAAATTACAAACAAGTCTTTCATTTGGTGTCAGGAATAGTACATGTTTTCTCTACAACATGGGTAACATCAATTATCTGTATGCTGCACTGATCAATGGTCTGGAACAAATATCCATTTATATGAAATGGTGTCTTACAAAGCCACTTTAATTATACTCCGGGATGTTTCAATTTAAAAGATTTCTAAACATTTCTAAAAGAAAGTTTTCAAACCGCCAGCTTCTTGTTTCGATTTCTGCAGACACCAGAAATATTGAATGAAGGGGAACAGGGTAAATCAATGGGAATGGGTGGGTTCCACTCCAGAATCCAGATCCTATTCTAGAAATATCTGCAGAATGTGGTTTAGGTGGATTCCCCAAACATTCCTGTATGTATGTTTGCTTGTTTGTTTGTTGGTTGGTTGGTTGGTTGGTTGGTTGGTGGGTGGGTGGGTGGGTTGGTGGGTGGGTGGGTCCTGCCAGCCTACCTACATACTTACTTACTTTTTTACTTACTATGGCTGCAATCCTAACCACACTTTCCTGGGTGTAAGAACTATTGGACATAATGTGACTTACTTTTGAGTTGACATGCTTGGGATTGCACTGTTACTTAATTTAGGGCAAAATCCAGAGTAACTAGGGGGAGTCCTTGCTCTGGTGTAAAAACAACTTACTCTGGATCCGAATATGAATTTCCCATAGGTTTTCAGTAGGTGGTGCAGTAACTACGGGTGCACGTAAAGTCTCTTACGTGCTCCTGTAGTTACTCTGGACTTGGGGGTTTGGTCCATATCCTAAAGTCCATTCCATTCCAGTCAAATTAAGCCTTTTGTAATGGAGCAGTTACGGTGACTTTCCGTAAGTGCTGCTCTGGATTTTACCCTTACTTACTTACTTACTTACTTACCTGTAAACTCTACAACACTTAAGTTGGAATCATCCAGACTTGAATCACCAATGATACAATCCTAACCAGCACAACTCAACCATCTCTCCATGGCACTTTTGTGACACCCTAAGCCAATATGGGACTTGTGACAAGACTTATGCCTACCTAAGTGGGGATTAGGATTGCAGTGACATATGGACAAGAGGAAAACAACATTTATTTTAGTGATCCTAGAGCACAATCCTTTCCATGTCTACTCAAAAGTAAGTCCCTTTGTGTTCAGTGGCTCTTATTCCCAGGAAAGTGTCTTTAGGATTGCAGCCCTACTCAAGGTGTCTAGAAACCAGGAGAAGGCAGAGCTGCTCAACTCCTACTTTGCGTCCGTCTATTCTCGGAAGGAGGGCTGTGCAAATGGGGGTGGGGGATCATTGGCTGATGCGGGGATGTGCTTGCATCCCCTAAGAGGTAATGAAAACATGGATGGTGCAGAACAGCAGATTCAGGGCGCAATCCAGAGTAACTACGGGGAGTCCTTGCTCCGGTGTAAGAACAATTTGCTCTGGATTGCAATATGAATTTCCCATAGGTTTTCACTAGGTGATGCAGTAACTACGGGTACACGTAATGTCTCTTACGTGCTCCCGTAGTTACTCTGGATTGTAGGGTAAGATTGACAGAGAACTGGTTCGAAACCACTTAACTGGCCTAAATGAATTCAAGTCATTTGGACCAGATGAGCTGCATCCTGGAGTTCTGAAGGAACTGGCAGATGTCCTTGCAGAGCCTCTGTCGATCATCTTTGAGAAATCCTTGAGGAGTGGAGAAGAGCCTGGACTGGAAGAGGGCAAATGTAGTCCCAATTTTTAAGAAGGGGAAAAAAGAAGACCCGGGAAATTATAGACCAGTCAGTTTGACTTCAATCCCGGGCAAGATATTAGAGCAAATCATAAAACACACAATTTGTGCACATCTAGACAAGTACTCGGTGATCAAAACAACCCAGCATGGATTTTCCAAGAATAAATCTTGCCAGACAAATCTGATCTCCTTTTTTGATCGGGTTACGAGCTTACTGGACATGGCAATGCTGTGGATGTCATTTATCTTGACTTCAGCAAAGCATTTGACAAAGTCCCACATGACATTTTAATTAGGAAGTTGGAAAAATATGGGCTAGACAGGGCAATTGTTAGGTGGATCTGCAACGGGCTCAATGGCCACACTCAAAGGGTTTTAGTAAATGGTTCTGTGTCAACCTGGAGGTCGGTTTCAAGTGGGGTCCCCCAAGGCTCTGTCTTGGGACTGGTTCTCTTTAACATTTTCATTAATGACTTAGAGGAAGGGATACAGGGGAGCCTGATCAAATTTGCGGATGACACCAAGCTGAGAGGAGTAGCAAACACATCAGAAGAAAGGAGAAACCTCCAGGAGGATCTGGATAAATTAGAATACTAGGCTGTAACAATGAATTTCAACAGGGAGAAGTGCAAGGTTCAGCACGTAGGGAATAAAAACCAAAAATACAGGTATAAAATGGGGGATACTTGGCTTGGCAGCACAACATGTGAGCGGGATCTTGGAGTCGCCGTGGATCACAAGCTGAACATGAGTCAGCAGTGTGATGTGTCTGCAAAGAAGGCAAATGCCATTTTAGGCTGCATTAAGAGGACTGGAGCTTCCAAGTTGCGAGCAGTTCTAGTTCCTCTTTATTCTGCATTGGTGAGACCTCACCTTGAGTCCTGTGTTCAGTTCTGGGCACCTCACTTGAAGAAAGATGCAGCCAAACTGGAGCAAGTCCAGAGGAGAGCGACAAGAATGATCAGTGGGATGGAAGGGAAGCCCTACCAGGAAAGGTTGGGGGAACTTGGGATGTTCAGCCTGGAGAAGAGGAGGCTGAGGGGAGACATGATTGCCCTCTTCAGATACCTGAAGGGCTGTCATAGGGAGGAAGGGACTCATTTGTTCATAGCTGCTTCTGAATGCAGAACTAGAACCAATGGGTACAAACTGCAAGAGAGGAGATTCTGGTTGGATATCCGGAAAAAATTCCTGACGGTTCAGGCGGTTGGGCAGTGGAACAGATTGCCAAGGGAGGTGGTGGACTCTCCCTCACTGGGGATCTTCAAGCAGAGGCTCCACGAGCACCTGTCGGGGATCCTCTAGGGGGATTTCCTGCTGCAGGCAGGGGGTTGGGCTAGATGACCTACTAGGTCCCTTCCAACTCTATGATTCTATGGTTCTATGTTTTCTAGTCTGTGTGGAAGATCACTGTCCATAAGGCTACAAAACAAAGCAGAAAACAATGGTGGGATTGGGGGATTAAAATGTGTCCCAACATGTGTCACTTGCAAACCATATTTCTTCAGGGGACACTTTTTTAAAAACACAGCAATAAAACAACACAGTGACTTACATTAAAAATGTTTAATTTTATGCAATTTGGAATAACTTAACAGAAAAAGCACAACACACAATTATTAAAATGTTTACAGACTGTGTTTTAATAAACACCATTTACAAAAACAAAACAGAAAAAGGCTATCAAAAATTTATAAATGATCATACCATAAAATGGGAATAAAAATCAAGTGAGACCAAACAGAAAAAAATGCTCACATACACATGAAAGTTTAACACAACCCCAAGCAAAACTTCATGTACTTTTGTCCTGCTGGGTTTTCTTCCAGTTTTCATTGTGCAATTTAAACTGCTAAAATATTACTGTTTTTACTGTTCTTGTTGCTGTTTTCCACTGTTCTCTTGTGAAAGATTGTTCTCGGTCAGAATGTGTTGGGAACAAGAAACATGTTTTTGGGCCCAATCCTATCCAACTTTTCAGCCCAATCCTATCCAATGTTTTTGGGCCCAATCCTTTACAACTTTCCAGCCCCAATGCAGCCTCAAAGTGACGCATTCCCTTACCTAGAGGAATTCCCCATTACGGCCTCCCCATTGCAGGATGCATGACACACCCCGTTTGCATTGCTGCTTTGCTGCTGGCATTTTGGAGTGGATCAGGTCCTTTGTCCTCCTGTCCTGCCAGTTGTATTTATTGATGTTTTTGATGATATTGATTAGACTGTTATAAACATACAGCTCCATTTGGCTCCCCCAGTCTGGACTGGATTCAGAGTGGTCCCTTGCATGAATCCCTCTAAGCCGGACTTATCTGCTACCTCTATCTTTGCCACCGGTTGTAGGGACACATCTGCAAGATCTGGTTCAAATGTTAACCAGCTTCTGTATTCTTTTGCCAATACAGAGGAAAGCTTATTTGCAGTGGTGGTACCAGATGTTTGGGAAGTCCTATGGGAATGGGTACCTCTTGGCACCCCATTCAGTGCTACTGGTTTCACTGTTACTGAGGGTTTAAGGCTTTGCCTGACCAGATGAGATCTTGGATGGGCCTTCAGCCAGTGCCTGATCTGACCTCTGATCACCAATCCTTCTGCCATTATTGATCCTTTCATTGAGGGATACCTAACAAATTTCCATGGAACCCTTTAATTCAGTTTTTTAAAAAACCATGAAAGGAAGATAGCTTGATTTATCAGTTCAACTGTTGTGCATGTGATGTTGGAAAAGGCTTGTACAATAAGATAAGGTGCAATATGGTATTTTAACTAAGCAGGCCTCCATCAGTCTTGAGAGACTATGGCAGGGGTCGGGGAACTTTCTTACCCTGTACCCCAAAATATAGTTAGATATGCCGATGTTACCCCCTTGATTTGAAAGGACTTGGAGGCAGGGCCCAGGGCGTCTCTGTCCTCCTCCTTTTTGCACCTCGCAGCAGGCTCCTTCCTGCCAGTGCCTGGGGATAATGGATGGTCATGCATTACCTTGCATTACAATGTCGACCATCCATTACCACAGGAATTCCATCTTTACCCCATCTTTACCCCATGTGAGGTATTTCACCCCTGTTCCCTGACCCCTGGACTATGGTATCGTAAATATCGTGTCTGCATGATCTTGCAACTGCTGAATTATTAACACCATTTGAATTTGGAAAAGCCCAACCTGTGTTTCTGGAGAAAATCTTATGCCCATATTTGCCAACCTTCCCTTGCCCCAATTTAGCATGGATGATCTATACATAGATTAGCATGGATTGCACTGTATATAGTATTGGCATCCATCAATCTCGAAAGACTATGATATCGTGCTCGATGCTGCATGTGAAGCACAAAGGCTTGGGTAGATTAATATGGAGGACAGACTGTTACCCAAGCAGCAAATCCCCCCTCTCCACCCCACTGAATTAGTCCAATGGAAAGGCAGAGCCAATAGGATTGGATCCAGCTGGCGTCGCAGAGCTGGGCTAAGGACAGGAGCTCACCCTGTCTTGAGGGGCCAACCCGGGTCTCGAACCCTGGCCTGCTAGTTAACAGGCACAGTGTCTTAGCCACTTGCACCACCCACAGCCCAAGGTATTTTAACTAAGCAAACCAAATATAGGAACCCCCACTTATTAGACAGGTTAGGGACCGGAGCACCATCCAAAAGTGAAAACCATTGAAAAGTGGAGCCCAGTCTTTCTTTAGTTTATAAATGTTGCTTCCAATGCTTTTTAGTTAGAAAATTGCAAATGCCTCTTTTTAATCTTGCAAATTTCTGCTGCCCCACAAAGATTTCTGCAAATGGATTCCCATTAACTCCTTCGGGAATTGGATCAGACTAAAAACTACAACATGGAGGAGTCAATTTTGGCCTTTGGAATAACAGAGACAAATTGAAAGAGTGGAATATGTGTTAAATGAATAAGTTCTGGGTATATCTGAAAGGTGTTGAAAAATGGATCATGAGGAAATGAACCATCAGAAAGTGGGGGATACCTGTACAGGCCAACAGCTCTTCGTCTCTTCCTGGACACTCCTTGGCCAGTAGCATTTTAGAATGATGGCATTTAGTAGGAATGATGCTGCATCTCCAAATTGGAATATGATAGTATCTGAATTTTTCCTCTATGAGATTAATAATCCAGTCTCTCCCCACTCATGCATGTTCCCTCCCTGCTTCCTTCTTACGGTGAAATCCAGAGTAACTATGAGGAGTCCTTGCTCCGGAGTAAGAACAAGTTACTCTGGATTGCAATATGAATTTCCCATAGGTTTTCACTAGGTGGTACAATAACTATGGGTGCACGTAATGTCTCTTACGTGCTCCCGAAGTTACTCTGGATTGTGCCCTTAGTCATCTGCCTGGAGGACCCCATTCAAAAGGCTGAGAAAATAAAAGAGGAGAAAGAATGAATGCTCTCATAGAATGTATGTGACTGTATATATGGATCATGACCATGTACATATACCCAGAGCTGGCTGTTGAGGCACTGACCAAGTCACTCCCAGATGGCAATGTCTGCAACCCCAAACACACTTTCTTGGGAGTAAGAACACAATGAACATGATGGGGCTTACATCTGCGTAGAAATAGTTCAGATTGTGTTCTTTTTGTATCCAGATTTTAATCAGCTTGCTAAACAGTCGGCAAATTTAGCTTGCCATAGATTTTGGTCACCGTGCCCCATGTCTCATTCCTCTCCAGGTCCAGAGATAGGAAAATTCTCCAGTGATCTTTACAGTGGGAGCCCCTTATTCTTGCGCTCAGCATCCATAGGACACAAAAGGCCTCTCAGATGCAACCGGAACCCATTCCCTGTTTGTACCTGTGGCTTCTGGTCATGCATGGAGATGGTCTGAACACCTCGGAACACCTCTCAGACTTGACATGAACTCATGATTGCAAACTGGAAGCAGTTTTGTGTTATGTCTGGAAGGCTTCTGAGAAAACTAGGATAATGTGCACAACCTTCAGGTACGTTTTGAGTGCTGTGCCAGCCCCTTGTAGGTTTCATTATCCATGGGTGGTCCTGGAATGGATCTCCTGTTGATTCGGAGGTCCCAGCGTACTGAAACATTTGTGCTTGTTGTTGTTCTAATCTTAATTTACTGAACAGAAACTCTTTTGGTTTATTAGAAGTAATTACTTCTGGAGATGCAAGGCAGATTAATATTCATGGGCCAGATTGATAGTGTGCACAAGAAAGATGTGACACCGTTGTGTTCACTGTGTTAAGCTTAAAGTGGGAATTGATGAAAAATGTTGGGTAATGCGCTGAATGAACCTAAGTGATGAACTGTGGCTTCTTCGCCATCTGCCTGTTCAGGAGAACCTTTTTTTCATGTCACAGAAATTGCACTCTCAGTACCAAAGCGATACGGAAATCTGTTTCCTGGAGCCTTGTCTAAATACGTTGCTGAGCATTTGATAGTATTTCATTTTAGACAGGAGGTGTGTGCATAAATGAGAAGGCAAACAAACCCCAAAGAATTGTTCCATACTTAACTAAAAATATACACTTGCATAAAGGTAAATAACTTGCTGTAGCTTTTGCAGGTTCGGGGAATGTCGTCACCCACCCCAAAAGCTGGAATTAATTAATTAAGGCTGGTGGTTGTAAGATCAGGAGTTCATGGAGCATATGGATTTACTGAATGCAGCAGGAATGGAGAAGTAAGAGTACAGCTGATCATTAAGGCAGTTAGGTTTCTAGTAGGTAGGCAGCCCAACCCTATGCTGCTAGTTTGTGCCAGTATGGTTGCAGTGTCAATATGGATACCACAAGATCCAGGCTGCAGAGGAAGACATGGAAGCTGCCTGGTGTTTACTCTTGAGCCAGTTCAGGACTGAGGGCTGATGAAGAATTGGTGCTCCTTTGGCGCCTCTCCTCTTGTGCCTCCATCTTTCCCAGCATTAGATTTTGCAGGCATATTTGCAACACCCGGCCCCAATTGCAGGCCTGCAATAGGACAGCATCTGGCCCTGAGCCTGCTGTGCCTTTGGTGCGGGATTGCAGCACTAAACATAAGAACATCAAAAGTGTCCTGCTGGATCAGGCCAGGAGCCCATGTAGACCAATTTGTCATGTAGCGATGCCGCAGCCCTAATGAGTTGACTGCATTGCTGACTTTGTTGGCACAGATTGGAGCAGACTGGAAGTGGCACCAGCTGCTGGGGAATGAGTCTTGGATCCAGCACAAGTGATGGGTCCCAGTCCTGCATACCACTCCCTGCCTGTTGCCCTCCTTCCCCTTACCCCGGAACATCTATGCCTCTCCTTGCCCCCCCAAGCCCTGGACAGGCCAAGATCAGCCAGCACAACTTCCCCTTTTCCCCGGTTTCTGTATCAGTACAAGGGAAGTCAGTGCACATCTATGCACCAAATGTGGCACGAAAGGGATTGCACTGAAGATCTACGTTCTTGATTTGAACCTTGGCTTAGCAATTATTTTTATGGGAGCCAATATAACATAGGACAAAATCCAGAGTTACTACGGGGAGTCCTTGTTCTGGTGTAAGAACAACTCACTCTGGATTCCAATATGAATTTCCCATAGGATTTCACTAGGTGGTGCAGTAACTACAGGTGCACGTAAAGTCTTTTACATTTCCTGTACAGAAAAGTCTTTTACGTGCTCCTGTAGTTACTCTGAAAAGTCTTTTACGTGCTCCTGTAGTTACTCTGGATTTTTAGTGTTAATGTTGGGCTACAATCCAATCTCAGGCCTGATGGATTTCTTTGGGGACAAGAAACTGAGAATCATTTTCAGCTCTCGTAAGCAGAATTGCAATTCATTCATTCATTCATTCATTCATTCATTCATTCATTCATTCATTCATTCATTCATTCATTATTTAGCATATATCTACCAAATATTACGTAGATGTATGGTAAATCAGATGTCAATCTCCAGTCGATCCAACCATTCAAGGTCAGACTAGCCTACGTTGAAAATACATTGAAAAGGTATATGCCCTTGATTTACAAATGCCATAATTTTGACCAATCATAAAAATACAATTATATAAAATACTGTTATTGCTTTACCCTCTTTTAAAGAAATTACAAACAAAATATTAGCAGAAATTCCTCTTGAAATTAGGGGGAAGGGAAAGGGCTTCTTGCTCCACGATGAGTCTGACATAAACAAATTAGAGGAGTTAATTTGGTGCAAAGTTTTATCCCGCTTGGTCTTGCTTTCCAACTCCCTCTTTTGAATTCCCTTAGACAACCAAACAATAATTTGCTGTATAAACAAAAGCGGTGGGGACCAAATCTCTCTGGATGCCCCCATCTGGTGAAGGAAAGCTGGTTGTTAACATTTCAAAAGGCAAGCTGAATTTCCCCCATTAATGCACAGGTTTAAACTAATGAAACTTTGCTAAATGTTGAAGACTCTAGAGCATGGAGGGAGGAACTTAATTACTAATAATTCATTAGTAAGTATCTCCTATTAACATAACTTTGTAACATTTGTTGCATCTGACTCCTGGATGGGACCAGGAAAGGGAATGAGAGACTTCTTGATATTTTATTTAAGCTGTTCTTTAAAGAAAAAACACACTATTGCTATGCAAATGACAAAGCCCTGAACACCAAAAGTGAGTGGGTTTTCTTTCCTCTTTCTCTTTGCTTTCGAAAATACTGGATTTACGCAAATATAATGCTCGGATTTTTCAGCCAAATTTAATCTCCAAAATCAGGATGTGTATTAGATTTGATGGTTAATTAGATTAGAGTACATACATTTTAATTATAAGTTTAGGGTGTGCATTAGATTTGATTGTTAATTAGATTAGAGTACATACAATGTTTTAATTATAAGTATAGGGTGTGCATTAGATTCTATTGTGCATTAGATTAGAGTACATACATTTTAATTATAAGTATAGGGTGTGCATTAGATTTGATTGTTAATTAGATTAGAGTACATACAATGTTTTAATTATAAGTATAGGGTGTGCATTAGATTCTATTGTGCATTAGATTAGAGTACATACATTTTAATTATAAATATAGGGTGTGCATTAGATTTGATTGTTAATTAGATTAGAGTACATACAATGTTTTAATTATAAGTATAGGGTGTGTATTAGATTTGATGGTTAATTAGATTAGAGTACATACGTTTTAATTATAAGTATAGGGTGTGCATTAGATTTGATTGTTAATTAGATTAGAGTACATACAATGTTTTAATTATAAGTATAGGGTGTGCATTAGATTCTATTGTGCATTAGATTAGAGTACATACATTAGATTTGAGTACATAACCAATTTTTTGAATTAGATTCGAGTACATGCATTAAATTCGAGTACATTTGAGTACATACATTAGATTACTTAGATACATTAGATTTGAGTGCATAATCCAACAATTTTCATTTTTTTAATATCATGGCACACTGACAAGGCACTAAAATTGTCAAGGCACATCATCATTTTTTTTTACCATTGACAAGGCACACCATGCTGCTGGTATGGGATTCAAATTTCCTAGTTAGACCCCTCCATTCCTTCCCTCTCCAATTCCATTTCCCGAAATACTCCTTTGTCCCCCCACCAGCAGCCCAAGCATTTAAGGGTCCCCTGTTCATACAGACCTATCTATCTATCTATCTATCTATCTATCTATCTATCTATCTATCTATCTATCTATCTATCTATCTATCTATCTACAGTATTTATATACCGCTTTTCAACTAACACAAAAGTTCACAAAGCGGTTCCATCTTTTCTACCCTTAGGCATAAAAATGTTGCCAGAAACTCCTTATTTTCCTTTATCTGCTAAAGGAAACCTTGTAAGCAAAAGACTAGTTGCAAAAAAAAGTTAGCTGAATTTACTCTCCATTTCAAAGCAGACAGACAGACAGACAGATGTGTGCAGAAATGTATGGGAGAAGAGAGAGTCTGTTGGCTGAGGCAGACTCCAATTTGCCACTGGAACAGATTTGTTTCACCCTATCCCAGGGGTCTACAAAGTTTTTGGTCAAAGGGCCACATCAAATATCTGGCACAGTGTCAAGAGCCTGATAAAATATTTTAAATATAAAATTTAAATACATTAGAGATAGATTAATGAATCAATGGACTCAGATTTCCAGAATTTCTGCAAGCACCAATACACACCAGCACAGAAATAAAGCGTTCACTAAATAGGAATCCCTCATTCTCCTACTGTATCATCACAGCTCCAGTTGGGTTTCTTCAACTGGGTCAACTGGGGACCAGAAGCTGGTAATGACCAGATAGAGTCTTGTCGCATCTGGCCCCAGGCCAGGGTTTGGAAACTCCTGCTCTACTCCCTGGTTAAGCTGGTCTTGATTAGACAGGCTGCAATCCTATCCACACTTACCTGGGAGTAAGCCCCATTCATACAATGGGATTTTCTTCTGAGTTAACATGCATAGGATTCATTTCACTCTTTCTCTGTTGAGTTTTGTTTTTATTCTTTCCTTTCTGTTCTCCCGAGAACTTTTTAACCAGAAGCAAAATTGAACGTGCAACTCTTTTTAAAGCAAGTTCTTCAGAGGCAACACAAAGTGTTCTAAATGACCCACCTAGGATTGATAGAGCACTTTTCAGCCGATGTCCCTGTGCATCGCAGAAGGTATGGTGTCGCATGAGCAAAACAATTAAAAGATTTATTGGTTTTAAGAATTCTCCTTGTCATGTGGTGTGCATGAATTAAATATTTATACCTGCTCACTAGGGTAATAAAATTGTACTCAATTATGTCGCAGGCCCTACCAAATGATTGTTGAGAACTCTGTAATAACATTGGTGCTCATAAAATATACAGTATAAACAACACAACAAGGGGGGGAATGGCATGGAAAAGAGCCTATGGTCTGCACAAAATTTGCTTTAGTTTTAAAAAAACAAATGAAATAGCCATGTCCAGAACAAAGTCAGACCCCCAAATCCAGAATAACTACGGGAGCGCATAAGAGACTTTATGTGCACCCATCGTTACTGCACCACCTAGTGTAAATCAATGGGAAATTCATATTGGAATCCAGAGTAAGTTGTTCTTACACCAGAGCAAAGACTCTGGATTTTGCCCCAAAATAAAAATTTATTCGTGTGGATAGTGAATCTAAAGAGACACAATGTTTAGGACTTTGGTTCTAGTTCTAGTGGTCTTAAGTAAGTTTCAGCTCACTAGGTGGCCTTAGGGCATCCTCCTTCTCTCTCGTTCTTGTTTCATGCCATATGTAATATGGGAATAATGTTACTTATTTCAATGGTTCCCAAACTCTGCTGAACAGAAGAGAAACAATAGAAAGGTGTCTTTGCCTAGTTAACCAGGGTTACTATACCTTTCCAAAATATTCCAAGCTAGATCAGACAAGATTATTGTCAAAATCCATAGCAGTTATGGGTCACCCTCTAGTGTTACCTTATGGAAAGTCATCTTAACTGCTCCAGAGCAAAGGGCTTAATTTCACTTTAGGATATAGGCCCATGTGTGTAAATCTGTCTTATTAGCACAAATATCTGTTTGGGGGCAGGGTTGTATAGGCTGAAAGCCTATAATCTGGCACACATCCTGGCTTGGGGGTGTCATAAAAGTGCTGTACAGGCTTGGGGGTGTCACAAAAGTGATGTATGGCACTTCTGCGCCACACCTAGGGAGGTTAGGCCAGTGCACAGACATGCGCTGGCCTCCCCACATCACTGCAGGAACAGGGAGAAAGGTGAGTTATGTCTCCTTAAAGTGTTTAGGACCATGCCTGAAGTTTCATTAGAAAATTGGTTAATGGGAAGGGGTTTCTAATCCCAGATTCCAATCCTTCAGTGTCCAACATATAAACCCAAATCCAGAGTAACTACGGGAGTATGTAAGAGGCTTTATGTGCACCCGTGGCGTGGATACTGCACCACTTAGTGAAAAACTATGGGAAATTCATACTGGAATCCAGAGTAAATTGTTCTTACACCGGAGCAAAGACTCCCCGTAGTTACTCTGGATTTTGCCCATAGTGTATTTGCCCACAGCTGTAAATTACAGTAAGGCTGTAATCCTAAAGACACTTTCCCGGGAGTAAGGCCCATTTAACAAGATGGGGCTTACTTTTGAGTAGACATGGTTAAGCTTGTGCTCTAATACACACTTATCTAGGAGAAATTGCCATTAAAACTGACTTCTGACTATAGTCTTGCACTATAAACACTATAAGTCAGGGCACTTTCTCCATCATCTTATGTAGTTTGGCCCCAAATGTGGTCTTCCTTAGGAAACAGGCAGCTCAGATTTGTCTTCACAGACCAAGGGAAAATCTTCTGTTTCCAAATAAATGTGTAGTTTCTTGTTCAAAAATGTTTTGCAATCTAAAAAGAGTCACAAGGTGTGCACCACAGAACAGACTACTGAGAAAGTTGCTGTGCCAGGGTATATGGCATGTGAATCTACTAGGAACAATCTCCTGGGAACATCACTGGGAACATTAACTTGACCAGTAATGGGAGGTAGAAGGAGTTGCAAGTGTAGGGACAAAGGCAGAGAGCGGGCCGGGGTCAGGGGGTGGAGAGGGCCAGAGGTGGGGCCGGGCCGGGCCAGGCATGCCACCCACCCCAGCGCGCGGCGGGTGGGCGGGGCGAGGGGTGGGCCCCAACCCTGGCACATTCTGCATGCGCCAACCATCATTGGCGCACACGCAGTGTGTCCTGAAGCTGGCTGACCAGCTAAGGCCGACCAGCTGGCCGATCAGCTTCAGGACGCACTGCGCGTGCGCCAACGAAAGTTGGCAGAAGCGCAGTACAGTGGTCGGCCTGCCGGTTTCCTGGCTTCCCCCTTGCTTCCGGATCGGTAGCAGGGGGGAATGTAAACATGGTCAGTACCCACCACTGGACAAAGGGGGAAGCCTATTCATACAGGGTGCTTGTGACCTCCTCACCCATCATTAAGCTCAGCCTGGGTGCAAGGTTGACACCAGCATTAGCTCATGTTTGGGATACCAAGCACCAGTGGTACAGTCCTATGAGTTGTCATATGTTACAATGATGATGATGATGATGATGATGATGCTAAAAAGCTCAAGATTGGACTCTTACTCCTCTATTGGACTTTTTTGCCAAAACACCCATGGTTCTCCTCTGACACTTGTTAGATATTTTGCTGGTGTATATATATCCAGGGAGAAAAAGGGGTCAGGACAGATTGACAAATACAGAACAGAAGCTGGCTTTTTGGGGGGGCATGCCTTAGCTGCCAAGATTTTCCCCTCCAATCTGCCCCCCACCCCTACCCTCCCCATTTCTTCTTGCCCCTCGACACCCAGGAAGTGCACTCTCCACCATGAGTCTGGCACACGCAGGGCTCTGCCAGCCATTTTCACCAGCACCTCTTTCCTATGAGATGTTGGCACATTTTCTGTGCCACACATGGGAGCCTAACATGGGATCTGCCATACCCCCTTGATAAGCTTGAAGTGCATAAAATTATTTTTAATTAAATTTTATAAAATAAAAACAAAAAATTATATTCATACAGCAGTGCAATCCTAAGCATGTCTACTCAGAAGTCAGTTCTACTGTATTCAGTGAGGCCTACTCCCAGGAAAGTATGTTTAGAATCTCAGCCTTCGTTCTACAGACTTATTTGCCTTTAAAAAATAGCTCATTTAAAATGTTTCACAATTTCTTGTATAGTTGAGTTTGTGGATTAAGCTGGTATGGAACAAGTTGGCACTCGCTGATATATTTTTAGCTTTAATTTATACTCAATCTCTTGCAAACCCTGATTTATATACACAATTTTGAATTTATGTCCAAGTCACTGATTTTTAGCTTGTGTCCAGGATTTATAAACATTGCACTGAATTATAAGCTTATCTCATTTATAGAAAATATGGCTGATTTGTAAATCAATAAAACTTTTTTTCCCGTAGACGCGCACACACACCCCAGTCCGGATATATATATTTTTATTAATTATTTCTATGACTTCACACTGACTAGTAATGCTGATCTGTATTGGATATTTCTTAATGACAGGGCATTTTTAAAATATTAAATCAATACTTGAATTGGGGGTGTTGTGCTAGGAGAAGATCTATTACATAGAATAGATTAAAAGTGACACAAAGAATTTATAAAATGCAAATATTTGTCACTGCTTCTTCCCACAGAATAACAGGGAAGGCTTTTATTTATTAGATTTTATTATCTTGCCTTTCCAATAGAACCTTTCATCTCCAGGGATCGAAAAAGCATTTTACCAACCCGACCAACAGCAATTTTTCTTCCAAGGTACCCATTTGCGGAAGGCCCAACTTGGAGGAGTGTGTGTGTGTGTATGTGTGCGCGCGCGCGTGAGTGGGGAATACATGATGCATTTAGTTTTACACAACTATTTCCAGCTGGACAGTGAATTGTTACATAAAATATGTATATGTATGTAAATACATAAAAAAGCAAGCCTCCGTCAGTCTTGGAAGACTATGGTATCGTGCTCGGCGCTGCATACGCTGCATGTGAAGCACAAAAGCCTGGGTTGGATTGTTATGGAGGATAGGCTGTTACCCAAGCAGCAAATCCCCCCTCTCCACACCACTGAATTAGTCCAATGGAAAGGCAGAGCCAATACGATTGGATCCAGCTGTTGTTGCAGAGACAGGAGCTCACCCTGTCTTGTGGGGCCAACCCGGGTCTTGAACCCTAGTCTGCTGGTTAACAGGCACAGGGTCTTAATCGCTTGTGCCACCCACAGCCCATATGTAACATACATATGTATGTAAATATTGCTATATGTGCTTGGGGTCGTAACTTTATTACAGAGGGGTCACGAAAAGCTGGGTACCACAATCTTGGAGTCTGGCACTGGGCATTACTATCACCATCACCATCTTGAAATGGGACACTCAGGATGCTTTCCTGGGAATTACAGTGCAATCCTAAGCATATCTATTCAGAAGTCAGGGCAAAATCCAGAGTAACTACATGGAATCCTTGCTCTGGTGTAAGAACAACTTACTCTGGATTCCAGTCTGAATTTCCCATAGGTTTTCACTAGGTGGTGCAGTAACTACAGGTGCACAGTAGTCTCTTATGTGCTCCCGTAGTTACTCTGGATTTGGGGGTAAGTCCCATTGTGTTCAATAGTACTTACTCCCAGGAAAGTGTGGTTAGGATTGCAACTAATGGGGAAAACTCCGACATGCTGTGGGGCGGGGGAAAGCAATAACTTATTATAAAATATATTTGTCAGCCCAAGGCATTTCATTGAGATGCTTTCTATATTCCTTCCAACAATATTCTGCTTGCTTTCCCGTGCATCATGTATCATATTTGTCTGACTCTGCTCAGCCCTTTATTATTGACCTTATTACTGATATTATTTTATTTTCTCTAAGAAGCCACAATTTAGGTCCATTCCACTCAAAGCTGCCGACCGTTTAAAGCCGGCTAGTATAAATTTTAAACGACTACTTCATCCCTGTTTGTCTTTGATCCGTAATCTAGCATAGAGCGATCAAATCCGGGTTGCGGAAAAAGAGCTCTCCTTGTCTCCCATCAAGATTACTTGTTGGTTTTGTGTTTCATCCCTTTATAGCACCCTGCCGTCCTTGATATCCCTTGGTGTTCCTCGTTCTTTCTTTCTGCAGACCAACTAGATTCCTTTAATGCCGGTTTACTTTCATTGATTCTTTTTGATAGTTTCTTTCACATTTTTCTGCATAATTGCTAATTCCCGTCTTTGTACAGTCCGTTGAAAGATTATTTAATTACTTAAGTAGCTAACAATTTTTAACTGAATCTTGCCTCTTGTTTGATGGTTATTATTTTCCCATCTTATATATTTACAGGCTGGCTTCCATATCCTTGCAGGGGTTGGGGGTGGTGGTCCAACTCTCCCTCCCATGGATATGAAAACTAAGGATACAGGGAAATCTGTATAAATAGAGGAAACAACAGTGGGCTGTAAGTGTTGCAAGTGGTTAAGACACTATGGGCACAATCCAAAGTAACTACGGGGAGTCCTTGCTCCGGTGTAAGTACAATTTACTCTGGATTCCAATATGAATTTCCCATAGGTTTTCACTAGGTGGTGCAGTAACTACAGGTGCACATAATGTCTCTTACGTGCTCCCGTAGTTACTCTGGATTGTAGGGCATGCCTGTTAACCAGCAGGCCAGGGTTCGAGACCGGGTCCCCCCAAGACAGGGTGAGCTGTCCTTAGCCCAGCTCTGCGACGCAGCTGGAACCAATTGTATCGGCTCTGCCATTCCATTGGACTATTTCAGTGGTATGGAGAGAGGGGATTTGCTGCTTGGGTAACAGCCTATCCTCCATATCAATCTACCCAGGCCTTGTGCTTCGTATGCAGCGTCAAGCACAAAACCATAGTCTTTTGCGACTGATGGATGCCAAGTAAGTGGCCACCACCACTTCCCCCCCCATACACCCATTCCAGTATCTCAATAGTAGTACTTGGCACAAAAGTACAAGATCCTTGCCAAATTGAAGAAAAGAATGTGATGTGTTCTGTTTTCCTGCATGCAAGTAGTTCTAACAGGACGCATGCTATTAACCAGATATGTGCTGGTTGCCTGCACATTGGTTCTTCAGTCAAGGAAGAATGTTTTAAGCAGGAAACACTGGTGCTGAGAGCGCTACTATGGAAATATATCATGGTACCATTTTGGACATGGAGATACTCCTAGGCCTCTTGCTCCACGGATAAGTGAATCTGCAGATACCGATGCCACCTTTTTAATTATTGTAACAGGTTAGCAGTCAAGAATGAAGATCAGCCAACACTTTCATCATGCCGGTATAACAACAGTCCTTAAGAAATCCATAATGGTACCAAATCAGGAACGTGCACATCTGGATTCTGGAAGGGAGGGTAATTAGATTTTATTTGAGACATGTACAGCAACTGGCAAGGTACAGCTTGGAAAGAGCACATGCTGCTTATTTTCAGCTTATGCTCAATCCTATTAACAAATGTTGCAAAGTCCCCCATAAACCTCCAGTGATTTCCCCCCTCTAAAAACAGCAGTCTCCAAACCCCGTCCTGAGCAGAAAAATCAGGGGGGTTCTGCACATTGATAGGATGATGCTCCAACTGCATATAAAGTTCTTATATGCAACTTCTTTATATGCAATTTCAGATTTCTTTTTTTTATTACCATTAGATTATCTCATTAATTTTTCATTTTTTTTTTAAATTAACCATTTTTTTTAAATCTAGCAGAAAAAGCCTTCTCAGATTACTGATTACTTCCAGGATTACTGATCCTGAGCAGCACTTACGGTTCACCAGATCTGTACGCAGGGATGCATCTCACGTAGGGGTAGGTTTTTTACGGTAGGCTATAAGCATTACTTAAAATCCAGGTCAATCAGGTGGGTAGATCTGGGCTTCCAGTTAAACTATTCCAATTGGTAGATCTAAGCTCCACCTGATGTTCAGCCCAGATCTACTTACTGGATTGACCTGGACTCCCATGCCACATGTTCTCTGTCACCCTGTGCATGGGCATTCCATTGGCTTCTGACTTTGGTCCCCATCCTGGCGGGCACCATTACCCACTGGTGCCACAGTGTAGGGGCCAAGAGACATTAGTCGGTGTAGATAAAGCAAATGTCTGCAGATTCACTAAACCTGAAGTTCTCACCTGTCTTGCTCCCTTTGCTTTTTTCACTAGTCCGGACTTGTAATGGGCTCCTCAGGGTTTGTGTCTTAGTTGTGTGCTTAGTTCAACTAAGGACACAATCCTAACCATGTCTACTCAAAAGTAATCCCCATTGTGTTCAATGGGTCTTACTCCCAGGAAAGTGTCTTACTCCCAGGAAAGATTGCAGCCTTAATTTAGCGTTGTTTGTGGCTTTGAGTGCAATCGTATGCAGGTCTATTCAGATGTAACTCTCATTGGAATCAATGAGGCTTACTTGAGGAAAGTGTGGATAGGATTGCAGCCTTTGTGTAGTAAGGCTGCAATGCTAAAGACACTTTCCCGGGAGTAAAACCCATTGAACAGAATGGGGCTTACTTTTGAGTAGACATAGTTAGGATTGTGCTCATAGTTGGTTCTTAGTTGGTATCCCCCCCCCCCATTTAATGTTATTCTGTTATGCCCAGGTAGGGTAACAGCATCTGGAAGTAAAGCAGTTGAGTTCTAAACTATGAATGTGATCTGGGGAATGCGCTCTTCTCTCTCCCAATCTGTTCTCTGTAAATGCCTTTTCCATAGCGCATGTCTGTGTGGTTTGTCTGCGTGTATGTATGTATGCATGCGTGTATGTCTGCGTGTATGTATGTATGTATGTATGCATGTATCCAGGGGTTTGTCTGCATGGTGCAGTGGTATCACTAGTACGGTGTGGGGAGTGCAAGCCTGCACCAGGTAACGCACCGAGGGGGGGGGGGTTACACGCATTGGGGGATGACATGCTTAAATCATGATGGTTACGAATAAATTAATCATGCTGTATAAAAATTGGATGTGTATTGAATTTATAGCAGAATTCAATGAAAAAGGCAGAGAAGCAGATAAAAAATAAAAATAGATAAGCAGATAAAAAGCAGATAAAAGCAGATAAAAAAAACTAAAAAAAAATAAAATGTATGGCGCTCTATGGAAAGTGAAACTGAGCTGTATCACACATTTACTCTTGAGTAGGCAAACTTGCCTTACAGTGCAGTCCTAGGCCTGCCTACTCAGAAGTTAGTCCTATTATATTCAATGGGACCTACTCCCAGAAAAGTGTGTTTAGGATTGTAGCCTTAGTTCATTGGAAATTTCATTGAAAAGGTATGGCCCCCCCAATGGGGGAGGCAGGGCAGTGGTACACCTCCACACTCATCACCATGTTTTTGCCCTGCGCACTCCAGGTCTGTCGTTGGTGTAACAAGATGACGTCCTCCAGCAGGTGATGCAAACACTAGTAATGACACTGTGTGGTTAAAATGTCCAGCTGAAAACATCCAGGGGTTTCTGCACATTGCTGTAACAGTGCTCCGACTGTGTATAAAGCAGCTTCCTATGCCCATAGATCTGATTTTATTTTGCTATTATCATCAGATTATCTTATCAATTTTTCATTTGTTCTAATTAACCAAATTTTTTAATCTGGCTCACTGACATCACTTCAATGGGATAATAATGGTTTTAATAGTCGACCTTCCCTCCTCCTTGGGGAAAAAAATATATTTTTACAAACAAAACTTATTTGAATGTTAGAGAACTGCTAGAACAGCATAACGCTCTATGCAAGTGAAAGAAGTCATTTGTAAAGTGTGCAATTTCTTCTGTTTTCAAATATATATTTTTATAAAGCCCTTTTGATGTGTGCATAAGTGTGTGCATGTGCATGTGTGTGTGTGTGTGTTTAACAACCTTGTGGACTGGGGTGAATTTAGCTTTCCCACACTGATCAGCGTTTTTAAATGTTGTGCTAGAAACAGGCTGGCTAGCTTGTGCTGTATCCAGTGCATCCTATAGAGGCTACTCTATATACATCATATAGAGGCTACATCATATAGAGGCATCATATAGTGCACTGTATATATGGCATCATATAGCGCGCTGCATCCAGCGCATCGTATAGTGGCACCCTGGGGAAGGGAGGCTTCTCCCCTACTCCATTGTAAGGCCGCAGCAGCCTCTGTAGGTCTACTTGGACTTTGGCCACCTCTGGAGGTGGCCTAAGTCTGAGCAGAGAGGAGCAGCAATGTGCTGATCCTTCCTGCTGTACAAGTGGGGTCAGGATCCAACATAGGTGTTGGATCCCTTTAAATGTGCTGTACAGCACATTTACAGCAACTGGAGAGTACAGGGTGATGACACCGTACCAGCAGGAGAAGAACATGCTCCCTTCTGGGGTAAATAAGATTGCCATGTGGAAGAGTGGCCTCTGTGGGTGGGGAGAGGGTGGAATGAGGTTGGGGCAGGAAGAGGAATCAGGGTGGAATGGTGGTGGGTATGAAAAAGAAAACCTGTGGGTTTCTTGGTGGGTGTATCACGGTGGGTATGAAAAAGCTCTGCCAGATCCTAAACTTCATGTTGAACTGAATGACCTCACACAGAAGCTCATGCGTCTGTGCCACACAAAATAGCTGGCACAGACTTACCCCCAAATCCAGAGTAACTATGGGAGCACATAAGAGACTTTACGTGCACCCGTAGCTACTGCACCACCTAGTGAAAGCCTATGGGAAATTCATATTGGAATCCAGAGTAAGTTGTCCTTATACCAGAGCAAGGACTCCCCGTAGTTAATCTGCATTCCATAGGCTGCTATCCTAAGCACACTTTCCTGGAAGTAAGACCCATTGATACAATGGGGCTTACTTTTGAGTAGACACAGATAGGACTGTGCCCATATACACAACAGAAGAAGACTCTTTCCTAGAAAGCCAGGGCTTTTCTTAGGGAAGGGGACAAAAGTGGCTTCCTTGCACCCACTGGAGAGAGATCTTATCCTTTCTACCTTATTATCCATCTGTGCATCTCAAGGATTTTTAAAAGTGCAATTGTCAATACATCAGTACTCAATTATTCTTAATATTATTCAATAGTAAATTATAGTAAAATAGAAAAATATTCGCATGCAGCGTATGCAGCGCTGCGCATGATACCATAGTCTTCCAAGACTGACGGAGGCCTGCTTTTTTAATTCAATAGTTCAATTTATTTAATATTGAATAGTCTATACAATGAATTGATGTTCAATAGAACTATTTTCTGCAGTGGATTTTATGTGATATGTTGGCTGACGCTCTCTTCTGGGACAACTCCAGTTTTGCAAACAGATGTGACCTTTTTTTGAGCCCTTTCTGATGTCATCATAAACATCACGATAAAATCCTATGCATCACCCCCACTTTTTATTCACCGGAATGGTGGCACGTCTACTCCGAAGGAGCCCCATTGTAGACTTTTACATTCTGGAGTGCACGTTGACGTCTCCCACGGGGAAAGAATTTTTAAAGCTCACAATTTTCCTATGAATTTTCAGTATGAAAATTAAGTCCCACCTTTTAATTTACAAAAGCATTATCACTTAGCAAAGTGTGCAGTGCCTTAAGGGGGGAGACACATGCCGGGTTATAAAAATCGGAAGGGGGGAAGTGGATGGCTTAATGCTGGAAAACATTTTCCTGCAATTAGATTAGAAACACAATATTTTCGTATCCAAAGCAGTTCTGGGCATAATTCCCCTGCTCCCCCCCCCAACTCCCCCCCTACACACATTTTCACTATATTGGAAAACCCTTTGTTTCAGGAGCGTAAAAAAAGAAATCCAGTTATGACTATAGCTGTGAGGGGAAAATTATTGCACAGTGCAAAGTAAATTGAATTTTTAGCTTTAAAAAATGCGACCAAATTAAATTTTTCTCACATTGAGAGATCCTTATCTTCAGAGCTGCCTTGCATTGCAAGTGCGTTACAGAATGTGTAACCACTGGGTATTTCCCCCACCCTCCCATTCATTATTTATGAAATGCAGAAAGAATGGAAAAATATAGTTCAAAATGGTTGTTGGAGGGAGTTGCCTCCTGTGGCTGTTTCATTATATTCATAAGACTTGCATGCACTTGTTTTGTCTCCAAAATTAAAAGGGTATACAAGTCTCCCCCTTTCTAAATAGCAACAGGCTGGAACATTTCCCAATGGTGGCCCACCCTAACCCCTAACTTTGGCATCCATCAGTCTTGGAAGACTATGGTATTGTGCTCAACACTGCACGCAACACACGAAGGTCTGTGTAGATTGATATGGAGGATAGGCTGTTACCCAAGCAGCAAATCCCCCCTCTCCATGCCACTGAAATAGTCCAATGAATGGCAGAGCCGATACGATTAGTTCCAGCTGCGTCGCAGAGCTGGGCTAAGGCCAGGAGCTCACCCTGTCTTGGGAGGACCGACCTGGGTCTCGAACCCTGGCCTTCTGGTTAACAGGTTGATGAGTCTGTGATTCATTCTATATGAAATCAATATAGCATAGAAGTAACGCTGGTTCAGTTCTGCGTGTGATATTATACACACTTTTAAAAACACTTTCATATGATAAAATTCCGTATTTTCTACTACTGACTTGAAGTGCAATCCTAAACCTTGCTTGGGCCAGCACAAGTCCCATCCTATCCAGGGGGTGTCACAAAAGTGCCAAAAGGCATTGCTGTGCCTCATCCGGGGGAGGTTTGGCTAGTGCACACACATGCATTGGTCTCCCCATTCTACTGCATTCCTATTGGGATATCCCTGGTGAATTGTGCTGGCTTAAAATGGTTAGGATTGCATCCTTGGTCTTTGTACTTTAAAAAAAAATAAGATTAAGGGCACAATCTAGAGTAACTACGGAGAGTCCTTGGTCCAGTGTTAGAACAATTTGCTCTGGATTGCAATATGAATTTCCCATAGGTTTTCTCTAGGTGGAGCAGTAACTACAGGTGCATGTAATGTCTCTTACGTGCTCCAGTAGTTACTCTGGATTGTAGAGTTAGATTCAATCCAATCAATTCGTGCTGGTTTCATTCACATCACCAGTCAGACCCTTCCCAAGAGTCTAGGACTGTGTGAGATGTAGCAGCGTATAATTCGTGCTGATCCCAGAAGAGCTGGGATTATTATTATTATTATTATTATTATTATTATTATTATTATTACTACTACTACTACTACTACTACTACTACTACTACTACTACTACTATTTCACAGTCTCCAGGTGTTTGACTAGAATTGGTTCTATTGTAATTCAGTTCCTATCCAAGGAACTAGGAATCACAAAGGTATCATCTCAATATGTGTGAAGTTCTGAGGAGTGCTCCTTTTTGTAACTGGGCAGTTGTGATCTTCGGGAGGCCCATTACATTTATATGTTCGTGGAGGCTCGATGGATTCACTCCAAGAGTGCCTATTATTATTGGAATCACAGTGGCCTTATTTCCCCAGATTCTTTGACTTTCTTTTCTGTAAGTCCTTATAACGCAAGATCTTCTCATGTTCTTTCTCTTGGAGCTGACCATCTCTGGGTATTGCAGCATCAATTATCCAGACCTGTTTTTCATCATCCATGGTGATGTCTGGTGTATTATGTTCCAAGTGGAGGTCAGTTTGAATAAGGAAGTCCCACAGAATTTTGGCATGTTCATTCTTCCAAGAAATATTTTGTTGTTGTTGTTGTTGTTGTTGTTGTTGTTGTTGTTGTTGTTGTTGTTGTTGTTGTTGTCGTCGTCGTCATCGTCGTCTTCTTCTTCTTCTTCTTCTTCTTCTTCTTCTTCTTCTTCTTCTTCTTCCACTTTTCTTCCACTTCTGCTTCTTCTTCTTCAGCAGCAGCAATAGAAATGCTCTCAATTTTTTATTGGGTGTCCACACAGCTCCAAAAAAAAAGGTATCCCCAACAGCGTCCAATTAAGCCCAAATCTCCGATTTACATTAAATTTAGCTGATTCTTTGTATATACCAGTGATTAATTCCAAGCCCTGGAGGAAGAAGGGCTCAGATAAAGAGAAGAGGCTGGAGCAATACCCAGGATTTCAATGGAGTGCAAATGAGACCCTCTCTCTTGTTGAGCGGCACCATGCCAACTGCCATAATTGGGTACTCAGTCAATAGGGTGCCAGCCAGTCGGAGAGTTGCAGGGTTTGTGTGGTTTGTTTTGTTTTTTTTTTATTGCCAGGGGTGTTCTCTGAAACTTGCATGCTTCAAAAAAAGTGCAATGGGGACAATTTTCTAGGTTTGAGAATAGCTGGCAGGAATGTCTTAACCTATATAATTACTGTGGAAAACTGAGCTTCCCTGATCAATTCATTCTTTCCGTTCAGCTGAGGACCCCTGGTCAGGAAGAAACACTTTCCCAGATCCATGAAATGGAATCATCCACACAGGCCAGGGGAAAAAAGCCATAACTGCAAATTGATGCACTTCATGGTACCTCCACTTTGCATTGGCCAAAGTTTGGGGAAGTGTGGAAGTTTCCTAGGCCCAGGTAGCTCTCTATAAGGTGACGGCAAAAGGTTGCATTGCGGGAAAGGAAAGTTGTGTGAAGGCAGGGGTGGATCCAAAGGGTTTCCCACAATCTGTTGCATCAGTGTTGAAAGGTGCCCTTCAGGGTGGGGAATGAAGTTGGGTACAAAGGGAATCTCACACCAACAGTGTTGGTGACAAGGTCACACCCAGCTGGAAGCCCATGTCTTCTCCCATCGAAGGGATGACTCCAGAGGGTAGAGTCAGAATGGGGGCCAAGGTCTGTCCAACAGGAATGTTTGGACTCCAGGTTCATGTGGGAGCCCAGATCCACAGCACCTACCGTTGACCTAGGCTGCAATCCTAAAGACACTTTCCTGGGAGTAAGACCCATTGAACACAATGTGGCTTACTCTTGAGTAGATATGGTTAGGATTGCGCCCCTAGTCTTTGGAGTTAATGCAAGTAGAAAAATAGGTACCACTACAGTGGGAACTCCCCCACCACCACTTTCCACCCTCCCCACTTCTTCCAAACCTCTTGCATTGGCAGGGAACGGCCAGCACAACTAACCCTTTGTTCCCATGAGATCTCATGGAGGCTGATGCAATCCGTGCACCTGCCAAAACCCCCCAAGAGTGGTGCAGATGGACCTTATAGCACTTTTGCAACATCTCCATGTCAGTGGGCTCCAATCATCTCAGAGCCTTTCTCTGGTCAAATCCTTACCTGTTCTGAGTCCACAGAAAGGTCTCCTGAGGTCCCAGGGAGGTCCCAGGAAGATTGCAGACCAGTAATTTCATGCACACAGAGAAGAATTTTCCAGACATAGGTTCTGGCCTATGGACTGAGAACTGGTGCCTGCTGTTTAAAGCATTGGCCAAGTGGAACAAGACGCCAGTGACACTAGTTTTTGGATTTGCTTCTACATGAAGGTCCATCTGCTCCCCTCATTCCTATCCTCCAAATATCAAGATACCACAAACTGAAGTGTCTTGATTAGGGTCAGAACTTTTCCTTGCTGAGTTCTTGTTGGGGGGCAGGAGAGTAAGTGACAATGTTCTGCTTGTTTTTTTCTCTCTGCTTTTTGTTTTATAGTTCAATAATTGCTTCACTTGCGTGTGATTCTTTTTGAAGATAAGCTTCGTTTCTACCAGAAAAGCAGTTTTTGAATATCAAAAATCAAAAACAAAATATACAACAGCAAAAATGCTGATTTGCTTTGATCTTTTTCTTTATTTTTGGACTTCAAAGATGTTGGCAACACTTTTCAACCCTCTCAAGGGCTCAAGGTTCAAGTTGCATGCTCCCCCACAACCCTCCCAGAGCAGTGATTGATGCATACTGACAATTATATCTATACAATAGTTTCCTTCAAATGTTTTTATTGGGGGGGTTGTGGGGGGAAATGCAGAGACAAATAAAACAGGGGTTTCAACCCAGAATGTATCTAGATGTTCAGTTTTGCTTTCAGCTCTAGAGATTTTGGAGGTTGCATGCTTGATAAATGACCGAATTAATTTTTTGTGTGTTGCAATCATACTGTGCTACAGAACGTGATTACCTTAAGGATATTCACTTCTGAATTATAAATTAGAATAAATTAAGCCGGGTTATATATATTAAACTTCAGATAGTGCAAAGTAATTGCTTTCTGAATCTGTAAAAAAAGAATACACACATACGCGAGCCCGGGGAGAGAGAAAGAGAGATCAAGCTATTATAATGAATAATGCCCTTTATATATACCTTAGAAGCACTTTCTGCCATGATCTCCCTTACCACATTGTGGTGACGCTGACATTTTCTGATCCTATTGCTGGACAGTGCCAGCTGTCACAAATATGCTATAAGCAGAGTTGGCCATATTTCCCGAAAAAGGGTCAGTCCAAATTTTGGGGGATTGTGTTCCCATACTGGAAAGTGTGACAGAGGACCCTGTCCTGATTTTGTGGAAGAGAATTATGGCAACCATAACTATAAGGCATGTTGTGGTTGGTCAGGCTAGTGGCACTAAGTGCCAAGCCTCTGTGCCAGTGGGATGACCATTGGGAGCCACCAGCAGTGTGTATCTCACTGAGCATTGCAAGGGCATTCAAGGGTAGGAGGAAGAAGAAACATTTATAGGCAGAGAATTGTAGCCCATCAGGATGGTTTAGGATGGGAGCCGGGAAGGTGGTCTTGGCTACTTCTGTATCCTATCCACCCAGCTGTGCCTGAAAGTCCTACATGGGCTATTCAGATCTACCCTAGCCATTAAGGTGGTGCATGTCCAAGTAGACCCATAGGTGGCTGCAAGGACCTCAAAGAGACATTGGGTTAACTCACTGGCCAAGCAGTAACCACTGTAGGATGGACCATCATTTTCTTGGTGTCCCATCCAATGCTGATCCTGCTTAGGATTCTTGGGCAAGGTGACAGGTCTACCTCCAAAACCACAAAACAGGGAAGGAGTAATTCCCTGTGGACTAATAACTCCAGAAGCTCATGCTAAACATTTTAACAAGCTGGCCCCAAAAGGAACAAAAGATGGGCAGCATCTAGTTGGCAGATGCCCAGGTGCTCCTAGCTAAGCCTTGAGGAAATACAAATATCCTTTCTACTGAGTAGCAATGCAAAAGAGATATGGAATGTAATAATGATGCAACTATCTGCTGTTATAAGAGCGCAGAAGATGCCATGAATATGTTTAGGCTTTTGCTGAGGGAAATTTACAGATTTCTGGAATAATAAGTACCCCAAGGACAAAATGTAATCAGAAATTTTGGCATTAATTTAAAAAAAGTGGGAAGTGCTGGGGATATCGCGGTCAGAATTATATAGCTATATGATTTCACAATGCTGGGAATTTTGTAGGCACCGATTTACTGGCTGACTCTGGGCTTTGAATTAGCCCCTTTTCTTATTTCCTATTTCCATGTTTTAATAAACATTTTTTTAAAATGCTGATAGTAATTCAACTGGTGACTGGTAGTAAAAAAAAACACATAGGAACGTTCCCTGTTAAATAATTGGAGCATATTAGAAAAATAACAGCGGGAGAAATAGGATTGGAATAAAAAAAGCAGTGAAAATAAGTTCAACTCCATGAACAGATCCAAAAGTTGTGGCCCAAGCGCATTGTGAGATGTGCCCTACAATCCAGAGTAACTAGAGGAGCACATAAGAGACATTACATGCACCTGTAGTTAAAACCTATGGGAAATTCATATTGCAATCCAGAGTAAATTGTTCTTACACCGGAGCAAGGACTCCCCGTAGTTACTCTGGATTGCACCAATGGTTATAGTTTCAACATTAGTTCTGCTCCCTGCTTTCAAGGTCAAAACTCCAGAGGGGCTCGTCCCATTTTGAAGGACTCAGCAACATTTTATTTACCTGGGTTTATTGTTTTGTATGGGTAACCACCTTATAAAAAGGTAGCTAAGGATGCCAGTATAAATTGCCACAACCAGTGCAGCTGTAATATTTGACTCAAAATATCTATCTATCTATCTATCTATCTATCTATCTATCTATCTATCTATCTATCTATCTATCTATCTATCTATCTATCTATCTACAGTATTTATATATCAACATTTGGTTCCAGGTACCCTTTCAGCATGTGGGGTGAATAGTTGACACTGAGCGCAATCCTAACCATGTCTACTCCAAAAGTAAGCCCCGTTGTATTAATGGAACTTACTCCCAGGAAAGTACCTTTAGGATTGCAACCATTGTGTAGAGAAGAGGGAATTTTGGCAGGTGTAATTTTTCACCCTTCCATTTTGGGCTGCACCACCAGAATTCCCTTTTCTATACAAGGTAAAAGGGGTTAAACCCCTTTAACAAGGGGTTAAAGGTCGAGGCACTCTATCCCAGTTTGTATCTGGCAACTGTACTTAAAAGTACCCCATAACTTCCACCTTTTCTGTACTTTGGCAAGTGGTATTGACACCCACCCACCCTGCATAATTGTGTTGGTTTATAAGGCTACCCACAAAACAGCCTGATAGCCATCTAAAAATTATCCGTATCTATTTGAATCTAATGTGCCATCGTATCTAACGCGCACCTTGATTTTTAAATGCAGGAGATTGAAAAAAGTTTATTGTTGATTATAATGCGCAGGTGAAGAATTTGATTTTACGGCATAAAATGAGTTATATGACAATAAAACTAGTACGATTTTAGGATTTTTACCTAATTGCTGAACTTTATACAAAAATGGATTTGTGTTACTTTTTTATTACCATATAGTAAGCTGTTGAAATTCTGACATATACTTATAATCAAAACACTGTATTCACTTGAATCTAATGCGCTATTAAATCGAATGTACACCCCAACTTTGGAAACTAAATTCGGATTTTAAAAATGTATGTTAGATTCGAGTAAAAACAGAATAACCCGCAAATCCTGAGTAACGATGGGAGCACGTAAGAGACTTAAAAGTAAGAGTATTTACTGCACCACCTAGTGAAAACCTATGGGAAATTCATATTGGAATCCAGAGTAAGTTGTTCTTACTCCGGAGCAATGACTCCGCATAGTTACTCTGGATTGCACTCTATGTTGTTCTTACACTAGAGCAAGGCGTCCCTGTAGTTACCCTGGATTTTGCCCTAAGGTGTTTTGGGATGGGACCGAGGAAGAATGATACAAACCTTATAAAAAGGAGCAGCATCAGATGGCAGCCCAGTCCAACCAGCAGCTGTGAATAACTCACCAGTGCACTATCTGAAATAAGGCTGCCCGTTTCACAGGTGTTAGGCTTCAATTTGCCAACTGGTGCAGCCGCAACTTTGAGGAGCAAAATGCTCTTGGGTTGTCCAAAATAATCACAAGCATATGTTGTGGAGTTGCATTCTGCTTTCCATTGAAATATGCGCAGGAATGTTCCGCCTCGGTTCTGGGACAGCTGTGGCTCTCCACTCTGTCATCCCTCATCTGCGCCTCGGCTATTTATATATGGGCTCCCCCGGAATTGATTTCACAGGCTATAATGGAACTGTTAGACCTGCACTGTTGGCTCAACTAAATAGGCTCTATTTAGGAGATTTGAAAGTTGAAGTTACAACACCGAATTGGTGGAGGCCGAGTCAGGAGGCTCTTTAAAGACCAGGGCGCACATCTGTTAAGCCCAGTCTGTTTATCGGCTGAATTTTTATAAAGATGGGTTTGTTAAGAAGGGGCGTTAAGAAGGATTTCACGTAAGGGTGAAATCCAGAGTAACTACAGGGAGTCCTTGCTCCGGAGTAAGAACAAGTTATCCTGGATCGCAATATGAATTTCCCATAGGTTTTCACAAGGTGGTGCAGTAACTACGGGTGCACATAATGGGCACAATCCAGAGTAACTACAGGGAGTCCTTGCTCCAGTGTAAGAACAATTTACTCTGGATTGCAATATGAATTTCCCATAGGTTTTCACTAGGTGGTGCAGTAACTACGGGTGCACATAATGTCTCTTATGTGCTCCCATAGTTACTCTGGATTGTAGGGAATGTCTCTTATGTACTCCCATAGTTACTTTGGATCGTGCCCTAAGGCTCAACTCCTTTTAAAAAGTGTTTTCTTGTTGCTATTATGGAAAAGTTGCAAGATAAAAGTCACAGAGCAAGCACAAAAGCGCCACATGATCATCCCTAATAATCACTCTCTAAGATAGCACTGCATGGATAATTTTGGCTGATGTACCAGGATCCCAGAGTCACCACATGTCCTCTTTTTGTCCAGGACATGCCCTCTTTTTAACATTGTGCCCTGGAAATAATAAAAAAACGTCATTGTCCTAATTTTCTTTGTGAACAGGCATCATGTAGCCTTCTTGTAATTAATAAGTTATATGTTTGTATATATATTAATAACAATTAATATTAAGCACATGAAAGCAATATATAGTAGTGCTCTTATATTGTCACATCCTACATTTTTCTTGGATGTCCTACATGTTAGAGGGGCATGTGCCTAAAAACATTTCTCTTTTTTTTAGGTGGAGGGGTTTTGATATATGGTCACCCTGGCCAGAGCCCTGTGGCACTTCCAGATGCAATGACAATAATGTCATTGACGCCAAACCTCCTGAAAAGCCAAATTCCAAGCTGCAGAACTCTGTTTCCCAGGGTTTGAACTGTACCACTTGTTCAGCTAGGACTGTTTCACATTCTTGGTCATGATGGTGGATGATGGTGGATGATGCTAATCCCAGTTATAAGGCCAAAGAGCCAGCATTGTCTGAAGATGGCTACAATCCAGAGTAATTACGGGACCTTTTACACCAACATAGTTACAGTGCCACCTATGGGAAACCTATGGGAAATGCATAGAGCAATCCAGAGTAAGTGCCTCTTACGTCTTCCCATAGTTACTTTGGATTGTAGGGTCAGTCTCTGTGGTTGTATGGCCAGCATGAATAAATGCCAAAGATGTACAGAAGACTGTCATCACTGAAGTGGGACCTATTTATCTAGTTGCCTTTACATGCTTTTGAACTGCCGGGTTGGCAGGAGCAGGTATTGGGAGTTCACTTCATCGTATGTTACTCGGGTCTCGATCTGCTGACCTGCAGACCTTCAGGTTGTAATGCTCAGCCTCTTTAACCATTGAGCCACCACAGTCCTTCTTTATGAGCTACCAGGTGCCAAATTCCATTTACCATATACAGCATACCATACACAGGCTGCAATCCTAACACACTTTCCTGGGAGTAAGTACTAATGAACTCAGTGGAACTTACTTCTGAGTAGACACGCTTAGGATTGCACTGACAATCTCTTTACTTGGAAAATTAGTCTTCTCAAAGGTGAAATAAGAGTTTTTGCTGTACCATTATTACATATTTAAGGATATGGTCCTTGGCTACTGAGGATATGAAAAAATAATATGCCAAAGTCCACTTGGTTAGTTAGTGGCAGAGATCAACTTGAACCCATGTTTCAATCCCACTTACTATTTATGCTGCAATCCTAAAGACACTTTCTTGGGAGTAAGACCCATTGAACATAATGGGGCTTACTTTTGAGTAAACATGGTTAGGATTGTGTGATTTACCACCAAATCCAGAGTAACAACCAGAGCACATAAGAGACTTTACGTATACCTGCAGTTCCTGCACCACCTAGTGAAAACTTATGGGAAATTCATATTGGAATCCAGAGTAAGTTGTTCTTACACTGGAACAAGGACTCCCCGTAGTTACTCTGGATTTTGCCCATTTTCTCTGTTTTCTCCCAAGTTTACATTGAGCAATTTCTGTGGCCTGTGTTTTCTCAAAGCAATACAGTTCTCACTCTATGTATCATCTTCATTGGACCATATTGATGTAGTAGCTGTACGTTCATCCTGCACGTAGGCGCCGCGAGGGATTACGCGGTTCCCAATTTATAGTCTCTATATTAGCTCTTGTGGATGTATTTACAGTACGTCCTTTGGGACCAAAGGGGCAGCACAAATTTAAAGGGATTTTATGAAGTCGCTGTTGTCACTCATAAAATTTCACTGGATCAATGCAACACAATGAAATCTGTTAACAGCGGTCACCACTGGGGATTCCTTTTCATTCACTTTCCAAGCACAAACCATTCTTCCCTCTAGTTTGCTTAGATTAGTGGGGTGTATGTACGTGTGTAGGGTTGCCATATGTGCTGTAAAACCGGGACTGTCACGGATATGGGGAATTGCGTTCACAAAATGGCATATTCAACAGGGGGGGTCCCTGTCGCGGTTTTGTGGAAGAGAATTATGGCAACCCTATAAGTGTGGAGATGTTTTTGATTTTGGTATCCACTGATTTTGGTATCCACTGATTTTTTGTATCCACTGAGAGTTCCAGTGAGTTGTGCCGGCCTAAATTGGTTAGGATCACAGCATCAGTATCCATATTACTGGTGAAACTTCTCCTGAATCATTGAAGAATTGCCTTGTTGACCACACAATGCCCTGAGGTCTTGATTTTTGTCATGGGGGGGGCGGGGGAATCTCCTTCTATTTGTCTGCAAGTCCTGTTTCCCCTCTTGAAAGTCATCCGGCAACAACCCTTCGGACTAGATGTTTCGGCATGTCTCACTGAGCTCAACAGAGACGTGAGATTGTGTGGGGGCAATTCTGGCTTGATGTGAGTGATCAATGTCCGACCCATGTTTCCATCATTAAAGCCATTTGCATTTAAGAGGAGAATCTTTCTCCTCTCCTCTTGCTATAAAAATTTTATCACAAGAAGGCCATGTACTGCAGTATCGATTATGTATCTGTGAGCTTTTCCTGGGGTATATATCCCTATGGACTAAACTGCAATCGCTTGTTGTGAACTTTCCCTGTAAAGTTGAAAGGTGTAGTTCCTTCCATCTTGCCTCTTCTTTCCTCCCCTTTTTTTGCTGAAGTCTGCAGGGAGTCTGGGGTCCAGTCTCTGCATTGCTTTCCCATAATAAGTTTTTTCCACTTTCCCTTGCAATTTGACCCATCTTTCTGTGCTTCCTGAGCCCAATCAGTGCCATTTGGTGTCCCCTTGGCACACGGATGACACATGTTGCATTGGCTAAATAAGAGAAGGTTTGGGTTTAAGATACTGTGAGCAGTGGCATTGCCAGGCTATCTGGCTGTCAGGGCCATTCTCAAGTTCAGGTCCCCATTTGCCCCCCCAAATTTCTGCCCCCTGCTGCCCCTCCATGTGTATGCCATCTTCTCCCACCAGCTGCCCCCTTGCCCTCCCTCTCACCTACTCAGTTCATAGAGTGGTGGCAGGAGAGTGGCTAAAGCTACACTTAGCACTCTGCTAAAGAGCAGAGCTGGGTGGCACATGTTCTGGCCACGTGAGTCCCCTTAGCATGCCTCCTCTGCCCCTTCTTTCCAGGCGGACAGGAGAAGATGTGCACCACTTCCTTCCACCTGCATGGAAGGGGGGACAGGTAGCAGGGGAGCCTCCATGGCACTTGCTCAGGCCAAGATGGAGGGTGCTTCTCCAGACCACCCCCACCTTGATGGCCCTAGCAGGCACTGCTGAAACTCATACTCAGGTCCTGGACAAAGCAGACCGGGGGGGGGGGGGGCAGAGACTGCAATGGCAGCCGGTGGTTGGGCAGGAGGACCCAGGATGCCTTCTATAGTCAGCCTGGGCACTCCTTTATGTGCCCAGCTGTGGCCAAAGTGGCATCGCATGTAGGGGGGGAGGCATTTTGGCACCTCTTGGCTGTGGCACTCACCTGCCCCAGCCCCCTTAGTCCCCCCCATCAGTATGCTACTGACTGTGAAGAAATGTAGGAGAAAAGGAGGAAATGGAGGAAAGAAGGAATGGAGGAAAGAAGGAAATTCACAGCATGTCTTTGAGAAAGGAGAGAACTATCTGAATGATCCTTGCCATAGATTTTTTTCCCTCTGTTCTTGTTAAAGCACACTTTCTATTGAATGAATGAATGAATGAATGAATGAATGAATCTATCTATCTATCTATCTATCTATCTATCTATCTATCTATCTATCTATCTATCTATCTATCTATCTATCTATCTATCTATCTATCTATCTCCTGGGGAAAACCCCTGCAACCCCAATGGAACTACTTGCATTTGCAAAATCATGAGTGGTGGCACAAATTCACACAGTCTGAGGCATAGAGCTAGATCTGGCCCCACCACCCACTTCCCCCACCTGCCCCAGGAACACCCATCATCTACCCTCCCCCTGCCCCCAATTGCCTCCCTCTCACATCCTCTCAGTCCCCAAAACCCCTGTGTTGGCTAGGCTTGGCAGATCCAAACCCACCCTTCCCTAGTGCCCATGGTAGCATGGGGAGGACGGCGCATGTTCATGTGCAAGTCTGTCCCCTTCATAGTTGTGCAGAAGTGCTTTAGGTGCCAATCAACAATGCAGACAGTGATGCTTCAGACCTTTTGGCTGCATTCATATGTATTTCATTCCTGGGAATAAGCCCCCTTGAACACAATGGGACATTCTTCTGATTATACATAGGATTATGATTGTGGGTCCTCAGTCTTTCCGAGAATAATATCTTTCTCTTTCTTCTGCCCTTCCCTTATGTCCCCCACTTAAAAATAAATTGTGAATCCCTATGATCCTTTGGTGTACTTTGTGTATTGAGAAACCTTGTGTATTGAGAAACCTTGTACTTGTGTATTTTGTATATTGAGAATACTTTGTGTATTGAGAAACCTTGTGGGTGATCCTTTCTTGACCACAAGCCTGAGGCTGTGGTCCTTCAGGCTGAGAAGGACCTGAGGCTGAGACTTTCAGAAGCAGAGCAAATGATAATGGTATACTAGCAAGAGTAAGACAGGAGGACCCAGTTTCAAAACATACATTTGGAGTTTGGCTAATGAGAACGTGATACAATGAATTTCAAAGAAGTTTCCAGACATTTTTGTGTAGGAAAACAGCTCTTAAGTTATAAATGTGCAAAATTTACCAGTTATTATAAAGTTCAACTTCATAGATACATTATTTAATCAAAGACCCAATTGAAATAAGGCAGTGAAATTAGAACGTGTCACATTTAAAGTTTACGTAATTTACGCCTGCTAAGGCATTTATAATCTAACAGCGTGACACAGCTATTATGCCCTATCTCCTGATTTCACTGATTCCTATTAGAATGTTTTAATTAGAGTGTGCACTCATTCATTATTATTAGACACAAATAATGGATTACTCTTGATTTATTTCAGCATTTTTTAAAATACATATTTATAGTGGGTGCATATCAGCCACTAATGTCATTAATTAATGTCATGATGTCATTAATGTCATGATGGGACTGCCATTCTCCGTGCCCTCTCCACCAGCAAGTAAATTGTCCATCAACTCTGTTTTTTCCATTGTGTAGCAGTTAAGACGCTGTGCCAGTTAGCCAGGAGGCCAGGGTTCGAGACCCGGGTTGGCCCCACAAATCAGGGTGAGCTCCTGTCCTTAGCCCAGCTCTGCAACGCAGCTGGATCCAATCATATTGGCTCTGCCTTTCCATTGGACTAATTCAGTGGCGTGGAGAGGGGGGATTTGCTGCTTGGGTAACAGCCTATCCTCCATAACAATCCAACCCAGGCTTTCATGCTTCACATGCAGCGTATGCAGCACCAAGCACGATACCATAGTCTTTCAAGACTGACGGAGGCTGCTTTTTTATGTTCCAAAAGATAAGATATAGGTAAAGTTATTTGCCTACGTAGATTTGGCATATTGGCTTGGTAGAAACAACTATATGTGTTGTTTATGTGACACAAATCTGAGTGTTTTTAGCTTTTATTTTGTCATGTCCTACATTTTTCTTGGGTGTCCTACATTTCAGTGAACCCTCTTCTATTTTCTGGAACAAATCTAGTGTTTTTTTTTCCATATAGAATTGAGTTCTTATATGTGTCTTATATAGATACAGGTCCAAATTTGTTATATGTTGATTTTTTAATACACGGATTTGACTCAGCATGAATGTAAACCTGTAAACCACAGTTTTAAAAACTGCTTTTTTAACTGTTGTAGAGAAACAATCATTGAATTAATCAACCAAGCAAAGGCAGGAGGTCCTTTGCATTTCTAACTGCTCACTACCTCTCTACAACAGTAATAAAAGCTGTTTTAACAATTGTGAAGGGACACCTTTTTATTATTTAAATTATTTGACCCATTTTTTGTATAAACAGGGAGTCCCAGAATCAAACCCCAGCAGATATTGAGGCACTATTACGAGCAACAGAGAAGGAAGATACCTGGAAGTGGATCTTTTTATCCCCAGATTTTTTTTTAGAAGCGTCTGGAATGGAACCCTAGTAGATACCGAGGGGCATCTATATTCCAAACAAAAACAAAAGGAATATGAGATTCCAGAATCTGTTATTCTGGAATAACAGAATATTAAAGGATGGCTTGATCATGGGATCCTATCATTGGTGGGCTCCAGCAAGTTCACACCTTCTCTATATAACCAGTTGTTAACAAACGGTAGGACATATAAACTTTTAAAATAGCCATTTAAAAGTGGCTGCCAGATGGGCATCGAACCGGTTGTTAATTTCTTTGAATCCCATCACTGGATCCTAACTTTTATTTTATCCTCCTTCTGGTCCTGTCATGCAATCTTTCCATTCTTTGCGGAGTGGACTTGGAAATGCTATATGTAATATTTACGATCATAAACAATAAGGGCCACGAAGCAGATTTGTGTCGAAACAGTCAGACAGCTAAAAGGCAGAAAATGAGTTTTGAAACCAGCGTTTCCCCCCCACCCAGACCGCTCCAGAAATCCCGACTTCTTGTGAATTAACTTTATATTCAGCATTTTGTCATGTACATTGGGTGTTACAGTGCATGAAATGAATACATAGTCACAACCCAGTAGTTGCACTTCCAAGTTCTGATCAGCAATATGTCCTCCAGCCAGTGACCACGTTCCTTTCCTCCTATGAAATATGTTCTGCATGACCACATCACGAGCCTTTGGAGAGCAGAGGAACTTATGAACTGTTTGCAGCCATTGGTGGAATGGAAATGCTGGGGTGGTGGGGAAAGGATTGTAGAAAGCCTAAGCTTGCAAAAAAAAAAAGAATTTATTTTTTTCCTTTGTCTTTTTGAAAAACAAAATCAGATGGATTAAAGCCAAAATTAGCATACAAGAGTTCATAACACAATATTGCTCGAGTCTCTCTCAAATATCCTTTCATGCTTTTTCCAGAACTCATTAAGGTTTATTTTGTCATTGTAAAAATTGTCTTAAAAAAAATCATAATAGAATACTTGCCGACATCCTATTTTCCACTTCACTTATCACTACAGGTAATCTCCTCGAGTTAAACTGGAAGGCCGCTGGAGTGCGTAATGGTGAATGGAAGCACAGAGCACAACAAAACGGCATGATGTACTGCTTTAATCGCAATATATTGGGTCTTGTTCTAAGATGTAGTTCCTCTCTCTCGCTGCAGCTGAGACTGGGCCAAAAATCCTCTTAACAGTGGAGATAATGTAGGTTGTAAGAGGGTCAGGCAATGGTGACATTTTCAGTTATCATGCATTGGAAGAGAGCAGGGAAATAGCCGTACTGTTTAAGCTGTTTGCGCGCACACACACACACACACACAGTGTCATCGCTAGGTTTTGAGTCATCCACTGTGGGAGGCCAGGGAATCACCCCATGGTGGACCCATGGTGGGTATGGTTCATTAGAGTCAGATGGGGGATCAAGGAGGCTAACAGTCCTGGGTACCAAAAGCAGGGGCAACAAATTGCCCCCGACCCCTTGAAGCCACAAGGCAGCTGTGGTGTGCGGATGAGTAGCCTGCCTTCAGAGTGCCACCAAGCAGGCATGTGCTCCAGAAGAAGGAGCACCTGATGTTGAAGCATGTGGCTGCTGTTCTGTCCCCTCTGCTGTTCCAGAGCTGGATCGTACACTAGAGAGGCTCCATGGTCCTGTGGAAACCCACCAGATTTTGGAATGAGAGCAGTGGAGTAGCAGACACATGACTTCAGAACTGTGGCGGGTGAGCTTCTCCACTGCTTCCTCCTCTGGAGCACACACCAGTTTAGCTACACCCTGAAGACACCACATGTGGCTTCTGGACCCTCTCCCTGCTCAGTCCAGGACCTGGGGGGCACAGGACCTGGCAGCCTCCCTGCTGTGTGATCCAGAGGAAGGGGGCAGAGAGAAAGCCCACACATACATACCCATTGCAGTCTTGAAGCCACAGCATGTGGCTTCTTCTCCGACATACCTCCACTACTCCAGATCCTTTGAGTGCCAGAGCAGATCCTGGACCAAGGGGGAAGAGGGACAAAAGCCACATGCCATGGCTTCAGAGCGCAGGCAAACTGGTGTATGCTCCTCTCCTGGAGGATCCAGGACAGCTCTAGCTTGTGTGGGGTCATCCTGCACATGCCTATCGCCCTACTGTGGGTAGACAGGCACTGCTGAGGAAAGTTGCCCTCTGAGGTTGAGCATCCTGGGTGATGAGAGCCTGGGTGATGTCTGGAGGTGGCATAAATCTGAGCAGCCAGAGTCTGCTCCGGGATGCCCACGGACAGATGCTTGGAGCTGGCACAACTGCCAGACCAAGCCCCATTTCCAACTCCCTGCCCAAAACAAACCCTAAATTTTGGGTTTGTTTTTATTAATTTTTGTTTTTATTCATTTTTTATTCATTTTATGTTTTTATTAATTTTTATTAATTATTTTTATTAAATTTTTTTAAAAAAATATTTTTATTAATTTTTTTAAAAAGAAGAAATAAAAGGGAAAAAAGGAAAGAACAAAGAAGTAAATTTAGGGAGAAATTTATATGACATCTTGAAGAATCCTTTTGGAGAGGAGACCTTCTGGTCTGCTGAATTCCCTCCTCGCCCCCTGGCATCTTATACAGTATATCTATGACTGTGCAGGGGGTAGGGGGGCTTGGAATGCTATTACAAAATGTAAACCTTAGAAAATAAAAGGTATGTTAAGAGAAATATCTTTTTATTTTGTTTGAAATGCATACTTGGTTGTGTTCGTCTCATTGATGCCTTCCTCCTCCTCTTCCTTGGAGTGTAACCATGTAATTGATTAGGGGAGAAGTGTGTCAAGTCTCACTACTGCATCTTTTAAAAGTAACAATTAATAACAGCAACACATATTGCTAAGGCTCATTGGCTAGAGAATGTAAGTATTTTATCATTTTCCTAGGGTCTACTTTAGCATGAACAGTTATGGTAAATGCTTTGTTTGCTTTCTAATACTGAATATTTAAGAGAGATCCAGAAAGTTCATTGGGGAGAGACTGGACAAGAAGGTTATGTCTGGGACCCTCCTATTAGAGAAGTCACCGTACTTTATTTAAAATATGTATTTTATTTTAAAATTTAAAATGTTTTTATTTATTTTATGTATATTTATTTGCTTTATTTAAAATATTTCTCTGTTGAACTTTTTATTGAGTCAATAAACACAATCAACGAAGTGTTTGAGAAAGCAAATGTCACAGAATATAAGGCAAGCCGAAAGCTAAACCAATATATAAATAAGATATTTAAAACATAAAGGAAATAAGAGTCAATAAAACTCATATAAAATCAATATAACAGCAGCAGGAAGCAAAACAAACAATGGAAGCTTCAGAAAATTGGAAAATAATGTTGTTTGCTTAAAGAATATACAATGATTCTGGTATAGCTGTATCTGATTCTGAAAATGAGCATGCATGCATGCCTGTTACACTTGGACTGGCCTATGGGGTCTTAACCCTGGAATCCAGGGATCCTAAACTGGCATTTCCTTCTACCACAATACAGTGGTACCTTGCTTAACAAGCGCCTCGCTTAACAAGCGTTTCACATAACAAATGAAAATGTCCAAGAAATCTTGCTTCACATAACAAGTTCCGCTTCACTTAACAAGCAAGCGCACTATGGGCACGCATGCTATGCAGCCCTGACGCTCCGCATGGAGGCTCTTTAAAAGGGCTGCCAGCCAGTGCTGCTGCCTCTAACTGCCCCCAACTTGGGGGCAGTTGCCTGGAGGTGCCAGAGGCAGCTGCCCCTAACTGCCCCCAAGTGCCCTCACCAACCACCTTGAACTTCCAGCAGCAGCCCAGATAAGCCTCCCAGGAAAGTGTCTTTGATTGCAGCCTCTTAACCCAGAAGTAAGCCCCATTGTGTCTAATAAGTCTTACTCCCAGGAAAGTGTCTTTAGGATTGCAGCCTAAGTAGACTTCATAGGATCATGCACACTGAATGCATGTTTTGAATTCAATTCCAGTGTTTTGTCATCATTTTCACATCCAGTTAATATTTTTATATGAATATTTTGGGGGTTGTGGAACCAATCATGTGAGTTTCCATTATTTCCTATGGAAAAATCTACTTCACTTAAAGAGCGTTTCACTTAAAGAGCAGGCCTCCGGAACGAATTAAGCTCTTTATGTGAGGCACCACTGTACTTGTTTCCATATGCTCGTTTTGATCTGCCTACAGTAAGTAGCTTCAACCTAACTTAGAAATCAATACCAGGCATGCAGTATATTGAATGCATTGCAATTAAAAAGCTTTTAATATTTTTGCATTAAAAAAGGGACTATGGGAGTGATGATGTGGGATGTGCGTGAAGAATTACAAAGCTAAAGATACATCAGAGGACTGTGATAATATCAGGGCTGGTTGGAATGGGAGATTATGGCTTTTGGGGGACTGCAGAATGAACTGATTTATGTTTCTGGTATATCTCCAGCCATTAGTATATTTTTTGTAAAGACTTAAGTTGTTGCCCTAATTTTATTCACATAACGATATTGCTATAGATAGGTTGAGACCTGCCAACCATAGAAGCGTTCAGCTCTGGCCTCTTAATGGGGGAGCGGCATGGGGTTTTGCAGCACTGCTGCTCACCTCTTGCAATCCCAAGGACTGCAAAACCAGAAGTGGCTTCTGATCACAACTTTTATTAATTTCAAGGTTTGAAGAGCCCTGGAGAGGTGTCTTTGGGGCTCCTTGAACCCCTTGGAGGGTGGCTTTGGCTTCAGGTAAGCCAGAGACCCCCCTCTTTGCTCAGAAGCAAAGGAGAATTGTGTCATTGCAATCTCCCCATCCTCAGCATTCCCTAAAGAGGACTTTGAGAACCACCGTATAGATGAGGGATGTCCAAACTTTCAACGTTAGGGCCCCTGGACCTTTAACATTTGTGAGTAAAAATGGTACCCCTTGCCCCATCCACTCTATGCTACTGGCCCACCATCACTACCACCTAGTCCTTAGAAATATTTACTTCCATGCAACTGGTCCCTGGAGCCAAAAATATTGGGGATCACTGCTTTATACCCATTACTGAAAGCAGGCAGGAGGTGAAATTGGTACTGGTGGCTATTCCTTCACCTAACCTCTGAATCATCGCCATCATCATCAACAACAACATCATCATCATCATCATTCAAACCTTTATTGGCATTAACAATCAAAGAAAAGAATAATTTTAAAGAAACATTACAACAGCCAATATATGAAAAAATGGAAACCCATTACTCCTATATCCCCGAGACTGGTGATAATCCACAGCATAGATAGCATGACATCAATCAGGAGGGTTTGGGGCCATCGTGACCTCATGCCATTGGATAATAAAATCCTTGACTCCGAGGAAGAGGAGCTGATGCTCTGGGGAATTGTTCCATTTGAGGATGGGAAGGTTGGGGTGGGTCCACATGCGACTCAGTTCCCCCAATGACCTGATGCCAGTTCTGAACAGCAGCAACACATTCACATTCAAGGCACAATCTTAACCAACTTAGGCCAGCACAATTCATATCCCCATTTTTCTGGGGTGGCGTAGGGAGGTCGGCACATGTTTGTGCAGTGTTTTAACACCCCAGGAATGGAGCAGAAGTATTTTCCGGTACTTTAGCAACACCCCCAGACCAACAAGGTACTTGTGCCAGGACTTGTGCCAGCCTAAGCAGGCTTGCACTGCCAGTGCCATGGAAAGGAGAAAACTCTGCAGCCTTTGCCGTCTCACTTTTCCAAGCGCCTGTGAGTTTGCAGCTAGGATCATGCTCACTTCAAACCCGATTCTTGAGATTCCCTGGATGCTGGGCTCGGCTTCCTGGCACCAAATCCTGCCTCTTTCCTGCAGTGCAGCGTGGAATCCCAGGCTCCCCCACCTCCACACTCCTGGGCTAAAAATAGCAGTTGGCACGCAGAGTGGCTACCTTTGGAGAATGCAGAACACTTGGCACATAGGGCCTCGGTGCAGTCCCTACGACAGCCCTGTAAAATCCATGCCGCTGTTCCTATATTGCGGCTGAGGCTGGTGAGCTCATTGCAAAAGCAAAATGTGAACTGGGACAGCCTCGATTCCCAGCACAATCTGTGCACCACTAGCAGCTTCATGCATGCACATGATCACCTCTCAATGCTCTCCTCGCCTTCATTTTTTTCTATGTGGGTTCTTGATTTTTTTGCAGGGGGTGTGTTCATGTGCTTTTTTTTTCTTGCTAAGTTAAGTTAATGTGCGGAGGGAGGGAAGGGGGGGAAACCAGCTCCCAAAGTAGCACCCACAGCATTTTTTCCAGTAAGGTTGGCACTCTTTGCTGAGTTTTGCACTATACAGCCATTAGCAGGCTGGCCAATGCTCTGCTTTATGAAGCAATTATTTCAGCACACTCTATTCAAAATACACATTAGGACTTAACCTTCTGAATCCTGAAGTAGCATTTTTTATCACCCAACATTAGGAAAGAGCTGGAGTCAGCAATTTCCCCCTGCTTTTTATGATCTGGTATCATTAATAAAGCATTGTGCTGGTAGACTTCTCGCCGTTCGGTGGGATAATTTGTGACACGGAAGCCTCTGCTGCGATACCGTTGTTTTGTTGACTTATTCAGGAGTGGGGAGGCAACAGCGAGATGGCGCTTTCGGAAAAAAAAGGAGGAAAGGGGAACATGGCGCATAGGGGGGCTCTTAAAAACGGACCGAGGATTGGATTCTGTGCATTGCAGCCGACCTGCTGTTCTGCAGAGCCGGGCAAGGAAAGTTAATATGGAATTTCTAATTAGGGTCACTTGCTAATGAACTCCCTCTTCATGTTAGTTTTATGCCGCTTCAGAAATTTTTTATCATATGCTTAAAAATTTATGGCCAGAAACATTAATGAAAATGAAGCGTGAATTTGAAATTGTGCTATTATAGAGACGGATGTGGCTGTGCCGAGCTTGATTTCTAAGGAGGGTCCTTTTTATTGCTTTTCTTCTCTGCCTTTTTTTTTTCCCCTTCCCCCCTTTTTTTTTGGAAAGGGCTACAGAATGATGCGAGTGAAATTAACGACCAGAGATATTCCTTGCCCTGACATGGCTGGCGTTATTATATTTAAGAAGTTGGAAGAGGTTGGAGCTTTAATAAAACGTTGAATTAATTATAAGGAGAATATTAATCATAATTGACAATCTATTTTTAAAAGGGGGAGGGATTGCTTGGTTCACATGAGCACTGGTCGGGGAGGGAAACTGGCAGCAGGTGATAAAATTATTTATGCCTTTACTCCTGTTATACTGCTTTTCTTCTATGGAAGCCACTTAGATGGTGCAACCCAGGTGAATTCATCTGGTGCCAATGGGAGACAGTGGGCAGTTCTTGAATGGGAATCAGGCACCAAACCCCGGTGATGCTGAGCTTCGAAATGTCTCCTCCAGCAGGAAAAATATCCATGCTCAGGAGTGTTGTCTTTGAAATTTGACCTGAACTGGGAAGAGGCATGAGAAGGAGGCAAACTGGGAATTATGCCTAGGGGCATATTGTGTCTAGGTAAGCGGTTCCTAAACTATGGGTCCATGGCCCACCAGTGGATCACAACTCAATTTTGGGTAGGTTAGAAAACTAATAGAGTAGATTAGGTTATGTACATCCAAGTTAACCAACTATGGGTAGTAGCAGCAACTATTGCCCCGTCACCATTATATTAGGGTGGCCATTGGTCCATGGGTCCTCTTTTTCCAGGACATGTGCTCTTTTTTAACCTTTTGCTTAGCAAAATAAAAAGTTTCATTGTCCTTCTTGTCCTTATAAGCAGAGAGTGTGGAGGCTTCTTGTAATTAATAAATTATGGGCAAAATCCAGAGTAACTATGGGGAGTCCTTGCTCTGGTGTAAGAACAACTTACTCTGGATTGCAATATGACTTTCCCATAGGTTTTCACTAGGTGGTGCAATAACTACGGGGGCATGTAAAGTCTCTTACATGCTCCCATAGTTGCTCTGGATTTGGTGGTATATAAAATAAATTATGTGTAATCGTTTTAATAATGAGTAATATATGGCACAATCCTAAACATTTTAGGCTACTCTAACTCACCAGACATATCTTCCCATGGTGGTGTGGAGAGGGGCCTAACCTCCTCAGGAGTAGGGCACAAGTGCCTTACAGCACTTTTGGGACACCCCAATGTCAGCAAAGGATTTATGCTAGTCTAACTGGAGGTTAGATACTTCCCTGGGAGTAAGCCCCATTGGGAGTGGCATTCCAGAGTGCAGTGCAGATCCAAGTAGACCCATAGGGCTTCACCTTTACTCAGGGGAACTGTGAAACTATGAATGAAACCTCATAGCTAATTGCTAAATTAGTCAAAATATATTCAGACAATAATTGACTCGGAGGAACATGTAAGCAAATGCAATGAAATCAAAAGTAATTACATAACAAACTTACAAACTTAATCAGATTAAAGCACTAGCGTTGTCTTAAAGCTGATAATTAGGAACAAATGATATAAAGCCAGACAAGATATAATAACCACAGGTAATTAAAAAGTAAATGGAATAATATTATGATAATACTTATTTATACATTAAAAATCATGTCATAATTAAAAAAAATAAGAGTAACGCAACCTCTGAAATATCTTAATAAAGAGCATTGTCAAATTTGCTTATATTTGAAATAATAAAATGAGCTGGAAGGAGTCCATGCACTCACCTTAAAAAAAAGTTATTGATGCTATGAATAGACTCTGTAAGTGTATGTGAGTCACAAAAGAGCTTGCGCCTCTACGGATCAAATGTAGTACATGTACTGTACTTATATAACGGATCTCTTGTGTACATCCCTTATGAGTTCATACGGGCTCCGCACACAGGCTATGCTTAGGGGACTAATAACTGTTAATTCGAGAATCTAGACTAGAGATGTAACATTTGTTCAAGGAGAATCCAGTGACTGACATTTAATTGTTTTAACCCCATGATTGCTGTAAATTATTTAAAATAGAATGTCCAGCGTTGGAAAGAGATAAAAAATATTTAAAAAGTGTGGTTTTTTACCTCTAAATGCAAAGTAGAAAATTTCAGTGACACATTATAGAAAGAGGTGAGTCTTTTTTCCCCAATTTTTATAAGACTTTTATAAGATTTTTATTGATTTCTGATTCAGGTAAGGGGAAGTTCAGTCACATATAAGGTGGGGATACAAAGGATACACATATTAGGGCCACTTATGTTGTACATCCCTTATTGAACCTTATTGTCTTCTAATTGAACCTTATTGTCTTCTATTCAATTCCAATTGAACCTTATTGTCTTCTATTTGTTCAAAACATAAATCAAACTCTATTTTTTTATTTAAACTCATCCTATTATCCGTATATATTTTTATATAGACAGTATTCATTAATGTGTTAGGTACAGATCAGGAGAAGAAGGAAGAGGTGAGTCTTTAACTGGCACAAATATTAGCAGGATATTTACTCCCAAATCCAGAGTAACTACGGGAGCACGTAAGAGACTGTATGTGCACCCGTAGTTACTGCACCACCTACTGAAAACCTATGGGAAATTCATATTGGAATCCAGAGTAAGTTGTTCTTACACCAGAGCAAGGACTCCCCGTAGTTACTCTGGATTTTGCCCATAGTCTCCTTCTCTGGGAGAAAATCCCACTGACTAGTAGTCCATTTCTATGCATGTCTGCTCAGAAGTAAGTCCCATTAAAGTCAATGGGCTTTATTCCCAGGGAAGTGTTGATAGGATAGGGCTCAAGAATAGTGAAAGTCCACTTGTCTCTACCCCATAAGCCTTACAGAAGATCTTGGGCTGTGTGTCCTTATGAGTAGAGGAAGACCTATTATCTACCTTGATCCAAAGGAAATACTTCCCAAACTTTTTAGCATGGTGATCTCCTTTTTAAAATACTGAAGTTGTCAGATCTAGAAAGAAATAGTGGTTATGTATTCTCACAAATTAAACCTCTAATTTCATTGATTCATAATCTTCATTTTATTTATATATAAATTTCTCATTTCTTCTAACACCTTCTTCAATACAAATTTCATTACTTTCTATAAACCAACCAAAATTATTTTCCAATAATCTTATCATGTTGCATTACAGAGGTCCTCATGTCTACGATCCTGTGGGTACCCTTCCCATTTTTGTATCCCTGTTCTGTACCTATATCTGAAATCAGTAAAGTACAGTGATGCCTCATGTAACAAATTTAATTCGTTTTGGAGGCATGTTTGTTACGTGAAACGTTCTTTACGTGAAGCGGATTTTCCCATTGGAAATAACGGGAACTCAGACGATTGGTTCCACAACCCCCAAAATATTCATATAAAAATATTAACTGGATGTAAAAATGATGACAGAACACTGGGATTGAATTCAAAACATGCGTTCAATGTGCATGATCTTATGGAGTCTACTTAGGCTGCAGTCCTAAAGACACTTTCCTGGGAGTAAGACCCATTTAACACAATGGGGCTTACTTCTGGATAGACATGGTTAGGAGGCTGCAATCCAAGACACCTTCAAAGTGTCTCCCCACTTTCTCCTTCTCTCCATCCTGAGCCTCTCTCCCCCCTGCTCCCTTCTGGCTAGCCTGAGCTGCTTCCCTCTTCTCCACTGCTCTTCTCTCCCTCCGGCCACAGGAGGAACCGCATGGAAGTGTCGCTTTCACTCTGGGCAGCTGTTCCAGGCAGCCCTGACACTTTTTAAACAGGCTGCCGGCCAGCGTGTCTGACCCAACTGCCAACAAATGTGTTCTTTATGTGAAGCACAGTTTGTTATGTGAAGCAGAATCCTAGAGAAAGTTTTGTTTGTTACGTGAAACATACTTTACGTGAGGCGCCACTATCTATAAAAATTGGAAAAAAATATTTTTTGATCTGCAAAGATTGCAGCACTTCCGCTGATGGTTTCTGACCACAGTTATGGGAAACACTGGCTTCATTCCTTAAGAACCAGGCTCTAATGCTGTGCAATGAAAAGAGGTTCACTTGGGTGTCTTCATTCTTCATTGGGTCACCCTTCATTCAAAGGGTGGTCAACTTTATGGCTCCTGGACCTTTATGAATTGTTTAGAGAAATTCATCAAGTATACCGTAGCTTGTCTTATATGTGTTGGGAAGCAGCACCTGCTGATCCTGGTTTATAAATCTTTATAAAATTTATAAAGATCCTGGATCCCTAAAGTTGGCCACTCTGTAGCCAACCATAGGGATCTAAGAACGGGATAGGCAAACATTCTAGAACGGGATAGGGAAACATTTTGGCATCGTCACTCTGACATAGTGTTGGTGCTTGGAAAAAATTAATTTACATTTAAAATTATAATACATTTTCATCAATGAATATGTTAGAATGAGAACTTGACTGAATGAATGGATGGATGGATGGATGGATGGATGGATGGATGGATGAATAAATGAATGAATTCTACTGATTTTATTCATAATAAACATGGCATGTAAATTGAACCAGAGAGAACGATGGACTTCTTGCAACATTCCTCTTGCACAGAGAAAATATACAGACCAAGCCTAGAGAAATAAATGGTTCAGAGTCAATGGGGGGGAGGTTTTAAAAAGCCAGAATGGGTTACAATAGTCTCTGCAGATGTATGCTGCAATTCTAAAGACACTTTCCTGGAAGTCAGAACAATGAACACAATGGGGCTTACTTTTGAGTAGACATGGTGAGGATTCATTGTGCTCTTAGGCTCTGAAAACTGAAGGTTCCCTATGGGCCAAATTGGGGGTTCTCAATGGCCGCAGATGGTTCCCAGGCCAGGATTTGCCCACCTAGAATGACACATTAACCCTACAATCCAGAGCAACTACGGGAGCACGTAAGAGACATTACGTGTACCCGTAGTTACTGCACCACCTAGTTAAAACCTATGGGAAATTCATATTGGAATCCAGAGCAAACTGTTCTTACACCGGAGCAAGGACTCCCCGTAGTTACTCTGGATTGCACCCTTAGTTTCCTCTGCATGCTGGACAGACTCTGCTAGTCCATCCAGGCTGAGCATTTGCCAAATATTTGCTTCTGACACTATTATATATTCACTACCGCCTTTATGGCCCTGTAACTTGATCATAGAAGGCAGATGAGCAGCTATAGATGCAATAAGAGCAAATAAATGTATACAGTTGTTGTGAAGGAAATGCAGTAAAATGAAATAGGGTTGCATTAGATATGGAAATGCAGATATGGGAGAAAATAATCACGTTGTAAAGACTGTGCAGTATTTGTGATGGGTTTGGAAATGGTACTTTGAACTAGAGACCATTAAAATATGCGTAAGATCCTGCAGAGATTGAATTCTTCAATTGTTGTTGTTTTAGGAGTTTTTATTGATGATTCACCTATATCTAAACACGCAGGTTGGGTTTTTGTCTCCCAGAGATATTGTAACCTTGTATTATTACTAACAGTGAAAAGATAGATTTTTTTGGACATGATTTTACGAGTTTGAATGGCTTAACTGTGTAGTGAAACGGAGGAAGATCCCCAGTTATAGATCCACTGACCACATAGATAGATAGATAGATAGATAGATAGACAGACAGACAGACAGACAGACAGACAGACAGATAGATAGATAGATAGATAGATAGATAGATAGATAGATAGATAGATAGATAGATAGATAGATAGATGATATGTGCTCCTCCACTGCACCTAATGGAATAAGGGAGTGTCTCAATATTTGCAGGGCTTTGATTCTGGGAGTGAAGAATGGAATGACTGCTTGCATGCATGACTCCCTCTCTACAACAGTAGAAAAGCAGTTTTTAAAAAACTAATTTGCAGGGGCTATTTGTGTTGCATCAAATCCATGTATAAAAAATCCATTAGATCAAATGGATTTAAGCATATCTTCATACAGAATTGTATATATACAAGCAAACAAACAAAAGTTGCATTTTGTTTGTTTTCCTGGGAGTAAACCTTATTGAACTTCCCTTATTGAACTCATTGAGACTTGTTTCTGAGTAGACATGCATAGGATTGTGATGAAAATATGTTGCTTGCCTTTGAAAGGTGTTACAAAACTGCTTGTTTTAGTGATTATATAATTATTTAGTAAAGTATTTTATCTTTAATAAAAAATTTCCTGTTACCTTACATAGTGCGCCTTAGGCGTGAGACCCAATTGGGACGACTTTCTCCATTTGGCTTTAAGCTGGCCCTGTATCCATGAGTCTATTACTGGAAACCCAGCCAGTGTTCTATGATCAGAAAACAGTCAACAATTTATAAGGGAGTCAAAGGGAACTGACATCTTACCCCAAAACTTCATCCCCAAAACTAGCAGATATTTTTTCCCCATTTCTTTTGACCCATCATTTTCTCTGCTTATGTCGGCTTTGTAGATTTTGCCAACCCTACAAAAATCTGGAAAATGGGTTTGACCTGAGATGATACTTGGATAAGTTTTCTTATGACAGGCAGGTCCTTCTGCCAGGTCAAGTTCAACTCTCTGAAAACTAGATCATCTGCCTCTGCCCTACAAAGTTAGTGGGAAAATAGACTGTAAGGAGAGATCCTCGGTTCTTCATAATATACCAAGACATGTTGCTTAATAAAATCTTAGTTTTAGAGTACCTGGCCCTTTGGCAGCTAGACCCTCTCAGATTTGCTGAGGGTTCCTGTCCTCTCCCCATTCATTGCAACAGAATTTAATGTCTTAACTTTTCAATTAATTACTTTTTTGGCCTTTGAATCTAGCTCAAATTGCAGCCCCACTTCCAAAACTTTTTTTCTTTGCCAATGTTTAGAGGATCAGTTTTAATACTACAGGCACCCCCCACTTTTTGGATGGGTTAGGGACCAGAGCACTGTGCAAAAGTGAAAACCATTGAAAACCATTGAAACAGTTGGAACCAAATCTTTTTTAAGTTTATAAATGTTGCTTTCAGTGCTTTTTTAGTTAGCAAATTGCAAATGCCACTTTTATCTTGCAAATTCCTGCTGCCACACAAAGATTTCGACAAATGGATTCTCATTAACCCCTTCCAGAATAGGATTAGACTAAAAATTACAACATGGAGAAGGGCAATTTTGGCCATTTGAAATGGAGGGGAAAGGCGTGTTTGGACGTATCTGCCGTTTGTGGAGGCTCCATTTGTAGAATAATTGGGATCTGAAACAAATATGTCCCAGATAAAAGCAGATACTTAGAGGAGCCTACACAAAAGTTTCAACATTTGTGTAGGGTTATCACCGTACAAGCATAGTGAACAGGATCTATCCCCAATACTGCGTATGCAAGGACTCATTACTTAAATGGGGTCTACTGTCCACGGTCTGATTGTGGTGCTCCTTGACAAACTATCCATCATATTGTGTCCAACTGTAAATTGAGAGCTTATATCTACCTATTTATATACCGCTTTTCAACTAACAAGTTCACAAAGCGGTTTTTCAAAGAAAATGTACACTTACCATCCCAGTGTCTGATTTGTTTTCATTGTGGGGCAAAATCCAGAGCAGTTACAGGTCCACGTAATTACGTCACCCTCTAGTATTATCTTATGGAAAGTCACCCCATTGCAAAGGGCTTAATTTGACTTTGGGATATGGGCCTAGGTCACTCTGGCCTTGAATGTCTGAATGGAATGGACATGGATATCTGATTTACCATAAGACCATGTATTGTATGCTATATAAATAAATGTCCACATCAATCCGAAGGTAGATATTCTTGTGGGGAAAAATCTGGACGATCTCAAATAACCACCTTTAATGCCCACAAGACTGATTTCCTGATTCATAAATACGATTTTGTTGTCGTTGCCAGTTTTTAACCTTCCGAGAGATATTAAGCCAGCTTTCATTTCAAACGCATTAACGCCTTAAAAAAGAAAACACAAACCAGGTGTGCGCTATTGTAGACTCCATAAAGACCTTTGCAGGTGTGTTCCTTTCAGGGGTAGAGCAAGGCTTGATTTTGCACTCATTAATACAAAGATATAAGAGCTTTTGCCGAAATTGAGCCTCGCCAGGGATTTAGTTGCCATTTCCAAGGCAGGGCTGAAAAACTGCATCAGCTTTATCTTTAATGCTGGGACTCAATGAAGCCACTTTGCTCTCCAAGAAAGAATCTCAGCTTCTCAACATCACAGTTGACATCACCTTCACCATCACTGATAAAGAATTTACACTGTATTTTAGAACATTCAAAGCATTTCACATAGGAATGTCAGATCCTTACAGCCATCATATAAAGAAGACATTTTCAACCACTGTTCCATGGTGCGTTGATGTGCCACAGACGGTCTGTAACCCCCAAATCCAGAGTAACTACAGGATCACATAAGAGACTTTACTTGCACCTGTAGTTACTGCACCACTTAGTGAAAACCTATGGGAAATTCATACTGGAATCCAGAGTAAGTTGTTCTTATACCAGAGCAAGGACTCCCTGTTGTTACTCTGGATTTTGCCCTAAGTGTGCTGTGGGAGTTTGGGGCTGAATAATGTATCTGTTGGCTGCAGCGGCTCAGTGGTTTAGACGCCGCACTTGTCAATCTGAAGGTCGGCAGGTGACGGTTTTCAAATCATGTACTGCAGGATGGGATGAGATCCTGTCCCTTGCCCAGCTCCTGCCAACCCAGCAATTCAAATTAAAATTCTGCCCTGTTCTTTTAAGTTATGTTATTCTAATTACTATATTTACTTAAATCTAACTCGCATCTTTTCCAGCTGAGCTTAGTTCAAAATCAGTGTGCACATTTAATGGCGTATTCATTTGAGTAAGTATGGATTATAAGTATAGGTCCAACCTCATACACAGATATTTTATATATGAATTTAACTCAACACAAACTCAACAACTGTAAATCACAGGATTTTTTTTTAACTGCTTTTCTACTGTTGTAGATAGGTCATCATGCAAATAATCATTCCATTTTTCAGTACCAGAATCAACCCCAGCAGATTGATTGATTGATTGATTGATTGATTGATTGATTGATTGATTGATTCATTCATTCATTCATTCATTCATTCATTCATTCATTCATTCATTGGATTCATATCCCACCTTTCCAAAGCTAATGCACTATCCACGGCATCTTACAAAGCTTTTATCCTTTCTCCTCATAACAACCCTGTGAGGTAGGTGAGACTGAGATTAAGTGACAGGTCCAAGGCCATCCAGGTCATCCAAATATTGAAGCATTTCCTTATTCCATTTGGTGCAATAGAGGTACAAGAAACCTGGAAGTGGGGCTTTAAACCTATTTTTCCAGTGTTTTCTCTATACACTGATTTTTCTTATACACTGATTTGTTCCGGAACAGAATCCTAGTAGATAACAAGGAACAGTATAGGACAGTATTTAGTTTAACAGCTTACTTTATTGTCATAAAAAAAATGTAACATGTAAAAATGTAAATGTAAAATGTAAAAAAATGTAACCCATTATTGTATAAAGGAGTACGGTAAAAGGCATAACATAAATCGTCATATTATCAGTATCATATAAAACTCATTGTTGTAAGCAGTAAAATTAAATTTTGCACCTGCTTGGCTGCTATGCATTACAATAGCCAGAAAACTTTTTAAAATCTCAAACATAAATATAGTAACTAAACCTACAATCCAGAGTAACTACATGAGCAAGTAAGGGACATTATGTGCACCCGTAGTTACTGTACCACCGAGTGAAAACCTATGGGAAATTCACATTGCAATCCAGAGTAAATTGTTCTTACACCGGAGCAAGGACTCCCCGTAGTTACTCTGGATTGTGTCCTAAATATAGTAACTATTGCTTTTTTCTATCATGGCTGGTTGCCTCTCCTCTTAGTTTACCTCTGGAAATGCTCTCTTTCTGCATTTACCCACCGTTACACTCCCCTTGTTGCCTCTCCCATACTGTATTGTAAATTGCAGGTCCATCAGGATAGGGATCTTTTATTTTTGGTGTGTCGTTCATAAAACCATATATGCTAGCAGTGCTCCAAAAGTCATAATAGTAAATTTCCAACTGCAGATGGAGACTTGAGGGCATGGGAAAGCGGATTGCTGTGCCTACTAGCGAGGATATGGTGGACGTGAGAGTCAAACCAAATACGACTTGTCTGTAGCACCATAGTTTGCACACCTGCTTGCCTATGACCTATTTGTGTGAGCCAAAAACTCAGAACACCTGTCTTGCACCAGTGCAATTCTTGCGTCCTGGTGTCATGATCCTATCCAGCCACAATGCGTGGGAGATCAGTGGAGGACTTCTGTCTCTATTCATTCACCTACTTATGCTTCTCCACCAAGATTCAGGATGTTTATCCTGGCAGCTGAACTTGAGTAGGAGATTGAAAACACCTGTCAGTGGCATAGCTTGGGGGGGGGGCAAAGCAGGAGGGAGGCATACAAGGAATCCTCGTGGAGGCATTCCAGATGGGGGCAGGGTGACCAGATGCCCAAACCTCAAAAGGAGGACAAGGTCTTGGATTGCTCACAGCCTGGTCTTTCTGGTGGACAATGGCACATATGCCTACTCATGAGTAAAGCTGCAATATTGGGCACTTTCACTTTCCCAGAAAGCTCAATGCATATTTTTTTTTTAGGTTTTTGGCCATAACTTTTGATAGGAAGGAAATATTTCAAAATTTCAAATATTTTGGCATTGGGTTCTGCTCTTCAATACAAATCCAATGACATATGACATGACGGGGTATGCACACCATTGCAAAGTTCCAAAACGGAGGAAAATGAAGCCCCTTTGAAGGACAAAGGCTATAAAAGAGGGCAAATCTGGAAATTTCTGGTCAAATGGTCACCCTGGGTGGGGGAGCCAAATGGATCCATACAGCATCCAGCCTCCATGGTGGCATCAAACATGGTGGCATAAAGCCTCCATGCTGGCTTAGTTCAGCTGATGCATAAGTGGGCAGGAGAGGGTGGCGAGAGTGGGCAGTGAGTGGTCCACCATCAGACAGTTAGCTATATTTATTTCTCAGGTTGTGGTGGCCAACCTTAAGTGTGCCCCTATCATTTGAAGTTTCCTGGGTCTAAGGGCTTAACTGTATTATAGTTTGCTTGTATGCATTGGAATTGTATGTTTGCAGCTGGGTTTATATGCCAGTAAAGGTACCTGAACTAAAAAAAAGAAGAGTAAGTGGTCCTAGAGGCAAGCAGGTGGGACATGGGAGCCAGGGCTGGGACCCAGTTATATGTGAAATCCCAACTGGGACCCTAAGCAGCACGAAGCAGTCTCTGGTAGCCCTGGACTACTTGGTTCTGCACCACCTCCAGACACATCAATTGAGTAGACCCATTAGGGTTTGAGGTGCCCCATTAGAATTGAGTAGACCCATTAGGGTTTGAGGTGCCCCAACCAAGCCTGCCTGCTCCAGCTCGTGTTTGAATTGTGCTTCCCAGCCTATGAGTCTTTGAAGAAGGTGATATACAGTATAAATACTGTAAGCAATAATGAAGAAGAAGGAAGAGAGAAGAGTGATGGACTATTTTTTCTCCGCTCTTTGGGTTATGTGTCAACAGCAGCACCAAATGTGCCTACCTGACTTACTACAGCTCAAGATAATTAGAAGAACTGAAGAAGAGACCATGTAATCTAGGATCCTGTTTCCTCCAGTTGCCCATCATCCCCCGATGATCCCATAAACAGGAGCGGAAGGCAGATTTGTCTTCCCCCATTGAACCCCTGCAAGATCAGAGGCAAACCATAGACGTAGTTAACCAGCCGAACTAGATAACAATTAACAGTCGGAGCTTTTCAGGCTGCATCAAAGCAGATCAAATCCAAACCACTTTGCGAACCCAGGAACAACCGTTTGATTTATCAGCAGTCCTCGGCTCTGCCGGCCGCCGGTTTGGTGTAATCCATAAAATAAGAAGCGCAGACCCCTAAATATTGAAATAAAACAGGCCATTAGCTGAACGGTACGGTTAGTGCCGGGATGCTGCGTGCGCAAGAAAATTTGAAATATAAGCTGGGCTGACTTAATGGGTGCCTTAGAAAAAGAAAAGGGGGAAAAAAGATTTTCACTGGCAAGGGGAAAGAAATCAATCTGTCTCTGTCTGTCGGTCAGTTGTATGTCTGTGTGTCTGTCTGGCTCTATATCGGTCTGAATGTCTCTGTTTCTGTGTTTGTGTCTGTCTCTCTCTCTCTGTGTTTCTGTGTCTGTGTCTGTCTGTCGGTCAGTTGTGTGTCTGTGTCTGTCTCTCTATCTGTCTGTCTCTGTGCTTGTGTCTGTTTGTCTCTATCGGCACAATCCAGAGTTAACTACAAGGGGTCCTTGCTCTTATGTAAGAACAATTTACTCTGGATTGCAATATGAATTTCCCATAGGTTTTCACTAGGTGGTGCAGTAACTCCGGGACAGGTACACATAATATCTCTTACGTGCTCCCGTAGTTACTCTGGATTGTAGGGTACGTTTATGTTTCTGTGTCTGTCTGTCTATCTAAACTTCACACACACACACATATACACACACATATCCATACCACAGAGATTTCTGGCTAATTTTAAATAATGAATTTGAACAGGAGAGGCCATAAAAATGAATTGTCAGCTTTTGTGCAGGGCCGGGTGTAAATCAAAAGCAAGCTTCCCTTAGTCACAGTGCCGGCTCTCCCCACCAACTGTTCCAATGCCTCAGGTGCCAGAAGGCATTAGAAAGCCCATTGCAAAAGCTTGGCAGTTCTGCTGATGGCAGAGGAAAAAATCAGCCCTCTCTCCTCCTCCCCCCTTCCCTCTGTTTCTCGGCTCCACATCGAATTCTCAGTGTGAGGCTTTGCATTTTACAGTCTTGGTAGGGGCCAGAAGATAAACCTATTATAATGCACAGGCCACCTTTGTGTTGATAATCAGAGCTAATGCAATGAAAGGGTATCCCACAGGTGTCTGCCCGGGTGCCAGCTGATTGGCTTTAACCTTGTTTTCAATCCGATTCTTAGGCGTGATGTGCCCGCTGTTCCCCAAAGCCACAATGTTAATGTAGAAGGAAAAGGGAGAAGGGGAACCCTTTAGATTGGAATGAGAGTCTCACTCCAGTGCGCTCATTGCATTCCGGGAACCGGTCTGGTGCATCGTGCATGGGGATGTGTGGGAGAAAGGGTGTGCATTCCCAACACGCAGTGCACCCTTAGACTCATGCGCTGGCAAAAATGCATCTTCACCTTGCCATTAATATTGGGTGCAAGCATAAGGAAATTTGTGGACATTCAAATCTGCAGATTCTGGGGAGCAGTGGTTGAAGCCTCGAGAGCCCCATCTGAGCCCCAGAGAGGCAATGCCTGACTACCTGCTGACTGTGCAGGCCTCAGAATAACCATATAGGTTCCCAAAAATGTGGTCTCTGGTTTCTTCATGACATTTTTATGGCTTAAAACAGGGGACCTCAACCCCTGTCTGTGGCCCAGCGCTGGTCTGTGATACCCTGGTGGCTGGGCTATGCTGGGACTGGAGGCTGGAGACCTTCTCCCTTCTCTCTGCCCAGTTCACTCTGGGCCAACAACAAAACTGGGCATGAGCACCCAAGCGACTAGGCTGTGCATCCCCAGTTTGCTCTTTGTCTGGAGCAAACCGCGCATGCGCAACCCACCTGGTTTGTGAAAAACTTTTTTCCATAGAACTGGGCTGTGGTCCAAGAAACATGAAGGACCACTTAGCTAAAAGGTATTTTGAAGCCCTAGGGAGTCCTTTGAAATGAGAAGCCATGCAGAGATTGTTGTGCACTAGCCACAACGGGGCTCAGAACAGCTCCCGTTGTCTCCAGAGTTTTCAAGGGGTTCCTGAAATCCCCAATTTGAACATCCTTGGATTTTCCTTCTGCTTTCCAGGGGGGTTTCAAGAATCCATGGAGATTCTGCAAATAAGACTACAATCCATCACACCTTTCTGAGTGTAAACCCCACTGAACCCAGTGGAACTTTAGAACAGATATGTGTAGGATTGCTCTGTAGACAGGATGACCATATGACTGGAAATTTCTGGATTTGTTCTTTTTTTAGTCTCTTGTCCGGGTGTCCTTCACTGCAAGGTACCCTGTAAAGGAGAACGTGGTATTTCCCATATCCCTGTAGTTGGTACAACATAGTGTACTCGAGAGCTGTAGTAATCTTGCAAGTTCTTGCCAACCAGGGTAACCATATGACTGGAAATTTCTGGATTTGTCCTCTTTTTTAGTCTCCTGTCCAAGTATCCTCCAAAAGGGCTTCATTGTCCTCCATTTTGGCTTTGTTTTGGAACTTTGCAATGGTGTGGAGTACCCCATCATGTCATATGTCGTTGGATTCGGATTGAAGAGCAAAATGCAATGCAACAATCATTTTTGAAATATCTCCTTCCTATCAAAAGATATGGCCAAAAACCTAAAACTAAAAAATATATGCGTTGAGCTCTATGGGAAAGTGAAAGTGCCCAATATTGTGGCTTTACTTGTGAGTTGGGAAACGTGCCATTGTCCGCTGGAAAGGCCAGGTTGATAGGAATCCAAGACTTTGTCCTCCTTTTGAGGTTTGGGCATCTGGTCACCCTGTCTGTAGATAATGTAGGTTGCCTGTGTATGTATACAGCACAACCATATAGAAGCCGGATTCTTCTTAATAATAATAATGTCATCATAAGAGCTTTCAGAAAATTCTGATTATTTTATATTGCACACACAAAAAGGAGGAGCAAGGAGAAAATTAGTACTTTGTTAGCAACAGTCATGCATGAAGTTTTGTAATTTCAGGAAGGGGACCCCTCAACAGTAAAATGTAGCAACAAATAAAGTAGAACACAAATCTCCTTTAAAGCACCTCAATCCATAATGTTATGAATGTAACATGAGATTAATGGACCTTTTCTAATGCAGAGTATGTAGAGCCTGTTTGCTCACCAGAGACAAACAGTGCAATCCTATTCATGTTTACTCAGAAATAAGTTCCATTGAATTCAATGGAGCTTACTCCCAGGAAAGCGCTATTACGATTGCAGCCGTTGGCACTTCAAAAATAATCCATACATGATTTGAAACACAGAAGTTAGTGGTGTTGGCTTTACAATCCAACAGGTATGTAGTATTAATAAAACAACGATATAAAATGTACATTGTTGTACAACGTACATTTTATTTGTACAAAATGTACGATGTAGTTTGATTTATTTTTCATTCTGAAGGTTGTGACCCACCAATGTAGTTCCATGGAAACCTGATGTTAGCATACAATGGAATGCTATTGAATCCCAATAGTTTTATAGTACAATCCTATGCATGTTTACTTAGAAGTAAGCCTTGTTGTGTCCAGTTGGGTAAATTTCCAGGAGTGCGTGCACAGGATTGTAATTGTATTTTTAGTTGTATGTGTTGCCTGTTGTGTCACCTTTGTTGTTCCTTTCGATTGAGTGAATGACACATGATAATGTTAGAATTATTTTCCTTTAATTATTAAATATTTAATTATTTAACTATTATTATTTATTATGTATGCGGTGTTCTCGAAAGTGCCAGGACCTTTGCAACCTGAAAAAATAGTTTCCGAGTCAAATGCGCCATGACATTGGACATTTGTATTCCTTAATTGTGTGTCCTAGATATTTGTGTCCCAATGTATGTGTATTTATTTTAATTTTAAAAACACAAAGGCAGTGTTAGGAGTAGGGTTGGCATAATGGATTTTGTTGCCCAGGCACAATGGGATGCAAATATCCAATAATAGCAATATTGGGATATGCAGTATTTGAACAGTGCTGAATTATCCAGGATCCAAATGCCCTATTAAAGTTGTGCCCAAACTTTAGTGCACTGCAAACCAATTCATTCTCAGCAGTGGGTAATTATATAATGTTCAGGGTTGATTCCAAATCCTTATAGATTGTGCCTCATTATCCATTGGGGTTCCGTTCTGGAATTCCCCGTGGATAAAAAGTCAGCGGACATGAAATCAGTGGAAGAATAATTTTAAATATTCCAGTTTTTTGCTCATCCGTTGTTGAACCTGAACACATTGGTATAGACACTGTACTGCAAACATTCTCTAAATGGGGTGGATAAGGAATCTAGTGGAATGAAATTGTACTTAACAGTAGGAAATTAAAAGGTAGGAAATTAAAAGGTAGGAAATTGGATTCTGATATATTTTTCTGTTTGTTACAAAACATTTAAAGGTAGACCTTGGTATCAGAAGTGAATCAAATTAGTGAACAGAGTGCATACCAAGTGGATCAGTGCATAGTGAGTGAAATCACTGGATACCAAATCAGTGGATACCATATGCATTAGCCCTACAATCCAGAGTAACTACGGGAGCATGTAAGAGACATTTACGTCGACGTAGTTACTACACCACCTCGTGAAAACCTATGGGAAATTCATAGTGGAATCCAGAGTAAATTGTTCTTATGTCAGAGCAAAGACTCCCCATAGTTACTCTGGATTGTGCCCTTAGAGTCCCTGGATATTGCTTCCAGGTCTTGCTGGCTCACAGTCCAGTTCACTGGCCTCCATTGGCCTCACAGTGTCTTCTGGGTATGACACAAAATCATGGAAGGAAACTAAACATAAGCTCTATGGACTCCAAATAAAGCCTTTGGGCATTGAGCAACCAACAGCACATGAGATCACAACTCACTGATGACTCCACAGTTGCATTTAGAGTGCAGATCATCCACCGGTGATCTACAGTTGCCATAATACCATTCTTTAATATACTGTGAAGCTCTTTGAATCCCATCAGAGGCAATCCATTTCACGGTGGAGTAGACCCCATTCCTTGCCATTATGACAAACATGGTACCACTTTCCCTTCCAAAGGCTTCCATTGGAGGAGCTGAAATAATTCTCATGTGGTCTGAAACATCAGGGAACCCAATCCTGGGGGAGTAGCTTTGGAAAAGCTCACCTTAACTTAAACATAATGCATGGCATCTTCCCCCCTCCCAGAGGGATATATAATCATTACATATTTTTTTTTTAAATTCCTTTTTTGTCTCGGCTAATCGTCACCCGGCATTCTAATTGTTGCTTACTTGATGGAGGAAATGAAGAGGCTGCAGAAGACATTTTTATGTGGAAGGGGGGACCTTGTTTAATTTAGTAGAAACACAAGCTTGGCAGCCTGCTTGTGCCTTCGGAGAGTGCTCGTGATTGGGCTATTAAAATGTTAATGCCCTGTTTGCTCTGCAGTGACATCTGTCTCCCAAATATATACGAGGCCATGAATACAGAGGGATGCTTTCCTCTTTTATTTTCCTTCTGCATCATAACTTTGACTCGGGGACAGACTGGTATGGTGGGCAGTAGATCCAGGTCACTGTTGGAAAACCACAAAACAGCAGGGTTGATGGCATGTTTTCGGCTGAAGAGCAGCAGGCACACTGAGTCTTCCTCCTCCGGCTATGGAACTAGGAATGGCCTCACTTCCAGGGCAACTTGGAGCCTTGATGTTCTTGATTGATGGGTCTTGGTGTACCCTCATCAAACCAGTTCCTCATACTGGTCCTGATAGTACACAAATCATGCATTTTATGGAGATGTTGCATGCATTCTATCGGTTAAAGGGGGCTGGAACTTTGAAAACCTCTGCTCAGATCATTGCAAGGAGAATCAAGATGATCCCACACTTGTGTGTGAAGATTTGAACATTTGCAAACAATCTGAACACTGTTTTCAGCAATGGTTGATGTTCTCAAAAGTTCAAACTTTTGCAAAGCGAGCAGGTCTCCGTCAGTCTTGAAAGACTATGGTATTGTGCTCGGAGCTGCATACGCTGCATGCAAAGCACAAAAGCCTGGGTTAGATTGTTATGGAGGATAGGCTGTTACCCAAGCAGCAAACCCCCCCTCTCCATGCCACTGAATTAGTCCAATGGAAAGGCAGAGCCAATACGATTGGATCCAGCTGGCATCGCAGAGCTGGGTTAAGGAGAGGAGCTCACCCTATCTTGTGGGGCCGAGTCCGTCTGAATAATTGTATGCACAATCCTAACCAATTTAGGCCACCACAATTTACCCATTTCACCATTCCTGTGGTTGCATGGGGAGGCTAGCACATGTCTGTGCCCTGGCCAACCCCCTCCGAGCAGTGGTGCAGAAGTTTTTTACAGACAGTACAAGAGTTGTGTCTAGACTTCTGATGAGCCAGAGGTGGCCTAACTCTATAATCCAGAGTAACTACAGGAGCATGTAAGAGACATTTACGTTGACATAGTTATGGCACCACTTAGTGAAAACCTATGGGAAATTCATATTGTAATCCAGAGTAAATTGTTGGAGCAATGACTCCCTGTAGTTACTTCAGATTGCGTCCTAAGGGCAAAATCCATAGCAGTTATGGGTCCACGTAGTTACAACACCTTCTAGTGTTATCTTATGGAAAGTCATCTTAACTGCTCCAGAGCAAGTGGCTTAATTTCACTTTAGGATATAGGCCAAAGTCTGAGTAAACCTATTGGGGATGCAGCATCCCTACCGTGGGGAAGGGGTTGAGCCTTCATGGGTAAGGCTCACCATGGCTAAGGGGACCATTGGGAATTGGACAAGGGAATAGCAACAGTCCTAATACATGCAGTGCTTTCAGCGCGTGTTAGGACAGCCTGCCTGAACTAGCACTAGTTAGAACTGCATGGCCTGGGCTTAGTAAATAAACTAGCACAAGTTAGAATTGCATAGCCTGGGCTTAACCTGGGCTACTCTGAATCTCTGGACATCCAAGCCCTGGTCTGATCACACCTTATGTGTTGGGAGTTTGGCTTCGGTGAGGACCGCAAAGTATTGAAGTTGTGCTGGAAAGATTGAATTGGGGAAAAAAGCACTTTAGGCATTAAGTCTGAGAAGATGAGCTGCTATTTTATAGACTGCACCTGAAAACATCCTGTCCTTTCCAATCATGTGCCTTAGAAGTAATGTCCCGTGTCATTTACTCCAAGGTGGAGAATTTTATTTTCGAACATATCTGATAAATGCACCAGAAACCCAAAAGAGGTTTCATTTAGATATTAGCAAACAGCATCCATTACATTGTGCTTGAAGCAATGGTGAGAGAGAGAGAGAGAGAGAGAGAGAGAGAGAGAGAGAGAGAGAGAGAGAGAGAGAGACAGTATTAAATGGCAAGAAATGTCACTTATCCAGGAACGCTTTTATTTTGTTCCCCAACCATTGATGATAGCAATTTTTTAAGAATGCAAATTACATCTTTCCTTAAAGATCATACAAAATATGAAATAGGAAAACAATTCCATTTTATTCCATTTTCATATACCGTAATCATGGCAGTGTGCCAACAATATTGCATTTTCTCCAACCTCACAAAAAAATGTGCAAGTATCCTTGGTTCGAACTCAACAAAACTATTGCATGATGTGCCCCCATGTCAGTGAAAGCTCGACTATGCTCACAAAAGCTTGGACATCCATGGGTGGGCACATTGATGTTCTAGACTTTTAAAGAAAACCAACTAGTTATAGACATTTACCATTCAGCCAACCTACTGGTGTTGAATGGTGAAAGGAAATATTATTCCGCTCAGAGCAGCAGTATATGAAATGCAGTTCTGTGTTTTGGTAGATCTGAGAAACAGAAGGGACAATAGGATGAATAATAGGATGATGGGGGAATCTGACTCCTTTACTCAGCAGCAAGGGAACTAAATCCTGGATATCTTCTGAATTAAAATGATATAGATGTTGCATTCACATTATCTTCCACTGGCGGTCTCAGTGGCTTCCTTGGGCACTTGTGGAGCTCTTTGGCTGTAATCCTAAAGACATTTTCTTGGGAGTAAGAACACAATGGGGCTTACTTTTGAGAAGACACGGTTGGGATTCAGGATGATGATATGACCGGATTTTTCCAGATTTGTCCTCTTTTTTAGCCTTGTGTTCAGGTGTCCTCCAAAAGGGCTTCATTGTCCTCCATTTTGGCTTCACTTTGGAACTTGGCAATGGTGTGCAGTACCCCCAACATGTCATTGGATTCATATTGAAAAGCAGAATCCAATGCAAAAATCGGTTTTGAAATATTTCCTTCCTATCAAAAGTTATGGCCAAAAACCTAAAAATGAAAATAAATGCATTGAGCGCTGGATGCCCAATATCGCAGCTTTACTCGTGAGTAGGCAAACATGCCATTGTCCACTGGAAAGGCCAGGCTGAGAGGAATCCAAGACCTTGTCCTCCTTTTGAGGTTTGGGCATCGAGTCACCACGTGTATCACTTTCACCCCAACCAAGCGATTTAGAAAGAAATAATATATTTATTTATTTATGACTAATCTTTTATTTATTGATTGATGTGCAAAAGCTTAATCCATTTCTTCTAATGAGACAGCCCTAATGAACACCCTCAAGGCTTGAGGGGTTTAGGTATGTGACCAGCCTTCACCTGCTTCTACTACCTATCATTGACGAACTTGGAAAAATAGAAATAAAAAATAAAAAGATGCTCCAACATTTATGTCCCCATATTTATGCAAGCTTGCAAATTGCAAGAGCTCTGCTCCTTGCAAACCACAGTAATTCAGTTTTTTGCAGGCAATTAGGAGGTATCTTGCAAACTACTAGGATTTAGCTCTTTAGCAGCTATTTAATTTTTGAATAACTTCAGGATCTAAAACAATTGGGTAAAGTACGACTTGGGTAAAGGATGTTTTGGGTAAAGAACACTTCTGAGGATGTTTGGAACAGGCTTCCATGGCAAGGGAACCCACAGGGGGGACAAAAGGATGAGGGGGGACAAGGGCAGACATGTGCCCAGGCCAGTTCGGGCCGGATCGCCTGAACCTGTTCCTGTTTTTGGCCTGCCGCTAGCAATCCGCTTGCCAGCGGGGGGGGGGGGGGGGGGCTCAAAAACCCAAGTGGACCAGTTCGCCACCCAGGGAGCCCATCACTGCGGCTGTGTCAACTATAACGCAGCCGCACTCGCATCCTGAAGCGGACGCGACTGCTCGTGTCCTCTTCAAGATGCGACTGCGCCTGCGCCATCCTTGCGCCAGCCCCTGACCAACCCCTGACCCAACTTGCGCCAACCCCTGACCCAGCCAGGCCCTGCCCACTTCCGGGGAACCGGTTGTTGGGCCAGGCTGGGCCCACCCCTGGACAAGGGGACTAGCTTGAGCTACAGTGGAGCCCTGGGCAAAGTTTTGAATAGGCTTCCATCGCCAGGAAACTCATGGGGGTCCGGGGGGGGTGGTGGAGCAGCTGGAGTCAGGTTTGTATGTGGGATGTGTGTGTGGCAGCGTGGAAGGAATGCCTTATCAATGTTCTAATGGTGCTCTCCATCAGAAGCTTGGGAATGTTAAAGTTGCACAAAAAGACAAAGATTCCTTTGAGCCAATGGATAGCAGTGACTCCATTAGTGATAGTGAAAGAGCACAATCTAAACAATGACTACTCAGTTGTAAGCCCCATTGTGTCTAATAAGTCTTACTTCCAGGAAAGTGTCTTTAGGATTGCAGCCTAAGGACACAATCCAGACTACCTATGGGGAGTCCTTGTTCCAGTGTAAGAACAATTTGCTCTGGATGGCAATATGAATTTCCCTTAGGTTTTCACTAGGTGGTGCAGTAACTATGGGTACACGTAATGTCTCTTACGTGCTCCTGTAGTTACTCTGGATTGTAGGGTTTGTAGATTTCATAGGATCATACACACTGAATGCATGTTTTGAATTCAGTTCCAGTGTTTTGTCATCATTTTTACATAGTTAATATTTTTATATGAATATTTTTGGGTTCTGAACCAATTGTCTGAGTTTCCATTATTGGCTATGCGAAAATCCGCTTCATGTAAAGAATGTTTCACGTAACAAACATGCCTCCGGAACGAATTAAATTTGTTACGTGAGGCACCACTGTAGTTATCTGAGCTTTCCATCATCCATGTTTTCAATTGGAGGCTCTATGGAACCCACCAGAAATTGGATCATGACCCTCCAACTGAGTCCCAACCCACAGATTAGGAAACACTTAAAAGATACTACAGGCATCCAGAACCTATATGGATTTTAAAAATTGGTGGATTAAAAAAACAGTGGAAAATGTATTTAAGACCCACTTCCTGTTTCTTGCTCCTCCGTGGTTCCTACTGGAATAAGGTAGGGTTGCCATAATTCTCTTTCACAAAATTGGGATAGGACCCTCTTATCACATTTGCCAATATGTGAACACCATCCCCAAAAATCAGGATTGTCCCTGTTTCGGGGGACATATGGCAACCTTAGAATTGGTTTGTGCCTCAATAGCTGCAAAGGTTTGATTCTGGTTCTCCTTGCTGATACAAAAAAAAAATGTGTGAAATAAAAGCAGTATTAAAAAATAAAAAGTGCATACCTTTACAGTTATTTAAAATAGCTGTCTTACTGTTGTAGAGAGGTAGTTAGCAATGAGCAAAGGAATCTGTGTAGTTCAGTTGAAGAATGGAACGATTGGTTGCATGACTGCCTCTCTACAACAGTAAAAAAAGCAGTTTTGAAAACTGTGGGTTGCAGGAGCCATTCATGCTGAGTCAAATCCATGTATAACAAGGTTGGCCATTTGTGCTGACTAAAATCCATGTACGACATGGTTGGACCTATACATCATGCTGCAATATCATTTGATAGTAATAATAATAAATAAGTAAATCTATATATATAAAAGAGAAAAGTCACTCACTGACTGACTGACTGACTCACTCACTCACTCATCACCGCCCTGCCAAAACCAGTGGGCCTAGAAGCGTGAAATTTGGGGTGGGTGTTCCTTCCGTGACTGAGGGGTGCACTAAGAACTGGTTTTCAGAAATTCCAACCGGAAAGGGGTGAAAAGGGGCACAACGTGTTTTCCTCCCTATACTTTGCATTGGAGAATTGCTGACTCATCAACATTCCTTCCAACTGCTGGGCCTGAAGCATGGAATTCTGGGAGGGATCCTTCTGTCACCTGAACACCCCCCAAGAACCATCTGGAGAAATTTAACCCTTCAGGGGCTGAAAAGGGGGCAACCTGTTTCTGTCCTATACTTAACATGGGAGACTGAATAATATCCAGCCAATTTGGTGCTCTCTGGCTGGTGCACTAGGGGACATTGTTTGGAGGAAGAGGTTGCACTGGCGAGGATGCTGTGCATGGGGGGAAGTTGCACATGGGGAAAGTTGTGCATGAGGGGAAGTTGTGCATGAGGGGAAGTTGCGCATGGAGGAAATTTGCGCATGGGGGAAGTTGTGCATGGGGGAAGTTGCACATGGAGGAAAGTTGCACATGGGGAAGTTGCGCATGGGGGAAGTTGTGCATGGGGGATTGATGCACATGGGGGAAGTTGCGCATGAAGGGATAATGCGCATGGAGGGATTATGCGCATGGGGAAATTGCGCATGGAGGAAAGTTGCGCATGGAGGAAAGTTGCACATGATGGGAAGTTGCACATGGGGAAGTTGCACATGGGAGGAAGTTGCGCATGGAAGGAAGTTGCACATGGAGGGAAGTTGCACATGGAGGGAAGTTGTGCATGGGAGAAAGTTGCGCATGGAGGAAAGTTGCACATGGGGAAGTTGCGCATGGGGGAAGTTGTGCATGGGGGATTGATGCACATGGGGGAAGTTGCGCATGAAGGGATAATGCGCATGGAGGGATTATGCGCATGGGGAAATTGCGCATGGAGGAAAGTTGCGCATGGAGGAAAGTTGCACATGATGGGAAGTTGCACATGGGGAAGTTGCACATGGGAGGAAGTTGCGCATGGAAGGAAGTTGCACATGGAGGGAAGTTGCACATGGAGGGAAGTTGTGCATGGGAGAAAGTTGCGCATGGAGGAAAGTTGCACATGGGGAAGTTGCGCATGAGTGAAGTTGCGCATGGGGGGAGGTTGTACATTGGAGGAAGTTGCACATGGGGAAGTTGCGCATGAGGGAATATTTCATATGGGGGGTGTTGCGCAAGGAGGGAAGTTGCACATGGGGAAAAGTTGCACGTGGGTGAAGTTGCGCATCGGGTGTTGATGCACATGGATTGTTGATGTGCATGGATGTTGATGCGCATGGATGTTGATGCGCGTGGGGGATGTCATATGGGGAAATGTTACTCCCGCAACGCGGGTATGCTTTTTGCTAGTAAATAAATAAATAAACAAATAAACAACTTTATTTATATCCCTCCTTTCTCCTGGAGGGACTCAAGGCGGCTTACAAAACAATCCATAAAAACACCAACAATAAAATCTACATTACATTAAAACAGTTATAACAGGCATCATTTCACCATTTAGAGTCACCACTAATTCTGATACTGCATAACTTGTAAATTGGGATCTGAAAACTTAATTATTTGAACCTCATATTTTTCTGTTCCGTTTACATGCAAATGCAACCTTTCTCACTAATGTTACAGAGCTATAAGCAACCTGCTGTACACACCGGGTAAATTACTCCATTGAGTATTTAAAACGAACAGATCTCCTGGGCTGTTCATGGCTGAAAATCAGATACAATTCCAGATACTTTAATCTTTAACAGTGCAATCCTATACACACTTACTTAGGAGTCGGCCCTATTAAATACAGTGAGATCTACTGCTGAGTAAACATATTTAGGATTGCATTTGCGTCTCATTGATAGGTGCTGGCTTGCCTGACCATCTAGCTATACTCTGGAAACCATTGTACTGTTCACATATCTTGAATGGGCAGCTTCTTAATAAAGGGAACTAATAAGAATATCTATTTATCAAAACAGTTAATTAGATGGTATAATATATTAATTAAATTCCATTCAATCCATTGTGCAGCCTTTCGACTCATAATTACCTTGCTACAACTACTGTGTTAAGCATCAGTTAAATGCCTTCAACTTATATTAGAAGAGCCATCTCGATAAAGAGATGGTTTATTTATTTATTGCTTGTTTTATTCCAGTGGTCTGGGAACAGGGGTAAATTATCCCAAATGGGGTAAAAATGAAATTCCCGGGGGTAAGGGACAGTCGTCCTGGTATGCACGCTCTTCCCCTTCCGAAAGCTCCAACGGAGAGCGCTACCGCTTCCACCACGGAGAAGCGCTAGCGCTCTCCGTTGGAGCTTTCGGAAGGGGAAGAGTGTGCACCAAGCCGCAGCAGCCTGAAACTGCCCCCCTCAGTGTCCCCAAACACCCTCCCCAGCCAAGGTTAGTAAACCACTTACTTTACATTTACTCAGAAGTAAACCACTTACTTTATGTTTACGCCTGATTTAAAAATGTAGGACAAAATGTAGGACATCCTACATTTTTTAAAAGACTAGTTTTTCAATTGAAAATCCGGACTTTTGGGTGACCATTTCCTTCCTTTCAAATCAAGGGGGTAACATCAGCACATCTAAATATATTTTGGGGTAAAAGATAAAAAGATTCCCTGACCCCTGCTTTATTCATTATCGCTTCATGGTGAGAAGCTGGATGAGCAGATTAATTTTTCCCTTTGGAAAAATGTTTTATTTTTCCATTTTTCAGAAAGAAGGGGTCATCCAATGCAGCAAACTGATGAAGGGATTTCTTGTTAGGATAAGAGAGGTGAAGTTGCCTTTAGAGCGGTGGTTAGGGAACGGGGGTAAATTACCCCAAATGGGCTAAAAATGAAATTCTTGGGGGGTAACGGACAGTCACGCTGCCAAGACAAAGCCAGGCATACATATGAATCTATATGCATACCTGGCTCTGTCTCAGCAGCGCGACCATCCATTACCCCCAGGAATTTCATTTCATTGGATATAGAATCTATATATAGATTCTATATGCATGCCCGGCTGTGTGTGTTATGGTACAGTAGTGTACAAGGACCTGACGCATTGCACTATATTAATAATATATGATTTCCTTCTTTTCAAATCAAGGGAGTAACGTTTGTGTATCTAAATATATTTTGGGATAAAAGGTAAAAAAGTTCCCCTCCCCTGCTTTGGAGGACCTTTGCTAGTTACAGTATAGTGATTTTTGCCCCCAGTTTGCAATTCGGTGGTGCAATCCTATTGAGGTGCAATATATTAGAGATGGTATATGAATGAATGAAAGATCGGTTCATAACATTTTCTGACACAGAGTCAGGGGGTGATCTTCAAACCAGTCCATAAGCACTTCTTCCCCATTGGTTTTGGTGAAATAAACTCTATTTTTGGAACCTGTTCCAGTTCCACTTGGAGAAGCCCTCCTTGTGTTGTGCCCTTCCCAGTTTAATGTGAACTTCCCCTTTGGGATGAGCTGGAGGGGTTGGGAGGGGGCCGCACTACCACATGTGGGAACCAAAGAAATATAGGTACAATAACCTAGATGTGTGTAAAGAAAACCTATAAAAAGAGCTGATTATTTTCTCCTACTGAGGGTACTCACATGGGTTACTTCACTTACTAACCTGCAAAGAGCAGAGTGTATGAATCAGTGCTAACTTAATTATAATTATTAGACAGGTGTGTCCAATATTACTTCTTTATTTATTGGGGAAAATCATCTCTGAATTGAGCAATAAAATATGAAAAAGAGTAAAACCAATTACGCATACCCAAGGAAGAAGAAACAGGCCGCGGTGTGTATGGAGGGCTTTATTTGGGGGGAGGGAGAGAACCCTCTGGAAAAAGCAGAGTGAAATAATTATCCGTTTGCTGCACAAAGTCAGCAATTTTTTGCCAACTTTTTAAATAAGATTATAGAAGATGAAACACAAGAGCTTGGTTCAGCTCTTAAGAAAGATGTAAGCAATTTAAAATTGTACTTTGTCCCCTGGGAAAGTGTGGAAAATATTTCAAGTAAATTAAAATATAATAAAAGCGTTTGCTGGGTGAAAAACATATTTTTCATATTAATTGGTTAATTTTGCTTGATGCTTAATTGTTGGTCTCAGAGGCACAAGGTCAGGACCACATATTGTTGCGTTAAAAGTGTGTACTGTGGATATTTCCTTATTGATCTAATCACTTATTTTAAGTTTTTTTTTAAAATGCTTCCTATGAATCTGAACCGGAAATGGGGAAAAAATGAAGGTTCTGGCCAAGTTCGCATTAGAGAGACCAGATCTCATGTTGAATGCAAAAGGGTCCAGATCCCATCCACGGTATTTTCATGGAGAGCAAGGTGGGTATCTGAAACATAGCCATAGGGTGCAATCCTTATCAATTATCCAGCATGGGATGGCCTTATGTTGAGGAGGCCTCCCTGACTGCCCCCTTCCCAATGCAGGATGTAGCACATGCCCTCCTGGCATAGTTATGCCAGTGATGGAAATTTAATTAGGATTGCACCAAATGACAGTATTGACAATACCAAGCTAGATCTGAATATGTAAAGAGAGCTTCCTATGTCCCGTGTTTAGGTTGAGATGTCCTTTTAATTGGAGGTCTCACAGGATCAAATGGGGGTATCACAGAAAGATTTAGCCATCCAAAGATAGCAGTGATCCATTACTAAGGATGGTGAACCGGCACTGGACCAATATAACTTTTTGCTTGAACCATCATATGTAATGGTGTAGCAACCAGGTAGGGGGCAGTTCTCCCCTGGTACCAGCCATAATGGGGTGCAAGGGTCAATCCTACCCATAAGCATCAGCCTTGGACATCTCACAACCTGGCCAGCAGGAGACTAAGGGTGCAATCCTAAAAAAATTAGGCCGGCCCTACTCACCTGCCTATCTGTCTATAATGGTGTGGTGAGGTCAGCGTATACCTGTGCATTAGTCTAACCCCCAGAAGTGGGGCAGAAGTGTCTTACTACACTTTTGTGACACCACCTCAAATCATCACAGGACCTATATCAGGGCTTAGGCCAGCCTAAATGGAAGTTAGGAGCACCTTCCTGGGAGTAAGCCCCATTGAACTCCATGGAATTTACTTTTGAGTAGACACAAATAAGATTGCATTGTAAGGCTATAATCCTAACCAATTTAGGGCAGCATAACTCACCTGCATAACTTCCTATAGTTGTGTGTGGAGGCCGGTTCGTGCTTGTGCACTGGTCTAACCCCACAGGATTGGGGCCTAGCATGCGCCAGCCTTGCAAACCACTATCACAGGAAGTTATGCTAGATGAGATATGCTGGCCTAAATTGGTTAGGATTGCAGCCTAAATTGGATAGGAGCAGTGAGAGCTATTGACACTCACCATGTTTGGTGCTGATGTACACCCCGTGTGCCAGAGCCAGCTTCTCTTCCCACTTGCAGAGAAAGCTTAGCAACCCATCAATGGTGTGTAATGCAGTGATGTCATCATCCTCATGATGTCATCATCACTGGGTGACAACATCCCTAGTGATGCCACTGTTTTTGTGTCTGATGTCATGCCGTCCACCTGCTATCCATTGATCACCTACAGTTCCTCTTCATTCTCCCTGGCATAAATGGTGGTGCATGTACCCCTGTGAGTCACTTTTCTGGGCACAGAACAAGGTCTTATCGAGAGACACAAAAGCACATGGAAAATGCTTCCAGCGATGTGCTGTCTTCTCTCACCCTCTTCTAGAGGGTCTAGAGGTGACTATTTATAGTCTAGAGGTGACTATTTGGTGTCTCTGCTTTGACTTGGGCTTCAAATCCCTACAAATGTTACACCGTCTGCTGTGGGCAAGTTGGTTACCATGCTCAACATTTTCTTGTAAGGTGATCAAGGACAATTCTTTGCGCCGACTTTTTTTTCCAGCACAGATACCATGTTATTCCTTAAGATGGTGAGCGACAACCAGAGCAGGTTCAACAACATCTTGCTGTTATTGACTTGCTGTTAGTCCAAAGATGGGAGCCCCTCAACTGTCAAATGGAGTCACTGGAAGGACCTGCTGGGTACATATGCTCCCTGGCCTATATAGCCCAATAATCCATAAGACAAGGTAACTACATTGTAAATGGGCCGCAGACCCATTCTTTATCTTATCCATTCCAACCTAATCCTTATCTGTGCTGGAACAGGCTGACAAGCAGTATCCAGCATGGGATTGGAGATGGAACAGGCACATAAAGCACACTCCTAACCATGTCTACTCAAAAGTAAGCCCCATTGGGTACAATGGGTCTTACTCCCAGAAAAGTGTCTTTAGTATTGCAGCCATGTTCTCTTTTTCCAAATGTCCTGGAAAAATCTTCATAGAATCATAGAATTGGAAGGGACCCAGTGGATCATCTAGTCCAGCCCCCTGCCTGTAGCAGGAAATCCTTGTCTTGTGGGGACCCGGGTCTCGAACCCTGGCCTGCTAGTTAACAGGCACAGTGTTTTAACCATTTGCACCACCAGAGGGTATGTCATTGTCCTCCTTTACCTTGTGCACAGATAGTATGTACCTCCAAACTATGACATTTAATTTATTAATTGCAAGACAACTACATGTTGCATGCTCATAAGGAGGACCAAGAAGATTTTTTTAAACTTTTTTCAGGAAAAAAAGCTAAAATAGAGGACATGTCCTGGAAAAAGAGGAAATATGGTCACCCTGGCCTTATTACATCTAGGGTAGGCTATCTTTTCCTGCTGAGTAATGTGTGATGGGAAATTTGAGGATTAGAAAGGCATTATATGAATTCAGCAACAAATAAATATCCTGTGAGAAGTCTCTAAGGTGGCAGCACATGCACTGCAGTGTTATTGTTGCATAACCATTTGTGGGTGTCCGTGTGTGTGTGCATGTGTCCCTGTATGTGTGTGTCAGTACGATCCTAATCCCATGTTAGACTGGTACAAGTCTGATTCTGGCCTGGGGGTGTCACAAAAGTGCCATAAGACATTTATGCATCACTCCTTTGGGAGGGGGTTAGGCCAGTGCACAGACATGCACCAGCCTCCCCATACCACCATAGGGACAGGTCACATGTGCTACCCTAAATTGGTTAGGATTGCACCCTGCATATGAATAAAATGCATCAGCAAGGAGTGGGAAAAGGAAATTATGTAGCAAACGGAAGTCATTCATTGCAAGTCTCGCTATGTTAAAGGTTACTTTCTACTCTGTAATTCTATTTGGCGCAGTGGGGCTCATAGGGCGCTGGAACATATGGGCAGACTTGAGATTAATTGTAGCCATTCAGCCATCCCCACACTCACTTTCCTGTCCACATTTGCGGGCACGAGGCAATAGCGTTAATGTTTCCCGTTTCAATCCATTTAGGTGTAGTTGGCCACAGACCAGAGCGTCGGGCATGCGCTGGGGAATCTGTCATAAATCCTCTGGCTGCAGATGCCACAGGCTGGCTCTTCTGCCAGTCTCTCAGCCGTAGGCAAATCTCGGGACGCCAACCAGCGCCTCTTCCCAGCAAAACCTCCCAGGAACAAAATTAATGCTCTTTCTTGGTATTGATTGGAACCAATAAGTGCCTCCCTGATTTGACATGAGGCAGAAGGGCTAGGAAAGGAATGGGGAGTGTTGGTGGGAAAGGGGTGGGGTAGGAAGGGGAAGGAAAGAAGCTGCTTGGAAGAAATATGCGGTTTAATTACGGGATGAATTTCACCAGTCTGGGTCCCCCTAGGAATTTAACAGATAGGCCTAAGTGCACTTAGTCTCCTTTCAACATCTGTTGAAATGGTATCTGGCCAAGGAGGGGGTGGCAGGGATGGGTCGAAGAGCGGCGAAGCTCAGCATGTGCTTTCTGCAAGATGAGACAGACGGGGGGGTTAAGAAAAGGGGGCAAAGAAAAGGAAAAGGCTATATTGCCATTGTAGACTAATGCAACTGATAGTTGGATCTTGCAGAAGCAGTTGATCTGTCTTGGGCTGTACCCAGAGCAGTGGTGGGCTCTAGCAGGTTCGCACCTACTCTATAGAACCGGTTATTAACGAGAGATAGGACATATAAAGTTTAAACATAGCCATTTAAAAGTGGCTGCCAGATGGGCACAGAACTGGTTGTTAATTTCTTTGAATCCCATCACTGACCCAGAGGTATGCTTCAGCAGGTTCTCACCTAATTTATAGAACCTGTTGTTATAGGACATGTGTCTATAGGACATATCCAGTGATGGGATTCAGAGAAATTAGCAACCAGTTCTCTGCCCATCTGGCAGCCACTTTTAAATGGCTATTTTTAAACTTTATATGTCCTATCTCTCGTTAACAACCGGTTCTATAGAGTAGGTGCGAACCTGCTGGAGCCCACCACTATATAGGACATATGTTGTTATAGAACCTATGTCTATAGGACATAGAATCTGTTGTTAATTTATTTGAATCCCACCATTGGCTGTACCGCTTCAGATGTGTAAAGAGTAAAATGTGATTCCCGTCCTATCATAGCCTCTCCAAGCAAATGGAAAATTTAAATCCATTTTTTCCTGACATGCAACTCACAATGTGTTTAAGACAGGGATTTTCAACCACTGTGCCTTAGGCTGCAATCCTAAAGACACTTTCCTGGTAAGTAAGACCCCTTGAATATAATGGGGCTTACTTTCAAGTAGACATGGTTAGGATTGTGCTAATAGTATGCTGGTGTGCCGTGAATGATCTGCAGGTGTGCCATGAGGACAAATTGAGGGATCCAAGCCTTCTACTAGCAAGCTTGTCAATGGTCCAAAACTAATGGTGGGCTTTGACCATTTCAGTGCCTTTTCAGTGTGCCACGAGACGACAAAAATGTTGAAAAGTTTAGGACATTGTCCTATAGCGAGGGAGCATGGATCCTGAAAGCCAGGATGGTGCAATCGTTCTGATGTGGGACTTACCCTGCAATCCAGAGTAACTACGGGAGCACATAGGAGACGTTACATGTACACGTAGTTACTGCACCAGCTAGTGAAAATCTATGGGAAATTCATATTGCAATCCAGAGCAAATTGTTCTTACACTGGAGCAAGGACTCCCCATAGTTATTCTGGATTGTGCCCATAGGGTGCAATCCTAACCTATGTAGACGCAACTCATTGGTCTTCCCATGGTGATTTATGGAGGCAAGCACATATCTGTGCACTGACCTCGTCCTTTCCCAAGAGTTGTGCAGAAGTGCATTACAGCACTTTTGTGATACCCCCAGGTCAGCTCAAGACTTATTCGGGGAATTAGGCCAGCGTAACTGCAGGTTAGGATTGCAGCCCTAGACCTGGAAGATTTCCAGATTCCCTCCTCAGCCACAACACTTTCAGGGTGACCTTGGGCCAGTCACTCTCAGCCTTACCTACCTTGCAGGGTCATTGTGAGGAAGAAGGGAAGGAAAAGAACCATATGAGCTCCTGGGAGGAAGGGCAGCATTAAACTGTGTAAATTATTATTAAACTATTATTTTATCCCAGCCCAAACCTTGAGAGACAACCAGTACTCATGGATGGTGTGGAGGAGCTAGTCAGAGTTTGGACCCCAACCCAAAGTTGAGGATCGGCCACAAAGGGGGTAGCCCTGGAAACCTAAACTCAAAACCAGATTCCAATTGGATACCAGGTAAAAATTCCTGATGGTGAGAGCAGTTTGGCAAGGGATATTGCCATGGGGGGTGGTGGACAATCCTTCACTGGGAATCTTCAAGCAGAAGCTCGACAAACACCTATTGTAGATGCTCTAGGTGGAAATCCTGGGGATTGACTAGATGACCTACTAGGTTCCTTCCAACTTTGTTATTCTATGATTCTGATCCAGGGTTGCCAAAAGAGTATCAGCCATGATGTACCATGAACTTCTCATTCTTCATGCCTCCTTGCAGGATCAGGGCACACTCCAGTCCGGGGAGGGGGGATGCAGGGAGCTTAGATTCAGTGCTGCCCCATAAAGGATCCCTAGTATTGCAGTAAGAAAGATCTTTAGGGTCAAAGCCTATGACAATAGAAGCACAAACTGCCCAGACCCCTAAAGATCTCACTCATGCGGGAGTGAGCCAGCTCTGCATCATGCAACTTGGAGAGAGGCTCGAACAGGTCGGTTCCGCTGAGTATGTCTTTTTTTAATATATACCATTTGGAATTGAAAAAAGTAAGTTCATCTCCCTTTCTCTTTCCCCTTTTTTATGGCACATTATGAAATGCCGCAAAACTCATTTAATTTCCAACTTGCATAACAGATCTAGCAGTAGAAATGAAAGATACGGAGAACAAAGCTTTGCACTTAAATTGATAGTAAAAGACCACCACCACTGTGGAGATTGAGCTGTATCTTTGTAATTAAAAATAAATTCCCGATTGTGTTTTTTTGTCCCTGGCTATTCAGAGGTATGTTTTGAACATTCAATTAAATAGATAGAAGACGAAGAAGGAGGGATCCTTCAGCTTTTACAAAAACCCTTTTTCATTATTTAAATCCACTGGCTTTGAAATAGGGGCTTTGAAAGTTGTCCTGGATTATTATGCAACTATGATTAAGGTGATTTTACACATTACAGAAATAGTTCCCAAACTTACCGCTGCTGCGATGTCCTGGGAACATGGCGATGATGCAAAGACAACATATGACGATGTCACCGTCACGCACTCAACTTTATTAACTCCCAAATTCAGAGTAACTACGGGAGTATGTAAAACAGGGGTGGGCAGATGCCGGTTCGGGCCTACTCGCCCGAACCGGATCTTCCCATTTCCCCGCCACTGGCGAACCAACAGCGGCGGGGAAATGCAAAAACATAGCGGACCGGTTCAGGCTGGCCGCCATGTTTTTGCGCCCACTGCGCAAGCGTTGCGCCAATGTTGACGCTTGCGCAGTGCCTGCTCTGAAGCAGGCCGGCCCGCTTCAGGGCAGGCACCGTGCAGGCGCCAATGTTGCCCGCCCTCGCCCCGCCCCCTTGCCCCGCCCCAAACCCGCCCCGACCCACCCTACCCCCTGACCCCAGCCTGGCCTCTCCCCACTTCCAGTGAACCGGATCTTGGGCCAGGCCGGGCCCACCTCTGATGTAAGAGATATTACGTAACCCATAGTTACTGCACCTCCTAGTGAAAACCTGTGGCAAATTCATATTGCAATCCAGAGTAAACTGTTCTTACACCAGAGCAAGGACTCCCTACAGTTACTCTGGATTGTGCCCGATGATGTCCAAACCAGGGTGACTATATAGAATGGAGGATCTTTAACCATTGCATAGAAGAGGGAATTTAGGCAGGTTTAGTTGCCTAAATTCCCTTTTCTATACAATGGTTAAAGTTAGAAACACTCTGTCCTCCATTCTATATGGTCACCCTGGTCCAAACGTTTTGGCAGGAGAGCCACATCATCTCTTTGACACAAAAAATTTTGATTTACATTTCAAATTTAAATAAATTTACATAAATATATTAATGATGGAACTTGTGAATGAATTAATGAATTCAAACAAGTTCATAAATACTTTCCAACACACACACACACAGAGAGTGATCATCAAACCTGTTCATAAGTACTTTCGTACATAAACAGAGGAGGTGTGTACAACCTTCCCAGCCCTTAAAATACTGTCTGGAGGAGGGGGGAGCATAGCTACATGGAGGCTCACCATGGGCTGAATCCTGGCCCCCTGACCAGGGTTTGGAAACTCATGCCCTACTATGGGCACAATCCAGAGTAACTATGGGGAAGCCTTGCTCTGGTGTAGGAACAACTTACTCTGGATTCCAATATGAATTTCCCATAGGTTTTCACTAGGTGGTGCAGTAACTATGGGTGCACATAAAGTCTCTTAAGTGCTCCTGTAGTTACTCTGGATTTGGGGGATGTTACTTAAAAAAGTAGTGGGATTTTTCTGATCATAAAATGATTCTTACAAGAGTTTATTTTACAGGGTGCAATAAACTCATCCAGCAATAAATTTTAAGTCTCGGCTGCACCCTTCCCATGCAGAAAAATCTTAATTCCAATTTCCTGTAGTTCTTGATGTGTATGCAAATGTGACTGAAAACAGTTTTTTATTTTTTGTTGTTTTTTGAGACACACAAGACAGAGGGCAATTTAGGAAAACATGGCATAATTATTATTTAATTTTTAGACTTTGGTCTTTCTGCCATTGCTCAGTTTTATTGAGCAGAAGATAATATAGGTTTTGGTTAATGCTTGTTATAAATCTTTTTTCCTCACTTTTTTTCTAATGTATAATTTAATTATTTCTGAACTTGCTTCCCTTTGCAGTTCTCAGCCTTATAGCGGAAGCAAATTTTGATATTGCTCATCTGGCACAAATAACCTTCCCTGATTTAATAAGTGAACACTTTTTATTGTGTGTCATTACGTCAATGCAAGTGAAATACTGCGGGTCTGTAAATATTTTAAAAATGCTTTAAGTAACTACCTACTGCAAGACTGGTAAAGGTTTGTGTTGATTGTGCACATGTGTAAGCTGGATCGGGACCAAGGTCCCCAATGTGGACCTGAGCATCAATGTGTTAGGCTGAAATCCAAAGTAACTACAGGGAGTCCTTGCTCCGGAGTAAGAACAAATTACTCTGGATTGCAATATGAATTTCCCATAGGTTTACACTAGGTGCTGCAGTAACTACGGGTATATGTAATGTCTCTTATGTGCTCCTGTAGTTACTCTGGATTGTGTCCTAAGTTTAGGAAGTAGGGATGATTCCCCCTTCCACTCTGCCTTATACCCCCACAACCTGCTTGCTGGAAGAGGTGGCAATATACTGATGAAAAGGAGATAGACAATTAGCATTCAAGCCTTTAAAAAAATTTAAATTTGCTGGAGAATTACTTATTATTATTTAAATTACTATTATTTAAATTACTATTTAAATTATTATTAAATTAAACTAATTAAATTATTATTTAAATTATTTAAATTATTATTTAAATTAATTATAATTATTTAAATTACTGGAGAAATTTGCTCACCTGTACTTGGACTAGTAGCATTACACCTTCGAGGATCCATTTATGTGGTCTTGGAAAGGGGTCATAGGACAAGTTATGGGGGAAAAGGAGAAGAGTGATTGGAAGCAGAGACTGTGTTGTGCATGTCCTTGTGTGCTTCACTGTCTCCAGGTCTCCTGATCAATTAATCAATTAATCAGTCAGTCAGTCAGTCAGTCAATCAGTCTATCTATCTATCTATCTATCTATCTATCTATCTATCTATCTATCTATCTATCTATCTATCTATCTATCTATCTATCTAATTTATAAACAGCTTTTCAACAAAAAGCAATCAAATTAGTTTACAGAGAAAATCAATTAATGCCCATCAAAGCATTAATAAATCAAATTATGGCAAAACCTTCCCAACTAGGTTAGTGGTCAGTGGCTTGGAAGTTTGGCATGGAGGTTAAGTGGAACATTAATTTTCTTGGAAAGTCCAGCCATTCATTCCTAAATCTCATTTTTATCTGTTATATTTTGGGGTGTATTTTAAAAAAATCCATTACATTTGAAGGCCGCTGCTGTGTTCTAACTTGGTGGGAGGAAGACAACATTTCAGAAAAGTGTACATAGGGACGTTAATACGTGACCTGATTCCTCCCGTTCTTTAAAAGATGGTAAGTTCTCGTTGTTCTAATTGACGCCATCATTTTCCTAGTTGCTCAGCAATTCGGGAAATTAGGCCAACTATATTTAGTGGTCTAAAGATAAGTTTCCTGAATCTAACTTTGGAATCAATTTTTTTTAAAGAAAGAAAATGTAAAATATTCCCTCTTTTCCTGCATATTATCTACTGAAAGGGTGAAAGCAGCTTGTGCAAAAGATTTTGTGTGTTGGTTTGTGTGTTGTGTGTGTCCCATGAGAGAGAGGTCAGATCACCATTTGGCACTATTATCCTCAAACAAAGTCACATTCCATAAGTATTGTAAGTTTGTAGTTTTTGTTTTTTTAAAGCCCTGATTCTTTCTCTATCATCACTCATTTTGGATTCTTGAATTCTCCCAGAGTTTTTTTCTGATATCTTGACCATCATTGCTCAGATGTCCTCAGGGTGACCAGATGCCAAACCCCAAATTCCTGAACCCCAAGGCCAAAATTCCTAATCCCAGGCCAAAATTCCTACCTGCTGAAAAAAAATTGCCAAAAAATGTATTTTTTTGTTTTTGTTTTTCGGTTTATTGACCATAACTTTTGATAGGAAGGAGACATCTCCAAACTGATTTTTGCATTGGATTCTGCTCTTCAATACGAATCCAACGACATATGGCATGATGGGGTACTGTGCACTATCACGAAGTTTCAAAATGAAGCCAAAATGTAGGACAGTGATGCCAAAATGTAGGACACCCGGACAGGAGGCTAAAAATCCGGATCCGGGTTTTTCCGGTCATCTGGTCACCCTGGTGTCCTGCTATAGAGTCTTTCTCCTTTCTGAACCCTGCAACATCACAGGAGGATCATATGGCAACCAGAACACACTCATGGGAATTATGTGTCATCTCGGCAAGGCTCCTAACCAAGAAAAAAGTCTGGTCTCCCCACTGTTGAGAGTGATGGGTGGCACTGGCAGCCAAGACATGGTGATGGGTGGCACTGGCAGTTTGTGATAGAGGTAGAGTAATTAGGGCGCAATCCTGAGTAACTACGGGGATTCCTTGCTCTGACGAAAGGACAATTTACTCTGGGTTGCAGTATGAATTTCCCATAGGTTTTTACCAAGTGGTGCCATAACTATGTTGATGTAAATGTCTCTTACATACTCCCGTAGTTCTCTGGATTGTAGGGTATGAGACTCTGAGCACAATCCTAACTATGTCTACTCCAAAGTAAGTTCCATTGTGTTCAGTCTAACTCCCAGGAAAGTGTCTTTAGGATTGTAGCCTAAGGTGGTTATACTAGTGACACACAGTGAGATCCAGGCCCAGGGATGCACAGCCACATAAATACAGTCAGGACACAATCCTTATCAATTTAAACCTTCATAATTGGTGACAAACCTTCATGCATTTATGATATACATGTGGAAAGTAGGTGAATGTTCAATTATACATAGTACATGTATGTTCCGGTAGTGGTGTGAGGAGGCCGGCGCATGTCTGTGCACTGGCCTAACAACCCAGGAGTGCTCAGAAGTGCCTTATGGAAACTAGTGTGCATCCATGTACTCACTTAACCTCCCTCATGATGGTGCATGAGGCTTGGATCCTATCAAATTATGGTAGTGCCTTATCATAACTGAGTTCTTGATATAATCCTGTACATCTTCTCTGGGTCCTGCCGGCAGCTCCTAAGCCCATCACTTCTCAAGCTGCTGCCTTACAGGCTTATTGTGAAGACATCAGTGGAATTGAGAAATGGTATAGTCATGGGCAGGTACAGTAAAGGGGCAGATCAGATCCCAGGAAGGGGCAGGATTGGAGGTGGGTCCCCAGTTTCGTATTTCAGTTATTTATAGGGGCGGGGGTGTCTCAGCATAAAAGAATTGAGGACCACTGTTCTAGACCATGCCAAGCTAAATACCCATATATACTCGTGTATAAGCCGACTCACATATAAGCCGAGGCACCTAATTTTACCACAAATACTGGGAAAACTTATTGACCCGAGTATAAGCCAAGGGTGGAAAATGCAACAACAGCAGGAAAGTATGGCTGGCCTTGTAGCCTCAAGGCCCAATCCTGGGCATGTCTACTTAGAAGTTAGGTCCACAAAGAAGTACCTGAGGCTGAGGAGGGGCTTGGCTGCAGTGGGCTCCATGTCTTGCTGCCGCGCATTTCCTCCGCAGCCCAGAGAGCCAGCGCCAGCAGCTGGAGAGGCTGCAGAGCTCTGAGGGTGCGTGCTGGAGGTTGCGCCTGCCATTTTTCTTAATTTTTTTACTGACCCACGTATAAGCCGAGGTGGGTTTTGGGCCTCTTTTTTTGGGCCCAAAAAACTAGGCTTATAACATGAGTATATATAGTAATCCAATGACCTGTCTCAGTGTGGAACAACAGCTCCAACCTCTCCAACCTTGTTATACACTGATTTTTTTAATACACAGATTTGACACATCATAAATGGCCACTGCAAATCACAGTTTTAAAAACTGCTTTTCTTCCTGTTGTAGAGAGGCAGTCATGCAAGCAATCATTCCATTCTTCAGCAGAGCCAGGTCAACACGGGGGGGGGGTCCTTTCCATTTATCATTGCTGACTGCCTGTCTACAATTTAAATACTGTTTTAAACAATTATAAAAGGACATCCTTTTTAAGATGTATTTTATTTAACTCTTTTTTTGGTATCTGCAGGGAGTCCCAGAATTAAACCCCTGTAAATTCTGAGGCATGACCTTATTTCATTAGGAGCAAGAAAGCAGATCTTTAAATCTATTTTCCATTTTTTTTATCCACTGATTTTTTATGCACTGATTCTAGAACAGAACCTAAGGGACACCTGTATGTCTTCCAGTGCATTTGCTAGTCCTACAAACCCCAAACTCAAAGCATGCTTTGGAAAGCTGGATAGTTGTCACTTAAGTGAGTCATGCGCATGTAGGTACATAACCTTCTTGCTCGCAATTGTGTTTAAATAGTCTCACTATTTGGGTATTCATGAACTCAGAGTCATAATAACCGTTATTTTTTTGGAAAGAAAGTTTCCGAGCCACATAACTGCCTTGTACTTAAATCTCCAGAGAAGCTTTTCAAATATTATTCTAATGGAATTGGCAGCTTTTTAGCTATTACTGCTGCTTTCATTTCTTCTCGGTGACATATAACATCTAATGATTATTCCTTAGTTGGAGTTGATGGAGTCGGTTTTATTAAAGAAATTAATATTTTCCACTCTGCATTTTTAGCCAACATTTTCCTCCCCCCCCCGAAACCTCTCGCTTCAAGCTTTGCTGTGCAGAAATATACATAAACTTGAGGAATGAGACAAGCCAGAGGTGTGGGGAATGCGTTATTGAACAGAGATTGCCACATTTGGGCTTTGGTGTACAAGCAAGGGACAGTGCACATAAGCTGTGGTGGTATAGTTGAGAGCATAACAGCTTTGAATGCTGGGGTCAGCCTGAAAGTTGGTCAGCAAGACTGACCAGGTTACCAGTTTAGGCCAGCACTTTTCTCCCCATCCCCACGATGTTGTGGAAAGGCCGGCGCATGTGTGTGCACTGGACAAACCCTTCCCAGCAGTGACACAGGGCACAATCCTAAGTGATTTAGGCTGCAGTCCTAACCATGCAACATGTCTACTCAAAAGAAAGTCCCATTGTATTCAGTGGGTATTATTCCCAGGAAAATGTCTTTAGGATTGCAGACATACCCTACAATCCAGGGTAACTATGGGAGCATTTAAGAGACATTTATGTCGACGAAGTTATGGCACCACCTAGTGAAAACCTATGGGAAATTCATATTGCAATCCAGAATAAATTGTTCTTATGTCAGAGCAAGGACTCCCCATAGTTACTCTGGATTGTGGCCTTAGGCTAGTACAACACATCCATCTCTCTGTTCCCGCAGTGGCGTGGGTAGGTGTGCACATGTCTGTGCACTGGCTTAATGCTTATGACACTTTTGCGACATCCCCAGGCCAGCATGGGACTTGTGCAAGGATTTGTTCCAGCCTCACCTGGCGTGCAGGTGGAGCCACAAATGCAACCTGTAGTAAGGGAATAAATGTTTCCTTACCTTGTGTAAGCCTCTGTGACAGCACTTCCACGCCAGGATGCAACACATGCCTGATTGGCACAACTGTATTGGTACTGGAAAGTTGGATAGGATTGGGATAATTCTGATGACAGAAGATATACTATATTTACTTGAACTGAACATTCACCTTTTACGCCAAATTTAGGCTGCAATCCTAAAGAAACTTTCCTGGGAGTAAGTCCCATTGAACATAATGGGGCTTACTTTAGGGTCGACATGGTTAGGATTGTGCTCTATGTTGTTAAAATTGGGATGCGTGTTAGACAAAATTGGGATGCGCGTCCTTATCAGTGGGCATGGAGAGCCACAGCACATCAGAACAGTCAGTGCCAGTTTTGCCCGGGAAAACATAGAATTATATCATACTATTATTATTATGTGGATAGCAACTTCATGCCCAGACTGAGGTGCTGGTTAATTTAAGCACTATTATTAAATTTTAAAATGTTACATATAATTTATTAATTATAAGAAGTGCTGCCTGCTCACAAGGAAAAGGAGGAAAATGAAGATTATTTTCCTGGACATAGCTAAAAAAGAGGACGTGTCCTGGAAGACGAGAATATATGGTCACCCAGCTGCTGGGGCATTCTACATACAGAAAATGCAATTGCCCAAAGCATTGCATCGTCCTCATCGGGGTACATGGGGAGAGCTACAGTGCATGGAATAGTAAGCGATGTTCATAGAGTGGATGGTTTCTCCTTATATGGCTTTTGGGATGGGACTTGGAGGAGCCTGTTTTATAGTGCAGTGCAAAATTATCTTTGGCTATTGCAGCAGTGGTTAGAGATACACAGTAAATAAATTTTTTTTTCCCAAGGGGAAAAAATCTTCCAGAGCTCTTTAAAACAACATCCTACAAATCTGGGTTGAGTCAACACAAAGGCTACAATCCTAAAAAACACCTTTCCTGGTAGTAAGTCCCATTGAACACAATGGAGCTTACTTTTGAACAGATGTAGTTAGAATTGTGCTCAAAAAGTGACTCATCTATGGTCACAAATGCGCTGGCCACTGGACCATGGGTTTGCATCGCTCTTTGGCCTATATCCTAAAATGAAATTAAGCCCCTTGCTCCAGAGCAATTAAGATGACATTCCATAAAATAACACTAAAGGGTGATGCAACTGCGTGGACCCGTAACTGCTATGGATTTGGCCCTTAATCTCACAAGTTCTCCATCTAATATAAAACCGGTTTTATATTCCAAAACCATCCTGGAATCAATGGAGACATTTCCTGAGGTCAAGCAGTTGATCCTCTGGATATTTGAGGTTAATAATTTGTCATTGTCACCCCTTCAAAATCTGAATACAAATGTCAGTGTCCATATTTGACCTTTGGCAATTTATTTTCCCCAATCTAGTGAAAAAGAGGTTTTCTTGCCAACCTGACAGTGGGGTTGAATTATCCATTGGGTTAATTATATGATATAAGCAGAGCTCAGGCCAAACTGGGAAGGCCACTGTGTCTTGTAATGGTTCCGTGGAACCTAGATAAGGAGCCTGCGCACATTCTGATCTTAGCGGTGGGGTCCCTTAACACACTTTTGGTTAAAAAATAAAATAAAATATGGTGGAACTTCTCTCGCTGTGTGACAGATGAGCTGCAGCCAGCATTCCCAGTTGCAAAGGAATTTAAAATTCCATTAGTCTACCAGCATGAGAAGCCAAAAGGTCATGCCCTTCATAATATAGGAGACGTATCTTCCAGGCTTCCAGAAGACTCTCCTAGGCTGATTTCCACTGCAGAGATGCCCCTTTTGCATTTGCTTAACCAATAAAAGTATTTCTTCCTTGTGCCATCCGCAAAGGTATAGTAACTTATTGGAGTTTAATTCATTTCAGCCCTGTGTGCGTCTTTCGGCAAAATCCAGAGTAACTATGGGGAGTCCTTGCTCCGGTGTAATAACAACTTTCTCTGGATTCCAATATGAATTTCCCACAGGTTTTCACAAGGTGGTCTCTTATGTGCTCCCGTAGTTACTCTGAATTTGAGTGTTCTACTATGTTCTGGGTCTGTCTGCTACAGGGTGGAATAAGTCAGAACCCAAAAAAGAGGACAAGTGCCCCAAAATGCAGGACACCCAAGAAAAAATGTAGGAGATAAAATAAAAGAGAAAAAGTACCATATATGTGGCTTTCACTCCCAGATTAGGGTGCATAGGTTGCAGTCTTACAGTGAGCATGTATACTCAGAAAAAAAAGTCTCGTTGTGTTCAATAGTACTTACTCCCAGGATAGTGTGGTATGGATTGCAGCCTTAGTGCAGAATTCAATAGAACAAAATGCATTGAAATATCTGTATTCTAGCAAAAGGAAAATGAAGATTAAAACACAACTGCCAGATGGAACAAAAAGTAGATTTTTAAAAAACTCCAATGACCAAACAATGCTTGTTTTAAAAGCCAATGAGGTATTTTTATTAAACAGCAGGGAATCAATAAGGTGTTGGTATGATTCAGCTCTCATTTCCATTTATCAGAGCTAATACTAGAACTCCTTTTCAGTTTGAGTTTCATCAAGTTGGTCACTTTTTTGTTGTTTATTGGCTTGTTGGGTGACTGATACTGTTATTTTCTCTGCAAAGCGGTTTGAAAACATACGTTGAAAAGCGGTATATAAATACTGTTGATTGATTGCTATAATAAATTAAATATAGTTAATGGGGGTTACACTAAGCCCAGTGATTGATGGATCGATGGATCAGTGGATTGATGGATAGATGGATCTATCTATCTATCTATCTATCTATCTATCTATCTATCTATCTATCTATCTATCTATCTATCTATCTATCTATCTATCTATCTGTCTGCCTGCCTGCCTGCCTGCCTGCCTGCCTGCCGATCTATCTATCTATCTATCTATCTATCTGTCTGTCTGTCTGTCTGCCTGCCTGCCTGCCTGCCGATCTATCTATCTATCTATCTATCTATCTATCTATCTATCTATCTATCTATCTATCTATCTATCTATCTATCTGTCTGTCTGTCTGTCTGTCTGTCTGTCTGCCTGCCTGCCTGCCTGCCTGTCGATCTATCTATCTATCTATCTATCTATCTATCTATCTATCTATCTATCTATCTATCTATCTATCTATCTATCTATCTATCTATCTATCTATCTATCTATCTATCTATCTATCGCTTTTCAACTTAAAAGTTCACAAAGTGGTTTACAAAGGAAATGAAAAAAATTAGTGGGTGATTAATTTAGGCTCTGCATCTATATTGAGTCTCAGCATCTGCAAGAGTTCCATTCTAGGAACCTCCTTGGATGCTTATTGCCCCATTAATCAAAAGCAATTTAAAGATTAGGCAGCACTTTAAAAATAGCCTCCTTGCCACGGTGATGGGTCAGGTGGGTACTCAGGCAGGCACACCCCTGCTACCTGGACAAGAGACACTCTTTCAAGTGGATGTTCCTCTTTTTTTTAGTGGGGGGAGAGTAACCGGCCCTACACACCCCAACAATGTCTGTTCTAGTGCCTTCTGCTGGTGTTCGTTTGCATTTTAGACTGTGAGCCCTTTTGGGACAGGGACCCATTAGCTATTAATTAGCTATTAATTTTTTTCATTATCTTTGTAAACTGCTTTGTGAATTTTTGAGTTGAAAATCAATATATAAATATTGTGGGTGAGTAGGTGGATGGATGGATGGACGGACGGACGGACGAACAGACAGACAGACAGACGGACAGACAGACTGGATGTAGTTCCCTCCCGTCCCACCCGTATTATGTCACTCGCACAGGTAGAGGAAGGGAAAGGTTCAAGGAAGCTGTTCTAAGCCCCAGAACTTGATAGGGAGATTGATCATTCCCTGCCTCCTTTTTATCATGCTAAAACAGCTATTTTTAAACCTAAAGGGACACATATCTTTTAATTTAATTAGTCAACCTTTAATTAGTGCAAGTGAAAAAATCTGATGAGAATTAAGTTATACCTGTCTTGTAATTTTTTATGTATGGTTTGGTCTGGAGAAAGTTTATCTTGGGAGAAGGAGATGCAGTGAGCTCTTGCACCAGGTGACACAAACAATAGTGATGCTAATGGGGCACATGATTTCTGGTTACAACGAAGCAGGTCCAATACAGGTAACATCCTCTGGTTTCATTTGTCTGCAACCTTGAGAGCTGATGCTGGCTAATATCATGCAACGGTCATGCAATATCATGCTGGCTAATATCGTGCAATGGTCTGGTACCAAATAGGGCATCATCACCAGGTGAGGAAGAAAATAAGAAATAGCATCCAGGCTGCATCAAAACAATGTAACAAGGTGAGAATGTTTTTGGTAATTTGTTGGCCTGCTGTCCGAAGTTGCTTCTTTGGGGGGTGAATATTGAAATGAGAGTATATTTGTAGCATCTGGGCTAAAAATGAGAAAATCTGCCGCCAGGATGACAAATCTTTAGGCTGAGCTATAAAACATACAGATCAGTAACGCCGTGCCATAAGAATATATTGACTGTAGACCAAACTCATCAGAAGATTGATCAATTCAGCTGACTTGCATTAATTGTGAAATAGAAAGAACGGTGCGATCAATGATAGGCAGGAAAGTGCAGCAGTAATGAGGCCACGTCTAACTAATCCAGTAATGGAGAACCTGATGTATAGCATATTGGAATTCCACTGTTCGGGGCCCCTGTCACAATAAAGTATATCCTGCAATTATGGGGAAAAATTGAGCAGGCAACAGCCGAGCTGGCCTAATCAGCCAATGCCACAATAGTTCTACTGATTAAACACTAAATTAAGTGGCACTCCAGTTCTGCAACTTGCCTGCATTATTAAAAGAAAAGGAAAAGGGGGGAAAATCCTTGAGTTTACACAGTGCAGGAGGGGGGAATTGTCTGTACATGTGTGTGTGTTATTTTTAAGTAAATTATGACAATTAAACATGGGCATGATATACTACGGATCGTAACTATCATTCCGTAAGAGTCTCCGTTGCCACCTGGAGCAGCGACTGTTAATGCTGTTGAGTCGTTCATCCTGGAAGGAGAAAGGGGGAAGCACCACAATGAACAGAGGTACAAGCATCTTCCATTTATTGGATGAGTTAGGGGCCGGAGCACCGTCCAAAAGTCAAAACCGTTGAAAAGCGGAACCCAATCTTTTTGTTTATAAATGTCGCTTCCAATGCTTTTTTTGCTACCAAACTGAAAATGCCACTTCCATCTTGCAAATTCTGGCTGCCACACAAAGATTCCTGCAAATGGATTCTCATTAGGCTGCAGTCCTAAAGACACTTTCCTGGGAGTAAGACCCATTGAACACAATGAGGCTTACTTTTGAGTAGACATGGTTAGGATTGTGCTCTCAGACGACCATCTAAAAATAACCTAATTTGCAGAAATTATAATTGCCGGTCGATGGATCTGGTTGGTCATCTAAGGGATCTATGGTTGGTCTCCAACCATATGGCATCTATATGGCAATCATATGGCATCTATATGGCAACCATATGGCATCTATGGTTGGTCTCCATCAGGAATGGGGTTAAGACCAGGAGGTACAACTGGGGGAAAGGCAATTTTGTCCTTTAGAACAGCAGAGAGAGGTTGAAAAAATGGCACATGCATTGAATGATTGAGTTGTGGATATAATTGAACGGTGTTGAAAGAGTGGATTGTTGGAAAATGAATCATCAGAAAACAGGGGATACCTGTTACAGACTGTGGGACTGACCTCAGTGATGTTAAGCATAAGCTGTGCATACAGCCAATGGCATAGCTAGAGGGGGGTGAAGAAGTCAGCATTGGAGGGAGCCTCATCATGGCTTTCAAGGGGTGCCTCTCCTTCTGAGTCATTCTCCTTGAATGAGCCCAGCTTTGAATGACTCTGGATTAGAGGGAACCCTTGCACTCCGAGATGAGGCTCCCTCTAATATTGACTGCTGTGCCAAGGGATGCAGCAGGATGTAATGAGCGCAGTCTGCAGGCAAGACTGGAGAGAAGCCTGAAAGCCTGGAGCTTTGCTAAAAGCCTGAACAGCAGAAGGCTAACCATGTCTTCTCAGAAATAAGCCCCATTGAGTTCAATAGGACTTACTCCCAGGAAAGTGTGGTTAGGACTGCAGCCTAAGTCTTTGCTTGTTGCTGGCAGGATTTACAATAGGGATCAATAAATAGCCTGACTTGGTAGATCAAGGTGCAGGGTGCAGGCTGATTATATGACCAGAAATTTCCAGATTTGTCATCTTTTTGGCCTACTGTCCGGGTGTCCTCCAAAAGGGCTTCATTGTCCTCCATTTTGGCTTCGTTTTGGAACTTTGCAAAGGTGTGCAGTACCCCATCGTGTCATATGTTGTTGGATTCGTATTGAAGAGCAGAACCCAATGCAAAAATCAGTTTTAAAATATCTCTTTCATATCAGAAGATATGTCCCAAAAACTAAAAATCAAAATATGCATTGAGTTCTATCGGAAAGTGAAACTGCCCAATATCATGTCTTTACTCGTGAGTAGACAAATGTGCCATTGTCTGCCAGAAAGGCCAGGCTGAGAAGAATCCAATACCTTGTCCTCTTTTTGAGGTTCAGGCATCAGGTCACCCTGATCCCAGGCCTTAGAAAGCACTCAATAACTGGATGAAACAAATCGGTCAACAACATCTAGCTGACTATGCAAAAATCGTAATAACAATAATAATAATGTAACTGAGAACAGGGTGAGTGTAAAGAGGAAAGTTCCTTTCTAAATGCTGAATAATGTCAGCCCAGAAAATTGAGTGACATGGGCAAAATACATTGACATCCCATCATGTCTTGACAGGTTTTGACATTCAAGTCCTATCGTTTTTGAAAGATTTTGTTTCTAAGGAAGCGTTTATGTTTCCTGAACATCTTACATGACATTTCCATTATGTCTTACTTCATATCTACACAAACTTTACCCATTGCACAATATAGCCATAAGTCGCTGTCATGATTGAGCCTTCTTTTTAAAAAAATTATGGGGAATATGTGCAATAATGTCCTTTTTTTCCAGGCATGTCCTCTTTTTTTTAGCGTTGGATCCTGGAAAAAAAATCTCATCTCTTTTTCCTTGTGAGCAGGCAGCATGTATCCTCCTTGTAATAAATTACCTGTAATTTTGATTTGTAATTACATGTAATTACATGTAATTCATGCATATCATGATGTGATGCACTTCTTTTCTGGATGCACCCTGGAGTTGCTATCCCTCTGGTCCTGGTCTGGAGTCACCATCCATTGGCATCAGTCATGTAATAAATTTGATTACATGTATTAAGTTATAATAGTTTTAATTTTAATAATAACTAATACAGCCACTCCTTCTTATCCACCAGGGTTACGATTTGTGTATAAAACTCCAATGGATAAAAAAATCAGTGTATAAAGGTTACAGTGGAAAAATAGGTTTAAGATCCACTTCCAAGTTTCTTGCTCCTCTGTTGCACCTAATGGAATAAGGTAGGGGTAATCAGCAGGGGTTTGATTCGAGGACTGAAAAATGGAATGAGTGCTTGCATGACTATATAAGTACAATAGTACAAAAAGCAGTTTTTAAACTGTGATTTGCAGTGGACATTCATGTTGAGTCAAATCCATGTATAAAAAATCCATGTATAACAACGTTGGAACTGTATAGTGTGTCAGGCAACCCAGATGTATCGGTGGCATAGCAATAGGGGGCAGAGCATTCAGTCCTGGAGGGAGGCATGCACAGGGCCTCTCTCCTTCAGAGCAATTAATATATATTCAGTTTTAATTCTTTATTCCTCTAATCGCTTAGCCCCTTGCCTCCTTTTCTTAGACGGATGAAGGAAACTCAGAGGACGGATTAGCCGGCAAGTGTTGTGGAACAAACGCTCTCCTTCCAAAGTTGGCTCTTCACAGTCAGTCTGCTGGGAATTCTTGTAATACATGAAAATTGAATTCATGTTGTGCAGGAAGTGAGAGGGTACGCATTGGACCTTCATTGTTCAGGGCTTCCCCTCTCTTGGGAAAATTAATTTGTAGTGAATTCCCTAAATAAAAAAGGGCTGAATGGTACGCCTTAGGAGAGCTGAAAAGTTGCAGAGGCACTATTAGGATCATGGGTTTAATTTTAATTTAATTTTTTTTACCTAAACCCCAGAGACCATCAAACTGCTGTGAACAACATTCCCATGCTGAAAGAGCTTTCCTGTTCTTTGTTCAGACAACTTTTCTACTAGTCTTTTAGATTTAGATATTTCCAGAGACCTGGCCTAAGGACCTCTGTGTGCAATTTCACCCCCACGCCCACCCCATATCATATACATCCAGATTGTCCTCCCACTTCAGCTTATCTACTGCTTCTCCAACTCAGGTTTCTCATATCTGAGAAGCAAGAATCATAGAATCAAGGACTTGAAAGGGACCCCGTAGGTCATCTAGTCCAACCCCCTGCCTGTAGCAGAAAATCCTCCTAGAGCATCTCCAACAGGTGCTCGTGGAGCCTCTGCTTGAAGATCTCCAGTGAGGGAGAGTCCACCACCTCCCTTGGCAATCTGTTCCGCTGCCAAAACGCCCTCACCGTCATTTTTTTCCAGATATCCTTGCCATAGACTGAATTAGGACCCTACTGATGATCCAATAAAGGGTAGCGCAAGCGCAACCAGGACAGCAGTGTGATTGCTCTCACTGATTGCCATAACTCAGAATATGCCACAGTTCTTGCTTCTTCCCTGGATATTGGTGCATCCTGGAGTTCTCAGCCTTCCAGTACCAGTCTGGAGTCACCGTCTATTTGCATCAATCACCAGAGGACTACTGAAAGCAATCCTGGAGATGGTAGCATATTCTCCCTACTTTAATGGTATCATGTCATGCTTTATAAAAGATCATGGGTCCTCCTTCTGAGTCTTTCTCCATCCCAAAGAGTTGATTTTGATGCTCTCGCCCTGACTCCATACTGTAGGTTATCAATTGATAGCTTGAATTTGCCAATACCGGACCTGAAGTTTGAAGAAGGTTTAGCTTCTGGGACAAGGGGCAAAATCCAGAGTAACTACAGGGAGTCCTTGCTCCAGTGTAAGAACAACTTACTCTGGATTCCAATATGAATTTCCCATACATTTTCACTAGGTGGTGCATTAACTACGAGTGCTCCCGTAGTTATTCTGGATTTGGGGGCTAGTTTGTTGTTAGTTGTGAGTGAGCTGCCCTTTTAGCGACACTGTTCTGGTTTTGTGTTCAGTTTAGTGGGTGCTGCTCATTGTGACTTGGGGGGATTTTACTTATACTCAGTTTATTTTCATTGTGCCAATTTATTGTGGTGTTGTTGCAAGTGCTTCCCTATCTGGGGTTTAAATATTTTAAGCCTACAGCCGAATTAAGCATCCCAAATCTTCCCAAACCCAAACCCAGGCTGGCTTTGCAAAATAGTGCTTCTCCTTGTGAAATGTACAGTGCCTTGTTATTCCCAAGTGTAACAGTAAAATGAAAAAAGATCACAAATAACCCAAATTTATAGGTTGTCCATAGCTTCCATGCCCTTCTTTCCTGGTGTGAATATTTAAATCCAGAGCCTGCTAAAGTGAAATTTATTGCCGTCTCGCCACTATAAAATACTACAGGGGAATAAAATCAATCTTGACCCAAATCTTAGCATGCAAAACACACCCGTGCATGCATACCATGCTGTAAAATATAGCACAACACGGCTAATTCGGGGCTTTCAGCTCCCGAGAGCCATTGGAAGAGCACTTTTTAAAAAGGGATGTTTTATAGATGTCTACAAATGGTTGTGTTCATGAGGTCAAGGTATATTGTTCCTTCAAATTGCAAACTATGTCAGCTTCCACACTGCTGAGATATACACTTGACCTTGGGAAGCAAAGTTTCGTCGTCCTCCTCCTCCTCCCTCTTTTAAACCATCTCTCCATGCTTCTTGCACCACCTCCAACCTCACTGACCAGTAATCTCATTATTAAAACTGGCCTTAACCTGCGTCTTGATATTGTTTAGTTGCAAATATACATCAATGTCTTGAAAAAAGAGGGAGCTTCCTTTCTTTGGTACAATTGAAAAGGCTGTCCATGCCACCTCTGCAGAAGAGAGGCTGCATAAAACAACCAAATCAATCAATCAATCAGTCAATCAGTCAATCAGTCAATCAGTCAGTCAGTCAGTCAGTCAATCGGAGCACAATCCTAAACAATTTAGGCCAGCACATTTTACCCATCTCCTAATTCCTGCAGTGGAGTGGTGCAGAAATGCCTGATGGCATTTTTGCAACACCCCAGGCCAGCAAGGGACTTGTGCTGACCTAATCAGAGGTAGTATAGCATAGCATTGGCATCCATCAGCCTTGAAAGACTATGGTATCGTGCTCGATGCTGTATGTGAAGCACGAAGGCCTGGGTAGATTAATATGGAGGATAGGCTGTTACCCAAGCAGCAAATCCCCCTTCTCATGCCACTGAAATAGTCCAATGGAAAGGCAGAGCCATATGATTGGTTCCAGCTGCGTTGCAGAGCTGGGCTAAAGACAGGAGCTCACACTGTCTTGTGGGGACCCGGGTCTCGAACCCTGGCCTGCTGGTTAATAGACACAGTGTCTTAACCACTTGCGCCAACCACGGCCCTAATCAGAGGTAAGGATTGTACAATCAATCACTCAATCAATTACTCGATCAACAGTATTTACTGTATTTACTCGAATGCTCACCTTGTTCAGCCTCCAAAATTTGCCCTACAATCCAGAGTAACTACGGGACCACGTAAGAGACATTTACGTTGAGGTAGTTATGGCACCACCAAGTGAAAACCTCTTGGAAATTCATATTGCAATCCAGAGTAAATTGTTCTTACGTCGGAGCAAGGACTCCCCATCGTTACTCTGGATTGCGCCCTTAGTCTCCAAATTTAGTCTCCAAAATCAGGGTACACATTAGATTTGATGGTTAGATTCAAGTACTTGTGGTATTTTGATAATAAGTGTAGGGTGCTCATTAGATTTGATGGCGCAATAGATTTGAGTAAATATAGGTATATACCGTTTTCAGTGAAGCAGTTTACAGAATAAATGAAATATCTAATGGCCAAATAATAATGTTATTTCTGCATCATGGAAATGTGGATGTAGACTGTCCTATGCAGAAACCCCCTGTGCTATGGGCACGTTCATGCGCTACACTGTCTAGCTGCTTTGTTGGCACGAAGGAGCTGTACCCTTTGCAAACCAATATTCATGCATGGGGTGGATGTGTTAGCAGAGTTGGCAAATAGTCTGCCCATCTGCTTATAAAAATTAAAGTTATCAAAGTTTATAAAATTATAAAAGTTTCTACAAATAAAATCCCAGCATCATCACTTTACGGCAGGCGTCTAATTTGAGTCCATTTATTCATTAATCCATCACTAGTTGTGTTTAAATTTTATTTTAAAAATATTTTATCTGGCCGTCGACACTGTGCCAGGTATATGATATGGCCCTTTGGCTGAAATGGGTAGAGAGCCCTGCTTTAGAGTAAAGGATCCTTAGTTGTTCTGAAGTATTTCATTCCAGGACTCCCTTCTGGGAATGATGTTCTGTCCGAGACCCCGAAAGTGATGTCATCAATTTGGATTTGATGTCATGGCTATGACATCAAACAGGAAGTGCCAGCACTGTGATGCCAGAGTGCCTCCATGTCTGCTTGGGAGAAAGTACCATTGAGTTCAGTGAGACAATGGGCACAATCCTAACCATGTCTACTCAAAAGTAAGCCTCATTGTGTTCAATGGGTCTTCCTCCCTGGAAAGTGTCTTTCGGATTGCAGCCTTACTTCCTGGAAAGTATGGATTGCTGCCAGGGTGCCTTATTCCTATAAGATGGCAATGCCTAGTTTTTTTGAGACCCCCTGAAATTAGGTTGCAACCCCCACTTTGAGAATCATAGAGGAATGAGTAAAGCGAGGGGGGCATTCCACACTAGGAAGTATAAAATGGAGCCATTCCACATTGGGGGAGCAAAACTGAGCCCTATGATCTAGAATGGCTCCAAAGGGGGAGAACCTTTGCATGCTCCCTCTAAGACTGACTGAACCACCCCCTCTAGCTATGCCACCGACTGGGATAAATTTGGAGCACAATCCTAACCATGTCTACTCAAAAGTAAGCCCATTTTGTTCAATGGGTCTTATTCCTAGAAAAGTGCCTTTAGGATTGCAACCTATAGTTTATCACATTATGAGTGTTATATGATCACAGCTTCTGCCTGCAACCAGGCAAAATTTATTTAATTATAATGTATATTATATTATTATATATTATATTATGATATTATTTATATTTATATGTTGTATTTAGCCTAGCTCTGCACATCAAGAATTGGCCAGAGGAATGAATGCAATCTCTCCAGCTTCCCTGATGGATTTTTCCTGACATCTCCATTTATCTCTTCATGTGTCAGATGGAGAAGGAGAGGCAATTGGATTGCTTCCTCCAGACTGTGGTGTCTCACACCCCGCTTACTTGGAGCTGTAGGTACGAGGACAACCATATAACAGGCACTGAGGCTGGAAAGGAACCAGATTTTGAACAGAAGCAGAAGTTAGCATGAGAGAGTGGAACAAAGACCCCAAATAGGAGAACATAAAGCTGACCCCAGATTGTGATTATGCACAGTCGAGCTGCGTGTACACAGATAAAACGAGATAATTACATTGGATCCTATTAGAAAAAGCCACAGTTCCAGCTGCTTTTAATGAGTCCTCTTCCAAGGGACATATTTTTTTTAAACCCTAAGAAAAAGAAATCATCCCTGCATTATGCAATTCGACAACCTTTGTTGATTTTTTGCAACTGCTACCACAACTGTATGGCCTTATATAGGACTGGGTTTGCTTCCAGGGAAGCGTCTTTGGGTATGTCCACATACATCGTCACTTGGGATGATTATGCCAAAGCTTATGGAATACAAATGCTCACCTGTTTATTTTTCCAGTCATGCACATTTCTGATGTTGCAAGAAGCAAGTGGGTAGAAAGAAAACAATTACAGTGGGAGCCATGGAACAATTTGAATGTCTCTTATGCTTTATGGGATGCATGCCAGATATGAGATGTACAAGTGATGGAAGGTTTTGCAGGTGGACCCCCAAATCCAGAGTAACTACGGGAGCACGTAAGAGACTTTACGTGCACCTGTAGTCACTGCACCACCTAGTGAAAACCTATGGGAAATTCATATTGCAATCCAGAGTAAGTTGTTCTTACACCGGAGCAAGGACTCCTGGTAGTTACTTTGGATTTTGCCTGGAGTCAGACTTTAACCTCAAAATGGGGCTGATGTGAAAAGGAGAACTTGTGTCAAAGGTTCTTCCCCAGAACAAGCAGTCATCAAAATAAATGTTATGACATTTTGCATCAACTTCTCTTTGCCTCTCCACTTCTGTTAACCATCAGTAGCATGGAACAACCATGACACCTTCCTACCATTTTGATGGATGGATGGACATAACCCCAAAACATCAGATGCAGGGGAGAACAGCTGGATGCATCTTGTTTTCTGGTGTGCTCCCTGAAGCATCTGGTGGGCCACTGTGAGATACAGGAAGCTGGATTATGTGTGCCGTGGGTCCTGTGGAGCTCTTCTTATTTTCCACCGCTGCTTCAGAATAGGTTGGATGGGATGATAACCCCACAATCTGCCTTTCCATCCTGTTTGGAATAAGTTGTCAGACTACAGAGAAGTTGGAGAAAGAGGTGGAAGGATGAGGCACATGATTTTGTTTCAGTGGCTCTTGTGGGGAAAGACTGATCAGCATACAATTATAGAGGACCTCCCATACTTCACCCTCCCAGTTGTTCCACCACAATTGCTTACTCACAGAACCATGCTATAGGAGAAAGTGAATCACCATCCTCTTGACCTTCTTCCTCCTCTCCCTCCTCTGGGAGAAGGAAAACAAGTGAGAAGAGGTTTGGAGCAGTAGCAGAGTCCCTGCCAGCAACATGTCCCAAGTCCCACTCAAAGTCCCACTCAAATTCTCAACATGTCCCACTTCATATGGGCTCCTGGATGAGGATATGATGGGAATGTCTAACCCGGAGATGACAAAGAGCATGATCCTAACCATGTCTACTCAAAAGTAAGCCCCATTGTGTTCAATGGGTCTTACTCCCAGGAAAGTGTCTTTAGGATTGCAACCAACAAATGGCAGCCTGGTCCTAACCAGGTTACAGCAGAGAGATTTACAGCAGCAGAACAGGCTACCGCTGCTCCATCATCCACAGCGCTCCATCAATTGCCATATTGGGAATGCTCTACATCAATCACTGGTGCCCTCCTATGCCTGCTGGATCAAGTAAGGTGGGAAGAGGGCACAACTGGGAGAGAAGGAACAAGTGGGTGAAGAGGGGGCAGAACAGGATGGATCTGGTGCTAATGGTGTGCATTGGATGCAGTCGCTTCAAGCTTTTCCACATCTTATCTCTCTGGCAAGGGTCCCAGGACACCTATTGTGGAGGCAAGTCATAAGGGAAAATAATTTCCCTTTCCCCCTCTTGACACACACACACACACACACACACACAGAGAGAGAGAGAGAGAGAGAGAGAGAGAGAGAGAGTATAAGGTTTGGATTAAGAATTCCAAGGTTGCAAAAGTTTGGATTAGGAATTCTAAGGCTGCAATCCTACAGACACTTTCCTGGGAGTAAGACCCATTGAACACAATGGAACATACTTTTGTGTAGACATGGTTAGGATTGTGCTCTCACTGTTCCCAACTGATTGTCCCGAGTTATGATACAAATAGAGCCTTGTTCTTTTATTGCTAGCTTTGCTACAAGGAAAGGAGATGAATCAAAACTATTGGAGAACAACCCTTATGGGTTTTGTTGCACAGGTTGTTCTTGACATCCAAAGAGGATTGCCATGCTTCGGTTTAGCCTAGAAGCTCATTATATGTTTCAATAAATACCAATTATGCATGAAATAAAATTAAAACTTTTAATTTACAGCTGTGTTCTGATTGCTAATAACAACTGGAAACAACCAGCCCAAATTCCTGACCCCAACCTGAACCCCGATGGAGTTGTACAATCCCATCCATTTAAAATATTGTCATACTAAGACCCAACTTGTGCCAGTAATTAAGAAGTACTCTGTAGTGTTGATAGAATGCCATTTCATCCCTGTATGTGATTTATAAAATCTTTTTTTGAGTACATTCCAGTGCACTGAAGCATGATGCTAAAAGCTCTTTTACCAATTATTATTCTGTTTTGGGAACATTAAAACATAATCTACCATGAATTCATAATCCATAGTTTCTCTTTTTAATAATAGAGACAGTAATGAGATAGTTGTGTTGACGTGGATGGGTAAAGAGAGGCGAGAGAAACTAAATATGCACCTTTGATTTCATCTTCCAGAGAGTAAATCACTCCAGAATTAATAAATGTGATCAGATTAGGAGGATATAATTATTGATGCTTTTAAAGATCTATTTGTTACCTACAGCCCAGGAGGAGCCATGTTGTTTATAAAACACACACACACACACACAAATATATATACATACATACATACATATATATATATATATATATATATATATATATATATATATATATATATATATATATATATATATATATATATGATAGCCCAGTATATATGATCAAAACATGCCCAGGTTAATTATCAGGTAGGTCTCTACCTTGCCATAATAGAAGGAAGACTATTCATCTGTGTGTTTGTGTTGAAGCACACAAAGGGCAAAATCCAGAGTAACTACGAGGAGTCCTTGTGCCGGTGTAAGAACAACTTATTCTGGATTGCAATATGAATTTCCCATAGGTTTTCACTAGGTGGTGCAGTAACTACAGCTGCACGTAAAGTCTCTTATGTGCTCCCGTAGTTAATCTGGATTTGGGGGCCAGAATACAACCTAACTGCATCATTACAACCAGCGGTCTGATTGCTAGCGGTGGGCCAAAACCCAGGCGAACCGGTTTGCCTGGGCGAGCCCACCAATGCGCCTGAAGAGGACATGACTGCGCCTGCATCAATCTTGATGCAAGTGCACTCGCGTCCAGAACAGTACGCAACTGCGCTTGCGTCAAGCTCGATGCACGTGCACTCATGTCCTGAAGAGGACGCAACTGCACTTGCGACAAGATTGACACAAGTGCAGTCGCCTCCTCTGTAGGACGCAACTGCATCAGGGTTGGGGCCCACCCCTCGCTTGCCACTCGCCCCGCCCACCCGCAGCCAGAGAGGAGTTCAGAGCAGCGCAGCCTCCCCGGCCCCTCCCCTGACCCTCCCCAGCCCCGCCCCTGACCCCGGCCCCTGACCCCGGCCCACCAACTTCCGGCGAACCAGTTGTTGGGCCAGGCCGGGCCCACTACAAGCTATGGTTCTACTCCGTGTAAGCTGATGGGACTATCTACAACAGGGATGTGCTGGAGCCAGAAAAGAGACTTGAATCGAGCCCATGACTTAAGTCACCCATGAGTCACAAAATTGTCTGTCGCATCCAGAGACATTTTCGAGGAATTTTGACTTGTGTCCAAATCTTTTTCTTTTTATTAGTCTGTCTGTTCAAGTCTATACATTTCAAGTCTATACATACAAGTCTATACATAACCTCAAGTCCCAAGTCAGTGCCTAAGTTTTTAACACACATGATTCAAGTCCATGTTACAAAAAACATGTATTTTTGGTGACGAGCCTGAATAATCCATCTCGGCCCTTCCCAATCAAACTGGAGATTATTCAGATGCTTTACTCACTGAGGGTGCAATCTTAATAATGTCTGCTCAGAAGTAAATCCCATTATATTCTATGGGGCTTACTCTCAGGAAAGTGTGTAAAGTAGTGCCTCACATAAAGAGCTTAATTTGTTCCGGAGGCATGCTCTTCAAGTGAAACGCTCTTTAACTGAAGTAGATTTTCCCATAGGAAATAATGGAAACTCAGATGATTGGTTCCACAACCCCAAAAATATTCATAGAAAAATATTAACTGGATGTAAAAATAATGACAAAACACTGGAATTGAAATCAAAACATGCATTCAATGCGCATGATCCTATGAAGTCTACTTAGGTTGCAATCCTAAAGACATTTTCCTGGGAGTAAGACCCATTGAACACAATGGGGCCTACTTCTGAGTAGATATAGTTAGGAGACTGCAATGAAAGACACTTTCCTGGGAGGCGTTCCTGGGCTGGAGGTTCAAGGTGGTTGGTGGGGACACTTGGGGGCAGTTAGGGGCAGCTGCCTCTGGCACCCCCATGCAACTGTCCCCAAGTTGGGGGCAGTTAGAGGCAGCAGTGCTGGCTGGCAGCCCTTTTAAACAGCCTCTGCACGCAGCGTCAGGGCTGCGTAGCATGTGTGCCCATAGCGCACTTGCTTATTAAGTGAAGCGGAACTTGTTATGTGAAGCAGGATTTCTTGGAAATTTATACTTGTTATATGAAACGCTTGTTATGTGAGGTGCTTGCTATGAGAGGTACCACTGAATAGGACTGCAGCCTGAGTCACTTGTTTGCTCTTCAGCTGACTTAGGTGTCAGCGGTAAATATAGACAAAAAAATAGTCAAACTTTTGGCTCAGCTACTATTTCAGTGTATGGCACATTGTTGTGCTCCAAATGGTTCATGAGTGTGTTGCAAGAGTTTGTGGGGCAGCTCATTTGTGTGTAAAGCCATTGGGGTGTGTCACCATTCGTACCCATAACCATGTGTGTCACCCATTGGGGTGTGTCACCATACGCTCCCATAACCATGTGTGTCACCATACCCATACCCAAAAAGCTGGTGGTATAGTATAACTTGTCAGTCGCCATAAAGCTGATAGTGTGACAACAATCTTTGTTTTTGTCGGTGTGCCTTGAGATAAAAAATATTGAAAGTTGGTTAGCCTGTGGCAGAAAAGATCCATGGAGTTTCTCTTGGCCTGGTTCCTCCAGATTAGTAATTTGTTCCTTAAATAAATTTTACACTGAGCTCCTATGGTTTCTCTAAATACCCACTTCCCAGCGCACTCGGCACCAGGTTCACCTGCCCAAGCCAGCTTACCCGGTAATAACCAACCTTTTGCCTACCAATAGGGTTGTGTTTCCCAAACGGTGCATTTTGGGAAGGGGATCATCTCTCATTGCTGTACAACGTCATACAACGGCTCTCATTGTACTGACTAGAATGCTTCTTTCCATGAAATGTATGAGCAGATCTATTTCCCGACATCCCTCTCATCATATATTTCCAGAAATTTCTCCAGGACATCTCTTTAACACTAAATTTTAATAACAACGTGATTAGGTTGAGTAAAAGTGATTTATGGTTCAATAAGCCGAAATGCACAATGTACAGAGGAAGCCAGGTTTAGTACTTGAATTCTAAGGAAGACCATACTTCAGGATTTATTTTTTTTTTGCACAGGCTGTTGCATTTATATCATATTATTCCCAATGTGGTTGCCGTACTCACTATTTATAGATCCTGCACTCCAACGGCTTCTTATGCTGCTTCAAAGTACAAGTAAATTAAATAAAGCACGCTACAGCTATTGTTATAGGTAAGGGAGAGGGCATTTATATGAATATTAAGCATAGATAAGGATTCTCCAGGGGTTCTTTTGTAACCTGCTCGCTAAACTTAATATTCAAGATTTTTACAACACAAGGCTCTTTTTAGAAGATTACTTGTGGAAATATTTTTCTTTGTTTCCAATTCACAAAAAGCCCCTGGATGCGAGCGGAGTGTATTTGTTCCCTCTCCTTTAGAGTAGGAAACTATCGTCTTAGGTTTCAAAGCCCTAATTAAGTTATGATGGGTGACCCACTTTCACTGTCAGTGAGACCCTGAACATTGATGAGTATTTAAAAAAAATAAAAATTGCCCTCCAAGCTTGTCAAGGTTTTAAGGGGAAAAAAATAAAACATTTCATCAGCAATGAGCTTTACAGCACAATTCCTTTACATGTCTATTTAAAAGTAACCCCAGTTATGTTCCAGGAAAAAGTCATGGTATTGCAGCCTTAACCAGAGATGGGCCCAGCCCTCGCCAACAACCGGTTCACCGGAAGTTGGGGGCAGAGCCAGGGTCAGGGGCCGGGGGTGGGGTCAGGGGGCGGGGCCAGGGGCGGGGTGATGGCAGGCCCCAACCTCGGCGCATGCGCAGTGCGTCTCCTCCGGCTGGAGGAGATGCTCTGCGCACGCACCTACCTCAGCGCATGCGCAGTGTGACTCCTCCAGGTGGAGAAGACGTTCTGCGCACGCGCCGAGGTCGGTGCTTGTGCAGTGTGTCTCCTTCCGCGGGAGGAGACGCACTCATCTCCTCCCGCCGGAGGACGCACATTGCGCGCTGTGCGTCTTCCCCACCGGGAGGAGACACACTGCGCGTGCGCTGAGGTCAGCGCATGCACAGTGTGTCTCCTCTTTCCAGCGTCCGAACCGGTACACTGGGTTTCCAGGCAACCCCGCCGCTACCGATTTGGTAGCTGTGGGGTCATGGGAACAACCGGTTTGGCAGAACCGGTCTGAACTGGCTTGGGCCCATGCCTGGCATTAACTCTACAATCCAAAGTAACTACGGGAGCACGTAAGAGACATTACGTGCACCTGTACTTACTGCACCACCTAGTGAAAACCTATGGGAAATTCATATTGCAATCCAGAGTAAATTGTTCTTACACTGGAGCAAGGACTCCCCATAGTTACTCTGGATTGCACCCTATGACATCAAAATAGCTGCAGTAGTAATCCAATGGCCCAGCAGGTGACAGCCTGCATCTCCTTGGAGGAAAGGGACTTTTAGCCTGGTACGGCAGCCTGCATGCTGCTCTTGAATCACAGGATTCTCCCTGAAAACTGCAATGGAATCAGAAAGTTGATCATGCAGGAGATAGGCTGCAAAGTTTTGACGTCTCCATAGTTTTGGGCCAAAAGGCCATGTCAAATATTTGACCCAGTGTTGAGGGACAGAAACGAATTTTAAATGCAAAATGTAAATAAATACATTATTGATGGAACATAAATTAATGAATGAATGGGCTCAAATTTCCAGGATTTCTGCAAGCATTAACACAAAGCTGAGAAAAAAAGCACACACGTAAATAGACCCCATTAGACCCCAAATGGACCCCACTCCACCATCACAGCTCCAGTTGTGTGTGTCCAAATTGGATCAGAGGCTCTTACGGGACCAGAGGATGGCCATAGGTTTCCTGCAGGCCACATCTGGCCCCCAGGCTGGGGTTTGGAGACCACTAATATACTGTGTCAAAGGTTGACTGCTAACACTGAATGTTCACAACTCCTACCAACCATTTCCCACCCAGTCAAGATCTCAGTTTCAAGCCATTTTTGGAAGGTTCTCCCCTCCACTAGGTGAAGGATAAAGACATCAAATGATCCCCTTGAGAGAGTTGGTCGTTCAGTTTTTTCCCCCGGTTGTTTTATTTCACCAGCTCAGTTTGTGGTGCTGTTTGTCAGATCCTAGTGCGCAGCTCATAAACACTCCTTTTAAAAAAAATAAAAAGTTTCTTACCAACTGCATTGATCGGCCTGATGGTGGAGACGCGTCTGCGGGTCTTGCATCCGAGGATCTTGGCATCACTCGAAAATAAAGATTTGCACTGATAGGCTTTGTGTTGTGTCTCATATGTCATATTTGAACGAGCTGGCACATGGCAACCCAGTGATTGTAAAATGTTCTTGGAAAATAGCAATCCTTTTAACAGCTTGTTGCTGTGAAGTCCTTCAAGGATTCTCCTGGCAAATAAACCCTTGACCTCGCCGTTAAATGATGAGCAGTGTTTTTCAAAGTCCTCCCCGGTGTGCCAGATCTGGAGGCGCTGATCCTCAATATACTGCCCAAACTGACATGTGATATCGAAGGGAAGAAGGGAGAGAAAGAAAGTTCAGGGTATTTTGTTCAACCTCAACACAACGAGGGTCGTTCAGGGTTAAGAAGTGAAAGTAGTTCAGGATGGCCCGGCCGACTCAAAGTTCATCTCCAAGTCCCCCCCAGCCATAAATTAAATATGATATGCCTTTTGGTTCCTTTGGTTTATCCAGACAGGTTTACATATTACAGATACATTATTTATATTTTCCACTAAGTGCTTGGGGGTTGCAAAGGTCTCTCTTATGCTAGCATAATTAGCAAATGAAACAGAAAAAAATAAAAAAAATAAATTTACTTCTGGCAGGTTTCATCGTGGTTGAATGCTCAGAAACAATATTTCATCAGCCCTCCTCATTCAAATGGCCAAAGTTGAATTATCTTGTTAGTTGTTGCAGGAGGCTTCAAACTTTTTGGCAGGAGGGCCACATCATCTCTCTGACATTGTGTCAGGGGCCAAAAAAAAAATTTAAATTTCAAATTTGAATAAATTTACATATAAGAATGTAATGGAGTGGATTACAGGGCTTGCCCAGGCTGATTAGAGGGATCTAGAGCTTGCAGAGGGTCGCATCTGGCCCCAGGGCCAGGGTTTGGAGACCCCTGGTTTATATGAATTCGGGGACATGCAGTCAGGGGAGGAAAAACCTCACCAGAAGCAAGAAGAAAGCACACTGCCTTTCTGTGCCTCTTCTATAGCATAGTCCATGAGTAAACACACAATGCACACACAGATGCACCCAACTGTTTGCTGCAATCATGGCTGGTTTTCAATGAAACATACCCCCAAATCCAGAGTAACTACGGGAGCATGCATGAGACTTTACGTGCACTGGTAGTTACTGCACCACCTAGTGAAAACCTATGGGAAATTCGTATTGGAATCCAGAGTATGTTGTTCTTACACTGGAGCAAGGACTCTGGATTTTGCCCAAAGGCAGGATCCCTGTGTTGGCAATCACTGGGGAGGCAGCAAGCAGAACTGCCTCTGTTGGCTAGGCTGCAATCATGGCTAGCTTGCAATAAGGAAAGGAGGCACCTGCATCAGCAATTGCTAAAGAGACAGCAGTAAGGGTTGTCCCATTTTTTATTCCAAAGTAAACTAGGGAAACAGTTGGGAAGCTATGGGAAGGGACCAGCTCTTGGAAACATCAGGGGATGCAGCTGTCCAGGTGCTGTCCCTAGCTCTGAGTGGGGAAAAGTTATGGTTTTTATTGCTGCTGGTGGTGTAGGTGTGTGTTTGGGTATGTGTGTATTTTAAGGAAGGTTAGAGTCACTGAGAGCGACTAAGGGGAGAAGAAAGAAAGAGATCATGTTCATATGATTTTCCTCCTTCTGGCCTGGACTTCACCGCACATCACTGTACTAACAAATACATCTTGCAGGGTTTAACTTCTTTTATTTTCCTGATAGAGAAAATAATGCCTGTTGAACCATCGTCCTGTGGCTCAGCCGCAGAGCACTTGCTTTGAGTCCAGGAATCCCAGGTTAATTCTGGGGGATACCAAGAGAATGAAAATCCAGCAAGGCTACAAGGAGGACATACCTGTGACCTGGGAAAGCCACTGATGCTCAGAGCAGACAATTCTGAATGAAATGGAGCCACTGCTTTTCCAACAGGGTAGCTTCATATATCATAAAGATGATAATAAAGCATAGACTTTTGCTACAAAAAAGTTGAATTCCAGGCAAATTTAGAGAAGCCAAAATAGGTCAAGGTTTCAGTGAATGCTGCTGTCTGCCACGGGGCCCCTTCTGCAGTGCACAGTATTCTAAAACATGTCCATCCATCCATCCATCCATCCATCCATCCATCCATCCATTCATTCATTCATTCATTCATTCATTCATTCATTCATTCATTCATTCATTCATTCCAGCAATTAGAAATGCAAAGGACCCCCTTCCATGGCCTGGCTCACCTGAAGAACAGATTGACTTCTGGCATGACTGCCCCTCTACAACAGTAGAAAAGCAGTTTTTAAAACTGTAACTTGCAGTGGTCATTTATGTTGAGTCAAATCCATGCATAAAAAAATCAATATATATCAAGGTTGGACATGTATAACAATATTCATCAACAACTGCTATTTAGCCACCTTACTCCGCAATAATTCTACTCGTCCTCCAGCCTCTTTTCAGCCTGAACTTTCTGACATTTGAGATTCCATTAAATCCATTATTTACCCCATCTAGTGGCTGAATGAGGATTAGCATCGGACACACTAACACACTGGTTAAAGCTTTGATATTTTTGTTGATGCTCATGTTGATGCTCATGGGGTGTTGATACTCATGGGGTGTTGATGTGCATAGGGGACGTATGCGCATGGGGGATATTGTGCATGGGGGATGTTGCGCATGGGGGATAGTCGTGCTTGGGGGTTGATGCTCATGGGGGGTTGATGCACATGGGAGGATGTTGTGCATGAGGGGACTGATGCGCATGGGGATTTTGTACATGGGGGATGTTGCGCCGTGGGGGGATGGCATACAGGGGAATTTTACTCCCGCAACATGGGTACGCTTTTCACTAGTGAGCTCATATATCAAAATTGCTCATATACCAGCAAAATTGGTGACCTTGAGAGGAGGCTCGGAGCATTTGCTTCTAAGTTTTCTCTGACAGATATTGAGAATGCATTGTAAGACCCTGAATTATCTTTTCTGTTGTGGTGGTAAAGTGAAAGATATTCTTGCTTTATGGGCAGAAGGGTAGTGGGTGTTTCAAGTGATGACAGGTAATCCATAACCTCTCCTCTCCCCACTGCTCCGCACACCCTTTCATTTGAACTAGGGAATTTTTGATCTTCTCTGATCTCCCCAGCACTGCCTGCCTGCCGTCTCTTTGTAGATGTCCCAGCATCACTCTTGAACATTCATGCCCAACTCTGGACACGGCAAAGTTGCCAGTTTTGGAAGTCGGCTGACCTCTCGGGGTGACATTTAAATAAGCCTCAACTATTTTGAAATTATCGAGGCTGTTTGAAATATTTAAAATAACCCCGACACAAGAAAAAAAATTATCAAATATTTGTATTGCTGCTGCTTTATGGCCATTTAGTCTGTTGGTTTTTTTAGCTTGGTTGTTATTATGGTTTTAATCAGTGTTTTATTGTAGATGTTTTTATATTTATTGCTTTTATGATGTCTTTTAAAACTGTTTTAATGTATTGGAATATTATTGTTTTTTATGGATTACCTTGTAAATAGCCTTGAGTCCCTTTGGAAGAAAGGCAGGATACAAGTAAAGTTGAGGAGGAGGAGGAGGAGGAGGAGGAGGAGGAGGATTGTTATTGTTAGTTATTAAGTACTATTTCACAGTTGCCAGGTGTTTGACTGGAATTGGCTCTATTCAGTTCCTATATGATGATGATGATGATGATGATAAATGCACAGCAAACAATTTCGTGCTGGTTTCATTCACATCACCAGTCGGACCCTTCCCAAGAGTCTAGGACTGTGTGATGTAGCAGCGTATAATTCGTGCTGATCCCAGAAGAGCGGCTTTCTGCAGTTGGCAGAGTGATATTTTGTCAATGCCCATAGTTTTCAGGTGCCTGCCAAGGTCTTTGGGCACTGCACCCAGTGTGCCAATTACCACTGGAACCACCTGCATGGCTTACACCAGATCCTCTGTCATTTGATTCTTAGGTCTTGGTAGCGGGAGATCTTTTCCAGTTGTTTCCTCAATTCTGCTGTCACCTGGAATGGCGATGTCAACAAGCCACACCTGACTGCTTTCTATGATGGTGATATCTGGAGTCTTGTGTTCCAAGACCTTCTCCGTCTGTATCCTGAAGTCCCACAGAAGCTTGACCTGCTCATTTGCAACCACTTTTTCAGGCTTGTGGCCCCACCAGTTTTTTTCCACTGGCAGATGATACTTTTGGCATAGATTCCAGTGGATCATCTGGGCAACAGAGTTCGTTGTGCCTCAGTTTGTAGTCAGTCTGCGTGATCTTCTTGCAGCCACTTAGAATGTGGTCGATGGTTTCATCCACTTCTTTGCAGAGCCGGCATTTGGGGTCATGGGCTGATTTTTCAGTTCTGACCTTGATGGCATTTGTCCTGATTGCCTGTTCTTGGGCAGCAAGTATCAGGCCTCCCGTCTCCTTCTTCAGTGTTCCTCGTGAGCCACAACCAGGTCTTATCCTGATCCACTTTTCCTTCGATCTTGGCAAGGAATTGGCCATGCAGTACTTTATTCTGCCAACTGGCAGTCCGAGCCTGAATTGCACTTTTGCGGTATTGATAGTTGGTCTGCTGCACTTTCAACAACTTTCTCTTGCTGACTTCAATCAGAGCAGATTCCTGGCTCTCCGGCACATACTCTGCTAGGGCATGTTTTTCTTCTTCTTCTTCTTCTTCTTCTTCTTCTTCTTCTTCTTCTTCTTATTATTATTATTATTATTATTATTATTATTATTATAATATTCAAAATCAAACAGTGATACACAGCAAATAATTTCATGCTGGTTTCTGTCACATCACCAGTCAGACCCTTCCCAAGTGTCTAGGACTGATGATGATGATGATTAAAATATATGTCTTTTTAGGCAACATTATTGCTTTCCCCAGAAATTGGATATAAAGCATTTTTGTCCTTTTTAATTTTGAACAAAATGTTGGTTGTAGATTTTTTTTCCCCTTTGGACTCCCAGTAGATTTGGAGGGCAGTGATTTGTTTAGAGTAGTGGTTTTCACACAACATGACAGCATTAAGGCTGCCGTCCTAACTACACTTTCTTGGAAGTAAGTCCTATTGAACACAGTGGGAATTACTTCTGAGCAGACATACTTAGGATTGCATTGTATGTCTAATACATTAAAAAAGAAAATTCTCATTGAAATGAATGGGAACCCACTTGAAATTGGCTTGTGACCGACCTAGACTACGGCAATCCTAAAGATACTTTCCTAGGATTAAGACCCACTGAACACAATGGGGCTTACTTTGGAGTAGGCATGGTTAGGCTTGTGCTCAGAGTATTTTTCAAAATATGCATCCCAATCCATATTTTGAGAAATACTGGTTAAGATGTTTTGAATCAGCCAAAGAAAAATAAATGAAAATGTTAATAACAACATTGGTTAGGATAAGATTTTTTTAGGAAAAATTATAACTTAACAGTGCTTTTTTGTTAGTTACAATTTTGTATAAATTACTTAGGAAGTTATTGATTTCAGCAGGCCTTGTATTCTCGTTAATATGCATAGTATTAGAGCACAATCCTTACATGTATACTCAAAAGTAAACCCTATGGTGTTCAATGGGTCTTACTCCCAGGAAAGTATCTTTAGGATAGCAGCCTTAGGGCACAATCCAGAGTAACTACAGGGAGTCCTTGCTCCTGTGTAAGAACAACTTACTCTGGATTGCAATACAAATTTCCCATAGGTTTTCACTAGGTTGTGCAGTAACTACGGGTGCACATAATGTCTTTTACGTGCTCCTGTAGTTACTCTGGATTTGTAGGGTTACCCTACAATCCAGAGGAATTACGGAAGCATGTAAGAGACATTTACATTGATGTAGTTACAGCACCACCTAGTGAAAACCTATGGGAAATTCATATTGCAATCCAGAGTAAATTGTTCTTAAGTCGGAGCAAGGACTCCCCATAGTTACTCTGGATTGCGCCCTTAGTGTATAGTCTGTAGCATTTCTAGGTGCTACATGGTCAAATAGGGTGGAGGTGTTGGGGTCGTGGTTCGGTATGGCTTAAAGTGGTCCTTGCCACAACATGATTATCAAATGCCAGTTCTGGTTGCTTAATCACAATATCCTGAGACTGGGTAAAACCCTCTCCCAAGCAACCTAGTACTAACTATTAATGGAAAGATTAACAACCTGAGCCACAACTACTTCAATGAGTACAATGTCTTCCTCGCAATCCAAAGTTATAGACCTCCTCTGCGCAGACGGGGCAGAGACTACAAATTCTTGGAATTGCAATACACGTCTAGGATAAATTGTATATATATATATTTGATGGCACAGCATGACATTTTTCAAGAGTTAAGGGTGTCAAACCTACTTCTGTTCTCTTGAATTCCTTGTTGTCTCTGAATTGTATTTGCCATGTGATCATCATGGGAAAAGATACCATATTGATTAAGCTTCCAAAGCTAATGATGATCAGCAAGGTAAGTAATTGCAATAGTTTTGTGTATTCAGTGCTAATCTTTACAAAATGTTAAGGAAGAGTTTATCCTACGCTAGAGACTGGGATGCTAATTAAATGGAGAAGACCAAGAAGATGGAGTGTGGGGCCCAGGAAAGAGTTTTTGCATGTGGTTTTTTGCACAATCCTAACCATGTCTACTCAAAAGTAAGCCCCATTGTGTTCAATGGGTTGTACTCCCAGGAAAGTGTCTTTAGGATTGCAGCCTTACCCTACAATCCAAAGTAACTATGAGAAGATGTAAGAGACACTTACTGGGAAGATGTAAGAGACACTTACTCTGGGAAGATGGGAACTATGGGAAGATGTAAGAGACACTTACTCTGGATTGCTCTATGCATTTCTCATAGGTTTCCCATAGGTGGCACCATAACTACGATGGTGTAAAAGTTTCCATAGTTACTCTGGATTCTTGCCTTAGGCTGCAATCCTAAAGGCACTTTCCTGGGAGTAATTATTATTTTATTATTATTATTAATTTAATTTATATCCCGCCTTTCCTCTCCTGCAAGAGGGAGCTCAAGGCGGCTAACATTTAAGAATACAATAAAACACCATTAAAATAGATCATAAATATAGCTTAAAACACAATTAAAATTAAATACAATTATATTGTAGCTCATTGAACAATGAGTTCAATACTCATTGAACACAATGGGGCTTACTTTTGAGTAGGCATGGTTAGGACTGTGTTCTTAGTCTTATGGGATCCTATGGGATCTTTCAGTGGAGTAAGAACTCATCAACGGACCTCCCATTATTATTTTAGGACCTTGGTGACATTCATTGGCTTACTCACAGTCCTCCTTGATTTGGCCATGGAGATGGAGAGGACACCTGTGGCTTTTGTTATGATGTAAGACAAAAGTGATGTGAGGTGCACTGGGAGGGCAGGCAATGTGCAGCATTTTCAAGGCGGTGAATCTCATCCAGCCAATGGGAAGATCAATTGCTCTCAGACGAATGGAACTTTCCTCTTGGCTTGTGGGTCAGAGGAGTCTTGCTGTTAATCCTAAAGCTGACTTGACCTTATGGTGTGACCCATGTTCTCCTTGTGTGTCACATTTGTTTACTGCACACCTTGAAATAAAAACTATGAAGCAGCACCTTCCACCTTTACTTCTACTTGCACCTTGAAAATGCTGCCCCAGATTACTAAATGGGGAATAATTTTCCCTCCCCAAAAAGGTTTGTCTCACCATCATCATTTTTATTTTCTAGCTTTCACGACAACAGATGAGTTGTGACAGGAGTCAACTAAGGGTAAGTGTAACATTGTGCAAATGTCTTCTTGGCAAATAGTGAACTGTGTTGCAGATTTCTTTATTTGCAATCTAATTTACTTACTGATGGAACACTGTTGGGTGTTTTGCGTTTGTGTCCTGTTTAGGTTGTGTTTGCTAAAGACAAAGATACATACGTTCCAAGTGTTGTGCCATGCTTGGTGTTGAACAGACGTAACCCAGTATAGTGATGGTTGTCTTGTTTTTTTCCCCCTTTGGAACATTTAATTGACTTGTGAACACATTTCTTCGGTGTGTGTGAATGGAAATATATAGGTTTTCTTGGAGCATCGTAGAAATAAGAGGTTCCTGAAAGTAAAGAAGGATCCAACTTTTTGTGCTGTGTATTGGGCGTCTTAACTAGAGTTGTCTTCCTATTTCATTGTGCAATTTTTCTAGAAAAGGGAACCTTATGATGAGGTTCAAACGGTATTTTGTGTTGAAATGTGCAATATTATGGGGTCAGTTCCCCACCTGTGTGAAAGAGAAAGCTCTGAGTACCCACATCTCTGATATCAGCGATTTTGTTTGCACGGCTTGAATTCATGGAGCCTCTGCTGTGTCCTAGTATTACGTGAAACCTGTTGCAGCGCATGTCTGAAACTTGTCCGGAGTTGCGATAGTTATGTGTAATGTTGATGTTGCAAATTCTGGAAAGGAAAAGAGACATTGGTGAACACTGATGGATGATTATGTATTGATCAGCATGCATTGATGAAGTGACACTAAGGATGTGGTTAGCCTTTCCCTGCACACCAAATTAGGAAGAAGCCCATGCAACCATCACTTTTATTTTCCCACATCCCCACCTAGCGTGAATCCCCATCATCCCTCCATTCATCGGAAACTCCTACCACTGATCCTCCGCGGACATGCATGCAGACTAAATGGAGAGAGGTTGGATTCTGACTATTTCCTATGTTGTCTTGGTCATTCTCAGTTTTTCACATGTGTTTACTGTAATTATTTGCAAAAGGATCGTGTGATGATTATAAGTATATATGCACATTGAATTCTTTGAGACATATAAAATTATGCAGGATATGGATACAGTAGATAGAGGGATATTCTTTACCCTCTCATACAACACCAGAACCAGGAGACAGCCACTAAAATTGAGTGTTGGGGGAGATAGGATGGACAAAATATTTCTTTATATTTCCTTAGAAATACAAATATTTCTAATAACATTTCAATTTAAAATATTATTTTTTAAAAAATTTGGAACTCCTTGCTGCAGGATATGGTGATGATGTCTGGCTTAGATACCTTGAAAATGGGATTGAAAAGGTTTCTGCAGGAAAACTCCATCGTAGGTTACAAGCCATGATGAGTAGGTATAGTTTGAGATTAGCTGTTTGCTCATTATTAGGGCCAAGTAGGTGGTTTTTCAATCTGAATTGTTCATAGAACACTGTTTTTTATTTTTATGTTTTGTTTTCTTGCCTGCTCCAGACTGGTAAGGGCAGGAAGGTGTGTTCAGTTGGTTTCATGCATTAAAATTTGATCACAACACAAAATCCTAACAAATTTAGGCCAGCACAGCTCACCCATCTCCCTACCTCCGTGGTGGTATGGGAAGGCCGGCACATATTTGTGCCCTGTGGCACACTTTTGCCCCATCCCCAGGCCTGCACGGGACTTGTACCAGCCTAACAGGGAATTAGGTTCAGTTTAATAAAGTGGTTCAAGTTAAACCAAAGTACAGTCTGGTGTCATCATTGAAGGATGTGAGATGCAAATAGAATGCCAAGTGCAAGGGACTGGCAATAGGACGCAGGCAGTGGTGGGCTTCAGGGGGTTCTTACAGGTTCTATAGAAACCTTTGCTAATGAGCGCCTGGTTCTGGAATCGATTACTAAAGGGACATAGGCTGCTATCCTAAAGACACTTTCCTGGGAGTAAGACCCATTGGACACAATGGGGCTTACATCTGAGTAGACATGGTTAGGATTGTGCTGTAAAGAACATGTTGTTAATTTATTTGAATCCCACCACTGGATGCAGGTCTCTTGTATACTCCCTGATGCACCTGGTGGGACACTATGGGGAATTCTGGAAGGCCACTATGGGATCCAGAAAGCCGGATTATATTTAGCCTTCTGATGCATCCGGTGGGACACAATGGGATCTGGAAGGCCACTATGGGATCCAGAAAGCCGGATTATATTTAGCCTTTGGTCGGATCAGGCAGGGCTCTTAGAATCTCTAAGCTTGACCCACTGGAAAGAGAACCAGGTAGTAAAAATGAATAATGCTCAGAGCAGCTGATAAAATATTTTTGCAATTTTCTCCCTTTTCAATAGCCTGAGGTTTCCTCTTCCTATTAAAATTTCTTGTCAACTGAAACAGTGTTGTTCCAAATTGCCCTCTCCCCAATTTGGTTTATAACTTCCCCCAGTTCCGAGGAGTGCTATATCTGGAACATTTTATTTACTCCCCATTGTTTGATTCTGAATCTTTCCACCCTTTGTTATTTTATGGGGGTCTCGTGGAACCTGGAGTGGGTTTCTGATCCTTGCAGCTTCTGGAAAATGGGTTAAAAACAAAAGATTTTTGCAACTTGTCTCAAATTGTGTGTGTGTGTGTGTGTGTGTGTTTTGCAGGCAGGAGGAACCCTCTCCTTTTTCATTTCATATTGTGGCTGGGAGGGGAAAAAAACCCAGACTTTGAAACATGAATCATACCCGCTTATTTAAGGCTGTGGAGCAGCTTAGGATCACAGCCTCAGGTGGAAAGAAGCTGTAATTCATAAAGCTATAAAAAGCACAGTGACAGCCTTGGAAGCCTGTCTTCCGCAAGCAGTGGGCTCCCTGCACTGCTGTGACTTTTATCGACACGCGCGCACACACACACACAAACACACACACAGCAATGCTAGAGCTCAGTTTCAAGCGTCTTGTACTCCAAAGGACAGCAGCCCTCGGAAACCTCAGGCCAAGGTCCTTCCCAACATTGTTGTCTAACCCCCAAATCCAGAGTAACTATGGGAGCACGCAAGAGACTTTACGTGCACCCATAGTTACTGCACCACCTACTGAAAACCTATGGGAAATTCATATTGCAATCCAGAGTAAGTTGTTCTTACACCGGAGGAAGGACTCCCCGTAGTTACTCTGGATTTTGCCCTAAGTTTATTGTTAGCACCAGGGTGCCTGAAATGGGATCTGAGATCATCTCAGTGCGAAAACCTTATTCTCTGCCCGTAGAGGTATGGTGATTTGTGCCACAATCGTAACCTCCAGTTAAAGGTAAAGTGACCCCTGCAGGTTGTACAGCTAGTTGTGACCAAATGTAGGTTGCGGTGCTCATCCCCATTTTGTAAGCCATAGAGCTAGCATAGTCCGAAGACATATGACCTGCACACACACCGAACACTGTTACTTTCCCACCAAAATGGTACCTATTTACCTACTTGCTTTTATATGCTTTCGAACTGCTAGGTTGGCAGGACCTGGGCTAAGGACGGGAGCTCACCCTGTCTTGCAGCACCCAGGTCTTGAACTGCTAACTTGCCGATCTTCAGATCAACAAGCACAGCGCCTTTAACCACTAAGCCACTGCTGCCCTTAGGCCAGCCTAAGTCCCAGAATGAGTCCCATGCTGACATTGGGTGACTCAGAAGTGTCATCAAGCACTTCTGCACCACTTCTGGGGCAGTTAGGCCAGTGCACATATATGCACTTGTCTTCCCACATAACCAAGGGAATGGGTAGCAAGTGAGTTGTGCCAGCCTAAATTGCTTCGGGTTGCAAACCATGTTAGTCTCAATCTATTTTTCCCTATTAGAAGGCAAAAGGGATCCAACCTTAAAACCTGGGCCGATGAAGTAATTTATTTTGAGTAAACCAAGTGCTTATTTCTGAACATCAACTGCTTAATGGTGTCACTTCCAGCTCTCACAGGACCCCTGGTGAAGCAAGGAAATCCACAGGCGGGCTGAGATTGGGTGGGGGCAGGAGGCAGGAGAGTGAGAGGTAGCACAAGAATCCAACACTTAGGTCAGATCCTGACTCTGCTTCCTGGGCAGCTGAGAACGGTTTATGGCTGCTCTGGTTTGCTCGGACGTAAGCCACCCCCCGAGGTGTAGATCCATCAAGGCTGCTACAGCCCTATTGCAGGGAAGGGGTCATCCCCCTCCCAGCAGTGGTGTGGAAGCAGTCTTTAAACTTGCATTGGATACAGCACAGGCACACCAGCCTGCCTGTTCCAGCCCAAGTTAGGATTACACTGCCCATCTAGCCCATCTAGCAAATGCCTACTATATGTAAGGTCTCGAACAGCTTTGATAGCACATGACCCTGATTATTATTTTTTAAAAAATTTATTCCTATATATAAATTTTTCATTTTATAAAAATCTAATAAAGTTATATGGGTCTAATAAAGTTATATATAAAAGGTTTGGGAAGCGCTGCCGTAGCCTTGATGTTGCTGGATATGTCCTTACACAAATTTCTCAGTTTGACACTTGCTGAGCCAGAAGAAAGTTTCCAAGGCATCAAGTGTTTCCGATGAACGTTTTCTGATAAAGCTGATGAACAAAATCCCAACCATGTCTACTCAAAAGTATGTCCCATTGTGTTCAATGGGTCTTACTCCCAGGAAAGTGTCTTTAGCTGATATTTGAGTTTCTGATTTAGTATCTTGGAATAGCCCCTCCACTTCAAAGGTAATACAGTGGTGCCTCACATAACAAATTAATTTGTTCCAGAGACATAGTTGTTAAATGAAATGTTCTTTATGTGAAGCGGATTTTCCCATAGGAAATAATGGAAACTCGGATGACTGGTTCCGCAACCCAAAAAATATTCATATAAAAATATTAACTGGATGTAAAAATGATGACAAAACACTGGAATTGAAGTCTGCTAAGGCTGCAGTCCTAAAGACACTTATTCCTGGGAGTAAGACCCATTGAACACAATGGGGCTTCCTTTTGGTAGACATGGTTAGGAGGCTGCAAAGACACTTTCCTGGGAGGCTTACCCGGGGTGCTGCTGGAGGTTCAAGGTGGCCGGGGGGCACTTGTAGGCAGCTAGGGGCAGCTGCCTCTTGCACCCCCAGGCAACTGCTTCCAAGTTGGGAGCAGTTAGCAGCAACAGCGTGCTGGCCGGCAGCCCTTTTAAACAACCGCTGTGTGGAGCATCAGGGCTGCATAGCGCCCATGCCCATTAGGCGCTAGAGGGGTTTGCTTGTTATGTGAAGCAAATTTGTTATCTGAAGCAGGATTCCTTGGAAATTTAGACTTGTTACGTGGAACATACTTTATGTGAGGCGCTTGTTATGTGAGGCACCATTGTACTACTTTTGAGTTCGAGATCACTGGAGCCTTATAATTGAAGAAGCTTCCAAGCCACTGCAGGGAAGAGGATGTTTGATGTGACAGAGTTTTGGTCGGATCCAGCAGGACCCCCTTCTTACAGCCCCCCTTCTGTACTCAGTGTGGCACAAGGATCTTTGCAACCAAAGAGCTGGAATTAGCACCCTGTTGAGTGTACAATTATTGGGCTCCTTCCTATGCAGTGCACATCCACATATATCCATACTTTACCATTTCTCTTGAGAACACTAAGCGATGTAATGCATAAAATGGTTCTCAAAAGCACTGCTATCAAACTTTTTGTGTGTGTCTACTTTGGTTCCTTCATACTTGTAGCATTTCCTTCCTCCACCCCCAAAGATTCATTAGTGAAAGTTTCTTAATTGCCATGCAATAAAATGCATGGGGTAGTTGTTAATTTGTTTTAGTGTACGGACTCTGGCTGTTCATCAAATCACCCCAAAGGAAAATGTTGTTTGCTGCATTTCTCTTTTTTTTTTTCCTTTTTAATGCTAAAGGGTCAGAAGATACAAAAAGAGAAAATGGTATATGCCCTTCTTTTCTGTTATCTTTCTCCCCCCTTCCTTTCCAAGCATCTCCTGGAATAGCAATTGCTTCTGCAGAACCCCAAGAAATGCTGGAGGTTTTTTTCGCAACTCTTATCTTGCTTCTCCCTCTCGTTTCGAAGACTCGCTCATTCCGGTAAATAATGAATGACACATTCAGGATTCCTTCCTTGTTTCCGAGCAGGGTACTGTGATCAAAACTGGGTCATGGATGGAAAATGCAAGGCAGACCATTCATAGGCTCCCGTTTGGATATTGTAAGGGCATGCCGAACACTGCGTTGAAAGATAAGGGGGGGAAAACTTGACATCTCTACGAAACTATTCAGGTTTTGATGATGGTGTGTGTACGCCTGTGTGCTTTCTATGTTGCAGACCAAAAAGATGCTTCAAAGAGCATTGTATGTATTAATGTCCCTAGAACAAGATTACAGAGGTACAAAGTTTTGTTATTTTATTTTATTTTTTTCATACCCACCACCCAGTTTTGCCTTATAGAAACAGACTACTATAACACAAAGCAATAAGAAATACCTTATAGAAAAACCTTTGGGCAAAAGCCAGATTAACTACAGGGAGTCCTTGCTCTGGTGTAGGAACAATTTAGGGTGCAATCCAGAGTAACGACGGGGAGTCCTTGCTCCGGTGTAAGAACAATTTGCTCTGGATTGAGATATGAATTTCCCATAGGTTTTCACTAGGTGGTGCAGTAACCACGGGTGCACGTAATGTCTCTTACGTGCTCCCGTAGTTACTCTGGATTGTAGGATCTCTCTGGATTTCAATATGAATTTTCCATAGGTTTTCACTAGGTGGTGCAGTAACTATGGGTGCACGTGATGTCTCTTATGTGCTCATGTAGTTACTCTGGATTGTAGGGTGATAGAAATACCTTATAGAAAAACTGAATTAGGGTATCCTGATAGGCTATATATTCCATTAAAATAAGAAAAAGCAATTTAATTTCTGGAATGATGGACATTTCCTAGCAGTATTAGCAGTAGAAATAGTATAATAGAATGTTTGATGCAGAAGGGACCTTGGAGATCATCTAGACCTGTGTCCTGTTTAGGGCAGGCAACTATTGAGTCACTGACTGGTTCTTGAAACCTCCAGTATGGGAGAGCCCATTTGCTATTATGTATTGGACAAGAGTGTTCAGGGGACTACAAGACAGACTATTCCAAAATCAGAGAACTCTTATAGTTCAGGAATATCCTCAACTATATCTTCAAATAAGGGCAAATTCCAGAGTAACTATGGGGAGTCCTTGCTCTGGTGTATGCAACTTACTCTGGTAAGAATCCAACTTACTCTGGATTCCAATATGAATTTTCCATAGGTTTTCACTAGGTGGTGGACTAACTATGGGTGCATGTAAAGTCTCTTACGTGCTCCTGTAGTTACTCTGGATTTGGGGGTAAGGCTGCACTTTACCTAACCTCACTTACTTGGGAGTAAGCCCCATTGACTATAATGGGGCTTACCTCTGAGTAGATAGCGATGGAATTGCATCCTATATCTACTTTTCTGTAGTTCCAACTCATTGGGTCCAATCCTGCCCTTATACTAATGGGTATTAATATTTTATTTATCACTCATGTTTGCCTCTCACCTCTCTCCAATGAGCTCATTGTAGTGTGCAAAGTATGCTGTAATCCTAAAGACACTTTCCTGAGAGTAAGACACACTGAACACAATGGGGCTTACTTGTGAGTAGTCATGGTTAGGCTCGTGCTCTAATTCAAGTTCTTGTTGGTGTTAACAGTATATCCCTACAATCCAGAGTAACTACGGGAGCATAGAAGAGACTTTACGTGTACCCGTAGTTACTGCACCACCTAGTGAAAATCTATGGGAAATTCATATTGCAATCCAGAGCAAATTGTTCTTACACCAGAGCAAGGACTCCCCGTAGTTACTCTGGATTGTGCCCTATGTTGCTTTTCAAAGTGGTTCAGATTTTATTTTATCAGCCTGCCACTAGAGAGACACAGCTGGAATGAAGAGAGCTAGTTATTCTCCCCCGGCTAAATAAAAGAGAAGCACCCGCTTGTTAAAGAGCCTCTTTCCCAGTTTGCCGAGTTACTGCATTGCATGCATGTGCTGTACATTCCTTGCAATGTTGCACTGCAGTAATTCCTGCTTAAACATATACAATCACATTTCTCTTTTATTTTTTAAAATAAATTTATGCCAAGCTTACTGACACAACAACCCTATGAGGTAGGACAGGTTGAGGGACACAGCGGTTCTGAGGGCGAGTGGCATTTGAGTGTGAGCCTTTGCATCAGAGTCCAGCATGATAACCATAGTACCAATTTTACACATCTGGGTTTGTGCGCATTTGCGTGTGCGTTTATGTGTGTGTGTTTCTCTACCTGCCACTTTTTCTAAAGCTTGCACTAAAAGCAGTAGTAAAGATACATTTGGGCCAAGTAAAAAGCACAAGGCGGAGCAAGGATGTTCTTGGATTTAAAACTGCATGATTAGCACATTCTCAGAAAGAGATGATGGAAGCACATAGATTTCAGTTTCAGATACCTTCTCTCTATATATACGTCTGCCGTTCTGGAAAAACAGGGTTCGCAGCTATATTTAAAACAGAGAAACATAAACTCAGCGATATCTGGCCTCTGTTATGCTAATTCTCTCTGCCCCCTTCCCCAAATATAAAATAAAGGTTTCTAAAATAATCTTTTAAAAAGTGGTTTGCTTGCCAGTCCATCCTCTTAATTACATCAGTGACTAATGGCAATGAAACTGCATCAGTCTAGGCAAACAAAGGCTGCAATTCGAAAGACACTTTCCTGGGAAAAAGACACAGTGGGGCTTACTTTTGAGTAGACATGGTTAGGATTGTGCTGAAAGGCAGTGATTTGAAATTTTGCTTTCAAATGGTGAGTAGCACCAGCAGTCATATAAAGACTCGTCACATTTGTGCACACTTCTCCGAGTTTGAGACTGCTGATGGAGCATGTCCAGGTGGGGTGGATATGACTGATCGCATATATTTGGAAGGAATGGCATCACTATAGGGTGCAGGCCTCATAGGATGATGCACATAAGATGTGTGATGTGATGTGAAGAAGAAGTGATGCACATCACTACTAGCTGAAATTTTTCGTATCTTGGGCTGCAATCCTAATCACACTAGGAGTAAATACTATCACTCCTATTACTCCAACTATTTACTCCTGGGAGTAAATACTATTGAACTTACTATTCTTTGAGTAAATATGCTTAGGACTGCACAGCTGGTATTTCAGCACAGTACAATCATGTTTATATATCTATATCTATATCTATATCTATAATCTATATCTATATCTATATATCTATCTATCGATCGATCGATCAATCAATCGATCGATAGATAGATATAACACATATGATTGTACTGAGCTCCCTTTCGTTAGGGAAGAAAGGCAGGATATGAATCTAATAAATAAAATCTTTTAATACAGAATGCAATGAAAGAAACTGTGTTGAAATATCTCCATTTTACTGAAAACTATTACACATAACCATGCCCACTACCTAATGATTTAGGGTAAAATCCAGAGTAACTACAGAGAGTACTTGCTCTGCTGCAAGAACAACTTACTCTGGGTTGCATCCTGAATTTCCCATAGATTTTCAGTAGGTGGTGCAGTAAATATGGATGCACATAAAGTCTCTTACGTGCTTCTGTAGTTACTCTGGATTTGAGGGTTACTCCATTCACTGCATGGGAGGAGATCTTTTATGGGGGTGAAGTGTTGGATGACACGCGGTGACTCTTACTGAGTGGTTCAAAACTTACCCTACAATCCAGAGTAACTACGGGAGCACGTAAGAGTTACCCGTAGTTACTGCACCATCTAGTGAAAACCTATGGGAAATTCATACTGCAATCCAGAGCAAATTGTTCTTACACTAGAGCAAGAACTCCCCGTAGTTACTCTGGACTGTGCCCTTAGTGACAACCTTGTCTGGAAGGTGTGTGTGTATGTGCGTGTGGGAGTGTGTGGTTATTTAAGATCAAAATATCTGTTGTTGATATTGTTGTTCATCACCATCATCATCACCATCATCATCACCATCATCATCATCATCATCATCATCATCATCATCATCATCATCATCATTATTTCCTGGAAGATTTTTGATCTCGTTTCACAACCGTGTTTGTCGAAGTGGAAGAAAAAAAAGTTTTTTTTCCCTATCAAGTTGCTTTGTTGCTACATCTTGGTGCAACACAAGACAACAACTGTTTTGCTAAGTGTGGGCTGGAGAGAGGAGAGCCCATTATAAACAAAAGGTGTGGAAATAACAACCTAAAAGAGCTGGCAGTGAAATCTCCCCAAGTCCCTGCTCATCATCCTTAACATCTTCACTCTCATTCCGTGGGTTTGGAGAGCTCCCCTGGTATGTGATTGAAAGACAGCTTATGCTTAGAAACTCTAGTTTCTCAGAGGGGAACAGTGGATAAGAAGCAAAATAGTTGTTAGGTCAAGAAAACAAGAGGAACTGGAGACCAACCTTGCCTTTCAATGGAGACACTAATGATGTCCCACCGTAGAGTGTCTACAGAATGTTCTTTGTGAAGACATGATGGAATGATTGGGTATTCCGCGCATGCTGCGCTAGCCTTGAAACACATGACAAATTTCTTGGACATGTGTTCCTAGTTATTCTAGTATTTCCAACGGCATGGAAAGCGCTATTGTATGCTGCAAGAACAATTGTACAACCAAAGGTGGAAGGAAAAGGAAAAGATGCACTTCTTCCCATGATTTATATCAAATATGTGAGCTGCGTTGGCATAAAATGTGGTTATGGAATTGTGTATTTATATCTGTATTTGATGCGTGGACGTCTGCATCCTGATTCATCTTCCTGATTCACTCTGGTGGTATTAGGAATACGCTAATGGCATTACTGTTCCATCACACCATGGCACATCTGGGCACCAGATCTGGGTGATGCAATGCTCTATGCAGTCACGTCTGTGGTCCAATACCCCAGTAGGGATTGTGCTTTGATTTCCAGGCAGATGTGACTGCCCAACACTATACATCAACGAGATCTAGTGCCAAGAAAAGCAGTGGTGTGCCAGAACTATGAGTGCCACTCATGGGGCAGAAGGAAGGATTCTCTCACTCCCCAGATCCAGCCTCTGGGCCAAGATTTGGATGGACCCTGTGTAAATCGTTGATATTTGAAACACTCAGGCTGCAATTGTAACCCCTCGTTAGGTCGGCATAAGTCCTGTGCTGACCTGTGTGTATCACAAAAGTGCTATAAAGCACTTCTGCACCACTCTGGGGGATTAGGCCAGTGTACAGACATGCGTCCGCCTCCACACCAGGAGGCTTTTTATTCACCCAGGGAATAAAAAGTATCAAAGTAATTACTGAACTGAATTTTTGGGGGGTCCCCAAAAGAGTGGGGCCCTAAGCTCCATGGGAACATGGAGACAGGAATCAACCTACCTATCTGTCTACCTACCTACCTACACTAGTGATTTTCAACCAGTGTGCTGTGACACACTGGTGTGCCGTGGATAGGTGTGCTGCGGGAATTTGGAGATTGGCATTAATTAATAGGAAAGTTGGGGGATTTGAACAGTCTGGTGTGCCTTGTCAATGGTAAAAACAACTGACTGTGTGCCTTGACAATTTCAGTGCCTTGTTAAGTGTGCCGTGGGATGAAAAAGGTTGAAAATCTCTGATCTACACTGACACACTCATCAACGCCCAGCCAAAACCACTAGACCTAGAAGCATGAAATTTGGGGAGGGTGTTCCTTCCGTGACGGAGGCAGCCACTAAGAACTGGTTTTCAGAAATTCCAACTGGAAGGGGGTGAAAAGGGTGCAATGCTTTTTCCTCCCTATGCTTTACATCGAAGAATCCTTGACTGATGGACACTATACCCCAACCCCTGGATGTAGAAGCATGAAATTCAGGGAGCATATTCCTTCTGTAATGTGAACACCCACTAAGAAATGTTTTTCATCCCTTAAGGGGGTTGAAAAGGGGTGCAAATATCAGGCAGGGAGGTGTGGTGGGATGGGGAAGCAAAGAGAGGTGCAAAGACTTTGGAGCTCACTCCAAGAAGTGCATCCTGGATCCAGAAGTGAACAAGAAGTGGGTAATTTTTGCCCCAACTTTCTGGACAGAGGGATGATTGTGGGAGAGCAGGGAAGAGTGGGTGACGGTAAGATAAAGGTTGCCCTACTAGCCGTGATCAATTATAGGACGCAGTGATCATCTCCATTTCAGGGCTGAAGAGCTAGCGTTGTCCAAAGATGCCTCCATGGTTATGTGGCACATGGAGCACTGTTTGCCTGCTTTTGAAGCGGTTGGTTGGCATGAACTGGGCAAACTACAGGAGCTCCATCGCGCAGACTCAGATCTCGAACCACCAACCTTCAGAGTGACAGTAACAGAGATAAAAAAGGAGCACTGAAAGAGGAGCCAGCATTTTCGGGTACATGTTAGCCATGTTACCAGTTTTACAAGCCATTTTACAAGTTTTTATTTTTTATTTTTATCTTTTGCTAGAAGATGAACGGGGAGGTGATTAACAAAAGGGTAAAGGAGGCTCTCACTCTGTTCCGTTGCAAACTTTATTACAACTTCTTGCTTTTTTTTTCTCAACTCATAAGAGTTGCGAATCGGGGAGGGGTGGAAGAGGTGGTTTCATTTTCCCCCAGCTGCCCAAGCACTGTAAAAGGTAGAACTGGAAACTAATTATATAGACTAGAATCGATTAACACCGACAAAACCAGAGCTGACATGAAATGGCCAGGGTGTTCATGAGCCAGTGAGCAACAGTAGGGTTCGATGTCTGTTGAAAGCTTGGTTGACATCAATTCTGCTTAAAGGGCTCTTTTGGAATATCCTTCACAGAGGTGGCTGGACTGGCTGTCAGAGGGAGCGATGAGCGCCGTCCAAAACAAATGAAGCCATTTGCAACATTTCCACGCTGACCTCCCCGCAATATCCCACAACGGCCTCATATTCCGACCAACACAGACGGAACAAAATGAATCTTAAGTGCCAACACACCATGGAAGCTGCAAAGGAAACAGCAGTGAAGCGCCAGCTTTTTAATTTCTTCTTTGTTGTAAAGTTTTTCTCTTGGTTTGCTTTATGGAAGGACTGTAGGATTGTGGGGAACTGGAGTCAGGACTTGTGCTGGATCTAAGCCTCATTCACAATTATGGTGGTGCTGATCCGAGTAGACTCATTGGTGTTGCTGCTGCATTAATAATAATAATAACAACAACAACAACAACAACAACAACAACAACAACAACAACAACAACAACAACAACAACAACAACAACAACTAGGCGTTTATATACGGCTTTTCTGGACATTTTGGATTGCACCTCAGTCTTTAATCAAAGCGGTTTACATAGGCAGGCGAATTCTAAATCCCCAAAGGGATTTTTACAAACACAGATTGTCTCTGTCTTACAAGAGACACTACATTCAGGATGTTACATTCACAGTCTGGTTACAACACTGGCCCCGATGTCTGAAATGCGTTACCCGGGGTAAGGAGCAAAGTTATTCCAAGCCTCAAAGTAGCATGGCAGCAGCCTCATGCTTGTGCTGGGTACAACACAGGTTAGCCACAGGGAGACCAGATGCCCAAATCTCAAAAGGAGGACAAGGTCTTGGATTCCTCTCAGCCTGTCCTTTCCGGTGGACAATGGCATGTTTGCCTACTCATGAGTAAAGCCGTGATAGTGGGCACTTTCACTTCCCCATAGAACTCAATGCATATTTTTGATTTTTAGTTTTTTGGCAATAACTTTTGATAGGAAGGAGATATTTCCAAACTGATTCTGCAATTCAATATGAATCCAGCGATATGTGACATGATGGGGTACTGCACACCATTGCAAAGTTCCAAAATGAAGCCAAAATGGAGGGCAATGAAGCCCTTTCGGAGGACACTTGGACAGGAGACTAAAAAAAGAAGACAAATCCAGAAATTTTGACCATATGTTCACCTTGGGCTAGCCAGTCTCCTTGCCCCAGTGCATGTTAGGTTTGTACTACCTGTCTCCCATCCAGTTTTCAACAAGCACCGCTCCTGCTTAGCATCCTTCGGGCAGCCTTCTGCTCAACCACCAGGCCACACATTCTGCACACCCCAATTTTGCTGCCCTGTTTGCAGGTTGGGTGAATACCTTCGATGGGTCCCCTGAGGATGGAAAAGAACCCTGTTCCACCGACATCAGATATCTGGTTGGCTATGACACATGGATAGTGGCCCCACATCTGTTCCCTGCCACAAGAGATCAGGTAATTGCGGGATGTGCAATAGAAAATAATGCAGAGATGGAAGTGAGGACTATAGCTATAAACCAGAGATGGCCAAGTCCAGCATGGCTTGAGTCATGGATCTTTACCCCTTATAACTCAACTTGAAAATGAGTCATATCCAGCAGACATTTCAAGTCTCCCAGGTCAGATGAACAACACGAGAGCATGGACAGAGCATCAAAGGGTGCAGAGTTATGTGCAGTAGCATGGAGGTTTGTTGGTATGATCCGGTCTTTTGCAGCTCCACTCAGTAGTAGAACCATTGAAGCTGGTCATTCAGTGTACCTGCTGGTATGCCATGAGTTTCTCCTGCATGGTTAGGAACTGTTCCCTCCTGCTTTCTCCCCACACTCATCCAGGGAATAAAAAGTATCAAAGTAATTGTTGAACTGAATCCTTTTGGGGCCCCCAAAAGAGTGGGACATGAAGCCATAGCTTGTTTAGCTTATACCTAAATCCGGCATCGGATGTGTCCCAGTATGCCCCAAGAGATCCCACCATGTTCCAAGACACCATGTTTGTTAAGAGTGGTCTCATGCTCTTGCAGGGCTTTGGTCCAGATCCGGGGGGGAGGGTGTTTGAAGGAAGGCATCCCCTCCAAATTCCGTGCTTCATAATTACAGATGACAAGCTCTGTACTTTTCAAATGGGTGGCAGCGCCAAAGAATGCCATTTGACTTGTTTCAGGGAATAAGATGTAAAAAATTGATTGAAGTAATCAATTTCATAATGAACAGAATTTCAAATACAGAAATAATTAGTTGACACAGCCCCGAGGCACAGTTCAGTGAAGTTTTATGCGCAGTCTGTGGAGCCTCTCTGCTCCAAAAACAGGGAAATTTTTGATGTAAAAATGATTTATGTGCTATAACTGCGCACACTCTTTTATCGTATTAATAACATCTTTAACCGCCCTTCGAAACTTCTGGAGCCTCATATGCACTCCTGAGGCACATGGAATCTGTTTCATAAAGCGCTATCTGAAAATTTATTTTCAGTTTAACCACTGAAATCTAATTCCTTCTAATGTGATATTTGAAAATGCATTATTATCCAAGTTAATATGGAGTAATCTAATATAAGGCACAGCAGACACATTGAGTCAAGGGATCATTATTAAAAATGAACAGGTTGGCGTTGGCCTCTCTGGGTGCTGATTTCAGACGCCCTTATGAGTGCAACCATGGCATGTGACTGTGCCATTAGCAGAGGTGAAAAAACAATATAGGTGTCCTGTAATATCTCTGGGGGTATGTCCCTGATCCCCCCATACCGGAAACTGAAGATAAGGGGAATGCAATATATACAGCCTCCCATGTCCTATTAACTTTATGTGGATTATATCTGAACAAAGTGATAAGGGAATGATAAGTGATAAAGGATCTCTGTGGGAGCCAGAGATAGATAGAAGGATGGATGGAAGGAAGATAAGGATGGATGGAAGTGCGCCTGTGCCTGGATGTATTAGTGAGTCTACAATCCTAAGCTCACATTAGGCCAGCATAAGCCCCATCATAAGTCTTGTGCCAAACTGAGGGTGACACAAAAGTGCCATAAGGCACTTCTGCCCCACATCTGAGGGTGTTAGGCCAGTGCACGGGCATATGCCTACTTCCCTCCCACCACCATGGGAAGATATGCCGGGTTAGTTATGCTGGCCTAAATTTGTTGAGATTGCATCTTAAGTGGGTAGGTTCATGTGCATGGTTTAGATCAGCGGTTACCAAACTTTCCTAACAATCCAGAGTAATTACCCTATAAGCTCTATGCATTTCCCACAGGTATCCCATAGGTGGCATCATAACTGTGTTGGTGTAAAAGGTCCCATAGTTACTCTGGATTGTAGCCTTTATTAAATGAACCACTAAGATATTGTGGATCCCATCAAGATGCCAGAAAGCCAGGTTCCCCCTCTTGCTGCCACTCAGTAAATCTAAAAAGAAACCTTTAGAGTCTTTAGAAACTTTTAGAAACTTCACTGCAAGATACCCTGTAAGTGAGAACATGGTGTTTCCCACTTCCTTGGAGAGTTGGGGAAACACTGGTTCAATGTGGTTGCAACAACATACTGTAATCTAGAGCTGTAGTAATCTAGGGTGAACGTATGACCGGAAATTTCTGGATTTGTCCTTCTTTTTAGCCTTCTGTCCACATGTCCTCCAAAAGGGCATCATTGTCCTCATTTTGGCTTCATTTTGGAACTTTTCAAGGGTGTGCAGTACCCCAACATGTAACATGTCATTGGATTCATACTGAAGAGCAGAATCCAATGCAAAAATCAGTTTTGAAATATCTCCTTCCTATCAAACGTTATGGTCAAAAAATTAAAAATAAAAAAAAATACGCATTGAGCTCTCTGGGAAAGTGAAAGTGCCCAATATCTTGGCTTTGCTCGTGAGTAGGCAAATGTGCCATTGTACCCTGGAAAGGCCACTTTATACATTATACTACAATTCAGATCTGCATTAATTTATACTGCTGTTTCTTGCGCTTACATGGTAAACATGAGGCCTCATTAAACAGCTTTGCATATAATGCACAGTGCTGATTCAGATATGGGGTTCGGAACCATTAGTGTGGTGAACAGCCATGGAGATAAGAACCCACATGCAATGCAAGTCCACACTGCAAAAACCTTTTTTGGCAGAGAAGTATCTTCTGATGACAACAAGCTTGAAAGCAGAGATATAAGCATAGAGGTGTGGGGCCTCTATAGTGTGGGGCCTCCTACAAGACTGACTGCTCAGACCCCCCTCTAGCTATGCCACCACCTACAGGTACATGCTTGAGGCTCAACATTTTTTAAAGGGAGCCAGTCCCAAAGGCACAGTGAGTTATGGCTGGCCTCTGCATGCCCCTTTGAATTCCTAAATGGGATGGAGAACAAATAGAAAGACATTTCATTCCCTCTTATGTCTACAAGAGTTCTGTACCAATGATTTTGATTAGTAGTCAAATCAAGACAGGTAAGAGCAGGAACCTACTTTGCAGAACGGATCATTAGCTTGTGGAAATCACAGCCACACAACGTGATCCTCAGTTTTGTCTGGTTTTAAAAGGGAATTAAACCTATCAAAGAAGAAGGTTGTGTCTATCAATGACAATACTATGAGACATGGTAGCTCAATCAAAACTCCAGATGCTGGTTAGCTGAAGCATCTGCCTGGCTATTGTTGGAATACATTGATTCTAAATGGGAAAATTAAATGGGCTGCTGAATGCCCAGATACAAGCATTTACATAGGAGACCCTACAAGAAAGGTGCCAGGTTTTGACCTACCTTGCCAGCATTGGTCAACTCTGAACAGGATCCATACCCAACATAGGGCAAAATCCAGAGTAACTACAGGGAGTCCTTGCTTCAGTGTAAGAACAACTTACTCTGGATTGCAATATGGATTTCCCATAGGTTTTCATTAGGTGGTGCTTGCATAGTTACTCTGGATTTGATGATTGCCAGGACTCACTGTTGAAGAGCATCTTGGATCTACCTCTTAAAAAGCAGGCCTCCATCAGTCTTGAAAGACTATGGTATCATGCTCCGCGCTGCATACATGCGAAGCACATGCGAAGCACAAAAGCCTGGGTTGGATTGTTATGGAGGATAGGCTGTTACCCAAGCAGCAAATCCCCCCTCTCCACGCCACTGAATTAGTCCAACGGAAAGGCAGAGCCCATACGATTGGATCCAGACTGGCATCGCAGAGCTGAGCTAAGGACAGGAGCTCACCCTGTCTTGTGAGGCCGACCCGGGTCTCGAACCCTGGCCTGCTGGTTAACAGGAGCAGTGTCTTAGCCACTTGTGCCACCCACAGCCCAATGTTTCAAGGTGTGATGGATGGTGTCACTACCTCTTGGTGTGATGAAAATATTCATCATATTGTGTCCGAGTGTCCATCAGGAGCTTACACCTGCCCAATGTCTGATTTTTTTCAATATAGACCACACTTTCCTTGACTTGCTGGGTGGACTCGACATTAATATTTAATTTACCATAAGTCCATATATGAGCCGTATGCTAAATAAATAAAACACTGATTCTTGGTCCTAATCCAGTTGTACTTATTTTCTTTTGCACCCAGAAGAAAATAGTGGATGAAAGGAAATGCAGCTTCTGCTCAATGCCAATTCAATGCCAAGTCTAGTCCTCTACGTTAAAAAACATTGTCCAATCCAGAGGAGCAAGTAGACGGGAATGTGTAAGCAGGAGATTTATTTATTTTATTTTATTTTAAAAATTTGTATCCCGCCTTTCTCAGGCTGTCTAGCCCGACTCAAGGCGGCAGAAACATAAAACACAATCAAAAACATAAATAATAAATACAGTTAAAACAATTAAAACATATAGGCTAAAAGATACTGTAAAAACAATATAAAACCAAAGCCCTCCCAACCTTTGCCCTGTTAAAAGGCCCCTTTGAAATAAAAGGTTTTTAGGCTCCGCCTGAAGCTCTGCAATGAGGGAGCTTTCCTTAATTCTATGGGGAGGGAGTTCCAAAGCCGGGGTGCCACCACCGAGAAGGCCCTATCTATGGCCGCCACACCTCTCACGTCTCTTAGTGGCGGCACAGTCAGAAGGGCCCCCTCAGATGACCTTAGGTGATGGGTCGGATTGTACAGAAGGAGGCGGTCCCTCAGGTACCCTTCTGAGCCATTTAGGGCTTTAAATGGCTGAGCCATTTAGGACCTGACCCATTTAGGGTTTTAAAGGTCAGGACCAGCACTTTGAATTCAGCCTGGAAACAAATGGGCAGCCAGTGTAGTCGCTGAAGCAGTGGCCCCACAGAGTCGAACTGACGAACCCCAACAACCACATGGGCCGCCGCATTCTGGACTAGTTGAAGTTTCTGGACCGTCTTCAGAGGCAGCCCCACATAGAGTGAGTTACAATAGTCTAGTCTCGATGTCACGAGGGCATGGGTCACCGTGGCCAGATCTGAACAACTCAGGTATGGTTGCAGCTGACAGATCAGCCAAAGATGAGCAAAGGCTCCCTTGGCCACAGCCGCCATCTGGGACCCCAGATTAAACTGGGATGGCATAGAAAAGTGGTGTCAAACAGGCAGTGCAATCCTAACTTGTGCTGGGCCAAGCCCCAGCCTGCGTTGTACCTAGTGGAAGTTATGGGACTGCTGCTGTGTTACTGCGGGGAAGGTGATGCTTTCCTCCTTCCCGTGGCAGGGCTGCAGCAGCCCTAATAAGGCAGAGGTGGCTTCCAAGGTGGCCCAAAGAGACAGAAGCATGGATCTGGCAGAACCACTAGTACAAGACCTTCCTCCTGTTACACCTCCTTCTTCCCTGCCTGCCCAGGGTCCCACTCGTTCAAATATCCTGCAAGTAAATGTGAACATGTAGCTTATTTTTGTGCTCCATCGGGCTCAATACATTCATCAGCTTGAGGGAAGTTCTTATGTGTCTTTTTGGGAACACTATGTTTATAGGATCACAGGAGTAGTCAGACAGAGAGGAATCCAACAACAGCAGAATGGTCTCGATCCATAGACTCAGACTCATGAGTCTTTGTGTATAATATGACACCATCCTGTTATTGTTGGATTCTTCTCAGCCTGCCCTTTCCAATGGGTTAAGTCAAGTTAAGTCAAGTTTCCAGTGGGTTAAGTCAAGTACTCACAAATTAACACACAACAAGGCTGAGTTTGCCTTCCTAACCAATATAGGCCAATCTAACTCACCTGATATAGCTATCCATGGTGGTGTGGGGAAGTCGGCATATGCCTTGCACTAGCCTAACCCCCAGGAGCATGGCAGGAGTCCCATATGGCCCTTTTGTGACACCCTGAGTTCAGCATAGGGCTTATGCCGGCCCAACTGTGGTTAGGATCGCAGCCTCAGTTTCATTTTCTGTTGAAAATCCATGCATTTTTTTTTTTTGCTTTCTAGCTTTTTGGTTGTAATTTTTGATATCTTGTAACTGAGATTTTCAATTAATTTTGAATTAATTAAAAATTAATGAATTACAATTAATTTTGTAATTGAGATATTTCACTCTGTTTTCCCCCATTATATTTTGAAGTACCGTAAATACGTATCAAATGGCATATAACACGATGGGGTTATTCCTAACCATCAAAATTTTAGTGTGTCACTCTTGGGCACATCATCTCCAGGTGCATCACCCACTTTGAACCAAACCTCTGCAACCCCTCTGGTTGCCCTTTATTCAGTATGGATCTGGGTCCTGATGGGCCTCGGTTCCCACTGCAACTCCGTTGGCCACTCAGACCTGCACAGCAAAGGAGTTCACAATTCATCTGATACATTTAAATTATTTACATGTTATTTTACCTTGTATATTTAGGGTGATTATGCCAAATGCCTGGGGACTTAATTTAAAGCAAGGATTGTTTTGCGGCTGGTGAAACACATGGCTAAATTGGAAAAATGCATGTTTGTGTATTTGTGTGTGTTTTATAAGTGTACAAAAGGTGAAAGGGTTTTCCTTGTCCAATTATTTGAGTGTTCCTGTGGTTTACTGTGCCCTCCTGTAAGATTCTTTGGGGATCGAGAGAAACTTGAGTGGGTCACTGCAAAGGAAACTCACCTTCCACTCCTGTCTCCCCATTGAACTAGAATTTAACAAAGGCTGCCATCCTAACCACACTTTCCTGGGAGTAAGTACTATTGAACTCAATGGGACTTACTTCTGAGTAAACTTGCTTAGGATTGCATCGAAAGAAAGTGTTAACATTCAATTTTATAAGTGGAAGGATACCCAGCTCTCTCTTCCATTTGCTTGCAGCAGTTCTCCATTAAAAATATGCACGTACAGTGGTGCCTCACATAAAGAGCTTAATTCGTTCCGGAGGCATGCTCTTTAAGTGAAACGCTCTTTAAGTGAAGACAATTTTTCCGTAGGAAACAATGGAAACTCAGATGACTGGTTCCACAACCCCAAAAATATTCATATTAAAATAGTAACTGGATGTAAAAATAATGACAAAACACTGGAATTGAATTCAAAACATGCATTCAGTGTGCATGATCCTATGAAGTCTACTTAGGTTGCAATCCTAAAGACATTTTCCTGGGAGTAAGACCCATTGAACACAATGGGGCCTACTTCTGAGTAGATATAGTTAGGAGACTGCAATGAAAGACACTTTCCTGGGAGGCTTTCCTGGGCTGGAGGTTCAAGGTGGTTGGTGGGGACACTTGGGGGCAGTTAGGGGCAGCTGCCTCTGGCACTTCCAGGCAACTGCCCCCGAGTTGGGGGCAGTTAGAGGCAGAAGCCCTGGCCAGCAGCCTTTTTAAAGAGCCTCCATGTGGAGCATCAGGGCTGCATAGTTTCAGGGCTGCATAGAGTGCCCATAGCATGCTCGCTTGTTAAGTGAAAAAGAACTTGTTATGTGAAGCAAAATTTCTTGGAAATTTTTGCTTGATATGTGAAATGCTTGTTAAGCGAGGTACCACTGTATCTGCACTATAATATAAAAATATTGTCCAGAAAAAAACAATCTTAATAGATGCAATTTCATGAAGATCCCTTCATTGGGGTGTTTCACACATATTTGAAAGGTTAGGCCAGCACAAGTCTCAGCACATGTCCTGTGCTAGCCTGGGTATGTTGCAAAAGTGCTGTAAGACACTTCTTTGGGTCTCTTAAAGGCATAAGGCCAATGCACAGACATGTGTCGTCCTCCCCACACAACCAGGGGAACATATAATGGGTGAGCTGAGCTGCCCTAACATGGGTCAAGCAACAAACAACCAGCCCCTTAACATCACCATAAGTAGAATCACATGAAGACTGTTTCTTGTGGTATCTTCACATGTGTTGTCTGTGTGCACACTGATAGCATATCAATCCAAAAGTTCAGTGGTGGTGCATTGAGATGTGCAAAATCTTGTCTGACACTCTGCATGCTAAGATAGCCACAGTTTTATCAAGGCTGTTAAAAAAATAGCAAATTTAAATGAGTTTTGAAGGTTTTTTTTCCTTCCCGTCATTGTAATTTTGGAATTTATTATGTTTCATTTTTTAAAAAGTTTAGCTCCTTTTATTGGAATTTTAATTTTAGCTCTTTTAGTGAATTAAATAGATGCAAAAGTGAGAACACAAATTTCAAAGAGATATAAAAGTTGTATTTGAGTGCCAGCTTCTCCTATTTACTCAAAAATAAGGCTGCAATCCTAAAGACACTTCCCAGAAGTAAGACCCATTAAATATTAAAATGGAGTTTACTTTTGAGTAGACATGGTTTGGAATGTGTCCTACGTCCCATTTCTATTCACTACACTCCTTATTCAATGGAATGAAGTAAACAAATTTCCCTATCTAGGGAGTGAGGAAGACAAGGTCCAGTCTTACCTTTTCCTCTCCTTCCAACCTTTTTCCCATCCCTTATCTGCCTGTCTTTCTGTACCTCTCTCCTGTTCACAATTGTTTTCATATAGGAACTTGTGTCCCCAAGACAAATTTCTCAGTTTGTCTCCCGCTGAGCCTGATGTATGTTCACAACTAAGTTCCTTTGGGGGAATCAAAGGCAGCACTAGCACTTTTTCTGATATCATTAGAATGTCTTATTTAATGTTTTTAATCCGTTTTACTGTCTAATATCATTGGAATGTCTTATTTAGGGCACAATCCAGAGTAACTATGGGTGTACATTACGTATACCTGTAGTTAAGTATAACTAATACGTAATACGTACAAGAGACATTACGTATACCTGTAGTTACTGGTTTTCACCTAGTGAAAACCTATGGGAAATTCATATTGCAATCCAGAGTAACTTGTTCTTACTCTGGAGTAAGGACTCCCATAGTTACTCTGGATTTCACCCTTAATGTTTTTAATATGTTTTACTGTAAGCTGCCTTGAGTCGGTCTATGGCCTGAGAAAGGTAGGGTATAATTTTTTAAAATACATACATACATACATACATACAAACATACTCCTGCAGGATTAGGTCAGGTTCTGGGCATGTACTCCCTCATTCTTGTGCTGTGGGACATTAGATATGGAGTTAGGGTGACATGACGTGCTGTATACAAAATGCTGAAATATATGGCAGAATATTGAAATTTTTTACAGCAACAGTTCCACTCTAGGAAGTAAAAAATGAACAATTTATGCCATTTCTGGCATTGACAATGGTATTGTTCCTACACAATTAGAACTGCCAGGCAAACATGGATTAATTTGGATCCAGAGAAATTCAGGTAGTGGATTCATTCATTCATTCATTCATTCTTTCTTTCTTTCTTTCTTTCTTTCTTTCTTTCTTTCTTTCTTTCTTTCTTTCTTTCTTTCTTTCTTTCTTTCTTTCTTTCATTCATTCATTCATTCATTCATTCATTTAAAAAACAACAACACCAAGCTACTAAAGCATAAGGCAACTAAAAAGGAATGTACGCATGCATTCATTTTTAGTTGCCTTATGTTTTAGTGGCATGTATTTTTTTTTCCAGCAACAGCCCTTCTTTTCTGATATCTGCCCTCCAACAAATTGTTTTCTCTGTTTCGGACCTATTTTTCCTTTGAGTAAGATTGTGGGGATGATGTTGTTGGTCTGAATTTAAAGAATGTTCTTTTTTGCGTAGTAGTGAGTGTTTCTGGAATACACACTTGTGAACGAGTGTGCACAAAAAAAGTGCATGTGCACCAAAGCTCCACGTTTGTACAGCATGCCATTTTCCATTGCGCAGTTTGTAAAGTCCAGGCTAAATTGTTAAGTAGGACGGCGTGATATAAAGTAATTATATTTTTCTCTAGTACAGCTTTCACCAAATGAATGAGCACACACTCAGTGCTCGATGGACCATTACAGAATGAAATAGCACAGCATATAGTGATTCGGGAAGAGTCCTTTGCATCATGTAATCATGTGTTCTATGTGTGTGCATTCACACATGAAAATGTATGTTCGGTTTGGTGTGAGAATGGTGTGGGCATTGCATGAGGGCCTCTGCCTTCATCTATAAAACAATGATGAATTGACTCTTTTGTCACCTCTTTTAATGCCATTATTGGTTACCAATGCCTAATCAATACATATCAATGATTTGTCTCTTACACAACAGGTTGTGTTGTAGAGTTTTATTTTATCCCAGGCGTTCAGGCAGATATTTTTCTTTCCAGAAAAAGCACCATTTTTGTTGCTGGTGAAACTAATCCGAAACTCAGTCTTCCCGTCGCATAAGAGGCATTTTGGTGTAAATTTGGATTTGTTCTTGATGGAACCATAAAAACACTTTTTTTTCCAGACCAAAAATTCAAACCACAACTACAAAACCCTAGGAATATTTTGTACCCTTAAAACTGTGACTGTGTCGCATGGTTTTGCTACACCAATGGCCGTAATCATGTCTCTCATTTGAAATACTGAAACCACTCCATGCCTTGCTTTGATTTCCAAAACTGATCTTTCAAATGTATATCAATATGTCTACTCTGGGAGGGTCCTCCCTGCCCATTCCGAGCATCTTCATGTATATTTGAAGGTACCAGAAAAGAGCACATTTCCACATACCAGCCAACTATCTCACAGCAGGGCTGCAAACAGCAGTGGCAATAGCACCATGAAGTCAGTAGATGGCTGTAGAAAAGTATGTTGAACACTCTTGCCTTAGAGTAATAAGATTGGTAAGGCCTTGACCTGTCTCGATGCCGCTTTTATCTGAAGTACATTTAAAGAGATAAAGGGGGAAGCAGGGTGCGTGCTGCACACTTGCACGTCTAGAGGACCATTGCTTTGAGTTTAAAAAAAGCCTGAAATGTGAGATTTATTTTTTTTTAAGACAGGTTCCCTTGGCAAGCAAGGTAATGACTCGAGTGCCGTAGGGATCATTTGCTTCACTCTTCCTTCTCTTTTTTTTTGGCATGTTCTTCGAGACATTTTAAGAAATCTCTCTACGTTTCCTTTCAGTCCATGCCAGCTCTTAGGAAGTGGTGTCTTCCCTAGTTATTTAATTATTATTTCTCCCCCCTCCCTTTTTTTTCTCTCTCTCTCTCCCTCTCTCTCTCTCGATTCCACCACTGTAGTTGGCTGCCTTTTTTAGTGCACGGATCTGCTCATTAAACAGACACACCAAGAATTGTTACCTAAGCAAGCTTGACAGTCAAGAAAGGACAGGCAGAGTTAGGGAAGGAAGAGGGGGAAAAAAACCAGAAGAGGAAAATAAGAGGGGGAAAAGAGAGGCAGTCCGAAGCAATCACTCCTCAACCAGGAAAAAAAAAAAAAACCACTGGACGTGAACGAGTGCAGTCCTCATAATTAAACAAAAATCTGTCTTGTATCAGAAAAAGAAGAAAACTGTAAAGACTTGACAGAAAAAGGCAAGATTTTATTTTCTTTTAAAAAAATCTACCCACTGGGTCCAGTTTTTTTTTCTGTTTCGTTTTATTTTCCATCTTCCAGAAATACTTAGTGAAGTAAAGGAGACTTCTGTGAGCTGAACAGAACCTTTGAATTTTGTTCCCTTTCAAGATGATGATGTATTTGTGGGTAGGTAGTGTCTTTCTGTCTTTCCTTATTATGACTTTTGTGATGATGATGATGATGATGGTGGTGGTGGTGGTGGTGGTGGTGGTGATTAATACATGGGGGATTATAGATCTGAGGCTGGGATGGGGGTAAAGGTGGCATATCGTTCAACTGTTAAATGCTTGGTGGTACTGCAGGGCAGGAGCCCAGCCTCGTTTGCATGGAAGAAACGTGTGGCTGTGTATGACCAGTGGGAGTTGAAACAAGCCGGTTTCTTAAATATTGCATTCTGCTTTTGAAGAACGCCCAGGCTTTGCACGGGGGGAATGTTCCTTTTGTGTGTGTCTCTGCATACATGTGGTTGGATCTTTTCAAAATTATTATTTTCCATCTCATGTGTCTTTTTTTGGGTGGGCATCAGTTGTGTCTGATCACTTGTGGCTACAAATATATGCTTTACTTCTTAAGGACTGATCAACGCCGGGTTGATCAGAACTTCCGAATGGCATAACTTGTGACCGGGTATCAGAAGCAAGCTGTCATCTAGTTGCTCGTCTGATGAAATTTCAGGTTAAAGGGACGGCTGGAAGTGAGCAGTAAAGCAAATCCGAGGCAGTTCTGCATTCAGTATTGTTCTTCCCCGCCAACCAAACAGATTTGGATTCCAATTTGTTCAGCTAAAGAACTAGAATAGGGTTGCAGCCGGGTCTGATGCAGGGAGGAATTAGCGTGAGATTTGAACGCCCAGGCACAAGCACTATTAAGCAACAAAATACTGCTGCGCATCCTTCAGGGAAAATGCTTTATACTGATATAACCTGCATTGTTTAAAATTACTAAGTATGTAGCATGAATACCATGTCCTTTTTAAAAAAAAATCTATTTATTTCTGTGAATTCCTCTGTTTTGCTTTCCTCTGTGAATGGTTAGTGGTGCTCCCCCACCACCCCCCTTCTCTGCTGCTTTCTCGCTTATGTTGGCCCTGCGATAAATTGTCATAACTTGTCACTGATGCACACAACGCATCCCGCGCTGCCGTTTACACAACATGCTTCTGTTCCTTGACCTGCGTCGTGTGTTTCAAGAGCTTCGCCAATCAGCAATTCTGATTATGTCAGACTGTCCCTTTGGATCCCAAACGCTTCGTATCTTAAGGTTAATATCTATTCATGCACATCCAAAAACAGGACACCCATTAGACACCTGGTTTTGGTAATTATTGTTTTCAAATTTTTTAAAAAGCATCACACATTTACTTGGTTTATAAAAAAAACTTTTGACTATTTATTGTGACGTACTTAATTGTGGAAAAGCCAATTAACAAATCTTCACACCAGCATGGAACAGGAACCTTCTTTCTTGCAATCTCCCTATACAGATTTATTGGGACACAGAGGCAAATATGACAAGTTTTTTTAATTGCCTATTCATACTTTCCCGACATGTGCCTTTTGGTTGCATAAAACCTTTGGTTATTGGAAGGTTTTTTTAAAAGTTAATTACAGATAGCAGTTTAGCTTTTCATTATCTGCAGTGCAGAGGAAAGGTGTAATTCATATTATTTATGAACTTTTTCTCCCTCGCCATCCCTGATACTCCCGTTTCTTATAACTCAATGCACGATAATAAACAGCTTTTGATGGTGTGCCCTCTTGGGCTCCGAACAACTGGCTGACCTGCTTTCTTAGTAATTAATCTTTGACCTTTAAAAGCCAACTCTTTCAATTTCTATTTTCTTCTTTTTGACCAGTATTTTACTGCAGTTCAGAGTTTTATTAGCCACATTCATCAATGTGAAGTGGGTTGATATCATTTTCCCCTAAATTATTTTCCTTTTCCCTAAATCCTCCGTGCCCTCCAACCTGTGTACCAAGTTGCACTTTCCAATATTAATTTGACTTTCTGTGTATATAAACCAGTATTTCTTTTTTTATAATAAACTCTCAAAATCAGATTACTTGACTGCATGCTGGGAATTAAGAGGTTTCATTATCCTTGAATGCAGTTGATCCCACCGTCCCAGAAATAAGGCAGAAAAGATGTATCCAACTTGCAGCTAATAATTAGATAGAATCTAATTGTATTCTTGGCACAGTAGTAGGTTTTTTCGAATCATGAACCTCTAATATATAGATCTTTGAGTCAGCATGTCTGTGTGAAATTCACTCACTGAGTAAAAATCTTCAGCAGCTTACAAGCCCAACATAAAAATACCGGAACAGTCTGATTTAAAAGTCTACATGATAACACCGACTTCAGTATTAATACAATTATATTCTATTCACCAATAATGTTAATTTTATTTCAAGTGCCCCTTTGATATAGTTGGTTCTTTCAGGTGTGTATAGCATTCCCCACCTTAGGAATACAAATAGGTTGCCACATTTGGGAGTAATTTTACCCACCTATTTAAAGTGATGCTTTAATTTTCAGCTGTTAGTAAAGTTATGTTAGACTATGATGAAGTTTTGAGAGTCTATAACAAAGACTTCTGAATGCTTTTCAAGTCCAGAATTATGTTGTTGCAGATGTTTGCCTTGTTCCTCCTGTTATGAACCAATGCAAAATTATTCTATTTTATTAAACTTTTTTTTAAGGATAGTTGTTGATCTTATATATGATTTAGATTGTTCAGTGCAATATTTCCATTTGAGTGAAGTTCAAAAATGTGGCTAATTCTTGGGATTGGGCAAAGTCCAGCAACCATTACCTTTAAATATTTTTAATAATATTTTTAATAAATATTTAAATAATATACTTTAAATATTTCTCGAAGCAGAGATGGGAATTAAATATACTTCTGGGGTACCTAGTATAAGAGTTTTAGAAACACTGACTCTACAATCCAGAGTAACTACGGGAGCACACAAGAGACATTACCCGTAGTTACTGCACCACCTAGTGAAAACCTATGGGAAATTCATATTGCAGTCCAGAGCAAATTGTTCTTACAATGGAGCAAGGACTTCCTGTAGTTACTCTGGATTGTGCCCCAAGTTAAATTTTACATTTTTAGTTTTAAGAGTTCTCATTTGTTGTGTTATTTGTGTACTCTTCTGAATTTGGACATGAATATACATAGATGTGTGAAATTAAGAGATGTGATCATCTGAAACATTTCTAAAAAGAAAAAAAAAAGGAAAAAACATAAATGAATTCCATATGTGGATAAGTATGAATGTTTGGTGGAGTCACATTTGCAACACTAGCCCTACAATCCAGAGTAACTATGGGAAGATGTAAGAGGCACTTACTTTGGATTGCTCTACCATTTCCCATAGGTTTCCCGTAGATGGCACCATAACTACATTGGTGTAAAGGTCAAGTAGTTACTCTGGATTGTAGCCAAAGCCACATATATGTGCAAAACACAAGATGCCACTTGTGCAAAATCTGAATACCTGCAACAGGTAGAACAGGAATCAAAAGTCCTGTTTGTACACCCCCTTCACATATTTTCCCAATTATCACATGGGGGAAACCGAGAGCACATCTTCTACCCCCAACCTTCCTTCATGTGCCCTTCCCCTAGTCCTTTTGATTGTGCTCTGATCAAACCATATTACTAGGTGCATGGAGGAACCTTGCAATAATGCAGCTATATGGCTGCACGCCTTTTCTCAGTGTCATGTTCAACCATCAGGGTATGTGTCTGGGTAGGAAGAACTATGAAGGGAAGAGGAGCCCTAGGCTGGAGCATGGGAGATTGGGAGAAGAGGAAGAGGAAGAAGCACATTGTTAGCTAAGGGGGCAGCATTTGGCATCCACATTGTGTATCACAAGGTTTGGACTGGCCCTGTGCAGATTGATGGGCAGCATTGCCAGAGTGCATGTTTTGCATACCTCTCACACACTCATTGGATGCTGTTGCCCACACCAGGAAGGTGTTTGCAGTGTACCACCTCCAAGCACTGTTCGGTCAGACATTCCATGACTTCATGAAGGGGACCAGGAGATCAGGGCTAAATGCCACTGTTATGGGCTTATCAATGTGTGGGGAGAGAGTGGGAACACAGTGCTGAAGCTCTCTATGTATATGATCGAGATTGCATGCATAAAGTTGTACACGTGGACAGCTCTCTGCACAACTGGGAGCTCTGCTTGGCTAAGCTTCATGGCAACTCAGAGAAGGCCCTTCTCGCAGGGGATGTCACAATAAATGCATAGTGTTCAGGTGTCACCTCCTTCCTTATATTCTGAGAGTACTTGGAAAGGGCTCCGAAGTTGATGCTGAAGTTGAATGGATGCAATTGCTGAGCTGATCCCCAAAAGTCTTATGTCTGTCCTCTTGCCCTACCCTACAAGCTTGTTGTTGGGGACAAGTTTTTTGGGTGGGTGAAAAGTTCTGAAGCACAAAAGGAGTGAATTCATAGTTGATCTAAACCAGGGGTGTCCAAACTTTTCATTTTAGAGCTCCTGGACCTTTAACAATTGTATAGAAGAGGGAATTTCAGCAGGTGCAGCTTTTGATATGTGAGATGAGAAGCAGCACCTGCTTAAATTCCCCCCTTTACATAAGGTCTAGGAGCCCTGAAGTTGAAAGTTTGGACACCCCTTCTCTAAACCAAAGGCATAAGAAAAGATCATCAATAAGATTATCCTTAATCTGTTTAATTTGGATCACTAACAAATTGATCATGGGAAAGTTTCATCTTTATGTGGAAATAACAGTTTCTGAAGAGTAAAGAAGAGCTCTTAGCATAGGGATACACAAGGACTGGGATGTAACCAGAGAGGCTTTTCATTTTCCCCCTTTTGATCCACAAAGTACCCCATTCCCCAATACTGTGGCCCTAATTGCATTATGAACTTCACCTTCTTTTAAGGAAAAAAGTGGGTTGCTTTGCAAAAAAGCAGGCTGATTTTTGAAAAATAAAAGTGTTCTGGATTCAATCCGATATTCCCTGTTTCATAGGGATATGCAAATTTCACTGGGGTGTTCCTATGCAGTCTGGTTATCCCATGTACCTGCCTTAGCTTTTGTACCCCCAATATATTTATGTGACAAAGTAAAGGCTATAATTGGGTCACTGTGAGGAATGCATAAACAAGATACTGCCTTGGAGCAGATCCTGTCTCCAACTGAAGGACCTACCTTGCAGGACTTACCTACCTGCACCTACCCTGGAGGAGAAAATAGCTTCATGTTCAACATTCCTATCCTGAGTCAGAGCTGGGGTCCTCCATGGATGATTCCTACTTCTCAGTGCCAATCCCCAAAAGGTTCCCAAGCTGGGAAGTCTGAATCCAAACCTGCATCCAAGACTCAGAAGACCTCTAGGGATTATACCGGCTTTGGCTTATTTCCTTACAGCAAGGTACATGCTGTGAGCTCTGCTTACCTCTTGCCCTGCATTTGCCAGTTGCACCTGAGCAGGTGCATCACACCTTATAAAAGGGGTGGCCTAAATTGTTTAGTGTAAGAAGCACACTTTATAAACTTTGATGCGCAATCCTAACTTGCGCTGGAACAGGCTGACTGTGATGTTTGTGTTGCATCCAGTACAAGTTTGAGTCTGCTGCTGTGCTACCCCTGCACATGTGGTAACCTTTCTATGGGTAAGCAGTCATAGATTTAAAAGTTTGGATTTAAAAGTTTGGACACCCCTGGAGTTGGATCTGTGCCATCAGATCCAAGCAGCCTGAGACTACTGCAGGCTGCGAGGAATGAGGCTTGGACCTTGCACAAGTGCCGCATCTCAGCCCTGATTCCCACTCCCTGCCTACCTCCAACAGTCCCACCAGTCACCTGCCCCCCACCAGAGAATACCTCCTCCCCACCCTCCCTGTGTCCCCCCCCCCCAACCTCTGCACTGGCCAAGCTCAGCTGGTGCAGACTCAACTCCCTGAGCAGACACAACTTTTACAAAACTGTGCACTTTTGTGCGCCAGCATATCTTTCTTTTAAGGAAGCACAGATGTACTTTATGGCATGTTTGTGACTCTCCAGGGCCACACCAAGAGACTTGCACCAGCTCTGTGTGCACTTAGGATCACACCCTTAGGTATTCGACAGTCACATTATTTAAGAAGCATTCAAATTCTTAACTATATTAACTTAAATAATATATTAAATACATTAAATATATTAACTCACCATGAACATTAAACTTATGTTTTAATCCAGTGGACTCTCAGTTTATACCCAATAAAAATGATAAAGCTTGAATATTTTTGTTACCTTCATATTAGTCATGCTCCAGAAAGGTGATTAGCCAACATATTTCCAAGAGCTGCACATTATATGTCAAAGTGCTACTTGTGGCTTGCAAACCAGAGTTTGGCCACCCCTGCCTTATGAGAACAGTGTGCTATGGGTGGAAAGGAAGGAAACTATTCATTACATAGCAATCACATAATAATAATAAACTTTAATTATATCCCGCCTTTCTCCCGGAGGGACTCAAGGCGGTTTACAAGACATCCATAAAAATAGTAATAATAAAATCCAATACATTAAAATCCAATCCAATATTAAAACAGTTAAAAACAGACATCTTAAAACAATAAATATAATCATCTACATTAAAACACTGATTAAAACCATACTAAAAGAGTTGTGCAGTAGAGTGGCCAGACTATAAAACCAGCAGATTAAAAAGCTCAGATCAACAGCAACACTTTCCAACCAGTCCCTGTATGGTAACCAGTTGGTCTCAGACAGTCTAACTGGGTGGTCAGCTCTGGCTCAAGGATTATCTCCTTATTCACATTCATTGGGAAGACCAGAGTTGGGCTACTTTAAACCACTTTAGTGCACAATTAGTCTTCAAAGAAATGGATATAGTTGTGTAACTCCCTGCCACTTGATTTATGTCTTTGTCTCCTCTTGCCAGTGTTTTGTTAGAGATTAACAGCCTGATCCTGAAGCCAGAGACTCTGCCAGGTGCAGTGACACCAAAACAGCGATCACTGCATCCAGGCCACGGGAAATCTCAAAACTGTTGCTACCTTCCCCCAAGTAAGGGCACGGGCACGGTGGGTCTCCTCCAGACTCTGCCAGCTATTTTGCGGTGCACCTTACAGAAGGCGTTCCTCTGGTATCAGCATCTTGGTGCTGAGCCTGCCAGTGCTGACTGGTGCAGATCTAGTCCTGGTGATCATTGGCTGTCTTGGAGTCATAAATGTGTTTTACTGCAAATTTACAGCTTTCAGCACTGGAGCTGGGAGGGCATAGGATTGGACTCTTAATCTGGCTTTTTCATTGACATTTTCTGAGTGTTAAAAAATTATTATCTATTATTGATTTTTAGACTGGGTTCTGTAAATCATTTTCAGCTCGATAATGGGGGGAAATAAGGGAGTGTGTGTGAGCGCATGTGTGTTTTATAATAATGTATTATATTTTTTCTTAATATTATTATAACGATTCTGGGCAAATATCCACCATGCTTTCTCTAAAATGTCCAAAAACGTCCTCTTTCTTCTATAATTCATGGCTACATTGCAACAGACCACAAGAAAATGTTTTGTTTTTCCCTCCTCCCTTTGATATACTTGATTAGTTTTACCGCCAGCAGTTCTTAATCTTAGTCACAGTCAGCTTCACTGTGGACCATTTCATATGCAACCATTTTTTTATCCTGGGCTGGAATGTGGTGTGTAGGGAGAGACCGTTTTGCTACTAGTACAAAATGAGGATGAGGCAGACACAGTTCTGTGCATTCGCCATAAAGCAGAAATGCAAGTCATAAAATTTATTATGAAGCAGTTGGAATTTTAATTTTTTTTTGAAAGGATATGGAGAGCCAGCCTTCTATTCCCCCAATTCCACCACTTCAATGGAACACAATATGTGAACCAACTGATGATTAGTGAATGAGCAGAGATTTGATTGAGGGTATTGGTGACTATTGCAGCCATCCTATCTATCTATCTATCTATCTATCTATCTATCTATCTATCTATCTATCTATCTATCTATCTATCTATCTATCTATCTATCTATCTATCTATCTCTCTCTCTCTCTCTCTCTCTCTGTCTGTCTGTCTGTCTGTCAATACTTCCTTCCTTCCTTCCTTCCTTCCTTCCTTCCTTCCTGTCCATCCATCTGTTCATCCATCCATCCATCCATCCCTCTCTCCATCCTTCCTTCCTTCCTTCTGCCCATCTATCCATCCCCCTCTCTCGGTCTATCCTTCCTTCCTTCCTTCCTTCCTTCCTTCCTTCCTTCCTTCCTTCCTTCCTTCCTGTCCATCCATTTGTCTGTTCATTCATCCACCCCCCCTCTCTCTCTCCATCCTTCTTTCTTTCCTTCCTTCCTTCCATCTGTCCATCTATCCGTCCCCCTCTCAGTCTATTCCTTCCTCCCTTCTTTCCTCCCTTCCGTCTGTCTGTCTGTCCGTCCGTCTGCATCTCTGTTTGTTTGTCTGTCTACAGCATTTATATTCCACTTTTCAACTAAAAAGTTCACAAAGTGGTTTATAAAGAAAATGAAAAAAATTAAAGAGTGATGGGTTTATAACCCAAAAGGGCTCACAATCTAAATCCCATCCTTACTTTCCTAGGAGGAAGTCCCATTGACTACAGTGGGACTTACTTCTGAGCAGACATGCATAGGATTGGGCTGTATGTTAATTTTTAGATAAGAGCATAACTGACATCAATTAGTTTGGGGACAATTTGTGTATGTGTGTAGTGGGTGTTGTTCTGCATTTGCTTCTAGTTTTATCATCTCCCTCTCTCCCCTTCTGATTTTAATATCTTTCCTATGCTTGCTTTATTTGTGATTGATCGATTCCTAGATCCAGGCCAGTATTTTAGATTGCCCTGAATTAATCTCCAGCAAGTCTGTCCTGAGACTTAGATTCAATCGACACCTTATGCAAAGTGAGTTGGTAAAGAGAGGTGGAGGGATTCTGGACTGCAGACTAAAGCAGGGAATCATATATTAGGCTCCTTTCCCTCCAGTAAAAAATAAAAATAAAAATCTCACCGCATGCAGTAAATGAGCACATGGAAGGAATGGCTTAGCATAGCTCTCTCTCTCTCTCTCTCTCTCTCTCTCTCTCTCTCTCTCTCTCTCTCTTTTGCTGGTTTAATCCATTTTTTTGTGGGTTGATCTGCCTGCCATGACAGTTTTCCATAGTGGTTAGACTGAGTTTAGGCTGTACCAGCAGAGCAAAGGAAGTTCTTAACTAAAGGAAAAGATGGGTGGCTTATTGAGATTGTCTGCAGAGGGGTGGAAAACAACTCTGCATTAAACCCTGCACGTGTTCGGATTATTCTGCATTCCTACCCTCCGTCTTCAGAATCACCGTTTTTATAACTATTTCAATGCCCACATCTCCTCTGCTAGCTTTTCACCTATTTTTAGCAAGGCTTTTGGAAGACAAAAACAGGGCAGGTCTGCGAACATTTCATCACTAAGTTATGCCTATCAGCCACAGCTTCTTCAACCTCTCCAAGTCTCCCTCCTGTAGTCCACTAAGGGTGAAATACAGAGTAACTATGGGGAGTCCTTGCTGCAGTGTAAGAACAATTTGCTCTGGATTGCAATATGAATTTCCCATAGGTTTTCACTAGGTGGTGCAGTAACTACAGGTACATGAAATGTCTTTTACATTCACCCGTAGTTACTCTGGATTGTAGGGTATGTCAAGTACTATAATACAAGTAAAAGGCCCATTAATCACATCCTTGAAAACTCTGGAACACTGACATGGTTGTTCTGAGCATATTCATGTGTGTGCTTTAAAGCCTTTAAAGGTGACTTCCTGGACTAGAGAGTTGGCAATGCCATTGAAAGATGGGCTGTGGGTGCCGCAAGTGATTAAAACACTGTGCCTGTTAACCAGAACGCCAAGGTTCGAGACTCGGGTCCCCACAAGACAGGGTGAGCTCCTGTCCTTAGCCCAGTTCTGCGACACGGCTGGACCCAAACGTATTGGCTCTGCCGTTCCATTGGACTATTTGAGTTGCATGGAGGGGGGTGGTGGTTTGCTGCTTGGGTAACAGCCTATCCTCCATATTAATCTACCCAAGTCTTTGTGCTATGCATGCAGTGTCGAGCACGATACTGTAGTCTTTCAGGACTGATGGATGCCAAGGAAGATATGCCGAGGCCAGAGGTAGGATTTTCTGCAACAGGAAAGAGAGATCTTAGAACTGATGTCCTTTCCCAAAAGAGTAGACCCCGTCTTGAACGTTGTTGGCTGCAGAACTTGGTGGTTAAGCTTGGATTTGTATGTAAAATTGCAAATCAGCATGAATGCAAAGCATCCATTGCCAGTTTGGAGATGTTTGCTGTGTGGTCAAGAGGGGCACTGGGCATTCTTTTACATATAATGTAATATCTATCTATCTATCTATCTATCATCTGTCTGTCTGTCTAGTTTGGGGTCAGAATGTTGACTGTTTGATGTCCTGTGTCTGTTTATGTGCCTCAAGAGTGAAGACATACACAGCAGAGTAGATTTACTACAGACCCTACAATCCAGAGTAACTACGGGAGCACGTAAGAGACTTTACGTGCACCCGTAGTTACTGCACCACCTAGTGAAAACCTATGGGAAATTCATATTGCAATCCAGAGCAAATTATTCTTACACTGGAGCAAGGACTCCCCGTAGTTACTCAGGATTGCGCCCTAAGTGTATTTACAATTTAGAGTAGTTTAAGACAATCTGGGTTACACACATTGTTAATTTAAGTCCTTCAGTCTAAAATCACCTCAGAGCTCATTCACTAACTAACTCAGAGCTTCTCAGCTCGCATTTGATCAACAGCTGAACTCCAACTGCCAAAACAGAATTCCAACTGCCACCAACCGACAAAACCCAACTGTCACTTTCAAATCTGTTTCAAGTTCTGGTCAGCCTACAATTCACCTAGAACCAGTGGGGGGATTCAAATAAATTAACAACAGGTTCTGTGTCGTACAAAGCAGGCATCTGTCTGTCTTGATAGACTTTGGTATCATGCTTGGCACTGCATACGCTGCATGAGAAGCACAAAGGCCTGGGTTAGATTGATATGGAGAATAGCAAATCCCCCCTCTCCATGCCACTGAATTAGTCCAATGGAAAGGCAGAGCCACTACGATTGGATCCAGCTGGTGTCGCAGGGCTGGGCTAAGGACAGGAGCTCACCCTGTCTTGTGGGGCCGACCCGGGAATCGAACCTTGGCCTGCTGGTTAACAGGCACAGCGTCTTAAGCACTTGCGCCACCCACAGCCCTATGGCCTATGTCCTAATAACCTAAATTAACAAGAGGTTCTATGTCCCATTAGTAACCAGTTCTCAGAACCAGGAACTCATTAGCAAAGGGTTATATAGAACCTGTGAGAACCCCCTGAAGCCCACCTCTGCCTAGAACTCTAACAACTGGCTTTTGCTAGCATAAAAATATTGTCCTATTGCTTCAATTCCATTAATGTTGAATTTGCCATCCTTTTCTATTCCACCTCATCCTACCGGTGATCTCCAGAGTTCCTTGGAGCCAATGTTCCCTCAATGTAGCCAATATTAAGTATGAAGCGAAACAATATTATATATCGATTCAGGAGAAGCCTCCAATAAAATAATTTGAACATTGATTTTCTAAGCTAATAACCAAGGTTTGAGAGGCCCCTGAATTTTCTTTGACAACCTTTTAGTGTGGTTTTCAAAGAAAATAGCACAGGCAACATTTTTGTGGTGTGTCCTTTTCCTAGGATCTGGAGGTGATCTTTTGCAACCCTTCCACTGCCACAATTACTCCAGCGCCAATAGGGGATGCTGCATTTCCCCCCCTGCGTAACACATATATTTATTAGGAAATTTTATACATACTAATAAGGGAGTTTCGCTGGATTTCCCCATAGACATGCTGCTGGAAATACCACAAGTATGAGGGCATGTCAGCAAATTTAACATTTTCATTTATTGGTGTTGGCATAGGAAGAGGAGCATATTGGAGGGGAATCTACCTACCTGTATACTTAGAAGAGACTTCCTTAAGAACAACAATTTTTCAGATGCTCTGCTTATCAAGAATCCTTCACACATCTGTGGGCAAATTGTGACATATGTACAATGGAAAGACTGCAAAGGATGGTAGGAGACCATGATGGGGGAGACCATGCAGTGCTGTACCCCAATTTTCCCATGGTACCAGGACACCCCGGTGTCCTCGTGCTGCTGCTATGGGTGGACCATATGGCTGATTTGATGTAGTGTTGCTGGTGATAGGGGTGACCCAGGGCAGAAGTCAGGTAATGTAGGCCAGGTGGGTTGAGGGAAAAGTGTAATCCTGACATGAAAAAATACAGCTGGTAGTCTTGGAAGGGCTGTCACTTTCATCCCTTGGGGAGAAGGTCCCTGCATGTGAACATGGAAGGGATTAAGGCTGCAGTCCTAACCTCCAGTTAGGCCGGTATAAGTCCTGTGCTGATATGGTAGTGTCACAAAAGTGCCAAAAGGCACTTCTGTCCCACTCCTTGGTTGGGGTAGTGGTGGTTAGGCCAGTGCACAGGCATACACCGACCTTTTCACACCACCATGGAAGGATGGTTACGCTGGCCTAAATTTAGTTACGCTGGCCTAAATTGGTTAGTATTTAGGATCTGGTTAGAGTTTAGGATCTGGTGCCCTAAGTACCCAGAGTTGAGAAAACCAAAGAAGAAATCTTGGTGGGACATTAGAAGGGCTGATCTTATTTAAACTTATATTAAAATTCTAATTTACTTCCTTGATTTGATTTTGCTGCATGTAAATGGTAAAATCTTTCCTGCTTGCTGATATCATACCCAGCCATGATGTCATTACCAGGTTAATTACATCACTCTTGGAAATGACATCATGGCTGGGTGTGATATCAGCAAACAGGAAAGGTTACATTACTCACAAGTGGTTAAGACACTGTGCCTGTTAACCAGCAGGCCAGGGTTCAAGACCCGGGTTGGCCCCACAAGACATGGTGAGCTCCTGTCCTTAGCCCAGCTCTGCCACGCCAGCTGGATCCAATCGTATGGGGTCTGCCTTTCCATTGAACTAATTCAGTGGTGTGGAGAGGGGGGATTTGCTGCTTGGGTAACAGCCTATCCTCCATAACAATCTAACCCAGGCTTTCGTGCTTCGCATGCAGCATATGCAGCGCTGAGCATGATACCATGGTCTCTCAAGACTGACGTAGGCCTGCTTACATCACTCTTAGTGTGTCCCAACAGACTGTCATTTTAAAAAATGGGGTACTTGTGCTAAAGAAAGGTTTTGAACCACTGCACCAGTAGAACCACAAGAACAGTCACAGAATCTACACAATGTTCCATTTGTGGATTCTTGCACAACATATTGTTGAGATGCTTGCAGGGTAGTCCTGTGTACAGTTATTGCTGTCTCACACTTTGGATCTGATACCTCCCCTCCACAAAAGCCCCATGTATGTACTTCTTAAGTGCATTATGCTGTGAATATTCCAAAATGGGAACTAAGCAAAGGAGAAACTCACTGAATCTCATGCTTAATTTGGAGACAACTGCAGTAAATGTGGCACTAGTTGGCAGCCATGTTTGCTTTGTTCGCGACAGGATGTGCCCATCCAAATCGTGAGACTTTGTACATGTTAAAAGTTCTCTGCAAGAGAATGAATTCTGAAAATTCATTATATCCAAACTCAGCAATTTCATTCAGCTGAACAGGGGCTCGGCTCTCTCTTAAAGGTTGTTTTATTTATCCGGAGGAATTATGTGTGTTTGTTCATATGAAAGGGATTTCAAAGCCTAGTTTTGCTTTCAGGGGAATGAAAGGGGATCGTTTTCTAGACGACTCCCAGGAACATGCAACATGTTCAGAATTCTCAAGTACAGAACTTTGTTGGGTACACAAGATTTCAATATTAAATCTGAAAACGGAGCATCTACAACTGCAGCATGGATCAGCTCATATGACACATGCTGCTTAATCCAGAGCATAGACTCAGAAGTAGAAATTATCTTTTATATATAAAAGTCCAGGAGCTGCAATGTGGCCCAGCCTGCCCATCCCATCCCTAGAACAGTGGTTCCTGTGAGTTGGGTTGGATGGGAACAGGAGCTGACCTTGACGGTGCTGCAGCCCCTACAGTGCTGCCAGGACCCAGCGCACTGTATTGTACCTGAGAGCAACGGTGTAGCTAAAGATCAAGTATCCTGGTGCAAATCTCAAAATGTTGCCCCGGAAGTGACAACCAGAAGTGATGTCATGTTGGGTATTTTAAAAAAGTAAAATTGGTAAGTAAAAAAAGTAAAACACTCCCATTTACTCTGCTTTCTCCCCCCACCTAGTGACATATCTAAGGCACCAATACACTATCTGACATCAAAGATTTTGTAAATCAGTGCAGCCTCTTAGAGGATCACAGAAGAGTCTGCAACCCTTCAGGACCCAGAATACAAAAGACCCTCCAGAAGGCTTTAGGTTGTCCCTAGTTCAGTGGTAGGATTAAAATAAATTAACAACAGGTTCTATAGATTAGATGAGGATTTCGCCCCCCATTGAACTCAGTGGAACTGGTGGGATTAACATCAGGTTCTATAGAGTAGGTGAGAACCTGCTGAAGCTCACCTCTGCCCTAGTTACAGTATAATGTCCTGAGATATTGCTGAGATTGCTGCAACGCCCTTTGGGTTCCCATTCCTGGGCCACTCCCTTTAATGGGGAGTCGTAACCCACCCATTTGGGAACCACAACATAGACATACCTATGGCATTCACCAAGATATGCACACAATAACAAATGTGGTAGTGTGTGTGTGTTTGCCATTTTCCACTGATCCCCAAATAAATGTGTGAGTTGTCAAAATGGACAGTATGGTATGTTGATTAAGTCCATTGTACGTGCTGTAGAATCTATAGGGAATCTATAATACAATAAGCAAATAAGAGTGTCCTGAAGGTGCTGCCTTTATAAATTTGGTTTGCTCAATTAAGAGAAATCAAACATAGCTGGAAACGGCCTTTCTTTCCAAATCCCCGGAGCCATTGGGTAGATTGTTCAGAAAGTCCGTGAATAATGAAGACATGCCCGTTCTTGCTCTTTGGCTGACCACAGTTGTCGAACAAATATGTACCTTTGCTATTTACACCGGAAAGAAAAACACAAAATGGTTTAATAATAGAAAAAACACATATGAATTTCAAGGGCGCTTGACTCAATAAAGCGGAGTGAGTTGAGTTGCTCCGAATACAAAGGAGCAATCTTGAGGTTGGCTGTGGAAGGGCCAAGTGAAAAAGCACAAGAGGGATGGAGACGGAGCCACAATTAGCTCCCGGAGGATTCAAAAGCTTTCCCAGTGGGTTGTCTTTGTAATGACTGAAAACAACCTTTGTGTATTATCGACTGAGCCAGCATGTGCCCAATTGATAGCCTGAGAGTGCTTTGGCACAGAGGCTGCTATTTTTGTTTCATTGCAAGGGGCACCTGTGTCTTTAAGAGGCAGCCATTCAACTGGTGCACGGAGATGTAATGAGAGGAAAGCCATGAGGATTAACTTGGGGCCAGCACCACCACTGAATTTCCAATTTCATAATTCACATATAGAAGAGATATAAATGCTCGTTTAATTCCAGCGCAGCTATAAAGTTGTATGTCAGTGTTGAAAGTTAGCAGGGATGTGGTATCAGAGCTGTTTCACTACAGAAAAATCTTTTGTATTCAATGGAGGTGGCACCAGGAAAATGGTGCATAGGATCGCAATCCTGAACACACTTTCCTAGGATTCAGCTCCATTGAACGCAGTGAGACTTAGGACAAAATCCAGAGTAACTACAGGGAGTCCTTGCTCCGGTATAAGAACAACTTACTCTGGATTCCAATATGAATTTCCCATAGGTTTTCACTAGGTGGTGCAGTAACTACAGGTGCATGTAAAGTCTCTTACATGCCCCTGTAGTTACTCTGGATTTGGGGGATACTCCTGAATAGACGTGCAGAATTAGGCTGTGAATTGCTTAGATCCAGTGTATTAAAAACATTTTTTTAAAAAAATGCTGAACATAGATAAGATTCAAGTTGATTCCATAGTCCAGGGGTCTCCAAACATTTTGGCAAGAGGGCCACATCAACTCTCTGACATTATGGGTGAAATCCAGAGTAACTATGGGGAGTCCTTGCTCCGGTGTATGAACAATTTGCTCTGGATTGCAATATGAATTTCCCATAGGTTTTCACTAGGTAATGCAGTAACTACGGGTACACGTAAGGTCTCTTATGTGCTCCCATAGTTACTCTGGATTGTAGAGCTAGTCGGGGGCTGGGAAATTGTTGTACATTTCAGATTTGAATAAGTTTATATAAATTTACAATCAAACCTTGGCGATGGAAAAGAGCCTGAGGCTGCAATCCTAAAGGCACTTTCTTGGGAGTAAGATCCATTGAATACAATGGGGCTTACCTTTGAGTTGACGTGCTCTAAGAGAACTTGCCTTGAATGTCTAAAGACCTACATATTATAATCATTGGGGCTCATTCCTGTGTAAAGGGGGCTGACTGTAGACAAAGAGACCTGAGACACTGTGCGTGTGATCCTAAGCATGTCTACTCAGAAGTCCTATACACACTTTCCTGAGAATAAATCCCAAAGTACATAATGGTGTACTTTGGGATTTATTCTTAGGAAAGTCTGTATAGGATTGCAACCTAAGCTCAGGTTCTATTTGTTTTATTTTTCTTTATATTTGTATTTTCTTTATTATTTTGTATTATATTACAATATTGTAATAATTTTTCTATGAATATTTGTGGGTCGTGGAATAAATTATCTGAGTTCCCATTATTTCTTATAGGAAAATGTGCTTTGATATACAAGCATTTTGGTATATATACAAGCATATGATATACAAGCATAATACGTAATGAATTATGCTCGTAAACCAAAGTACCACTGTATTTGAGACAGATATGGAGGTTACAAAGCCTGCCTGTGGGCCAGATAGAGGGAACTTGCTGCAGGCCACATTGAGACACATTGTCATGCAAGTACACCATCATGTCATGCAAATACCATCATGCAAGTACACTCCAATTTAGGTTGCAAGCATCTATTAAGCATGTGTTAAAAAGGTGTGATATGTGTTTTCATCCTAAACATATATGTTAATGAGCTTCAGGGGGTTCTCACAGGTTCTGTAGAACCCTTTGCTAATGAGTGCCTGGTTCTGCGAACCAGTTACTAATGGGACATAGAACCTGTTGTTCATTTAGGTTATTAGGACATAGAACCTGTTGTTAATTTATTTGAATCCCACCACTGGAAATGAGTCTTCTTTTAGACCAGTATATGCCAGTGTGACCAGATGCCAAACCCAAAATTCCCTGCTTAGTCCCCCAAAATTTCTGTCCCCCAAGCCAAAATTCCTACCCAGTTTTTTAAAAATGTAGGACACCCCAAAAATAAAGCAAAAATACTCTTATTGGTTTCCTGTACTTAATTTCAATACTTTTAAAATTGAAAAGCTTTTAATATACATGAGTCTGACCCAGGCATGTAAGACGCCTTCAAAGCAGTTTGTGGCAACACAAAACATGCAAGTGACTTCAACACGCATGATTCTGACCCAAGCCTTCCGAAAGCAATAGTACACATGCAAGAGGGTGGGTGGATAGGTAGGTGGATAGGTGGGGGGCAATAGGTGTGGGGGGCACATACACACAAACACACAGACACACAAAGTATGCACTCTCACACAGCATGCACTCACTCAGACACACTCAATTTCAGGCTCCCACCTTCCTGCTGGAGCGCTTATATGAATTACAATATATGAAATTATATAGTCTTATGCAAAATGTGAATGCTAATCTTCATACAATATATGAAAACATTTCCTGCTGAGATCCCAGGAAATTTCTCCTCCTTTGGCTCCTGGACCCTCTTTTTGACTCCAAGTACAATGGAGTGAAACCTGTTCCGATGGGTCCTACCTGCAGATCCAAATACCCTCTGTATTTGAAATTTGATCATTAAAGTTATTTAAAGACAAATTAGAAGGTGAGGAATTCCACATTTGAGAGCTGCTTCTAAGAAGACCCTCTTATAAATCCCCTTTAGAAGATGTTGACATGTACATAAGGGTTTCCGACATTTGATGGGATAATTCATATAGAGGGAAGTGGGCCTTTGGAGAGCAGCTGCAAGTCAGGGATCCACGTGGCTGTAAAGATAACAACCAACAACTTGAATCGTACCTGGAAACAAACCACAGAGCAGCGTACCTGAAACAACATGATTGAAATGTCTTGGACTGGTCAATAACAGTGGTGGATGCCTTTTGTTCCAGCTGAAGTTTCTGAAGGGCGTCCACTGACAGCCCTGTGTAGAGCATATTGTAGTATTCCAAGTATAAAGTAATTAAGGCTGCAATCTTAAAGACACTTTCCTGGGAGTAAGACCCATTCAACAAAATGAAGCTTTCTTTTGAGTAGACATGGTTAGGACTGTGCTCTATGGCATGGATTACTGTATACAGGCCTGTTTGAAATGGGCACATTTGGCACATTACAGTTCTGTCCAGAGGAGAGTTTTGAACTGCGGGGATTTCTGGTTCATAAGTCAACCAGACTTGTGTTCCATGTTGCGACAGTTGAATGTTGGGAGGATTAGGACAGACAAAAGAAGATCCCTACAATCCAGAGTAACTACGGGAGCACGTAAGAGACATTACGTGTACCCGTAGTTACTGCACCAGCTAGTGAAAACCTATGGGAAATTCATATTGCAATCCAGAGCAAATTGTTCTTACACCAGAGCAAAGACTCCCCGTAGTTACTCTGGATTGCACCTGAAATTCCTTTACCCGTTGTGTGATTGGTCTGTGGAACTCCCTGCCACAAGATGTGGCGATGGCTTCTAGCCCTAATGCCTTTAAGAAGGGATGGGACAAATTCCTAAGAGGAAGGACCATCACAGGTTACAAGGGATGTGTGTAAATATGGTCTGCAGGGATGTGGTCTACAGGAGTGTGTGTAGATGTGGTCTGCAGGGATGTGTGTAGATGTGGTGAACTTCAAAATGCCAGATACAGTGGGGAGCACCTCATATGTGCTCCTCGAAACATCTGGTGGGCCGCTGCATGATTCAGGAAGATAGACTAGATGGTCCTTTGGCCTGAGCCAGTGGAGGCTCTTCTTATATTCGGGGCCTGGAGGCCAGTGAGTACCTGCGTTGGAGAGCAACAGCAGTATTTTTGCCTTGATGGTCACCTTTTTGGCTTTCCAGAAGCACCAGGTTCGCCACTGTGTTAAAAGCAGGATGCTCATCATATGGTCTGATTCCGCAGAACTATTTTATGTCCCTAAGTGTGACATGTTTTTAGCATTGCACCAAACAGAAGAACCTTTCTTTTTTAAAAACTGTACCGTTTGCTGCCCTCTCTCCTTCCCTCTGAAGGTATCCTACCTGCCTGGAGGAAGGTGGGTTTTTCTATGCACACATGCCTCTGAACTGTTCCCATCCATGCAGCCAAAGGTATGCTAATCCTTGCATCCGAGTTGTTCAAGCGCTCCCACAGCACAGTGAAGTAAATTCTCAGCCTTGGGGTCAAATATAAGATCCTTTCTTTTCCTCATCAGAGGTTGGATTTCCTTAAGCACACATCCTAATTGAATTTTCCTTGAAACTGACAATGAAACATTCTGCAGTGCCGATATTTAAGCTTACCACCCATGGGAGCAACTGCAGCGTCACTTAAAATACTTCCTTTTGCTATGAATTTCTGTTGTAGAATCAAGCAGGGATTCCTAAGCTTAAAGTATTACTTGTAATTTACACGGCACAGTTTTTCCATCATGGAACACAAGGAAGTATTAGGTTGATTTGGCGGGGTGACCATGTGCCCTGGAACCACCAAGGCCTGCTTAGCTTCAGCAAGGATATTGCCGTAAATTTTTCACTTGTGACCTTCCAATCAGAAACTGATGTTGGCATTTTGGATGAATTTAGGAGAGTGCCCATTTTCCATACAGGAGTACTATTAACCAAGACACCATTGATGGAGGAAAGGGGGTAGCAGCAAGGAACAGGGCCTTCCCAGTGTTGGCATACCCATATTTGGAATTTCCTCCCCACACCAAGAATTAAGAACTGTTACCCCCTTGGAGACATTTTGATAGGGTAATAAAACAGTTTTATTTAGGGTGGCGGCCTAGGTGGCGGCCACCGCGCAACCTCTTCCAGCCTTACCGAGACTCGGGCAGGCTGGAAGAGGTCGCATGCCCACCGAGCAAGACTTAGGGGCTCTGGGAGACACTGCCTGTCACAGCTCAGTGTCTCCCACAACCTCTAGGTCTTGTGTGGTGGAAGCATGAGACTTGGACGCTTTGGGAGAGCGTTCAAGTCTTGCATGTCCACCGCGCAAGAGGCTCTGGGAGACGCTACCTGCCATAGCACAGCCTCTCCCAGAGGTTTTAAGACTCATGCCAGACTCAGACTGGCTGCCACCTTCGGGAGGTGGGTCGCAGCATTTTTACCCCCTTTGGGGTGTAAAAAACTGCAACCTATACCCTGAAAAATACAGAAAATACTGTACTGGTGGTGGTGGTGCAGATAGATAGCAGAAATTAATACAATTTTAAGAGGTTACTACTCATTGTGCCCCTCTGCTTTGAACCTTATTGTCTAATAAATTTACCCAAGGAAGTGGACACACTATTCCAAGTAAGATCTGATTTGTGTCGTATAGAGTAGAAACATTATTTCTCATGATCTGGACTCTGTGTCGGTTCTAGAATCATAGAATCATAGACTCCTAGAGTTGGAAGGGACCTAGTAGGTTATCTAGTCCAGCCCCCTGCCTGCAGCAGGAAATCCTCCTAGAGCATCCCCAACAGGTGCTTGTTGAGCCTCTGCTTGAAGATCCCCAGTGAGGGAGAGTCCACCACCTCCTTTGGCAATCTGTTCCACTGCTGAACCACCCTCACCATCAGGAATTTGTTCCGGATATCCAACCGAAATGCAACTCAACGATGTCTTCACCTTTTATGCAGCTTCACCACACCATTTACTTATGTCCAACTTTCTCCCAAGATCTACTAGAGGAAGATGTGCTAGAGAAAGGAGTAGATTACTTTTTTTGAATCTGTGTAGGACTTACCCACCCCTTCCTGGCTCTAATATTGCCATGACATTCAGATGAGACCTAGATGAGATCTGGATAGGTTTCCCCCTCTAGCAGGTATAAGCCCCCCAGGCTGTTCCAGGTTGAGTTGCAGTTGGGAATCCCAAGAAGGAGGATGGGAGGGGGCTATGGGCAAAATCCAGAGTAACTATGGGGAGTCCTTGCTCTGGTGTAAGAACAACTTACTCTAAACTCCAATATGAATTTCCCATAGGTTTTCACTAGGTGGTGCAGTAACTACAGGTGCACGTAATGTCTCTTACATGCTCCCATAGTTACTCTGGATTTGGGGGTATGTATACCTATCCTAGAAATTGCTGGCTTTATGAAGGAGAATCATGCCTCCATTTGAATTAAGATAAAGCTGGAAAAAGGGAATGATCCTGCCATATTCAAATACATCTGCCTCCAATTGATTCCAAAATGAGAATATATAGAGCACTTATTGTTTTTCCATCTTTTCTTGGATCACGTCCTAAGTACCTTTAATCTTCTAAGAGCTCTGAGGCTGCAATCCTATGCACACTTTCTTGTTTGTAAGTAGGGTTGCCTTAATTCTCTTCCACAAAACTGGGATAGACACCCCCCCATCAAACTTGTCAGTATGGGCGCAATCCAGAGTAACTACGGGGAGTCCTTGCTCCGGTGTAAGAACAATTTGCTCTGGATTGCAATATGAATTTCCCATAGGTTTTCATTAGGTGGTGCAGTAACTACGGGTGCACGTAATGTCTCTTACGTGCTCCCGTAGTTACTCTGGATTGTAGGGTATGTGAACACAATCTTTCCAAACCAGGACTGTCCTGATTTTCTGGAGCATGTGGCAACCCTATGAAGTAAGTCTCATTGGGCACAAAGAAACTTATTTCTGTATAGGACTGTGTTGCATGTATATGCACACGTGGACACTTAATATTAGTTTCCACCCCAATATCTATAGAAAATTTCAAAGGAAAATAATAATATACCCCAACATATTTATGAATCATGAGATTTAGCAGAGACCAAGTAGATCTTATTATTGATGTGCTTACTGCTTCATTAAATTCCCCTTAAGATTTGCGGGCTGGATATGGATCATTTGCAATAATAATTATGCAGTGATCGATTGATTGTGCCTGACATTGTACTTGTCACCTTGAAATGCAAAACCCATCCATTTCCAGCCACGTGACCGTTTTTCTCTAATCTTACCCAGCAGCATGCAGGAGTTTATTTTATGGAAAGAGGGCAATTTGTAAAAGTTGGGAGAGTTGGCATTAACCTTTTACTAAAAATGAAGTATCACTTGTCATTTAACAAAAATGAAAATTGTCCAAGCAGCAACTTTGGAGAGATTAGAAAACACCGTCTAATTTCCAGAAGACTTTTTTCCCCCTTCTCTACCTTAAACCCCACTGCATGTACTTCAATTGAGTGCTGCATGTATATTCTAAATTCTTGTTCCCCTGATACTTTTGCTCTTGAGAGGGTACGAGAGCAGAACCAGCACAGTTGATGAAATTTCAGGGTTGAAATCCTCTCTCGGCTTTTAAATGGGCTCTTCCTTTTCAAGAATTCTTACCTTATTTGCGACGACATTCTCTGGGAGTTATTTTTCCCTTCTTTTTTATTATGCATTTTCTCCCATCCTACGACAACAGTACAATTTTAACCCCTGGTTAAAGGTAAAGTGTTCCCTGCAGGTTGCCCTACTAGTTGTGACCGACTCTAGGGTGTGGTGTTCATCAAGGGTGGCCAGATGCCCAAACCTCAAAAGGAGGACAAGGTCTTGGATTCCTCTCAGCCTGTTCTTTCCGGCGGACAATGGCACATTTTCCTACTCACAAGTAAAGTCGCAATATGGAGCACTTTCACTTTCCCATATTTTATTTTTAGTTTTTTTACCATAAAGTTTGACAGTAGATATTTCCAAAACTGGTTTTTCCATTAGATTCTGCTCTTCAATATGAATCCAACGATATATGATATGATGCGCACCATTGCAAAGTTCCAAATGAAGCCAAAATGGAGGACAATGAAGCAATTTTGGAGGACAAAAAAGAGGACAAATCCAGAAATTTCCAATCTTATGGTCACCCTGTGCTCATCCCCATTTCTAAGCTGAATAGAAAGTCATTGTCCATGATCATGATCAGTCATTGTCCATGACCTCCATGATCATGTGGCTGTTATGACTAAATGCCAAGCGCATAGAACACTCTTACCAAGTGATACCTGTGCATTTACATGCTAGGTTGGCAGGAACTGGGCCAGCATAAGTCCCAGCACAAGCTCTGTGCTGGTCGTAAAAGTGCTAGAGGACATTTCTTCCCTATTCCTAGGAGATTAGTCAATTGCCCAGACATGCACTGACCTCCCCATGCCACTGTAGGTGTAGGGTGATGGGGATTTGTGTTAACCTAAATTGATTAGGGTTGAGCCCTAAATCATGTTTCTCCTCAAAAATTAAAATTAGGCTTGAGCTCAAAAGTTCTCCACTGACTAACCTTAAGTAATGACGATGGTGTTCAGGGATGCTTTACATCTTTGGCAGCTTCAGAACATATCCTGACTCTTCCACCCAGTCTTTGGTCTCCTTAACAAAACATAGCACAATAGATCATGCAAGGCTGTGTCAATTGTGGAGGTGTCCCAAGGTAGAGGAGGACAGGCATCCTGCTGGGGGAAGCACGATGCTAAGAGGTGTTGTGCCACTTCCTATGGAGGGATGGCACTGAGGCTTGTGGATGTGCCTTACAGCACATTTGCAACACCATACTTCAGAAGCAGACCAGTGGAGAGCACATAAGATTGGGATCCCAGTTTACTTCCAGATAGGGTTGCCATCCGTCCTGGAAAACTGGGACTAAGCTGGTTTTCAGGGATTGTGTTCACAGACAGTTGATTGATTGATTGATTGATTGATTGATTGATTGATTGATTGATTGATTGATTGATTGACTGACTCACTCACTCACTCACTCACTCACTCACTCACATACTTACTTATATCCCACCTTTCTTCCCTAACTAAAGGGAACTCAAGGCAGCTAACAAGAAGTTTGACAAGGGGTCCTGCCTGGTTTTGTGGAAGAGAATTATGGCATCCCTACTTCCAGGTGCCATTAAAGCCTTGAATCCAGAATATCTGGAGGCAAAAGGCTGGACACTCTGTAGGTACCCACCAAAAAGGGTGCTAAAGGGGTACCAGCATTGCTCCCTCTCTAGCTGCACCAGCCTCAGAAATGTCCCAGTCTGGCCAGCAGTAGCTTCAGTTGTCCATTTCTGAGCAAAATGGATGTGTATTTTAAAGGTTTAAGTATTTCTATTGCTCTTCATAAAATCTTGGGAAAGAATATTATTAGAGAGAATCTGTGTTGGTTTGAAATTTATCTGATGTCCTAGTTCTATAGTATGCTGTGCTATTGCTATTGATCCAGTGCATTAACTGCCGGTGCTTCTCATGTTCTACAAGTCTGGTTTTTACAGATTATTTGGTGGCCACTATATAGACACACTGCAATCCTATGGATGTCTACTCAGATATAAGTCCTATTGTATTCAACAAGACCTACTTCCAGGAAAGTGTGTTTAGGATTGCACCCATGGTTATATTCACAAGGTATCCTATACGTGCCAGGTATATCCAACCATTGTCCCCTTTCTTTTGGAATTTTATGTTGCTGAACTTTGATAGTTGGCATGAAGATGGTTCTGAAATTTGCATTGTGGAGAACATTTCTAATTTTGTTGTGCCTTTGCTGTAAGGAAGTATAAAATTGCCTTTATATATAGGTGGCATCTTTGAATTTTTATGTCACATACATTACATTATAACATTGTTGTAATAATTTCTGGTGTTCCCATTAAGTTGCAGATCTTGTAATTATAGGCTGTGGGTGGCGCAAGTGGCTAAGACACTGTGCCTGTTAACCAGCAGGCCAGGGCTCAAGACCCGGGTCGGCCCCACAAGACAGGGTGAGCTCCTGTCCTTAGCCCAGCTCTGCGATGCCAGCTGGATCCAATTGTATTGGCTCTGCTTTTCCATTGGAGTAATTCAGTGGCATGGAGAGGGGGGATTTGCTGCTTGGGTAACAGCCTTTCCTCCATAACAATCCAACCCAGGCTTTCATGCTTTGCATGCAGCGTATGCAGCACCAAGCACAATACCATAGTCTTTCAAGACTGACGGAGGCCTGCTTTTTTTTTGAGAGTAATTAGAAGTTTGCCTTAGCAGGCCTCCGTCAGTCTTGAGAGACTATGGTATCGTGCTTGGCTCTGCATACACTACATGCGAAGCACGAAAGCCTGGGTTAGATTGTTATGGAGGATAGGCTGGAACCCAAGCAGCAAATCCCCCCTTCTCCACGCCACTGAATTAGTCCAATGGAAAGGCAGAGCCAATACACTTGGATCCAGCTGGCGTCTCAGAGGACGGCCCCTTTCTTGTGGGGCCGACCCGGGTCTCGAACCCTGGCCTGCTGGTTAACAGGCACAGTGTCTTAACCACTCACGCCACCCACAGCCCACACACTTTATATATAGGTGGCATCTTTATATATAGGTGGCAGAGTAATATAGCTCTGTTTATAAGTGTTAATATAACTGTTGACCCGTAACTGCTCTGGATTTTACCCTAAGTCTGATAACATCCATCCCTTCAACTTCTGATGTCAATCTTCTTTTGCACGCTGTGTGCATTTTGCTTGCTTGTCTCATGTTTGATTCCGTGTTATTAACGTTGTTCATTTTTTAATAGGGTTTACTGCAAAGACTCCTATTTGAAGTGAAAAGTTGTGATAGAAAACCTTTTGAAAGATAAAATAAATGTACTGTCATAAAAAGGGGGCTCAATTCACTTCCCCAAGTAGTAGAAAGTGCCCTGTTTTTTATTGTTCAAAGTATCCAACTATGTATTATGAACCTGATAGCTGGATGTGTCTTGCAAAGATGATTGAGAAAATTTCTTTTGTAAAGTGAAAAACCGGGAAGTGAGTGTTGTGGAACAGAGCAATCTAGGAGTGGATGATCAGACTTCTGCTCTATCACAGCAATTACTATGAGGCCTTGGAATCAGTCACGGACATTCGGGCAAACCTACCATACTCCGCAACCCTGAGGATAAAATGAGAAGGGCCTTGAATGTGGCTCAAAGCATCTTGGAGGAAGGACAGCATAAAAATGTAATTTAATGCAATGCAGCATCTTCCTCCAAAAAAGTACAGAGGACAGTCCAACAGGTGCAGCCTGAAAAAGCTGCATCTTCATCTAGTGAATATCAAGATTCCAAACTCCCACTTTCCAAACTCAAAGTTCAGAGAAGAGTTTGTCTGTCCTCTGGTTAGGAATAAGGTGTCAATAGAGCAGAGAGAGAGAGAGAGAGAGAGAGAGAGAGAGAGAGAGAGAGAGAGAGAGAGAAGGGTATAAAGCAAATGGCACTCACTACCATGGATAGTGGCACTCACAATGGCACTCATTAACATGAGTAGTGGCACTCACATTGGCACTACTACCTTCAGCAGTGGCACTCATAATGGCACTCACTACCATGAGTAGTGGCACTCACAATGGCACTCATTAACATGAGTAGTGGCACTCACATTGGCACTACTACCTTCAGTAGTGGCACTCACAATGGCACTCACTACCTTCAGTAGTGGCACTCACAATGGCACTCACTACTATGAGTAGTGGTACTCACAATGGCACTCACTACCTTCAGTAGTGGCACTCGCAATGGCACTCATTACCTTCAGTAGTGTCACTCACAATGGCACTCACTACCCTGGGTAGTGGCACTCACAATGGCACTCACTTTTAATATTTGAAAATGGTTGTTACTTCACATGGTTGGTATAAATTCATGAGATAGGAAAGGGGTCACAAAAAGACATTTACGTCATTTACATAAAAGACATTTACGTCAACGTAGTTATGGCACCACCTAGTGAAAACCTATGGGAAAGTCATATTGCAATCCTGAGAAAATTGTTCTTACACCCTAGCAAGGACTCCCCGTAGTTACTCTGGTTTGCACCCTAAAAGTCTTTATACTAAACCCTTTTTGTCAACCATCAGCTGCCAAGGTTTTCAAAGCACTGGTGAATCCAGATGGCCCACCAGTATTACCATGCTTAATCGTATGCTGCTTGGAGGTTGTGTATTATAGAGTAGATCCTTATGAATATTTACAGCAGGTGCTGGGGAAATTACTTTACTGATGGTGTGATTGTAGGTGTGAGGTTTGGATTCCATATGGCTGTCAGACTGGATTCACAGTGTGTGCGCTGATGAGGTCCAATGTGCTCTCTGAAGACCACGTTCTGAATTTTTTTAAGCTGCAGGAACTTCACCCCAATATAACATGTCTCAAAATCACCTATGAGATTTTTGATGATGACCAAATTCTTGATGACCAATTTTTAATGAAGCTGAAGAAGTCAGCTTCTACCCACTTCTACACTGCTGGATCGTGGCCCCAGCCCCTGCTTAAGGGCCCACGGGCCCACCTTTCTCTAACCCAGAAAGTGGGAGAAGATATAAAGCTGTACCTGCTTAGATTCCCTTCTCTATATTGTCAAGTTTTTCAGTCTTTTAGATTAGTTTTAGTTTAATTTTAGTTTTAAATTAGTTTTTTAGTTAGTTTTTAGTTGTCAAGTTTTTTAGTCTTGGACCCTCTTCTGAGAATAACAATCTGTCCCGTACCCCCCAAAAATGATGTTAAGGCTGGAACAGGAAGTTCCATCACTGTGATGCCAGAGCTCCTCTACACTCCTCTGCTCAGAAGTTAGTCCCATTGTGTTCAATGAGACTTACTCCCAGGAAAGTGTGGAATGCAATGTGTGTGTCCCATTCCTAAATGGCAGAAACCAGATGGCAGCATTCAGGTTTATACGACTCCACTAAAATGAAATTGCTACTTCCAAGGGTGTCCCAACCCCTACTTTGAGAACCCCTGCTCTACACAATTGTTTAAGGTCCAGGAGCCCTAAAGTTGACAAGCTGGTCACTATGATATTAGCCCCCAAATCCAGAGTAACTACAGGAGCATGTAAGAGACTTTACATGCACCCATAGTTACTGCACCACCTAGTGAAAACATATGGGAAATTCATATTGCAATCCAGATTAAGTTGTTCTTACACTGGAGCAAGGACGCCACATAATTACTCTGGATTTTATCCTAAGATATTCTCCTTGCTCCTGATCATCTCTACTCAATGGATTAGGTTGGCCTTTGGGAATACCTGACATCCCCCTCCCATCTTCCTAAAGTCAAGGAGTCAAAATTCCTTGACGTTCTCCAAATATTCAGCACGAATGTCATTCGCTGACTGTTACAAGCTGAAAATTGCTTTGAGGAACCTACTCAAATCATATGCATTAGGAGGGGAAAAGTGGTGCATATGTTGTTTGGAGGGATGCCAAGATACCTGCAATTAAATGATTCATTAAGCTCTTCTCCACTGCTAACATCTAAGGGGGATGGAGCCGCCAGACTTGAAGGATGCTTAGCTAAGGATTACTAAAACAAAGCAATTCCTAGATTGAATTTTCTCATTGTTGTGTATGATTGAATTTTCTACATTGTTGTGTACGAGTGTTTGCACACAAATGGTTGCGGGGAGCATAATTCTGTTCAAAGTCGACATTTGATGCAGCAATGTTGTGTCCTTTGGGGAAATCGAGGCTTTGCAGGGAAGTTGTGGATGGGAGGAAGCATTGCCCCAGCTGCAGGTCTAGAGATGAAATAAAGTGCACCCCCCAATAGAAGTTGAACTGCATCAGTTACCCCAAGCCTGAAAGCTTTGGAAGTTGACTGGGAATCTATGCAGAAGAATGAACACAAATCCATTATGACCACATGTCCCGTTTTTCCCCAAGACATGTCATCCTGAAAAAAAAAAATCTTCATTGCCCCCCTTTTCCTTGTGAGTAGGCAGCATGTAGCTTTCTTGTAATTAGTAAAGATATATAATAAATTATATTTAATAGTTTTAAATTTAGTACAATAATGTTTAAATTGATCATACTGTATTTTATATTCATTTTCCGATGGTTCCACTCTTGCAACACTTTTCAGTTATAACCAGAACTCATTCATGAAATGCATACTCCACACTTTCAACCTCTCTCTGCTGGTCTAAAGGCTAAAATTGCCTTCCCTAATGTTGATTTGCATGTGACATGGTCTTCAGACTGTTTTGGGATTTCCTTATGCCTTGCTTCACATATGCCTTTTTGCCATGTATCCCTTTGTTCAATTTATTCTCATGAGACTGTGCTGTCTGGGGTCACGTACACCCATGGAGTCACTTCCACCCATGGGGTCACTTGCACCATGCACCCTTCCATAGGGGCACCAATATTCTGAAAAGTTTTGGGAGAAATTCTGCACTAGGTCTAGACAGGGGTGTCAAACATAAGGTCCGCAGGGCAAATGCAGCCCCAGAAGCAAGTTTTTTTGCCCCCATTGTAATTGGGCTCACCCAGCCTGACAGGGGCTGGTCCCAATACAACAGGAGGAAGAACGCTTGAGGTGCCCAGAGATGTCAAGTTGCCTGTTCCGCAACTTGGAAGGATAACACCAAGGATGTGGGAAGAGGAGGAGATCGATACTGGGGAAGCTGTGGTGGAGGAGAGGACCCCAGGACACCACCCTACTCACCCAGGAATATGGTTGCCATAATTCTCTTCCACAAAATCAGGACAGGAGCCTCTGCCCTATTTGCCAGTATGTGAACACAATCCCCCAAAATTGGGATTGCCCTGTTTTTCAGGACATATGGCAACCCTTAAAGGTTGAAGAGAGATGCAAATCACCTCTCAGTCCAACTTCCAAACTACTACACTATCCTGGCTCTCAGAATTATAATTTTGGCCCTTTTTGTGAAGTGGGGTTGACATTTGTAATCTACCAGAACCAAACATTTCCCACAAAGGTACATCACAGCATATGACTCTTTATAGCATCACAAAAGGCAAAACCAGATCCCTGATGCAAGTCGTTGACAATTCATATAACTCTTACCTGCCTCAGTTCTTAGAAACTCAAAGGAAACGCTCTGTTTTCCATAATGGCTGAAAACATGCTCCAATTTCCCACATTTGTGATCGTAAAATTGCGCACTACCAACACGTTCTCTGCGTAAATAAATATTTCATTGCCAAGTGACAGACTTATGAGCTAATTAAAATCTCTGCAATGGAAGAGGCAGCACCATTAGCAGTAGGCACAGAACAACGAAGTATGCGTTTGCTTATTGACTTGCTGAAAGTGGAGGGTGTGGAAGCCAGGAAGGAGGCTTGCGCATGGAAACATGTTTGCCTGGGATGGGAAGTCATTCACTTTGGATGTGGCCGGAGGGAGATAAGGAGAAGGAAAAGAGCTCAGTCCACCCTTTACTGCAAAAAGTGCATAGCAAACCTCTGGATCTTACACATCACTCACATTTAAGTGCATGAAAGAATTTGCATGAACGTTTCAAGCATCTGCAGTGTTAGGGTGTACAGATTTTCAGTTCCAGGCAACCCATTGGGGTACCTATAGATTAGGTATCAAACGCACTTTAGATGCACCAAATGCACAGTGCACCAGCACCAGCAGGCCTCTGTCAGTCTTGGAAGACTATGGAATTGTGCTCTGCACTGCATACACTGCATGCGAAGCACGAAAGCCTGGGTTGGATTGTTATGGAGGATAGGCTGTTACCCAAGCAGCAAATCCCCCCTCTCCACGCCACTGAATTAGTCCAATGGAAAGGCAGAGCCAATACAATTGGATCCAGCTGCGTCGCAGAGCTGGGCTAAGGACAGGAGCTCACTCTGTCTTGTGGGGCCGACCCGGGTCTCGAACACTGGCCTGTTAGTTAACAGGCACAGCGTCTTAACCATTTGCGCCACCCACAGCCCTTCAGTGCACCAGATTGCTGCACCAAATGTATGGTGGCATAGCTAGAAGGGCTGAGCAGTAAGTCTTGGAGGGACCCTCACAGTGGTGTCCAATGGTCCCTTCCCTTTGAGCCATTACAGGTGTGGGGAGCACAATGGAGCCATATGGCTCTGTTTTGTTCCTCTGGTTGGCTATGAAGAGGCATGCCTCCCTCCAAGACTGATTGCCCCCAATAGCCACACCTGAGCTCCCTTTTCATGTGCTCCTCACCTGTGTCTTGCCACTTTTGCCACACCTTTTGTTTTTTACTAATTGGGATTTGAAGAATAAAATGCAAATTGTGATGGAGGAGTGGTGTGTTGAGATCTAGGATGCCCCGTTTCATTCCTCCACTACCTCTTCTGCTCCATTCCTTCTTTCTTTTCTAAGCATCGGAGGGACTGTGTGAACAAAGCCTGGGGCAAGGCAGAGGTTTTGAAATCTGTATATTGATTAAAAGGGAATATTTTAACACAGCCTCGCTTTTATGGATAAGGAGTCACTTAAGAAACGGAAACTGATCCATTTATCTTCCTTTGAAAATTATCTGCTTATTCTCCTTGGGAAGAACTCTGAAGTTAGATCTTAGATCTTATAACCTTGATTTTTAAAAATTTTTGTTGTAACTGATACTAAACCTCATCAGAAGTGTTTCTGGTAACAAATCTTGCGCATGTGGAGTAGCAAATCTTGCACATCTTGTGTAGGTGGAGTGCATGAACATGAAGTACCCTATTCCATAACACAAAGTCTCCTCCGGTTTCAGAGGACTACGATGCACATAATGGGGTATTGATAAAGAAATATGATGCACGTAACAGATGGAGCTGCTTTTTTGGAAAACAAAGGTCCAGGTCCTCTCCTCCCAAAGCATCTGGAACCAGTTAGTCTGTGTCTGGATTGAAAACACAGCATAACAAACCCAAACCTCCATCCGCATCTGAATAAATGAGTGCGACTTAATTGACTGGTGTCTTTGTCAGGTTGACGACATTAAGTCCGGCTCCATTTGATTCCCAGCCTTGCAATATCTGAAGCCCGATATTGCGCTCCACTAAATCTAATAGACGGACCTCAGTAATAGAGGAAACCACTTTAGCTCTCGGCAGTTTGTTAGGCTGTATAAAACTGACCTCCCTGCAAATACAATCGCGGTAATAAAAAATTGTGGTCAGCAGAAAGGGGGTGGTAATGCATTTTGTTGCTTCAAAAAAGGGCCAGATGAAATTTATTGAGAATCCTTCCCCTCCACACACATGCCATTTGGGTGCAGATCAATAGAGGCTGCTGAATAACTGGTCGGCAGGGCATCCTCCAGGGATATGGTATGATTTTCCTTTAAAACTTTGGTCATTTGAAACCAGATGATGTGATTCTTTGCTGGCTGTAGCTGAAGGTAGCCTGTGCAAAAGGGGTGCATTGAACCAGTTGCCCCAATAGGGCTTAACAGCCCAATCCTGAGCTGGCCCCTATCCAAAATGATTGCCACATAACAATCCTATAGCATGGTGACCATATAGCAGGGCGACCATATATAGACCATAGAACAACCCTATAGCAGGGTGACCATAAAGCATGGTGACCATATAGACCATATAACAATCCTATAGCTAGGTGACCATATAGAATGGAGGACAGAGTGCCTCTAAGCATTGTATAAAAATGGGAATTTAGGTGGGGCTGCTTTTTAAACCCTTCTGTGATAAGATAAACCTGCCTATATGTCCTCTTCTATGCAATAGTTAAAGGTAGAAGCACTCTATCATCCATTCTATATGGTCACCCTATTGGTGACCCTACATCATAATCAAAAAAGAGAGAAAAAAAGGACCCCTAAAATGTAGGACATCAAAGAAAAATGTGGGACATGACAACATAAAAGCTAAAAATGTTAATATTGCTTATTATTGCTTTCATGTGCTTAATTTAAACACTATATTATTATTAAATTTAAAATTATTACCTGTAATTTATTACCCAGAATTTATTAATTAAATGAAGGCTATATGCTGTCTGCATACAAGGAAAAGGAGGCAATGATTATTTTTTTCTGAGACACAAGGCTAAAATTCGGGACATGTCCTGGTAAAATGGGACATATGGTCATCCTGTCCTATAGGCTTTGGGCAGCTGCCGGCACCTCCTTGGGGAAAGGAGACATTCCTCCCTTTGACCCCAGGAAATGCCAAGGATCTCAATGGGGCTACTCAATTACACCAAATAGACTGTATATTATAGTCAGTATAGTATATTGCAAGGGTATCAAAACTTTTAACAGGACTCCTAGACCTTTAATATGTATATAAAGGAGGGAATTTCAGCAGGTGCAGCTTCTCATCTCACAGATCACAAGCTGATATTCCCTCTTCTACATTCTTCTTAAAGATCCAAGAGCCCTAAAATTAAAAAATTGGATACTCCTGGTACATATATAGTATACTCCCAGGTAAATGTGGATAGGTTGCAACCTCAGTGCAGCAGAGCGCATGAGTTGCAGGTGCAATCCTAACCAATTTAGGCTGGCATGACTCATAGTGGGGAAGCTGGCACATGCCTGATCACTAGCCTAACCCCCCCCCCCCCGCCCCCAAGGAGTGCCATGGAAGTGATTTATGGTGCTTTGGAGACACCCAACTGGGGGCTAGGGACTTGTGCCACCCAACGGGGGCTAAGATGGCAGTTCAGGATTGGATCTTAAGAAATGGGGTTGATGAAGAGGGTAAGCAGTAACTGCCATGTTTGTGTTTCCCAGTACATCCAGTTGGCAGGTGTGAAGAAGACATGGGACATTGAAACTTAAGTCTCATCCAGGAGGGAATCTATTTTCCTGTCTACTGTTTTGTGTGAGATTCAGCTACCTCATCCTTTTCCTTTAACCATATTTATTTATTTATTTATTTATTTATTTATTTATTTATTTATTTATTTATTTATTTATTTATTTATTTAAGGGGTTTATACCAGTGGTGGGCTCCAGCAGGTTCGCACCTACTCTATAGAACCGGTTGTTAACAAGAAATAGTACATATAAAGTTTAAAAATAGCCATTTAAAAGTGGCTGCCAGATGGGCAGAGAACCGGTTCTTAATTTCTTTGATGCCCATCACTGGTTTATACCCTACCTTTCCCATGCCAAAGCAAATGCCCAATGCTTCTTATTAAGATTTTTATATGCTGTAGACCAGGGATGTTCAAATCCCGTCCCAAGGGCCAGATGCAGACCTCGGTGATCCTGGTACCTGGCAAGGCACCACTCTGGCCCTGAGGCTACATTTATATATAAATGTATTCAAATTTGACATGTACATTAGTTTTTCAGCCCCGGACACGGTGTCAGAGAGATGATGTGGCCCTCTGGCCATAAGATTTGGAGATCCCTGCTGTAGACAGAAATGGCAGGCGTAGACCCGAGTGACCTGGGGAACAACAACCAAGCAGCAGTAAAGGAAACCCCGTTCCTGCCTTGAAGGATGGGGATGATATTCCTGATTTGGCCCTGTGTGCACCCCAGGAGACTTGATCACTGAAGCCATCTATGATTCCATGACTCCACGACTGACTGCTCTGGCCCCCCTCTAGCTATGCCACTGGATGTTGCATACTGCCAGCCCTGTTTTCAACACAGTGACTCAGTAACAATTCTTACAAATCCGGTGCCCCCTTTTTCCCCCCTGAAGTGATGATTACTGAAATTACTGCTGGGTCAATGCAGCTCTTTCACCCTCTCTCCACATGAATGGCATCCCAGAGATATTCAGGTTTCTTCTCACCGAGGCAATTTTCACCATGTGAGTGGTTCCATTCTAGAAAATAGCACAGTCTGGAAGAGGGTGATAGTTGGAGAACCGTGGTATTTCTTCTCCAAAGGTGTAGTACACCCTCACTCAGGCTACAATCCAGAGTAACTACAGGAGCACGTAAAAAGACATTATGTGCACCCATAGTTACTGCACCACCTAGTGAAAACCGATGGGAAATTTATATTGCAGTCCAAAGTAACTTGTTCTTACTCCGGAGCAAGGACTCCTTGTAGTTACTCTGGATTGCACCCTAAATCAGATATTCAGTTTGCAATCCTAATCCCCAGTTAGGCTGGATTAAATCTAGGCAAAAATCCTTTGGTAGCCTGGAGGTGTTGCAAAAGTGCTGTTTGGTACTTCTGCACCACTTGGGGGGGGGGGGTTAGGCCAGTCCCCAGGCATGCGCTGGCCTCCCCACACCACCATGGGAACAGGGAGGTGTGCGTTGCGTTGGCTAAAATGGTTAGGATTCTGCCGTCATTGCTGCAGAAGTTGCAAGGTGGAACAGAAGGGGAAAAAAGGTAGTGAATAGATAGGTACTGTAATATGATATTCAGAAAAGTCTGTTATACATAGGGGAAGGGATCACTGCTCTGGGGCAGATCTCACATCGTGCATGCTGACACTCATGGTTCTTTCCTTAGCATACCGAAGCAGGATTATGAAAGATCCTGAAAAGCCAAAATGACCACAACCCCTCAATCCAGAGTAACTACGGGAGCACGTAAGAGACTTTACCTGCACCCGTAGTTACTGCACCACCTAATGAAAACCTATGGGAAATTCATATTGGAATCCAGAGTAAGTTGTTCTTACACTGGAGCAAGGACTCCCCGTAGTTACTCTGGATTTTGCCCTTAGTCCTCGATTTTTCCATGTCATGTCCTCTTTTTTAAGATTCGTGTCTGGGTAAAAATATTTATTGCCCCGCCTTTTCCTTGTAAGTAGACTAGCAGGTAGCCTTCTTGTAATTACTAAATTACATGTAATGGTTTTGAATTTAATAATAAACAAAACAAGTTTAAATTAACCTTCTGAAAGCAATATATTGGTGTTTTTAGCTTCTTTTTTGTCATGCCCTACGTTTTTCTTGGGGCTCCTATACTTTTTTGGGGGGGAGAGGCTTCTCTTTTGCAGTTTTGACATTTGGTCACTCTGGCCCAGCTAGATAACTAGCCCAGTTATCAAAATACTAGATAAACTATATATTTAACTGCAGGGCCTATGAGAGGGGGGTCCAGCGGGTACATTATTCTGGGGCCTGAGAGCTACAGAAGGCCCCATGACTGAAGGACCATTTGTGTGTTTGTATTAGTTTGAGAATATTGTTGACAATTCCAGCTATAGTAGCATCTGCTGAAAGATCTTTCAGTAAGCTTAAATTTATAAAAATTATTTGTGGTCTACTATGTCACAAACTCGACTTGTTGACCTAGCAAGACTATGGGTGAAATCCAGAGTAACTACGGGGAGTCCTTGCTCCACAGTAAGAACAAGTTACTCTGGATTGCAATATGAATTTCCCATAGTTTTTCACCAGGTGGTGCAGGTGGTGCACATAATGTCTCTTATGTGCTCCCGTAGTTACTCTGGATTGTGCCCTAAGCATTGAGTCTAACATTGCCAGACAAGTTGATTTTGATAGCGTTATTAGAAATTTTGCACATAAGAAAGCCAGAAAAGCACTTATTAAATAGTTACATTTTTTCTAATTTTTTCCTTGATAAGATTTTAGTATTTTATATTGTCACATTACTTGAATACTGGTATATTTTAACCAGTGGTGGGCTCCAGCAGGTTTGCACCTACTCCACAGAACCGGTTGTTAAAGAGAGATAGGACATATAAAGTTTAAAAATAGCCATTTAAAAGTGGCTGCCAGATGGGCACAGAACCAGTTGTTAATTTCTTTGAAGCCCATCACTGGTTTTCATATAATGTTTTATATGATCAATAAATGAGCACTTGTTGAAGTTTGTTGCACATTAATTAGCGTCAATTTTTTTATTTCAAAATAATTTTGCAAGTCTTAGGGACCCCAAATGGGTTTTGTACCACCTTAAAAATTTCTCTTGGACGCCCTGTTTAACTGGCCTGGTTAAATAAATAGACGGATGTATTTATTTCATTTTCTTTGAAAAGCCAACCATTTCTAAATTTGTGTGTGTGTCTGTGTCTGTGACTGTGTCTTTGTGTGTGTGTGTGTGTGTGTGTGTGTGTGTGTGTGTGTGTGTGTGTGTGTGTAAATATTGTGAATGGATAAGGATGGGATAGATAGATTGACAGACAGACAGATATAGGGCAAAATCCAGAGTAACTACTGGGAGTCCTTCCTACTGTGTAAGAACAACTTACTCTGGATTTCAGTATAAATTTCCCATAGGTTTTCGCTAGGCGGTGTAAGTAACTATGGGTGAACGTAAAGTCTTTTATGTGCTCCTGTAGTTACGCTGGATTTGGGGGATAGAGATAGATAGATGGATGGATGGATGGATGGAACAAACGAACGAACAAACGAACCAGACCAAGCAAGAACAAGCCCCAAACCTCCAGAGGCAGCTTGCTAAATGCTACCATTCTTACCCATCAATGCACCAGCCTCTGCTCCTTTTCTGTTCTTAACCATATATTGGAATAAGGAAGAGGATTCCCAGCAGCACAGAGGGAGCTGAGTGCACTGTTATGCTCAGAGAAGACCTTGATTTGTGCAAGGAAAAGTCCAAGCTGGTGTTGGCATTGATTTCTTCACAAAGTCCCCAGGTTCTAACCCTCTATACACTCCTATGGTTTCTGCCACCACTGGATACAGCCTTTCAAACCCGCAAATGGTTCTGTGTCTTCATCCAGTGTCCATACTAGGTTGAACCCAAGCACCAGGAGGCTATAAAAATAGCAACGAGATATGTTGCTTTGTGTCGGAATTATTACACCACTGTAGACCTAGTGAGCAAGTTTGAGCAATGGGTTCATGTGATGGTTGCTAAAATTGGCTAGTCCTTTAGGTCCATCTATTGGAAGGATCATCAGAATAAGGTGACTATATGTCACAACCAAAAAAGAGAACAAAGGCGCCTCCCCCAAAATGTAGGACTCCCAAAAATGGGTTCCTTCCACAAAACTGGGATGGTACAAAACTGCTGCAAACGAGGACAAAACCAGGTCAGAGCCATGGGGGCAGGGCACAATCCTTTGCATGTCTACTCAGAAGAAAGCTCCATTTTAGTGAATGGGGCTTATTCCCAGGAACATTGCACCTCTATGTACCCCACCTCAAGAACCATCAGTGTATAAGTACCACTGGTTGAGAAACACTCATGTATGCACCCCCTTTCCACCACAGAGCTTAGGCTACAATCCTATCCTCCAGTTAGGCCAGCCTAAGTTGTGTACTGACCTGGGGTATCACAAAAATGTCTTAAGACCAGTGGTGGGCTTCAGGGGGTTCTCACAATTTCTATAGAACCCTTTGCTAATGAGCACCTGGTTCTGAGAACCAGTTATTGATGGGACATAGAACCTGTTCTTAATTTAGGTTATTAGGACATAGAACCTGTTGTTAATTTATTTGAATCCCACCACTGCGTAAGACACATCTGCGGCACTCCTAGGGGAGGGTTAGGCAAGTGCATAGACATGCGCTTGCCTCCCTACATCACCATGCAAATGGGAAAACCAATGAGTTGTGCCAACTTAGATTAGGATTGTACCCTTGGTTTACTAAGCATCCAGGGAAGACAGAGGCCCGCTGTCACAAGAAGGAAGGCACACTCCTAATTGCTGTGAACCTCAGGTTGAGACACCCCCCCATCATGAGACACCCCCCCCCCATCATGCGCCACTCCTAGGGGAGGGTTAGGCAAGTGCACAGACATTGCACCATGCAAATGGGAAAACCAATGAGTTGTGCCAACCTAGATTAGGGTTGTACCCTTGGTTTGCTAAGCATCCAGGGAAGACAGAGGCCCGCTGTCGCAAGAAGGAAGGCACACTCCTAATTGCTGTGAACCATCAGGTTGAGACATCACAGGTTGAGACACCCCCCCCCCCCCCATCTTGGAAGTACACCAGTGGTTCGCATCCACTGGCGCACATCCAAGCCGCCAGGAAGCAGGCAGGCATGAAATGGCTGTGCGCCTTCCTTGCTTGGAATGCAGCACCGGCGCGGAGACGCCAGTTGGGCGCCCTGCCAGTGTTTGTCTCTCTCTATGCAGGTGGCATGGATGGGGCCGCCTGCGTAGTAGCCAATTATTGATAACGAGCGCTTGCAAATTCTGTTGCATAATCCGGCAGCCGGCACAATTTGCGGCAGATTATCTCAAGTATACTTCTAGCACTGTGACTTAATTGTCGCCTTGATTCCCAGCCTTTATTTAAATATCAAATAATGTTTCCTCTTCTAGAGATAATCAACATGAATGCTTTGTAATTTTAATCACATTATTTGGTTGAGGCTTTTGTTTCTTCTTTGTCTCCTCTTGGTTTGCACAGTGCTGGGGGAAAAAAAAAGAATTGCACACAGCTCCGTCATTGAGAAAGACTTGACATTGCCCTTATTTAATGTCTAAACAGTTGATATTAATTAAATATTAATATTTGGGTGCAATTTTCATATTAAAATTTAATCATTTAATATGATGTGGAATAACATAGGATTGGAATGAAATATTATTTGAAGTGAGTCTGGGACATAATTCACTTCCAAGCAGACTTTTATGGACATCTCTGTTGCTTTTCCTTCCATGTGTAGCTACATGGCTGTCATTTTGGAATGTGGCAGAACCACGTGGAGAGCTGTTAGAAGGTAGGGGTTCCTAGTAGTTAGAAGAGGGGCAGCCCTACTGACAAAATGCTGTCCCAACGTTCCCACTCCATACTCCATTACTTCATCTTTATGGATCCTCGAATGAAAGAAAGGGCACTTTTTGTATATGGATAAGACTTTACATAGATATAGGGCAAAATCCGGAGTAACTATGGGGAGTCCTTGTTCCTGTGTAAGAACAACTTAGGGCACAATCCAGAGTAACTACAGGGAGTCCTTGCTCTGGTGTAAGAACAATTTACTCTGTATTGCAATATGAATATCCCATAGGTTTTCACTAGATGGTGCAATAACTATGGGTGCACGTAATGTCTCTTACATGCTCCCATAGTTACTCTGGATTGTGCCCTTACTCTGGATTCCAATATGAATTTCTCATAGGTTTTCACTAGGTGATGCAGTAACTACAGGTGCACGTAAAGTCTCTTACGTCCTCCTGTAGTTACTCTGGATTGGATGGATAATCAAATCTATCAAAATATATTGTATTTCCTCAAACCTAACGCTTTCCAACCATATTTGGATTCCAAAATCAAGGTGCATATTAGAGTTGATGGTGCATCCGATTCAAGTAAATACAATATTTTGATTATAGGTATAGATCAGTATTTAGTGTAATAGTTTACTATATTGTAATAAGAACAGAAGAGCCCCACTGGATCAGGCCAAAGGCCCATCTAGTCAAGCTTCTTGTATCACACAGCAGCCCACCAGATGCTTCGGGGGCACATATGACACCTCCATATGATGTTGGCAGTGCAAACTGAATCTTGCCAGTTCAAAGATGGGGCTACAGTTGTGATGCTGTGCATGATGTTCACAAGCGGAAGGTCTCATTTCATTCACTGGCATTTCCAAGTATTGCAGCAAAAGATTCCTGTGCTGCCAAAATTCTGAAAAAGTCATTGCTGATCAGTGCAATGCAATTGTATGAAACAGTTCTGCAAGTCAGTGTTGGGGGAATCATATAAAATAGTAGAAAATATAAAATTTTCTTCATCATCATCACCATCATCATTATCATCATCATCATCATATCATTTCCACTTTACTACAACTATGGTCATTGAGGGAATATTTTAACTAGGCATCCTAAAAAGGCAAAATGGGGCAATGTTTTAGTTGGAACAAGTCCTGGTAAACAGCTTGGAGAGCATTCCAGAACACATGGGTTAGAGGAGTGGTCTTCCAAGTGGGGGTTAGGGGGTCGTGAGAGGTTAGGGTTAGGGGGTTAGGGTTAGGAGATTAGAGGTTAGAGTTAGGGTTAGGGGGTCGCGAGATGGGGCACTGGGGCATCTTGAAAACTGGCACTGGGTTTTCCTGGGAGTAAGTCTCATTGAACACAAAGGGACTTAGGGTGCAATCCAGAGTAACTATGTGGAGTCCTTGCTCCGGTGTAAGAACAATTTGCTCTGGATTGCAATATGAATTTCCCATAGGTTTTCACTAGATGGTGCAGTAACTACGGGTACACGTAATGTCTCTTACGTGCTCTCGTAGTTACTCTGGATTGTAGGATTAGGCTCATATCCTAAAGACCAAACTAAGCCCTTTGGTCTGAAGCAGTTAAGGTGACTTTCCATAAGATAACACTAGAGCAGTGGTTCTCAATCTTGGTTCTAACCAAGTGGTTCTAACCAAGTGATTCTAACGCTGTGACCCCTTTATAAGTTCCTCATGTTGTGGGGACCCCCAACCATAAAATTACTTTCGTTGCTACTTTATAACTGTAATTTTGCTACTGTTATGAATCGTAATGTAAGTATCCGATATGCAGGATGTATTTTCATTGTTACAAATGGAATGTGTGTTCTATGCACACATTGAACACAATGGGATTTATTTCAGAGTAGGCATGCATAGGATTGGGTCCTTAGGCTGTCAGTCAGCCCCAGTGTGCGTGCAGCTACAGCCAGACGTCTGGCAAGCCTGACCTGGCCCCCTGCACCAGGGGTCTTTAGGCGACCCCAGGAAACCTCTAGGCGACCCCAAAAGGGGTCCCGACCCCCAGTTTGAGAAACACTGCACTAGAGGGTTATGTAACTGCGTGGGCCCATAACTGCTCTGGATTTTGCACTTACTTCTGAGTAGGCATGGGAAAACATCCCAATAAGTTTGACAGGGTGTCCCGGACTGAAATGCTCGAGACTTGACTCTACCTGCAAAACTCTTGGCCCTGTTGAGGCCGCGTTGTTTCTGTTGTCTGATGGATAGGCCAGTAGTTGAAAACTCACAGAAAGTTCAGTACTGTCTTCCTATCGTGGGAGGGGGAGAAACAGAGGCATTTTCTGCTGCGAGATTTGATCAACATTGCTGATTGTTTGTAGGGAAATAGAAATTTGTCAGCACTTTCCAGTATGAACACTGGGACTAGGTACAGCAGAACAATTTATTTTCAATGAGCATGCACAAAGTAAGATTTATGACTTTTGCCGCTCAGATGACATTTCCCACATCCTTGCCGAGCTGCAGCAAATTAAAGAGATCCGTGAATACTAAGGGGTGTGTTTCTGTAATGAGGGAGAAGAGACAGAGGCAATAAGAAGATAATTAAGGTAACAACTTGTGAAAAATTAAAGTGTTTCTGTCTTTCATTTTTTGAATCTCTGAGCATAAACTTTGTAGTTGTTAAGTTAATTGCTGATGTTCTCTGTATCCCCGAAGAATATTAAGGATTAATCATCTGGTTCATTTCGACAAGAGATAAGGCCTAAGTGAATTGAAATTTTACCAATTTAACCCTGTCTGCCTCCTAATAAGACATGATTAACATTTTTTCAATTAACAACACATAATTATTCCAAAGGCCTTACTTGCATATATTCCATCTTTCCAGGTCTTGGATGTCCTCTTCAGGTATTTAAAAATGGAAAAATATTGAGAGAAAGAGAAAGATGTATTTGATGGCATTTGTTCAGCGTCTCTCAAATATATACAGACAGTTTCTTTCTTTGGGGAAGATGCTTCCTTAGGCCTTTGTGTTCTCTTTTGTAGAAATTCTGACAAAGATTATTGAGATTAGTTGAAGAAATATAAGAGTGTTTCCTCCAGAAAAAAGATTAAGAGATTTATCTTCTTTTTTCTTCTGTCATTTGCAAGAAAAGGCATCCTTTTTCCTGAGAGATTAGTTTCTCGTTAATTAATTCTAACTGATAGATATAAGGAATAGTTGAGGCTCCAAAATAATAATTTACAGATAAGAGTAAGATTTTTGGGGGCTCAAATGTCAAGGCTAGCAGACTGGAACACATGCTTCCCCAAAGGATTTTTTTTGGGGGGGACAGTGGGGAGGAGGTGTTGTTCAGCGATACAAAATGAAGATCCTAGTCCTAGAACATCCTGACAACTCTAGATAATACAAGGAAACACAAAACAGTAACACATGTAGTAGGGTTAAAGAGTGCATATCTATGGACTGACCTCCAAAACTTAAAAGGCCTTCCTCAAAATACTGAGAGTGCAATCCTAATCAATTTAGGCCAGTGCAACTCACCTAGGGTGAAATCCAGAGTAAGTACATGGGGTCTTTGCTCTGGATTAAGAACAAGTTACTCTGGATTGCAATATGAATTTCCCATAGGTTTTCACTAGGTGGTGCAGCAATGTCTCTTACGTGCTCCCGTAGTTACTCTGGATTGTGCCCCTATTTTCCCATTCTTGTGATTGTTTGTGTAAACGCCACCGATGTACACTAGCCTAAGCCCCGCAGGAGTGGCGCAGATGTGCCTTATGGCATTTTTGTGATCAAACCAATGCAAAGGACTTATGCTGTCCAAACTGGGGGTTCGGATTGTGCTGTGAGCAAGTGGATCTTGCATATCGCACATAGGCAATAGTTCCACAAGCATGGAACCAATACCTACAAGGCTCTGTTAGTGGTAAAAATCAACTATGATTGTGATATGCAGTAAGTTGTCGTTGTGGGTGCCTTCCTGTAGCCATGGCCAAAAAACTCTTTAGGGCCAGTGCAGGTACATGGACTAAATACCGAGGCAGACATAGGGGGCACTTGTCCAAGGCCCCGCTAACCTGGAACCAGCTTCGCCAAACAAATCTTGACAGCTGAATTATGTAAAGACACCTCAGCAGAAGCACATGGATTCACAGCATAGAATGAATGTTATTTGGCCTGCTTTATGGAATCCCCAATCATATATGGGTTGTGGGTGGTGCAAGTGGTTAGGACACTGACTGTTAACCAGTAGGCCAGGGTTCGAGACCCGTGTCCCCACAAGACAGGGTGAGCTCCTGTCCTTAGCCCAGCTCTGCAACGCAGCTGGATCCAATCGTATCGGCGCTGTCATTCCATTGGATTATTTCAGTGGCATGGAGAGGGGGGATTTGCTGCTTGGGTAACAGCCTATCCTCCTTATCATTCTACCCAGGCCTTTGTGCTTTGCATACAGCGTCACGCACGATACCATAGTCTTTCAAGACGATGAATGCCAATACAATAAATTGAAGTCAGTGTTGTCGCCACAGGTTCCAAGATTAGAGGCACGGTTTGCTTGTGTCTGTCCTACCCAGAGATGTTAAGGAAATGAACTTGGGACCTTCTTACTGAGTTACAGACCTTGAAAGAGCCTCATTTATTGTTTTTTCCCCTTCCCTCTTTATTTTTTCCATTTAACCAGCAGGCAACATACAGTGTTTCTCTGAACCGCTGGCGCCTCAATTCTCCCGACGCACTTGCATAGCGCACTTGTGAGAATAACCTGCTGGTGGAAATCTCCTTGTTTGCTGCTTTGGATCCCTACAAACAAATATGTTTGACTAGCCCTGAAATGATCCTGCCTCAAACAGTTAACTAGTAGGCTGAAATAATAGAAGGTTTTGTTTTCTTCTTTCTGTCTTAGCTCAATAACAAGTCAATTAAATGGTTTTGCATTTGCAGTCTTGGGAAGCTTAGCTCTATCTACAATACAAAGGTTTGCTCTTTGGAAACCTTTTGTAAGGTTTCCAGAGTATTGCCTAAATGACTTCCCAAAGGTCTTCGAGGCATGAGGTTGAGATGGTTTTATGTTGTTTTTTTTTCCCTTCCCTGACTTTCTACTGAATAATCCAGTAGCAGGTAAGAGTCATTAAGGGATGTTTATGGTAATTTAAAAGAAAGCAAAGCCGGCAGCTTGTCTAATGGGCAGCAGATCTAATGGGTTGGCTTAATGGACAGGAGATCTGTATAATTTGCTGCCTGGCAGATGTAAAAGCAAAAGGACAAACATTTAAAAAATGTGGTTTTGTTAGCATTTCAGTTGAATTCCCTGACTTGAATTGACAAAAAACATTTTGAATTGGAAGTGGTTTTTACTCCTTGTTATTTCTATCTTTGATTCTTTTGATTTTATTTTCAAGAGATCGTTCCAAATACTGTGGTGCCTCACATAAAGAGCTTAATTCGTTTCGGAGTCATGCTCTTTAAGGGAAACGCTCTTTAAGTGAAGCAGATTTTTCCATAAGAAATAATGGAAACTCAGACGATTGGTTCCACAACCCCCAAAATATTCATATAACAATATTAACTGGATGTAAAAATGATGACAAAACACTGTAACTGAATTCAAAACATGCAATCCATATCCATGATCCTATGAAGTCTACTTAGGCTGCAATCCTAAAGACACTTTCCTGGGAGTAAGCCTCATTTAACACAATGGGGCTTACTTCTGGGTAGACATGGTTAAGAGGCTGCAATCAATGATACTTTCCTGGGAGTAAGCCCCATTTAATACAATGTGGCTTACTTCTGAGTAGACATAGGAGACTGCAATCAAAGACGCTTTCCTGGGAGGCTTGTCTGGGCTGCTGCTGGAGGTTCAAGGTGGTCGTTGGGGGCACTTGGGGGGCATTTAGGGGCAGTTGCCTCTGGCACCCCCAGGCAACTGCCCCCAAGTTTTGAGCAGTTAGAGGCAGCAGCGCTGGCCAGCAGCACTTTTAAAGAGCCTCCGTGCGGAGCATCAGAGCTGCATAGCACACGTGCCCATAGCTTGCTTGCTTGTTAAGTGAAGCGGAACTTGCTATGTGAAGCAGGATTTCTTGGAAATTTTTGCTTGTTATGTGAAACGCTTGTTAAGTGAGGCACTGTTAAGCAAAGTGCCGCTGTACATGAAAATCTCAATGTTGGGTGGGCACATGCACAAAAATCTATGAAGGTAAAAAGTCTTGATAGTAGCAAAACTAGGGTTTAAGGTCTCTTCCCCCATCCCATGCCCCAATTTTCCCAGATGTTTTTGCTTTTTCCTTGGATGGTAATAACAACTTGGCATCCATCAGTCTTGAAACACTATGGTATCGTGCTCTACGCTGCATGGGAAGCACGAAGGCCTGAGTAGACTGATATGGAGGATAGACTGTTACCCAAACAGCAAATCCCCCCTCTCCATGCTACTGAAATAGTCCAGTGGAACGGCAGAGCCGATATGATTGGAGCTCACCCTGTCTTGTGGGGACCCGGGTCTCAAACCCTGGCCTTCTGGTTATCAGGCACAGTGTCTTAACCATTTGCGCCACCCACAGTCCATAGATAATGGTAAAAATGGTAATAATGGTTATAAATAAATAAATAAATAAATAAATAAATAAATAAATAAATAAATAAATAAATAAATTCTTTATTGTCATTGTGCGTATATACACAGCATATACAACAAAAAAAATTGCTTCACTCATTTTTTTGGCTTAAAACCAGAAGCAGTGATTTTTGACCATCCAGAAGACTCAGAGGCTGGTGACCTCCGTGGCTATCTGATGGCCCATGAACAGCAGGGAGTGGCATCCTCCAGGGGGCACCCTGCAGCCCAAGCCATAGGTGGCACAGTGACCAAGATAGTCAATGTTAGCAAAGATTAACCCTTAGGGGACCAAACGGGTCCATTAGACCCGCATTTATGATGTATGCAAATTAGGCTAGTTTTAGATAATCTTTAATCTCTACCATGGTGCCAGATTTTTCTTCTCCAGCTGGCAATCATGAAGCATTACCAGACTCTTCTCTCCTCCCCCCCCCCCAAAAAAAACCCCTGCTTTTTATGCTTTCAACCTGGCAAACCAAACAATATCCGTGCCAAAACTGAAGCAGATGAATAAAAGCAAGGGGTTGAACTAGATGATCTATTAGGTGCCTCCCAACTGTATGATTCTGAGTCTATGGGTATTTAGCTCCAGTAGCTGACTTTCAGTGACCCTGTGTTGGGAACCCCCAATCCAGATCTAGATTTATGAGCAATCGACATTAGGTGGAAAGGTGACGGCAGCAGTGGTGATCATACAAAAATGGTCAACGTGAGCCTGGCAGGCTTCTGTGATGGCTTAGCAGAATAAGTGAGCAGCATAAGTGAGGCTTGCCCTATCTCTAGGCTGTGCCAAGGTGATCAGAGCTTGCACAGAGAAATGCTCTGCAGTAAAGAACTTTGGAACAAGGGCGCAAGCCTGTGATTTGTGTGTTGTTTAGAAAGAGCTTTGTAAAGCTCAGCTCCAGACTCTGTCAATGAAAAGCACCCGAGACGTTGAAGTCAAAGGCTTAAGCGCCGTATCACTCTTTCTCAGCTTTTGGGGAGCCAGCCAGTCTGTGCCTTGAGTAATGCCTCGTGTTCTCATATGCATGTGTGGGGTTAAAAACATCCCTGAATTGCTGCATCTTCTTATTTATGGGACAACCATTTAGAAACATCCATTCCATGCTGCCATTTGCACCATTTGATGATTGGACGTGCAAGTGTTGGTGGTGTTTAATACCATGGTGAACTCCATCTTTGCCCATCCCATGCCATCCCATCTTCATTTACTGACATGTCCCCATGGGTTGTCAACATTTGATGCTAGAAATTATAATTAATAATTATAAGATCTGAGGCAGACACTGGGACCATCCATGAAGGGTTTGGCTAAGTTAGACATTAACCCCGATCTATCAGAGCGCCTATCCCACCAGGCTGATACCGGAATGGCCTATCCCACCAGGCTGATACCGGAATAGCCTATAAAGTCTCACGCCAGCCAAGAGACTATACTCAGGGCACTCTTCTACAAATTGGTTCATCCCTCAAAGATCCCGATGTGATTGTGGGTCTTGAAGATGCTCCCCACAAATGAATTCTGCAGTGTACATATGTAATGTGCAATGAATTCCGCAATGTACACTTTGTTTTGTTTGTTGGTGGAGGTGAGGCAGGCAAAGTTAATCTTGAAAAAAATATATATATTCCCCCCTACTATCACTATCATAGTGGTAAATAACCACTATGTGCATTGTTGCAGTGGCATCACTAGGGTTTGTATCATCACTATCAGGAGACAATCACGGACCTTTACCCATGCAGTGAGTGGGGCAATTCTCCATGTGCTGTATGTGGTGATGTACCACCACCCCTTCCCCACTGGATTTTTGTCTATAATGCCCAGATATACCAATTGCACCAAGCTGAGCATCTATTCCACTTTGATAGAACAGAGATATTTCAACACAGTTGTTGCATCCTGCATGAAATTACACACTGATTGATGCATATCATGATGGTATTACCATATTTACTCTAATCTAATGGTGCACCTCAATTTTAAAAGGTTTGAAATAAAAAAAAAGTTTACTGGTGATTGTAATGTGCACCTCCAAAGCAGGGGCAAAATTTAGTTTTACTGCAAACAACAATGAATTATATGACAATAATAATATGAGATTATGCATTGCCAAATTGCACTCTTTTTACCAGATTCACGACTGTAAACAACAATGGGTTTGTGTTATATTTTTTACAATATTATAAACAATTAAAATACTGTATTTTATACAGTATACTGACTTATAATCAAAATATTGTATTTACTTGAATCTCAGGAATCCCATTGAATCTAATACGCACCCCAATTTTGGAAACAAAATTGGGCTGGAAAAGATTTGGGCTGGAAAATTGGGCTGGAAAAGATGGGTTAGAGTTAAGTAAATATGGTATTTGAAAATAGCAAGATTTTAAAAATGTTGGTGAGTACTAATGTCACTCTGCCCATACATGTCACCTGGTATGGTCCACACCTCCCTACAAACCCACTCTATTGTTACCTCTCAAGGTAGCATTATATATTTTGTTTGTAGACATGAATTATGGTCTTTTGGAATATGGATTCCAAATTCATTGTAGACCAGACCTCTTGTTGCGCAAGTGGTTAAGACACTGTGCCTGTTAACCAGCAGGCCAGGGTTTGAGACCCAGGTCCCTGCAAGGATTTCCTGCTACAGGAAGGGGGTTGGACTAGATGATCCACTGGGTCCCTTCCAACTCTATGCAGGTCTATGATTCTAATGACAATAAATTTGGGCATTTGGCATGTTTAAACATTGACACCTTGTTGACCTTACTCTCAATCTACAATTCTTTCCCTACATTCTGCACCTGTTTCCTTGTCTAGAAACTTACTTGTGTTTTGTAGAAGTATATTCAGTACTTCTGTCCTACATTCAACACATATCCCTTTTGAATATTATTTTTTGGTTATTGGCCCAGCTCAACCATTTCTGGAGATCATGACACTCTTACTACTGTTTGCTGCAAATTGTTTATTGGACCCTTATGCCCCTTGCTCTCATTTTTTAATATATATTAAAAAAGACTGTGGAAAGGCATACCACAACTGGCCATTGGTGCTCTTGGTTTCATTTGCTCTAATGACCATTTTTGTCATAGTCAAGCCCCTTTTACAGTGCACTTCATATGACACTTAACAGCACCAGTGACCAATTGCAATGCCCACTTGCACCAAGGTCAGGATCTCTTAAGTTGTGCTTTCAACATTGATGATTGGAGATCTGCCTTGAAGAAGAGCAAAGATCCGTAGCCTAATTATTTTTTAAGATACTCAGGGAGGACCCAACATATAAAATGGTTTTTGTAATCTTTTGATGGGTGTACCAAGCCCAGGATGGGCATCCACCTTGGATCCAGGCAAATTGTGTTGGAAAAGAAGGTTGCAAATTACCCATTCCTATGGTAAATGTTATTACCCCAGACAGATGCAGATAAAGAGCCGGACAAAAGTGCTGGATTAAGGGCCACTTTATTATTTAACATATAGGAAAAAACAGGGACTGCTCTAACAATAGCCGTGTGGTCTAGTGGGGATGCGGCTCTCCGCATAGTTCCCCAAGAAGTAAAGGTGGTAAAGGGCATTCCCAGCCTTTACTTCTTGGGGAACTATGTGGGAACTTTGTTTTAAAGCCAATTAGCATTAGCTTTCCCCCTTTGTACAGCTCAGGGTAGGCAAAAAAGAATGCCACCACGGACAATCAGGTGGCACCCAAAAAATTCCTACCCAGCCCCTAAGCTACCAGCTAATCCTAAACTGTACTTCAGGGAAGGAGGGAGGGGACGCTTGCCAGAGCCCGATTTAAGATCCCCGGGCAGAGCGTGCCAGGGAACAGTCAGGATCCACCCCCTCAAGCCCTTCTGCAGCCAATGGCTGCAGAGCACTCCTGCCCGGGTTCTGTAGTGTCTACAGAGGGGCAAAGGGAGCCTGCGCTTTAGGCACGCAAGCTCCATTTCCCACCACCACAAGCTACAGTAATAAAACAGACACAGAGGAACAGAGGCTGGGTTGAAGTTTTAAAAAGAATACAGGGTGCAATCCTAAGCAATTTAGGCCACCACAACTCACTTGTCTTGCCAAACTCATGGTGGCGAGGGGAGGCTGGCGCATTTCACACTGGCCTAACCATCACAGAGTGGTGCTTTACAGCACTTTTGCAACATCCCTAGCCTGGCACAGGGCTTGTGCTGACAGTACTTTACAATGGCTGCAACACTTTACTGGGAGTAAGTCCTATTGAACACAGTGGGGCTTCCTTCTGAGTAGGCAAGGTTAGGTTTATATTCTTATAGTCCATAGTACAGTGGTCAGAAAACAGGGGTAAATTACCCAAAATGGGGTAAAAATGAAATTCCTGGGAGTAATGGACAGTCGCACAACCGAGACACAGCCAGGCATGCATAGGAATCTGTATCCATGCCCGGCTGTGTCTCGGCAGTGCAACCATCCATTACTCCCAGGAATTTCATTGCATATATAATCTATATTTAGATTCTATATGCATGCCCGGCTGTGTGTGTTACAGTACTGTAGTGTACAAGGACCTGACACAGTGCACTATATTTAATAATATATTAGGATGTGAGGGCGATCTGGCTGCGACATCTGTCACCCCATTGATCGCCAGGGTTGATTCAGCTGATCTGGCTGGCTAGGTGGGTGTCCCCTTCCTCCCTCCATGTGCATCCCTCCAGAAGCTGTGTGCTCGGTGGAAGAGGATGATCATCCCAGATAGAAGGAGTGTACCGTTCTTCGGTCAAGGGTATACGGTAGTTGCGCTCTCCTGCTAGAACCTCCAATAATATATTATTTCCTTCCATTCAAATCAAGGGGGTAACTTTGGCATATCTAAATATATTTTGGGGTAAAAAGTAAAATTTCCCTGACCCCTGCCATAGCAGATCACTTGAATCTTCTGATAAGTTTATTGTTGCGGAAGGCTTGCGTATGACTTTGGTTGTCTTGTTCTGTTTTCGGTTTCTCCTGTTTCTCTTTCAGTGTCTCTCATTCAGCTTCCTCGTGCTAGGTTGCGCTAGAACGGAAGACTGTAGGGCTGTTGCACCTGGCCCTATTACAGTTGATTATGTCACTAAATATTCCCAAGCTTCGGCATCATTAAGTGGATCTAAGTGGAATGACATGGGCCGTGGTGTTCTCATCAGCATAGGTTAATAGAAGGAAACTCAGCTGATCATCTTGGCGTCGGCAGGCCTCGCACATCTGAAAAACCCATCCTCATGCATATGCACAAATAGTCCATTGCAGAAGAGGCCAGGCTTTCGGAATGGGAAACCGGCCCGTGCATGGCGGCTTAATGAATTCCTAAGATAAACGCGATTGCCAAAAATACGTGTAGTACAAGATACTGTTTCCGTCTGACAATGAATTTAGGGTAAATTGAAGGTTATAGTCCAACACACAATACATGGTTGCTATAAAACAAGGATATATGCAAAATGGATGGATGATAACATTATCATGTTTTGATAATATTATTTGCAGTCTCTGTACACTTCTTTTCAACGAAGTGGTTCACAGACATCAAATAATTAAATGCCCCCGTCCCAAAAGGATTTATAATTCAATAGAAAATGTGGAAGTACACCAGTGAAGGGCCAATTGAAGGAAAAGGTACTGTGTAAAAAGGCACTTTCATTTCCCCTGTTAAATATAAGGAAAGCACCAATTATTAGGACATATTAGAAAACACAACATTATAAGACAAGGACTTGATGTCTTATTAGAAGACAGTAAGTTCTGAGGATAGTGGCATTCCAAGGGGGGGAGCTGATGTTTTGCTATGTAAGTGCTATGTAAGTGTGCCCAACTCACACTTGTTCACATTTGGACCCATGATAGCAAAACAGGCAATGATAGCGTAGCAGGCAATGATAGCAAAACAGAAGCTTTACAAGGTATGCTTACACAGTCTGCAAAACTTTGTCCCCACCCAGAATATCTCTGCTGGGTAGGGTCTGAATTGGAAGAGTCTTCTTGGAAGAGTATTTGTTGTCCATCTGCCCATACATGTCACCTAGTATGGTCCACATCTCCCTAGCAAATCCTCTCTATGGTGACCTATGATGGGCTGGATGCACCTTTTTATGGAGTTTGGTCTACAACAGGGATCTCCAAACCCTAACCCTAGCCAGATACAACCAATAGTGTGCCTTTAACTGGTCCCCAGTCAGCCTCTCATCCTCTAAGAGCCTCAGATCCAGTTGACCAAACACAACAGGAACTGGAGTAATGCTGTGATACTGGAGTGAGGGAATGGGGGTCCATTTAAGTGTGTGCGTTATTTCTGTGCTGTGTGTTGATGCTTACAGAAATCCTGGAAATTTGAGGCAAATATTAATTAATCTATCTCTAATGCACGGACTGAATTTCTGGCCCTTGACACTCTGCCAGATATTTGATGCAGCATTTTGACCGAGATGTTCGGAGACCCCTGATCTGCAAATTAGCAGCCACAATAAAAATGTGGGTGCTCACAGCAATAGCAAAGAAATATGGGGAACAATCTCAGGACCTGAACAAAGTTTTTGGGGAGGCCTACAGAGGGAGAGATATACATCATCACAATATAACATTTTAACTTGGAAGGAATAACTGCAAAACCTTGGAAATCATAAAGCAGGGCTTACGTGTGGGTAAATTCCACAATGGATGGTATACACCTGAAATACAGGACAGGATTCATGGCCAGTGCAAATGGTTTGCTGTAGTCTTTAAAATTATTTGTCCTCGGCAATTGCTATTAGAGTTTTATCACCCAGTTTTAGACTATGAAGTACATGAGTGAGTTGTAATAGTTGGACATATTGATGATTCTGTATTTTGATGCGCTCTTTGTTATTCTCCTTTGTTGACATCCATCGGTGAGCTGGTAAAATAAAAATGAATGAAAGGAGAGGAGAAAACATTTTCTCAGGTCTGCCATTTGGAGCACTTGAGCGGACCTGAATAGGAAGGAGCATCGTAGATTTATTCGGAGAGTACAGCAGGCAATTTTGGCGCTATATTTTCACGACAAAGCTAGTGGCAAGGAAATAAAATAGTTTACGTGTGAATTTATTCACTTGATAATACCTGCAAATGAGAAAAAAAGGGGTGAGGAGGAGGGAATGTCAAAAACTTTGCTATTCTCATTGGCACCGTTGAACTACCAGAAAGGGTTTGCTTAAGCATGTCAGCCCAACGCTTTTGGTGATATTCATTAAGTGATTGACATGTGCTGGCGGTGGTGTGGAAATGTTCACATTGCATGTTAACTACATATAAGGCAAGGTGGCGTGCACCCAAATCCAGAGTAACTACGGGAGCATGTAAAAGATTTTATGTGCACCTGTAGTTACTGCACCACCTAGTGAAAACCTATGGGAAATTCATATTGGAATCCAGAGTAAGTTGTTCTTACACCGGAGCAAGACTCCCCATAGTTACTCTGGATTTTGCCCATAGCTATCATACAGCCTGGTGCAAAGCTCAAAATGTTGCCCCAGAAGTGATGCCACAACCAGGTAATTTTAAAAAGAAAATTGGGATAATTGGCCACAACGTTTAATAGAGTATAGATATTCCAATGCAATTTATTTCACTGAATTCTGCATTAAATTACCTTTCCAATGATATATAACATGACAGCATTATCATTCAGACACACCACAGTTTTCACAATTTTAGCCAAATGCCTAGCTCGGCTTGTAGCCCCCCAAAAGCTTGTAGCCCGGTTCAGCTGCACCCCCTGCATATTTCCTAGCTACTCCACTGTGCATATAGTATTGCAATATTCTGCATTGCATATGCAAGATTTGCATCTTGTTCCCACATCTATGGGGAAAAATCTACGGGCACATCTATGGGCACATCTTTCCTTACAAACAGTACTTTAGCTGCAATCCTAAAGACACTTTCCTGAGAGTAAGACCCATTGAACACAATGGGGCCTACTTTAGAGTAGACATGGTTAGGATTGTGCTCTTTGTCAGGGAAAGTGTTGGGCATGGCCAAGTTGGGCACTTGCCATGTGCATAAAAGGCATCGCTGCCATGTGCATCACCGCCCAGTAGCATTCCCTGCGGGAACACAGCACTACGTTTTGCAGCCAAAGAATTGGAGCCTATTCAGGGTCCTGCTGTCAACATTCATGGTGCTGGAGTGGAAGGAAGAAATGTGGGAGGTCTCTAGTAATCTTGTTCTTTAGTGTTCTCCTTCCAGAAGATCATGGGTCCTGATCATGGATCCTGACCCTCCTTAATCCCACCTCTTTCTCAGTCCACCACATCTTCATAGCAGGCTGTGAAAAATCCTGGACATGCACCCCAAAAGGGAAGGTCAACTGTGTCTGTTCCACCAGGTGAGTCACTCCAGGCAGCACCCAAAGGTTGCCTGCTGTTTCCCATTATTTTAGACCTATCAACAACTCGAAAATAACAAATTCACTCCACATTCCCTACACATGCTCTTCTCCATGCTCCTCTCCACCCTGGTCCCCAGGCTGTGGCAGCTGCACCAGTTGTATTTTCAAATTCCAAGTGACTTTGATAAACTTGGAGCGTGTGCCATTTATATTCTGTTATGATTAAGGACCTGCCAAATTACAGATCTTTGTCACTTTATATTTTTTCTTCCTCATGTGCAACAAAGCAGCGATGATGAAGTTGCTCAACAACGACTGAAACCATCCATTTGCCAAAGAAAGTGATTGTCTATAAATATATATTTGCATCATTATAAAAATTTGGTGGCTGCATGTACAGTTTCCTGCGCGCTAGGAAAACAAACAGCAGCTGTTTCGGGGAGCGTGCGGCTGAGCAACCTTGCATCTGCTTCCAAAACAAGCGGAGGGTGGCAGGCTCATCACCGACAATAGGACGGATCAGCTTCCCTCATTTTGATGCTTTAGTTTCGGGAACGTCAGACTAAAATCGGTACCATAAAGGGGAACAGAGGTGGGTTTTCAGTACAAAAAACTAGTATATCTGCTACATCTCTGTCAATTACTAGCATCCGAAGCGGTTGGCAAAATATAGAAAATTATGGTAAGGATAGCAGCTAACAACCTACAGATCACTTTTCATGTAAATAGCAATGAACCAATTTTGCCAGCATGCATGTAGGAAAAGAAAACTCTCTCTCTCTCTCTCTCTCTCTCTCTCTCTCTCTCTCTCTCTCTTTCTCACTCTCTCTCCCACCCCTCTCTCTGTGTCAGCATGACCATATGACCAGATTTTTCCGGATTTGTCCTCTTTTTTTTAGCCTTCTGTCCAGGTGTCCTCCAAAAGGGTTTCATTGTCCTCCATTTTGACTTCACTTTGGAACTTTGCAATGGTGTGCAGGACCCCATCGTTTCATATGTCATTTGATTCATATTGACGAGCAAAATGCATTGCAAAAATCGGTTTTGAAATATCCCCTTCCCATCAAATGTTATGGCCAAAAAAACTAAAAATAAAAAATATGCATTTGGTTCTATGGAAATGTGAAAGTGCCCAATATAGCAGCTTTACTCATGAGTAGGTAAATGTGTCATTGTCTGCTAGACAGGCCAGGCTGAGAGGTAACCAAGATCTTGTCCTCCGTTTTTAGGTTCAGGCATCTGATCACCCTGGTGTATGTGTGGGTGGGTGGGTGTTTGTGGGTGTGGAGAGGGGGAATTTCCTGGGTAAATTTTTTCCCCTAACTTGTCCCAATATCTCCACCCTCTATTTCAAGCCAAAAATTCATGAACTTTTAAAGGTAAAGGTGTCCCCTGCAGGTCGCTTCACTAGTTGTGACCGACTCTAGGGAGCGGTGCTTGTTATAATGCCGAAGAGCCAGCATTGTCCGAAGATGCCTGTATGGTCATGAGTCTGGCATGACTAAATGCCAGCGGAGTATGGAATGTGGATGCCTTCCCACCAAAGTAGTACCTATTTATCTACTTGCATTTGCTTGCTTTAGAACTGCTAGATTGGCAGGAATTGGGCAAGGAAGAGGTGCTCAATGTACCATTTGATACTTGGGTCTTGAACTGCTGACCTGCTGATCTTTGGGTTGACATGCTTAGCATTTTTAACCACTAAATCATGGCAGCCCTTTTATGCGCTGTACTGTTGCCCTTCTGCCCTACATGGGGTTAGGGGGATTAAAATCCCCTTTCCCCACTGAAGCTTTCTGGACATCTTTACCTTTAAAAGTTCATGAATTTTTGGCTTGGATATGTTCCTCTCCCAACCCTACTATGGATGTGCCATTTGTCAGTTTGGTTTGCAGCTGCGGTAGTGGTGGAAAACATATGCTTGGGCTGTAAGGTGCCAACCTAACGTAGGTTGGCACAACTCATTGGACTTCCCATTCTTAGGAAGGGATGGGTGACATGTCTGTGTACTGGCCTAAACTTCCCCCCAGGAGTGGCGCAGAAGTGTCTTATGGCACTTTTGCGACACACCCAGGCCAGCACAAGACTTGTGCTGGGGCTTCGGCCAGCCTAACTGGCGGTTAGCATTGCAGCCCAATGATGCAATCCTAAGCATGGCTACTCAGAAGTAAGTCCCATTGTGTTCTATGAGACTTACTCTCAAGAAAGTGTATAGGATTGCAGCTGTGGTCTCTTAATATACATGTAATCCATTTTAATGCTGTTTATACAATATTTTATTTTTATTTTTATTTATTTTAAAAATTTGTATCCCGCCTTCCTTGGGTCGTAGACCGACCCAAGGCGGCTCATATTTAAACATAATTAAAAACTAAATTCTTTGGTGTAAGCAGGCCTCCGTCAGTCATGAGTGACTATGGTATCGTGCTTGGTGCTGCATACGCTGCATGTGAAGCATGAAAGCCTGGGTTGGATTGTTATGGAGGATAGGCTGTTACCCAAGCAGCAAATCCCCCCTCTCCACACCACTGAATTAGTCCAATGGAAAGGCAGAGCCAATACGATTGGATCCAGCTGGCGTCGCAGTGCTGGGCTAAGGACAGGAGCTCAACCTGTCTTGTGGGGCCGACCCGGGTCTCGAACCCTGGCCTGCTGGTTAACAGGCATAGCGTCTTAACCGCTTGCGCCACCCACAGCCCTCATACACTGGTGTATAAGAGTTGTATAAGAGTGTGTGTCGTATAAACGTGTGTGTATGTGAAAGAGAGAGACAGAAAAACACACGGCAATGGCACATACGAGCAGAAAATTATGAAAACCTCCCAAACCCACAAGTAACAGTTGCAATCCAACTACATAGTGGCATAGCTAGAGGGGGACAGAGCAATCACCCTCTCCTGTCCATAAATTTAAGGGGAAATACTCAGTAGATGTAGTGGCATAGCCAGAGGGGGCAGAGCCTTCAGCCTTCGGAATGCAAGGGCTCCCTCCCCTTTGGAGCCATACCAGGCAAGGATACCGTATGGCTCCATTTTGCTCCCCCTATCTGGAATGGCTCCAAAGGGAACGTGCCCCTTGCATTCCCAAGACTGACTGCTCTGCCCCCCTTTAGCTATGCCACTGCATCTACTGAGTATTTCCCCTTAAATTTATGGACAGAAAAGGGTGGAAAAAGCTAACATTTTCATTCCTGAAACTCTATCAATACTCCGTCTCTTAAGAAATTAAACTTATTTTTGTGTAGCTTTAATAAAGCAACCTCCCAAGCCCTCCGTTTCCTATGTGGGGGAAAAAAATCAAATCAAATCCCTTGGAATCTCTTAAAACATTAACTATGTTTAAGGGAGTAAATGAAGTGAAATGTTTACAGTATGCTGAATCAATCAGAATTAAGTTTCATTTACGGATGACAGGGTAGCATTTAAACACACGCACAGAGAGATCAGCTTCTTCTCACCGCCTTGGGTTGAGAGCACCTTCTTCTACTTTCTTAATAAATGGCTTTACCTGTGTTTAATGAAGTGGGCTAGATTCTGCGAGTTGCTTCTTCTGTGCATTTGAATTCCAAATGAGGGGAAGATTGGATTTTCCCAGTTCGGGTGGAAAAGGAGCTGGCATTTGCAATATGAGCTAGGTGGCAGGATTGACTAAGGAAGTCGCACTCAGCAATTCCAGTGCCCGTTTCATCAGTCAGTCACATAAAAATGTGGTGCAGGGGAACTTGAACCAGAGGAGGGAGAGGGAAAAAATCACATGTTATACAGTTATAGACCTTGAGCTGGATTTCCTCGTTGTGATAAGTTCTGGTTGAGATGGAGGGAATTCCATGATTTCATTGCAGTTCTTCAGCCTGTAGCCTGTAGTCTGAAATTCCAAGGAACCCATCTTACACCAAGTCTGACCCAAAACAAGTCCTTCCTTCCTTCCTTCCTTCCTTCCTTCCTTCCTTCCTTCCTTCCTTCCTTCCTTCCTTCCTTCCTTCCTTCCTTCCTTCCTTCATCTGTCCATCCATCCTTCCAAACCCCCTCTCCATTCTATACATGCTTGGTCTGGTTGCATCTATCTATCTATCTATCTATCTATCTATCTATCTATCTATCTATCTATCTATCTATCTATCTATCTATCTATCTATCTATCTATCTATCTATCTATCTATCTGTCTGTCTGTCTGTCTGTCTGTCTGTCTGTCTGTCTGTCTGGCCGGCTGGCCGGCTGGCCGGCTGTCTGTCTGGCCGGCTGTCTGGCTGGCTGCTTGGCTGGCTGGTTGTCTGGTTGGCTGCCTGTCTGGCTGGCTGTCTGTCACTCCTTCCTTCCTTCCTTCCTGTCCATTCATCTGTCCCCCTCTCTCTGTCCATCCTTCCTTCCTTCCACCCATCCATTCATCCATCCCCTGTCTATCCTTCCTTCTCTCTGTCTATCCTTCCTTCCTTCCTTCCTTCCTTCCTTCCTGTCTGTCTGTCTGTCTGTCTGTCTGTCTGTCTGTTCCCTCTCTCATTCTATTCTTTCTTTCTTTCCTTCCTTAATATCTTCCTTCCTTCCTATCCATCCATCCGTCCATCCATTCATCCACCCCCTCTCTCTGTCCATCCATCCTTCCTTCCTTCCTTCCTTCCTTCCTTCCTTCCTTCCTCCTTCCTTCCTTCCTATCTATCTATCTATCTATCTATCTATCTATCTATCTATCTATCTATCTATCTATCTATCTATCTATCTATCTATCTATCTATCTAATGCACACCCTTACGAGAACACTGTACTTATATACTGCTTTTCAACTTAAAAAAGTCACAAAGCGCTTTGCAAAGAAAACGGAAAAACTATTCCAAAAGAGCTCACAATTTAAAAATCTACTATGACGTTTCTCCAGCTCTCCTGAAGCCAGAAGATCAGCTCTCCTGGTTAGGCTGGCACAAGGTCCTTGTTAGCACGGGCGTATTGCAGATGTGTTATAAGACACTTCTGTGCACAGACTTGCACCGGCTTCCCCATGTCTCTGCGGGAATGAAGAGATAGAGCCCAAACCCATGTTTTACAGTATGCAAAGTATGTGTAAGAATTCTGCAGCAGCTTGGGGAGCAATCCTAACCAGTTTAGGCAAGCACAACTCACCCACCTCCCTGTTCCTGTGGTGGCACGGGGAGGCCGGTGCATGTCTATGCAGTGGCATTATCTCCCCCCAAAGTTGCACAGAAGTATCTTACAACACTTTTGCGACACCCCCAGCCCAGCTCAGATCCATGTCGGAACTTGTGTCATCCTAATGGGGGGGTTTGGATTGTGCTAACAGAAGCACAATTCACTGATGAGTTCTGTATAATCCTCGTGCAAGGGAAAGGCACTTGAGCAGGATCAAGTGATGGCAAACATCAGCATCTTGGATCTCAAGCAGTGCCTTTACCTAGAAAGCCTAGGTTTTTCTCCCAGATGGATTCTTGAAGGCAGCATTGCCACATCTGTTTACCAGAGATTTCTCCAGTCCCATCCTTTTTAAAAATCACAATAGCTATTTGTCCCTTTCTTATTTTGCTCTTGCCTCAGGGTGCCTTGTTAAAGAGGTGTGGAGTTCAACTTGCTGGCACTGTCATTCTCAGAGTTTGCACTCTTTGAATTAAAATTCCACTCTAGAAGCGAAACCTCCAGTTGCAGGATAGTTGCATCTCGTCTCTAGTGCATATGTCGGCAAATGCACCCATGCAGGGTTGAAGCAGTATAACCAGTTCATGCCCGGCAGATGCCATGATCTATTTTGGAGTCTGTGCCCGACATAGCGTGAAAGAGTTGTAGGGTCCCCACTCTCCACCAGTATATCTTTAGCCAAAACAGTAAGTACCTGCATGGCATTTACATTAATGGAAGATAGTTTCTGGTGCATAACAGTATGTAATAGTCTGCAAAGTTTGTGTAAGAGTTTGATTGAGGCTGTGGGCACAAACCTAAACAATTTAGGCCAGCACAACTCATGCATGGTGGCATATGGAGGCTGGCACATGACTTTGTACTGGTCTCCCCCCCCCCCCAAGGTGAATACAGAAGTCACAGGTATGAGTACAAAAGGCAAAGGAATGGCTTCACTAATGCACACCCTTAAGAGAACACTGAGTTACCTCCAAATCCAGAGTAACTACGGGAGCATATAAGAAACCTTACGTGCACCTGTAGTTACTGCACCACCTAGTGAAAACCTATTAGAAATTCATACTGTAATCCAGAGTAAGTTGTTCTTACACCGAAGCAAGGACTCCCCGTAGTTACTCAGGATTTTGCCCGTTGTGATCCTTCATAAGGATGTACAGGTTCAAACTGATTTTTTATACATGGATTTGACTCAACACAAATGACCACTGCAAGTCATAGTTTTAAAAACTGCTTTTCTACTGTTGTAGAGAGGCAGTCATGCAAGCAATCATTCAATTTTTCTGTCTCAGAATGAAACCCCGAAAGATATTGAAGTGCTACTTTATTCCATTAGGTGCCTGGAATGGAATAACCTGGAATTGGGTCTTTAATCCTATTTTTCTTTTGTTTTCATTATACACAGATTTTTTTTTTAATTCATGGAAAATTTGAGAATGGAACCCTAATGGATAATGAGGGACACCTGTATTGGTGAAGGGTATGCAATATTGGGCAGGAGTTGCTGAAGGTAACTAGTATCCCTTAATGGGTTGGGATCACTTTTAGGCCATTCCCAAACTGACTGCTGCCATGGACTCTTCATCTGTGTAAAAACATGACATGGAGTGAAATCCAGAGTAACTACAGGGAGTCCTCGCCCCAGAGTAAGAACAAGTTACTCTGGATTGCAATATGAATTTCCCATAGATGTTCAATAGGTGGTACAGTAACTGTGGATGCACATAATGTTTCTTACATGCTCCCGTAGTTGCTCTGGATTGTGCCCAAGGACTCCTCAGCAGCAGCCTTTATGGTGGTCTTAAAATGGTGCAGACTTTGCACCATTAAAACAAAGAAAAAGATGGAAGTTTAACAGAAAAGAAAAAAAGGAACGTCCTGTCCTACCTCTTGCAGATTTAGTAAAATTGAACCTATATGGATATTTCACTTTCCATTCCGAAGAGACTGGCTGTAAAAGCAAATAAAACAACGTACGGCAGGCCCCCCTCTCTAATGTGCCACCCACATTAGAGTCTCGAGAGGAGGGGAGAGAAATTCAGCTATAAATATTTCATTCCGTTTTCAGTGGAAAATACACAAATTCCATCACTTTTGAAATGCATTCATTTGATGCAGTCTGGCAAGGGCTAAACACCAGACCCGATTCTATATACCTGCTAGATTAGATTAGAATTTGTTTGTGTTCCATCTCTCTCATGCCCATCATGCTGTAGAAATATATTGGTGGCACCGAGGCTGCGGAGACCAGAAAAGAATTGCAAGTATTGTGTCCTGCGGTATTGCAACCAGATGTCCGCAGTTTGGTTTGGAGAAAGCATGTCTTGGGTGCCCTTTTAACGTGATCTCAGGAGAGAAAAGGGGGTTTTCCACTTCACCGTCTTCTCATCCTTGTCCACATGGTGCAAGGCCACTTGCCATTCATCATCATGCCCTCTTTGTTGAATAGAACATCACAGGGACTACCTAACTAAAGGTCATCCCCCAACCCAAATTCTGTGCTACATCCGGGTTACTGGTAGATGGACACTGTGGTGGCGTCACCCATGTCACCATGCCTCTACTTGTTGCATCCATCAAGTTTACTCTTCATCCCAAAAGATGTCATTGAGTACAATCCTAATCATGTCTACTCAAAAGTAAGCCCCATTGTGTTCAGTGGGTCTTACTCCCAGGAAAGTATCTTTAGGATTGCAGCCATTGTTTACTTACTATCCTGCCTTACACACTTTCTGTGGGATCTTCCTTGGTCCTCAGCATCTCTCCAACTTGACCAGCATCTCCTACTGAAGACATCTGACTTGTATGTCCCTAGACAGCCACCTGCTCCAGCATCTCATTGCCCTCAGTGGCTAACCAGTGGCCTCTGGGAAGGACATTAATGATCCCTTTCCAACTGGTATTCAGAGATGTAGGGCGCAATCCAGAGTAACTATGGGGAGTCCTTGCTCTGATGTAAGAACAATTTGCTCTGGATTGCAGTATGAATTTCCCATAGGTTTTCACTAGCTGGTGCAGTAACTACGGGTGCACGTAATGTCTCTTACGTGCTCACGTAGTTACTCTGGATTGTAGGGGTAGAGCACAAGCCTAACCATGTCTACTCAGAAGTAAGCCCCATTGTGTTCAATAGGTCTTACTCCCAGGAAACTATGTTTAGGATGGCAGCTATAGTGTCGTGGTTGGAGAAACTGGAATAGAACCAGATGGAGCCTAGAAGTGGTGCCAGTGACTAGCAGCCACGGATAGCAGTGACATAGTTAAAGGCTTACGATCACTAACTGCCTGTTTTTTAACCTGGAATTTTACTGTCTTTATATGCATAGTTTATTTGTATATTAATTGTAATTTAACTGTATTTTAATATTTGATTTTATTGTTTTTAACTAGTTTTAACTGCATTTTATTGTTGTTTTAAACATTAATAGCATTAATAGCATTAAACATTAAACATTAACATTAAGCATTAAACATTAACATTAATTTTTTAAGGAAGAAAGGCGCAAAATAAATAAATAAATAAATAAATAAATAATTGGATGGATGGATGGATGGATGGATGGATGGATAAATAAATAAATAGATGGATGGAGGGAGGGAGGGAGGGATGGATGGATGGATGGATGGATGGATGGATGGATGGATGGATGGATGGATGGATGGATGGATGAGAAGGGAGGAGCAGCCAGTCTTGGAGGGAGCCTCACTGTGGCAAAGAAGAGACCTTTTCCAATCCATTCCAGGCAGAGGAAAGCAAAACGGAGCCACAGGTGCACAGGTGCACATCAGCAGGTTATAAAGGTATGGGAGGACCATACGGGTTTATCTGGTGAACTTGCTCAATAAATCTAAGGTGATGAATGGGGAACGTTAGGCCAGGTCTCCTCATACTCATCTAGTGCGACCTAGATCTGCGAAAGCCTTTAGGCTCCGCAAAGACTCTCATTGGTATGAGATGCCTTATTAAAATACCCAGCCTCACTTTCCAGAATCATGACCCAGTTATTTTGAGTTTACTAATTTGGTTAACAAGACCATAAATAATAATTCGGTGACTTAGTTTATCGTTAGCAGCAGTAGCCTATTATAATTTTCCTCGGCAGCCCATATGGCGGGTGATAAACTAACTAATAAAACTGCCACATGGAGCATAGGTCTGCTTAGATGTTTTTATGACTGTTTCCTTTGTCGGATGCATAATTAATGCACGGGGTTCAAAAATGTTTTGTGTCTGGGGTTTCTCTTTGGTGTGATGCGTTTTGAGCATTGAATGCGGTTCATAAACAATAGATTCTCCTCCCTCCCCATTTAAAATATCAAGATGGTTAAAAATGCTTTTCAGATTCATATGTTGGAAGAAGAGAGAGAGCGAGCAAGCAAAAAGGCATATACAGACTCCAGATTTTTGAACCTGCCCTCATTTTGGCTTGGATTTGTTTTGGGTTGCAGAGATTTCTGGGAACCTTCCCAACCGCCTGTTTCCTAAATTACAAAGAAGGGGGGGGACCTCTTCGCTAAGTTGTTCTCATCTTAGCCCTTGGCATTCATAGTGTTATGGATGTGCCGAACCTCTCCCTATGCAATTTGGTTTGTTTTATAGAAACACATTTGGCTTAGCTTGAGAATTCTCAGATATTTCTTCTTGAGAGTAACACTGAAATGCCAATTCTAGTTTCAAGTTGGGGTACTCTAGAGGATGGGAATCCTCTAACACAGTGATTTTCAACCAGTGTGATGTGGCGCACTCAGTGGTGGGCACCAGCAGGTTCGCACCTACTCTATAGAACCGGTTCTTAACAAGAGATAGTACATATAAAGTTTAAAAATAGCCATTTAAAAGTGGCTGCCAGATGGACAGAGAACCGGTTCTTAATTTCTTTGAAGCCCATCACTGGGCGCACTGGTGTGCCACAGATAGTCCTCAGGTGTGCCACGGGAATTTGGGGATTGACATTCATTAATAGGAAAATTGGGGGATTTGAACAGACTGGTGTGCCTTGTCAATGGTAAAAATAATTGATGATGTGCCTTGACAATTTCAGTGCCTTGTTAAGGGCAAAATCCAGAGTAACTACAGGGAGTCCTTGCTCTGGTGTAAGAACAACTTACTCTGGATTCCAATATGAATTTCCCATAGGTTTTCACTAGGAGGTGCAGTAAATACGGGTGCATGTAATGTCTCTTATGTGCTCCCGTAGTTACTCTGGATTTGGGGGTACGTGTGCCGCGAGATGAAAAAGGTTGAAAATCACTGCTCTAACCTAACATGCCCTACAATCCAGAGTAACTACGGAAGCACGTAAGAGACATTACGTGTACCTGTAGTTACTGAACCACCTAGTGAAAACCTATGGGAAATTCATATTGCAATCCAGAGCAAATTGTTCTTACACCAGAGCAAGGACTCCCCATAGTTACTCTGGATTGTGTCCATAACATAATGTTCTTTGAACAGTTTTATTTCCAAAGGAATTAAGCTTTCTTCTACAGCTCCTTCTTGAACTGATTTACTGGGTACCAAATCAATGCAAGAATCTGCCAAAATGTAGACCACTTAATTATTTTAATTGCAGCATTCCCTGAATAGATGCTGCAATTTCAGGATTCTTTTAATTTTTTTATTATCTTTATGTAATGAATGCAGAACACTGACAGGTAACTGATCTATATTCCAAACTGAATATATCAGTGCTTTTAGTACAGCCCGTGTAGAGTACGTTTAAAATTTTAACACTGCTATCCCTTTCATTCAGAGAGAGAGAGAGAGAGAGAGAGAGAGAGAGAGATTAAATAGAATAAAAGGGTATAATGCGAATGGCACTCGCTACCATGAGTAGTAGCACTCACAATGACACTCACTACCATGAATAGTAGCACTCTCAGTGACAATCACTCTCATAAGTAGTGGCATATACAATGTCACTCACTACCATGAGTAGTGGCACTCTCAATGACACTCACTACCATGAGTAGTGGCCTGCACAATAGCACTCACTACCATGAGTAGTGGCCTGTACAATAGCACTCACTACCATGAGTAGTGGCACTCTCAATGACACTCACTACCATGAGTAGTGGCACTCTCAATGACACTCACTACCATGAGTAGTGGCCTGCACAATAGCACTCACTACCATGAGTAGTGGCACTCTCAGTGACACTCACTACCATGAGTAGTGGCCTGCACAATAGCACTCACTACCATGAGTAGTGGCACTCTCAGTGACACTCACTACCATGAGTAGTGGCCTGCACAATAGCACTCACTACCATGAGTAGTGGCACTCTCAATGACACTCACTACCATGAGTAGTGGCCTGCACAATAGCACTCACTACCATGAGTAGTGGCACTCTCAATGACACTCACTACCATGAGTAGTGGCCTGCACAATAGCATTCACTACCATGAGTAGTGGCACTCTCAATGACACTCACTACCATGAGTAGTGGCCTGTACAATAGCACTCACTACCATGAGTAGTGGCACTCAAAGTGACACTCACTTTAAAAATTTGAAAATGGTCACTACTTCACATTGCTGGGTCAGGGTCCCCATTAATGAGACCCTCTGCTGAGACAGGGTCCCCATTAATTGACTATTAAGCTCTGACCTACTGCATAATTGAATCTCCATGAGTTTAGGCTGCAATCCTAAAGACACATTCCTGGGAGTAAGCATACTGAACACAATAGGGCTTGCTTTTGAGTAGACATGGTTAGGATTGCACCCTTAGTGGGTTAGGGTTAGGATTCTGTATAACCCACCAAAAAGAAGGATTCCTCATAACTACTATAAGGACTTGCAACAAATAGGTGATGACTACAATCCTAACCACACTTTCCTGGGAGTAACTGCTATTGGGCAAATGGGACTTCTGAGTAAACATGCTTAGGATTGCACTTGAATGCTGTTAAGCAGTACTAAGGTCTTCTATAGCTCTATAACTCTCAATGCAATGAGAAGGTTGATAAGATGCCATCATTCTTTACCTAAGCCAGTGGTTTTCAAACGCTCTGGGAGTTTGAGCCTCACTGTAAATTATTCTGGGGAAGGATGAATGGAGTAACCTCTGGATCAGGCCTCTTTGGAGGGATGCACAGCCGTGCTTTCACTTACTAGAGCTTGCAGGAGGATCCTAAGGATGTGGGGACCCCGGTGTGAGCCTCTGTAAGGCTACCGAACATGCAGAGATATGAGTAATGCCACAATATTGGGCACTTTCACTTTCCCATAGAGCTCAATGCATATTTTTGATTTTTAGTTTTTTGGCCATAATGTTTGATAGGAAGGACATATTTCAAAACCGATTTTTGCATTGGATTCTGCTCATCAATACAAATCCAACGACATATGACATATTGGGGTACTGCACACCATTGCAAAGTTCCAAAATGAAACCAAAATGGAAACCTGGCCCTCCACACCCCAGCAATGTCTGTTCAAGTGGCTTCTGCTGGTGTTCTTTTTTGCATTTTAGATTGTGAGCCCTTTTGGGACAAGGACCCATTAGCTTTTAATTAGCTATTATTTTTCCATTTTCTTGTAAACTGCTTTGTGAACTATTTAGTTGAAAAGCGGTCTATAAATACTGTAGACTGGAGAGAGAGAGAGAGAGAGACTGGAGGACAATGAAGCCCTTTTGGAGGACACCTGAAGGCTAAAAAAGAGGACAAATCTGGAAATTTTCATATGGTCACCCTGTGGTCAACACATCAGGGAAAGCCTTCCAAGCTCCTAGTAGGAACAATATTCAGATCATCTCCTGAAACCTTTGCAAATGCAGGATACAGGGGCTTGCATGCTCCATTCCTCCATCCGTGCTCTTTAAATGGGCGAAGGCCAAGGTCCATAGGCCGGGGCAGTACAACAACCCGGTTTGAGAACCATTGACCATTGATAACCATTGAGAACCATTGACTCAAACCAAACCTTTGAGGCATATTTGTGTGTTTTCTCCTTGTGCGGAAAAACCCACTCTAAGGATTTTTCAACAAAGCCTGCAAAATATCCATAGGAGTAGCAAAATTATTGGGACGTGGGGAGATTTCTGCATATCCATTGCTTTACATTTGCATCCCTCTGTGAAGAAATATAAGGCTGTGTAGCCGATTTTCAAATCTTGCAAATGCAAATGCAGCTCCTGCTTCCCTGCAAGTGGGAGTTGATTTTATGAGGTGGAATAAAAAATTTCGGGTTGCAGAGCATAACTCCATTCTCAAGGTCATGTATCCTTAACCATCACACACACACACACACACACACACCAATTTGAGTTCATTGGCTTCCAGTTGCTGGGACTTTGGATGAAAATGGTCTCACTCCATTATAAACTTGCAATTTTGAATTTAGCTGCTCTTTGTAGGCGCACAGGTTTAATTTGCAAATCAATCCTTTCGTTACAACCTGACCACCGAATGGCCGGCTATCGATATCAAGGAACCGTTTTACATTCTAAGCATGACTGCATTTTATTTGTGAGCAAAATACTTACAGTTTGCAGGGGCCCCAGCTGATTTCTACTGGGCAAAACAAAAAAAAAAAATTCAGTGGAAAGAGTGCTTGTCGACAGTTTGTTGCATATATATAAGTAATTTATTATTACAGTCTTTGACCAGCACATACAGAGATATAAAAACAGACAACACAGAATTCCATCTATAGCCACTTACATGAATACGAAATGTAGATAGAATATTTTAACTTAATAAAGGATCCTGACTGTTGGCATTAAAATTAATTTTTTTTTAAAAAAAAATTGTTTTCTCCCCCTCCATGGGTGGTGTATGTATGTTATCCTCAATCTCAGGTCCTCTACCAGAGGCCTGGGAGTTTGAGGGTTCTGCGCAGTATCTTAGCTGTTCCTAGCAATGCGCTTTTCTGGATCGAGTGTTCTGCTGTCCCTCCTGGGATCTGTTGGAGCCATTTTTCCAGCTTGGGTGTCACAGCCCCTAGTGCTCCAATCACTATTGGGATCACATTCACCTTCACTTGCCACAACCTTTCTAATTCCTCCTTCAAACCCTGATACTTTCCCACCTTTTCATGCTCTTTTTTCCTGATGTTGCTGTCGTTTGGTATTGCTACGTCTATCACCAGGGCTGTCTTCTGGGCCTGATCTACCACCACAATGTCTGGCTGGTTAGCCAGTACTTTCTTGTCTGTCTGGATATGGGAGTCCCACAGGACCTTAGCCATGTCATTCTCCACAACCTTCAGAGGGGTCTCCCATCTGGTCTTAGGAAGGGTTAGTCCATAGGCTGAGCAGATGTTCCTATACACGATGCCGGCTACTTGGTTGTGCCGTTCAATGTATGCTGTTCCTGCCTGCATCTTGCACCCTGCCACGATGTGTTGGATTGTTTCTGACGTTTCTCTGCACAGCCTGCACTTTGGGTCTTCTCTTGTATGGTAAATCCCCACTTCTATGGATCTGGTCCTTAGTGCCTGTTCTTGTGCTGCCATGATGAGGGCTTCTGTGCTATCTTTGAGGCCAGCTCTTTCCAGCCACTGATAGGATTTCCCAATATCAGCGACTTCAGTTATCTGGCGATGGTACATCCCGTGCAGGGTCTTATCTTGCCAGGACACTTCCTCAGTTTGATCCTCCTTCTGTATCTGCTGTTGCTGTTGTTGCTGGAGACATTCTCTCATCAGTTCATCTTTGGGTGCCATCTCACTGATATATTCCTGGATATTCTGAGTTTCATCAAGGATAGTACTTTATATATATAAGTATATAGTACTTTTAACATATAGATAGTACTTGTGAGCCAACCCCATGACCATGGAAGTGTCTTTGGACAACGCTGGCTCTAAAAGGCTTAGAAAGGGGATGACCACCACACCCTACAGTCGGTCATGACTAGCAGTACAATTACATAGTAGCCAACCCTCCAGAAGAGACACGAGGTGAACAAGGAGAGTGCAGGGAAGAAGGGAGTTCAAGAGGTAGAAGCATCATGCACCTTTGTGGGGCATGCCATCCAGTGGCACGGAAACTAGAGTCACTTGAGAAAGTGACTACTGCAGAAAAGCAAATATTGTTTTTTATTGCAACAACCCAATAAAAGAACACCACTTATTTGTTTTAAAGCTGAAAAGTCCTGGAGGGTGGAGCTAGGAATTAAGAGGTATAGAAAGCTAAAGATGTCATCTACAGGCTGGCCTTCTAGTTAGGGCTAATCCTAAGGGAGTCCTCAGTCCCAAAACTGAGTCAAGCCAGCATTGACTAAAGATGCCTCCATGGTCATGGGGCCGCCATCACTAAATAGCATGGAATGCTATTACTTTTTGCACCATAGTACCTATTTATCTACTTGCATTTATATACATTCAGATTGCTAGATTAGCAGGAGCTGTGCAAGTGACTGGGGCTCAGTCCATCCAATGGCACATGGCTTTTGAATGCCGACGTTCAGTGTGATAATCACGGCATCTTTAACCACTGAGCAACCACAGCCCATTAGCAAGAATTCAGATGCTGCAGGCATATAAGCTATACCTGATAATGTGATAATGCCTGCAGAAAAGATATTTACAATTGGAAAAAAAGTTTATTTGATTTTAAAACGCCAACTTTAAAATCCTACCCCTTCTGAAGCTTAAGGTGGCTTTCAATGCAATTTAAAAATTCTAACTATAAAAGGCACACCGTGGGCTGTGGGTGGCACAAGTGGTTAAGATACTGTGTCTGTTAACCAGAAGGCCAGGGTTCGAGACCTGGGTCCTGTCCTTAGCCCAGCTCTGCGACACAGCTGGAACCAATCATATTGGCTCTGCCTTTCCATTGGACTATTTCAGTGGTGTGGAGAGGGGGGATTTGCTGCTTGGGTAACAGCCTATCCTCCATATTAATCTACCCAGGCCTTCATGCTTTGCTTGCAGCATCGAGCATGATACCATAGACTTTCAAGACTGATGGATGCCAAGTTTAAGATTAAAAGGCACACAGAGCTCCTCCAAGCACCTGGTCTGTTCCAACTCCTAGTCCCCAATATTTTATTTTTAAGCTTTTGAGTAGACATTTTCACAAGAAAAGGCATCTTCTCAGAACACTGACAATTAAAAAAAATTCTTTGTGTTACCTTTGGCTACTGAACGCTCTCCTTTGATAAATTGCATTATTCTTAGTAATTTTTCCCCCAGCTTGCTACTGGCCACAAAATTAATAAGAGGAAAAAACCAAATTGAAAGCAGTTTTCTGTAGCTCTTCAAGTCTCCCCTTGAGCCTCTTCTCCCCTCCACCCCACCTGACTTTAATCAGAGGATCTGGGCCATGATGTTTCTGACAGGTAATTTCCTTAATGCAGTTGACAGAGATTTATTACATGGCGCCCTATTGGATCCCATGCTTTTGTCTGCAAATGATAACACTAGATTAAGGTTATCTTGCTCTCTGAGTGCCTGAAATGATATAGTTTTCTAATAATTCCCTTGATAATATGGATAGTCCTTTGCAGGAGCAGAAAATCATAGCTGGATAAAGGATGTCGGTGTGGGGGAAAAGGGCAGGAAAACCCCAGCCAGATTCCAGTACTACTTATAAGATCAAGAATTGCTTTAAGTAGCCATGATGAAGCAAAAGGCCGGGTTTTCTTAGGGCGCAATCCAGAGTAACTACAGGAAGTCCTTACTCCAACGTAAGAACAATTTACTCTGGATTGCAATATGAATTTCCCATAGATTTTCACACAGATTATCACTGTAACTACATTGACGTAAATGTCTCTTATGTGCTCCTGTAGTTACTCTGGATTGTAACAGATGCATTTGCACATGCAGTAGAAGTGGGTCTGTTTCAGTTTCATGGCTCGTTCTTTTTCATGTTATTGAAAGTTACTTTGAGATTGGGGATCAAAAGGGGGATTTAATGTGTCCGTGCAGGGTTATGATCAGTGGGGGGCTCCAGCAGGTTCGCACCTACGCTATAGAACCAGTTGTTAATGAGATAGGACATATAAAGTTTAAAAATAGCCATTTAAAAGTGGCTGCCAGTTGGGCACAGAACCGGTTGTTAATTTCTTTGAATCCCATCACTGGTTATGATGTCAAAAAATTGCCAACTCTTGCCATCTCGGCAGCGCACCTTAGCAAGCCACATCTTCAAAATGGCCTGAGATTAACCTGTGCTGGGAAGATTAACGTGGGAAGATGGAACAAAACAAAAAAATAACAGTAAAAACAGCATCGTTCTTTTTTCACAAACCAGTGGCACTACCCAGAAAATGTTACAGAAATGCATTTATTTCAATGAAAAATGAGTGAGATTGTGTTCACCATGTTTGATTATCACTGGCAATGTGAGACTGGATTGGGCTGTCAGATGTTGTATTCTCAGTTCAAATGGGGCAGCAGTCAGAGTGACCATAGGACTGGAAATTTCCTGATTTGTCCTCTTTTTTAGCCTCCTCTCCAGGTGTCCTCCAAAAGGGCTTCATTGTCCCCCATTTTGGCTTGATTTTGGATCTTTGCAATAACCCATCATGTCATATGTTGTTGGATTCGTACTGAAGAGCAGAATCCAATGCAAAAATCAGTTTTGAAATAACTCCTTCATAGCAAATGTTATGGCCAAAAAACAAAAAAAATCAAAAACATGCATTGAGTTCTATGAGACAGTGAAAGTGCCCAATATCGCAGCTTTACTCATGAGTAGGCAAATGTGCCATTGTCTGCCGGAAAGACCAGGCTGATAGGAATCCAAGACCTTGTCCTCCTTTTGAGGTTTGGGTATCTGGTCACCCTGGCACCAACGAGCCATGACCAACTCTGCAGGACACTCTGCCCGCAATCTTAACCAATTTAAGGACAATACAGCTTTGAGATAAGGAACAAAGATTGTTTTGTCTTGAGGAGGCCTCCATGACTGCTCCCCAACTCAGGATGCAGCACATGTCCCACTGACACAGCTATGCCAATGCTGGGAGGTTGGTTAGGATTGCACCCTCAGCCTCCTTCTTTCCCCACCTGCCCCTTTTTCAAAGCATCGGGTGGGCTTGTGCATTGCTGCTCCTTCTGGCTCATCCACCTCCATGCTCAGTAAGGTTGACCTCAGCAGCCAAGCATTGCCAGATAATTCCATAGCCAGGGCAATATAGAAGCATAGCGCATTACAAGGTCAAATACCACCCGCCATATTGTGGAATCCCATAATTAATTCAAAAGCACTACCTTAAAGATAGGAAGTGGAAACATGTTGACTCAACTCCTTCAAGACTCAATTAAATGGAGATGAGTTCTCGGCTGCTTTTCCCCCACGTAAGAATTTTCATCCACTGGTGACAAAACTCTCCAGAGCATTTCCTCGGTGCTTCATAATGCATTGTGACGAATTATGTCCCGGGAGTTGTAAAATGTTCTCATCACTCGTAATACCTCATTTAATGAATTGATCAAACTGAAAAGTAAAGATGTCGCGGCATTTATTTAGTATATTATATTGCTTATAATTTTTAAACTTGACATTTATCGCCACGGAAGCTGCTATTTTACATATCGTTTTCAAACCGTATCAGCCTTAAACACATTTAAATTTAATAAGCAAGAAGATTAGATTTGCTTTAAAGCCGGGGTATATCATTATGGTTGGAACCTCCTTGGGAGGGCAGGGATGTGCAATGGGAAACAATATTTCCCTGGTATTCCCAAACCCATCTCTCTCTCTCTCTCTCTCTCTCTCTCTCTCTCTCTCTCTCTCTCTCTCTCTCTCCGTGTCTGACTCACATGCACCACCCCCTATGCACCATTTCCCTCATGTACTATCTCCCCTTCCGTGCACCACCATGCACCAAATCAGTTCTTAGGCTACAATCCAGAGTACCTACGGGACATTTACACCAACTTAGTTATGGTGCCACCTATGGAAAACCTATGGGAAATGCATAGAGCAATCCAGATTAAATGCCTCTTACATCTTCCCATAGTTACTCTGGACTGTAGGGTTAGTTGGCCCTAACATCACAGAAGAGATACATTCCTCAAATATCATGCTTCTAGATCCAGGGGTTTGGGCTAGATGTTGATCAGTGTTAAGTTCAATGTTAAGTATAGGGACTAAAAGGTATTGTACCCCTTTCACCCCCTTAGGGTTAAATTTCTCAAATTTGGTTCTTATTTGGTCCTACCATCATGGAACATTTTGGGGACTCTAGTCCTTTTTTCGGTTATAACATATGGTCAACCTGTGTAGGAACAGCAACAGGGATGGGCAAAGTAGAGTGGTATCGGGTGGGGGGGGGGAACGGAACAAACCTGTTCAAGCCAACATGTCCATACTAGTTTATTGCTATAGATTCCCCTTTCCCATTTGTCAGTAAGGAATATGGGGGGAGCAGCATCTTGCTCTCAACATTGCTTCCCCTCACTTGTTGCAGGCAAGCTGGAAAGGTCTATTCTTGGAACAAAGTTGGCATTATATATGAACTTGCAATTATATGGGGAACGACCAAACTGGATGGATGTGCAGTCAGCCGTCTACCCACTTATGGAACGATGCTGTTCTCCTTTGTATTACCGATGAACATATCATTACAAATAGCCTTTCTCTCCATTTTCCTCCATAGTACTGACATGGTCCTAGTTAGTGCGCGTGGGAGGGGGAAGGGAAGAGTGCTCCTGCGTGTCAAACCGAAGCAATTATCTCTAATGGACTAGAAGGCAGATCTCCCATTCAAGCTATTAATCACTAGAGGAAGAGGTGGACAGAAACTTTGCAGGGGGTTCAGGACTGGAAAGTGGCCTCTGTCCAAGAATGTGCGGGATTTAACAGTCAGCAAAAAGGATCAGAGATGAACACAGGAGGCCGTGCTGCAGGGAAGAAGCTTCAGAGGAACTCACAAACTTTCCAAAACTTGTCAGATGTGTTTCAAAAGTAATACAGACTGCACCATGCAAAGCTTTTTACTTCTTGTTACACATATATTGGTGCAGCACAGGGCGACATGTCTTGGATTTTTGCCTTGTGTCCTGGAAAAAAATCTTCATTGTTCTCCCTTACCTTATAAGCAGGCAGCACACACTCTTCATGTAATTAATAAATTATATGTAAATTTTATAAGTAACATACCCCCAAATCCAGAGTAACTACAGGAGCACTTAAGAGACTTTACGTGCACCCGTAGTTACTGCACCACCTAGTGAAAACCTATGGCAAATTCATATTGGAATTCAGAGTAAGTTGTTCTTACACCGGAGCAAGGACTCCCCGTAGTTACTCTGGATTGTGCCCAAAGTGTTCGAGGGTTACAGTGTTTTAAAGGCGCTGTGTCTGCCAATCTGAAGATTGGCAGGTCAGCAGTTTGAGACCTGAGTACTGCAAAGTGGGGTAAGTGCCTGTCCCTTGCCCAGCTCCTGCCAACCTAGCAGTTCAGAAGCATGGAAATGCAAGTAGATAAATAGCTACCAATACCTTCTTACTGGGAAGGTAACAGCGTTCTGCGCACATGTGGCACACATGACATCTTTGGAGTCATCTTTGGACAATGATGGCTCTGTGATGCTAGATCTGCTAGTGGTGCTAGTGAGCACCACTCACTAGAGTGAGCACCACTCACCACTCACCACGTGAGCACCACTCACTAGAGTCAGTCACGACTAGCAGGGCAACCTGGAGGAGACACCTTTACCTTTAATATAGTGTTTAATAAATTATGCACATGAAAGCAATATTTATGAATGTTTTCAGCTTTTATTTTGTCATGTACTAAATTTTTTTCTTGTGTGTCCAACACTTTGGGAATCCTTTTTTGGGTCACCCTGGTCTAGCATTACTCAAACGGTGAGCTGGAACCCACTAGATGAGTCATGAAGCAGTTTAAGATGGGTCACATAGCACTTAACTCATGTGCCATGGAAAATATAGGGCTAAAAATTCAAGGCACGGAGCTTCTGGACAGGGCAAAGTCTCAATGGGAAAGAGTTCTTGTGCTTTGACCTGTATAGGTGAGATGTTGAACGAAAGGGCTATGTGGTTGGAGAAGGATCCATATCTATGTTCCGCTTTGACTTCCAAGTAGTAATGTTTGAATTCTGAGCTTTGCAAAACAACTGCATGAGTGCAACGTGAAATGGGATGTTTGGCTGATCGTGGCTTAGGTTTAAAGCCCAAATTAGTGATTTTTAATATTTTTCAACACATGGCACACTGACAAGGTACATAATGGTCAAGGCACACCATCAGTTTGGGGGCAATTGTCAATAAATTATCTTTCCCCTGTAAGTCCGTGGCACTCCTACAGACCATTCGTGGCACATCGGTATGCCACGGCACACAGGTTGAAAAATCACTGGTCTAAATTGATGATGTGACTTCTGGTCACAACATCATTTCCAGTGGGACCCAAGAAGGTTGTTCTTACACCGGAGCAAGGATTCCCCGTAGTTACTCTGGATTGCGCCCATAGTGTCTAAACCAGCTGAGCCACTGCAGCCCCTTCTTTTCTCTGAACTGGTACTAAATAGATACCCAAAACAAACGATCTTAAAACGCATTGGGATGTCTGTGCATTGCAATTTACAACTGAATCCAGTAGAATGTCTTTGAACCTGGTTATGGATTTACACCTCCCTCTGCAATGAAATCTCAACTGTCTCCCCCACCATTCTCTCGAGTCATCTGAAATGACAGTCCTGCAACCTAATAAAACTGATGTGATTCTGGCTATAGTGCTTATAACCAAAGTGTAAGCGTATACGTAAAGTGTATATGTAAATCTTTTTTTTCCCTATACAAAAATGACATTCACTTGGAATTCCTACCAAGTCTCTGAAGGTGGGCACTGAAAAATGGATGGCCTTAAAACTGACATGCACACAAGTCCTGTGAATCCAGTTCAATAAATTTGTAAACCACCATGACATTATGAGATTACTGGGCAGTGGCTGTTGATCAAGGGTTACCGTATGTTCTGTTTTTCCAGGACAAGTCCTCCTTTTTAGCCTTTTGTCCTGGGAAAAAACACATTGTCCTCTTTTTTTGTGAGCAGGAAGCATGTAGCCTTCTTGTAATTGATAAATTGCATACAATAAATTGTATGTAACCGTTTTTCAAGTACTATAGACCTCAAGTAACACTTGCCTCTTGCATATGAGGAATTGCAACATTTGAAATGTTTTGTTCAGAAAATCTTACCCTCTCTTTGTTTTGTTCCCAAATTTGGTGGTTTCCCCTTTTTCCATTAGCAGTTGTCTTTTACATACCATTGAGAAGTCATGGTCTCCATATCATTCCTTAGGTCTCCATATCTGGCTGCAATCCTAAAAACACTTTCCCAGCGGAGTAACACCCATTGAGCACAATGGGGCTTACTTCTGAGTAGACATGATAAGGATTGTGCCCTCTGTGCTTTTTTTTCCCTTCACATCCAGAAAATCTGCTGCACACTAAAGAGGCAGTTAATAACGTCAGGAACAAAGCACTATAAAACTGGAATTTAATAGCAATGCATCTTGAAATTTACCTTGGTGTTGAGGGGACCACTTAAAAAAAAGAGTTTAATCCAGATATCTACAATGATGATTCCTTTCAATACAATAATAAATATACTGAAGTACCCTTTTATCTTTAATAATTCAGGAGGCACTGAGTGTTTAAAGGTTTGCCTGTTCTATCATTTAAGAACTTTGATGGTAATCTGTTAAAAAATAATAAGAGGTATATCTCAACAACAGACAAAAATTATTGTGCAATATATAAATCCTTCCTTTCAGAACTGAAGCCAGAGTTCTTTATAGTAAACTATCTAAATAGCCTTTTTTCCTTACAGAAAAGTATGAGTAAGTAATGGGGGTTCTGTACAAGTTAGGAAAATGCTTGTTATATTGAAAGAGGATTTATACAGGTCTCCTATAAAGCAGGCTTCCTTAGGGAGCACAGCATACCTCTGTGTGCTTTATATATGCATAGGAACATGATATCATAGGATTGTGATGGCACATAGAAGGATGGGGACCCATAATGATGTGTCAACCTCACCACAAACAATATCTAACGCCAACGCTTATGATTTTTCCCCATACAACTGTTGACTTACATGGGGAAAAGGAGCAGGCTCTCCCATCCCCATATCCCTCCAGACCCTGCCAACATCTGACATTAGCTGGCTCAACGTATGTTGCTTCACCATTGCTGAGGTTATCTGGTCTCCATGGGGTGAAGCACCTTCATGCACCAGAGCAGCTTTACTCCAAGGGAGGTGCAAACACTTTACAGCATGTTTGCAACCCTCCCGGGCTAGCGCACACAGCACTTGTGCTGCACTGCACAGTTAGGATTGCACCCTTAGTGTGCAAAAGTTATATACATTCCAACAGGGCATGAAGAATATATAACATACAATAGCACAAAATGTTTGTATGTCATAATTAAGCAGGCCTCCGTCAGTCTTGGAAGACTATGGTATCGTGCTCGGCGCTGCATACGCTGCATGCAAAGCACGAAAGCCTGGGTTAGGTTGTTATGGAGGATAGGCTGTTCCCCAAGCAGCAAATCCCCCCTCTCCACGCCACTGAATTAGTCCAATGGAAAGGCAGAGCCAATACGATTGGATCCAGCTGGCGTCGCAGAGCTGGGCTAAGGACAGGAGCTCACCCTGTCTTGTGGGGCCGACCCAGGTCTCAAACCCTGGCCTGCTGGTTAATAGGCACAGTGTCTTAGCCACTTGCACCACCCACGCTCATAATTAGCAATTGCAATTATGACATAAAACTGAGATAATGTTCATTAAAATCTTGCCAAGCCTTAAAAAATTCTAGGTGACTGAAACATCCCACTAGAACACTTACAGAGATTAAGTGATTCTTGGTGTTAGTAGGGTGCACCCAGATAATTTGAATTAATTAATTAAGCACTCATTAAACTTATTAATTGCATCAGACACATAGTGAGAAAAATTATTTAAATGTACATGTAAATGCAGTGTTTGGCATCTCAGGGATAAAGTTGCACATGCTGGGTTTCTTTTATTGTGGAGAGTTAGGGCTGCACTGGTGTTTTGTGCTGAAAATATGCAAATGCATGTGTTTATTTTATTTTCATAAAAAGATTTTATTGTAATTGTAAAAAATTAGACACTGCTTTTCAACAACAAAGTCTGTACATCTGTTTGGACAGCCAAATAAAGGGTAACGTCAGAAAAATAAGATGCAGAAAAGATACCAGTTCAAAAAAACGGGCACAATCCAGAGTAACTATAAGAGAAGTTATATGCACCCATAGTTACTGCACCACCTAGTGAAAACCTATGGGAAATTCATATTGCAATCCAGCGTAACTTGTTCTTCCTCCGGAGCAAGGACTCCCCGTAGATACTCTGGATTTCACCCTAAATTTACAGTGTCCCCTACAACCTAGCCATTGTCAGAAGTGAGCTATTGGGTCTGATGGATTTCAGGATCAAAACAAAATACAATAGTGCCATGCTTTACAAACATATTTCATTCCTGAAGCATGCTTTTAATCCAAAATGCTTGTATATCAAAGAGAATTTTCCCATAAGAAATAATGGAAACTCAGGCAATTTGTTCCAGAATCCAAAAATATTCATATGAAAATGATTACAATCAGTGGCATAGCTAATGATCATGTCGTCCGGTGCAAAGCTCAAAATGATGCCACAAAAGTGATGTCACAACCAGAACTTACGTTGTCCTCAGGTATTTTAAAAGAGTAAATTGGGGAAAAACCTGCCTGCTCCTCCTCGACTCCACTTATTTGCTCAGCTAAAGCACCTGTTTGCTATCTTAAATCAAAGAAGATTTTGTCGTTGTCCCCCAAATGGGTGGAATTTGGTTTCATAACTGACTTAAATTTGATCAACCTAAAGTTAATTAAGTTAAAGAATGAAAATTAAGGGCAAAATCCAGAGTAACTACGGGGAGTCCTTGCTCCAGTGTAAGAACAACTTACTCTGGATGGAAATATGAATTTCCCATAGGTTTTCACTAGGTGGTGCAGTTACTACGGGTGCACGTAAAGTCTCTTATGTGCTCCCATAGTTACTCTGGATTTGGGGGTATGTCCCTTATCAGTTAGGGAAATTCTACTGGGGCAACGATGTTATTCTTTCCCTGATAAATATAAAAGGAACACCACTTAGAAGTGCCTGCATATCCAGTTAGCATAGGTAACTGTATCATGATATATGGATGTAGAAATGAGAGTTGATTGATATTAAAATTTTATTAGCTCCATCAGAGCAATCAGTAGAGTTAAGAAAATCCACTTTTTGATCCATAGGTGTTTTCATTTTTTGATTAATTGGACATAACCTTTGACAGAATATACATATTCCAATGCAGTTTGTTTCATTGCATTCTGCATTAAATTACCTTTCCAAGTATATATAATATGCAGGCCTCTGTCAGTCTTGAAAGTCTATGGTATCATGCTCGGCGCTGCATATGCTGCATGTGAAGCACGAAAGCCTGGGTTGGATTGTTATGGAGGATAGGCTGTTACCCAAGCAGCAGATCCCCCCTCTCCACGCCACTGAATTAGTCCAATAGAAAGGCAGAGCCAATACGATTGGATCCAGCTGGCGTCGCAGAGCTGGGCTAAGGACAGGAGCTCAACCTGTCTTGTGGGGCTGACCCGGGTCTCGAACCCTGGCCTGCTGGTTAACAGGCACAGCGTCTTAACCGCTTGCGCCACCCACAGCCCATTATATAATATGATAGTATTATCATTCATTCATACCCCGTTTTTCCTAATTTTAGCTACTAGTGTCAAACTGAAGTGGTTGCCCCCTAAAGCCCAGTTCAGCTGCACCCCCTGCACCCTTAGCTACGCCACTGATTGCAACACTGTAATATAAGACAAAATAATAATGAAAACACACAATATAAAGAAAAATAAAACAATTTAACCTATAGTTAGGTCTCTCAGGCTGCAATCTGCCCTCTTGCACAGGAGTGGAGTCCCACTGATTATAATAGGGCATGCCAGCCCTACGACCATGAAAGCATCTTAAGACAACACTGGCTCTAAAGGCTTTGAAATGGGGATGAGCACTGCACCTTACAGTCGGTCACAACCAGCAGTACAACCTGTGCGGGACATCTTTACCTTTAAATGTGCTCTGTGCATAAACCTGATAGTAATCCCTACTGAATACAGTCGGACTTACTTCAGGTTAAACTGTTGCTCTGTTTTGCAAAGATCCATGAAATTTAGGCTGCAATTCTAAAGACACTTTCCTAGGAGTAAGACCTATTGAGCACAGTGGCGCTTACTTTTGAATAGACATGGTCAGGATTGCACCCTAAGTTTGAATTTCACACTGTGGATAGTTGGTGTAAATCCTAGGGATATGCATCAGGTTCAGTGGTGGGATTCAAATAAATTAACAACAGGTTCTATGTCCTAATAACTAAAATAAACAACAGGTTCTACGTTCCATTAGTAACCGGTTCTCAGAACCAGGTGCTCATTAGCAAAGGGTTCTATGAACCTGTGAGAACCCCTTGAAGCCCACCACAGACTCAGATTTCATCAAGTGTGTCAATTCCATGATGCAGAGGAAGAACAAATTCGGAGCATCTCAAGCCCTCTTGCTGTGCTTTTCTCATGAGAAACAGTGCAAGAAAGGAAGGAAGGAAGGAAGGAAGGAAGGAAGGAAGGAGGGAGGGAGGGAGGGAGGGAGGGAGGGAGGGAAAGAAAGAAAGAAAGAAAGAAAGAAAGGAAAGGAGAGAAAGAAAGAAAGAAAGAAAGGAAGAAAGGAAGGAAGGAAGGAAGGAAGGAAGGAAGGAAGGAAGGAAGAAAGAAAGAAAGAAAGAAAGAAAGAAAGAAAGAAAGAAAGAAAGAAAGAAAGAAAGAAAGAAAGAAAGAAAGAAAGGGAGGGAGGGAGGAAGGAAGGAAGGAAGGAAGGAAGGAAGGAAGGAAGGAAGGAAGGAAGAAGGAAGAAGGGAAGGAGGGAAGAAGGGAGGAAGGGAGGGAAAGAAAGAAAGAAAGAGAGGGAGGGAGGGAGGAAAGAGAGAGAGGGGGAGGGAGGAAGGAAGGAAGGAAGGAAGGAAGGAAGGAAAGAAAGAAAGAAAGAAAGAAAGAAAGAAAGGAAGGAAGGAAGGAAGGAAGGAAGGAAGGAAGGAAGGAAGAAAGAAAGAAAGAAAGAAAGAAAGAAAGAAAGAAAGAAAGAAAGAAAGAAAGAAAGAAAGAAAGAAAGAGAGGGATGGAGGAAGGAAGGAAGGAAGGAAGGAAGGAAGGAAGGAAGAAGGGAAGAAGGGAAGGAGGGAAGAAGGGAGGAAGGGAGGGAAAGAAAGAAAGAAAGAAAGAAAGAAAGAAAGAAAGAAAGAAAGAGAGGGAGGGAGGGAGGAAAGAGAGAGAGGGGGAGGGAGGAAGGAAGGATGGAAGGAAGGAAGGAAGGAAGGAAAGAAAGAAAGAAAGAAAGAAAGAAAGAAAGAAAGAAAGAAAGAAAGGAAGGGAGGGAGGGAGGGAGGGAGGGAGGGAGGAAAGAGGGAGGGAGGAAGGAAGGAAGGAAGAAAGGAAGGAAGGAAGAAAGGAAGAAGGGAAGAAGGGAGGAAGGGAGGGAAAGAAAGAAAGAAAGAAAGAAAGAAAGAAAGAAAGAAAGAAAGAAAGAAAGAAAGAAGAACAAGATAAGAGATGTGGGGATCCAATGCTCCATGATTTAGTATACTATAAAGAAACTGAACTGAACTGAAACAGTGGCCAGTTATCTGTAGCTACATCCGCCTAATAATATGGCGGCTCTCCATGAGGTTAGTAAAAGGGCAGCGATGACTGAAATGGGAACAGCGCCTCCATTAAGCAATCAAGGGAGTGTATCATTGGTGGCCTACGTGCGGTATTGAAAACACCCAATGCGCTCCCACCAAAATCCGCGCGCGCAGAAGATGGGCGCTCATCACCTCTTGGGTTCTGGTTCCCAGTCATTAGTGTCAGTTTGAGAGGCTTTCTTTAGAAAATATTGTCAGACAGTTGGGGTTTCTCTTTGTACAAAGTAATTTTTAAAAGGCTAAGTGCTGGATATGAACTATGGACTGCGTTTTCCTAAGTTGCCATGGAAACGTTTTAAAAATGGTGGCGGCGGTGGCACGACACCGCTACATTTGTGCGCCGGGGTGAAGTGTTTCCTCCCCTTTCTTCCCCCTCCCTGAGATCATAATGGAGTGTTTTAACTGCGCAGACCTTTTGTACTTGATAAAATATTTAGTGATTGTAGTAAATATTCATTTGTCTTGCCTTCACAACATTACACGTCTCCGATTATTAAGGATTCTGCGGTGTGTGTCGGGAAAGGGGGGATTTCGGATGAGAGTTTCTATCTTTTCATGGGAAAAAAGAAAACTAGCTCATTAAAACAGATCTGCTAATCAGCCAGATGGCCTAGTGATAGTGTAAATATTGGTTGTTTAATTGGTTGACCTGCATGACATTTCCCTCTTTTTCAAGAGATCAAACGGTAGATGATAATTTATAAATCTGAGTGAAAATAATTCCCTTATCTATTCATAATGCAACCTGAAGCTCTGTCTCCACTGTTGCCCTTCGTTGGACTTCCCAATGCTGTAATCTGCTTTAAAAATGCATGCATGTTTTGTATATAAGTGAGTAGGTAGATAGATCTTTAATGGAGCCGATCCCTGAGGACCCGGGGAGGGGGATGAGTAGATACATGTAATGAAAAAAGCAACTTTTGAAGCATCGCCTCTTCAATTCATTTCCAAAATATTCACATACACCATGATAGTGAATCTTATATAGTGTAGTAGTGGATACATCATTAATCCATAGTAGTTACAGGTCCATGTGTTATCTTACAGAAAGTCATCTTAACTGCTCGGGAGCAAGGGGTTTAATTGCACTTTAGGATATAGGCCATAGTGTATGTCAGCGTGACCATATGACTGGAAATTTCCAAATTTGTCCTCTTTTTTTTTAATCTCCTGGGTGTCCTCCAAAAGGGCTTCCTTGTCCTCCATTTTGGCTTCATTTTGGAACTTTGCAATGGTACAGTACCCCATCATGTCATATGTTGTTGGATTCATATTGAAGAGCAGAATCCAGTGCAAAAATCGGTTTTGAAATATCTCCTCCCTATCAAACGTTATGGCCAACAAACTAAAAATAAAAAAAAATATGCATTGAGCTTTATGGGAAAGTGAAAGTTCCCAATTGAGGCTTTACTCATGAGTTGGCAAACATGACATTGTCCACTGGAAAGGCCAGGCTGAGAGGAATCCAAGACCTTGTCCTCCTTTTGAGGTTTGGGCATCTGGTCACCCTGGTGTATGTAGCCATAAAATCGTATAGCAAAATCTCTCTCTCTCTCTCTCTCTCTCTCTCTCTCTCTCTCTCTCTCTATCTATGTATCTATCTATCTATTTATCTATCGATCTGTGTGTGTATGTATGAAGAGATATAGGTTGGCACAACTCTCCTGTCTTTGTGTTCCCATGGTGGTGTGGGGAGGCCAGTGCATGCCTATGCAGTGGCCCGATGCCTTACAGCACTTTTGCAACACCCCATGGCCAGCATGGGACTTGTGCTGGCACTTATGCTACCCTAACTAGGGGTTGAGGTGCAGCCTGAGATTGAATTCCTTATTTTTTTTTAAATCCATAGTAGCAAATTTCCCTTTAGTAGGAAAAAAAACCCTGTAATAAATCAAATCACGTGAACCTTTTATTCCGTTGTGCTAATAATTGTATTCTAATATCAAACTAATATCTAATATCAAACTGTATCAAACTAATAGTTGTATTCTAGAAAATTAAAAATACAGCAGAGCAAAAATGCAAAGTGTGAACAAGTTACAAGTTGCCCGGTTGCCTTTATCGGCTGGCGTCCAACCTCTGTGATATCAGGAGACAAATGATTGCCCCTTCCCATCTTTTCACACAATGATAGTCATGATCAACGGGCTGAACATCTCGGAGAGGCGGGTGAAAGCCAGGCTACCTTAAGAATTGAACTTTTGTCTGCCAGTGATGCTTCTACATTTGCCGCCGACCATATTGTGCAAGAGGTGACGCTCGCAACACAGCCTTATCCCTCACTTAGATAAGCTTTAAAAGGCGATCTCCAAATTGTGTCGAGCACGGAATGAGGCTTTGCAGAGAGCGACAAACACAAACCCGCAGCATTTCCTGAGAGTCTTTCAAGAACAAAATCGCAGCAAAAGCTCGCAGCGAAGAGGAATCTTTCTTGGGGAAATTCTCAATAGTCCTCTTCAATATAACCAGAGTACATTATCTGCAAAGAGTTTGACTTGGGGCCATGCTGTTTTTTCCGCGTCCAGATTCACAAACATAATACAGGGAAAGGAAGATGATTTGGGCACACAGTTTGAAGAACAGCCATCTCAAGCCTGCAACATTTGTTTCCTTTTCCCCCCTTTTGTTGTTGTTGTTGTTGAGATAGTTTGTGGATCATTTACACAGTTTGATGACTTTTCAGAAAGACTCTTTCCACCAAGGGTTGTTTCATAGAGGGCACAATCCTACCCAATTTTATGGGTAGGAACAACTCACCCACTTGCTGTTCCTATGGTGGTGTCGAGAAGCAGGCACATTAATGTGCATTGGCATATGAGATGCATAGAAAAGCCTTAGGGTAAAATCCAGAGTAACAACGGGGAGTCCCTGCTCCGGTGTAAGAACAACTTACTCTGGATTCCAATATGAATTTCCCATAGGTTTTCACTAGTTGGTGCAGTAACTATGGGTGCACATAAAGTGCTCCCGTTGTTACTCTGGATTTGGGGGTATGGAACTTTTCTCTCTCTCCTAGGCCAGCATGGGACTTGTGCCAGAACCACACTTTCAAAACAACACTTGGTATTTTGGGGTGCAAACCTAACCATGTCTACTCAGAGGATAGTCTCATTGTGCTCATTGGGTTCTACTCCAGGAAAGTGTGTTTAGGATTGCAGCCTTTATGATTTAGTCAGTATGGTCTGGTATAAGTTCCATCACAGTGACACAGTGAGCTCCTGTGATGGGATCACAAAACCCTAGTGATGCCTGTAATAATGGGTTGAATAAAAACTTCTGGAGGCCACGTCTGGCCCCTGAACCTTATGTTTGACAGCCATGCTTTAGATCTTCATTGCCTGTTGAAAGCATCCATTACCACTGTCAATTTCAGGAGATGTGTGGGATTCTCATACAGATGTGTGCATGCTTCAGTTCAGCTGATAGGAAAAAGTCTGGAATAAGGTGATGAAAATCTTAAAGCAGTTTCCTGCCTGGTTAACGCAGGACTTACAGTTTATAATTTACTCAATGTCGAGCTCTGTCAGTGCCATTCTCTCTCTCTCTCTCTCTCTCTCTCTCTCTCTCTCTCCCCTCCCTAACTCTTTACACAAACCTGACATCAACAAGCAATAGTTATATAGCAAACCATGCATTTTTTCAACGGAGAAAATTATTCTTTATAATGAGAATTATATTCTTTCAGCGATGACCTTTGGCCACGAAGCTTCCAGGAGGTGCAATCCTATTCAATTTTGACTGGCAAACCTCACCTGGCATGACTTCCTATGGTTGTGTGGGAAGGCCAGCGCATGCCGGTGCACTGGCCTTAACCCACCCCCCTCCAAGAGTGGGGCAGAGCATGCACTGGCCTCCCCACACAACCACAGAAGATTATGCCAAGTGAGTTGTGCTGGCCTACACTGGTTAGGATGGCACCCTGTGTAACCTTGGGCCAGTCACTCACTCTCAGCCCAGTATGACCATATGTTCTCTTTTTCCAGGACATGTCCTGGATTTTAGCTTGGTGTCCAGGGGAAAACAAAAAAAAAAAATCCTTCAATGTCCTCCTTTTCATTGTGAGTGGGCAGCATGTGGCCATTTTGTAATTAATAAATCCTATATAATAAATATGTAATAGTTTTAAATTTAATAATATGTAATGTAGTGTTTAAAGTAACCACATAAACACATTATTCAGAAGTGTTTTTAGCATTTATTTTGTAATGTCCTGCATTCTTTTTGGGTTTCCTATATTTTTTTGTCTCCTTGTCCCCTTTTCAATTATGGCATATTGTCATGCCATAGACAATGATGACATGTCTCAGCCTACCTCACATGTCTCACATGTCTCAGCCTACCTCACATGTCTCAGCCTACCTCACATGTCACATGATGACATGTCTCAGCCTACCTCACAGGGTGGTTGTGAGGACAGAAGGAGGGGAAGAACTAAAGCTTTCTAAGTTTGCCTTGGGCATTTCCTTTGGCAAATCTCTTTGGTTGTAGTCCTAACCTCCACTTAGGCTGACCTAAATCCCAGCATAAGTCCTGTGCTGACCTAGGGGTATCACAAAAGTGAAGGGAAACACTTCTACCCCACATCGGGGGGGGGGGGGGTTAGGCCAATGCACAGGCATACACTGGCCTCCCCATGCCATCATAGAAAGACAGGCCAGGTGAGTTAGGCCAGCCTAAATTTCTTAGGATTACACACCATGATGATGATGATGATGATGATGATGATGATGATCATCATCATCATCATCATCATCATCATCATCATAATCTCCTTTGCTTAAGAAGTTTAATATAAATGAATCTGACTAGAGTTTCAGCACCTTGGACAGCAGCCCAGCCTGGAATGGGGAATTCTTAGCTGTGTGCTTTTGTATTATCTTTGTAAGGTTAACAACCAAACCTATTGTTTTTTATTTTTAGAAAACTTTACTTAAAGTGTTCATGGGCCTATTGAACTATCAGATCCCACACCTTTTCCCCATTACATATGTCTGTTCTTGTAATCTCAGCCCTGTCCCCCAAACTGAAATTGCCTAAGTAGGTTCCATGCACATGCGCATGTCCACGGAGGCGTCTTCAGAAAATGGATTAAGAAATGGGGATGAGCACCACTCCCTATAGCAGGTCACGACTAGCAGGGCAGCCCTTCAGGAATGTGAACATCAGTCCAATCCAAATGCCACATGTATGACCTGGTCATATACCAGACATGCACCCAGCTCCACACACACGTGCAAACATATGTGTCACCATGCGCATCACTGATAGCTTTGTGTCTTCTGAGCCCATTCTCCCCATATTTGTGAAGTCGTTACTGCTTCATATTATTTAGAGCACAATCCTAGCCATGTCTACTCAAAAGTAAGCCCCATTGTGTTGAATGGGTCCTACTCCCAGGAAAGTGTCTTTAGGATTGCAGCCTTTGAGTGAATGAGATGTCCTCCATACAAGTATAACAGAGTTGTCTTCCACAAAACACAAGTTAGTGTATTGTGTCATGGCATATCTGTACCAGTTCTGCAAGTAGGTTATGGTGCTTTCTTATAAGATAAGGCACTTTATGGTGCCTCCCATAAAGTGCTTAATTCGTTCTGGAAGCAGGCTCTTTAAATAAAATGCTTTTAAGTGAAGCAGATTTTCCCATAAGAAATAATGGAAACTCAGACGATTGGTTCCACAGCCCCCCAAATATTTATATAAAAATATTAACTGTACATAAAAATGATGACAAAACACTGTAATTGAATTCAAAACATGCATTCAATGTGCATGATCCTATGAAGTCTACTTAGGCTACAATCCTAAAGGTACTTTCCTGGGAGTAAGCCTCATTTAACACAATGTGGCTTACTTCTGGGTAGACATGGTTAGGAGGCTGCAATCAAAGACACTTTCCTGGGAGTAAGTCCCGTTTAATACAATGGGGCTTACTTCTGAGTAGACATGGTTAGGAGGCTGCAATGAAAGACACTTTCCTGGGAGACTTACCTGGGCTGCTGCTGGAGATTCAAGGTGGCTGGTGGGGGTACTTGCGGGCAGTTGGGGCAGCTGCCTCCAGCACCCCCAGGCAACTGTCCCCAAATTGGAGGCAGTTAGAGGCAAAAGCGCTGGCCAGTAGCCCTTTTAAAGAGCCTCCACGCTGAGTGTCAGGGCTGCATAGCACGTGTGCCCATAGCGCGCTTGCTTATTAAGTGAAGCGGAACTTGTTATGTGAAGCAAGATTTCTTGGGAATTTATACTTGTTATGTGAAATGCTTGTTATGCAAGGCACTTTTTATGAGAGGTACCGCTGTATGTGGTGTTATTTCTTCTGCTCTTCAGTGTGGATCAGCTTAGCACATCACTGTGTTGCGTGTGCTTTGAAAGATGAACTCAGTCCAAATTACTTATTGCAGTGATGATGTTTACAAAGCATTTTCAACTGCCGCTGTCGAACTATTTTCTGTAAACACTGTTTATATCTTCTTTACTGTGGTTCCCCATTCCACTTCAGCCTGTTCAGTGCATATGCGATCAAATTTAATGAACACCCTGGTTCAGAGGTTTTGCAGGAGACAGGAGAGGTCCACGTGTGCTTGTTTCAAAAGGCATAAATATTTGCTGTAGAAGCAGGAAGAAAAGACCCTTAAAAAGACACTGCAGTGTTTTTTTTTATAAAGTTGCTGCTGTTGTGTTGTCAATTATTGAAACCGAAACTATTAAAAGTGCTACACTTTCTCCCAAACTTTGTGGCTCTTTGATATTAAAATACAGTAATTCTGGATGCTGTACAAATATACAAAAGCCCACCTTTATATCACACTCAACGCGCTTCCTAAGTCCTGGTTCGGTCAACACAAATCCCAGCACAAATCCTGTATTGGTCTGAGGGTGTCACAAAAGTGTTGTAAGTTACTTCTGCACCACTTCTGGGGATGTGGGCTGTGGGTGGCACAAGTGGCTAAGACACTGTGCCTGTTAACCAGCAGGCCAAGGTTCGAGACCCGGGTCGGCCCCACAAGACAGGGTGAGCTCCTGTCCTTAGCCCAGCTCTGCAACGCCAGCTGGATCCAGTCTTATCGGCTCTGCCTTTCCATTGGACTAATACAACGGCGTGGAAAGGGGGGATTTGCTGCTTAGGTAACAGCCTATCCTCCATAACAATCCAACCCAGGCTTTCGTGCTTCCCATGCAGCGTATGCAGCGCCAAGCACAATACCAGAGTCTTTCAAGACTGACGGAGGCCTGCTTTACTTCTGGGGAGTCAGGCCAGTGCACAGACATGTGTCAACATCTTCATGCCACAGTGAGAATGCGGAGATGGGTGAGTTGTGTTGGCCTAAATTGGTTAGGATTATGCCTTCAGATCATACCACTTGGATTGAGTCCAGTAGTTAGGATCATAATTAGGACCATAGTATTAGGATCATAGTTAGGATCATAGGTTCTGATGTCAACCTTACATCGGAAGAACTCAGTCTCTCTTATGTATGATTGGATGTAGTGTACTGTGGTTGCAATCCTAAAGACACTTTCTTTGGAGTAAGACCCATCGGACACAATGGGGCTTACTTTTGAGTAGACATGGTTAGGATTTTGTTCTATGTAGTTTACTAATGCAGTGAAAAATCACAAGATGAAGGACCATAGTATAGTGCCTGAGCACCTGATTTAGTACTCAGGGCACACCAGGTACCTGAGGAAACTTGAAAAGTCTGCAGAGCCACAATCAGTCTGTGAGTAGACAATGATATACCCTACAATCCAGAGTAACTACGGGAGCACGTAAGAGACATTACGTGTACACATAGTTACTGCACCACCTAGTGAAAACCTATGGGAAATTCATATTGCAATCCAGAGCAAATTGTTCTTACGTCGGCGCAAGGACTCCCCGTAGTTACTCTGGATTGCATCCGACATGGAGTAAGCAATGTCTGACTCAAACAAGGCAATCTCTTGACTCTTACCAGTGTGTAGTTCAGCCTCTGGTTTGTTTCTGCATGCATTTGTGCAAAGTATGAGTGCAAAGGATCTCAAGTGCCCTTGTGGTGTACAACTATCGTTACCCATCATAATGCTTATCACATGAGTCATAGGGCACAATCCAGAGCGTCTAAGGGAGTACGTAGGACACAATATGTGCACCCATAGTTACTGCACCACTAAGTGAAAACCTATGGGAAACTTATATTGCAATCCAGAGTAACTTGTTCTTACTCCAAAGGAAGGACTCCCCATAGTTACTCTGGATTTCACCCATAGTGGAGATAATAAAGTCCAACAATTGTCAACCTTTTTCATCTCTCACGGAGCTAAAATCATCAACCATCAATTGACAATTGTAAATTGACAAGGAACACCCCAATGCTGGGGTTGCAATAAATAAATTTTATTTATCCTGTACTCTAAATGACTTTCTTCAAACTCCCACAGGACACTTGCGGATTATTAGTCTGCCACAGCATATTAGTACTTTAGAAGAGCATCACCCAGCTGGGTTGCACGTTCCTTTTCCTTTCTTAAGACTAGGCTCTGAGGTCCATTGTACAGTTGACAGCTGAAGCTAAGCAGGTCTAAGTCCTCTTCACCACCTAGATAGAGGATCATTCTGTAGAAACTATGTAAGCTGCTTTGAGCTCGTCAGAGTGTGACATGAATGGGAAAAATAAAATGTTTTGGCCTGGAAACTGGCAGGATTAAAACCACCACTTTCTTAATCCATACCTTTCCTTAATTTTCACACCTGGCAAGCAGGAGAAAACTTCATATGTTCTTATATATTTTGCTGTCCTTAAAAATAAAACTCCGTGCACAAACATTTTACTTTGATCCGTAAGATCGACAGGACCCATGAGAAGAGGTAAAGGGGGAAATTTTACCTGGGTCCAGGTAAAATCATCAACCACCAATTACAACCACCAACTACACCAAAACAAGGCACAGGAGCCAAAGGAGGAGCCCAGAAATTCCAGACATACAACATCTTGGAGACCTTAATCTACCTGAAATTTCCAGGGTTTCATTTCAGCCACCTTGGATCAGGGTGACCAGATGCCCAAACCTCAAAAGTTGGACAAGGTCTTAGATTCTGCTCAGCATGGCCTTTCCAGAGGAAAATGCCACATTTGCTTACTCATGAGTAAAGCTGTGATAGTGGGCACTTTCACTTTCCCACAGAGCTCAAAGCATATTTTTTTTTATTTTCAGTTTTTTGGCCATAACGTTTGATAGGAAGGAGATATTTCAAAACCGATTTTTGCATTGCATTCTGCTCATCAGTATGAATCCAACGACATATGAAATGACGGGGTACTGCACACCATTGCAAAATTCCACAATGAAGCCAAAATGGAGGACAATGAAGCCCTTTTGGAGGACACCCAGACAGGAGGCTAAAAAAGAGGACAAATCTGGAAATTTCCAGTCATATGGTCACCCTGCCTTAGATATCCCAAAAAGCTTGCCCTATGGCCATGAATATACAGCCGGTCTGTGAGCAATAGGAGGACAGGCTAAAAGAAGCCTGTACGGAAGGATCCAACCAAGAAACTCAATCCCAAAAGTTCTGATTCAGCCAAAAATTTCCAACCCTTCTGAAAGTGGGTCTGTTACTTGTGTTTTCTTTGACATGGTATTAATTTGCTTTCATTGACCAGTTTGCCTTGTTTATTTTCGAGATGATTTTGCTTCAACCTGGTACTGGTTTAAAATTGAGGTGCAAAGAGAAGGGAAGACGGCTTGGATTAGGCTTGTAAATATACTCTCTTGCTTTAATCACCGGTAGCCATCATTAGCCTTTGTCTTTCCGAGCCGCTCTGGCTTTTTCTGTTTCTTTTTTTTTTTCCTCTTTGCTTTGTTTTTTTTTATTTTTTGTCAGTCTTGTTCAGAAGCGTTGTTAATTCGCTGCCGCGAAAATGGAAGTTTCATACACATTGACATAATTAATGAAGAGGCAGGCAGCATGCTCTACCAATTAACACCACAGGGAAAAGTAAAATTGGCTTCCTCCTCGCATGTTGTGCCAAAGTTAAGGACTGTAACACACAGCAAATAAATAGAGATGCTTTTAATGAGCTGCAAGATCGAGCCGAGGAAAGCAGGAAGGATGTTGGGTAAACACTGCCAACTATTTAGACTGTTAAGAGTAATTGATGAGCTTCGTTAAAAGTTTGAGGTGGTACTGCTTGGGATGGGATTGGAGAGGGGGGGATTGTCAGGGGCTCAGGAGTTGGAGGAAAACCTTGGCTTCATATCAACCGAGGCCAGTTCTCTGAAATCTGGAGCCCAAGAACAAGCCAAAGAGATCCTCTTCTCAAACACTGCATCTTCTTTTAAAAAATATAAACCACACGTGCAACAGATAGCGATTGTCTGGATTCACCTGCTAGTGCGCTGAGATCGGTGGATCTGTGCGGTGAGAGCACTCAGGGGAAAAGCCAAAATTGCTCCCCGTATAATGAGCGCTACAGCCCTACATGTCGGAATCAATAAGGAGCTCCATTTTTTATTTACTCAATTTGAGACTCCTGTTTCAAGAGAGTAAAACGGTGGGGGAGGGAATGTCCTAAACTTATATTAACTTTTATTAATGCAGAAAGAAGCAGCTTTTTAGAATTGTGGATTACTTCTATTTAGATCTCTTTCTGAAGATCCTTTATTTGTACTCTCCTTTGAGTTTTCTTGGCATCATAAAGAAGGAGATTGCCAGGTTTTCCTTCTTCTGCACACTAATGTAGTACCTGTGAGAACACCACACTGATTTGTGTTGTTACCACTGTCAATCAAATATTTATTTGTCCGACTCCAACACTCAACATCCCACTGCTAATGCTGGGCTTTACACAAAGAGCACAATTCTAACCATGTCTTCTCAAAAGTAAGCCCCATTGTTTTTAATGGGTCTTACTCCCAGGGAAGTGTCTTTAGAATTACAGCCTATCCCCCAAATCCAGAGTAACTACGGGAGCTCGTAAGAGACTTTATGTGCACTCGTAGTCACTGCACTACCTAGGGAATACATGTTGGGAATACATCTAGGGAATACCTAGAGAAATTCATGTTGGAATCCAGAGTAAGTTGTTCTTACACCAGAGCAAGGACTCCCCGTAGTTACTCTGGATTTTGCCCTCAGTCTGGCATCTCGGTTGACCTTGGGTACCTGTGTTGGCTGAATTTACTGGTGACGGCACAGCTCTCAACATCATGGATGTATGCAAGCCCCAGCAGTACAACAAACCAGTAGAGCCAGTGACAGGGAATAAACTGAACCATACATGTTGCTCAAATCAAGAATCACTAAGCAATGACTAACCTATTTAGGACATATCATTCTGAGGGAATGAACCCTGGAGAAGGACATCATGTTCGGAAGAACCGAAGGAACAAGAAGTTGAAAACCAGCAACCCAATGGCTCCAAACGATTACAATAGCAATGAAGAAGAATCTAGAGCAGTGATTTTCAACCAGTGCTTATGGCATACTGGTGTGCCGCAAGTGGTCCACAGGTATGCCATGGGACTTTGGCAAATTTATTTATTTATTAAATATACATCATTTATTAATAGGGTTATTGAGGAATTAAAGCCCCACCAGCCACATGGTGTGCCTTGTTCATTGTTTGATGGTGTGCTCTGACCATTTTAGCACATGGTTGGTGTGCCAGGAGATTCAAAATCACTGATGTTTCCATATTTCCATATGGACCTTTCCATATTTGCACATGATTTTTTTGCCTACAGATTGTCTAGCCATCGAGTCACCATGGCTTGGGACCTATGAAGGTCCTATTTAGGAGTTCCTTTGTTTATTTGTTCTCTTTACTTAAAATTGGAAAACCTGCACATCCTTGTTTGCAAAAATCCAGAGTATGATCAGCGACTTTTCAAGCATGCCACGTCAGAGGCAGACTCTGATGGGTAGTCCCTGCTTATGCCAACACTAAAATGGCCTTTCTTCTTGTGCTCATCAACCAGCCTTATCTGCAGGCTGGTGCCTCTGGTGATCAGGTACTCAAGACTAATGTGGGGAGGAAGACAGAGCAGTATATTGGTTATGCTCAGGACGACCTTAGCGATAAATGTATATGTACTAGGCCTGGATAAGTGGCTGCTAACCAGATGCCAACTTTAATCTGTGTGCGCATCTAGTCTCTCCATAGATCAGCCCGTGTGTTTCAGTTTGAGTCAGCGCAAGTGGTTAAGACACGGTGCCTGTTAACCAGAAGGCCAGGTTCGAGACCCAGATGAGCTCCTGACCTTAGCCCAGCTCTGCAATGCAGCTGGAACCAATAGTATTGGCTCTGCCTTTCCATTGGACTGTTTCAGTGGCATGGAAAGGGGGGATCTGCTGCTTGGGTAACAGCCTATTCTACATATCAATCTACCCAGGCCTTTGTGCTTCGCTCATAGCATTGAGCATGATACCATAGGCTTTCAAGACTGATGGATGCCAATACTATACATTCCTATCTCTGCTGGCTGCATTTTGACACTATATTTCAGCATTCTTTGGACAAGAAACTCAGCTCGGACCTTGGCCTTTGACTCACTCTACTGTCGTTGTTTTAGTTGACCTGTATAAGTAGTATGTTGTTGAAAGACACTCCTTAGTGTCGTGCTTTTAAAATCATCCAAGATTAGACACAAAGAATGCAATCTCTGTCTTTACTAAAGAGTAAGCCCTACTTTCATGACAACTGGGAGGCCTTGAAGATATGAAGAGGTCAAGACCAAGATACCAATCAGAAAGAAAGACCAGGAGCAAAACAAGAAGCATAGAGGAAGATACCAATGCCGTATAGTGCTTGCTGGATAAGGATGTCGTTGGATTCATATCAGTTTTGAAATATCTCCTTCCTATCAAACGTTATGAACAAAAACTAAAAAAAATGCATTGAGCTCGATGGGAAAGTGTAAGTGCCCAATATTGTGACTTTACTCGTGAGTAGGCAAACATGCCATTATCCACTGGAAAGGCCAGCTGAGAGGAATCCAAGACCACATTCTCCTTTTGAGGTTTGGACGCTCGGTCACTCTGCTCTTGATGTTAGTTGACAAGGATTCTCAGAACCAGGGTCACCATGTGTGATGACACCAAAAGGAGACACCCACAAAATGGGCGACAAATTGGGTGACCCACCCACAAATGGGTGACCCACCCATGACAAATTAAAAGCTAAAAACATGCATATAGCAGTATATCATTTTCATATGGTTTATTTAAAAAAACTATGCAAGTGGCTAAGACACTGTGCCTGTTAACCAGCAGGCCAGGGTTCGAGACCCACATCAGCCCCACAAGACAGGGTGAGCTCCTGTCCTTAGCCCAGCTCTGCGATGCCAGCTGGATCCAATCGTATTGGCTCTGCCTTTCCATTGGACTAATTCAGTAGCGTGGAGAGGTGGGATCTGCTGCTTGGGTAACAGCCTATCCTCCATAACAATCCAACCCAGGGTTTCGTGCTTCGCATGCAGCGTATGCAGCGCCAAGCACAATACCATAGTCTTCCAAGATTGACGGAGGCCTGATTAGGTATTATTAAGTATGAGTGGACCCTGCAGTCCAGTGGGAAAAGAAGAAGAAGAGATTTGTTATTACTATATTGTTTGAAACCTCCATAGAATTTATTACATATAATTTATTAATTTCAAGAAGCTTGTGTGTTGTGTGCTCACAAGAAAAAGGAGAACAAAGAAGATTAGTTATTACTGTATTGTTTGAAACTATTATATATAATTTACTATATATTGGCTGCAATCCCAAACTCCAGGCTTAATCCCTGAGCTAGGGGTGTCACAAAAGTGCAGTAAGACATTTTTGTGCCACTCCTAAGGGAGGGTTAGGCTAATGCACAGATATGTGCTTCCCTCCCTACATCACCATCCCTGACCTACAGACCATCGTACAGACCCAAGCCCTGACCTACAGACCGTCGTTCAGCCCATCATTGGAACAGGAAGACAGATGAGTTGTGCCAGCCTAGGTTAGGATTGCACCCTTAGAGCACAATTGTAACCGTGTTTACTCAAAAGTAGGCCCAATTGTGTTCAATGGGTCTTAATCCCCGGAAAATGTCTTTAGGATTGCACCCACAATTTATTAATTTCAATAAATTATATAAATTCAATAAATTATATAAATTCAATAAAGAAGGTTATGTGTTGTTAGCTCACAAGAAAAAGGAAGAGAACAAAGTTTTTCTTCCAGGACAAAGCTTAAAATGAGAACTGTGACCTATAGACCATCGTTCAGCCCATCGTTGGAAGAAATGTTTGATTCCTTCTTACTTTATCTAGGGCTTTGTGGCAGCTGCTCCATCTTCCCCTTCATCGTGCAGGGAGGCCAACGTCTCGTGACTACTGAGAAATAGGAGGAGAGGAAGTTTAACAGAGAAGTGCTCCATGGTAAAGGATGGAACACAACAGTGGTCCAGAAGAAGCCTAAGATTAACTTTTCCTATCTGACCATCTGAAGTAATAAAAGTTTAAAACGGGAGAAACAGGGTCAGTTTGGTGACATTGACAACCCTCGTTCCGTGCCAAGAAACTCCTCATTAGACAAGGCAACATGGAAAAGGTTCCCTGAAGGTAGAAAATTTAAGAACCACTGACCCAGACAACTGGAGGCTAAAGCATGATTTGTCTGCATGTTGACAACTTGGCTTCAGTGCCTGCTGTGGAAGATGGGGGAAAAAAACCACAACGGTGAAACAAAAAGATAACAGTAATTCTTACCTCTCCTTCTCTGTTTTTTTCCTACAGCAAAAATACTGTTCCTTCCTTAAAAATGCAAACATTGTTGTCAACATGCATTTCATAATTGCTAAACGTTTGTCACAAAAAACTCCAGTGGGTAGGATCAGGATGTGTGGTTCCAAACACCAATAAATCCATTTTATTTATGATAAATAAATTGTATTTATTTTATAAAATATTTAATATCTATTTTGTTTATTTTATAAATTTTTATCATTTTAGTTATAAAAGTTTTGAGAGTTTTCCCCTGGTGATTCCTATCGAATTATTAGCGTATGTGGCGTGCTGTCAGAATGAATTGGCCCTCTTTGAAAGTCGGCAGCCCAGGAAAGTGGCAAATTAATGGAAGTTAAAGCACTCACGAGGCCGGGTTTAGCAAATGTGGGAAAGGGTTTGCTGAATGCAACATTTGCCCCAAATTTTTAAACTACAACTACAATTTTTAAACTATTTATTGCAGCTTTTTTCAGAATTTGTGTTTGCAGTTATGTATTTAGCTAGTACAGTTCACTGATATTTGGTTGGTATGACTCTGGGAATAGGAGGTCACACCTAATCCTATCATCATCATCATCATCCTCATCCTCACAGAATCATAGAGTTGGAAGGGACCCAGTAGGTCATCTAGTCCAAGCCCCTGCCTGTAGCAGGAAATCCTCCTATAGCTGGGCACCACTACTTCAGATTACACACAGTATTACAAGATGGTGGCACCCAACTCTCATGAGCATTTTTGAGATTCAAGATGTTGGCATCCAACTATCACAAGATTGGATCTTGATAGATTCTATAAGAACCAAGATGGTGGCACTTAGAGGACAGATAGGAGAGGCTATCAGGTACATCCCACCATGCCCAGGGGGACATGACATAGGGTGAAATCCAGAGTAACTATGGGGAGTCCTTGCTCTGGTGTAAGGACAATTTACTCTGTATTTCAATAAGAATTTACCATAGGTTTTCACTAGGTGGTGCAGTAACTACAGGTGCATGTAATGTCTCTTACATGCTCACGTAGTTACTCTGGATTTGGCTGATAGAATTATAGTGTTGGAAGGGATCGAGTAGGTCATCTAGACCAGCCCCTGCTTATAGCAGGAAATCCTCCTAGAGCATCCCTGTCAGGTGCTCGTTGAGCCTCTGCTTGAAGATCCCCAGTGACAGAGAGTCCACCACCTCCCTTGGCAATCTGTTCCACTGCTGAACCGCCCTCACCGTCAGGAATATTTTTCCTGATATCATCGTCATCATCATGCACATGATTAGAATCATAGAGCTGGAAGGGACCCAGTGGATCATCTAGACCAACCCCCTGCCTTTAGCAGGAAATCCTTGTCTTGTGGGGACTAGGCACAGTGTCTTAACCACTTGCGCTACCAGAGGTTCCATAGAGAGAGCTATTGAAAAGTCTTCTTTTTCAAGGCCATGTAAATAGACAGATCTTTGGAGAAATAAAATGAAAAATAAACTGATTGGAATTCATAATGTGCATTCCTTAAAATCATTTATTTCTGAGTTGCTTTCCATTTCCTGGGGGCCAAGCTCCCATTTGGCATGAAAACTGCATAGCTCTTTCAAACCAGGTGCATCACACCTGTACATTGACAGAGGTTGCATTTGCCAACTACAGTTAAGATAACACAATACTTACATAGGAATTGATATGTAGTGTTTGTCTAGGGTGAAATATCAAGGTGTGCTGAAGGTTTTGGCTCAGCTGAAATGTACGGTGAGATTTCTAGGGAATGAAAATGTTTTTGGGATCAGCAAAATGTTTCAGTGGAAAGAGATCTGCACGTCGCAGCCTGGGACACCTGAACCCTAAAAATGAGAATTATACTCTCTCTCTTAAGATCTGGCTTTCTTATGTCTCATTCCAGCCTTTTAAACTTTGGTTTGCAGTGACACAGGAGCTCCTGCTCAGCCCCAGACCAATTACAGGCAGCAGGCCTCTGTCAGTCTTGAAAGACTATGGTATCATGCTCAGCGCTGTGTAAGCTGCATGCAAAGCACGAAAGCCTGGGTTGGATTGTTATGGAGGATAGGCTGTTACCCAAGCAGCAAATCCCCCCTCTCCACGCCGCTGAATTAGTCCAATGCAAAGGCATTGCCAATACGATTGGATCCAGCTGGCATCGCAGAGCTGGGCTAAGGACAGGAGCTCACCCTGTCTTGTGGGGCCGACCCGGGTCTCGAACCCTGGCCTGCTGGTTAACAGGCACAGCGTCTTAAACGCTTGGGCAAAATCCAGAGTAACTACGGGGAGTCCTTGCTCCGGTGTAAGAACAACTTACTCTGGGTACCAATATGAATTTTCCATAGGTTTTCACTGGGAGATGGAGTAACTATGGGTGCACATAAAGGGCACAATCCAGAGCAAGTTCAACCTGCTCTGCCCTAACTGCTCTCTCCTAACTATTCTGTATCCAGAGCAGAAAGTTATGCTGAATCCAGAGAGTCACAAAGCCTGGACTGCCTTAACTGCTCCATAGCATGCTAAGTAATGGACACATGGGGAGGACTTGCTCCTGAGGAGACACCCCTCAGAACACACTGAACAAGGAATAGCTGTGGTGCCAACAGTGGTGACACGACTTTGCGCATCATCCAGTCCGGAAGTCTGTGCGTCGCCCCTGGGATGTGCACACCCCCTACCTGGACTGCGCAGTCGCCAGTTGGCTTCAGAAAGAGTACTGCACAGGCACCATCTCTGATGTGGGCACAGTACTTTTTTGAAGTGTTTCGGCTTCAGAGGAGACTGTGCAGGCGTCAGAGTTGGTGCCTGTGCAGTACTCTTTCTGAAGCCATTCGGCTGCCGCTCCGCCTCCTGAATGAGGCCGAATGGCTGTGCAGAAGCGCAGACTTCCTCCGCTCTAAGGAAGTCTCCTCCTCGGCATGCTCAGTGTGTTTCTGTGCAGTGCACCTCAACTGGCCATTTGCGCCAGCTCCTGAGGACAAGTGGCAGCTTCTGGCTGCTGCTCTGCCTTGGAGCAGGCCTGAATGGGCACGCTGACACCTGGGGCCTGCCAAAGGACAGTCAAATTCCTTCGGCACATCATCTCATACGGAGCGCATCCCCGATGCAGCCCACACCATCCGCACCAGTCTGGCATCTGACACCACTGGGTGCCTGCCATATAAGGGGTCCCTGATGAGATGCCAGTACATTCTACAGTGAATACAAGGGGCTTCTTGGAGTGGCCTGCTGTATCCTGAGGTTTGTGGGCAGCCGTAGTTTGTTCCATATCCTGAGGTTGAGAGGCAGGGGTTGCACCTAGGCTGACCAAGAACTCAGATTTTTGGTCAGCACTGCCATTCTTACTCAGGCCTTATCATGGACCCCTATGGGTCTACTCATTACTATACCTGCTCCTGAGGTGGTATCACTCTGAGGGCTGGAAGAGGGCATTTCTGCCTTGGAAACAGGCTTTGGATTCAGAGTAACTGCTCTGCCCTAGGCAATGCTCAACATGCCCTCAACTTGCCTCTCCTGAGCTGCTTAGGCTGCCCCACTTAGGGCAGAGCAGGTCCACCTCTCTTAGGGCACCCTATCTTGCCTTGCTCTGCCCTAAGCCTCTCCCAGAGTAACTGGGCTGGAGCATCTTGCAGTTGCTCCACCCTAGTGATAGATAGGGCAACCCAAGGGCTCTTATCTGGACAGATTAGTTGCTCTGGATTGTGCTGCCAGTCTCTTATGTGCTCCCGTAGTTACTCTGGATTTGGGGAGATGTCAAATTCCTTGCTGGGAAGCATACACGGATCTTGCTCCTTGCCAGAGTTTTGTTGGAATCTGAAGCCCATCTATTTTCACAAGTTTATTTGCACCTTGGCTATTTCCTGCTCATGATCTTACATTGGCTGTAAATGCTGCTGATCTTTTCTCTCTTTATTTTGCCTTCCTACCATACTGTAAGCAACCAGGAGTCTTTAAAGGGAGAAAAAATGCATGGAGGAGAATTCATGTGTTGTTAACGGTCACTTGGTTTCTCTCTTGACAATTTGTAGATGTTTTCCCTTTGGAGCAAGGCTGGCCCAACCATAAACCAAGTGGATATAGGCTGCCTTAAGTAGCAGATGGTCTCGGCGAACATCCTCCACCCGTTGGTCTCTGCTGCAGCTGCTTCCACTCATCTCACTCTCCCCCACCCGCAATTTAGCCTTTCTTGTTTTGCTTAAAGCCAGTCCCAGAACTTTCCAGAAGAAAGGTTTTGGAAGAAGCACCATCCCATCTCCAACAAAAGAGGGAAATTGGATGGTGGGTAGTGTCTCCATGTATCTTACGTCTCACCATCTCTAATCCTTTAGCAGTACAACAGAGGGAGAAAAGTTCAAAGGGAGACAGGCTAGTGGGCTCTTCCCCTGGAGGTGGGACAAAAGTTCACGGCAATTAAGCTGGAGGAAGAAGGATCTCCAGTGCCAGGTGCCACCATCACCCCCAATCCTGACCTGGCATGGAGGGGCAATGGAGGACAGCAGTGGTGGTAAAAGAGTGCAAGCCAAGGTGCCCAATGCAGAGAAAATTACAGAGGGTAGAAAAACTTTGGGTACACATCAGCTGCAGTTTTAGGCAGTGAATGAGCTGGGGACACCCCTTTGAGAGGAACCCCCAAATTCATTTTGAATATCTCTTTTGTTGGAGATGTTGGTACCAAATCACATGCCAAACTGGGTTGAGGATAGCATCAGAAATAGATGCCCTCCTAGGAGTCAGCTGGAATCACTGAATGAATTATCTATCTATCTATCTATCTATCTATCTATCTATCTATCTATCTATCTATCTATCTATCTATCTATCTATCTATCTATCTATCTATCTATCTACCTACCTACCTACCTACCTACCTACCTACCTACAGTATTAAATCAGTATTCTATTCATGCCATGGGCAAACTGGAAATATAATTCCCATGCCATCCATCCACCCACCCACCCACTCACCTTTCCTTCCTTCCTACCTCGCTCTCTCTCTCGCTCTCTCTCTCTCTCTCTCTCTCAAAATGTGTATCTGGAAGCTTCTGCTCAAAGAAAACTTCTGGAAGCTACTCCTCTGTTTTACATATTTGCTGAATAACATTTGGAGGTTAGCATATATTCAATTTTTTTTTGTTTGGATGCTATGAAAGTTTTTTTCTAGACCTTTCAGCCAACCCAAGTGCTGTCCTGGAAGCCAATCAGTCCCTGGTTTATTTATTGTCCACTTTTCAGTTCTGCTCAGGAACTAGTGAAGCGTTCAATTTCTTTGTCTAGCTTTTCTGTGTTTTATTTGAAAGGAAGTGATACCATTACAGAGAAAAGTACTGATTAATTACTAGCTTCCTTTCTGCTAAACATAAGAGTCCGTCATTGTTCTGTGGATATTTTTTTCCCCTTACCTGTAAAACTACCAGATAATTCACTGCATTGACCAGTTTTACCTTGTCTTCCCAAGACAAATGCGGTTCTCGTAAATGGTATTTTACTTCCATAGCTTTAGAAGAAATAGGCAGGATCCAGCCAAAATTCTGCAGCATTTGATGTTGAAAAAAGATGTTCATTTTAATATCTCTTGTAAAATGAAAATTTGAGATGCTTGTGGAATCTTGCATTCAGTGCAATCCTAGGCATGTCTACTCAGAAGTAAGTCCCATTGTGTTCAAGAGCACTTACTCCCAGGAAAGTGTTATTAGAATGCAGTCTCTGAGGACAGGGAAGATTTTGAGCTTCCATTGAACTGGATCTGTTTAGGCTACAGTGAAATAAAAGATTTCCATAACTATTATTTTTTTATTATTTTTTTCACTAGGGCTGGACCCAGCTGAACATAAGAAGCCTTGCTGGATCAGGCCATGGCTGATCTAATCCAGCTTCTTGTTTTTTATGGTAGCCCATAAAGCATGTAATTTTCTTGTAATTAATAAATTATGTGTAAAACAGTATATGTAATAGTTTTAAATTTAATAATAAGTCACTTAGGGTGAAATCCAGAGTAACTATGGGGAGTCCTTCCTACAGAGTAAGAAGAAGTTACTCTGGATTGCAATACGAATTTCCCATAGGTTTTCATTAGGTGGTGCAGTAACTACGGGTGCATGTAATGGCTCTTACGTGCTCCCGTAGTTACTCTGGATTGTGCCCTTAGGGTGCAGTCCTAACCTAGGCTGGTCTTCCCATTCCATGGTACTTTCACTTATTTAAAGATACAAATGGGACACCAGTAAAAAAAAGTCACTGGAACTTCAGGAAAAGCCAGAATAAGGAAAGAGGCGTGTCCAAGACTTTCAGGTGCTTGGGACAACATGTGAGTTGCTGCTCCTCTTACCTGATGGTGTGCTACCTCCTGCCTCCACTCATCCCTGGATTCAGAAAGAAAGAGGAGAATGGAAAGGATGAAGGGGTGTTGAAGAAGGTGAAGGGGAGTGAAGGAGACATTCTCCTCTCCTTCCCATTTCCTTCTCTGCTCCATTCCCCTTTTCCTTTTTGAAAACATGGAGAAGAAAAACATGGACATGAATGGGAAAACAGAGGTGGGCACCTCTGCCAGTCCGTGGTGCCCGCTTCACTTGGTTGTGTGGATGGGCTAGCCTAAGGTTAAAAACCAGTCTGTGTTTGGAAGTGTTGTCCTTCATTGATTTGAGACTGATTATTTGGTCAAAAGGCCGATGATGAATCCGAGCTTTTCAAAAATTTGCTGACAACCCTAGATTAATTAGTGTATTAAAGTGCCCTCAATTCCATAGGAGTCAATAGGCTGCCTTTGGAAAATGAACAGTCCTTCCAAGATTAATTGCAAGATAGTCTGAAAAGTATAGCGGGTATCTTGTTGGAGCTCCGTTCTCCCTCTTTCATCGCAGTGATTTTTCACTCCTTACTCTGTGCACATAATGAAAAGAAAAAGAAAAACAAAACTTCATATCTAAATAACGTAAAGTATCTCCATAGGGGTTTTTTTTTCCTCCAAGAAATTCTTTATTATCATTGTACTCCTTTTGACAACTGAAGTCTATTAATCATTGTAACAGTGTGATTCATATGAATATTGATCTTAATCTACTCATCCGGCCTGTTAGGATTCTGTTTAATTACAGCCAATTTCAGTATTAATTAGAAAAATATGGCTTTGCTAAAAACAGACATTGTTGATAAAAATCTGTGGCAAAGGGTTTAAGATTGAGTGGAACTTTGTTGCTGAACCAGCTAGGAAAGTAATTTTCAGAAAGACAGAGCATGCACTTTTATCGAGAGTCTGAGCAATTAAACTTAGATAGTTTAAGTATCTCTTACCGGGACTGCTTGGGATGGGACAATGTCGGGATTTCAGATTTATCTGGATTTTGGATTTTGGAATAGCTGCACCTATATAAGAAACTAGCGAAAAGCGTATCCGTGAAAAAGGGGAAGATCACATTGGAACGTTTGCTTTTTTGTGAATATTTTAAATGTTATATTACTTTTAATTAAATTTAAAACTTTATTAATTACTAGCAAAAATGTACCCATGTTGCGGGAGTAAAATTCCCCCCATACACCATCCCTCCACTGCGCATCACCCCCATGTTCATCAAAACTCCCCCACTGTTTATCATCCCAATTCACATCAACCCCCCATGCACAATACCCTTGCATGCACATAAACCTGTATGCATAATACCATCTCATGCGCAATACCCTCCCATGTGCCCCCATGTGTCCCATCCCCCATGCACACCATCCTCCCATGCGTATCAACAGCCCCCACTGTGTATCATCCCCTATGTTCATCAACCCCCCATGAGCACCACCCTCACACGCACAGCAACCCCATGCACACCATCCACCCATGCGCATCAACACCCCCCACTGTGTATCATCCCCTATGTGCATTAACCCCCCATGCTCACCACCTTCACATGCACAGCAACCCCCATGTGCACCATCCTCACATGCGCACCAACCATCCATGCACTCTCTCTCTCTCTCTCTCTCTCTCTCTCTCTCTCTCTCTCTCTCTCTCTCTCTCTCTCTCTATATATATATATATATATATAAACACAATGGAGCTTACTTTTTGAATATTGTTTGTTAAGACAATTGGTTTGCTATCCTAAATGACCCACTGAACACAATAGGGCTTACTTTTGAGTAGACATGGTTAGGATTGTGCTCTTTAAGTCACCCTGGTACATTTCATGTCCTTTCCTTAATATGGCTGCTATATGAAACGTCATGGTTATCTGAAACATTCTCTGATATGTATGTATGCACATTAAGTCAACATTATTCCCAAGGTGGCCTAGAAACTTGCAGCTGAACCTATATAGTCTTAATAGGCCAACATATGTGAATACAAAAAGGCACAGAAAATGGAAATATGCCTGTCAAATCTACGGCGCTCTGCATTCTTGTGAACAGACAGAACCCATTGCGCAGTTGTGCGCCTGCGGTTGTAGGGGATCATGTCTGGTGGAGTCTGAACGCCAGCAGCCAGTGTAGCATTTGACATTATTGATTGAAACCCTGGAACAAACACATACAAACCCTTGAACGAGACAAAGCGTGCAGCATCCTAGTGGAAGGAACAGAGCGAGAGTGGTTGTGTCATCCTGTAAAATGTTTTCAGCTCTGGTAGAGCTCAACATTTCCCACTGCTTGTCATCTTAGTACGGATTCGGGAGAGACTCGTGTCTCGTGGTTTCTTTCGACATTTCGGAGATTGCACGGCAAATGCTTCCTGGCAAGTTGCTCAGCTGGCCTCCAATCTGGCCTCATCCGAAGCTCCCAGGTGCATTTGGAGCCCGTTGTCTGTACAGTGCCACTTTTTGGCTTTCTGCCCATCTGTTCTAGTAATTACTGTCATGTAAACTGATTTGTTTTAGAAAACAAAAACAAAAACTGGAAGCCACATTGTTGTAAAATAGCCAGCTGGAGTCACATTTTCCTCCCTTTTTGCAAATGCATGCATATCAATTTTTCAGTTTCTCAAGACTAACTTACATGCGCCATTATAGAAAACTGTCTCAAATAAGGCATCCAGACCATATGTGCGGAAAATTCCGGATTTGTCCTCTTTTTTAGCCTCCTGTCCAGGTGTCCTCCAAAAGGGCTTCATTTTGGAACTTTGCAGTGGTATGCAGGATCCCATCATGTCATATGTTGTTGGTTGCATACTGAAGAGCAGAATCCAATGCACAAATTGGATTTGAAATCTATCAAATGTTATGGACAAAAAAAAAACTAAAAATAAAAAATATGCATTGAGCTCTATGGGAAAGTGAAAGTGTCCAATATCACAGCTTTCCTCATGAGTAGACAAAGGTGCCATTGTCTGCTGGAAAGGAATCCGAGGCTGAGAGGCTGAGAGGAATTCAAGATCTTGCCCTTCTTTTGAGATTTGGGCATCTGGTCACCTTGATCCTGGTTGTAATCCTAATCCCCGAATAGGCCTGCGTAAACCCTGGCATAAGTCCCGTTCTAACCTGGGGGTGTCATAAATTTTCCATAAGGCACTTCTGCCCCGTTCCTGGGGATGGAGGTTAGCTCAGTGCACAGGCATACACCGACCTCCCCGCACCGCCACCAATATGCCAGCAGAGTTGCACTGGCCTAAATTGGTTAGGATTGCACCTTCAGTTTCTCAATACTTGTCATAGATCTATAAGATACATGGCTCTGGACACTGAACAGGTAGTGCTTCACAAAGGTTTGTGTATATGTGTTGCATGTTGTGTGTTGTGCCCCACAGTTTGCTCTGTCTTGCTTCCACTCCTAAATTCCAATACACTGGTAATAAGTTTAAAATAGATTTATTCTTAAAATAAAGAGCATCCATCATTTGCCACAGCTTTAAATCACCCCAGTTTTTATTTCCCACCCCATCCTCAAAATAAATTTGCATTGATTTTTTAAAAAGCAGAAATGCAACTTATTGTAATAAATACTATAATTGACACCAAAATTAAGGAAAAAGTGACATTTTTTTTTGGGGGGGGGAGTTCTGCACATCCTTGAGATCCATACCAAACTGATACAAAAGTGGAATTCATTGTTCCACCTAAGGAGAGACACGTAACAATTTGTGATGGTGGCCAAATAAATACAGTGGTGCCTCACATAAAGAGCTTAATTCGTTCCAGAGGCCTGCTCTTTAAGTGAAATGCTCTTTAAGTGAAGCAGATTTTTCTACAGGAAATAATGGAAACTCAGACGATTGGTTCCGCGACCCCCAAAATATTCATATAAAAATATTAACTGGATGTAAAAACACTGTAATTGAATTCAAAATATGCATTCAATGTGCATGATCCTATGAAGTCTACTTAGGCTGCAATCCTGAAGACACTTTCCTGGGAGTAAGCCCCATTTAACACAATATAAAAGTTAGCACCAGGACCCACAACTTAGAATGACAGCTTGTCAAGATCAACCAGAATTTATATCAAGGTCAGATGTGATATCGTCAAACAATAACTTTTCTTAACAACCCACACAGAACAAAATCAAATCTGGTAAGTGAATTTACAAGTTTACAATGAATTTAAAAATTATTTGAAATTAAGAATGCTCTAATCCTCCCAAGCATTTGCATATCTGTTATTTTAAAGATCCCAAAGGCTGCAATTCAATCCTTACATGTTTAGCAATAAGCCCCACTGACTATCATTGTTAAAAGCAAGTAGACTATTACAAAAATCTCTAACTTTCCCCAAATGTAATCACATACCATAGTTGTCTCATGCCCATATAAATTTTTCCCATTATTATTAATATTAATTATAAATTAATTTTTATTGCTAGAGAGCTCTCACCATCCTGAGTGTAACCATAATGGTATAGTGGTCAAAGACACAGAGCACAAGCCTAACCATGTCTACTCAAAAGTAAACCCCATTGTCTTCAGTGGGTGTTACTCCCAGGAAAGTGTCTTTAGGATTGCAGCCACAGAAAAGACACTACTGAAATGAATTACACCAAAATTACACATTGAATTGAATGAGGACCCACCTGAAATTGGTTTGCGTCCCACCTAATGGATCCAAACACCAGTAACAACTCTGGTTTGGAGCATGCCCATATACAGACCCTATTATTCTCTACTAACTCCCATCACAGTCTCCTTGTTTATCCTTCGTATATCACACTGCAGTTTTCACCATGTCTTTGAGACTTGCATTTTAATGTAGATTAAATTTGTCACTGCTTGTTTAGCAAACAGTGAAGGCTGTCAGAATATTTTCCATTGTACATCATGTCATGATTGCACAACACCAATGTATACCATGTTTGTTTATCACAGTATTTACAGCATGCTTTCTCCAAAAAAAATTCAGTGTGGTATATATAATTTTTTTCTACACAACAACCCTGTGAAGTAGGTATTGGTGAGATATAGTGACCGGCCCCAGGTAATCTAGGAAACTATAGGAAGATGTAAGAGGCACTTACTCTGGATTGCTCTGTGCATTTCCCATAGGTTTCCCATAGGTGGCACCGTAACTATGTCGGTGTAAAAGGTCCCGTAGTCACTCTGGATTGTAGCCGGAGACTCAGGAATAAGCCTTCACTATCTGGGAGTAGGTGATGGAAGTGGCATAGCTAAAAGTGAAGCAGAAGGTAGGCAACCTGAGAAGGGGGGCAATCCTGAGTTTGGCACTGGTGGCCAAAATTGTGACAACCTTGGTACTTTTGAATAATACCATCACATTGTATAACATTCAATGTGGAATTTAATGCAAAATGCATTGAAATCATACCAACATATCTATATTCTATCAAAAGTTATAGCCAAATAACCAGAGAATAAAAAATACAACTGTAATAAAAACTGGATTTTTTAAATGCAAAACTTATCAATGAGACTGATTGTTTAGAGAGCCAATTAAGTAGTATGACAGAGTAGGGAGCCATTAAGGTATTGATATTGGGGGTAGCCTGGAAGAAGGCAGCAGAGCAAGTAGGTGGGGGGCAAGCTGCTAGGAGTGGGTTTGATTTTCTCCCATTTTCCCTTTTTAGAATCCCAGACATTGATATAATTTATAGGGCATCATTTTGGGTGATCATGTGACCGGATTTTTCTGGATTTGTCCTCTTTTTTAGCCTCATGTCCGGGTGTCCTCCAAAAGGGCTTCATTGTTCTCTATTTTGGCTTCATTTTGGAACTTTGCAATGGTGTGCAGGACCTCATCATGTCATATGTCATTGGATTCGTATTGAAGAGCAGGATCCAAGGCAAAAATCAGTTTTGAAATATCTCCTTCCTATCAAAAGTTATAGTCAAAAAACTAAAAATCAAAAATGTGCATTGAGTGCAAGGGGGAAGTGAAGGTGCCCAATATTGCAGCTTTACTCGTGAGTAGGCAAATGTGCCATTGTCCACCAGAAAGGCCAGGCTGAGAGGAATCAAAGACCTTGTCCTCCTTTTTAGGTTCAGGCATCTGGTCACCCTGGCATGGCACAACACTACACAGTCATTAGCTATGCCTTGGAGTGACGGGCAATCATGGGTAGCATGAACAGGTGTAGGCTCTGAACATGGGAACTCAGAATATGGGAACATGGGAAATTACCTGTGATTTTTCAAAAGGTTGGCTAGGCTGAGCAGACCCACTGATGTTCATTTGTATGGTGCCTGGTATGGCCACACTGTCATGACATTTCAGTCAAAAACTTGCTGATCACTCAATCTTGAAATGGGCAGACCCTATAAGTGTATAAAAAAAGTTTAATACTTATATGTAAACACCTAGAAAGAGCTTTAATTGTTTATCCAGATCCCTACAAAACCTATGCATAACCTATGCACTTTGTGAATGGACAGTAACTACAGCTATAACTTTTAGTGCAATCACGACATGTGCAATCAATGTTCAGTCCAGAGCCCTACAAAACCTATGCATAACCTATGAACTTTGTGAAAGGACAGAAGCTACAGCTACAACTCTTTGTGCAGTCACGACATGTGCAATGTTCAACCCAGATCCCTACAAAACCTATGCATAACCTATGCACTTTGTGAATGGACAGTAACTACAGCCACAACTCTTTGTGCAATCGCGACATGTGCAATCTATGTTCAGTCTGCAAAAGTGGAAAGCAGTGTTTCATCCCTTTGGGGGGGATTTTAAAAAAAAGAATTGAAGGTAAAACATTGGCACATCAAGGATGAAGTAAAATTCCATCGGCGTTCTAACCCATTGACAAAACCTGGAGGCAACTGAACAAGAGCCAGCACAATGGCCGGGGCATGTTCCAAAGCACCAGATGCCAACCCCTCAAAAATAACTTTTACAGCTTGGCATCTGGGCCGTGCATTTGTCATCCAAGGTGGAGGAAAAAATAGGAAAACTGGAGTGTTTCTGGATGGGTTCGGATCACTTCCTCCTCTCTGCAGCTATGCCCACAATAGGACCAGCTGTGAGATTTATGGTGAGATGCTAAAATTTTCACCAGATCCTTCCTGCAACTCTCATTGAATGTGCTACTTGCACACTTGGATGTGCCACAAGTCAAAATTTTCCTGCAACGTATCACCTTGTCGGTCCTTTTATCTCCCTGCACCTCCAAGCAGCTCACTTTGCTGGGTGCTGTTTGATGCCTGCCTTGTTATGTGCCTGTCCCAGGCCACATGATGCACACAAAGCTTTGGTCTAAATCAGGGATGTTCAAACTTTCAACTTTATGGCTTGTGGACCTCTGTGTTATGCTCTGTGAGATGAGAAGCTGCACCTGCTAAAATTCCCTCCTCTTCTTGGGTCTTGGAACTTATCCAAGAGCCCTGAAGTTAAAAGTTTGGACAACCTAAGGCTTCAATACAGAGTAAGTACAGGACCTTTTACACCAACGTAGTTATGATGCCACCTATTGGAAATGCATAGAGCAATCCAGAGTAAGTGCCTCTTACGTCTTCTTGTAGTTACTCTGGATTGTAGGGCTAGTTTTTAAGTTCAGCAGGGCAGAGACTTATCCCTTCACCATTACATTGGATGGAAGGGGGTTAAGATAAGTCAACAGAAGACTACTGCAATGTACATTGAGCTCAGAGACAACAGAATTAAGTGAAATCCTGGTAGCCTGACTATGGCTAAAATCCAGACAACTATGGGATCTTTTACACCGACATAGTTACGGTGCCAACCTATGGGAAACCTATGGGAAATGCATAGAGCAATCCAAAGTACGTGCCTCTTACGCCTTCCCATAGTTACTCTGTATTGTAGGGCTAATGAATCAGGACCAGGTAGTGATAGGAGTTGAACCCAAATCCAGATCTTGGGTAGGGTAGGTGTGTTCCAACTCAGGGTCTTAGAGGTCAGTTGGATCCATAGCAGGTAAGAAGGTAAGAACTTATAGGTATTCCATTATAATCAAACTTCATGGACTGACTGCCAGTTTAATGGTTTCAATTTCAATACTTGTTGGTTTATCCTATTTATCCTGACATTTTTCAACGGAGCTCAAAGCAATGTCCAAGGTTTCCCAACCTATTATTTTCCAAAAACAACAACAAAACCACAAAAAAAAAAACTGTGAATGAGATTAGAAAAGTGGTTCTCAAACTTTTTAGCACCGGGACTCACTTTTTTAGAGTAGTTCAGAGATACTATTCTGAACTTAGAATAGTTCAGAGATACAGAGATCGTTCACTTTTTTAGATAGTTCAGAGACAGAGGCCAGTATATCATAAATTCACCTTGAATTGGCTGAATGATAATGCCACATAAACCAGCCCATGTTTACATTACCATCAGTTATGATTACCATCATAAATAGAATACAAATTACAATTCAATATAATACAATTATACAAAATATAATACGAAATACAATTCAGAATGAGGGAATTGCCTTCACTCTGAATGCATAAAGCATACTTACCTCACTTCATGCTTGTCCCACTTTGCCAAAGCAGTTTTTTTAAAAACTTGCATCAAAAATTTGAAAGCCTTTTCTATAAACGCCTCTCATTTTAGCCTGACACTGTTTTTATAATTGAGAAATATTGCGTTGTTGCACGTGTTGGAAAAGCATGATGTTGTTTGTGTGATGGTTGTAAGACCATCGGACTGGGAAACTCACAGGAGACCTGGAATTGAATTTCATCTCTATTATACATTTTGAAAACCAAAATTTCATTGCCACTCAAACTACTGATAGCCCTTCATTTGTGCATTCAGGATCCAGAGCAGTATGGATCCATATGGGGTCAACAATACGGGGTCGGCAAAGCTCCAGCAAGGAAACAGGTCCACCCAAAGGATTAAATAGAAGACAAATATTTCTAAGGCTGTATTTCTAATATTTCTAATTTACATGTATCCTAAAGTGTATCCTAAAATATTTCTAATGTACCGTACGTGTATCCTAAATATTTCTAATATACGTGTATCCTAAAATATTTCTAATTTACGTGTATCCTAAAGTGAAACCCATTGAAAAGTGGAACCCAATCTTTTTTAGTTTATAAATGGTGCTTCCAATGCTTTTTTAGCTACCAAATTGCAAATCTCACTTTAATCTTGCAAATTCCTACAGCTGCACAAAGATTTCTGCAAATGGATTCTCAGGAGTTAGTCCAGGAGCTACAACATGGGAGAGGGCAATTTTGGCCTTTAGAACAGCAGAGAGAGAGAGAGAGAGAGAGAGAGAGAGAGAGAATAGAACATGCATTGAATGAATGAGTTCTGGATACAATTGAAAGGTGTTGAAAGAGTGGATTGTCAGAAAACGAACCGTCAGACAACAGAGGATACTTGTTTATGCAACGTAAGCACTGGAGGTTGTGACTCAATGAGCACAATCCTAACCATGTCTGCTCAAAAGTAAGCCCCATTGTGTTCAATGGGTCTTACTCCCAGGATAATCTTTTAGCGATTGCAGCAAATTTCCCTTTCCCTTCTTCAGTTAGGCTGAACCTCAGCAAATTATTCTCTAGTTACAGTTTTCCTGGAAAATGTAACTAGAGCACAATCCTAACCTACTCAGAACTAATCTACTCAGAACTAAGCCCCACTGTGTTCAATGGGGCTTACTTCCAGGAAAGTGTGCTTAGGATTGCAGCCTTAGAAATATTTGTCTTCTATTTAATCCTTTGGGTGGACCTGTTTCCTTGGTGGAGCTTTGCTGATCCCATATTGTTGACCCCATATGGATGATCCCATTCCATTATAGACCATAGGCATTAATCAGTCAGGGATCATGGGGCTGAAATGGTTATTCTTCCCAGCTAGTCAGATGTGTCATACCACAGCATCATCTAGGACTCATCAGTTGAGAATGAGAGGCAAATATGGGCAACGTAAATGCATGTGCGAACATCTCTGAATCTCAAGAATATAATCATAATGCAACACATTTGTGACAAAAATCCAGAGTATGTTGGATTTGGGAGCACTTTGGGAGCACATAAGAGCACTTTACGTGCACCCGTAGTTACTACACCACCTAGTGAAAACCTATGGGAATTTCATATTGCAATCCAGAGTAAGTTGTTCTTACACTGGAGCAAGGAACCCTGTAGTTATTCTGGACTGCGCCCATAAAAATCATCAGTATGAACTGCTACAACAAGGTGACCATATGACATAACCACAAAAGAAGACACCCAAGAAAAATGTAGGACATTCAAGAAAAACGTAGGACATAAAAACATAAAAGCTAAAAACATTCATAAATATTGCTTTCATGTGGTTAATTTGAGCAAGTATTACATATTCTTGAATTTAAAACTATTACATTTAATTTATTACCTATAATTATTAATTACATGACAGCTACATGATGTCTGCTCAAAAGGAAAAGGAAGACAATGAATATTTTTCCGTAGGACACAAAACTTAAATGTCCTGGAAAAAGAGGCTGTATGATGGTCACCCTGTGCTACCATAAATCAATTCCAGGGGCCCAAACAATAGAATCAAAGATTCGGGCTGCAATCCTAACCACACTTTCCTGGTAGTAAGTACTATTGAACTCAGTTGGACTTACTTCTGAGTGGGCATGCTTGGGATTGCACTGTTTGAAGGGAACCACTAGGACTGTAATCTTAAAGACACTTTCTTGGGAAAGACCCTACAATCCAGAGTAACTATGGGAGCATGTAAGAGACATGATGTGCACCCATAGTTACTGCACCACCTAGTGAAAACCTATGGGAAATTCATATTGCAATCCAGAGCAAATGGTTCTTACACTGGAGCAAGGACTCCCCGTAGTTACTCTGGATTGCACCCTAAGACCTGTAAGTAGACTAGAAACAGTTAACAATCTTGACTCAGCCCTATTTTTAAGGCAGGGACCTGGTAGACGTTTGCCGAATTTATCACACCCTTGTCTTCAAACCTTGACTTATATCACTGGTGTAATTTAGAGAGGCGTAAAAAAAAATCTTGAGTTGTTTATATTTCCCCGATTCTCTTTACAATTCCCCAACAACTTTTTCAATGATGATTGTAATTATGATTGTACTTACTTTAAATGTTGAGATATTTCTAAATCACCAGGAGATGTAGTAATAAAGGCAACTGTAGACTTGGTGCCAAGGGGTGGGTATAAACTGAGCATGGCTGGTTGTGAATCCGCAGTGATTAAATAGCAATAATACTGAGCATCAATTATCCACAGTGTTTGGAAACCTAACAGCTCACTAGATGGCTTATTTATTCAGAACACTTAACAGGAGGTTCACACTTCTAATATAATTCAGAAAACTGTTTTCATCAGACTCATTAGCAGAAACTGTGTCTCCGTTTCACATTTAAGGGATTTCCCACCCTCACCCATTGTAGAGTGCATTGCTCATTTGGGATTTTCAGCACTGCTTGTGGGTGTTTCTATATTTTTAATATATATATATATTTTAAATTATAAATATAATTTTTTAAAAAAGATGGGGTGATTTGGAGACCGATTCTCCACTCACTCTTGAATTGTGTCATGCGTAGACCGAGAATAGTTGGTAGCGCCTAGGGATTTGCAGTTCGCTGAGCAAATTATGGATTCAAACATGTAATTATAACTGTTTAATTAAAGTGTTTGGTTCATGCTACATCGCCAAAGCATTTTCATACTGGATATTTGAAAAGTGTTTAAATGTCCATAGGCAGCTAGTTCACCTAACAGAATCTTGGCATATGGGATCATAGGCGCGGGTCAGGGTGCCGACTGTTGGATGGAATGCCTGGAGTTAATAACTCCTCTAGAGGAACTAGGGCTTAAGAACATTCCCACAACCTGATGAGAGGTTAATAGTGTTTTGGTGGGAGACAAGAGATGTGGTACAAGTGCTTCCTCAGACCTGAATTTTTAGTTGCTTAAAAAATAATTTTACCCATTTTCTGCTTACTTGTCACCAAAATATAAACATTAAAGTGAAAGTACCCCAGTGGAATTGCAGTGACACCAATCTGAATTGACACCAACCTGACACCTACTGTGGGTGGCGTAAGCGGTTAAGACGCTGTGCCTGTTAGCCAGCAGGCCAAGGTTCGAGACCTGGGTTGGCCCCACAAGACAGGGTGAGCTCCTGTCCTTAGCCCAGCTCTGCGACACAGCTGGATCCAATCGTATTAGCTCTGCCTTTCCATTGGACTAATTCAGTGGCGTGGAGAGGGGGGATTTGCTGCTTGGGTAACAGCCTATCCTCCATAACAATCCAACCCAGGCTTTCATGCTTAGCATGCAGCGTGTGCAGCGCCAAGCACGATACCATAGTCTTCCAAGACTGACGGACACCTGCTTTAATCTGAATATAGTAGTAGTATAATGTATAGTATAAATGTATATTAGTATATAAGTATAGAATAAATATAGTATAGATATGTATATTTTATAAATTATAGTATATAGTATAAAGTAGTAACCCCTTCAAAGGATGCCCTGCTTGCCATGACTGGCCATAGGGTGCGGCGCTCATGTCAGTTTCTGTGGCCGAAGAGTCAGCGTTGTCCTAAGTTTTCTCCATGCTTATGAAGATAGTATGCTACTACCAGCAGTGGGATTCAAATAAATTAACAACAGGTTCTATGTCCTAATAACCTAAATTAACAACAGGTTATATGTCCCATTAATAACCGGTTCTCAGAACCAGGTGCTCTTTAGCAAAGGGTTCTACAGAACCTGTGAGAACCCTCTGAAGCCCACCACGGCTACTACAAAATAATATAATGATGCCAGTTCATGGCCAATTAGACATCAGCCCTATATGGAGATGTGCTGATGACCTATCATCCCAAATGCCATAAAAATTCCTGGTCAAACCACCTTGTTGATTGTAGTTTGTGAGCTTCATACTAATTTGGAAGTTTGCTACGGAAAATTTAGTGCTGCATTTTTTTTATTTTCTGAACTCTATGCACAGCTCACATATGGGCCAAAGCTGTCAACCAAAGCAACTTATCCTTGTATTTTTCTGAGCAGCAATAGTGGGTCTCATGCTATTCAGAACATCCCCAACGATCCCAGTTTGACCAGAAACGTTTGATCAGGTTCTCATCCCTAGCTATTAAAAAGTGTTTTTACCAGTGCAATCCTACCCATGTCTACTCAAGAGTAAGTCCCATTGTGGACAATGGGTCTTACTCCCAGGAAAGTGTATTTAGGATTGCAGCCTTACTTCCAAGTAAGTGTGGAAAGGATTGCAGCCTTAGAAAATGTCATTGCAGACACTTAGAAAAATTATAGCAATGTGTTTTAAGTGTCTGCTTTTGGCATGTCTCCCATCACAACGGCTGTTTTAATTAAAATAAAACATTCAGGGTCAAATGGTATGAGTCCCTGTAAGTGTTTTTCCACCGAAATGCAATGATATGAATCCCTGACATATGCATCCAAAAATTTGAGATGTTACAGTCAGACCCTACAATCCAGAGTAACTACGGGAGCACATAAGAGACATTACGTGCTCCCATAGTTACAGCACCACCTAGTGAAGACCTATGGGAAATTCATATTGCAATCCAGAGTAAATTGTTCTTACACCGGAGCAAGGACTCCCCATAGTTACTCTGGATTGTGCCCAGACTCTCTTTGAAAAACAGAGAGGGGGTCTCTGATATCTAGAACAGTCCTAAGATCCTGAGGTTGGTCCGGCTAACAGTCCTAAGATCCTGAGGTTGGTTATTATCTACATGGTTTTTTCCATGTCTTTTTTGGGGGGAACAGATGGGGGTGACTAGGGAGAACCAGACCACAATGTATATCAGAAAAAATAAAAATGATTGATATTCACTAGCAGAAAAAAAGCTTAAATACAGAAATACAATAGGTAAAAAAGCACGTATATGTATATGGGTGGTTAGATGGGAACTCTAAAGCTTATGACTACTCTGTGGATTTCTTTGGAGACCAAAAAGGGGCAAGAATCTGGATCTCGCCTGTGCAGTTCTCCTTCCACTGTTGAAATCCAAAAGGCACTGACATACTTGAAGGTTTATATACCGACTTTCAGGGATGCTCCTAGAAGTTGTGAGAAGCATAGCTTTTACAAACCAACAAAGGATGACTTTTCATGCCGGCCATTCTCCCCATCTTGCCTTTGCCTTATCTTCTTTACCCTACAATCCAGAGTAACTACGGGAAGACATAAGAGGCATGTACTCTGAATTGCTCTATGCATTTCCCATAGGTAGCACCATAATTACATCAGTGTAAAAGGTCCTTACTAGCCTCGGGGATTGTAGATTGTGGATTGTAGATTGTAGATTGTGGATTGTAGCCTGGGGGGGGGAATCCTAAATACACTTTCCTGAGAGTAATGATGAGGCTTACTTTTGAGTAGACATGGTCAAGATTGTGCTTTGACTTAGATCTCCTATCCTCCATATTGATCTACCCAGGCCTTTGTGCTTCGCATACAGCGTCGAGCATGATACCATAGTCTTTCGAGACTGATGGATGCCAATGCTATTGGTCATAGACGAGGGGTGTCCAAACATTTAATTTTAGGGGTACTGGACCTTTAACAAGTGTATACAGGAGGGAATTTCAGCTTGGTGTCATTTACAAATTTGATGAGATCCCCTTGAATCCCATCATCCAAATTACTTAAAGAGAATTGGGCCCAAGACACAGCCCTGGGAGCGCTTGGAACTGTCCCCCAGGTGATGCAAAGCCATTAAAAAACACCTTTAATGTACGGCTGTCCAGCCAGTTGCAGTGACACCTAATAGATACAACAGCTTTCATTTAGCCTCTCTTCAAAATGGACCAAGGTACGTTTGCCTACTCCTAAGTAAACACATACATGCTGCATTATTTCGGTTTGCATTGGGCTCAGTACATTTCTGTATCATCTTGTCAGGTTTGTGACCCATTGCTATATCCTGATGGGTTGCAACCCATAGAACCCACACTGTTCTAGAGTTTTCAGTTGCCCATTTTTTATTTGTTATTGTTTTTTATAAAATTAAAATAATACAATTATGTAGACAATTTTTACTGGCTGCGTATTTGCACAGTCTGGAGAGGTACCTATTTAGTGACCACTTATTTCCCTATTTAGCCACAAATATCAGATTATTTGCTGCAAATCCTCCAATATCAGATTATTTGCTGCAAATCCTCCAATATCAGATTATTTGCTGCTGGTGTCTCCATGTTTCTTTCTGGAATTTTGGAATGTTACGGGGTGGCCAACTTATTCCTTCTGCTGTATAAAACCACTTTGTGGTGTGTTTTTTTTCTGGTGGTTGTAGAAAAACAGCGCATAAATATTCTTTGTAATAATGTAGTGGGCCTTTTTAACCCATGCTAGGGTGTCCTTGTTTGTGGGGAGGGAGACGCGCCTGCATCTGTGATGGGACAAGCCTTTCCGAATGGAGCGCTGTGCCAAATGTTGGACGGCTGGCAGCGGCAACCCTATTCAAGGCTCGCCGTATTCTCAGGGCCTCTAATTAGTGGTGGATCCAAGATAGCTTTTCCGCTTTGAAAGGATATCTCTGGTACGCAAAGTAGAGCGGAACAGACATGCCCCTCGGCTATAAGGAAACATCTGTCAATCAGGGATGTACGGTTACTAAGCACCTCCACCGCAAGGTATGTTCTGTGCAACCCAGGCAGCTTGGCTGCAAAGATGGCCGTCAGCCCTTGAGCCTGACTCATGAATAACGTAGACACATTGCACGTGGCACACCAAATTGGAGCACATGTTAATTTGGTGAGCTTTTCTATCCTTCTAAATAGGTCGGAAAATGGAGTGGCGTCGCACTCTGAAAAAGTGTGCCAAGTCTGTCTGTTTGCCATAATGCCGCATTGTTCTGGCAAACATTGGCGACGTAGGTGACGTTGTGTTTTGTAGCCGTAGTGGTGTTTTACAGAGGGATTTGTCGTTTGTTCGTTGCAAGAAGGATCCCCCTATTAGGTGGGATCTGAAATATTGAATGCTGGCAGAGTAGGGCAGAGCCATACAAAGAGCCACATTTTAGGAAACACGAAACTGCTGCTGCTTGTGGACTCTTCTCTCTTTCTCAGCCTTGTAAAGTTAGATTTTACGTAATATAATACTGTTATCCAGCACCCTAATAGAGAACAGAGAAATAGAGAAGCAGAGATGATGGAGCCCAGCATTCCTCTTTCATCCACATTTCTTCTTCTATTCTGTCTCCTTCTTTCTTTTTTCTGTCTAGGATCTGGGTCAAATTAGAGGATTAATAGGAAGCCCAATCCTAGGCATGTCTACTCAGACAAATACCTTGTACTCATTGGGGCTTACTCTCTGGAAAGTGTCAGTTAGATGTTTGGAGCCTCAGGTCAGTTAGATGTTTGGAGGAAGACATGGGGGCATGGCAATCTTGACTCCATGGTGGTATTCTTGGCTTCCACATTGATCCTTGGAGGACCTTCTGCAAGCATTTCTGTTTTAAGTCCTAAACTTATAGGACTTTTCTGAGTTGTGGCACCCCATATTTGAAATGCACATTCCTGGTACCAGAATTACCAGCCCCAGCCAGACCCCTTTTTATTTGTCCAAATCTTTTGACATGTCAACTACCTGATTTTAATTACTGATCCTTTTGCCTTCCCTTTGGCGTTACTGCTTATTTTTTCTGTTATTTGCTTGTTTTATGTATGATAGTTTTTAATATTTAATTTTAATATTTAAAATAAATAAAAGCCACTGCGACGAATTTCTTAGAATAGTGGCCAAGACTTTTTAAGTGAGGAATCAATATTTCCATGACTGGAATCTTACCTTTGTGCTCTCCTAGGGTGCAATCCTATGCCTGTCTACTCAGAAGGAAGTCCCATTATATTTAATAGGGCGTACTCCCAGGAAAGTGTTAGGATTGCAACTAGTCTATTTTATCTATGATGTTTTTAAAAAGTGCAGTTCTGGTCACAAAAAGGATAGAGCGGAACTGGAAGAGGTACAGAGAGAGTGATCAAAAAAGTAGGTGGATTGGGGTCTCTCCCTTACATGGTAAAACTATAAAGTTTGGGGTTCTTCAGCAGAAAAGAGGTACCTGAAGGTGGACATGATTGAGTCATACAGGTTATTATCTACATGTTATTGTGCATGTTTTATTGTGTATGTGCAGATCCCATCCTTTTTGATGCAGTGTTCCTTTTGTAGATCCTTTTGTTCCAAACTTGTAGATTGTCTCCTACTTTAGGGTGCAGTCCAGAGTAACTACGGGGAGTCCTTGCTCCAGTGGAAGAACAATTTACTCTGGATTGGAATATGAATTTCCCATAGGTTTTCACTAGGTGGTGCAGTAACTACAGGTGCATGTAATGGATTGTAGGGTATATTAGGCTCATGGAAATTTGGGGAATTTTTGATCTCTAGGACCAAATCATCACATGCCAGCTCTGCCTGCACAATTTCCAAACTATTTTCTAAACATATGTCCAAAGAAATAGCCCGTTCGCCCTTTTCTGAGCCAATAAAAGCTTCAAAGAGTTTGGAATGAACTAATTTGAGAGGAACGAGCGAACGTCTTTTGTGCATCATGAGCGGATAAAATGTGGACTTCAATGAAATGTATTGGAGAACTTGGAAAATAAATGTGTGACAGTGCAGTCCTTACCCCGGCACATGTCTTGTGTTGGCTGGGGATATTGCAAAAATTCCTTAAGAGCACAATCCTAACCATGTCTACCCAAAAGTAAGTTCCATTGTGTTCAAGAGGTCTTACCCAGCAGTGGGATTCAAATAAATTAACAGGTTCTATGTTCTAATAACCTAACAACCGGTTCTGTCTCATTAGTAACCGGTTCCAGAACCAGGCGATCATTAGCAAAAGGTTCTATAGAACCTGTGAGAACCCCCAAAGCCCACCACTGGTCTTACTCCCAGGAAAGTGTCTTTAGAACTGCAGCCTAACCCTACAATGCTCTAACTACGGGAGCATGTAAGAGACATTTACGTCAACATAGTTACAGCACCGCCTAGTGAAAACCTATAGGAAATTTATATTGCGATCCAGAGTAAATTGTTCTTATGTCGGTGCAGGACTCCCTGTAGTTACTCTGGATTGCACCCTAAGGAACTTCTGCACCACTTATCGGGTATTAGGACGGTGCACATACATATGTGCCCTCCCCAGACCACCACAAAAATGGAAGTGCTGGTTTCAATTGGTTAGGATTGTGCCCTGAGTGTGTGTGGAGGTGTTCAGCCTCTCTCCTGCTATTAAAGGATACTTTTTATTTAAATGCACTGCATTCATGTTCAAAGCTGCCACTTTTATTGACATGCATGGAATTTGCATGTTAAGTATCAGGTTCTCACTAATCTGTTGAGTCAGTGTATTAGCAGAAACGGTGTGCGGTCTGTACTTTATTATTTTGCTAACGTGACAGGAGGGTTGTCAAATGAAATGCAAAGGTCACGCTGCTATTGGGTTGGAGATAACTTAATCTTGTTTGCCTTTCCATTACTGACCCGGCTTCTTCTTGGCTGGAAATGCTACTGCCTGTTTTGATATTAGGAAACATTTTTGACAGACTTCCAGCATTTCGTTCACTGAGATCTCATCCGGCGAGGCTTCTTGATAGTCCAAGCAGGTTTCTGGGGTGTCCAAAAGTGGCAGGCAATAGGTGGTTGTGGAGGAATTTGTGCAAAACTTTTTTCCCAATCTCTACAGATAATCCTTTGGAGAGGCGGGCATTGGCCAATTTGCACTTAGGGTGCAATCCAGAGTAACTACCAGGAGTCCTTGCTCCAGTGTAAGAGCAATGTGCTCTGGACTGCAATGTGAATTTCCCATCGGTGATCACTGGGTGGTGCAGTAATTACAGGTGCACATAATGTCTCTTCATACACCCATCCTTACTCTGGATTGTTTGCTATGATTATAGCTGAATAAATGATACAATATATACTCGAATCTCATGTGCCATCGAATCTAATGCTTATAATCAAAATACCATATCTATTCAAATCTAACCATCACATCTAATACACACCCTAATTGTGGAGTCTGAATTCAGCTGAAAGAGGTGGGCGATTCAAATTCAAAAGATTCAAATAAATACGGTAATATTAAGGCAGTTGAAATAATTCAGAAAAGGTATAAATGGGGTGCCCTTTGGAAGGGAGAAAGGTAGAATACAAATCTAATTTATTTATTTATTCATTTATTCATTTATTTATTTGCTTGCTTGCTTGCTTGCTTAGCATGTGGCAAATACATGGATTTATGGTAAATCAAATGTTAATGCCCAATTCACCCAGTCATTCAAGGACAGAGTGGTCTACTTTGAAAACAAATCTAATAAATTAGATTTAATTTCCTGGGAATGTTGCTACATAATGGGTGAAACCTACATCAACATGTTTTGTTTCATTGCATTCTGCATGCAATTATGGAATTGATTGATATATAACATTGTAATTATTTTTTTTTTTTAAAGCAAGACTTTTACAAATGACAGCCAGTCATGCTGTCACCCTCCCTCGTGTGTTACTCGCACCCCTTTGCAACGCCACTGCTCCACTCCATACCAAAAAGGTGTATGCCTTTTTCCTTTGCTGTAAATAGGGCATTTCCCCTGCACACCTGACAACACATGGGTTGCAATGCTAAAAACACTTTCCTGGGAGTAAGACCCACTGAACACAGTGGGGCTTACTTTTGAGTAGACTTGGTTAGGATTGTGCTCACAGTCTTAGTTCTTCCAAAAGAAACTAATATAAGGGTGAAATCCTATGCAGAAGTAAGTCCCATTATATTCTAGGGGGTTTACTCCCAGGCAAGTGTGTTTAGGATTGTAACCTAAGAAGTCAACATGGCTTGGCTTATTTTGGGACATCTTTCGCAGCCACTGAGCTCATGCATCAAATGTTATCAATTTAGAATTAGGTTTTGATTACTGCAAAAGGGTGCAATAATCAGCAATTTTAATGTCACTATTAAAACCCCTTAATTGACTGATCTGGCCAAAGACAGTTAAAGCTACTTTCTGGAAATCTTAATTGAATATATTATCTGCAGCTTTTTCTCATTTTACTTTAAGATCTGCACTAATCAAACATTCTCTCATCCAAATAGCAATTTTGCGTTGTTTGTGGTGAGATATTCAAGACCTTTCGTTCGGAAATATTTTCCACTTAGGAATTGTGCGCATGAAAACAACATCGCTCTGGCAGGATTCTGATGTTTGTGTGTATGGAGAGCTGTTGAGAGATCATCTCTCTGTGAATGAGAGCATGTTTCTAGGCTCTATCATACTCAACGGTGCAATCCTAACCTAGGCCGGCTCAATTCATCTGTCTTCCCATTCCCGTGGTGTTGTAGGGAGGCAAGTGCATGTCTGTGCTCTGGCCTAACCCTCCACCACAAGTGGCGCACAAGTGTCTTATGGCACTTTTATGACACCCCCAGGTCAGCAGAGGACTTATGCAGGGGTTTAGGCCAGCCTAACAGGAGTTTAGGATTGCAGACCAAGAAACATAACCCAAAACTATACAGAAGAAAAGATGGTGTAATGCAGATAGGAGCTGATTTAAATTTTAATGCCTCCACTTTGTCTGCATATGCCATGGGGTATCACAGAACACTCACAGGTAGGGTTGCCATATGTCCTGAAAAACAGGTACAGTCCCAATTTGGATGGATTGTGTTCACACACTGACAAATGGGACAGAGGGTCCTGTCCCAGTTTTGTGGAAGAGAATTATGGCAACTTTACTCTAGGACAGTGATTTTCAACCAGTGTGCCATGGCACACTGGTATGCCATGGATAGTCTTCAGGTGTGTCATGGGATTTGGGGAAAAGTCATGTATTAATAGGAAAATTAGGGGATTTGAACAGTGTGGTGTGCCTTGTCAATGTTTCAAACAACTGATGGTGTGCCTTGACAATTTCAGTGCCGTATTAGTGTGCCAAGCGATTTAAAAAGTTGAAAATAACTGCTGTAGGGTGTTCCTGGTGCCCCTCTTAACTGTTCCCCATGTGTTGCCATCTTGGATTGCGAAATCTCACAAAATCCAAGATTGTGATGCCTGAATTTTTGGACTATTTCAGTGTTGTGGAGAGGGGGATATGTTGCTTGGGTAACAGCCTATCCTCCATATCAATCTACCCGGGCCTTTGTGCTTCACATGCAGCATCGAGCATGATACCATAGTCTTTTGAGACTGACGGATGCCAAGGTGCCCAAACCTCATATAAGATTTTGGGTCCTCAATCCTGGATATTATGAGAATTTGCAAGATGGCAGTGCCTGGTTGAGCCGTGAAGAAGAGGCTGTGCGAGCATTGTGACCCAGGAAAATTTGGGAACTACTGTTGCAAAAGGAAACATATAATACGGAAGAAGAGCTTGATGGCCTCCTTCACTTTTTCCTGCTCAGTTCCCCTCTTTCTTTTGAATTCCAGGGAGCAGAAAGTGGAGGAGGTAACAGACAAGTGGAGAAGGTTTAGGAGCCCCTTGTCAATAAGATGTTGAAGGCAAACACCTGAACTGGTCTGAGTTTGATTCAGTGGTCCTGATGACCTCTGTTGACTCATCCTCTGGCCAGGAAAGTCCCTCTCCAGTCAGGCTCCTCAAGCTTTGCTCCATGCTCATCTCCTGCATCACTCTAAAAAAAAATATACTTCCCATAAATTTGGGGGCAAAAGATGCCCAAATAGATTTGCTTCCGCATTACTTCCATTAAATGACAGTATCGGTGTCAGTGGTGCGGTCCGCACCAAGTGGACGCGTGAACGTGCCCAAAGGGGGTGATGCGCACTGTGGGACTTTAAAAAAGGTGCTGTGTCTGTTAACCAGCAGGCCAGGGTTCAAGACCCGGGTCGGCCCCACAAGACAGGGTAAGCTCCTGTCCTTAGCCCAGCCATGCGACGCTGCTGGATCCAATCGTATTGGCTCTGCCTTTCCATTGGACTAATTCAGTGGCGTGGAGAGGGGGGATTTGCTGCTTGGGTAACAGCCTATCCTCCATAAAAATCCAACCCAGGCTTTTGTGCTTCGCATGCAGCGTATGCAGTGCCGAGCACAATACCATAGTCTTCCAAGACTGACGGAGGCCTGCTTTAGTGCATCCAACCCCATCAAGTCATATACTGTTGGATTCATATTGAAGAGCAGAATCCAATGCAAAACCTGTGAACTACAAAGCTTTGTTTACTGATGAATAAGCAGGCATGGATTGGCTGGAGTGAAAGGTCAGTCCGGGAGAGGACAAGACTTCCACAATGGTCCCGATCAGGGATATTACTAGGGTGTTAGAAAGGAGGCACCCTGGAAGGGGTTGGCAGCACATGAACTAAATGGCTACAATCATGATTTGAGGAAATAATCCCATCATGTTATACACCTCTGAATGTGCAATTTACAGCAGATTGCAGTGAAATAAACCACTTTATTAAAATGCATGGCTAAAAAAACCCAGTGGAGGCAGGGCAATGGCACATAACCATGCCCACCATTCATATTGTTCCCCTGCCCAATGTATGGGGTGACGCGCTGACCTCCCGCACCGGGTGACACAAACCCTAGTGATGCCCCTGGACAGTATTATTACTTCCTGGCCTATAGAATCTACATCCTCCATACATGAAACGGATCTCTCCAAGTGTAAACAATTTGTTGAGCAGGGTTCTGGGTCAACCACGTCTTTTCAGCCACTCACCAATTAGATGACTCATAGGGCAAAATCCAGAGCACTTATGGGTCCATGCAGTTACGTCACCCTCTAGTGTAATCTTATGGAAAGTCACCATAACTGCTCTGGAGCAAAGGGCTTAATTTCACTTTAGGATATAGGCCATAGGCTTATGACTAATTTGGCACCTTGCCATGGGTCACCTGAGAATGATTCAGCACTGGCACGTTCAGACCTAAATTTTCTTGTTGTGTGGTGCCTCCACTTTGACCCAAATAAATAAAGGTTTAAACAAATAAATAAATTATAAACAGATAAAGGTTTCTGAGCTTTTCAACCAGATTGGAAAGATAGTCCCATAAATAGATTTTTATTCTCTGTTCTTTGGGTTGCATAACATTTTTTTTTTCCCAAGCCAATCATGCCGAAATAAACAGGGACATCTTCAGTACCCTATAGAACATCTTATATTCTGGAAATGTAAGAGGAGAAAATTGGTACTTGCCGTGATCTTGTGATGCCTCCTGAAGGTGTAGAATGACTTCAGAAATAAAATAAAGTCACTGTTGTTTAATTGCTAGTTTGCTTTGGAAGGTTTTGTCTTTCTTTTTTGGGTTAGGGTTTTTCCACCTCTGCCTTGACTTCTTTTCTTCCTGAACCAATAATTTATTATTTAATCATTTTAAAAATTTATATCCTGCCTTTTTCGGGCCATTAGCCCGACTCAAGGTGGCTCACAGAAAAACATAATTAAAACATTAAATAGAAACATTCAATTAATAACAATTAAAACATAGAAACTAAAAACATTAGCCCCCCAAACTCTGCCTCACTTAAATGCTTTTTTAAAATAAAAAGTTAATTGTGAGTAGGGCTTCCAAATGAACCTGTTTCCCCATAATTTTTCCCCATCTGTCATCACCTGATAGGAAGCAAAAATTAATCTTTTTTATTAAATTAATTAATACTTTTACTTTTTTATATTGTGCCACTTCTGTACTCCACCTTAGTACTAAAGGTGGTTAGCCCTTAGTACTAAAAGGATTTAGCCCTCCTTTTACAAGAGTTAACAGCTCTTTCCAATCCCTTTTCTGCATTCTGGTGCAGTACAGTCATAGCATGGTTATGAGCACAGTCCTAACCATGTCTACTCAAAAGTAAGCCCCATTGTGTTCAATGGGTCTTACTCCCAGGAAAATGTCGTTAGGATCGCATAGTAAATCACAATAAGCAGTGGCAAAGGGTGTGCAATTGACTAGGCAACAAGCTCTAGGGCTGCAATCCTTAAGACACTTTCCTGGAAGTAAGACCCATTGAAAACAATGGGGCTCACTTTTGAGTAGACATGGTTAGGATTGTGCCCTAAGAAGGCAAAACGCTGACCCAAACCATTGGCCAAAATGTATGAAAATCTTGGTATGTACAAATAATACAATTACGGGCACAATCCAGAGTAACTACGGGAACATGTAAGAGAAATTGCGTGCACCCGTACTTACTGCATCACCTGGTGAAAACCTATGGGAAATTCATATTGCAATCCAGAGTAAGTTGTTCTTACTCCGGAGCAAGGACTCCCCATAGTTACTCTGGATTTCACCCTATGTTATATATCATTTGAAAGATAATTTAATGCTGAATGCAATGAAACATACTGTGTTGGAATATATTGTATCAAAACCTATGGCCAATTAACCAGAAAAGATTTTCATTATGATATAGAACTATATATCATAGTAAAATTAATTTAATACTGAATCCAATGAGACAAACCATGTTGAAATATCTGCCTTGTATCAAAATTGTACCAATTTACTACAAAACATATTTATTTACTTAGGGTGCAATCCTAACCACACTTTCCTGGAAGTAAGTACTCTTGAGCACTATGAGACGTAGGGTGCAATCCAGAGTAACTATGGGGAGTCCTTGCTCCGGTGTAAGAATAATTTGCTCTGGATTGCAATATGAATTTCCCATAGGTTTTCACTAGGTAGTGCAGTAACTATGGGTGCACATAATGTCTCTTATGTGCTCCTGTAGTTACTCTGGATTGTAGGGTTACCCTACAATGCAGAGTAACTATTGTGAACACGTAAGAGACATTACATATACCCGTAGTTACTGCATCACCTAGTGAAAACCTATGGGAAATTCATATTGGAATCCAGAGTAAATTGTTCTTACACCGGAGCAAGGACTCCCCGTAGTTACTCTGGATTTTGCCCAGAGAGCACAATCCTAACCATGTCTACTCAAAAGATAGCCTCATTATGTTTAATGGGTCTTACTCCAAGGAACGTGTCTTTAGGATTGCAGCCTTACTTCTGAGTAGGCATGTTTAGGATTGCACAATGTATACATTAAATTTGATTTCATCAATACACAATTTTCTTTGACCCTGGGTTAGCCTTAGCTATGCCACTGCACCTTTTTCATTTTTAAAATGTCTCTCAGCCCAATCCTATTTCTGTCTACTCAGGAGCAAGTCTCATTACAGTCAATAAGCTGACTTCCAGGAAACAATGGATAGGATTGTAGCCTCAGTGTGACTGAGGGCAAAATCCAGAGTAACTATAGTGAGTCCTTGCTCCACTGTAAGAGCAACTTACTCTGGATTCCAATATGAATTTCCCATAGGTTTTTACTAGATGGTGCAGTAACTACGGGTGCACGTAAAGTCACTTACACGCTCCCGTAGTTACTCTGGATTTGGGGTTTAATTTCTGGAAGTGACATCTCTTCTGGAGCCTCATTTTGTACTCCGTATCGGGCTACACGTTCATTAGTTACACCACTGACTTGTTCCTTTTACTCAGACATGCCCCAGCAGTATCCAGATAATGTAGATGGAAATATACTTTTTTTCCTCCTTTTTTAACGTGCTATTTTAATTTTCTGCTACAGGCAGAGGCGGCTTCTCTAGGGACGAGCTTTGTTAACACATTGCAAGGTAGTTTTACAATCTAAGCCCGTTACCTTTACAAATGTCTTTAAAAAAACAAGACTTAACAGCGGCATGCGCATTTGTAATACGATGCTATTTCGTCTTTTTATTTGTATTAAAATCACACCAGACTCTCCAAGAAATGGAACGGGCTTTTTAGTTCCTATTTGCTTTATCTTTTAGCCTCTGCACCTTCTAAATCATGAACTCGCAGTGCAATTTTTTCCCCCGTTAGATGTTCTTAAAAAGCAGTTTGGTTAAAAAGAAACCTCATGTTCCCCGCACAGGATTAAAATGGTTGATGAATTATGCAGCTTGACTACCTTGTTCCTTGACTAAATTTATCTCAAAGCAATTGAATTATTTTCACACCATTTATGTAATGAAGATGGTCAAGTTTTGGTTTTTCATGCGCTGGGGATGGTGCATTTTCGGGGCTCTACCTGTGTGTTTTGTAGGAAGAGGTGATGCAGCTTTGTTTCGAGCCACTAAACAAATCCGTTCCTTCTTTAGCGGTAACTTATAAAATATTTAAGCAGGATTGATGAGCAAATAAAAACCTGCCCCAACTTTCTGGTAGGGGCAATGACAAGTATTTATGAACAACACCAGCAGGGGCACAGGTATAAAGAACAACCCAGAGTAGCAACGTGGTCCTTATGTTTTAAAAGGATGCCTCCATGAATCTAATGAGCTCCATCCTTTTTATTCAAATGCTGTTTTATTACAACACAATTCTGGAGGAAGAACAAATTTCCTGCCCTCTACGAATAAGCAACATTACTTTTTCTGTCCTACTAAAGTGTGTAACAGACTTCTGGCACAATCTAATGCATACCTACTCACAAGCAATGAGAAGTAATAGCATTTATTTTGTCATGTCCTACATTTTTATGTGGTGTCCTACATTTTGTTAATTTTACATATGGTCAGCCTAATCAAGGGACTTCTCTGACCCTACAATCCACAGTAACTCTGGGAAGACGTTAAGAGGCACTTACTCTGGATTGCTTTATGCATTTCCCATAGGTTTCCAATAAGTGGCACCGTAACTACGTCAGTGTAAAAGATCCCATAGTTACTCTGGATTGTAGCCATACTATGGCCCATATCCTAAAGTCAAATAAGCCCTTTACTCCAGAGCAGTTAAAGTGAATTTCCATAAGAAGTCTTTCCATAAGAAGTCACGAGAGGGTGACGTAACTGCGTGGACCTGTACCTTCTCTGGATTTTGCCCATACTCTGGCTACCAGGATTTCACTTAATTCTGTTGTCCCAGTGAGACTGACCCGTAAGCTAAACCAATTATTCTCAAATCTTCTGCAGCACAATCCAGAGCAACTAATCTGTCCACATAAGAGCCCTTGGGTTGCCCTATCTATTACTAGGGTGGAGCAACTGCAAGATGCTCCAGCCCAGTTACTCTGGAAGAGGCTTAGGGCAGAGCAAGGCAAGATAGGGTGCCCTAAGAGAGGTGGACCTGCTCTGCCCTAACTGGGGCAGCCTAAGCAGCTCAGGAGAGGCATGTTGAGGGCTTGTTTAGCATTGCCTAGGGCAGAGCAGTTACTCTGTATCCAGAGCCTGTTTTCAAGACAGAAATGCCCTCTTCCAGCCCTCAGAGTTATACCACCTCAGGAGCAGGTATAGTAATGAGTAGACCCATAAGGGTCCATGATAAGGCCCGAGTAAGAATGGCAGTGCTGACCAAAAATCTGAGTTCTTGGCCAGCCTAGCTGCAACCCCTGCCTCTCAACCGCAGGGTATGGAACAAATGATAGAAACTATAGAAGTTTCTATAACAAACTATAGAAGCCCCTTATATTCACTGTAGAATGTACTGGCCTCTCATCAGGGACTCCTTATAAGGCAGGCACCCAATGGTGTCACCAGACTGGTGCGGTTGGTGTGGGCTGCATTGGGTGATGCGCCCCATCGGTTGGTGTGAGCTGCATTGGTTCGGCTGCATGGGGTGATGCACCGGAGGAGTTTGACTGTCCTTTGTCAGGCCCCGGGTGTCAGCACCCCCATTCAGGCCTGCTCCAAGGCGGAGCAGCAGCCAGAAGCTGCCACTTGTCCTCGGAGCTGGCCCGAACGGCCAGCTGAGGTGCACTGGGCAGAAACAGCTTCAGAGGAGACTTCCTTAGAGCAGAGGAAGTCCGCACCTCTGCATGGCCATTCGGCTCACTCAGGAGGCAGAGCGGCAGCCAAATGACTTCAGAAAGAGTACTGCACAGGCACCAACTCTGACACCTGCACAGTCTCCTCTGAATCCAAAAGGCTTCAGAAAAGTACTGCGCAGGCATCAGAAATGGTGCCTGCACAGTTGGCTTCGCAGTACTGCGCAGTCCAGGTAGGGGGTGCACACATCCCAGGGGTGACACACAGACTTCTACAGTGGGTGATGCGCAGAGTCGTCTCACCACTGTAGGCACCACAGCTGTTCCTTGTTCAGTGTGATCTGAGGGGTATCTCCTCAGGAGCAAGTCCTCCCCATGTGTCAATTACTTAGCATGCTATGGAGCTGCTAGGGCAGCCCAGGCTTCCTGACTCTCTGGATGCAGCATAACTTTCTGCTCTGGATACAGAATAGTTAGGGCAGAGCAGGCTGAACTTGCTCTGGATTGTGCTCTTGGTCTCCCAAATCCTTTGTGGGCGCAATCCAGAATAACTATGGGGATTCCTTGCTACAGTGTAAAAACAATTTGCTCTGGATTGCAATATGAATTTCCTATAGGTTTTCACTAGGTGGTGCCATAACTACATGTATACATAATGTCTCTTATGTGCTCCTGTAGCTCTGGATTTTTACTCTGGATTGTAAATTTCTATAGAGTCCCTAATACCGCATGAGTCTTGGGAAGTCCTACAGTGGTGGCACATGTGTGAAGTTGCATAGCTGTGGGCAAATGTCAATCACTTTTGGAGTGTTTCTGGAGCCCCTGAAGGATGTTGAGGGCTTCCAGCGGTCCTAGGACCACACTTTGAGAAATACTGCATTAGAAGAGATATTGTTCTTCTCAACCTATATATTGTGGAGCTATAAAATTTCAGGAAAGAAGGGGGTTTCAAGCATGTGAAAAACCACATGCTGGACTTTTGCCCACTGAATCAAAACTCCTGTTGAAGTTTACTGCTTTGTACCTTGGTCTTGCTGCTTGGTGGGATGTGTCTGGGGGTATCACACATACTTCCAGGCACAAGCTCTCATATCATCACTGTTTGTATGAAGATCATAGATGGACCATAGCTTCAAACTTTCAATTTGCAGATCTGGAAATACTAGTACTGCCTTATTTTTGGATGGTTGCTAAGCTGATGCTCCAGAATTTCTTTGAACACACTAAAATCTCCATAAGTTAAAAATTATTATTGTGCAGCAAACGCAGTTTTTATAAACAATTAATTTCAATCTTAACATGGTTAAAAGAAGGACATCTGCTTGATTAGCATCTGCCGCTGTACACTTGGCGCAGGGTCTGCGCTGAGGTGTGTGTCGCAAGCCAATTTTCCACGTCTCGATACATCCTGGCAAGTGCCACAATGCAGAATTTTGACATGATAGATAGTGTCAAATGATCGCCTTTGATGCTTTACTACCTCGAACATGGCGCATTGACAAGATATGTCAGGATCACTTCTGAGGGTTCCCGAAGATGTCTCATGTCAATGAGTAAGATTGATTGCGATGGGTTAGTTAGCTGAGAGTTCATTAATGATAAAACATCTGCCCTGTGCATGTAAAGCTGTCTGGGGAAGGGGGCTGAAACTTTGGGTCCAAACTAATCCCAAACAGAGCAGTTTTCTTCAGATGTAACTAATTTTTGTTCTGCCTTTTGCCCTTTTCTATTATTTCCTCATTTATATTGATGCATTCGACTGATATCCTGCCTCTCTGCCTCGAAACAGGTTCCCCAAGTGGCTTATGTGGCGCAAAGTACAACAGTACACATTCAGGCAATCGTAGCCATCAAACTAAATAGCAGCAATGAAGTAAAAACAAAAAACTGTCAGGAAGGAGGCAGGAGAATTGCATCATAAAAATAAGAGACAGCAATGTAAAAGCGAGGAGAACATGGTGGTGGTTATACCCAACATGCACACAATCATGCACCTTTCCGACAAATGAAATTCAGGAAGGGGTTTGCAGAGTAAAAGAAATGCAGAGATTGGTCCCCAAAAAGTCTGGACCCAAAGGGGCTCTATTTATATACATAGCATGTATAGTACTATATAGTACGATATAATAACTGATTTGAAGCAGTGGCCAGAGAGAGAAAGAGAGTATGTGCAGTGTGTGTATATATATATATATATATATATATATATATATATATATATATATATATATATATATATATATATATATATATATATATTCCGACCAAGGAATCGAACCCTGGCCTGCTGGTTATATATATAACCAGCAGGCCAGGGTTCGATTCCTGGGTCGGCCCCACAAGACAGGGTGAGCTCCTGTCCTTAGCCCAGCTCTGCGACGCCAGCTGGATCCAATCGTATTGGCTCTGCCTTTCCATTGGACTAATTCAGTGGCGTGGAGAGGGGGGATTTGCTGCTTGGGGAACAGCCTATCCTCCATAACAATCTAACCCAGGCTTTAGTGCTTTGCATGCAGCGTATGCAGCGCCAAGCACGATACCATAGTCTTTCAAGACTGATGGAGGCCTGCTTTATATATATATATATATATATATATATATATATATATATATATATATATATATATATATATATAAAGATAGTTAGACAGACAGACAGACAGACAGACACACAGAGTGGCGCCTCACATAACAAATTTAATTCGTTCAGGAGGCATGTTCTTTATATGAAACATTCTTTATGTGAAGCAGATTTTCCCATAGGAAATTATGGAAACTCAAACGATTGGTTCCACAACCCAAAAAATATTCATATAAAAATATTAACTCTGTAAAATTGATGACAAAACACTGGAATTGAATTCAAAACACTGTAATATAACACAATTAACTGTAATAAAACACTGTTATTTAGTGTATGTACTGTACCTGGTATATACCTTGTAGATATACCTTATACCTTGTATATATACCAAGGTATGCATATACCTATACATATATATGTACCTTGGTCTTGCTGCTTGGTGAGATATGTCTGGGGGTGCCAAAAATACCTCCAGGCACAACCTCTCATGTCATCACTGTTTGTATGAAGATCATAGGTGGACCATAGCTCAAACTTTTAATTTTATATATATATATATACACACACAAGACATCACTCAGCCCTTACAGGGAGGAAAGCTTTCATGGGATAAAGAGGGTCACCTGCTCTGCCCTTCTCAAATATGGAAGGGTCACCACTTTCAAAATGCCTCTGTGCCCCGTTAGCAGGGGCACATAAAATTTCCCAGAGACATGCTCTGAAATATCAATACTTTCCCCCAGCTTATCAAATAACAGAGACGGCATCTACTGAGTCAGTAACAGGAGGAAGGTCTTGCCACTGCAACATCTCTGCTTCTTGTAGTCACCAGCTTTTCCTCCCAGATTAACCAGTGCCCTCCGTTATCCACTAGGTTTCCATTCACAAACCTCTTGTGGTTAAAAAAATCAGTGGATAAAACAATGGAAAAATAAATTTAAAAGACCCAATTCGAGATTTCTTGCTCCTAATGGAATAAGATGGTGCCTCAATATGTGCAGGACTTTGATTCTGGGACTCCCTACTGATGCAGAACAAAATGTCTTAAATTAAAGCATTTTTTAAAAATAAGAAGTTTGTCCCTTTACAAACAGATTTTTCCTGTTGGAGAGAAGAGGGAATTCAGACAGGGGTAACATGTCATGCAGAACAGCTCCCCTGTTGAAACTCTGTTCTGCTTAATGCAACTATCAGGGATATGGGGTGCAATCCTGACCAAGGTTGGCACCACTCATCGGTCTTCCCATATATATGGTGATGTATGGAGGCAAGTGCGTGTCTGTGCACTGGCCTGACCCTCCCCCAGGAGTGGTGCAGAAGTGTCTTACAGCACTTTTGTGAGATCCTTAGTTCAACAGGTCTTAAGCCAGGACTTAGGCCATCCTAACTGAAGATTAGGATATCAGCCATAATCCTAGCCAACGTTCCAGCACTTAGGTATGGGCATGCAACTCCAAGGTAAAGGAACAAACACTACCTTACCTTGCCTACTTCACCATGTGCAGGATGAAACACATGCTCTACTGGCACAGTGATGCCAGTGCAGGAAAGTTAGGGCAAAATCCAGAGTATTTACAGGGAGTCCTTGCTCCAGTGTAAGAACAACTTACTCTGGATTGCAATATGAATTTCCTATAGGTTTTCACTAGGTGGTGCAGTAACTACAGGTACACGTAAAGTCTCTTATGTTCTCCCGTCGTTACTCTGGATTTGGGGATTTGTTAGGATTGTGCCCAGTGGTGGGATTCAAATAAATTAACAACAGGTTCTATGTCCTAATATCCTAAATTAACAACAGGTTCTATGTCCCATTAGTAACCGGTTCTCAGAACCAGGTGCTCATTAGCATAGGGTTCTATAGAACCTGTGAGAACCCCCTGAAGCCCACCAATGACTGTGCCCTTATAGTGACTGCCGCCCTCTCCCACATCCTAGATGCAGCTCTCTGAGCATTCCCATCACAAGGACAACATGTGAGTCCTCGTGATTCTTTTCCGAAATCCCAAGACGTGTTGCGTTGAGGGACGACGACTCACGGCTCAGAGATTTCTCATTCCCTTGTTTCCAAAATTTATCTGAACTTAAAACACATTGGAAATGTTTAGCTAATGTAGTGTACCTCTGCTTCCCTGATGAGCTGAATACCAGTCTCTAGACAGAGTTAAATGGCCCAGATAAATTCAACTCACAAAGCCTGCGGGCCACACCAGGAAGTGGATCTGCTAAGATTAATGTCCTCTAATTAGTCCTGCTGTGCCCTGCCGAATCTTCTGGCTGTGGGGGAGTTAGGCTGCGTTCTGTAATTGAGGATGTCAGTCTTGTGGATCTGGGAGACCCAGAACACAAACTCCAAAAAAGTCTTCCGACTTCGCCTTCCCATTTGTCTGAACAACAACACAAAGCTATTAAAAGAAGTTGCTGTTGTCACCTTTGTTTTTATTTTTTGCTTTAGTGGTTAAAAAAAAACTGTAGTTAAATCCATATTTATAGTTAGTTTATAGGCTTATGATTCCTACTTGGAAATACCAGCATAGTAGAGTAAAATTGGCATTTGACTCCGAAGACTGGTCTTGCACTTGCTGACCCCAAGTTCTCTGAATCTGATCCCCTCCATAAGGGTCCAAGACCCAAATTGTGACCCAAAAATGCAGCATCAAAGACCTGGATTTGAAAGTGCTTTTCAATGGTTCTTTACAACTTATAGGGTGCAATCCTAACCTAGGCTGGCACAACCCATGGGTCTTCCCATTCTCATGATGATGTAGGGAGGCAAGCACATGCTGGCCTAACACTCCCCCAGGAATGGTGCAGAAGTGTCTTATGGTACTTTGGGCAAAATCCAGAGTAACTACAGGGAGTCCTTGCTCCGGTGTAAGAACAATTTACTCTGGATTCCACTACGCTTTTCCAATAGGTTTTCACTAGGTGGTGCAGTAACTACAGGTGCACATAAATTCTCTTACGTGCTCCTGTCGTTACTCTGGATTTGGGGGTGACACCCCCAGTTCAGCTCAGGACTTGTGCTGTGGCTTAGGCTGGCCTAATTGGAGTTTAGGACTACAACCATACTTGACTAGATCAGTGGCTGTGTGTCAAAAGGACACACTTTTTAGAATGAAAATCTATTGGGAACCACCAGTAAGAACCCAAAAGTGATGTCATGACCAGACATCGTGAAGCTGGAAAAATTTTTAACATGCACCATAAAACAAAACTAATAAGTTTAAAAAATTACTTTAAAAAACCATCCTAACTTTCCCAAGCAGTTGCTGACCTATTTAAAAGGGAAATCACCAATCCTAACCGCACTTACCAGAGAGCAAACACTATTGACTTTCATTGTTAAAAGCTAGTTAAAAGTACAGCTCTGTAACATTTCCCCAAATGCAGTTACATACTACAGTATGTTAGCATGAAGTCTAAAAAATTAACAATTAATATACCCCCCAAACATTATATACCCACCTCTTGGCACTTATTTGAAATTATCTAGAAGGATTTTCTGCTGCAGGGAGGGGATTGGATTAGATGACCAAGAGCACAGTCCTAACTGAACACAATCCTAACCATATCTACTCAAAAGCAAGCCCGACTATGTTCAATGGGTCTTACTCCCAGGAAAGTGTCTTTTGGATTGCAGCCCTCGTCTACTTACTGGTCTTACTCCCAGAAAAGTGTCTTTAAGATTACAGTCCTAGTGGTTCCTTTCAAACAGTGCAATCCTAAGCATGTCTACTCAGAAGTAAATCCTATTGAGTTCAATAGTACTTACTTCCAGGAAAGTGTGGTTAGGACTGCAGCCCGAATCTTTGATTCTATTATTTGGGCCCCTGGAATTGATTTATGGTAGCATCATAGATCCTCTTTTTCCAGGACATTTAAGTTTTGTGCTCTGGAAAAAATAATCTTCATTTTCTTCCTTTTCTTTTTGAGCAGACATCATGTAGTTGTTGTGTAATTATTAATTATAGGTAATAAATTAAATGTAATAGTTTTAAATTCAAGAATATGTAATACGGTGTTCAAATTAATCACATGAAAGCAATATTTATGAATGTTTTTAGCTTTTATGTTTTTATATCCTACATTTTTCTTGGGTGTCATTTTTGTGGTTATGGGCACAATCCAGAGTAACTACGGGAGTATGTAAGAGACATTATGTGCACCCATAGTTACTGCACCACCTAGTTAAAACCTATGGGAAATTCATATTGCAATCCAGAGTAACTTGTTCTTACTCCGGAGCAAGGACTCCCTGTAGTTACTCTGGATTTCACCCACAGTTATATGATCACCTTGTTGTAGCAGTCTATACTGATGGTCTTTATGGGTGCAATCCACAGTAACTATGGGGAGTCCTTGCGCCGACATAAGAACAATTTACTGTGGATTGCAATTTGAATTTCCCATAGGTTTTCACTTGGTTGTTGCCGTAATTACATCAATGTAAATGTCTCTTACGTGCTCCTGTAGTTACTCTGGATTGGTATGTGGGGCATTTTGGGAAAGTCAACGGAAGTAATACTATTCTTCAACGGAAAAAATGAATTAATATTTCCTTGCCTGAGGTGTCTGGCCTCCATAATGTCTTGATCTCAGTGCAAAGACGTAGTAAAGAAAAGCAATCTTAATACAAGGCCTTGAAATAGAAGTAGGGATTTTCATGACAAGAACTGTCACAGAGGGATTTGAAAAGAAAGGGAGAAAGAACCCTCTTGTATTTTTAATTAGTCTCTACAATATTGTATCCTTGCTTGAAAAGGTACCCTTTACTCACCTGTTTAAGAAATACACATTCAATATTTTTTTAAAGGCAAGGAAATTATAGTTCCGGGAATAATATGGTCACTGCTTGTTCAGATGAGAGATTCATAGAAGTCTCGTTGGTACAGGGGTATAAAGTGGGTTGAGTCAGTCCTCTTGGAGATGGATATTTTTTTAATTTTTAGTTTTTAGCCATAACATTTGATAGGAAGGAGATATTTCAAAACTGATTTTGCATTGGATTCTGCTCTTCAGTACAAATCCAACAACATATGACATGATGCACACCATTGCTTTGGATTATGCTCTTCCATATGACATGATTGGTTACTGAAAAGTTCCAAAATGAAGCCACACTGGAGGACAATGAAGCCCTTTTGGAGGACACCCAGAGAGGAGGTGAAAAAAGAGGACAAATCTGGAAAAATCTGGTCATATGACCACCCTGCTCACTCCACTCAAATTCCTTTTCATGTTGGAGATCAACATCACCAGGAATGAAAAAGACATACAGAAGCTAGAACAAGAACTATATATGACATATTTCTTAGGTTAGTGTTCTTTGTCCTTGGGGTTGGAAGCTTAGTGGGGTCGGAAAGCCTCGGTTGTGGGTTCATGAATGCTTATGAATGCTTATAAGAATGAGAAAGGCTGAAGACCATTGGACCAGAGCCCCACCAGGTCGAGGAGGAGGCATCTGTTGTAGGCCTACCCCCGGAAGGTACCAGGGAATTGTGTCCCAATCCTGCTCAGGCTTTTACAGTTGTGTTAGAATAGCTTTCACCAATCCTGTCTTCATTATACCTCCTCCTCCTCCTTTTCCTACTCATGAGAATATTTAGAATATTAGATTATAATATAATTATAATATAATACTATATTATAATATTTTTATATAATATACTATAATATATTACTCATAAGAATATTTAGAACAGTTCTGGAAGGGTGTAATGGGTGGAATTTTTATATAATATACTATACTATACTATAATATATTACTCATAAGAATATTTAGAACAGTTCTGGAAGGGTGTAATGGGGTTGAGGAATCGGTGGTTATAGGGTAGGAATGGGCAGATAGTGTCCCAGCAAGGTGACCATACAGAATGGAGGAAAGAGTGCCTCTACCTTTAACCCATTGCATAAAAGAGGGAATTGCATTGCATAAAACCTTTACCTTTAACTCATTGCGTAAAAGAGGGAAAACAGGTGCTGCTTTTAAAACCCTTCTCTAATGAGCTAAACCTGCCTCAATCCCCTTTTCTATGCAATGCTTAAAGGTAGAGGCACTCTGTCCTCCATTCTATATGGTCACCCTGTCAGGAGTGGGATGCAAACTATATTATGTTGCTTCATTCATTTAATTGGAAGTAATGGTAGAAAAGGTTGAAAAAGGTTGAAAAAGGTTGAAAACCTAAGTAATACACATTCATGATATACAAGTATGTTAAGGGAAACATGTCCCTTTCTTATCCGTAACACAACATATGGAAACATTTCTTAAAACATTTTCTACCTTCAAAAGATTTCCTTCCTCAAACTTGTCTCCCCTTCCCATCAAAAAGATCTCTGTGGCCACAGGGCACTATTAGGCTGCAATCCTAACCACGCTTTCCTGGGAGTAAATACTACTGAACACAGTGGGACTTACTTCTGAGTAGACATGCTTAGGATTGCACTCTTAGTCAGTGATAAGTTTGGGAACTGCTGCATTAACACTTTTCTGTTCAACATAGCCTACAATCCAGAGTAACTACGGGAGCACATAAGAGACATTTACGTCGACGTAGTTGTGGCACCACCTACTGAAAACCTATGAGAAATTCATATTGCAATCCAAAGTACATTGTTCTTACATCGGAGCAAGGACCCGTAGTTACTCTAGATTGCACCCAAAGTCTGGCTTTTCTTTGGACCCCACTGTTGCTTGAGTTTTTTAGAGACATGGTAAATATGTAGGCTTGTCAACAGACCTTATCAAAAGCAGTGAGAATTTAAGAAGCAAGTGTTTAGATCTCCTAAGACTTGGGATTGTAGTTCACAGATCAAGCATCTACTTTGTACAAAAAAGAATTCAAGAGGCTTCTCCAAGAAGGGCTGGGAAAGACCCTGGAGAGTTGCTGAGAATGGTCTGACTCGGTGTAAGTCAGATGTCTTAGTACCATTATAAATGGTAGTAAGAGTATCTGAGATACCCTAGAGTACCTTCTGTCTGTTCCACCATAAATGCTTGCACCATTTTGTCAGCCTTACTGGCCTTTGTGGACAACGAGGCCTGCATGATTTGGACTGAAATGCATGATCAGAATATGTGCAAGTTGCAGCCCATGCAGGAGATAACTATCCTAGGAAATGGATTTGCCGAGTAACCATAAGCAGCAAACAACTAGTAATGGGGCATTTTGCTGATGCTCCAGAAATAACTTTGTTGGGTGGCAGGAGAGGGAGAAGGAGACAGACTGACAGTTATACCAGATTCAATCCCCCGTTGGGGTGCAATACAAAGCTGGAGGTGGTTGAAGTCTGATTGGACCCATTGGGTCTGCTGCAGACCTGCAAGCCCTACCAAGATCTGGTTCAAATCCCTTCTTTGCTAGTCACTCATGCTCAGCCTCACCTACCTTACAGGGTTGTTGTGAGGACAAAGTCTGAAATCCACCTTGGGCATTTGCTTTAAGCATGGGAAAGACGAGGTATAAATCAAATGAATGAATGAATGAATGAATGAATGAATGAATGAATCAGCTTTTTGGCTTCAACTACTACCTTTATTCCCTTTAAAGTTAAACTAGGAACTTTTCCTCCCAGTCCCCAAGGCTTGCAAAAGACAACATATTAAAGACTCTTTCTTTCTTTCTTTCTTTCTTTCTTTCTTTCTTTCTTTCTTTCTTTCTTTCTTTCCTTCCTCCCTCCCTCCCTCTTTCTCCCTCTTTCCTTCCTCCCTCCCTCTTTCTTTCTTTCTCCCTCCCTCCCTCTCTCCTCCCTCCCTCCCTCTTTCTTTCTTTCTTTCTTTCTTTCTTTCTTTCTTTCTTTCTTTCTTTCTTTCTTTCTCTCTCCCTCCCTCCCTCCCTCCCTCTTTCTTTCTTTCTTTCTTTCTTTCTTTCTTTCTTTCTTTCTTTCTTTCTTTCTTTCTTTCTTTCTTTCTTTCTTTCTTTCTCTCTCCCTCCCTCCCTCCCTCCCTCCCTCTTTCTTTCTTTCTTTCTTTCTTTCTTTCTTTCTTTCTTTCTTTCTTTCTTTCTTTCTTTCCTTCCTCCCTCCCTCCCTCCCTCTCTCCCTCTTTCTCTCTCTTTCCTTCCTCCCTCCCTTTCTTTCTTTCTTTCTTTCTTTCTTTCTTTCTTTCTTTCTTTCTTTCTTTCTTTCTTTCTTTCTTTTCTTTCTCTCTCCCTCCCTCCCTCCCTCCCTCTTTCTTTCTTTCTTTCTTTCTTTCTTTCTTTCTTTCTTTCTTTCTTTCTTTCTTTCTTTCTTTCTTTCTTTCTTTCAGAAAAGGAGGATAGTGGGGTTCCAGGACTGAGCAGCTGTTCTGTCTGTCCTATTGGACAACACCCTCCTCCCCCCCCCCAAAAAAAAAACCAAACCCCCAAAAACTACAGATCCAAACTAAAAGGCACGAGACTCAAAGCGTTATTAGTTTGACATTCCAATCGGAACAAGGAAAGTGGAAGCATTGATTGTTCCTTTTGTAGGTAAGGGTCCCAACTAATCTCTCCAGCTCGGTCACTGTCATTAAATGAGAGCCTTTTTCACCTCTGAGGTTTCCAATTCAAATCCAGTGCAAGCCATTTGATTTTGCCGCCTGTGCATGTGCCGAAGTCCAGTCACTAACAAATGAACCCTACCGCAATTGACACTAATTGGCTCCCTAGTTGTCTGTCTCGGCAGAGCAGCCAAGGATCAAGCACCGTATAGTAAGTGGATCTGTCAGGGACCCACCAGAACAGGGTTGGTACACATTAATGGTGATGTATGGGAAAGGGGACTATTGGCATTGCGTTACCTGTCGAGTTTTATGCTGATTGGAGAGTGATGAACACTGTGAATTCATGAACATTTTCTTGTACATTTTTTAAGTTCTCTGGGGCATTCTCTGAGCATTAACCATCTGAAAAGCCCTTTCCAAAACTGTCGTTATTTAGCCCTGTTTAGAACCCCCCTACCTGAATATTTCTACCTGTCGTCTTGTGATGACTTTGACTTCCCGTGAAATTCCTCACCTATTCCATCTTCAGGAAGAAACTCCAAATTGGCTTCAAAGTTTACATTAGTTTGTAAAGTATTAGTAGAATTTTATGAACCTTCCTTCCCAGGAATTTTCAAAGTGAAAACAACCTTGAAGTAGCTACTACACGTAGCTACTTGTAGTTGTATAAGTACTTGTAGTAGCTACTACAACCTTGCAGTAGCAAGGCTGGAGAGCTGCACAAAGTTTCTTTGTGAGTAATTAAAAAAAATCTCATTAGATGAAGAAATGGTGCCCTCCATTGGAATCATTTTGGTTTCTCATTTTCTTAAGCAACCTCCAGGCGAGGTCTTGGAGGCACCACTTAAATTTCACATGCAGAGGAACGTGCAAGTTCACATCAGATGGTGCTTCCTCTTGACCCCGGAGTAGCTCTCTTATTATTAAGGGCACAATCCTAACCATGTCTGCTCAAAAGTAAGCCCCATGTGTTCAATGGGTCTTACTCCCAGGAAAGGTTTTCAGGGAAGGTAAATCAAAGACTTTTATAGAATCTGAAGAAAGTCATAGAATCATAACTTTGGAAGGGAACTTTAAGGTGATCCAGTCCAACCTCCTACCGATAGCAGGAAATCCTCTTAGACCTAGAAAATCTATGATTGGTGCTTGTTGAGCCTCTGCTTGAAGATCCCGAGTAAACGAGTGTTCACAACCTCCCGTGGCAATCTATTCCACTGCCGAATTACCCACATTATCAGGAATTTTTTTTCCTGATATCCAATTGGAATCTCCTTTGTTGCAGTTTGTACCTGTTGGTTCTAGTGTTGCTTTTAGAGAAAACTGAGAACAACTAAGTCCCTTCCATCAGATGACTGCGCTTCAGGTTTTTGAAAAGTGCTATCATATATCCTTTTCATGTTCAGACTTTTCATGTTCCTTGTAGGGCTTGATCTCCAGCACTCTGATCATGTGCATAGCTCTTCTCTGAAATGTAGACATTGGGTATGGATGCTTGGACCACTATGGGCAAAATCCAGAGTAACTACAGCGAGTCCTTGCTCCGGTGTAAGAATAATTTACTCTGGATTCCTTCTCACATTGAGGTTCACTTGTTTTGGAATCAGTTAGGGGTACTCAGTGGGCCTCCTCTGGTACATTCAGTGGTGGGCTCCAGCAGGTTCGCACCTACTCTATAGAACCGGTTGTTAAAGAGAGATAGGACATATAAAGTTTAAAAATAGCCATTTAAAAGTGGCTGCCAGATGGGCAGAGAACCGGTTCTTAATTTCTTTGGAGCCCATCACTGGTACATTCCTGCACACATACATGTGCACACACATTTCAAAATGAGAGGGGATGAGGATGATAAATTGTAAGCAAGCCTGGGATCCAAAAAGGGGCCAAGGAACAAAAGAAGGACCCCCAAATTGTCCTAAGACCTTACATCTGGACATGTGTGTGAGCAGCAGATGGGTGTAGGGCATATATTGTTCCTAGGCCTGTGTTAAAAAAAAAAAATGCAGCATGAGTGCAAAATTTGGGAAGACAGAAATGTTCTGGTAACTTCAGAAAAGTTTGCATGTAATGGGTAAAGAGTAGCACTCTTGTTTTGTGTAAGCCGACAGTGATTCAGATTTTGTAACTCATAGGAATTATGATCTAATGCTCTCCTTTCCTTTTTCCCATCACCCACTTAATGGGCAACAGTTAATGGGCAAGACACCCACTTAATGAGCAAGCCACTTAATGGGCAATAAAAGAAGGGAGCTATAACTAAATGAACCTCACCTGTAGCAAAAAGAGTGGCTCCCTGTCTACTCGGAAACAGAGCCACATTAGGAGATATTTTCTTTTTATGCCTTGGTGGACACTCCAGTACCAACCGGTTAGGTCTTCTGGGCAGATTGGGAATTTGGCAAATGCCCTTGCTAGTCAACGTCTTTCACTTATGGACGGTGTGTTGGTCCCTAAGCCGTCCAATAAATGGGAGATGTACGTATTGGAAAATAGGGGCAGGGCCTTCTTAGTGGTGATGCCCCAGACTTGGAGCTTTTTCCCTAGAGAGATATTGGCAGACCTCTTGCTTATTATGAACTTTGGGCACAATCCTAACCAATCTTCTTGCACTGACATTTGCTGCGTCCTGCATTAGGAGGGCAGTCAATGTAGCCTCCTAAGTTAATGTATAGTCCCTCACCTCAGTGTTGCATTGCCCTTACCTTGGTGCTGGAAAGTTGGTTAAGACTGCGCCCTAAAATAACAACTAACAATAACCCTACAATCCAGAGTAACTACGGGAGCACAGAAGAGACATTTTGTGCTCCCATAGTTACTGCACCACCTAGTGAAAACCTATGGGAAATTCACATTGCAATCCAGAGTAAATTCTTCTTACTCCGGAGCAAGGACTCCCCGTAGTTACTCTGGATTGTGCCCTACGAGCAGTGTTTACATGCAAAACGGCTAAATTGAAATAACAAGAATCTTGTGATTGTGTTTTGATGCTGGCTTTTCATGCCTCACAGTTGGGTGTGTATTTTGGTACCGATTGCTGGGTTTGTGAACTTTTTTTTGGTTTCATCTTTGTGCTGCTGATTTTTTGTAAACCATTTTCAGGGTTTATGAAAAGGTAATTCAGTTAGTGGCCTTATTAAAATCCAGCCACGTATGTAACAAAGGGTGCAATCCAGAGTAACTATGGGGAGTCCTTGCTCCGGTGTAAGAATGATTTACTCTGGATTGCAATATGAATTTCCTATAGGTTTTCACTAGGTGGTGCAGTAACTACAGGTGCATGTAATGTCTCTTACGTGCTCCCGTAGTTACTCTGGATTGTAGGGAAAATCATAGTCCGTCCTGAACACCTGTGCTGCAGGTAAAGGTGATCACATTGATGATTCTTTTCTATGATGGAACACTCTCCAAAGTAGAAACCTAGCAGATGGGCGGATGGGGAAACCTTGATGAACTTGCTTAGTTACTAATTAAGGCGCAATCCTAATCAATTAAGCTGGCACAACTTACCTGCTCCCTGTTCCCATGATGGTGTGGGGAGGCTGGTGTATGTTTGATCACTGTCTTAACCCTCCCTACTCCCCAGGAGTAGTGCAGAAGTGCCTTATGACACTTTCCTGACACTACCAAGGACTTACATGGTTAGAATTCCTTCCTTCCTTCCTTCTTTCCTTCCATGTGTCGCAAACATGCCAGACAGGTGCTGAGCTAGCACTGGGGAAGCACCCCATTCTATGCCACTCCATGGTCCATGCAGACTGCCTTTGCTGTGGAGAGCTAAATGGGTGCAGAGAAGGTGGAAAGGAGGTGTTCTGGGACAAGGTAGTGCATCATCCTCATCCTCTGAGTAGATGCAAGATCACCTGCAGGATATTGCAACAGCCATTCAGATGCCATAGTAGTCCAGGAGCCACAGCAGCTTAGTATTATTGTATAGTATTAGTATATACTATTATAGTATATAGTACTAGGGCTATGATTTCCTATCTGTGGTCCCAGTAAGAATCTACTATGTGGTTCTGTGCATGTGAGTATGAAAGAGAGAGGTCTTCCTTTCTGCTCTCCAGTTTTATGTACCCAAAGAAGACACAAGCATTTCTGATCCTCAGTAATCCAAAATTATTTAAAGTCATAATTGGTAATACGCATGCAGAGTTTCTCTCCCTTTTCCCCCATAACATGAGCAAAACAATAGTTCAAGGGTACATTTGGCTCCAGCATTTGACCGAAATGGAAGAGCAGAAGACTGTCTTTTGTTGCTCTTAACCCTTAGATGACATTTAAATTATAAATTATATTTGCAGGTCATTATCATTATAATTAAATTATAAATTTATATTTGCATAAATTATAATTGTCGGTCAATGGATCTGGTTGGTCATCTAAGGGTTAAACTGAAAATGCATGATGATTTTAACCTGCCTTTAGGCTCTGTCCTCTTTCACTGTCCAGGGTTCAGTCCATCCAAAGGAGCTGAGGAGGCATTTTTCCTTTCCTGATATGTGTAACTATGAAGGGGAAATATAAAAATGTCATTCCTCCCTATGGGATTGAGATCAGATCCTAATTAAATGCCAAATCCCTGGGGATTGACTTGACAGGACACAAGGCTGTACTCTAGACACTCTTACCAGGAAGGATAGAAATCAATAGACTTCCTTCTGAGTAGACATGCATAGGATTGTGCCATTTTTTAGTTCTGTCCCGAAGTACGAACATATGTATTTCAAAACAGCCTACCTCTGCATGCCCAACACTGACAAATTTGAAAACATGCCACTGCTGCCTCCACTATCCATAAGTGGCACAATTAATATAGATAGGCATAACTATTAGAAGGATGGTCGCTCATGGACTTGTCAATCAAGGTTGCGGTAGGGCGCAATCCAGAGTAACTAAGGGGAGACCTTGCTCCAGTGTAAGAACAACTTACTTTGGATTGCAATATGAATTTCCCAAAGGTTTTCACTAGGTAGTGCAGTAACTACAGGTGCAGCCATAGGTGCATCTCTTATGTGCTCCCATAGTTACTCTGGATTGTAGGGCTGATTGAACTCTAGAGAATTTGGGACATTATCAGCTATTGATCCAAGCAAATGATTTTCAGGCTCTGTTGAACCAGACCAATTGGCTCATATATAATAGTGGTGTCCAAACTTACCTGTGTTGGTAGCCCTCACAGCGCAGGGTGACCATATAGAATGGAGGACACCTCTACCTTTAACCATTGCATAGAAGAGGGAATTTGGGCAAGTTTAGAAGGGTTTAAAAGGATTTTAAAATCAGCACCTGCCTAAATTCCCTTTTCTATGCACTGGTTAAAGGTAGAGGGACTCTGTCCTCCATTCTATAAGGTCACCCTGCTCAACTGGGCACTGGATTTACTGGCACTGCTCAACTGGGTCTCATGAAATCTCACTTGATCCAAGATTGTGGTGCCCAATTCTGATTACCTTTCCTGAGATCCAAGATGTGCAACTCTTGCAAGATTTTATGCAAGATTTTATGAGATTCAAGATGGTAGCGCCTGAGAGAAAATGTATAAGAGGCCACTGAGGACACGGCCCTATGAGTGCATGCAGGTGCTATTAAGTCAGCGGTGTTCAAACTTATGACCGCTGTGGGCAGAAAATGTGGTCCCCTTGGATTATATCCATGTATCCTGCCCATGTGCAGGGCAAAGTCCTTCTTGTTCATGGGATAGGGACATACTGGATAATAGCAATTGCTGCACAGTATTCCCGAAGACCATGTAGCAGAACATCGGGGAAGACAATACAGAGTATCCCTGTTCTGAATGAGATGGACTTCACTTAGGCTGCAATCCTAACCTCCAGTTAGTCTGGCCTAAGCCTGGGAGGTGTCACAAAAGTGGTGTAAGACCTTCCTGCACCACTTCTGGGAAAGGGTTAAGCCAGTGTATATACATGCACTTACCTCCGTACATCAACACAGGAATGTGAAGAGTTGTGACAACCTATGGTTAGGATGGCACGCTTAGTGCCGATGAGGATCTGAAAGGTCCTGGGTGGAGGGATCTGCCCAAACCATGGATCAGGTTCCCAAGATCAGCGTCCCTGACCAAAAGCGTCACAACACACACTCTGGGAACCCCTGATTTAGAATAAAAACCACAATCTCGGATGCATACAGTGTCCTTCCAAGCCTTGTTGTAAAGAGAATTTCCCTCACCACTTCCTTGAATTTCCAATCATATGCATATGGGTAATAAAATTACGCTCACTTTTAGTGTGGTGTTACAGGCCACAAATTTGCCAGCCAGTTACCTGCGCGCCGTGTTAAATGAGAGCTTCCTACACAATTGGGTGTATTCATTCCAAAGTGAAGCATCCATGCTTAAAATTGCTTCTTTGCCCATCTATGCAGATGCTGGAATTTAGGTGCATTATTATGGTCTGGGATCTAACATAACACGGTTAAAATGAAGCGACACCAAGCTTGCTTGGTGTTTGAATGGGAGTGTCATCGTAGCCACGCTAAACCAAGCATTACAAGAGTTTCAGAAACAAACCCACAAAATCTCCGCAACCTCTTTCATTCCTCCTCCGCACTGAATGGGCTCCGAAAAGGCATCCTCATCCTCAAGTGCACAACCAGCAAACTGTCCTTTAGAGATGCTTGTCTGCTTTGGGTTTCCATCTGCTTAGGATTTTTTGTTTTTTATGTTCTCACCCATCTCCCTGCGACAGCAGTCCTCCTGATCCTAAATATGATCAATCCATTGGATCCAAATTCAGGACTAGCCGAAACCATAGTTAGCACCAAGTGTGGTTTGCAAAACGTCTTCAGAACGTGATTTCAATCCTGTCCTCCACCTACGGTCGCCATATGTCCCAGAAAACCGAGACATCCCAGTTTTCATGGATTGCATTCACATACTGGAAAGATTGATAGGCCACTCTGTTCCAATTCTGTGGAAAAGAATTATGGCAACCCTATCTCCACTTCACCCCAGACCAGCAATGGACTGGGGGAACACTCTGGTTCAGAGATAATAAATATGTTTAATCTGGTGAGACCAACCCCCAAATCCAGAGTAACTATGGGAGCATGTAAGAGACTTTACGTGCACCCATAGTTACTGCACTACCTAGTGAAAACCTATGGGAAATTCATATTGCAATCCAGAGTAAGTTGTTTTTACACCGGAGCAAGGACTCCTTGTAGTTACTCTGGATTTTGCCCCTAGTTGTATCCAGTGTCTTTGGTTAATATTGCTGCCTTCGTGCCCTCTTGTTGGGTTCTTAGAAACATCTGGGTGCCACTGTAAGGACAAGGTGTTCATGGCACAATCCAGAGTAACTACAGGGAGTCCTTGCTCTGGTGTAAGAACAACTTGCTCTGGATTGCAATATGAATTTCCCATAGGTTGTCACTAGGTGGTGCAATAACAATGGGTACACGTAATGTCTCTTACATGCTCCCATAGTTCCTCTGGATTATAGGGCATATGACATAACTGGAAAAGAGGATGAGGACAAAGTCCCCCCCCCCCAAAAAAAATGTAGAACGCCAAAGGAAAATGTAGGACATGAGAAAATAAGGCAAAACACATATACTGTATTCACTCAAATATAATGCACCATTGACTCTAACGCACACCCTACTGCTACTTATAATCAAAATACTGTATTTACTCAAATCAAATTAACCATCGAATGTAATGCTCACCCTGATTTGGAAACTGAGGGCGCAATCCAGAGTAACTACGGGAAGTCTTTGCTGTGGAGTAAGAACAATTTGCTCTGGATTGCAATATGAATTTACCATAGGTTTTCACTAGGTGATATAGTAGACATACTATAGATATAGAGACATAATGTCTCTTACGTGCTCCCATAGTTACTCTGGATTGTAGGGCTAATTTGGCTGGAAAAGGTGAGCATTAGATTCGAGTAAAGACAGTATATTTCTTTCATGTGGTTAATTTAAATACTATGGGCACAATCCTAACCAATTTAAGCCAGCCTAACTGATTTGGCGTATCTTCCTGGGGTGGTGTGGGGAAGTCAGTATATGCCCGTGCAGTGGTCTAACTCCCCAGAAGTGGGGCATATGTGCCTTACGCCCCTTGTGTGACTATCCCAGGTCACCACACAACTTATGCTGGGGCTTATGCTGGCATAATTGGAAGTTAGGATTTCAGTCTATATTACTTTTTATAACTTATAATTATATATGATTTATTAACTACAAAACGGCTATGTTCACCAGAAAAGCACAATGAAAGGGATGTTTTGCACAAGGCTAAAAATAGAGGACATATCCTGCAAATGGAGGACATATGGACACTCTGTGGTTTGATGGACTTTTAGGTTTTGTTCTGTGCTGTGCGATGTGTGCATGTTTGTGTGTGTGTGTGTCTGTGTGGTTTTATTATATTAAGAGGACAATCCTAACCATGTCCACTCAAAATTAAGCCCCATTGTGTTCAGTATGGGTCTTTGGGCAAAATCCAGAGTAACTACAGGGAGTTCCTGTTCCAGTGTAAGAACAATTACTCTGGACTGCAGTATGAATTTCTCATAGGTTTTCACCAGGTGGTGCAGTAAAGTCTCTTATGTGCTCCCGTAGTTACTCTGGATTTGGGGGTAAATGAAGTCTGGATTTGGGGGTTACTCCCAGCAAAGTGTATCCAAAGTCAGTAAAATAAATACATGTGAATTAAATATATGTGGAGACATACCTTAGCACTCCGGAATAGCTTGTGGCTAGAAAATGAAACCTTTCTTTAATTTTACTTTGATATCTGCTTTTCAACACGGATAACCACAATAGTTTAGTCCCGAAACATTTGGTTTGATCCTTTTTTTAAAAAAAGGCATAATATAGAAAGCAAATTGGTTTATTAGTCTCCTTTGCAGCATATTTGTTTTTCATTAAACATTCGGATAGAATTATGTTAAAGGACCATGTTTTATTTATCAGGTTGCTCTGAAAATGGGCTGAAGGTTTTTTTTTTTTTCTCCAAAAAAAGGAAAAAGAAACAGAAAAAGAAAATCTATCAGCTTAGGGCATTTGCTGAATAACATGTTTACTGTGCTGGAAAAGAGGGTGGGGGAGAGCATGAGATACTCCTGTCAGAACAAGAGACTGCTGAAGGCAAGGGATAAAATGGAAGCAGGGAAAAAAATAATACAAGAAAAGGACTTTAAGAGACTTCATTTTATGTTGCCGTCTTTCTTTTGTTCCTTTCTTTCTTTTGTCTGTGTGTGAGTGCATGTAGGCTTTTAAATTTTTCTCCCCCATTTTGCATTATAAATTAATTTGTGCTGTGCTGTGCAGCAGTCCTAGCTGAGAGTCTTCAGCTCCCGATACACCGCAAAGGCATGGAGTTTGCCAAGGCGTGAAAGAAATTCCCATTTTGTAAGTCCGAACATTTTTTATTTCTAGCATTTCCTGGCTGCTGCGGGTTTATCTCCAGGCTCAGATCTTTCTGGGGGAAAGAGGGGATATGATGTGGTTATGGGCCCTGTGGAATCTCTTTAGGTGGGGTTATTGCACCCACGTTATAGTCGGATTGCTGTACCTTAATTCCTATTTTTTTCCCCTACATCTCTTTATGCAACAGCTAATTACTTTTCAAGTTGAGTGCTTGAATTGCAGAAATTCACTCTGGTGATGTTTGCGTTTTAGTGACTTGGCGGAAGAAAAAAACAGAATTTAAAAAAGGTTATTTAAAGGAAATATGGACACAATCCAGAGTAACTATGGGGAGTCCTTGCTCCGGTGTAAGAACAACTTACTCTGGATTGCAATATGAATTTCCCATAGGATTTCACTAGATGGTGCCATAAATACAGGTGCACATAAATCTCGTACGTGCTCCCATAGTTACTCTGGATTGTAGGGTATGTTCCCAAATTAGCAGGTTGTGTGCAGACTTACACACACACACATATACAACCACTGAATATATGTCTGGCCTTGATTTTTCCACCTTTCTCAAAATGCTCCTAGTATAAATTCTAACTTTTACAGCTGGATCTCCTGTGAATGCTTGAAAAGTTCAATGTCTCCAAAGAGAATCTGGAAAATGAAGAGAAAGGAAAAGGGAAACTTGGAGTAATTTGTTGAGATTCATCCTTCTTACGGAGGAATTAATAATTCAACCAATTTGTCAAAATCCATTTTGAATAACACCACTATCTTTTGTTACATCTTTTGTAACGTGCAGAATGGGGGAGAGGAAATTTAACCTCAAGGACAAGTTTTTGAGCATAAATGATTTAATTTTCAGATCACATCCTATTTTATTACACGAGATCTACTAATGAATAATTATTACTCCATAAAATAAAAGGGGAAAAAAAAACAGCCTTCAGCTGCTGAATGCTAATGTCTCCAAGGCGCCTTACTGTCTCTTAAGTAAAAAAGTAAACAGTAGAATTGCCCCCCCATTAATTACACCCCCATTTACTAATAGTGTTTGCTCATGTAACCTGATGGAGTAGCCTTTTGTAGCAGATTCTTCTTCTGGTATGTTTTATAATCCTAAATGTGATGACTTTTTCCCTTTGGGGTGGGGGATCAGTTTCAATTTGTATGCATAAAAGAGTGGGGGGGGGGGGCTTTTGCCATAAGGTCACCTGTTCCTGGAGATGCCACTGCCTTGCTTAATTTAATATTGTACTTTCCAGCCTTCAATGATTTTTTACAAGCTTGCAGAGGGATGAAAGGAGTAAAGTGGGTATAATAGGAAATAAAAGGATCTCCACCTAAAAATGGTTTAGGAAATGTGTGCACTTGCACATGTATCTTTAATGTTTCATCTTAATTTGCCCAGAGATCCAGAGTGAGCATATGGCTGCAATCCTAAACAGCTCCTGGGAGTAAGACCCATTGAATACAATGGGGCTTACTTTTGAGTAGACATCCAGCACAATCCTAACCATGTCTACTCAGAAGTAAGCCCCATTGTGTTCTGTGGGTCTTACTCCCAGGAAAGTGTCTTTAGGATGGCAGCCATAGTTAGGATTGTGCTCTAAAGGTGAAATCCAGAGTAACCATGGGGAGTCCTTGCTCTGGAGTAAGAACAAGTTACTCTGGATTGCAATATGAATGTCCCATAGGTCTTCACTAGGTGAAATGTCTCTTATGTGCTCCCGTAGTTACTCTGGATTGTGCCCTAAGTTCTCTTTTTCCAGGGCATGTCTTGTTTTTTAGCTTGGAAAAAACTTCAATATCCTCCTTTTCCTTGTGAGTGGGCAGCATATAGCCTTCTTGTAATTCATAAATTACAAGTTTATTTTATTTTCATAGTTTAAAATTTTAATAACTAATACAGTGTTTAAATTTACTACATGCAATATATGAAAGCAATATGTATGTGTGTTTTTAGCCTTTATTTTGTCATATCCTACTATATTTGCTTGTGTGTCCTACATTATTTTAAGAGTGGGGTCCTTGTCCTCTTTTGGAATTTTGACAACTGGTCACTCCAACAAAATGTGTTTCCTTTGATCTCCTTGCTTGCACCCAACTTCTGTATGCAAATTGAGGTTGAGCCTTTTGTGTATTTGGGGGTCCACCTGGGGGTTTGGGGGTCCAAAAATGGTGCAGGGTGGAGAAGAGGGACTCTTGCAGTCTGAGAAAACTTTCTTTGGGGATGCTGGACTTGGAACCAGGGATTTTAGCTAGAAATGTAGGATATAAATTGAATAATTGAATTTCTCTTCTTTTTGTGCTTTCTTATAAAGAGGCAGTGGTGTAGCTGGACAGGGTGGTGCACTCAATCTTGGGGGGGGGGTGAGGCTCCCTCCAAAACTGACTGCTCTGCCCCCCTGTAGCTATGCCACTGGAAAGGGGAATCCCTTTCTCTTTGACAGTTGTGGGGGGCTGGGAAGATGGGGAAAGTATTAAAAGCCAAAGGGGGGCTGTCTGGTGATTCATGACAGCCCCAGCAGTCCCAGCTGGGCACTGACATTAATTGTCCCAAACCCCATGGCTGTGTGTGATTCTCTCTCTCTCTCTCTCTCTCTGGGGATCTTAAACATGCACTTATTTGAATTTTGGTGAGTGGCAAAGAGACCCTGCACTTGCTGGGAACCATTTGGCAAATGAGAAGAGCTGGGCAGCCTCTCTTCTCTCTCTGTTCATCCATTCCCTTTCTTTTCTCTCCCTCTGTCTTTCTCTCTATCCATCCACCCATCCCCCTCTCTTTCTTTCGTGCTCGCTCTCTTTCTCTCTTTTCATATCCATCCATACCCCCTCTTTTACTTCCTCTCTTTCTCTATCCATCCATCCCCCTCTTTCTCTCTCTCACTATATACGTCCCCTTCCTTCCTTCCTCTCTATCTCCATCCATCCATCCCACCGCTCTTTATCCATCTCCTTTCTTTCTTTCTTTCTTTCTTTCTTTCTTTCTTTCTTTCTTTCTTTCTTTCTTTCTTTCTTTCTTTCTTTCTCCATCCCCTCTCTAGCTTTCTTTCTTCTTCATTCTTTCTCCATCCCTCTCTCACTTTCTTTCTCCACCCCCTTTCTTTCTTTCTTTCTTTCTTTCTTTCTTTCTTTCTTTCTTTCTTTCTTTCTTTCTTTCTCCATTTCTCTCCCTCTTTCTTTCTCCATCCCCCTTCCTTTTTCCTTCCTTCCTTCCTTCCTTCCTTCCTTTCTTTCTTTCCCTCTCTCTCTCCATTCCCCTCTCTATCTTCTCTCTTTTTCTTTCTGTCTCCATTCCTCTCTCTATCTTCTCTCTTTTTCTTTCTTTCTTTCTCCATCCCCCTCTCTTTCTTTCCATCCATCCCTCCCTCTCCTCTTCCCTGTCTGAGCAGAGAGCGGGGCTGTCCTTGGGCTCCCTGAGTGTGAGTTTGGGGGATCCCCAGTGCCGCCCCGCCTGCATGTAGCTCTTGCCAGGAGGGGCGAGGAGCCCCCCAGCCCTGCCCAGCCAGCCCAGCCCATGCAGGTGGGGGCAGGAGGAGGGAGCAGCCCCTGCCAGCCAGCAGCCCCCTGGCCCTCCCCAGCACCGGCAGCACCAGCAGCAGGCTCAGCAGCCTCAGCAGCAGCAGTAGCAGCAGCGGAGGGATGCAGCACCCGGTGCCGGGGACCTGCCTGTCGCTGCCCAACGTGGCCATGTGTCCCCAGCTCTCCTGTGCCTTGACTTTCATGTACCTGCAGCAGGTGAGTCGCTCCTCCGCCTCCCTCCCCTCCCTCCTCCCCCAGCCCCTGCCCCTCCCAGCCTGCCTGCAAGGGGCTTCCCCAAAGCATCCCCCCCCCAAAAAAAAAGACATGGCAGGACACCCCATCCCAGGGAGGGAGAGGAGAGAGAGAAAGAGAGAGGGATGGGCAGAAAGAAAGAAAGAGAGAGGGGGGATGGAGAGAGAGAGAAGGATAGATGGATGGATGGATAGATAGAGAGTATGGCTGCAATCCTAAAGGCACTTTCCTGGGAGTAAGTCCCATTGAACACAGTGGGGCTTACTTTTGAGTAGACGTGGTTAGGATTGTGCTCTAAGGCTGCAAAACTAACCATACTTTCCTGGGAGTATATACTATTGAACACAATGGGGCTTACTTCTGAGTAAACATGCTTAGGAGTGCACTGAAAGACAGAGGATGGATGGATGAAGAGGGTGAATAGAGGGGGGGCTAGGTAGAAAGAGAAAGAAAAAAGAAAGAATTGATAGAGAGAAAGATGGATATTAAGATAGAAAGGCAAATGGATGGATAGACGGAGAGCAGAGAGAGAAAGAGAGGGATGGATAGAGAGAACGGCAAAGAGAGGAAAAGATGTTTGGATAGATAAAAAGAAAGACACGGAAAGGGAGATAGAAAGGGGAATGGATGGATAGATAGAGAGAGGGATGAATAGATGGAGAGAGAAAGAGATGGATGGACAGAGTGGGATAGATGGATGGATAGGTAGAGAGAAAGATGGATATAGAGAAAGAGAGAGGGGGGGATGAATGGGACTGACGGACAGAGAGAGAGAGAAGTATGGATAGAAAGAGAGAAGGGGGAGCATGGATGGACAGAGAAACAGAGGGAGCTATAGATGGTGGCGTAGCTAGAGGGGTCCAGGCGCTGAGTCTTGCAGGGAGCGTGCAAGGGGTCCATCTCCTTTGGAGCCCTTAGGGACCCCTTGCAGGCCTCCCCCAAGACTTGTGCTCCGACCCCTCTGGCTACGCCACCTTCTGCGCCTCCACTTTCCTTTGCGCCCCTTCTCTGCACCTGTGGAAGTCCTCCTAAATTGGGGTGCAGAATTTCATGCACGTGGGTACAGATGGGTGTGTTTTGGGGGGGGGCAGTCCTTCCTCTCCCTCCCCAAACAATGTTTCAAAACTTCTCGGGCGTGGAAATCAGGGGGAGAAGCGCACCAGGCAGTGGGGGGAAAAGGGGGCTTGCTGGAAGCCTGTGATCTGCAGCTGGGCATCTGGAAATGGGGGGCACTCATTTTTTTGGGGGGGCAATCAGTGGTTTGGTCCAAGACGGTGGCATAGCTAGAGGGGGGTGCATCAGTCAGTTTTGGAGTTTTGGAGTCAGTTTTTAAAAACACTTTCCTGGGAGTAAGACCACTTGAATTCAATGGGACTTACTTTTGAGTAGACATGGTTAGGATTGTGCTCACAGTTTTAAATTAAATATGAAGCACCACAGTGATTAAATTAACCACATTAAAGCAATATTTAGGAGTGTTTAAGTTTTATTTGATCATGTCCTACATTTTTCTTGGGTGTCCTACATTTTGGGGCCTTGTCCTCTTTTCTGGTTATACCTGTTCACCCTGGATCTGTTGCCTCTGATCCCTGAGATCACAGAAAGAGACAGCGGGCCTGATCCTGTGGATATCTACTCAGAAGTCAGTCCCACTGTTGCCAATAGGGCTTTCTCCCATGTAAGTGTGGTTAGGATTGCAGGCTTGCAGAGAACTGGGGCAAAGGTATTTGGGGCCACTTACTCCTGAGTAAACCTCCATTGAGCCTCTTACAGAACAAAATAAATACCAAGACAATAATGTTTGCACTGAGCATCTCTCTCTCTCTCTCTCTCTCTCTCACACACACACACACACACACATGTATGCAGAGAGAGAGAGTTTATATCCCTCTTACTACCCAAAAATATTGCATGGCTAAGGCTGCAATCCTAAAGACACTTTCTTGGGAGTAAGACTCATTGAACATAACAGGACTTATTTTTTAGTAGACATGGTTAGAATTGTGCAGTATTCTCCAAGGTTCTTTGAATCAGGATGAACAGATGTCCTCTTTTTCCAGGACATGTCTTCTTTTCCAGCTTTATGTCCTGGAAAAAAAATCTTCATTTTCCTCCTTTACCTTGAGAGTAGACAGCATGTAGCTTTCTTGTGATTAATAAATTATAAGTAAAATAAATTATAACATAACCGGGTGACCAGATGTCAGAACTGGATAAAGGTTCATAGGTTCTGATGTCAACCTTATATCCGAAGAGACTCTCTCTTATGTATGATTGAATATACTATTCTATGGTTGCAACCCTAAAGACACTTTCCTGAGAGTAAGACCCTTTGAACCCAATGGGGCTTACTTTTGATGAGACATGGTTAGGATTGTGTTCTATGTGTAATAAATTACATGTAATGATTTGATTCTTCATAAGTTTATTTACTCCTTTGGCAAAATGCTGCAGCAAAACATGAAAATACTCATAACATGAACATGCTTTTTAAGCATTACTTAATAAGTAATATAGTGTTTAAATCAACCACCCAAGAATAGTGTTTTAAGCTTTTATTTTGTTACGTTCTACTTATTTCTGGGGTGTCTTACATGTGGGGTGGGGGCTTGTCCTCCCTTGCGGTTATGACATCTGGTCACCCTGGTTTTAATTAATCTTCTTGTTATGTTCTTTTTTTAATGAGCATAATGTCAGTCTTGCCAACAGCCAAAAGGTACCCAAATGCAGCAAAGCCTCCTGTCTTATGTTGTGACATGCATGTGTGGGTTTCACTGCCTGCCTGCAGCAGGGGAGAATCTGGCTGTGTGTGGGAAGGGGAGATGTGCTTGCAGTTAAAATTAGCCTTTGGCATGTGCTGGATCTGTTTTGTTTTAAATCTAAGGCTGAAGCCCTGTCCACATTCAAGGAAGCACCCCTGAGACTTACTCCTGAGTAAACATGCTGAGGTTTGGGTTGCTGGTGGAAGTTCTCTTCCTGCTGTCTTGCCATCTGCTTTAGGAATCAAAGATCAGGCCAGGGTGAACTAATGTCCTCCTTTTCTCCCCAGGAAATGTCCTGGATTTTAGCTGGAGAAAAAAAAAAACCTTTGGCATCCAACTTTTCCTTGTAAGCAGGCAGCATGTAGCCTTCTTGTAATTAATAAATTATATGTAATACTTTTAAATTTAACGCTGCAATCCTAACTATGTCTATGTCTAACTATGTCTATTGTGTTCAATGGGTTTTACTCAGTGATGGGCTTCAAAGAAATTAAGAACCGGTTCTCTGTCCATCTGGCAGCCACTTTTAAATGGCTATTTTTAAACTTTATATGTCCTGTCTCTTGTTAAGAACCGGTTCTATAGAGTAGGTGCGAACCTGCTAGTGCCCACCACTGGTTTTACTCCCAGGAAAGTGTCTTTAGGATTGCAGCCAATATAGGGTTTGAATTAAGCACATGAAAACTACATATGAGCCTTTTGGCTGCAATCCTAAAGACACCGTCCTGAGATTAAGACCCATTGAACCCTTTGAGTAGACATGGTTAGGTTTGTGCTGTTTGGCTTTTATTTTGTCATGTCCTACATTTTTCTTGGGTGTTCTACATTTTTTTAGGGGGGCATGTCTTTCTGGTTATGATCACCCTGAATCAGGTTCTACTTGCAGAATTGTGCTAGCAGATAGGGGGGACCTGTTTCATGCTGTTGAACTTTCCCTGGCAGCCCTTGAAAGCTTAAGGAGGCAGCTTTTGGAGAGGGAGGGGGAGGCATATATTACTTAAGGGGAGAGGTCAACCCGGCCACACAAGGAGCTGCTAAAAAGATTACATAAATATGAAGCTGGCTGGCTGGCGGTGGAGGTGTTTGGGACGCATCTCACAATAGTCTTATGCAATCAGTGCTGCGATGCTCTGCAATGTAGGAAAATCCGGTACATGTGCCGTCAGCTGCTTCTATTCCGCTGTGCAGAAAAAGAAAAAGAAAAAAAAGCAGAATCTGCTGCCACATACTTGGCAAAAGTGGCATTTTGGAGGTGTGCGTTTGTCCGGATTGACTTTCCGCTGGCCAAGGCTATGCTTAGTGTGACCTTCCTTATCTTACTGGCTTTTAAAAATAAAAATGCCATTTCACATTGATTTTATTAAAGTGGCCTGATTTGGATCAAGTACAAGTCCATGTGCATCCCTATAGTACAGCTGAGGTTCTGTAGATGATAAAAAACACTATGGATCTAAGCCTTTTAGCTTCTCCAAGGCCTTCTTATGGTATTGAGAATATGTTTTCCCCCACAAGTACTTTTTCTACGTATCAAGTTGTTATCTAAAATTCCAGAATTGTCAAAACCAAGGGTAAGATTTGCTTTATTGGTTTGGAGAAAGAAGAAATAAATTGTTCGATAAATAGGATACGATAAATATATATGAATAAAAAGTGTTCTTTGGTTCATGCAGTAAAGCCATCAGATCCATAACCTCATATTCTAAATATTTTTTAAGATTTTCTCAATATGCATTTAAGGTTGAGTAGTAAACATAACAGAGTTACCTAGATGTCGCTCACACCCTTTCTCTGAAACACAGACATTGGACCCTTAACATGTTCCTTGACTTTTTGAGCTGGTATTTTACCTTAATTAACACTGAAATTGTGACAACAACATCCCCTTTTCAACAATTAGTATTTTCATAAGACGTCATTCCGTAGAATTTTATTTTATTTCTTCCATTGTTTTTAATAAACAGATCAAAAAGACAGTTTATTTTCAAGCATGTGGCTTTTTGCAGTTCATTTTGCAGTACAAATGCAGTTCATTTTGGCTGCAATCCTAAAGTCACTTTCCTGGGAGTAACTCCCATTGAACACAATGGGGTTTACTTTTGAGTAGTATTCGGATTGTACTCTTTGTCTTCCTCTGTTCAAAAAAGACATTTCCTTCTGCATAAAAGTGGTGCCTTCTTTTGGTCTCTATGGAATATGTTAATTAAAAAATATATATATTTATTTTTGCAGCTCCTTACTATTACAGTCTATTTATTCACTGTGTTCCCTATGCATTCACTTCTATATGTTGTCAGCAAAATCGCTTTCCCTATGCTAATGAAAAGCTATATTTAACTAATGCACCATGGAAATTCCCGAGGAGTGTTAAAAATCACAGCCTTGTTTAAAATGGAGCTTTCAATCACACGTGGCAGTTTATGCAAATCGTATGGAAAGGTTTGTTGTTGAAGTGGTTAAAATTCTGCAGCTTTGTCTACATCATATAGGAACAGACAGCAAAATATCCATACACTAAGGGATAGTTAGAGGACTAGGGGAGAGTTAAAAAAATTGATCCATAGAGGGCAGGGTGATCAGATGCCCAAACCTCAAAAGGAGGACAAGGTCTTGGATACCTCTCATCCTGGTCTTTCCGGCAGACAATGGCACATTTGCCTACTCATGAGTAAAGGCTTGATATTGGGCACTTTCACTTTCCCATAGAGCTCACTGCAAATTTTTTTTATTTTTAGTTTTTTTTTTGTCCATAACTTTGGATAGGCAGGAGATATTTCAAAACCAATTTGTGCATTGGATTCTGCTCTTCAGTACAAATCCAACGACATATATCATGATGGGGTCCTGCACACCAAGTTCCAAAATGAAGCCTATATGGAGTACTTTTGGAGGACACCCAGACAGAAGGCTAAAAAAGAGGAGAAATCTGGAAAAATCCGGTCATATGGTCACCCTGATAGAGGATCAATTTTTCCAAATGCAGGTATAGAATTTGCAGTTCTCTGATCCTAAGAATGTTTAGACTTTAGTGGAACTAATTAAGGCTAAGTTTTAGTAGAACTTAAAGTATTTCGAAGCTGGTGCGTATAGGATTCAAATCTTGGGCGTCCAAAGATACTGTCTTCACTTTTAGTGCCAAAGAACCATCATAATTTCCTACAAACAAGAAGGAGATCTCAAGAAGAGATGTTGGAGATCTCAAGAAGTTGCAACAACACTGGCAATACTCGTGTGGAAGTATGAGAGCCAGCTATTTCTATAACCACAATATCTGACTTCTTTGGGAGTTGAGTGACACCCCCAGAGTCCAAATACTCCAGCTTTGTGGTTCTCCTTAAATATAGGTATCATTGCAACCCTGGCATTAGTGATGTTGAAAGACATGTTTGGCCTCACGAGGTGTCGGCCAGCCACAAAATGCTTTCCTTGGAGATAGTTTTGACACCCTATTGATCTGCCTTTGGGAAGCAAACAAACAAGCCCAAATCACACAGACAAGGCTTAAAAAGATCAATGGAACTCGACTGTGATATTGTGAATATTTATTCCGTCTCTCTTGTTTCACCGCTGAATATTAACCCTTTCCAACAGGAATCCGCTTGAATGAAGCTAGGAAGCCTCTCTGCCCCATATTACAATGTAGGTGATGTTCACTCTGTTCCCGGTTATGCAGACGCACGTTGTTTCAGTCATGGATGTGCCATAGCCAGCTCCGTTCCATGACACTGTCGATATCATACGATTGGTAAATTTTCCCCCTCTTAATGATGATGCATGTGGTTTGTTTTAAATAGTGAACTGATTTGTACAAAGGGTAATTCCTCTTAAATGGAGCCATTTCTCATGCTGGACATCAGCAGATCGAAAGCAATTGAACTGAAACTTCAAAATGAACCTGCTTTGTCTTTAACTAGGATAGTAGCTCAAGAGAACAATTTCCACAGTAGAGACATTTGTTTCCTGTTCAATTTAGTTTGCAGGAAGTGTCCATGCATAGATCTGACTCACCCAAACAATGCGCATGCAGACATTGTACACCCTCTGGCTTATCCAACAGTGTTGTGGATTCTTTCCCTCCATGCGTCATGCTTCGATAGCTAATGGCTTTTTCTTGAGGACCTTGAGCTTGTTCATCACATCATTCCTTAGCATCTGAAAACTCACATTGCCACTGAAATGTGACCTAAAGCAGCATTTAAAGTACGGGAGTCCCTCAGGCCATCCAGAAGCCTTCCATGCCCTGAAGCGCCTCTACATCAGCAGAGCGGTTTAATGTGATGAGTACAGAGCTGGTGTAGCAGAGCGGCTAAGAGACGGGCAGCGCAATCCAATCTTGCGCTGGAAGAGGCAGCACTGTATCCTAAACAAGTATTGCCCTAAGGATTGCACTTCACTCTCTTAGGGCACAATCCAGAGTACCTACGGGAGCACATAAGAGACATTACGTGCACCCGTAGTTACTACACCACCTAGTGAAAACCTATGGGAAATTCATATTGCAATCCAGAGTAACTTGTTCTTACTCCGGAGCAAGAACTCTCCATACTTACTCTGGATTTTACCCATAGCCTCACCTACCTTACAAAGTTGTTCTGAAGATAAGAGGAAGGCAGTGAGGACAGTACTCGGAGCACTTTGGAGGAAGGGGTGCTTAAAAACATGTAATGATTTAGAATCATAGAGTTGGAAGGGATCTAATAGGTCATCTAGTCCCACCCCCCTGCCTGTAGCAGGAAAACCTAGAACATCTCCAACAGGTGCTCCAACATAAAGATACTGGTATTTCCCCTTTAGTGACATATTCCTGTTAGTTCAACACCCAAAGTTCAACAAAATTGTTTTGTTATCCAATTTTCCAAATAGTGCATTGCACTGTGCAGAGATATCTCCTGAAATCAGATGTTGTTTCAGAAGGAATATAGGTAGGGATGGTCTCCATATATATGGATCCTGTATTCACATGTTTTGCTTAACATAGCCCCATGTGGAACCATGCTTGGGCATTACCTGGACCCTTCCATGGGGAATGCATCACAACATCAGTCCCCTCTAGACAGTTTTCAGTCTATCTGCTACCTGTGCTGGCTTTGGATTGGCCCATATAGGGAAAAAATAAATAAATAAAATAAAATGCTGTTTCTATTTTCCGAAAGGAAACAGAAAATGATGCCTTTTATAGTATTCTGAGGCCTGGGTTGCTTTTGTGGGTAGGGTTGCCATATGTCCCCCAAAACAGGGACAATCCCGGTGTTGGGGGATTGTGTTTACATACTGACAAATGGGACAGAGGGTCCTGTCCTGATTTTGTGGAAGAAAATTATGGCAACCCTGTTTGTGGGTTTCAGATAGGCCTCCAAAGAAGCCAGAAGCAAAGATCTGGACCAGTTCAGATGGTATGATGAAAATCACAGATGTACATGATTTTTGGTATCCATGTGGATCCACGAATACGTCTTCCTGGGACCACCTGTAAAACTGGTAAGAGGGAAATGGAAGTGGTATTTCAGACCTTACTGACGTCAAGTTGCCACCTATGAAAATAAAAATTGGGTTCCTTCAGATTTTTAACTAGAGGGATATGCACATAGGGCATGTATACATAGGGCATGTAGACATCATAGGGCATGTATACATCAAAGGCCACGACTTGCAGAACTTGGTTTGAGATCATGGAAGTGGATAATTAGGGGTTGGAGCAGAGATTTTCAACGGCTGTGCCATGGCAGATGGTTGTGCTGCAAATGGTCCACGAGTGTGCCGTGGAAGATTGTGAGACTGTCATTTATTGGAAGGGCCATTGGGGGATGTGAGGTCTTGCTGGAGGTGTGATGCGTCTTTTTGTGAATTGCAAAAAAAAACCTGATTGTGCACCTTGACAATTTTAGCACCTTGTCAGTGTACAGATGGGTTGAAAACGGTTGAAATCGCTGGGTTAGCAGACCAATACTGAGCTATAGTGATCGCTTTATGGAAGCTGGTTTTGCTTCTCTTGGCCTTCCTCTAATCCTTATGCCAAACAAATATTTCCGGATTCATGTCAACTTTAAGTAGAACGTTGTCACAACATAAGCATGTAGACCCAGAGAAGTTTTGTTGGTCTTATGGATATCTTTAAGACAATCTTACAGACGTCTTAAGAGTGCAATCCAGAGTAACTACAGGGAGTCCGTGCTCCGGTGTAAGAACAATTTACCCTGGATTCCAATATGAATTTCCCATAGGTTTTCACTAGGTGGTGCAGTAACTACGGGTGCACGTAATGTCTCTTACCTAATCCCGTAGTTACTCTGGATTGTAGGGTTATAGACATTCTTTAAGCATCCATTTGCTCACAAATGTGAGCTTCTTTGCAAACATTTTCATTCCCCAGGCTTGCTATTTCATATGAGAACATCCAAAATACTTTTTATGCGCGCATGAATGGCATGGAGGCGTTGTGACTGATGCTCATTTGCCATCTGTTTTTTTTTTTAACTCCTTTACAGCTGGGCCTTCAAATAATTGTCCAGTAGATCATGGACTGAGGGTAGTCTGGGGTGTGTGTGTGTGTATTTATATATATATATATATCTGTGTGTGTGTGTGTGTGTGTGTGTCCTGGCTTATCTGATTCATTTAACCTGCCTGGCTGCCCCCGAGAGAAAGCTGAATGCTTGTTTAATCATTATCAGAAGGGTAAAATCACTGTATTTTGTCAGACAAATTACAGTATTTGGAAAGGGAAATTGGGGGTGGGGAATGACTCCTGCATGCACTCTTTCAGGTTAATGCATTTTTGCACTATGGGAGCACTGGCGCACTCTTAGGAAATTTCATTCTCCGAATGAACGGGAATATGGGAAGGTGAGGGTGTCGGAGAGGGCCATTAATGCAGATTTACTGAGCGATGTCCTGGTGTGCTCTTTGCTTTAATTAATGGAAACAAGATTATTTGATGTTCATCGATAAACCTCAGAGTTCACATTTGAAAGCTCTTCGTCTGCAGCAAATTTGGGTGTTAACCGTATATTAAATATGCTTCGCTCTTGGACTACTGTGTGTGTGTCTGTGTGTCTTTCCCCTCCCTCTCTCCCCAAGCAATCGCACGCCAAGTGGCTTTTTAAAGGAGATCAAGTGCTATCTCTTTCTCATCCTGAATAATAGCGAGCGAGCTGGGTTGGTTTGGGCTCCGGCTGTGTCAAGCAGGGTCACTTGACCGTCACAATAGCTTGAAGAAGTTGCTTTGCTGAAGTGTCCCCCATCTTTCAAAATGCCAAGACTGGAGAAGTGAGGAAGGAAGGAAAAATATTGCAAGTAAGGATCAGTATAGGGGATGACAACTTGCTTGGGGAGATAAGAATGAGATCAGTGGGGAGGAAAGAAGTCACCAGGTATTCCATGCATGGAGACAGGTGGTGAGCTTCTGGGGGTTCTCACAGGTTCTATAGACCCCTTTGCTAATGAGCACCTGGTTCTGAGAACTGGTTACTAATGGAACATAGAACCTGTTGTTAATTCAGGTTATTAGGACATAGAACCTGTTGTTAATTTATTTGAATCCACCACTTGGTAGAAGGTACCACTATTGGCTGTTCCTCTGATTCATCTGGCTGCATATGAGAGCCATAGTTGTGGCTGGATGGGTAACAGTGTTTCCCTTTTGCTCTCAACATTTCCATCCAAGTGGCTGCTGTTCTTTTTATTTACAGAATACCAGGTATTAATATCAGGTATTAATCAAATAAAAAATAATTATTATTGCAGTGACATTGATGGCAAGGATGTGTTGTGCTCTGGACTTTTGGTCTGCAGTTGTCGGTCGTGGTAGATGGTGCCTGCTCTTTTGCTTCCTTTTTTGTAACCTGAGATTGTTTAGTGCTCTCTTTTTTTTGGGGGGGGGGAAATGGAATATAATTGGAATTCATATATATATATATATTAATAATATATATTTATATATATTGAAAATAGCCAGAGTGATGACCTTCCAATTGGTGTTCTTTTGTGCATGTGTGTGTTTTTAAAGTGCAGTGATAATTGTCACCACAATCCTAACCCCTGGTTAGGCTGGCATAAATCATACCACACGTCCAATGGATCTGCCTTATTTGGATCATGGGTGGAATACTGACGAGTTCAATCCTAACCCCCAGTTAGGCTGGACCAAAATGAAATGGACCAGTACATTTTATGAATGAAGAATGGCACGTTTGATGCTTTTGATGTGCTAAGAGGTCTTTGCTGGCATGGAGAAGGGGCATGCCTTGGACATAGCACAGCTGGCCCTGCCACAAGGCATCAGATACAGACTGAGTCAAAAGCAGATGATGGAGGAATGTAGGATTTGGGGTGCCCTTTACCCTGTGCCTTCCGCTGCTGGTGACCCCCCTACAGACTCAAGAATCAGTGAGCAAGAATCAGATCCTTCACTTCTCTTCTTGTTCTCTTCTGGTACTCTATCAATGGAAACTGGCTGTTCTGTAGAGAGGTGATTCTTACAATCCAGAGAAACTACAGGGAGACGTAAGAGCCACTTGCTCTGGATTGCTCTATGCATTTCCCATAGGTTTCCCATAGGTGACACCGTAACTATCCCTACAATCCAGAGTAACTACGGGAGCACGGAAGAGACATTACGTGTACCTGTAGCTATTGCACCACCCAGCGAAAACCTATGGGAAATTCATATTGCAATCCAGAGCAAATTGTTCTTACACCGGAGCAAGGGCTCCCCGTAGTTACTCTGGATTGTTCCCTATGTTGGTGTAAAGTGTCCCATAGTTCATCTGGATTGTAGCTGATGAGTGTGGTGATGAATCAATCAGTCAGTTAATCAACAGTATTTAGATACTGCTTTTCCACTAAAAGGTCACATACCCTACAATCCATGGAGTTGAAAGTTGAAAAGGAATGTATCCCTTTAAACTTTAAATGCCACATGAGAACAGAGCGATGGTTAGAAAAGTGCTCCTTCCTCTTGCACATTTAAATTTTCAAGGAACCACCTTCTCTTTAAAGAAGGTGAAGGTTTGAGAACAGAATGTAGAAAGGAGGTAAGGGCAAGGGGGAGCATATGTTCTCTTTTTTAGCCCCGTGTCCTGGAAAAAATACCTTTGTTGTCCTGCATTTCCTTGTAAGAAGGCAGCATTATTAATTATAATTAATAAATTATATGTAATAGGAATGAGTATTTTTTACTTTTATTTTGTCATGTCCTACATTTTTCTTGCACGCCCTAATTTCACGGGAACCTTCTTTTCTTGCTATGACATATGGTTACCCTGGGTATCTTTTTGGAGGGGCACTAGAGCAGTGATTTTCAAACTTTTAATACCGGGACCCACTTTTTAGAATGTCAAGACCTACCAGAAGTGATGTCATGGCTAGAAGTGACATCATCAAGAAGGAAAATTTTTAACTAACAAATAAATTTTTAATTTGTCATGTCCTACTGTTTTCTTGGGGACATTTGTCATGTCCTACTGTTTTTTTTAATTTGTCATGTCCTACTGTCCTACATTTTGGGGGCCTTGTCCTTTTTGGGGAAAGGTCATGACATAAGGTCACCCTGAACCTAGGCTGCAATTCTATCCACAGTTACTCAGAAATAGATCTCATTGACTATCTATATTAAAAGCATATATAGAGTAGCCTGTTAAAAGTACAGATGTGTAACATTTCCCCAGATGCAGTTAGATACCGGAATAGCATCAAGATATTAAAATTAATACGGTGAAACAAATGGGGACACGTGAACACATTTGAGAAACACTACATTAGAGACTTGTTACCAATGATACTGGATGATACAATGATGCTGGATTGATACTGGATAATACAATGATGATACTGGATAATACTGGATTACTGATCAGAGTTGACCATTCTTTTGACATGTGGAAGGCAGAATGAATTCACTCCAGCTTTTCTCCTTCCAAGATACACATGTAGTTTAATATCTTCATGCAGATTCTCTTCTCCCCGCATCATACCCCCCAAAACAGAGTATACAGTTCGAACTCTATGCCCATAAATCTGTCTGTCTGTCTGACTGGCTGGCTGGCTGTGCAATCCAGATTTTATGGATCCTGATGGGTGGTGCATCCCCCAGGATTCAAGGCAAAGATCTTCCTGGCCTTGGAGATGCTGGGAATGAGACATGGGGTAGATTCAAAGGATTTGCTATGTCACTGAACTGCCACACGCCTGTTTAGCCCATCACACCCAAGAGATGCTTTCCATGCAGATGACCACAGAAAGCCTGGGACCTTCCAAGCAGTGATGTCACAAGGATTAGTAAACATGTTTCAGGCTCACCTTAGCATCTGCTGGATTGCTGTAGTACAAATGCCAGAGCTTTATGCCCTAGAATGGCTCACAGCTATTTCAGTGGCATGGAGAGGGGGGATTTGCTGCTTGGGTAACAGCCTATATATCCTCCATATCAATCTACCCAGGCCTTCATGCTTTGCATACCATGTCAAGTACAATACCATAGCCTTTTGAGACTGATGGATGCCAATCCAGGTGCCCTAGGCATAGGGGGTAGAAGAGGTTGTCCAGTTGGACCAGATCCAGAGGCTGTTCTTCCCCCATGTATGTCAGTGCAACCCATGCCACAGGCAGCCTTGGGTTGTGCCAGTGGAGGCCACTACATCATCCCTTGATTAGGATTTCTTCAGGTAGCAGGTGCAGATGGACCATCAACACTGCACTTCTTGGATCAAGAAGGTTCAAACTCCTTGAACCTTCTGTACCTTGACCCCATATCTTCAAAATATAATCAAGATTTGCTAATTTTTCTCTTCTGTCATGTGTAGCTGATGAGTTCCTAAGTGAGAAAAATGTGATTACTTTTGGTTATGAACTGTTTAATGACATCACCTTCAGCTTAATGACATCATTTCTTGTCCTCAGCAGAAATCCTGATGTATCAAATAAGTTTGACACCCCTGAGCTAGACATACTCATGACACTACATGCGTTGAACATTATCAGTCAGGATCTTCAGTGTGTGTGTGTTTGTGTGTGTGTCTACAGATGCACAATGGGAGACCATCTGTAGAGTGTTTGGAAACTGGCTGTTCTGTAGAGAGGTGATTCCTACAATCCAGAGTAACTACAGGAAGACGTAAGAGCCACTTGCTCTGGATTGCTCTACGCATTTCCCATAGGTTTCCCATAGGTGGCACCGTAACTATCCCTACAATCCAGAGTAACTATGGGAGCACGGAAGAGACATTACGTGTACCTGTAGCTACTGCACCACCCAGCAAAAACCTATGAGAAATTCATATTGCAAACCAGAGCAAATTGTTCTCACACCGGAGCAAGGGCTCCCCGGAGTTACTCTGGATTGTTCCCTATGTTGGTATAAAGGGTTCCATAGTTAATCTCGATTGTCGCCGATGAGTGTGGTGATGAATCAATCAGTCAATTAATCAACAGTATTTAGACACCGCTTTTCCACTAAAAGTTCACATACCCTACAATCCAGAGTAACTACAGGAGCATGCAAGAGACTTCACATGCACCATAGTTACTGCACCACCTAGTGAAAACTTATGGGATATTCATATTGCAATCCAGAGCAAATTGTTCTTACACCGGAGCAACGACTCCCCGTAGTTACTCAGGATTGTGCCCAAAGTGGTTTACAGAGGAAATGAAATTTCTAATGCTAATGATTCCTCAAGAGGGCTCACAATATAAAAATCTGGAAGAAAACACCAGCAGAAACCATTAAAAAGATATTTCTGGGGTGAAGAGGGCCAGTTGCGCTTCCCCTGCTAAATAAAAGAGGAGCACCTCTTGCCCAGGTAGCAGGGCTCAAGATGATGATGATGATGATGATGATGGTGATGATGATGATGATGACAAAACTAAAGGCTTCTAATTCTGGACATTTTCTTTCTCACTCACTCATGTGTTAAGCCTTCCTTTGAGTTTATCATGGCTGTGTAGCTCAATTAATGCCCTGAAGGCCTGGGTAGACCATGAAGACCCCCCCCCTCGAAGTGAAATTATTTACTTTCCAAGGCTGACAGAATAGCACTGCAGGGACTTCATTTATTTTCATTCAAATTGTCATTATTGTGCAATGCAAAGGGACCTGCGCATGCCTTGCAATGCTTCAAATCTTTGTGATTACGTTGGACACCTTCTCAAAGAGCAAGCAGGGCACTGCGCAATGATGTAGTCCAAAAGCGGCCAGCGCACTAAAAGCTTCATGCTCTTGGAAGCCATCCGTAGGCTTATTTTAATATGGATTTCCCTATTAAAACAATGCCATCCAGCCACCTGTAGTAGGCCTCTGTAAAAAAAAATAATGCTAGGATTGGTTTTCTTTTGGTTAGGAAGAAAGACAGGGTAGAAATCTAATAAATAAACAAACAAACAAACAAATAAATAAATATTTTTATCTGTTTTGTTTTTAATGTTACCCTATTTTCAGTTTCAGTTTCTGGCTGCATTATTTAAGAACATAGGAAAGACCCTCCCGGATACAGACCAAAAGTCCATCTTTTCCATCTATGGGCAAAATCCAGAGTAACTACAAGGAGTCCTTACTCCGATGTAAGAACAACTTACTCTGGATTCCAATATGAATTGCCCATAGGTTTTCACGAGGTGGTGCAGTAACTACGGATGTACATAAAGGGTGCAGTCCTAACCTACACCAGCACAACTCGTAGGTATTCTTTTTCTCGTGGTGAAATAGGGAGGTGAGCACATGTCTGTGCACTGACCTAACCCTCCTTTATGTGTGGTGCAGAAGTGTCTAACAGCACATATGTGACACCCCCCACGACAGCACAGGATTTATGTTGCAGTTTAGGATTGCAGCCAAAGTCTCTTATGTGCTCTTGTAGTTAGTCTGGATTGGGGGGTATGTTTCCACCAATATTTCCATCAATGGCTAAGAAAGTGCCCCTTCTGAAGCACACAGTGTTTCCCAGTGGTACAAATGGAGCAATACTCTATATGGAGCAGTACTGAAGGCAGCAGTCCCTGTCCACCTGTTGTCCCCCCATCTACTATTCAACGTTTGACATTTTCTGAAGACGGAGCAATCCGGAATCCTGATCCAGAGCTGATTCTGAGAACAGTATACTTAGAACAGAAAAAAATAAAATATTTCTTTACCCACTAGAGGTGGCCTTAGTCTGAGTAGACCCTACAGCAGGGAAAGGGACAAGCCTCCCCTTCTCTATAGTAGCACAGCAGTAGTTCCTATGCCAGGCTGCCTATTTCAGCACCAGTTTGGATTGCGCTGTGATTGCCTTCTTGACAGCCCTAATTCTCATGCACCATCCCATGGCATGTCACTCCACCCACTTGCTTCTGTGTTTATTTATTTATTTATTTATTTATTTATTTATTTATTTATTTATTTACTTACTTACTTACTTACTTACTTACTTACTTACTTACTTACTGTTGGAGAAGAATTTGAGATTTTTTTTGAGGAAAAAATAAGTTTAGGATGTGGTGGTTTCAGGTCTATTGCCCAGGTTTCTGATCATTGAGAGCACAATCCTATGCAGGTCTCCTCAGATGTAAGTCTCATTATAGTAAATGGGACATACCCCCGAATCCAGAGTAACTACGGGAGCACGTAAGAGACTTTACGTGCACCCATAGTTACTGCATCACCTAGTGAAAACCTATTGGAAATTCATACTGGAATCCAGAGCAAATTGTTCTTAACCAGAGCAAGGACTCATCATAGTTACTCTGGATTGCACCCTCCGTTGTTCTTACACAGGAGCAAGGATGCCCAATAGTTACTTGGATTTTGCCCATATTCCCAGGAAAGCATGGAAAGCCTATGGCTGCAAGCCTAAGCACACTTTCCTGGGAGTAAGACCAATTGAACATAATGGGGCTTACTTCTCAAAAGACATGGACAGGATTGTGCCCTACATCTCTTTTGTGAGATGGGTCTGTGCAGGTAGGGACAGCAGGGCCGCTTGAGGAGCTACCCCAAGGTGGCTTGCCAAATGCTGCCTCTCCCTACCTGATGGTTTACCTGCCTTTCCTGGATAGGAAAAGGGATATAGATGAAATTGATAGAATATGTAGGTCTAACTTAGTTATGTGAGGATTTTTGATACACCGATTTCTCAAACCCTCCCGGAGTTCAAGACCCGCAATGAGTTGTTCATGTTCATGTTCATGTTCAACATGAATGGCCAGTGAGAATCACAGTTTAAAAAACAGCTTTTCTACTGTTGTAGATAGGCAGTCAAGCAAGCAATCAGTCCCAGAATCAAGCCTCAAAGATACTGAGGTACTACCTTAGGTGTAATTGAGGAGCAAGAAACCTGGAAGTGAGTCTTTAAACCTATTTTTTCCATTGTTTTCTACATACATGGATTTTTAATCCACCGGATAGAGGGTAACAACTGGTGACTATCACTCTGCTCTCCTCCTGTCTTCTCCAATCCTGGGAATGGAAGAAGGAGACAGGAGGAGCAGACATGAGTGAGCGGAGACAGGTAAGCACCTGTTACCTGAGAACCCAGCACCTTGATTCAAGCTAAGCAGAGTCAGACCTGGTTAGTACTTGGATGGGAGACTCAAGTATCTATGAATGTGAACACACCAAACATTTTTTCCTCTTTGTAAGCATGTTCCAAAATCCGCACGTTACTGCTTTGAAACTCCAGATTTGAAAATCTCAGACTCATCTATGCAACTCTGTTGCATGGAAAGCATGTGATTTTTCTCTGGAAAGCAATGATTGCCATCAGTTTGCTAACAGCCAGTGCAGGACAGGCCACTGCAGAGGAGGAGATGGCAACAGATGGCAGAGAGGAGCCTTCAGCAATGTGAAGGACATCCAGGGTGCACAGAGAAGTGACCTTTGCTGTGTATGCTCCAGTTGTCTTGATTTTCTGCTACCTGGCACTGGCAAATCACTGCTCATATTTTATTTTTATTTCATTTGGGGGGTACAGTGTATTTTTGGGGCTGAAGTTTGCCCAGCGAGACTTTAGTGATAGTTCTTCACAGATCAGCCTCCGCAGACCTCTGATGGTTAAGCCTTCTTGGGTATATTTTGATGCTATTGCATAATTGAAGGCCCATTGAAGATGCATTACTATCTTTCCATCCATCTCCCAGGGGTGCCTCCCAGGAGGACAGGGGGCCCCACTCGAGTCTCTCCAGGTCTCCCCAAGCTGGAGAAACTCTAGAGAAAATCATGTCCTACTTCTGTTTTCCTGATCACAAACCAGAAGTAGGTCAAAATTGTTATTTGGAGAGTTTCTGCAGCTTAGGGAGCCTTTTGTAGGTTTCCATGGGACTCCCTGCACCCCTGGGAGGATGCGATTCCTTCCAGTGAGTAAAGCCACTTGCACTCCTGACAGTGGCACGATCCTGGGGATCACATTGCTGAGTTCCCCTTCCCCTGCAACAACTCATTGCAAGTCTTGAACTCCAGCAGAGTTTGAGAATTGCTGTCCTCCTGGATGAGGACAAATATTCAGCAACCGGTTTCTTAAAGTGGCCAACAAGATTACTCACAAGCAAACAATTAAGGCAGATTATGAACTAAGGATTTCAGAATCATGCAGAACCTAGCGGTATCATGGTTAGCAGCTGGTAGTAAATTCTGGTCCTCTGTGAATATGTCCAACCCCCGTTAAAGCTACCCAAGTGAACGTCTTGTGGCCATGAGTTCCAATGATTAATCTCTGTACAAAGATTTCAGGGTTTCTTTGCTCATTCCTGAATCTCCTGCCAATCAGTTTCACAAAAAAAAGAAGAAGAACTTCTCAATCATACTAAACAAAATGGTGGACACCTCAGAAACATCCTGGTCTTAGGCTGCAATCCTAAAGACACTTTCCTGGGAATAAAACCTGTGGAACACAATGGGGCTTACTTCTGAGTAGACATAGTATTGCACCTTAAGTTTCCTTTTCTTCCATACTTAGGGCAAAATCCAGAGCAGTTACGGGTCCACGCAGTTACGTCACTACTACAGTCTGCTACATTACAAAGAGCTTCATTTGACTTTAGGATATGGGCCTTAGAGGTCCCAAATATCCCTTCCTTCCTTCCTTCCTTCCTTCCTTCCTCCCTCCCTCCCTCCTTCCTTCCTTCCTTCCATCCATCCATCCATCTATCCATCCATCCATCCATTCCATCCATTCCATCCAGCTTTTCAATGAAAAAATATTTCCCCAAATTCATTTTCTTTCTTCAATCAATCAATCAATCAATCAATCAATCAATCAATCAATCAAGCTTTTCAATAAAAAATATTTCCCCAAATTCTTTTCTTTCTTTCTTTCTTTCTTTCTTTCTTTCTTTCTTTCTTTCTTTCTTTCTTTCTTTCTTTCTTTCTTTCTTTCCCTCCCTTCCTCCCTTCCTTCCTTCCTTCCTTCCTTCCTTCCTTCCTTCCTCCCTCCCTCCCTCCTTCCTTCCTTCCTTCCATCCATCCATCCATTCCATCCATTCCATCCAGCTTTTCAATGAAAAAATATTTCCCCAAATTCATTTTCTTTTCTTTTCTTTCTTTCTTTCTTTCTTTCTTTCTGTCTTTCTTTCTTTCTTTCTTTCTTTCTTTCTTTCCCTCCCTTCCTCCCTTCTTCCTTCCTTCCTTCCTTCCTTCCTTCCTTCCTTCCTTTCTTTCTTTCTTTCTTTCCCTCCCTTCCTCCCTTCTTCCTTCCTTCCTTCCTTCCTTCCTTCCTTCCTTCCTTCCTTCCTTCCTTCCTTTGATCATTTAATTAACACCTTCTGCACCAAGAATCTCCGCAGCGTACCCAAAAATGAATTATTTCCACCGTCGCAAAGGGCGAGAGTGGGAGATCCAAACATTCCAGGATCGGGATGCTAAGTTTGGATTGTCCTCTTTTCCGGCAGATTGTTTCACGTTCCTTTTTCTGGATATGAAACCGGGCCGCAATTTCATCAGAATAGCCGAGTTAGACTCAGAAGAAATTGGGGAGGAGGGATGTCTGGAGGGAAGGGTTGCCTTCCAAGAATGATGGACTACATCTCATTCCATCCAATTGCAGGCCCCAAACCCCCTCGTCCAGGAGGGTCTCCCAGCATGTGCACGAATCGCAACCATTTCACCGCACATCATTTTAATGATTTATACACTCGGTGCCACTGCTCTTGCTTACCGGTAGAGCCTGGTTTGGGTTAATAAAGGAATTTCGGGGGAGCTGGGAGGCAGGTGATGGAGGAGAGGGAGGGAGCCCTTGGCACACGGAGTTGTTTTGCTTAACGTGTTGGTTTGCTACCTTCATAAATCAAAAAATGCAGCCCTTTACAAGCCTTCACAGAGATGGAGCCTTTCTTCTTTTTTCCCCTCCACCTCCTCCGTTCTTTATAACACTGATCCACCTAGGAATATTTCCATCGCTTTTCTATAAAGAATGAATGAACTGCTGGATGAGATCTATCTCAGCTGTTTTAAGGTTGATTGGGTCTCTTCACACCGGTGTGATGCTTCCATTAGTTTTCCATTTGGTCTTTCTGCTTTATAGTGTTGTCTGTGGAAATAGGCTGGGGTTGGAGAGGGGGGCTGGGGAGGTTTATTAGCATAAAGAGATGCAGATCCTATTAGGCCCCGGCTCCCCTTGCCGTTAACGCATCAGCCGGGGGAAAATGTACCGAGAAAATGCGCGTTTGCAGTAAACAAAGTAATTGCGTCTTTTAGCTAAGATAAAAACGCCATAACACTCACTGGGGCACCCGTTTGGAGCATAATGCACATGTTAAAATTAGGGCAATTTTTTTATTTGTGGAAATAGAGAACCAACTTGATCTTTCTTTTATTAAGTATCCCAGGTGTTAATTCCAGGAGCCCGGGGGAGATTTTCCACAGCTAGCGCATCTGATTATCAATGGTCTCCCATTGTTGGTGCTGGTGCAGGTGCTGCTACCACTGCAGGGTAACCAGATGCCTGAACCTAAAAAGGAGGACAAGTTCTTGGATTCCTCGCAGCCTGGCCTTTCCGGTACAATGGCACATTTGCTTACTCATGAGTAAAGCTGCGATATTGGGCACTTTCACTTTCCCATAGAGCTCAATGCATATTTTTGATTTTTAGTTTTTTGGCCATAACTTTTGATAGGAAGGAGATATTTCAAAACCAATGAAGTATCAATGCTCTACAGTACGACTCCAATGATATATGACATGATGGGGTACTGCACACCATTGCAAAGTTCAAAAATGAAGCTAAAATGGAGGACAATGAAGCCCTTTTGGAGGACACCCAGACAGAAGGTTAAAAAAGAGGACTAATCCAGAAAAAATATGGTCATATGGTCACGCTATACTGTGACCTTTTACCCTCTACTGTGGCATTTTCCTTTGCGAGGTCAATTGTGTCATGAAAGTGAGGACTTCCAGTGACTACCTACTGTTTAGTTCTTGGGTAGTGATGCCTAGTGCCAAGCACCCACTCCCTTCCCCCCCCCATCTGTTCCAATTGGTTTATCCTGTAGTTTGGTGGGACCAAACCTGGTAGATCTAGAATGCTGACTGGATCCCCTTGGTCAAACCCAAAAAGAGGCCACTCAGAGCTCCCAGCTTTGGGATGAAGAGGCCAAAGTAAAGCAGTACAAACTCTAACGGTTTGATGTCATTTTGATCCCTTATTTTTACTTGGGTTCTAGAAAAAAACCTAATCCCAAGTTAGTCCAGCATAATTCATGTGCTAACCTGGGGTGTTGCAAAAGTGCTATCAGGCACTTCTGCTCCACTCCTGGGAGGTTAGGCCAGTGCACAGACTTGCGCCATCCTCCCCTCACCACTGTGGGATCGGGGCAATAGGTGGCCAAACTTGATTAGGATTGCACCCTCGGAACTTTATCTCCATCTCACATGTTTTCCCTAACTTTGTGGATTGCAAGTTGAGGTGTTGTGACTTCTAAGTGTCTCCAATGAGTGTAAAAGAGGACAAGCCCTCACACACATGACATCCTAAATGGGGATCAAGAAGGACTTTGAATGTTACTGTTTAGATATCAATATTTATGAATCAGGGGGTGCAGTCAAAATGTATACAAATAAGGCATCCTGCAAATCCTGCCTTCTGTTGCTTGATCAGGAGTCTTAGTTGAGTGGTCCCCACTAGAGCACTTTGTTGTATTTTAAGAGCTCAAAATGTTTCCAAATGTCTTGGAGCAATCCTAACCATGTCTACTCAATAGTAAGCCCCATTGTGTTCAATGAGTCTTACTCCAAGGGAAGTGTCTTTAGGATTGCAGCCTAAGAGGCTCAGCTTGAATAAAGAGGGTCTGTATATGGCAAGGCATCTGAAATTATGGCATCCATCCTAAACACACTTTCCTGGCAGTAAGACCCACTGAGCATAGTGCGGCTTACTTCTGAGTAGACATGATTAGGATTGCAGCCTATACTTGGAGGCCTTGCAGAGAGGAGGTGGTGTTTCCTGAACTGGAATGGAATTCCCTGTGTCTTTGTCCTCGACCTCCAAAATAGGGTCTTAAGACCTAGACCAGGGCTGTCACTCATAAGGACCGTGAGCCTAATGCAGCCCCCAGAAGCAATTTATCCACCCCATAAAATTGTATTAAGTCAAATCTAATGCGCCATCGAATCTAATGTGCACCCTATACTAATAATCAAACTACCGTATTTACTCAAATCTAATTAACCATCAAATCCAAAGCTCAGCCTGATTTTGGAACCTGAATTCGACTGAAAAAGGAGAGCGTTAGATTCGAATAAATACTGCAATTGGTCAAAGCCCAGCTTGATAACTGGGCTTCTTCATATAGTATCTTGAAAATATGAACAAGATTATAGCACATTTTATTTTCTGTTATTTGAGGCAAATGAGCTTCTATGTAGGAACAAAGAGTTTATTGTTGGTCACCATCTGCTTAATGATTTCACTTTCTTCTTAATGATATCACTTCCAGCCTTCAACAGGCACCAGGAATGCTAACTTCATTGCCCATTAGCAAATTCAGTTTCACATTCCCTACAATCCAGAGTAACTTGGGGAAGACATAAGAGGCACTTCCTCTGGATTGCTCTATGCATTTCCCATAGGTGGCACCATAACTACATCGGTGTAAAAAGTCCCGTAGTTACTCTGGATTGTAGCCTATCCCTACAATCCAGAGTAATTACAGGAGCACGTAAGAGACATTATGTTCACCCGTAGTTACTGCACCACCTAGTGAAAACCTATGGGAAATTCACATTGCAATCCAGAGTAAGTTGTTCTTACACCGGAGCAAGGACTCCCCGTAGTTACTCTGGATTGCACCCTATGTGAATGTTTTGTTGAAAAGTGGTATATAAATATTGTTGGTTGTTTGGTTGGCTGGCTGGCTGGCCCTTGTAAGAAATATGTTTGACATGCCTGGCCTAGACAGATGTGTCTCTGAGCATGTAACAAACTCACGATGTGTGTTGGGTGTGAGTATGGCCTATATCCTAAAGTGAAATTAAGCCCCTTGCTCCGGAGCAGTTAAGATGACTTTCCATAAGATAACACTAGAGTGTGACGTAACTGCATGGACCCGTAACTGTTATGGATTTTGCCCTATGTCACAAAACAGAGTTGAATCATGAGTTTTCCCCTTCACCAATTTCACTCCTCATGGTTTCCACATATATGAATTTCCATACATATCTGTAAGGTAAATCGCCAAATAAAAATCTGTACATAATTCAAGGATATTTACATTATTTTTTTACAAGAAATAGTGAGGAAATTCTTACATTTCAAATATATGCACTTTTATTAGATTCGATTATTATTTTATTATTAGATGTTTTGGGATGTGTTTTTGCTCACTGATTTCTATGGTGGGACAAGGTGGAATTGTCCAGATTTTTCTAGGGGGCTCAAACATTGGATTGCCGTTGTATTTTTACGTATTTTTATGCAATGTTCTACCACCGCAGAGTCATAGACAATAATGGGAAGAATCTATTTGCCTTGAGTGTGGTTTGGGTTTGACTTATTAATTTTATTATTATAGAATGTCTGGAAATGATGGTTGAATTCAGATGATGGAGATGTTTTAGCAGGGGAGAAACGGCACGAATGTCATGAATTAATACCAGGCAGGTGTCCAGCAAATGAGATTTTGTGTTGATATTGTACCTATTTCGAGCCATGTTTGTCCTCTGTTGTTTGGGTGGGTGCCTGCTTCATTGTGTTTAATGATGTCTGCGAGGTGCCAGGCAGACAACCACATCTGCTCCATTGTTTCGTCGGTTTACATATAGCTTTGATGGGTTATTAACCAATCTATTCCTCAAACAAGAAAACACACAAACAAGCTGATCCCGTATTATGTTCTTTTGAAAAGGTGCATTATGCAATTAATGCCCCAGGATTTGTACATATCAATTCTTCTCCGCAAACAAATATTTGGTTTTGGTCTTTTGGAAGAGAGTAAAACATAAAAGGAGTCGTCAAACGAAGTAAAGCATGCTGTGTTTTGAGGCTGCCTTCAAATGAATTTTTTTTAATGATTATGCATCAGAAATCAGCCACAATCCAGCAAAGGGGTACCTGTAATATGTTGGATCTATGGGCAAAATCAAGAGTAACTATGGGGAGTCCTTGCTCCTGTGTAAGAACAACTTACTCTGGATTGCAATATGAATTTCCCATAGGTTTTCACTAGGTGGTGCAGTAACTACGGGTGCACGTAATGTCTCTTACGTGCTCCCGTAGTTACTCTGGATTTGGGGGATAGTCAGTGTTCTCGAGTACCATATTTACTCAAATCTAATGTGCAAGTGAATCTAATGCGCACCCTATACTTATAACTAAAATTCCACATTCATGCAAATCTAATTAACCATTGAATCTAATGCGCACCCTGATTTTGGAGACTTAGGGCACAATCCAGAGTAACTACAGGGAGTCCTTGCTCCAGTGTAAGAACAATTTGCTATGGTTTGCAATATGAATTTCCCATAGGTTTTCACTAGGTGTTGCAGTAACTACGGGTACACGTAATGTCTCTTATGTCCTCCCGTAGTTACTCTGGATTGTAGGGTAAAACCAGCTGAAAAGGGTGAGCGTTAGATTTGAGTAAATTATGTATTTCAACCCGGGAGTCCCGTCTGAGAATAAGAATCTGTCCGGAAGCATTTCCATGGATTTTGGTGTCAGTTGTGGGCAGTGATGTGTCCTTATTTTCTCTGAGATTGACTGTGCAGGATCTATACAGTGGGTCCCCAATGATATCTAGACTAATAGAGTAGATTATTCAACCCTCTGATGTAAGTAGATGGAAATCTAAATATGGGAGCAATTCTCTGTACTATCCAGACCTTGTCGATCCCATGGGGTACATTCAGGAATGAGATCTGACTAATCGCACCTTTTCATTCATTCATTCACTCACTCAGTCAATCAATCTCCAGTCTTTATATAGCGCTTTTCAACTAAAAAGTTCACAAAGCGGTTTACAAAGAAAATGAAAAAAATTCATGGCTAATGGGTTCCTGTCCCAAATGGGCTCACAATCTAAAACACAAAAAGAACAACATCAGAAGCTGCTATAACAAACATTGCTGGGGTGAGCAGGGCCAATTACTCTTCCCCTGCTAAGTAAATGATCAGGCCTGGAATGGGGCAGACACAGAGGCAGACTCTGCCACCAAATCCTATGCACCCTCCCAGCATGTAGGAGCCCTATATAAGCCTCCTGTGCCAGCAAAACAGATGGCATAGCACCAAGGAGACTCATTGGGACCACCAAAACTTTACCCCATGGCAAGGAAACAAATGTTCCCTTATTCTAAGGAGACTCCACAGCTGCTCCAGCCCTACAGGACTGTGACACACTCTATCTGGGATAACCCCTGAAAATGGTTCAGAAGTTGCAGTTAGTGCAGAATGCAGCAGCTCAGTTGGTCACTGAGGCTTGGCATGTGGAATCTGCTATGCCATTGCACTGCCCATTCCTTTCCAAGCCCAATATGTTAGTGGTGATCTTTAAAGCCCTATACAGCATAGGACCAGGATACCTCAAGGACCGCCTTTCCCTATACATTCCTGTGCATCACCTGCATTAATCAGAAAGGGCCCTTCTCAGGATATTCCCATCATCTAAAGCCAGGGGAATGGCGACAAGTTGTAAGCCTTCTTAGTTGTGGCACCATACCTTCGGAAGTAGATACCAGAAGATCTGAATACAGGTGTAACCTAATTATATGCAATTTATTTATATGCAATTTCTGTCTTAAAGCGAATGAGTTTGGCTCTTGGAAATATAAACATCCCTTAAGGAGCAGTTAATAGCTTAAAGGCAGCCTGCTTACCATGGCAAAGCTTGTCAGGCAGCACAATCCAGAGCAACTAATCTGTCCACATAAGAGCCCTTGGGTAGCCCTATCTATCATTAGGGTGGAGCAACTGCAAGATGCTCCACCCCAGTTACTCTGGAAGAGGCTTAGGGCAGAGCAAGGCAACATAGGGTGCCCTAAGAGAGGTGGACCTGCTCTGCCCTAACTGCTCTGCCCTAAGCAGTTCAGGAGAGGCATGTTGAGGGGATCTTTAGCATTGCCTAGGGCAGAGCAGTTACTCTGTATCCAAAGCCTGTTTCAAGGCAGAAATGCCCTCTTCCAGTTCCTCAGAGATATACCACCTCAGGAGGTGGTATAGTAATGAGTAGACCCATAGGGGTCCATGATAAGGCTGAGTAAGAATGGCAGTGTTGACCAAAAATCTGACTTCTTGGCCAGCCTGGCTGCAATCCCTGCCTCTCAACCTCAGGATATGGCACAACTATGGCAGCCCACTAACCTCAGGATACAGCAGGCCACTCCAAGCATCCATCTTGCACTAGAAGAACTGCAGCTGTAACTGGCTGTCAGGAACTGCTGGGCTTCCTTATAATGTAGGCACCACAGCTGTTCCTTCTTCAGTGTGATCTGAGGCAGGTCTACTCAGGAGCAAGCCCTCCCCAGCTGTCACTGACTTAGCATGCTCTGGAGCAATTAGGGCAGCCCAGGCTTCCTGACTCTCTGGATGCAGCATAACTTTCTGCTCTGGATACAGAATAGTTAGGAGAGAGCAGTTAGAGCAGAGCAGGTTGAACTTGCTCTGGATTGCGCCCTTAGAAAAGTTTCCAGAGGACAGTGTCAGCTGTTTCAGTTTCTGCTTTAGCTGGCAGGGAGAGCCCCCAAGGGATAAATCACTTCTGAATTGTTCCCTCTGAGCTGAGGTGTTTAGGCACTTGAAAGAGAACTTGCTTCATCTTGATTCATTGCCTACCTTTTTACAATGGTAACCAATTGCCTTTGTATAATGCAAAAATAGTTAATCATGGAGTTTCCTGGAACCAAGTGTTGCAAATGGGTTTGTACATGGTTTCCAGCAGGGTTCAAAGAAACTACAGTATTTCATTGGGCTTTGGGGGAGGGAGATACTCGCTAGGGACCTCTTAACTTTTAAAACTTTTATTTGTTTGTTTGATTTATACCCCACCTTTCCCATGCTAACACAAATGCCTAAGGTCCTTCCTTCCTTCCTTCCTTCCTTCATTCATTCATTCATTCATTCATTCATTCATTCATTCATTCATTCATTTAGTTTTCCTGCATTCTACTTTGCTTCCAAGTGTGGCTTACACCTATTTTGAATGAACTCAATGGGTCCACATATTGCACCCATAGGCCCATGTCCTGACCCCTCCTTTCTATTGTTTTATATTCTGAAACCATATCAGTGCATAAAATTGGTAGGAATTATGTTCCAATGGAGAAAGGTATGGGCCAAAAAGAAATTTTGTACCCCAAAAGGGGTCCCAAATAAATGCAATACCTGCTGATAAAATTTCTCGCAGACACCCTGATTCTGAGTCTTCTCTCGTCCCTGGAATTTTTTTCCTCTAAAAACGTAACCAGCAATATGCCCGCAGATCAGTGATTTTCAAACTTTTTCATTTCATGGCACACTAGCTAGGTGCTAATATGGTACTCCATCAGGGCACTCCATCAGTTTTGGGACAATTGACAAGGCACACTGTGCTTCCAGTGTGGGAGGCTCACATTGGCCCTATTTATATATGTTCCTCTTGCAAATTTTGATGAACCATTGGCGGCCCAAAGTCTGCCATGGCACATTGGTTGATAATGGCACACTAGTTGAAAATTTCCCAATACACAATGCCATCTGGCATAAAGTGGCATAAAGTGGCATAAAGTGTTGCCTGTTCTCTGTCTACACCTACATACAAGCTTCATGGACTAAACCTGGGTTCAACTGTATTTTTACTCTTTTTTCTCTTTTCCCATTTCTTATGCACTGGGAAACCAGCATGCATCTGCATAACTTTGGAGATCTCTCTCATCCCCCAAATAAAAATGGAGAGAGAGAAGCCAACCAGGAGGCATCATTACATAGAAAGTATAATTCCAATCAGTTATTCAAAGTGTTGAAAACACTTATTTTCTTTCTTTTTTCAAATCACTAGTCCCTGTTGACTCATTAATTAGCCTGAAGTATGACAGTTGTGTAGAAATGTTTCCTTGCAGTTCTGTTCTCACTGGAGGATAGTCTAAAAATACGAGTCTCATAGTCTGCTGTCTCCACATGCACAATGTCTGTCTGTGAAAATCATACAGCTCTCAGCTGTTGGATGACCCCTTGGCTGAAAAGCAACAGACAGACAGACAGACAGACAGACAGACAGACAGACAGACATCTATCTTTGCATATATGTTAGGGATATGTTGGAATCACAACACTGTATATCAAGTCAAGTCCCAAGTCAGAGACCCATGACTCAACTTGCGTTACCAGTCATAGGCTGCAATCCTAACTCCAATTAGGCTGGCCTAAGCCTCGGCACTAGACCCATTCTGGTCTGGGGGTGTCACTTCTGCGCCACTCATGGGGGAGAGTTAGGCAAGTGCCCAGACATGCACTCGCCTCCCTATATCACTATGAAATTGGGAAGACCAAAGAATTGAGCTGGACTTACCCCCAAATCCAGAGTGACTACGGGAGCACGTAAGAGACTTTACGTCCACCCGTAGTTACTGCACCACCTAGTGAAAACCTATGGGAAATTCATATTGCAATCCAGAGTAAGTTGTTCTTATACCGGAGCAAGGACTCCCCGTAATTACTCTGGATTTTGCCCTAAGTTAGGACTGCACCCACAGGTTGCACTGTTGTGACACAGAACATTTTGTGACATTTTGTCTCAAATCTTGTGTCAATTTAAGAAACAATTACCACCACCCCCCTGCCTCGGCCCCACTTCCTTGAACCACCTACCAACCACTCACCATGTCTGCTGCTATTGTCAGTTTTAGGGATGGCTTTTGGTTGCCCACAAGGTCTTATGGGACAACTCAGAAACAACAAGAAGAAAAGTAAGCACACACACACTAAAAAGTGTCAGGACTTGAGTCAAATTTGAGTTTTGACTCCTCTTGGGTAAAAATTCTAAGGGCTCAATCCAGAATGAGGGCAGTGAGGAGTGCCCCAGCTGGGCTGCCCCAACTATTCTGAACCCAGAGCAGAAAGTTATGCTGCATCCAGAGAGTCAGGAAGCCTGGGCTGCCCTACCTGCTCCAGAGCATGCACAGTAGGCACCAAATCAGTGGTACCTGGGGAGGACTTGCTCCTAAAGAGACCCCCCTCAGATCACACTGATCAATGTACAGCTGTGGTGCCTTCCTTAGAAGGAGTCCCTGATGAGATGCCAGGACAGTCTCCAGTGAAGCCAAGGGGCTTCTTGGAGTGGTCTGCTGGATCCCAGGATAGTGGCTGCCATAGTTGTGCCATATCCTGAGGAGGAGTTGCAGGGGTTGCAACCAGGCTGGCCAAGAACTCAGATTTGTGGTCAACACTGCCATTCTTCCTCAGCCTTATCATGGACCCCTATGGGTCTACTGATTACAGTACCTGCTCCTGAGGTGGTATAAGTAACTCTGAGGAGCTGGAAGAGGGCATTTCTGCCCTGGAAACAGGCTCTGCATACAGAGTAACTGCTTTGCCCTAGGCAGTACTAAACATGCCCTCAACATGCCTCTCCTGAACTGCCTTAGGCTGCCCCAAGCCTTTTCCAGAATAAGTGGGGTGGCCCATCTTGCAATTGGGCCAGCCCAGTGATAGATAGGTGAACCCAAGTGCACTTCTGGATTGTCCCCTAAGTCTTAACTCAGTGCCCGTCAGATGCATGACTTCACCACGAGTTATAAAAAACTTTTTTTTTTGCAATTTGAATCAAGCTTGTGAGTCTGAAGTGCCCATTCCTAGTATACATGTTTTACTATAAGCTGAGTTTTATATATTTACAGGTGTCCCCCATGTTTTTCCAACCATCCACCTTTTCAATACCCTAATTGTACCCATTCAGTATATATTCCACTCTTTTAACCTCTTTCTGCTCTTCTAGAGGCTAAAATTGCCTTCCCCATGTTGATTGCCTATGGCATGGTTTGTGTGCATTTATATATGAGTGTGTGTGTGTGTGTGTGTGTGTGTGTGTGTGAGAGAGAGAGAGAGAGAGAGAGAGAGAGAGAGAGAGAGAGAGAGAGAGAGAACATGTCTGTGCCAATTTTCTGGGTCTGTTCCCATTCCCAAAGGCATTAATGAGAATCCATTTCCAGAAATCATTGTGTGACAGCTGAAATTTGCAGTATAAAAAGGCATTTGCAGTTTCCTCGCTGAAAAAGCATTGGAAGCAACATTTGTAAATTGAAAAATACTGGGTTCCATTTTTCAACCGCTTCCACTTTTCAACATTGCTTCATCCTTATCCTTTCAAATGAGCGGGGGACACTCATGTATGTAGCTGTATGCATGCAGTGGGCTTATTTTCAACTTATGTTTCAGTAAGATGCCAATACTTTTTTTTTTAATGCATTCTGCCACTGAGCTGAGGTGGGTTCTTCCATGGATTACTTTACCTTTGATGCTGTTAAACTTCCCCTACAATCCAGAGTAACTATCGGAGCGCGTAAGAGTCATTTACATCAACGTAGTTATGGCACTGCTAGTTGAAAACCTACGGGAATTTCACATTGCAATTCAAAGTAAATTCTTATGTCGGAGCAAGGACGCCCCGTAATTACTCTGGATTGCGTCCTTCGTGTTGTTAGAGGCTCCATGAATCAAGATCATGTTGAATCCTAAATCATGGTGTTAGCTGTCCTCTTTCCCCATAACTGCACTGTCTGCATATAAGACAATCAGTCCCTCTGTCCCTAAAATGTTCTAAAACACTTTTAAGAAACACTTTTTTTAGAAACGTGCAACAGAATGGGATCCAAGACAAGATCCCCTATGGAACTAAAAAACAAATGCTAAGAGGACAGACTGATGTCATGGTTGCTTCCCATAGGCTGCGCATTCAGCATTGATCCGCACCTTTAATGGGAAGCAATGCGCACTCATGTCAGGATGTGAATGAATCAATTTGGAACCTCTGCTCTGGTTTATTAAGAAAAAGCCACAGACTTTGTTATTTCCTTTGCAGGTAAATACTCTGAATTTATGGGGCCCGTTTTCAATGATGAAAAGCAAAAAAAAAAATTAAAAAGTTACAGCAGGTTTTGTGCTTCTCTAATAAGAAGCAATTAAGAGCATTAAGTGCAGGGTCAGCATCTTGCTGCTGCGGGAAATCTCTCAATCAGACAGCCAGGCTGTTGTTGGGAAACATACAAATCAGTGGCAGAAAGCCTTTCACAGTGCTTGAATTAGACCCCATGTGATGGAACATCATGCCAGATCTTGGCTGCACAGAATTATACAGTAACAAGGATGTGGAGCAAAACAATACAATAAAAATAATCAACTGGAATTAGTGGTGATGAATCCTCTCTCTGTAGTCAGCGGCAAATGATATTACAACCTACAGAGAGATGTTTTCAAGTCATGAACTGATTCTGCACGTGATGGAAAGGGGAAGACGTATTATTTAATACTTTCCCCCAAATCCAGAGTAACTACTGGAGCACAGAAGAGATTTACGTGCACCCATATTTACTGTACTACCTAGTGAAAACTTATGGGAAATTCATATTTGAATCCAGAGTAAGTTGTTCTTACACCGGAGCAAGGACTCCCCATAGTTACTCTGAATTTTGCCCTTACTGTATTTACTCGAATCTAACGCTCACATATTTTCAGCTGAATTCAGTCTCCAAAATCAGGGTGCGCATTCAATTCGATGGTTAATTAGGTTTGAATAAATAAGGTATTTTGATTATAAGTATAGGGTTGCATTAGACTCGATGGCGACTGTGAAATAGTACATCATCATCATCATCATAGTAACACAATAAGCATTTATAGCATTTTCTGGGTGCTGAACATATTTCTCATGCATTATGTAGCCTTTATAATATCCTTTTAAAGTCGGAATCCTGAGCAGCTGAGATTAGCAGGCCACCCTTCAGTCTTGAAAGATTATGGTATCGTGCTCGGCGCTGCATACACTGCATGCAAAGCACGAAAGCCTGGGTTGGATTGTTATGGAGGATAGGCTGTTCCCCAAGCAGCAAATCCCCCCTCTCCACGCCACTGAATTAGTCCAATGGAAAGGCAGAGCCAATACGATTGGATCCAGCTGGCGTCGCAGAGCTGGGCTAAGGACAGGAGCTCACCTTGTCTTGTGGGGCCGACCCAGGTCTCAAACCCTGGCCTGCTGGTTAACAGGCACAGCGCCTTAACCGCTTGCGCCACCCACAGCCCATAGCTGAGATTAGATAGGAGTAACATAGGCCAACTTGTAAATTCATGGCAGACTAGAATCTGTAAGATCCTAAATCCTAGCCTAGCTTCTCAGCTATAAAGTCAAAAATAGGGGGAATGGTCTCTAGAGCAATTGTCACCTACTCCCCCAAGTTGGACCACTAAGCTTCATGGCTGGACTGGGATTTGGTTCTTCCAACACCTGAACCACCACGCCATCCTGACTCTCCGCTGACTTACACTGACCGAGACATCAGGTGCTTTTAGTACATGCCATTGAAACATCCTTCCTCTGCGAACTGGTCTAATCCACTTTAAGTCTCTCTAATATATTGGTACTGAATCTCACCAGTTAATTGTGTGAAGAGCTGCTGATGTCCATTTTCCTTCCTTCTTTTTTTTCCAGCTGACTGAAGTTATTTGGTTTTAGATGACTCTGTATAGATTTTTGTGTAACTTTCAACCAAGGTGTTGAGCTTTTATTGGGAGCACTAAAAAGAATTGGTGTCGTCTAATAAGTTTGTTACAAACCTATACATCGCCCCTCCTTTTTTTCTCCCATATGTGTCCAGTCTTGGTCGAGGAAAGGAAAGTCACCCCCAGTTAGCAACTTAACTCCAGTGCGCCTAAAGTCATAAGTGCCTGGGTTTTTTTTAACGGTCGGGAAAGCAAACCCTTTTTAATACAGGCAAAGAAGCAGCCATCTTGCAGTCGGCCAGGAGACAGTAGGAAATCAAAAAGATGGATCACCCTAATCTGTCTATTGACATCTCTCATGGCTGAATAAATGGTGTAGTTGAGCTATATTTGCTTGTATTGATCCCAACACTGCTTAACATTCATGCCTTCGCTCCGGCAGGTTGACCACAGGGCAGCGCATTTGCGATCCATCCCATCTTTCCAAGGGACTCGCCATTCCCACGGCAGCTGGCGAGACAAAGTAACTTACATACTGTGATGTGGCTGGTTGGGAGGGCGGTGAAAACACAGAGACGGCTCATGAAATATGCATCCGTTTGTCTTTTCCAACCCCCCAGTTGTGTTTTTTGGTGACTATACATTAAAATTCTATGCATTAAAAAAGCCTGTTATAAAAACCGTAAACTTTGCATGATTAAGAACAAACTGTAGACATATAAGATAAATCATAATTACATAATTACCGTGAATCCTGTTGGCCTTAAGAATAGGTATGGATCAACATCTCCTTTACACTTTGCCGTTCTAAAACCTGACAAACAAAATCCGGTTCCTGGAAAACAGATTAATCTTTTGTCTTCCTCTCTGATGTGTATGAAATTTGTCAGTTTTATCACAGAAACAACGTCCCATAACCACTCCATTATAGGGGGGAGTTAGTGTTTTTCCATGAATGAGCAGTCGCCATTATTCTTGCTGCTGTTACGAGATGAACGATCACTTCCAGAGCATCTGGTTCTCCATTTTATTTGTTCTTTGTTGGAGAGAAAAGATGCAGGGTGTGGCGCGGATGGTGCTGGAGATCCAGTTTTGAAAATAGATTCATGTGATTCTTGGATCTCTCCCGAAAATATCGTTTGGATTGGGATATCTTTTGCTACACCCAAAAATAAAATTGTCATAGCTGAAGACTTGGTCTCGGTGGAATTAAATACTGGTGTGGCCAGACCTTAAAAACCTTAAATACTGGTGTGGCCAGACCTTATACTGGTGGTCAGATCTTAAATATTGGTGTGGCCAGACTTTATACTGGCGTGGCCAGACCACCTGGACTCAACCAGTACCTTGGTAAGTGAGCAGAACATGCTTTCCTGTGTGCACAAAAGAAGGAAGAGTATATGTAAATAACTGCGTTGTGAACTTTTTTATTGAAAAGCAATGTATTTTATTGAAAATACTGTTTGATTGATTGATTGATTGATTGATATTTCCTCCCATAATTGGCAACTCCTAAATCTTGGAGACATTCTCAAACTATGTGCCCAGAGTCGCAGTGTGCCCATGTGCACTTACATGAGTACTGTAGTCTCTCTTTCCTTGTTCACTGGGCCAAGTTTGCACACAATTCTCATGCAATTGTGCGATGACACCATCATAATGGGACACCATAGATGCCTTAGAACATACATGGTCTTGATCTGGAATGAGGCTTCTGTGACCCATAAAACTGAAAATGGAATGGAGGCTGAATAGTCTATGCATGGCTGGAAAATTTCCTCTGGTCTGCTGAATCATGCCCACTATCAAGCTTAGGATATGATGCCATAACCAGGTTGTTGATGCCATAAACAGGATATGATGACAGGTTGTTTCAGACAGTACAACCTCCATCACATTTTCCTGAAAGAGGATTAGGAGTAGTAAAACGCAGGCCTCCGTCAGTCTTGAAAGATTATGGTATCGTGTTCAGCGCTGCATACGCTGCATGCGACGCACGAAGGCCTGGGTTAGATTGATATGGAGGATAGGCTGTTACCCAAGCAGCAAATCCCCCTCTCCACACCACTGAAATAGTCCAATGGAAAGGCAGAGCCAATACGATTGGATCCAGCTGGCGTCGCAGAGCTGGGCTAAGGACAGGAGCTCACCCGGTCTTGTGGGACCGACCCGGGTCTCGAACCCTGGCCTGCTGGTTAACAGGCACAGTGTCTTAACCACCTGCACCACCCACAGGACTAGTATCACATTCATTAATCATTTTATGTTTGCCCAATAGTTATTTATAAATCTGGCCTCCACTCATATTGGGTTCAGTTCAATGAAAATCTGAACAACCTTCCTACAGTTGGTCTGCAAACCAAGATCAAGCATAACTTTTGTTAAGCAGCCTGGAATGATTGCACTGATTGTGATACTGTAATATTTATTTTAAGCAGTTCATTAAACAATTTGCCAGCTAGAAGTAAGAAGTTATTGGTTGATATAGGAAAGTTTAATTGCTGAACCACTTACCCCACAATCCAGACTAACTACGGGAGCACGGAAGAGACATTACGTGTACCCGTAGTTACTGCACCACCTAGTGAAAACCTATGGGAAATTCATATTGCTATCCACAGCAGATTGTTCTTACACCGGAACAAGAACTCCCTGTAGTTACTGTGGATTGCGCCCTAAGGCTACAATCCTAATCTCTGACTAGGCTGGCCTAAACCCCGGCATATGTTTTGTGCTGACCTGGGAGTGTCATAAAAGTGCCACAAGACACTTCTGCACCATTCCAAGGGGAGGGTTAGGCCAGTGCACAGACATGTGCTTGCCTCCCTACACAGGGTGACCAGATGCCAAACCCAAAATTCCTGAACCCCAAGGCCAAAATTCCTACCCACTGAAAAAAATTGCCAAAATATTTATTTTTTTTTCTTTTTTGGTTTTTTGACCATAACTTTTGAAGTGAAGGAGATATCTCAAAACAGATTTTTGCATTGGCTTCTGCTCTTCAATACAAATCCAACAACATATGGCATGACAGGGTAGCGTGTACTATTGTGAAGTTTCAAAACGAAGCCAAAATGTAGGACAATGAAGCCAAAATGTAGGACACCCAGACAGGAGGCTTAAAATGTGGACAAATCTGGGTTTTCCGGTCATAATGTCACCTTGTCCATACATCACCACGGGATTGGGAAGACTAATGAGTTGGGCCAGCCTAGGTTACGATTTCACCCTTACCCCCAAATCCAGAGTAACTACAGAGCACATAAGAGACTTTACGTGCACTTGTAGTTACTGCACCACCTAGTGAAAACCTATGGGAAATTCATATTCGAATCCACAACAAGTTGTTCTTACACCAGAGCAAGGACTCCCCATAGTTACTCTGGATTTCATCCTTAGTCTTGTACATGCTGGAGAGACGGGGGGGGGGGGGGGGAGATAACCTTTTCAACTCCAAATCTTGGTGATTATTGCAGTCCACAGACCCATTAAACGAAAGAATTAGTAAATGGGTTGATGCTGATAAACTTAAGAAGCCTGACACACATGCATGTCCCACGGAGTTGTGGCCTATCGATTCTCTACCGACTGACCATTATCAATAGCGATAATGGCATATGCTTTCTAGCGTTATATGGTTACATTTTATTTCTTCTATCCCATACATTATGTTCATAAAATCTGAAACGGACTCATTGAGCAGGACTTCATATCCGTCAGATGCGGAGGTGAAGGGTGGGGACCTGAGATCCGCCAGACCTTCTGCCTTCCCGGCCAATAAATAATTACAAGCAAATTGCATCTTTTCGCTATATGCTGATTGATGCTGGAATTGCTTTTGAAAGTTCTTATAAGTTCCTGTTATAGATTAAGTGCCGGTGTAGGAAAAATAACTGCCCCCAACTGAAATGGGTGAATGTAATCAGGTTTAATGGACTCGAGAGCTTGTTGGGAATTAAATAACTATTGATTGGTTGGAAAGTTGCTGTCATTACAAAATGCCACTCTGGACGAATTATCTAAGCAGCCAAGAGATTACAAGTAGGGTCCCTTTGAATATTTGAGATGCCTCATATCTGTCTTCATTTATATATATATATATATTTTTTTTTTCCAAAACAAAGAGATGATGGCTGCAATCCTAAACACACTTTCCTGGGAGTATCCCTCATTAACTATAATGGAACTTACTTCTGAGTAGACAAGCATAGAATTGCACCCGGAAAGGGAGAAATGCAAGCTGTTTTAGCACAGTGTGACTATATGCCCTGTTTTTCCAGGACATGTCCGATTTTAGCCTTGTGCCCTAGAAAAAAACCTTGATGTACTCCTTTTCCTTACAAGCAGGCAGCAGGTGTTCTTCTTATAATTAATAAATTATATATAATAAGTAATATGAAATTGTTTTAAATTTAATAATAAGTAATTGAGAGCATATTCCTAACCACGTCTACTCAAAAGTAAGCCCATTGTGTTCAAAGGGTCTTACTCCCAGGAGAGCATCTTTAGGATTGCTGCCTAAGAAATGGAGCAGCATTCTCAGACACTCTTGGTTCAAATCTTGCTTCTGCCATGAGCTCACTAGGAGCAGAATCCTAAGAATCTCTGCTCAAAAGTATGCCCCACTGTATTCAATGGATCTTACTCCCAGGAAAGTGCCTTTAGGATTGCAGCCTAGCCCTACAATCCAGAGTAACTACGGGAGCAAGTAAGAGACATTTACATTGACATAGTTACGGCACCACCTAGTGAAAACCTATGGGAAATTCATATTGCAATCCAGAGTAAATTGTTCTTATGTCAGAGCAAGGACTCCTCGTAGTTACTCTGGATTGCGCCCATTATGTCTCCATAGGAAAGTGTGATCCTTGGCTGCAATGTATGAATCATTGTTTTACATTATAGAGTTGTGGGGGAATGACAACATAAAGATCACACTCATGTAGCACTTTTCACACCTGGGAAGAGCCATGCAACTACTAGTAACCCTGAAGTTACTGTGTGCTTCCTAAATGCCACTGCCTGACACAGACATATATACAATATTTCACCCAGAGTCACTCCATATGGACATATATGGTCACCCTGAGTTCAGAGGGGGACCATATATCAAAACCAAAAAAGAGCACAAGACCCGCAAAATGTAGGACACCCAAGAATAATTCAGGACAATATAAAAACTAAAAACATTCACTTATATTGCTTCCGTGTGGTTAATTTCAACTCTGCGGCTGCAATCCTAAGCACACTTTCCTGGGAGTAAGTCCCACTGAACACAATGTGTACTTTTGCGTAGACATGGTTAGGTTTGTGTTCTATACTGCTTATAATTAAATTTAAAACTACAATATATAATTTATATTAGAAAATATATTTATATTAGAATTTATATTACATTATAGGCTGTGGGTGGTGCAAGTGGCTAAGACACTGTCCCTGTTAACCAGCAGGCCAGGGTTCGAGACCCGGGTCGGCCCAACAAGACCGGGTGAGCTCCTGTCCTTAGCCCAGCCATGCGACGCCAGCTGGATCCAATTGTATTGGCTCTGCCTTTCCATTGGACTAATTCAGTGGCGTGGAGAGGGGGGATCTGCTGCTTGGGTAACAGCCTATCCTCCATAACAATCTAACCCAGGCTTTCGTGCTTCGCATGCAGCGTATGCAGCGCCGAGCACGATACCATAGTCTTCCAAGACTGACGGGGGCCTGCTTTTTTTTTTTAGTTACTGCACCATCTAGTGAAAACCTATGGGAAATTCATATTCCAGTCTAGAGCAAATAGTTCTTACACTGGAGCAAGGACTCCCCGTAGTTGCTCTGGATTGTGCCCAATTCGTTTTCAAACCTGCAGCTTGAATTGTTTTAGAACAGTGATGCCCAAAACCACTTTTTCTCTCATTAGGCAGTCATTATTAGGCATGCACATGTAGGAAATGTGAGTTTCCTCTTTGATGTATCTTTTGATCTCGTTCACATTCAGAAAACAGAACCAAAAAAGTGCCCCACACCCATCGCGGCAACATAGGGATCCGTTCTGGAGCAACTCCTGTGGCAGTGGAGACCACAGCGCAGGCAGGACTAGTTAAGGAACAGATAAAGGCTGTCCTCTTTTGCGAGGAGTAAGTGACTTTTCCTGCCTCTTCCTCTCTGTAGGCATCATTAAGGACACAAAAGTGATCCAAGTTGCGATGGCTTTGAAATGTGATGGAAAATTCTATGTAACCGTATGTAAAAGAAGGCTTGGCGGGGAACACAGCCCCGTTTTTATATGGAGTGTACAGCTTAAAAAAATTAAAAGATTAAAGGGAGCCTGTCAGTCCTCCCCAATTAAGATCAGTCCTCCGAGCGGTATTTCTCTCCGCCATCGCCATCTGTCATTTTGATCATTCTAAAGGCAGCTCCCTCAGCAAGAATGCCTCCGACCCCCCAATAAATTGGCACAGAAGCAAGAGAGGATGTGGCTGTTCTTTTGGATTTCAAGTTCAAACATCATGGTCTGATGCTCAACAGGCAGAAAATCTGCATGGCAAATGGAAGCCCTTTTGCTCCGCTCTTGCAAGGGGGACTCTCACTGCAGTCCTAAGCATGCGGTTTTAAGCTCTCGCCACTGCCGGTGCTGGAATCTGTGACGAATGTGCCAGTGACTGTGCCAGGGTTCGAGACCCAGGTCCCCACAAGACAGGGTGAGCTCCTGTCCTTAGCCCAGCTCTGCGATGCAGCTGGAACCCATCATATCATCTCTGCTGTTCCACTGGACTATTTCAGTGGCGTGGAGAGGGGGGATTTGCTGCTTGGGTAACAGCCTATTCTCCATATCAATCTACCCTGGCTTTCATGCTTAGGATGCAGCATCGAGCAAGATATCATAGTCTTTCAAGACTAATGGATGCCAAGTGCTAGTGAACCATTGAAATTCTCTGACCGTGATCTCACTTGGTCCTCCATGCCCTACACATGATGTGACTTCCATGTGCTTGATATAGGTCTGCCTTTGGAACAGGGAGAATATCCATTGGGACAGAATGTCACTGCTGGGCAGAGCTGGTGAGCCAGCTCGGTTCCATCAGCCATTAAATGGGAGGAGGCAGGTCCTGTAGGCCATCTAATCCATCCCTCTCATTCTGGACCATTGAGAGTTATTGTATTTTAGGAGATTATGCAAGACACAGGCTGCAATCCTGAAGACACTTTACTAGGAGTGAGCTCCATTGAACACAATGGGACTTACTTTTGAGTAGACATGGTTAGGACTGTGCGCTAAGACTCAATGATCAATGCAAACCAGACTGAGATCAGAAAAATCTTACAAGATTGTCAGATTATATGGACAGAGCTATCTGTGGCACATCAGTGTGGTTCAAAATCACTGCTCTGGAGAGACACCTTAGTTTTCCTGGTAGTATCCTCAGCAGACAGGTGCCTGGCCATGTTCTGGTAAGAGGATCCCATGATGCGTTTCACAACCCATGATCTTCCCATTAAGAAGTTTCTCCATATGTCCACTTCACTGTCACCATAATGTAACCATTCAATCTTATTCCATCCTCTTGGGCACCAGAGACGAACCCTACAATCCAGAGTAACTACGGGAGCACTTAAGAGACATTACGTGTACCCGGAGTTACTGCACCACCTAGTAAAAACCTATGGGGAATTCATATTGCAATCCAGAGCAACTTATTCTTACACCGGAGCAAGGACTACCCGTAGTTACTCTGGATTGCACCCCAAGTCTTTGCCCCCTTCTATGAAGCAGACCAAGCATTTGAAGAGGGCTTTCAGATCACCCTTTTTTCTATAGGAGATACCTCTTTTCCAGGGGTTTGGAAACAGATAGATGCCAGACCTTTTCTCAAACAGGACCAAAGACCTGTTCTGGAGCAAGGAGGAGGCCACGTGGAAAATCCCAAGGAAGTCTAGGAGTCTATGTAATCCATTTCTCCAAGCAATCCAGCAAGGCTTTGTGACAGGTACAGGGATGCCAACAAGACTGGAGTAGTGAAGCATGGCGACAGAAGAAGGAGCAGAATCATAGATCAAGTGGGTCATGGAGGAAGCCAACCTTCCCTTATAGATTTATCAGTCCTCAGTCCCACCAAACTAATTGGTGGAACCGATTTGTTTAAGAGGCAGGACTGAATAGGGTTAGGGAATCAGACTAGATGAATCACCAGTTTGAATAGGGTTAGGGAGTCAGACTAGACTTGGCCTGATTCAGCAGGGCTCCTCTGATGTTCATACCATCTTATCAGGTCAGGTTGACCATATGATATAACCAAAAAAGAGGACAAGGCCCTCCTGAAATGTAGGACACCCAAGAAAAATGTAGGAGATGACAAAATAAAACATATATTGATTTCACATTGTTAGGCTACAATCCTAAAAACACTTTCCTGGGAGCAGGACCCATTGAATATAATGGGGCTTACTTTTGAGTAGACATGGTTAGGATTGTGCTCTTAATTTAAAACACTGGCTGCAAATCTAAGCTTCAGTTAGGCTGGCCTAAGCCCCAGCATAAGTCCTTTGCTGACCCAGGGATGTTACAAAAGTGCCGTAAGGCTCTTCTGTCCCACTCGTGGGGGGGGGGAGTAGACCAGTGCACACGTATACACTAACCTCTTCACAGTGCCATAGGAAGATATGCCAGATGAGTTAGGCTGGCCTAAATTGGTTAGGATTGTTCCCTATTTTACTTATTAATAAATTTAGATGTATTACATATAATTTATCAATTGCAAGAAGGCTACGTGCTGCCTGCTCATAAGAAAAAGGAGGATAATAAAGAATTTTTCCAGGATCCAAGGCTTAAAAAAAGGACATATCCTGGAAGAATCATCCCATTGCAACTGCAGCTGGAAAGTGGATTAAATGTAAATTGAACACATGCCTCCATGTGCCCATGCCTGTGTTGTTTTGTTGTGGTTCTTTGGTACTTGGTGTTTTCCATTGGGCATGTTTAGATATTTCTGTTTGCTAGCTGGAAGTCGGAAATCCTCCCCCTTCTTCCTTCCCCGTCTACTGTGTTTGCAGGAAGAGATAAAGGAGAAGATGAAAAATCTGGCTTTACAATGCCCATGACAATAACAGTATCTGTATTGGTTTGTTTACAGCAATGCTTTTGGTTATCACTAGCTAAACTTCCAGCGAGCCATAGTTTCAGGGTATCTCCCCCCCACATCGCTCTCCTTTAAAACCTGGATCAAGCCTGGCAAACTACAGACATTCTCTGTCAAACTTGTCAGTTCCGCAGGATGCAAGCGACAGCTTGAGCGCCGTGTCATCTGTCATTGGTACACCGTGGCAGTGGTTAGGTTTCTCTTTTGTATTTATTAGTTTTATTTTTATCTGTTTGTGCCAGGCAGGAGGAGAAGCTAGTTAGGGACCCACTGAGTGTGCTTGTTTTCGGCTATAATGAGCTTATACAAGCGACCACAATACTCCGGGCTGCCCTTTCTCACCGCTCACCGCCTCCTTGGAAACTTTTTTTTATTTTTTGCACATCGTGCACCAGCAAGCCCGGGGTTGGCAATGCGCCAATGCGCACAAGGGAATAAAAATGTTGTTCTACCCAGAAGGGGCACTTGATTCCACATATCCAAATATTGACAAATAAAATTCAACTGCACATGATGTCTGCTTTTTGCTTCAGTATAATCAGGAATGAGGAAGGCACCCATTCCAAGGGTGGAAGAATTCCAGTTCTTCCAACTGGAGACAATTGGGGCACTTTTGTGGCACCCCCCCCCCAAGTCAGCAAAGAACTTATGCTGGCCTAACTGGAGTTTAGGATTGCATCCTGAGAGTGCAATCCTATGCACATCAACACAGAAGTAAGCACCACTGCATTGAATGGGGCTTAGGCTACAATCTATGCGACCTCTTACACTGATGTAGTAACTGTGCCACCTATGGGAAATGCATAGAGCAATCCAGAGTAAGTGCCTCTTACGTCTTTCCGTCGTTACTCTGGATTGTATGGTTACTCTCAGAAAAGTGTGCATAGGATTGCAGCCTGAATCTTTAGAAAAGGTGGAGCTGATGGTGCAGGAGAATTTGGTGCCCTGCTAACCTTCAGAGAGACCTTGTTCCACCTTGATCACATATGTCTACCCATATTATCTTTATGTTACTTATATTTACATTTCACCAATCTGTATGGATCTCAAGGTAGAATGAATGTTGTGCCTAGGTGGTCACACATCCAGGTAGTGACCACATCTGGGTGTTCCAGAATTCAGCAAGCTAGCTGGTATAGCAGATGCCTTCAGAGGGTGCTCTGGGACCCAAAAGTTTAGGTGCAGAATGTTCTACGTATTGTGATGTGTTTTCCATTAGTTACATAGTATCTTGGACTGGTTCATACCCATTCTAACATGTGTTAACTCATAAAAAATGAGTACACTCCTACATGGACCCCAGTATAGACCCCTGATTTGGACTCCTGTTTGGATCCCTATTAGGACCCCTATTAGGACATCTGGACTCCAGTCCTGAGAAAGTTTCAAATTACTGGTCCTCTGTCAAATTTAAATGCATTTGAGGAATGATTACCTTGTTGCCTTCAGAACCAGCATAACCACCTAAATGCACCTCTTGATGAAAGACCCCTTTTGAAAGATTGCTGACCCGGCTCTGCAGAACGACACATTTGCAAGCCACCTGCTCCGGAGCGAGCTGCATCATCTCCCACCGTTCCTTGATCTCCGTTCCAGGAATAGTACCCTGAACGAAGTGGCATCCGTTATTGGCGTGCGCAAAAGAAGACTGACAAAGGGAATTAGCATGCTGGCATGTTGCTTTGTGACACCAGCCAAATGATCTCACAGGAGACCACTACTGACTCCATCTGGGAGCATCGCAGGAGGGGATGAGCTGACAAGGGAATGTCAGTTGCTGTTCCCCAGCACGGCATCCTTAGAGGGAACTTTGCAAAGGAAGGAAAGAGGGCAAGGGATGAAGGCAGGATCGGCTGACGGAGTGAAGGAGCGAGGGCCTTGGGTCTCTCCATCACACCACCCATGTATCCTCCTTAGACCATCCAGTGGCACACTTTCAGACCATGAAATCTCTTGTCAGTTTCCTCCAATTGCAATCTGTACAAAAAAAGTGTCTCATTTGTTCTTAGTAAAACTTTTTTTCCCCTTCTGCTTTCAAGAGATTTCCGAGTTGGCTGTTTGCATTGGCGCCAAGCATTTATTTTTTAAAACTTGAGCATTTTTTTCCATTTCTGATCCTATTCCAGGTGCAGCTGCAATCATTTTAGAACCTTTTTTCTTTTTATGGCAGGTGCCTCACAGTGGCTGCAGGGAGGCTCATGGCCCTCCTTGCATGTTGGTGCTGAATAATTGAGGGGTTTCCTTCCTCAAACTGCAGGCCATGCAGAAAGGAGGAGGTGGGAGACTGTTCTGATGAGCTTTTGATCTCCCGTGACACCAGAATGCATAAGCAGGCATCGGTGGAGGGAGGGGAACATCATGTGCAGACCCTGGAGAGGAGAAAGATCTGAGGGGTGGGGGTAAAAATTAGTATTGAGAAGCAATTTCTTTTTCCTGAAATTTTCCTGCATTTATCCAGGGGGATTTTTTCAGGGGGCACATCAGGAGGTAGAACACGTTTTGAGATGCTCCACCTGCTTTGTTCCCTTTGAGTGTGTGCAATTGTGCCTGTTAACCAGCAGGCCAGGGTTCGAGACCCGGGTCGGCCCAACAAGACTGGGTGAGCTCCTGTCCTTAGCCCAGCTCTGCGACGCCAGCTGGATCCAATTGTATTGGCTCTGCCTTTCCATTGGACTATTTCAGTGGTGTGGAGAGGGGGATCTGCTGCTTGGGTAACAGCCTCTCCTCCATAACAATCCAACCCAGGCTTTCGTGCTTTGCATGCAGCGTATGCAGCGCCGAGCACGATACCATAGTCTTTCAAGACTGATGGAGGCCTGCTCTAACCCCCAGTTAATCCAGCACGTATTGCATTAACTTGGGAGTGTCACAAAATTTAGTTAAGGCACTTCTGCACCACTCCTTGGAGGGGGTTTGGCCAGCACATGGATGTGGACTGGAACAAGGCAATGGGTGAGTTGCACTGGTTAGGATTGCACTATGAGAAAAACAGAAGAACATGTTAAGATGTTACCTAGGCTACATGCAACATGCTTTTGGTTTTCATTTTTTCCATATCAATGGGTAGCACATTGGTTAGAAACTGGTTATGGCATGTGTGGTCATCACAACTGGCATCCAGGAATACCCTCTAACCTTCCAGCAGGTGCAGTTTTCAGGGTGGCCAAGCTGTAACCAGCAACTGTTGTCTCCTGGCTCTGTTGTCTCATTACAGCTTTATAAGCTTTCAGTCTCCCATCCAAAAAAATATTTAATTCTTTTTCCTGGTTAGCCATCTTCTAGCAGTCCTTTGCTCATCCTCCAGACCACACCTGCTGCTTCAGTGGTCTGCATTTTGCATTAGTGGTCAGTCTTGACATTATTAATTAATTAGTATTAATTATTAATATGTCTGATCAGTTGCTTTGTTCACCACCATATTTATTGGATTCCCCTGTACTTCAGAGAGAGCTTGTTCCATCCTGATCACATATGTCAGCCCTGATTCTCTATATGTTGATTATATTTATATTCTACTAGTCCTCTATTATGGACCTCAAGGAAGCATGAAGGTTGTGCCTAGGTGGTCACCCATCCAGGAACATCTAGATGTTCCTGAATTCAGCAAGATGGCTGGCTCTAGCATATGTCAGATCATACTCTGGGACCTAAAAGGTTAAATGCAGAATGTGAAGATCTGAGACATTGGTCGCAATCCTAATCACCAGTTAGGCCAGCCTAATCATCAGTTAGGCAAGCCTAATCACCAGTTAGGCCAACATAAATTCTGTGCTGACCTGGGTGTCTCACAAAAGTGCCGGAAGACATGCGCTTGACTCCCTACCTCACCACGGAAATGGGAAAACCCAAGAAGGCTTAGGTTAGGATTGCACCCTATTGCTCCAATTCTAAAGATACTTTCCTAGGAGTAAGACCCTTTGAACACAATGGGACTTACTTTGGAGTAGACATGGTTAGGATTGTGCTCCTCAAAACACAGCACTTCATCCTAGGCCCATGTGCCTCGAATGAGTTGTGTGCATGAATAAATACTATTAAATATCTTGTGGACTAAAGCGTTGATAAACAGGGGGTGGATTATCTCTGTGCTGACAGATGAATCAGATTCCTCCTTTTAAACCAAAGTTCACGTTTAAATAAAGACGATAACCATGAACCACCAGGCAGGTGCTATTCCTCCGGTGTTCCTACTGCCAGAAAACCATAAAGGCTGAATTGTTTTCAGAAGTATATTATTCCCATTATTAGTATTACCATTTTTCACTCAGTTTGCTTTACATTAGGATTAGATGTCCTTGTTCCGTAGATGGCATGTTATATTTGGGCCATAAGGTACTGTTGAATGGAGAGAGTGCCAACATCAGAAAAGCCACTGGAACAGTAGAAGGCTACCTTTGCCTTGCTAAATATAGCTTTCTGTCTTTTGTTCGATACTAATAAAGGTGGTTGGATCCAGCAAACACTTGATCGCGTGGAGGGGTGAAGATGTGACAGAAGCTACCTGACTTGCATAAGCAATTGCCACAGGGATTAGAGCACCCCCATATGAGCATTTCAGCCTGGGACCCCCTTCTAAGAATGACAACCTGTCCAGGGATCCCCAGATGTGATGATGTGGCTGGAAGTCTCATTAAAGGTTCCCAGTGCAAGGTTGACCACTGAAATGGTCACAAACAAAAATTGGTCACGATCCATAGTTTGGGGACCACTCATTTTAAAAAAATGCAAGAAACAACTGTCCACATCATGTGCTTCTTGTGGACTTATGTCCAGGCTGCTGCTAAGAGCAGAACAGTGGTGTGGCTGAGACACAGCAGGGAGTTTTCTGTGTTTATGACTTCAATCCTACACACACGTTCTTGGGAGTAAGCCCCATTGAACATAGTGGGGCTTACGTCAGAGTAAACATGCATAGGATATGCATATCTCAGCCTATGGCTGCAATCTTAAAGACACTTTCCCGGAAGAAAGCACAATATACTTACTTTTGAGTAGGCATGGTTAGGATTTTGCTCTATGTCTTCTTAATGCAACGGAGCCAGGTCATCCATGACAAGGAAGGAGGATGATTCAACAGCAAAGCACATACAGAAGATCTAGTTCAACCCCTGTCAACATCCCCAGGTGGCAAGAGGGAGAACGACCCCTGCCCCAAGCTGCTTCCAATCAACATAGTCAATACTGAACCTTGTTGAATAAGGGATCTATGGCAGCTTCATATACTTGTCCCAATGATAATTCCATCAATGTAGACAGAGTAGGAGAAGCTTTTTCCCTGGACAGGATCCTCATGAAATTTTTCTCATTCAATTTGAAGCTGGGTCTTGTATTTTCACTAGGAGAGAGAGAGAGAGAGAGAGAGAGAGAGAGAGAGAGATGTCAAAATAGATTTGATCTATATGGTACAGCATTTTTTAGTCAGCCCTATACATTATAGATTTAAAACTACTCCCCTAATATATTCTTGGAGGATCTGAGTGTGGGGGTGTGTAAAGAGTGGGGAAGAGAGAGAGAGAGAAAAAAAAAAGAGAGAGAGGCATGCATATTTATACACTCAAAATATACGGCATGCTCACAGCAACACGACGGACTGTTTTTTAAGGTTTGTAAGGGATTATGAGTTATTTTGTATTTCTTTGCAACCATAAACATCTTGGCAAGATATAAATGTCAGCAGAAACCAGAGAAACAGATGAAACACTCCAAAGGGTAATAAATACTTGATACTTGAAGGGTTAGAGAAATTTCTCAGCAACACTGAGTTTCTCTGGTGCTGCTAATATTAGAGAATGAACTGAAATTAGTTTTTGGCAGTGGTGGAGAACTCCTCCCCTTTGGGGCATTCTCTCTTATAGTACTATTATATATATATATATATATATAGAGAGAGAGAGAGAGAGAGAGAGAGAGAGAGAGAGAGAGAGAGAGAGAGAGTACACGTCCTGTGCATATGTATGTACGTATGTATGGATGTATGTATGGATGTATGTAGGTCAATTTTTGGCCAATCTTGCATATATCCAAAAGGGGTCAAATATGTATACTTGTGGGCTAGGAAGAAATGGGTGAACACATATGGTAGGTGGCGGCACCATATATGTTCTTATGCACATGCAATGCACTTCTGTGCATACATTTGTCTGCCCTTTCTTCCTGTGGCTGTGCATACATTTGTCTGGCCCCTCTTCCCATAGCTGTGCATATATTTGTAAGACCCTCTTCCCATACCTGAAAAGGCAAAAGGTACACAAATAAGCATGCATGTGAAAGATGAGTTGCATATCTCCTATGAAGGTACATAATGAGTTAGAAGCACTTTGCACTCAGAAACCACTATCCACTATGTATCCACTATGGATACAATCCTGAGGATGCTGCCAGTCAGAGTAGGCAAGACTGAGTGCGACGTGCCAAGGGCCTAACTCTGCTGGGGCCCAAACTTTCCCCAATATGTCTGATCATGCATTTTCCAAGAGACGTTTGAGTTTTCTGATCCAGTGACCATTTGAATCCAGATTTCTTAATATTCACCGCTTTCACTCTCTATAACAAACTTCATGGAAATAGTGGATTTTTTTTTTAAACTTGCTCTGTTATCACCCAGATGTTCTTAAATCATTCCTTTTTTTACTCAGTGAAGCTGGGCTGGAGCACATCACTCAATAGTCACAAAGCTGTCAAGCACTACATTGCCATAACCGAAATTTACGCAGGCCTTTCCACCCTTCCAGAACAAATTAATGATTCCTTGTTTCAGTGCGCACGTTGGGCTGCCTCACCTCTTCCCTTTGTGTAAAGTTATTAGCGACCTCAATCCCCTCTTTTGATCTCGGTGCTGGACCATCAATGGGATACACCTTCACGGCAAAACGTTTTTTGATTCAAAGACAAGCAGAAGTTTTGTATTTGTGCGGACAAATGATGTGTAATGATGGGCACCCTGAAATCCTTCAGTCACCCTGAAATCCTTTCAGCATCCATTGGAATTTTGAAAATTTGGCAACCCTATCTAGTGAATTTGAATTCCACAACATTTCACAATTACAAAAATTATTACATTTTTGTAATAATTTCATATTTTTGCAACTTCAGTATTCTGCAGTTTCAATAATTTGCAATTCAATCATTTGCAACTTATATGCAATTCAATAATTTGCAATTCAATCATTTGCAACTTCAACAATATGCAATTTCATATTTTGCAATTTCATGTTATTATTTCATAATAACAAAAATTTGTCTTTCAAAATAGGCAAAATTCTGTGTTAATATTGAATGGTGGGAAACAAAATGTGTTCTTACTAGAGAATTACCCTACAATGCAGAGTAACTACGGGACCACTTAAGAGACATTACGTGCACACATAGTTACTGCATCACCTACTGAAAACCTATAGGAAATTCATATTGCAATGCAGAGCAAATTGTTATTACACCGGAGCAAGGACTTTCCATAGTTACTCTGGATTTCACCCTAACCCTACAATCCAGAGTAAGGGCGCAATCCTGAGTAACTACGGGGAGTCCTTGCTCTGGTGTAAGAACAATTTGCTCTGGATTGCAATATGAATTTCCCATAGGTTTTCATTAGGTGCTGCAGTAACTGCGGGTGCACATAAAGTTACTTACGTGCTCCCATAGTTACTCTGGATTGTAGAGTTTTGCTGCATTTATCCAGGGGGATTTTGTGTATCTAGAAGTAAGCCCCATTGTGTTAAATGGAAAGTGTCTTTAGGATTGCAGTGTCCCGGGAAAGTGAACGGCTGTGGGTGGCGCAAGAGGTTAAGATGCTGTGCCTGTTAACCAGCAGGCCAGGGTTCAGGACCCAGGTCGGCCCCACAAGACAGGGTGAGCTCCTGTCCTTAGGCCAGCTCTGCAACGCCAGCTGGATCCAATTGTATCGGCTCTGCCTTTCCATTGGACTAATTCAGTGGTGTGGAAGGGGGGATTTGCTGCTTGGGTAACAGCCTATCCTCCATAACAATCTAACCCAGGCTTTCGTGCTTCACATGCAGCGTATGCAGCTCAGAGCACGATACCATAGTCTTCCAAGACTGACGGAGGCCTGCTTAGATGTCATAGAATCATGCACACTGAATGCATGCTTTGAATTCAATTCCAGTGTTTTGTCATCATTTTTACATAGAGTTATTATTTTTATATGAATATTTTTGGGGTTGTGGAACCAATTGTCTGAGTTTCCATGATTTCCCATGGGAAAATCCGCTTCACGTAAAGAACGTTTCATGTAACAAACATGGCTCCGGAACGAATTAAATTTGTTACGTGAGGCGTCACTGTAATTCTATTTCCAACCAGAACGAAAGGAACGTGATTTTTTTTCCTTGTTAAATTAAAACATGGTTAAACAAAGATTATATATCCACATATACACACACATACATACTTACTTACTTCTTGGCTCCTCATTTACAAAATCATTAGCAAGCTTTGTTCTTGGGGCCCTTCTGGCTTTCATGTTTCTTTGTCTTATGTACCCTAATATAGCTTCAGTTAAATCATTCTATTTTTGATCTCTAATCCTTTTCTGTGGTTCCCCCTCCTTTTGCTTACTCTTGCATGTCTTTGTAGTTTCCATAATTGGGCTTCGCACCATCGTAATGGGGTTTGCGGCTCTGCACACGCTTGTCACACTGCAATGCAATGGAGATCAGCCTCTCGAGGGGCACGAGAAGCATCCCACGATAAACCCTTTTGCAGTGAACATCACCTATAAATAGCTGCTTGTTATCTCAATGTGCTTAAAGTTCTGCAGACAAAATACTTACTTATGTATTGGATGGATGGATCGCTCTGTTTCCATTCCATCTTTGATTTCCATTATTTTCCACTTCCTGTGTGTTTGTGTGGATGTGTGTTTGTGTACCCAATCCAAAAGTAAAGGCTCACTGTATTCAATGGGGCTTGCGCACATGAAAATGTTCATAGGAGTGAAGTCTCTCTCTCTGCGTGTAGGGTTGCCTTATGCCCCAGAAAACTGGGACTGTCCCAGTTTGGGGGATTGTGTCCACATACTCGCAAGTTAGACGGGGTCCTGTCCTGGTTTTGTGGAAGAGCATTATGGCAACCCTATGGGGGTGTGTGTGTGAGTGTGCGTGCATGTGTGTGTGTGTGTGTGTGTGTGTGTGTGTGTGTGTGTGTGGGAGGGAGGGAGGGAGGGAGGGAGAGAATCCAGCTATTTATCTATCTCTACCTTTCCATCCTTTCAGTCATTCATGATGGCTTTCATAAAACACAATAAAAACAACTAATAAAATAATACAATAAAAGAGTCAGTTAAAACCAAACACTAATAAAAAGCATAGGAAAATAAAAGGGTCAGATCACTTGTTGCGGAAGATCACCAGGAAGGGAGCAGTCATAGGTTCAAGGGACAGAGAGGTCCAGCGGCCTTGGACCACAACAGAATAGGATCTCTTGCAGATTGTCTCCAGCCAAATACTGTATCATAACAGGACTGAGAAAGCCTCTGGAAGGCCAAACCACTGATGGGACTGCTGGGGGAGCAGTGTGCTCCTGACTTCCTTGGCAGAGCCTTACAGGGTTGCTGGATTCCCATCAGACCCCTATGGGGCATGCGCTCCAGCCAAATATGGGTTGGAGCTGTTCCTGAGTGTGAGTGTGAATGAGTGCTCACCTCATCAGGAGGAGGAACTACAGGGGACTATGCTAGAGTACCTGCCACTCCATCACCAGGGGCTGCTTGGAGGAGCCCCGACTTGGTAAGTCTAGACATAGAGACATAGAGAGGACATAGAGAGTCATTAGCCATTTTTTTTTCCTTGTAAACCGTTTTGTGAACTTTTTAGTTGAAAAGCGATAGATAGATAGATAGATAGATAGATAGATAGATAGATAGATAGATAGATAGATAGATAGATAGATAGATAGACAGACAGACGGACGGACGGACGGACGGACGGACGGATGGATTGACAGATTGATGGACTGATGGATTGGCAGGTTGACAGATTGATGGATTGATGGATTGACGGATTCCTGAAGGTGGGACTATCCCTAAAGTAACTGCATCCTAAACTGTTTAGGGTTTTGCAGTTCATCCATGGCACTTTGTGCTCAGAAATATACAGGAGGCCAAACAAAAATAGGTTAGCTTTGGTTTTGTAAAGAATCTAGTGGCTGCTTTTCTGTAGTGCTTGGCGCTCCAGAAAGCGTTACAATCTCAATGTCATCAGCGTATCCGTCGCTGTCGCCAGGAGCATCTGTTCAGCAAAGAGCAAAGTTGGTGACCAGCTAAACTCAGTTAAAGGCATTCTCAGCCATCACTGACACTTGGCAAGGAGGAAAAAAATGTATTCTCATATTTTTTACTCAAACACCTGGTGTGACAAAATGCTCGAGAATATACTTTTTGACTTAAGATTTTTTTTTATGCATAGGTGCATTTTTATGCTAAATGGCATTGCTAGCGGGTGCAGGCAGCATCTGATGACGTGCACCACGGTGGGCGTGTTGTGTGTGTAAGTGTGTGTATGTAAAATCTTGGTATTTTCAAATAATACCATCATGTTAGATATGACCCGATACATAATTTCAAGCAGAATACAACTGTGTTAAAAAATATCTACTCTATCAAAAGTTATAGCTTATTTAAAGAAACAACCACAACGGTGGTACAGAGGGATGTTGTATCACCCACTGGATCAGAGGCAGTGGTGGGCTCCAGCAGGTTCGCACCTACCGGTTGTTAACAAGAGATAGGACATTTAAAGTTGAAAAATAGCCCTTTAAAAGTGGCTGCCAGATGGGCATAGAACCGGTTGTTAATTTCTTTGAATCCCATATCTGATCAGAGGAGGTCCAACATGTGGAGGGGACTGATGTACACCATTCTCTTTTACCAGGTGTGGCAGTATTTACTGATGCCACTGACTGCACATTTCAGAATCGGAGGGATTTAGTAGTAGCACCCTGAAAACTAGAAATATTACTAGAAATATTATTAGAAATATTATTAGAAATATTACTTGAGAAATTCATGTGTTTGGAAAATTTGCAAATGTTCCTCCTTGTGAGGACCCCAGAAATTTACTTGAATTTCAGGCTGGGGAAGCTTGAAATATTGAAGTCTATTTTCCAGACCTTTGGAATCTTTGAAAGCAGGATCAAGGCAAGCATGGATGCGCATGAATGAGTTGGAAATCTTGTGAACACCTTCACCGGAGTCCTAATTTAATCTTTGAAACCTGGCTTTTTTATCACCTAAAACTACAAAGGTACAATGGACCTTGAGGCCAATGGATCCTGAACGATCCTGTACATATATTTATTTCATATGAAATATGATGAAATTATGAATTTTAATTATAAATTAAAATTAATTAATGGATCCTGAAAATAAATTAATAAATAAAAATAAATTGTAAAATAAAAATAAATTAATTAATTAATGGATCCTGAACGATCCTGTACATATATTTATTTCATATGAAATATGATGAAATTATGAATTTTAATTATAATTTTAGCTAGCAAAATATTGAACCTATGAATCCTGGTTTTTTCTCTCACCTAAGACCACCAAGGTCCAGTGGACCATGCAGGATTAGAAGGTTCAATTTGAATTTACAGAAAAACTGTAAATTCAAAACATTCATGCTTTTGGATATATAACTGTCTAATTAGCAATAAAAATGTCATAGGTTATTGTCAAATTATAACGAAAAATGTCATAGGTTATTGTCAAATTATAATAATAGATTCCATTAAAAAAAACACAAAACTAACTTCAGAAAATGTCCAATGGACCAAGCGGGGCTTCTAAGGGTTTATTTGTAAATTTGCAAGACGTTGGCTGCAATCCTAACCACCCTTTCCTGGGAGTAAATCCTATTGAACACAATGGGGCTTCTGAGTAGACATGCTTAGGATTGCACTGTGTGTAAGTTGCCAAAACTCCAAATGTCCAAAAGTTTGGAAGGTAGTGTGGACACCTTCAAACTGGTGCGAGATCAAAATCCCGATGATTTGCAAAAACTCTTGAGCTTTTTTAGGGACATGTGCAAAAAGCTTAATTCAGTTTGAGACTGAACTCTGGGGTTCTTCTTTTTAATTACTAATCTGGGTTCTCCGAGCGGCTACGGTCAGAAGTCACGGTCTTGCACACCCAGCCGTTGTCCCTACTCCGACGCTCTCCTCTCTGCAACCGCTGTACGGTTCTTAAGGCCTTGGAGGGATACAAAGCAAGACAGATGGCATCCCACAGATTTTCCCCTCCAGCTCTTTCATCTTTCATCTAACTATTAATTCATCTGTTTGGATGGATACATTCACGCATGGAACCAAGATGAATAATAATGAGATTTTTAATAACTCTCCGCATTTGCATTCCGAGTAACTCTTTACATGGTTTGAGCTGATTAAAATGAATCATTTACATAATTAACATATGGTTATAGTGTTGCCTCTAATATGCTGATTATCTCACTTCTGTTGTCTAGAGTCAATTGGATTCAAACTGTAACAATTGTTTGAAGTCAGAATAGTTTATTCCTGTGAGGGTTGCCAGATATGTGCCCAGGGGCCTGATTAGAAATAACACAACTGTCCAAGAACTTCTTCAGGTGCTGTGCATAAAAGGGACACGTATATGTGTGTATTTCTGTAGACTGGAGTAAATCCTAGTTTTGGATGCCAGATGCGCCTTAAACTCTTTTAACTGCCAGTGACACACCTTATTGTCAACTTCCCATATTGTGGGTAATCCTGACTCTCGCTTTCTCTCCACCTGCTTTTCAACTGCATCAGTGCTTAACATTTTTATAGCCTATCTGGGTTTTTAAGGTGTTGACCCAGATATAGGAAGAAAGAAAGAGGTGAGACATATGTATGGGATGAAATATCTATCTATCTATCTATCTATCTATCTATCTATCTATCTATCTATCTATCTATCTATCTATCTATCTATCTACAGTATTTATATACCGCTTTTCAACTAAAAAGTTCACAAAGTGGTTTACAAGAAAATGAAAAAATTAATAGCTAATTAATAGCTAATGGGTCTGGGATAAAGTTGATGCAACTCCAAAGGAAAGAACAAAGGGCAAAATCCATAGCAGTAACGGGTCCACGCAGTTACCTCTCATGTTATCTTATGGAAAGTCATCTTAACTGCTCCGGAGCAAGGGGTTTAATTTGACTTTAGAATATAGGCCATAGGCTGCAATCCTAAAGATATTTTCCTGGGAGTAAGGTCCATTGAACACAGTGGGGCTTACTTCTGAGTAGACATGGATTGTGCTCATAGATGATCTTATCTTGAAGAAGCCTCTGTGACTATCCCCAACTGCAGGATGCAGCACATGCTTCACTGCTACAGCTATGCCAGTGCTGGAAAGTTGGTTAGGATTGCGCCTAAATTAATCTAACCCAACCTGGCATGGATAATCATATCTCTTACTATCACTACCATTCCCAAAGCACAGAATAAGGAGACTCTCGATATCCTGATCATCATATATTGTGATGTAAGTGCTAAGGAATCATGCTAGGTAATCATGAGGATTTCTACTCTCTTCACCAACCCCACCCAAAGCCCTTTAACCTTCAATGGGGAATCAGGCTATCTTCAGCTGCAATCCTAACCTCCATTTAGGTCAGACTAAGTAACAGCACAAGTCTCATGCTTGCATGAGAGTGTCACAAAAGTGCTGTAAGACACTCCTGCACAACTCCTGGAGACATGCACTTGCCTCCCTACATTGCCACAGGAGCTGAAGATGAGTAAGTTGTGCTTATCTCACCCTTAAAGTGATTGTGGTTCTTTTCCCCTTAACCCGATGACCCCAATGGGGTGGTCTAAAGAAGTCCTTTCATCAACCAATATCCCAAATGCCAAAGAATTTTCTGAAATTATGACCATCTTCCAGCACCACCAAGCCATTGTGACCAACAAATGGGACTTGAGTTTTACTAATCCCCATTTTTTAGGCACTAGAGAGTAGAGTAGAATCTCCCCTCTCCAGTCTGAGATGCTTTGTGCCACTTCTAACACAACTTGTGCCAAAGAAAATCCAGAGTAACTATGGGGAGTCCTTGCTCCGGTGTAAGAACAACTTACTCTGGATACCAGTATGAATTTCCCATAGGTTTTCACTAAGTGGTGCAGCATCTACAGGTGCACATAAAATCTCTTCTGTGCTTCTGTAGTTACTCTGGATTTGGGGAAAAATGTCTATCACTGCTATCACCGTCCCCAGAATGCAACCAGCTAGACCTGCACTGTCATTTTTTTGCTATAACATTAGTGATATTTCAATACATTTTGTTTCATTGCATTCTCATGACATTACTAATCGAGTGGTATATAACAGGATTATTAAAAATACCAAGATTTTAGGAATTTTGGCAAGTAGTGGTATTATCTCTTACCCCCGTGCTTGTCACCTGTGTGCCCATTGGTAACACCAATGGTGCTGAGTGAGCAGATCATGGCATGCCTGGTGTAGCTATATCAGCTTTGCCGCATCATAAGCAGTCATTTGAGGGATACGATGACTCAAGAAAGGCCTGCAAGATGGATTGAATTATTAATTTTTTTTCTTTTTTTGCTTTTTCATTTGAGTACTATTGAGCATAGTGAATATTTGAATGAGATGTGTGCTAATTGCCTTAGTGTTGTTCACAATTAGTCTTCCGCAGACATGATTAATTGTAACAGGCCTTGACATTTATCCATAAAAGCCTCCAGGTCAAAAAGAGATGGAAAAAAGGGGGCTGGTGTGCACACCACTGTTTGGAATACTAATGCATTTTGACCCCAAACGAGAATAATAATATTTCTGCAGCAATGACGGTTCATTGATTTTGTAACCATACTATGTGTCATTTTTTTCTCCACCTGGGACGGTTCTCTTCTCTATACCCCCCACTCCCTATTTGCACTTGCAATTGTACATACGCTGCTTATTTTATATCTTCTCATATATTACGTCTCTTACAACTTCTCTATTTTATAAAGCTTCTCTTGAGCATTTTCCAGTCTGCTGAGAGAAAAACAGTATCTTCCAGGATGAGAGATCTCCAAAGGTTAGGTTACTTTGGACTGCAGGAGGAAGAGAGGTCTAGACAGGTGGTATCAAAGGAAATAACTTAAGAAATGATCCTACATTCCACAAGTAGGACATACCAAATTCCTGGGACATCAAGGCAAATCAAGGAAACATGCCAGAGGAACCACAGTTTCAGCTGTCATGCAAATCTGTGATTATTGCCACATGGTCCTACATGCTCATCCACCCATTTTTTCTCCACCTTACGTGGTGTTTTGTTAATGTGTCTGGCAGCAAGGCTATCTAAAAGCTGAAAAGGGAGGTGGCTTTCAATTTCAGAAAGAAGTTTGGTCCCACAGTGAAAGAGATTGTTGAAAGATGTGATGGGGTATTCCTCACTCAAGTATCAGGTTCAGTCGTGACCTCGTGGAGATGCCGTGGAAGGATTTCTCTGCTAGAAGAAGAAGGCTGGACTAGATGATCTCGTGGGTCACTTTCAATTCTGTGGTTCTGTGACTACTTCCAACAGTGTACCACCCTACGGCAAGCATAGGGAGATAGCGCAGTGTCTCCATGCTTGGAGAGGTTCTCAAACTAACCCCCAAATCCAGAGTAACTACGGGAGCATGTAAGAGACTTTACATGTACCCGTACTTACTGCACTACCCAGTGAAAAACTATGGGAAATTCATTTTGGAATCCATAGTTGTTCTTACACCAGAGCAAGGACTCCCCGTAGTTACTCTGGATTTTGCCCCAAGGCTCCTCACAGTCAAGATTTGGCACCTCATCTCCAATCACATTAAGATTAACCAAGTTTAAGGTATAATCCTAACCTAGGCCAGCACAATTCATCCTGTTCCCATGGTGGTGTGGGGAGGAAAGTACTTGACTTTGCACTGACCTAATTCTCCCCAAGGAGTGGTGCAAAAGTGGCTTAGAACAATTTTGTAACTCCCCCAGATCAGCACAGGACTTGTGCTGGGATTTAGTCCAGCCTAACTTCAAGTTAGGATTGCAACCTTAAGCATTAACCCAGTCCAGGTTGAAGAAGGTCCTCAGGCAAAGCTTCTTGCTTCCTCCTCTAATGGTATACTAGTCCCAGATCTTCAACAACATATAAAGAAGTGTGATGGACAAACATCTTGGACTCCCCAGACTGAACATCTGGGTTAGACATCCTGGCATCTGGGAACGGCATCAGACATTCCTGTTTCTGTGCTGACAGCTGGAGCTATGAATTGATTTGAACATATATTTCATCCTGACTTCCCCAGACATTGCCAAGGTGTTTAACAGCAATTGGATAAAACATGAATTGCAACAGAAACACCAGCAATGACAACCACAACAATAACTGATGGTGCTCTCAATGGGGACAAAAGTTCTGAAGAGCAACCACTGCTTTTTTCCTGCTGCCCACCACTTTCTCGATGTGTTACTAGTGAATGCTCCTTCTGAAGCACCCTTTTCTGTTCATTGTCTGTACGAGGCAGAGTTGATAATTATGTTTGGTTCTGTTGATATAATATATGTTATTGATAATGATAATGGTGTTGCGAAGCTAAAAAGTTGCCATGGTTTGGAACCTGCTGGTGCTTGTCTTGAAGGTCAACCCCTGGACCTCCAAGGTCTGCCTGTATGTGAGCTCCCAGGACTGTGCTTGACCCAGCAGACTCCTGAAACAATACTGGTTCTAAGAACCACAAGAGGAACCTGAGGATGAGCATGGCTTGGGAAGGCGGGAGTGCATGCATTCTGCCTGTTCGTTCATGTTGGGATGGGTGCAGGTGTCTGCACCTGGTTGCAGGTGTCTTATGTGCTCCTTGAAGCATCTGGTGAGCTGCTGTGTGATACAGGAAGCTGGAGTAGATGGGCCCTTTGCCTGATCTAGTGGAGGCTCTTCTTATGTTCTTATGGGGAAACATAGGTTGGAATCCTAACCCCCAGTTAGATCAACTTAAACCCCAATGTAAGTCCTGTGCTGATCTGGGGGTGTCACAAAAGTGGCATTTTTCTCCACTCCTGGGTGAGGGTTAGGCTAGTGCACAGTCATGCGCTTGCCTCTCTACATCACCATAGGAATGGGAAGACCTATGTTAGGATACATACATAGGATTGCATACATAGCCTATGTATATACCCTACTCTTGGACAGGAAGTGCTGTGAAAAGCAGTGTAGCTCGCACACTTCATGCAAGAAAAGTCAAAGGGGATCTCAGTTGTACCAAGCAGGTCACCAAAGCAAGAGAGCTCATTTACAAGGAGCAAATGATCTTGCTGGAGCAGCAGCCTGCAATTGATGAACGGGGTGGAAACCGTGGCCTCCTCGAGAATTGATGTCTCTTGACAGTTCCATCCCTTGACACCTCTTGTTATTGGCATTTATAGACAGGGTGACCTTTGGGCAAACAGTCATTAGTGCCGGCATCAGACCCAGTGATATCTGCTTTAAGCTGTCTTTGGGTGGGGGTGGGAGGGGAGGCCAAGCAGTGGAATTGTGCAGTTGTCAGCAAACTCATGTGATGTATGGACTGCGCTAGGCTGGTTGCAGGTGTGGGACCCACCATCCCAAAGGCTCCCCTTGATGATAAACAGACTTCCTACACTTAGTAAGCCAGCGTATTCGAGAGCCTAGAATATTCCTCCTTTGCATACTAATTTGTGTGTGCAGGCAGGCTTTGATATTTATCTATTTACTAGCGAAAGCGTACCTGTGTTGCGGGAGTAAAATTCCCCCATATGCCATCCCTCCGTGGCGCATTGGTTCCCCATGTGCATCAACCCCCCCTACGCATCAACCCCCCATGCGCATTGACACCCCCATGTGCAACATCCCCCATGTGCAACATCCCCCCATGCGCAACACCCCCATGCGGAACCCTCCAATGCACAACCCCCCATGCACAGCATCCTCCCCAGTGCAACCCTTCCCTCTGAACAACATCCCCCCCACCACTGCACCGGGCACTGAACACCAAATTAGCTGGATGTTGGTCAGCCTTCCAGGTTAAGTATAGGGTAAAAACACGTTGCACCCCTTTTCAGCCCTTTAAGAGTTAAATTTCTCCACGTTGGTTCTTGGTGGGTGTTGATGCGACAGAAGGAACACCCTCCCCGAATTTCATGCTTCTAGGACCAGTGGTTTTGGCAGGGTGTTGATGAGAGAGTGAGTGAGTCAGTGAGTCAGTGACTTTTCTCTTTTATATATATAGATTTGTATCCCACTTTTTTCCACCATGTATAATAATTCAGTGTATAATAAGGTTGGACCTTTATACTGCTTTGGAATTTTTTTAAAAATTCCTAAGTTAATTTACCTAGCCAAGGAGCTTTTAAATAAAGGCACAAACAACAGTAATAAAAAATGCTGTGTTGAAGTGAGCAGGTACAATTGCTCTTTCCTGCTCAATATAGGAGAATCCAATACTTCCAAAGGTGCCTTTTAGTCTGGCTCACCAGGGTTAGCGGTATCTATGCTGAAACACCTCTGAACCCGAGAGGTTCCCTCCAGCTATCATGGCTAATGGCTTTTGTTAGGCTTCTCCACCAATGTCCCACCATCCCTGACATCTAATGTCAGCACTGAAATTGCCAGTGTAGGAGTGACCCAAAGTGGAGGGATTGCATTGAGCACCCAGGTTGTAAATTGAGACTATTCCTCTCCCCCTCCCCAGCCCAGCCACAGAGACTTGAACAAATGAGGTCATAATTCACTCCAGTTCAGCTGCTCTCTTGTCCACTTTCAAGAAATAATGAGCTGCTGCTTTGACTGGAGCACTTCCTCAAGAGTCAGGGGGAGCAGCTAAAAGAATTAAGCAGTTGGGCTGCTCGCCATGGAAAAATTTTTTTTAATTTGGAAGTACTGAAGCTCTTGAAGACCTTTGCCTACTGATTCAATTGTTGTTCTATAAATATATTTTATTCCACAAAATAAAATCTTTCTTTCTTTCTTTCTTTCTTTCTTTCTTTCTTTCTTTCTTTCTTTCTTTCTTTCTTTCTTTCTTTCTTTCTTTCTTTCTTTCTTTCTTTCCATCTTCACCACCTCCTTCCTTCCTTTCTTTTATTCTTTCTTTCTTTTTTCCATCTTCACCACCCCTTCCTTCTTTCCTTTCTTCCTTTCTTACCATCTTCACCACCCTCTCCCTCCCTTTCTACCTCTCCCTCTCTCCCTCCCTTCCTTTCTTTCTTATCATCTTCACCACCTCCTTCCTTCCTTACCATCTTCACCACCTCCTTCCTTCCTTACCATCTTCACCACCTCCTTCCTTACCATCTTCAACACTTCATTCCTTCCTTCCTTCATTCCTTTCTTCCTTTCTTACCTTCTTCACCACCCCCTTCCTTCCTTAGCTACCATCTTCATCACCTCCTTCCTTCCTTCCTTCCTTCCTTCCTTCCTTCCTTCCTTCCTTCCTTCCTTCCTTACCATCTTCAACACCTCCTTCCTTCCTTTCCTTCCTTCCTTCCTTTCTTACCATCTTCACCACTCCTTTCCTTCCTTCCTTACCATCTTCAACACCTCCTTCCTTCATTCCTTCATTCCTTTCTTTCTTACCATCTTCACCATCTCCTTCCTTCCTTACCATCTTCAACACCTCATTCCTTCCTTCATTCCTTTATTCCTTTCTTACCTTCTTCATCACCCCCTTCCTTCCTTCCTTAGCTACCATCTTCAGCACCTCCTTCCTCCCTTCCTTCCTTCCAATCACTTTAAAAACTTGGCATCCATCAGTCTTGAAAGACTATGGAATCATGCTCAATGCTATAGGCGAAGACGAAGGCCTGGGTTAGATTGATAGGGAGAAAAGGCTTTTACCCAAGCAGCAAATCCCCCCTCTCCACGCCATTGAAATACTCCAATGGATTTCTATCTCCACCATCCTTGGGGAAAAAAGTTTCAGTACTTTTTATAGATTCTAAGATTTGAGATGAAGAAAGCTTAATGCAGAGCCGGGCTGGTTCAGGCCACGGAAGATTAAGACAAGATAAAGGAAGCACATTTTCCTCTCTGTGTAATCTTGATCCTACTCTGTGTTACAAAAGGTGCCACCATATCTGCTCCAGTCGGGTCTAACAATGTATTGGGGGGGAAAAGTAAAAGGAAAGGGTGGCCATTTGGGCAAATGGAATTAACTGGAGGAGGTAGACGTTGCTGAGGACACTTGGGTTCGACACCCTGATTTTATTATTTTGATACAATAACTGGCATGGAATCTTCTCCCAGCCAAAGAGATGTTATTAATCTCTGATTCCGTTGCAATAAATGCCGGCTGCGGACAGGAGATGGCCTAAAGAGAGAGCCTGAGCAAATCTTAATCTTTAATAAGGTGCAGAGCTAGTCTATAACTGTCAAGGAATGACAGAGGAGCAGTGCCTTCTGCTTGCCTGCTTGGAATAGAAATGGGGTATTTGATACACAAGAGAAGCTGCTTTACTCACGAGAGGTTGGAGTTTGGGGAGAAGGGCCACCTCTGTGGTTTTGGTTCTCTGTCAGTGGCTGCCTGTCTGTCCATTTCCAGTCTTGACAACTCCACATTGTATAGTTTGCTCATCCCAGATGATTAATTGGAAAAAAAATGGGCATCTGGCCTTAGGGCTAGTTAGGAATAGAGTTACCATCAGAACTGAAATTTCAGCATTGCCAATTTTGTGTATCACTATGTTGTTGTTGGATTTGGAGGTAATCTAGACCTTGGAAACGTCTGATGAATTAGAAAGAAGCCAGAATATTTTTGGTATCTCTAGAAAAGTGTCTTGGTGTTTGCTGCCGGACTAACAATATCTTGAATAATTGACCAGTGGCACAATCCAAATCAATTTAAGCTGACAGTTGATCCCCAATCCTGTGGTGTTGTGGGGAGGCCGGTGCAGGTCTGTGCATTGGCCTCACCTTCTCAGGAATGGTTCACAAGTGCCTTGCAATACTTTTGAGATACTCTCAGGCCAGCCCAGGACTTGTGCTAGGATTGAAGTCTAAATGTCTCTCATCCAAAATTCAACCCAGCCCAAACCTGCTTAGAAGTATTCTGGCAGCCCATCATGGAAGTCAGAGTAGCATCCATGGGGCTCCCAGGGAACTCCTATACAGGCACCAAGTAGACCTCGAGTCCCATAGTTTTGGCAATAGTGGCATCACATGGTGCAGGAGGCAAGAGGATCACCCCTATGATGGACTTTCTCCCATGCAGTGGTCAGGGAAATGCCTTAAGCAGTGGGTGTGCTGATGCATCATCCTCAAAATGGATTTTTGGCTGTACATTTTGATAGGTTTTGAGATATTTCAGCTCTGGATCTTTAATTTTATTCTGCATAAAATTTCACAGGGAATAATATCTAACATTATGACGTTGTTCAAAAATACCAGGACTTTAAAAAAAATTGCCAATAGTGGTGTCACCCCCATGTGTCACCCCCTAGTGATGCTACTAGTTCCATGTGCCTGGAGACACATTTGATCATGGACCAACGTTGATCTAATTCCTTGGGTTTTCATATTTAATTCCCATATTGACACTATGAAGAGATAACCAGCTTTCACCTCTCAAATTTTGCAGGAAATTATCAATTTTTCCATTGTGTAACAGTATATTCTGGATTGTTTGGTTTGGCCGCTGAGTTAAGTCCACCTGTGTAGGTAAACTTTTATACCCCCCAATCCAGAGTAACCCCGGGAGCACGTAAGAGACTTTACATGCACCCATAGTGACTTCACCACTTACTGAAAACCTATGGGAAATTCATATTGGAATCCAGAGTAAGTTGTTCTTACACCGCAGCAAGGACTCCCTGTAGTTACTCTGGATTTTGCCCTGTGCCTCCCAATTTTTTACAATTGTGGGGGCGGATAACTAGCTTATCACAGTTGTAACAAACTCCGCAACCTCTGCTTCCCAGGGATATTGATTCAGTTTGGACTTTTCATGTGACAAAAACGCTACCTCTCCGCAGCAGCTTGTCAGCATAATCTCTGGTTCTTATAAAACATTTAGAACCCACATGCAATTCTCACATGTGCTATTTCCTCCTCCCAGCTTTATGAGTCTCAACAAATCTTGGGCCTTTTTTGAAAGCTAAGAAATCTTTAGAAGTTCCTGAAGGATTTGGGCTACTTTATGGCATGTATTAAAGGTGCCAGCCTGGAAGAGAGCCTGAAAATAGGAAACGTTTCTGGTTGCCAGAGTGCAGCATTCTGGACTTACCCTACAATCCAGAGTAACTACGGGAGCACGTAAGAGACATTACGTGCACCTGAAGTTACTGCACCACCTAGTGAAAACCTATGAGAAATTCATATTGCAATCCAGAATAAATTGTTCTTACACAGGAGCAAGGACACCCCGAAGTTACCCTGGATTGTGCCCATTGAAGCAATATTGTCAGCCACCAAATATATGAAGCAGGTACAGAGCCTGTATATTGTACTTATATTTTTATTCCTCCATTCACTTCCTCAGGCAGGTATATTCTATATGGGTTACTATAAGACTTGCAGATTTAACACAGATTTTTTAATGCCGTAACAGTTACCAAATTCTGAGTCTGTCTTGTGTTTGAATTTCAATCTCACTGACATACCCACATGGAAAAAAATAAAAGTTGACATATAGCCTGATGTCAGCCCATCAACTCTACTGTGGCTACAGCACTAAATCTGTAGACCACAGCATTAAATCTCTAGGGCAGCAATGTGTAAATCATGAAAATGCCCTCTTTCTGCAGGGGTGAAGCAGTAGAATGTTGTCCAGCCAAGAATAGGTTGGAGACTGATTGGTGTCAGCAGGATAACCTAACACTGTAGGCACAGTCCTAAACAATTTAGGCCAGCCCAACTCAGCCATCTTCCCAATCCCATGGGGCCTAACAACCCCCCACGAGTGGCACAAGGTGTGACACCCCCAGGCCATTGCAGGACTTGTGCCGGGACTTGTGACAGTCTAACCAGGAGTTAGGATTGTGCTGTGAATAGCAATTCTCCCCTCCAATTTTGTCATCCCATTCACCGGTCATGAAACTGGGAGAGGAGAAACATTTTTACCATTTTTGGGACCCATTTTGATGATGGGGAACTGCTGATCTTTTTTCAAGCTACCTAATTTGCAGCTGGTGGATGCCAGTGTTGTAGGGCGAAATCCAGAGTAACTACGGGGAGTCCTTGCTCCGGTGTAAGAACAACATACTCTGGATTGCAATATGAATTTCCCATAGGTTTTCACTAGGTGGTGCAGTAACTACGGGTGCACGTAAAGTCTCTTACATGCTCTGTAGTTACTCTGGATTTGGGGGTTAATTAAAGGTCTCCCCGAAACAATGTACATCATCATACCATGTTGTCCCAGAAGGAATGGCAATGGGGAGAGGAGATGGTAACCACTGGATGAGTGCTGTCACTGTCAAAGGAGAACCAGTGGTTGTGACATAAGTTGTGCTGGAATGAGGGTGAACTAACCACCACAACCAAAGTTAAGTATAAATAAATACAGTGTACCTTGGTTTACGAGCATAATTCATTCCAGAAGCATGCTTATAATCCAAAACCCTTGTTTACAAAGCAAATTTTCCCACCAGAAATAATGGAAACTCAGACAATTTGTCCCGTAACCCCAAAAGAATAATGGGTGAAATACCCCCTCTACCTATATACATTGGGGAAGAATCCACAAAAAAATGAAGGAAGACATCTGTTTTTCAATTGTTAGTAGTAAGTAGTGATTTAATGTTGAAATTCTGTTGATGTTAATGTCATTGGTTCATCACTTACAAGGAGTTTGCGTTGACGATATTTTATAAATGACAGGTGGATAAAGGACTTAAAATAGCTCTCTTGTCATTAAAATCAGTGGTGGGTTTCTTTCTAAGTTGGGCATTTTAACTTGTCTATTTCTAGTGTCTACATTTATACAGTGCTATCCTGTCTCCCTTGAAATGGATGGAGGGAATTCACATAATTACATGTAAAATGGTTTCCACTAATGAGACCCCAACGTTGTTCTATTTCAGTCTTCCCGGAAAGCAGGAAAGCAGTCCAGCAGGCATAGAATTGAACCTATCCAGATAATAGCTCGACTAGGTGCACAATCCTAACCTATGTCTACTCAAAAGTAAGCCCCATTGTATTAAATGGGTCTTATTCCCAGGAAAGTGTCTTTAGGATTGCAGCCTAAATAGACTTCAGTTATAGTGTTTATCATCATTTTTATATACAGTTAATATTTTGGGGGTTGTGGAACCAATCATCTGAGTTTCCACTTTCCCCTATGGGAAACTCTGCTTCACATAACGAGCATTTCATATAACGAGCATGGGCTTGTGAGGCCGTTCCCCTCCTTGGCTAGCCACCCTATTCCCTTTGAGGAATCGGCTTTGACAAGCAGGTCTTGGCGCTAGTAAGGCCTCAGTGGGGGAAGCAGACAGCCATTTCCCCCAAACTAACACATGCGTGACCCAGGGTTTGAGTTCGGCCCTGCTGCAGTTTGCATTATTAGAAATAAAGGCAGCAATCCTAATCTCCACTTATGCCAGCCTAACCCTACAGTCCAGAGTAACTACGGGAGCACGTAAGAGACATTACGTGTACCCGTAGTTACTGCACCACCTAGTGAAAACCTATGGGAAATTCATATTGCAATCCAGAGCAAATTGTTCTTACACCGGAGCAAGGACTCCCCGTAGTTACTCTGGATTGCGCCATTAGTCCTGGCATAAGTCCTGACGTGACCTGGGCATGTCACAAAAGTGCAGTAAGACACTTCTGCCCCACTTTTTGGGGTGTTAGACTTGGGGTATGCATATGCCGCATATGAAGCATATGCCGACCTCCCGACACCATCACAGAAAGATAGGCCAGGTGAGTTAGGCTGGCCTAAATTTCTTAGGATTGCGCCCAAAGTGGCCTAAGTTAATTCCATGCATCTGTTTCATGCCTTTTTATTTTGGGGGGACAGTCAATCCCGCTGTGGAAAAGTTTCCATTATCCCAAATTGATTCTGCAAGGGGGGGTCAGTGTCCCCATCTATTCATAGTGGGGTACAGCGTGGCCCTCCAGTTGCCACAGTAGGTGCAAAAACAATACCTAAAGAGACTAGCAAGTTTGACAAGAAAATCGATATACTTTTGCCACTTTTGGAAGATGTTTAGCCTTCCATTTTGGATTCCTTTAAGAATAAGAAAGTCAAAATCCTTTGCAAACGTCACTTGAGCAATCTGTATTATAACCTTAATTATTTGTGCTTTGAACACAGGCTGCAATCCTAACCCCTGGTTTGGATGACACAAATCCCATACTGGGCTGGGGGGTGTCACAAAAGTGCCATAACGTAGTGCTGTGCCACTCCGGGGTGGGGGGTTGGTGTGGGATACCAGTGCATGTACATGCATCAACCTCCCCACCCCACTGTGGGGATGGAAATTGGGTTGTGCTGGCCTCCATTTGTTAGGATTGCACACTGAATTGTACACATGGATTATTATAGTAATACAATCTGGAGAGCGTCTTGTTGGGTTATGCCGGCAACCTCCTCATCAAAATAGTTCTGAGACAAAAAGGGAGCGAGGCAACCCGCTGATAAGGGTGAACCCCTTGAGGTTTTCCTACCAAAGGACTTAAATGAAGACATGGGGTTTTCCCTCTGTTTTACTCGATGTAAGCTGTGGGCTGCGCGTGGAGATAAGCTTGTGCATTTGTTTGCAAAACAAATGGGAAGTGAAAAAGGAATGAGCCACGTTTGTTTTAACTACAAAAACGAAAGGAATAGAAGTAGAGGAGTTTGGAATGAAAAAGGCAAGAAAATGCATCAATTCCTGGTCCCTGTTCCTTTTTCTTTGGAAAAAAATATTATTTTCCAGCCCTTTTTTAACAATGCGCTGAGCTGTCCTTGCAATGCTAGTGCCACCATTTGAACTCAGAACTTCTGCAAGAAACTTTGCTTTCGTCCCCTCGATCACCACCTCCATTTGACATTTCAAAGCCACTCACATTAACCTCATATCTGCTGCAACTACAATGTTGTGTTCTTGTTAAATTTTATCTTTTTAAAGTTCATCTTTTAAAGTTTTATCTATTGTTTGTACCATCTTCTGAAATTTGTTTATGCTGGTCAATGACCATAGTAATAAAAATTGATTGATTGATTGAGTGAGTGAGTGAGTGAGTGACCTCAAGTTTTTTTTTGCATTTGCTATAATAAGGGCACCCTGAAATCTGACCCTGTATCCCGCTTCACCAAAGAGGGAGGGTGAGACACAGACTCACTTGTTAAGTGTGCAAGGTTTAAAAGGATGACAAATGCAGGGAGTTGCAAGTATCTTGTGGGCATCTTATGGGCTACTGTGAGCTATCGGAAGCTGGACTAGATAGGCCCTGGGCTTGATCCTGCAGGGATCTTCTTATGTTCTTATGGGATATCATTTTAGCAAGGAAACAGGGAAATTTTCCCATGTTCTTCCCCCAAAGGGTTCTATGACAGGGTACACACCCCTTGGTGTGCCAGTCCTTTTTTGCCCCAGGTAAAAGGGGGCATTGCTGTTCCAATAACCAGAACCCCCAACAAGGCTATAATGTTCCATAGGAGAGGAGGCTTCATCTTGAGGTTCTCAAACTGGGGCATTGTGACACCCCTGCCCCGACCCCGTAACCCTTAGATGCCCATCTGGATCCAGAGTCTGGAAATTCAAATTTATGCAAATTGGGCTATTTTTAGATGGGCATCTAAGTTAAGGGAGAGTGAAGGGGATGGTAGCAAAACAATCCCCAAATTGGGCAAACGGGGAGTTTTTTCACTTACTGAGGACTGGTACAAAGTCCTGAAGATGTGGGGAGCCCCAAGGTGCCCTGAGGGTTCATGGATTCTTAGAATATTGGAAAAAAACAGGTTGTTTGACCTGAGGATGGGGGACAGAGTCCCTGAGATGTTGGGGCAAGTCTGGAAGCAGTAAGAGTCCAGCATGGGACAAAACAGTACTCCACTTAGGCCAGCCTAAGCCACAGCATAAGTCCCATGCTGATCTGGGGGTGTCACAAAAGTGCAGTGGCCAGTGATGGGCTTCAAAAAAATTAAGAACCGGTTCTCTGCCCATCTGGCAGCCACTTTTAAATGGCTATTTTTAAACTTTATATGTCCTATCCCTTGTTAAGAACCGGTTCTATAGAGTAGGTGCGAACCTGCTGGAGCCCACCACTGGCAGTGACCCTACAATACACAGTAACTATGGTAAGACGTAAGAGGCACTTATTCTGATTGCTGTATGCATTTCCCATAGGTTTCTCATAGGTGGAACCGTAACTACGTCGGTGTAAAAGATCCTGTAATTACTCTGGATTGTAGCCTAAGATACTTCTGCCCCACTCCTGGGAGTGGGGGGGGGGAGAGGTTAGACCTTCTGGTCAGCCACCATTTTAATTCCTAAGGAGTTCCTTAGAAACAGTGCTGCATGTGAAAGTTGATTTGCAAAAATCAGGCCAACCTTGATTTTTAAACCCAAACTTCTCAACAGAGTTTATCAATTTAAGAGCACAATCCTAACCATGTCTACTCAAAAGTAAGCCCCACTGTGTTCAATGGGCCTTACTCCCGGGAAAGTGTCTTTAGGATTGCAGCCTAAGCCAAATTGAAACTCTGGAACAACCTTGACATAGGGAAGCTGGAGAACCATTGCAAGTTCTCCATTGCAAGCTGGAGAACCATTGCAAGAACACTGCATTGTTCTTCCTTCCAAAGTTTTGACCACCCAGAGACTTGGAGGTTGGCCTCCAGATTTCAGTTCAAGAAAAACTGAGACACCAGACAAATAGTGTGACATAAGGAATTGCGTCAAATTTGTTGTGCTTCCATGTCTCTCCACAATTTATCCAGGTTTTAGCATCAGGGACGCTTGTCATGACAAGTTGGCATCGAGATAATTAGTGCCAGGAGAACTTGTTATGACATTGTTTGTGCTGATGATTTGATTAGTTAACAGAATAGAATAACAGACACACACAGGACCCTAGAAGAAAGGAAACCAGTAGTATCTGCAGCAGTCAATTGGGCTTAAATTAATCTTGCTACAAATGCTTCTGTCATCATTCATTTTCATTACATACAGACCTGTCTTGATGCAGAACGTCTGATGGTGGCAACATCATTGTCTTCCGAATTAGTTGGGTGATGTGCATTTTATCATGTGGCACTCTGAATTAGCCCATAATTCATTAGACCTGTTGTGTGCGTGCGTTCTTTACACAGCGCACTGAGTGTGCATTGGCTTGCCAAATATTTTTTTCTTCGGTGCAGGTGTCTCACCATCCCTGGAGGCTATGACAGCACAGTTGTCATGAACATGGCTGTGATCCTATAAATGGTTTGAAAAGCATCAATAATGAGAACTTTTCCTGCTACAGGCAAGGGTTGGACTAGATGACCTTCTGGGTCCGTTCCAAGTTTCTATGATTCTCTAGTTGCCCAAAGAGGCAAAAATGGCCAGTCCTCTTATTTAGGGCTGGCTTGGTTGAGAAAGGCAGTATATAAATTCTGTATGGGAAACTGGTTTTCAAACCTTTGAGTGCCACGACCTACTTTTTAGAACAATAACCTTTTGGGACCTGCTGGAAGTGACATCAAGTGACGTCATCAAGCAGGAAGAACTTAGGCCGGCACAAGTCCCAGCAAAAGTCCCATGTGGGCATTTTGGTGTCACGAAAGTGTTCCTCGAGGTAGGCCAGTGCAAAGACATGCACCAGCCTCCCCGCGCCACTGCAGGAACAGGGAGATGGGTGAGTTGTGCTGACTTAACTGGTTAGGATTGCACCCTGCGTGAAATAAAAAATTAATGATAGCAGTAATTTAGGCACTTGGTTATACGGGGGTAAAGCTTATCAGTAGCTGAAAATAGAGGAGGGGGAATGGAGCTAAACAAGGAGTATACCTTTAGTTTATGGGATTCCCAGAAACAGCTGATGCAGAAAGGCTCATTTGTTTTTCATACGTAAATACCTTCTTGAGGCTAAAATAGCAATAGAATCAAACCTCTCTGACTTTAGTGGGGCTAACTCCCAGGAAAGTGAATATACATGGTGACCATATCACCGGATTTTTCCGGATTTGTCCTCCTTTTTAGCCTTCTGTCTAGGTGTCCTCCAAAAGGGCTTTATTGTCCTCTGTTTTGAAAATTTGCAATGTTGTGCAGAACCCCATCAGGTCATATGTCGTTGGATTTGTATTGAAGAACAGAATCCAATGCAAATTGAAATATCTCCTTCCTATCCAAAGTTAAGGTAAAAAAACTTTAAAAATATATGCATTGAGCTCTATGGGAAAGTGAAAATGCTCAGTATTGCAGCTCTACTCATGAGTAGGCAAATGTGCCATTGTCCACCAGAAAGGACAGGCTGAGAGGAATCCAAGACATTCCCTACAATCCAGAGTAACTACAGGAGCATGTAAGGGACATTACGTGTACCCATAGTTACTGCACCATCTAGTGAAAAGCTATGGGAAATTCATATTGCAATCCAGAGCAAATTACTCCCAAATCCAGAGCAACTGTGGGAGCACATAAGAGACTTTACGTGCACCCGTAGTTACTGCACCACCTAATGAAAACCTATGGGAAATTCATATTGGAATCCAGAGTAAGTTGTTCTTACACCGGAGCAAGGACTCCCCGTAGTTACTCTGGATTGCACCCCTTGTCCTCCTTTTTCAGTTCAGGCATCTGAACACTCTGTGAATTTAGGATTGCACTCTAACAGAACAATCCAGAGCAACTAATCTGTCCACATAAAAGCCCTTAGGTTGCCCTATCTAACACTAGGTTGGAGCAACTGCAAGATGCTCCAGCCCAGTTACTCTGAAGGAGGCTTAGGGCAGAGCAAGGCAAGATAGGGTGCCCTAAGAGAGGTGGACCTGCTCTGCCCTAACTGGGGCAGCCTAAGCAGCTCAGGAGAGGCAAGTTGAGGGCATGTTGAGCATTGCCTAGGGCAGAGCAGTTACTCTGTATCCAGAGCCTGTTTCCAAGGCAGAAATGCCCTCTTCCAGCCCTCAGAGTTATACCACCTCAGGAGCAGGTATAGTAATGAGTAGACCCATAGGGGTCCATGATAAGGCCCGAGTAAGAATGGCAGTGCTGACCAAAAATCTGAGTTCTTGGCCAGCCTAGCTGCAACCCCTGCCTCTCAACCTCAGGATATGGAACAACTACGGCTGCCCACAAACCTCAGGATACAGCAGGCCACTCCAAGAAGCCCCTTGTATTCACTGTAGAATGTACTGGCATCTCATCAGGGACTCCTTAGAAGGCAGGCACCCAGTGGCGTCACCAGACTGGTGCGGCTGGTGTGGGCTGCATTGGGTGATGCGCTCCGTATGGGGTGATGTGCCGGAGGAGTTTGACTGTCCTTTGGCAGGCCCCGGGCGTCAGCACCCCCATTCAGGCCTGCTCCAAGGCGGAGCAGCAGCCAGAAGCTGCCACTTGTCTGAGGAGCTGGCCTGAACGGCCATCTGAGGCGCACTGCGCAGAAACACACTGAGCATACCGAACAGCTTCAGAGGAGACTTCCTTAGAGCAGAGAAAGTCCGCGCCTCTGCACAGCCATTTGGCCTCACTCAGGAAGCGGAGCGGCAGCCGAATGGCTTCAGGAAGAGTACTGCACAGGCACCAACTCTGACGCCTGCACAGTCTCCCCTGAAGCCAAAAGGCTTCAGAAAAGTACTGCGCAGGTGTCAGAGATGGTTCCTGCGCAGTACTCTTTCTGAAGCCAGTTGGCTTCAGAAACAACTGTGCAGGTGCCCACTTTGGTGACTGCGCAGTCCAGGTAGGGGGGGGTGCGCATCCCAGGGATGACGCACAGACTTCTGCACCAGGTGATGTGCAGAGTCATGTCACCACTGTAGGCACCACAGCTGTTCCTTGTTCAGTGTGATCTGAGGGGTGTCTCCTCAGGAGCAAGTCTTCCCCTTGTGTCAATTACTTAGCATGCTCTGGAGCAGTTAGGGCAGCCCAGGCTTCCTGACTCTCTGGATTCAGCATAACTTTCTGCTCTGGATACAGAATGGTTAGGAGAGTGCAGTTAGGTCAGAGCAGGCTGAATTTGCTCTGGATTGTGTCCATAATGTGATTCCCACCTTGATTTATATGCTGAAAAATAAATGGCAAACCGTGCCTAGGAGTGTTGTCATCCTCCGTTCTTGTTTCGTGGCACAGTTTTGGTACTATCAGGCAGTTTTCAAGAAGAGGAGGCTTTCTCAGAGAGAACTCAGCATTACTCATGGAGGAGAAAGAGTTTCCTTGAAGACAAATTGCCTTTAAAAATAAAGCCAGGTTTTGCCGTCTATTCCCATCAAAGGGACTGCATTGCCAGGGTCACATTGACACAAGAACAGGCCTGGTGCCATGAAAACAGATGGGTGTGTCTGCTGGCCAAGAGCGCATGTCGGGGGCAATCGCCCCAGCTGGGAGCACTGAAGAGGAAGCCTGTTCATGTGCTTCCAAGCTCCTGCAGACTCGCCATCCCCACCATCCCTACCATCCCCACCTCCATTGCAAACCCAGATATTGCCTAACAGTGAGACAAATGTGTTGTCTAAAAACAATTTATTGCAGTCACGTAAAAGGATTTTTTAAAGGAATGTAGTAATTTATCCTGTTCCTTTTGTTCTTTCTTTTGCTCTCTTGTTTTAGATTAGAAGATTAGATATCAGGAAGATTTTTTAAAATTAACCCCAGAATTGGGCAATGTACAGTTTGTTGTCATTTACAGTTCAGGGCTCAGTCCTAACCAGTTTAGGCCAGCATAACTCACTTGTCTCCTGTGGTGATGTAGGGAGGCCAGCACATGTCAGAGCACTGATCTAACCCCCCAGGAGTAGTGCAGAATGACACTACTTTGTGACAAGCTTTGTGACAACTTTGTGACAATGTGACACCTTTGACATGTGACAATGTGACACCTTTATGACAACCTTTGTGACAATGGCACCTTTGTGACAACCTCATGGCCAGCACGGGACTTGTGCCGTACCTTCTGATGGAATCACCAGGGGTTCGGATTGTGCTGTCATTCAGTTAAATTGTGTCTCCCCCTCCCATTTCCAATGCCAGAATCTATACACACACACACACACACACACACACACACACACACACACACACAGAATTTGTGCAATGCTTTGAGTAATGGAATACCATGGAGTATTTGTGGTTTGATCAAAGTGCCAGGCAAACCTAGTTTGTAGGTGGGCAGCCAGGCCTAGTTCATGTTCTTATTATGCCGTTATTATCGCACACATTAAAAGTTTGCTCAACAGGGACTTAAATCATTTAGTTACTCTGAGAATTAAATTTTTATTTGCAAATCAATCGTCTGGATCGTGTCTGTGTCTCAGCTAAAGGCCTTTTAAAGGAATGGCTGAGAAGAGCGAAAGAAATATGATGGGCCCTTCTTTTCTCCCTCCAGCCAATATTCTGCGACACTCAATATACAATCCTATCTGTTATCAGTGTTGGTTTCTAGAGGTATGTAAATTGATCGAGAATGTGTTTGTAGGGCTTTTGGCATACTGTTCATTCATTCATTCATTCATTCATTCATTCATTCATTCATTCATTCATTCATTCATTCATTCATATCCTGCCTTTTTTAAGCTGAAGCCAATGCTCAAGGTGGCTTGCATAGTATTTATCCTTTTGTCCTCACAACAACCCTGTGAGGGAGGTAACTGTTCTATGGGCACCATATGTGAATCCTTCACATCATGGTCATCACATCTGACATCATGGAATGCCTACCACGCTTCTAGAAGGAGCAATTTTCAGGTTGGCCAAGCTATAAATGGCTACACCTCCTGGCTCTGTTGTCTCGTGACAGCTTTATCAGCTTTTCAGGTCTCCCATCCAGGAGTTATCCAGGTGTTTTCCTGCTTAGTTTTCTTTGGCAGCTGTTCACTCAACCACCAGACTATGCCTGTGTACATGTTTTTGGGAAGTACCATATTTACTCTAATCTAATGTGCCACTGAATTTAATGCACACCCTACACTCACACTCAAAAATACCACATTTACTCAAATCTAATTAACATCAAATAAGAAGAGCAATTAACTCTGGATTGCAATATGTAAGAACAATTAACTCTGGATTGCAATATGAATTCCCCATAGGTTTTCACTAGCTGGTGCTGTAACGTCAACGTAAACGTCTTTTACGTGCTCCCGTAGTTACTCTGGATTGTAGGGTTACTCAAGATTGGGTTTTTAGTTCCTGGTCAATGCAACTACAATAGAAGCTGTCTTGGATTTTGGTAATGCTCTGGATTAGGGATGCTACATCTATATAAGTTCCGTTCAGATCGATGGGACGTATGCGCACGCAGCAGTGGAAATCAAAAGATTCATTCCGGACTTCTCTGAAACCATCTCCTAAGATGCTTGTCTGCGTTCACAACATTGTCCATTTGCAGAATATCAGATCACTTCCTCCTGTCATAATGTTATGACTGTAGCAATCCTGAGGTGTTGTGGCACTTCTCTCTTCTTAAAGCAATTAAGCAAGACAGATTTTCAAAATCGACAATAACACACTCACTCGAGCTTTACTTTGAGATGGGAAAATGCCCTGTGATTTGTAAGCTTCCTACTATAAACTGACATATGCTTAGACTGTAAAAACCCTGTGATCTCTTTCTTTGTGTGTGTGAGTCTGTGGGCGCAATCCAGAGTAACTATGGGGAGTCCATGCTCTGGTGTAAGAACAATTTGCTCTGGATTGCAATATGAATTTCCCATAGGTTTTCACTAGGTGGTGCAGTAACTACAGGTGCACGTAATGTCTCTTACGTGCTCCCGTAGTTACTCAGGATTGTAGGGTATGTGATATCTATATATCTATATATCTATATATCTATATATAGATGCATTATATGCATCTATATATATATCTATATGGCTGATGCATTGCCATGTACTAGCCTCCCCATGCCACCACAGGAATAGGGCGAAGGGTGAGTTGTGTTGGACTTAATTGGTTAGGATGTTGCCATTAGTGTGGCAACCCTCTTACTGTTTTTTAAAAGCTTGTGTTAGTCCTCCAAACCCACCAGTGAATGGTAGTGACATATTATGGTTGTTTTGGATTAGGGCGCAATCCAGAGTAACTACAGGCAGTCCTTGCTCTGTTGTAAGAACAATTTCCTATGGATTGCAATGTGAATTTCCCATAGGTTTTCACGAGGTGGTGCAGTAACTAGAGGTGCATGTAATGTCTCTTAGGTGCTCCTGTAGTTACTCTGGATTGTAGGGTAGTCTTTAAGTTGTGTCCAATTCTTTGTGACGCCATGGGACGCAGCATGCCAGGCTCCCCATCTTTCACTCTCTCCTGAAGTTTGCCGAAATTCATGTTCATTCATCCAGTAACACTACTTAACCATCTCATGCTCTGCCATCCCCTTTTGACTTCAGTTTTTCCCAGTATTTTAATTCTGGAAATAAAGTGGGGGTACACACCGTGAAGATGTTATAAATAACATCCATGAAGATGTTATTTGTAATCATAAGCATGTCTATTCGGGGTGGGGGCACAGAGGTGCTGGTACACACTACGGAGGTGCAGGTACTCAGTGGCAGTGAGTACCCCCTCAAAAAAACCCCTGGTTTTCCTAACATTATGGTCCTAACTTCCAATTTTCCAGGGCATCACAGCAGTGGTAAGGCTGGGAACCACTCCCACAGACCCCTTGGTAAGCAAACATTGATGGGAAGAAGCCATGTATCCTCTTTAGGATCCTTTAGGAATTCTTGCTGTAGGAAGGGGTTGGACTAGATGACCTACTAGGTCCCTTTCAACTCCAGGATTCTATGATTCCATGATTCTCTCTGCATCCAGTGTGTGCATCCTTGTGTAGGCATGACCTTACAAGACCCCATCTATGCACCCAGCTCAGGGCTACAGTATTGGTGGAGTCCAAAATTTTCAGATGGTCTATTGCAACTGTTCAGCTGTCCACACCTGTGGACATTAAGCTGGACGTCTACTTTTCATCCTTCCCTCTGTGATCATGGTGGTGTTTTGCAGGTGCAAAATTGGCATGAGACAGATTAGCAGCATATCATGCCGAATAACGAGAATTAATAACGGGGAAAAGGCTCCACTTTCTTCTGCCTCTGCACACACAGATGCAGTGTTTTATAAAGAAGACACATTTTCATGTGTTCTGTGCCGTTTTGCAACAATGGGACGGTTACTATTGTAATTCAGCATAAAATATTACATTTCACTCAAAAAAAACCCAATATATTTGAGTGAAGACTAATTACCTCTTTTTTATTTCAGGTGACAAAAACCTATATATCACACTTAGCAACTCAGAGAACTCCATTTCAGTAAACTAATTAAACTAATCCTATCTGCACTCATTATTCTCAATTCTACTAAATATTTTAACAGGGTAGATTTATTTTCTTCCATAAATTACATCATATTTAAAGAAAACAGTTTGTATTGCAAGCGTGTTATTTTGGGGGATTTTTGGAAAACAAATCTGGCTCGAAACAAACCGGAGATCATTTTATGGGTCGTCTTGGAGGCTATTTATTGTCAATATTTCAATATTGACAATATTTCAATATTGACAATATTTCAATATTGACAATATTTCAATATTGTCAGTATTTCTCTGGAAGAAAAAGAAGAAATTGCTATTCCTTTAATTAATCTTTTAATGTAATTAATTAATTAATCAATCAATTAATTAATCGTTTGTGGATTCTTGAAAACCAAATTTGATGCCACTGAAATGATGCAAGAAACTGACTTTTTTTGGGCAGGGTGACCATATGACCGGATTTTTCTGGATTTGTTCTATTTTTTAGTCTCCTGTCCTGGTGTCCTCCAAAAGGGCTTCATTGTCCTCCATTCTGCATAGACAATTTTGGAACTTTGCAATAGTGTGCAATATACCCCATCATGTCATATGTCGTTGGATTCATATTGATGAGCAGAATCCAATGCACAAATCAGTTTTGAAATATCTCCCTCCTGTCATGATGGTGTGAAATCAGAGTGCATAGAAAGGGGGAGGTCAAGTCGTGACGGAGGGAGATATGTTGAGAAACAGGTACGATTGTGTATATGCAATGTCAATGACTGCAGAGTTTGTGCAAGGCCTTTTTGCCTTCAATCTTGGCTATACTACCTATTGTAGCTATCTTATCAATGCTAGCTATATTGGCTATCCTAGAAACCTTGGATATCTTAGCTATTTTGGCTGTCCTTTGCTCTCTTTGCTCTCTTAAGGCAAAATCCAGAGGATCTATGGGGAGTCCTTGCTCCTGTGTAAGAACAACTTAGGCCCATATCCTAAAGTCAAATTAAGCACTTTGCTCCGGAGCAGTTAATATGACTTTCCGTAAGATAACACTAGAGGGTGACATAATTGTGTGGACCTGTAACTGCTCTGGATTTTGCCCTTACTCTGGATTGCAATATGAATTTCCCATAGGTTTTCACTAGGCGGTGCAGTAACTACAGGTGCATGTAAAGTCTCTTACATGCTCCCGTTGTTACTCTGGATTTGGGGGTTAGATATCTTGGACATTTTAGAAATCTTAGATTTGGTTTGGCAGTGGAACAGATTGCCAAGGGAGGTGGTGGACTCTTCCTCACTGGGGATCTTCAAGCAGAGGCTCGACCAACACCTGTCAGAGATGTTCTAGGAGAATTTCCTGCTTCATGCAGGGGGTTGGACTAGATGACCTTTTAGGTCCCTTCCAACTCTAGGATTCTATGATTCTAGATATTTTAGCTATCATAGGAATCTTAGATATCTTGGCTAAACTAGGAACCTTAGCTATCTTATCTATCCTGGCCATCCTAGCTAGCTTGGATTTCTTCGCTTTCCTAGCTATCTTAGCTATCTTCACTATCCTAGATTTCTTAGCTATCCTAGCTATCTTAGCTATCATGGCTATCATAGCTATGTGCAAAATCCAGAGTAACTACGGGGAGTCCTTGCTTTGGTGTAAGAACAACTTACTCTGGATTCCAATATGAATTTCCCATAGGTTTTCAATAGGTGGTGCAGTAACTATGGGATTATGTAACCCTACAATCCAGAGTAATTATGGGAGCACGTAAGAGATATTATGTGTACCCATAGTTACTGCACCACCTAGTGAAAACCAATGGGAAATTCATATTGCAATCCAGAGCAAATTGTTCTTACACCGGAGCAAGGACTCCCCATAGTTACTCTTGATTGTGTCCTATGTCTCTTATGTATTCCCGTAGTTATTCTGGATGTGGGGGCATGTTAGCAATCTTAGCTATCTAAGGGCGCAATCCAGAGTAACTATGGGGAGTCCTTGCTCTGGTGTAAGAACAATTTACTCTGGATTGCAATATGAATTTCCCATAGGTTTTAACTAAGTGATGCCATAACTATGGGTGTACATAATGTCTTTTACATGCTCACGTGGTTACTCTGGATTGTAGCCTATGCTGTGTTAGCTATCTGAGCTATCTTATCTATGCAGCATTTTGGTTTTATCCTACAGATCATCGGGTGCGTGTTACATTCCTGGCTCACCAGTACCTGTCTGTTAGCTACTATAAAAGTTTACACAAGAGAAAATCACTCAGAAATACTTGCACTCCATAGGTGCATCATTTGATTTGTTTATTCTATTTATGCGCTGTGGGTGGCTCAAGGGATTAAGACACTGTGCCTGTTAACCAGCAGGCCAGGGTTCGAGACCCGGGTCGGCCCCACAGGACAGGGTGAGCGCCTGTCCTTAGCCCAGCTCTGTGACACCAGCTGGATCCAATTGTATGTGCTCTGCCTTTCCATTGGACTAATTCAGTGGCGTGGAGAGGGGGGATTTGCTGCTTGGGTAACAGCCTATCCTCCATAACAATCTAACCCAGGCTTTCGTGCTTTGCATGCAGCATATGCAGCGCCGAGCACGATACCATAGTCTTTCAAGACTGATGGAGGCCTGCTTTTATGCGCACCCTTTCTTTCAGCACGAAGCTCAGAGCAGTCTTCCATATAGGCATTGACCATCCCCTGGTTTGCGTAGCTTTGGTGGATGGGGACGGAATGGGATGTGGAGTAGCTGCCTTTGGGCCGCGTATCAGACCAATTTGCATATATCTCATTCTGTCTTAATGTCTTCAAGCCGGAGAGGCCTCTGATATTTGGAGTTTAGCAGCAGCGCCGCAGAAAAGCGAAGAATGCGTAAGTGCCACTTCAGGCTAAATGGCTGCCTACTTAGACACATGTAATGCAATTAAATCAAGAAGCTGTAAGCCCCTGAAATCGGGTGAGGTTAGCAGAGGTATTTGCATTTAAGAAATCCGCCACCCGGCTTTCCCCCACCGATTGTGATGGAACAAAGGAACGGCAAGCAGTAAAGAATTCAGGGGGACCAATTTAGTGCGCCTGCTTCCCCCACAAAATGGGAAAAAGAGAGGATTGCTAATTGTACTGATGTTGATAAATCATGGGCACAGCAGACGAATAATGGGGTTCTTACACTGATGTCGCTCTCAGCGCAATTTATTTAGAATTTATGTAACGTCTAAAGCGCGTTAAGGAGTGCTGAGCTGTGCAAGTTTCGGGTGGCGTTTTCCAAAAGACATTCAGACGCAACTGGAATTAATTGCGTTTCTGACTGATGGATTCCTTGAAAATCTAAAATGAAGGGGGGGGGGGGTTTGGAGGCAGCTTGACAACTGATTTGTATGTTGTTACAGCCTAAGTGCTTTGGGTCACAGGTTCCTTAACACAACACTCCTCTGCTGGAGTTATCTCCATATTCTCCTTGCCAAGTCCAGTCCGCTGGCATGAATTAATAGTACTGTAATTCATCTTCTGGGCATCAAGTGAGCATCAATAAATACTTTCTGCTGACACAGTGACCCTGCTTTGCTCTCCGTGTGTTTGGTGCGCAGAGCAGCAAAGGCATTGAGCTGAGACTGATGTTTAGAATGCCGACTGGTGGTTCTTGCTTCAGTTTAAACTTGGTCCAGCTCAGGTGGGAATGGTCCAGTTATTCGGTTCTGACGGCCACAGTGGGTTGGAGGGATGGAAAGAATTAACTGAAGGAAGAGGAACATTTAATAAACACCGTCGACTGTAATTGGTGCCATCAACATAAGTATTTTGTGTGTAGCGCACTACAGCTTTCTGATACTATTAAGAGTTTTCACCTAATAATAACAGTAACAATGATAATATTTTATTTTATTTTATTTTTTGTCAGCTTTGTAGCTGGTACTTTACAAAGTATGGATAAATACAATTCACTGTCCAGCCCAATCGTGAAGCAGTTCCCTCTTCTTTAGTCCTCAGCTGGCGATTGGAGTAAGGGTCGTCCTCTGAATCAATACATTGCTTTAGATGCCTATAGATTCCATGCATCACTCATAATATGCTTCCGTTATTGACGATTAATACTGATGTTTTTAGCCTCATCGGTAATCAGTCACAGGTCTTCCTCCATAAATTTGATCCATGTCTGCTTTGGTGCTGCTCATTGAATCTTCCACTGGACAGGTCACTCTAGCAAATCATCTCAGTTTGTGTTTTTGGATTAGTTCTTTGACTTATGCTGCAATCTGAAGGACAATTTCCTGGGAGTAAGGGCAAAATCCAGAGTAACTACAGGGAATCCTTGCTCCAGTATAAGGACTGGAGGTTTTCACTAGGTTTTCCATAGGTTTTCACTAGGTGGTGCAGTAACTACAGGTGCACGTAAAGTATCTTATATGCTCCCATAGTTACTCTGGATTTGGGGGTAAGACTCATTGAACATGATGGGGCTTTCTTTTGAGTAGACATGGTTAGGATTGTGATCTAGGGCTGCAATCCTAATCTAGGTTGGCCTAAGACCAGGCATAGGTCCTGTGCTTATGTGGGGGTGTCACAAAAGTGTGAAAGACATGTGCCACTTCGGGGAGGGTTAGGCTTGTGCCCAAACATGCACTTGCCGCCCTCCTTCACAATGGGAATGGGAAGACTGATGAGTTGTGCTGGCCTAGGTTAGGATCGCATCCTAATTTAAGCAGTTGCCTCATACCACACATTAGCACAGTGTACCTACTCACCTCCACTCCTCCGTTCCTCTTGCTTCCTGGGTTGGAGGAGGAAAGAGTGATGAAGCAGAAGTGCAGGGGAGGGATGGGGTCCGCACACATCACCAAGTCGGTGGTGGAGAACAGCAGCAATCGACATACTTCTCCTGCATGCCTGGAGTTCCTGGGCCACCTGTTGGAAGGTATCAGCATTCTTCAAAGATATGGGGTGTGGAGAAGTCCTTTTGATGGGGCAGTGAGCATCTGTCATCATATGACATTATATCTTTTGTCATCAGTGGTGATAAGAGCAACAACAGAAGTTGTTTTCATGGCTCTTTTGATTTCTTTCCTCCTTCTGGAGTGTCCTTTTGAAACATTCTATGCAAATGGTATGCTGGTTTTTCACCCTAAAATGTCTGAATTTTTTAATCTTGCTGAGGTTTCCCTTGCTTGTCCCTTCTCTTATCCCCTTCTCTTACCCCTTCCTCATCCTAGAATCTTTATTAAACCAAATGTTCATTTCATGCCAATACAAAATCAAATCTTGCTTGGACCCATCCCCTATTCCCTTGCCGTATTTTATGTTATTGTTATTGTTATTGTCCATTTGACTTGGTATTGATTTATTGTGTACTGTTCCATATGCCAATAAAGGTTTTGGGAAAGAAAAGATCTTGCTTGGAAAGTTTGGGAATGTGATGGAATTCAAGCCATCTCCTCTGACTTTCTCTCCGATTGCCCATCTTTCACACACGTGATTAGGGCAAAGACCAGGTTAAGTAGGATTCCATTAAGGACATCCAGACCCACCAAGGACACCAGTTCCACAAGTTCCAGCCAAAAGATGACCAGGTCAAGTAAAATTTTACCAGGGACAGTCAGTTCCACCAAGGACAGCCACAATCTTTTGAAGACCCATCAGTGGCAGCCAGAAGATCTGTAGCTGTTCAACTATTCAGTGACATAAGAGCAAAACAGGGATTAGATTTCAACACAACAAAATCCTTTACTTAAGCATGTTTGCTTAAAAACAAATCTGAGGGTCCGATTCTAACTTAGGTCGGCACAACTCTTTGGCCTTCCCATTCCCATAGTGATGTGGGAGGCAAGCACATGCCTGTGCTAACCATCTACCCAAAATGGCTCAGAAGTGCCTTACAGCATTTCTTTGATACCCCCAGACCAGTACAGGACATGTTCTGGAGCTTATGCTGGCCTAACTGGGAGTTAGGATTGCAGCCTCACTGAGTTTAGTGGGCTTATTCCCAAGAACAGTTGCCACCACTTGTTTAAAATAAAGGTAAGGATGACTTAGGACAAAATCCAGAGTAACTACAGGGAGTCCTTGCTCCGGTATAAGAACAACTTACTCTGGATTCCAATATGAACTTCCCATAGATTTTCACTAGGTGGTGTAGTAACTAACCCTACAATCCAGAGTAACTACGGGAGCACGTAAGAGACATTACGTGTACCCGTAGTTACTGCACCACTTAGTGAAAACCTATGGGAAATTTATATTGCAATCCAGAGCAAATTGTTCTTGCACCGGAGCAAGGACTCCCCGTAGTTACTCTGGATTGCGCCCTATGTGTGCACATAATGTCTCTTACGTGCTCCCATAGTTCTCTGGATTTGGGGGTTAGACATAGATCCTCCCATTCCATTCAGGACATGGGTAGTAAATACTCTCCATCATACTTGATCAGCTGTTGGATCTTTGATATATTTTTACCATGTGATCTTTGGATGTTCACACCCTCTGATATGGAATCTGGTTCATGGCTATCCTTGGGATTTGGGTTTAGAGGCTGGCATAAAATATGAATCAGAAGCATCGTTTGGTTTAGAGACGTCCAAAGTGATGTAACGGTACTGGAACAAGCCCACAAGGGTTCGTTCCTTGATGCTAGAAAAATTCCCCCCTTGAAGGGTGCTTATTCTTTTGGGGGGAAAATTGATCATATATCTCACCCCACACATACTATATCCAGAAAGAAAGAAAAAAGTCCCACAAATGCATCAAATCCTTGTCATCAGAAGCAGCCACACTACTGCTGGTGGCTGAGCTATTACCATTAATGAAAACAAAATTTGCAGGTGTCCAAGAATATATCTGTTTGTTTTCATCACAAATCATCTTTGACAGGCCTGAGAAATAATTTCCTACATAAAACAAGTTTATTTTTAGGGGAAAAGATCAGATAAAAGAATTGCAAATGGGGAGAGTGCTGCTGGAATGACAATTGTTGGCGCAGGCGGCCTCATTATATAATTTTTTTGCAGACTTAATGATGTTGTTTATTAGCTTCCAAAGCCTATTTTTTCCCCTTTTGTTTTCTCCAGTGTATCTGTCTCCCGCTCCCCCCATCCTTTATGTTTTACATCTCGACTGGCAGATTTAGATGGAGAAACATTGCAGGGTCTCAGCCAAACATGGCTTCAGCTTAGCAAATGGGGAAGTTAGAATTTCATCAGGGGTCTTTATTAGGGGGTTTTTTAATCTCAGTGTCTCAGCCTAGCAAAGGTATACTCTGCTATAGGATTTCCATAACTCTCTTCCACAAAATCGGGACAGGACCGTCTATCATGCTTGCCAGTATGTGAACACCATCCCCCCAAATTGTGACTGTCCCTGTTTTTCAGGACATATGGCCACGGTGACCATATGACCAGATTTTTCCAGATTTGTCCTCTTTTTTAGCCTATTGTCCGGGCATCCTCCAAAAGAACTTCATTGTCCTTTATTTTGGAACTTTGCAATGGTGTGCAGTATCCCACCATGTCTTATGTCACTGGATTCATATTGAAGAGCAGGATCGAATGCAAAAATCAGTTTGGAAATATCTCCTTCCTATAAAAAAACTAAAAATCAAAAATATGCATTGAGCTCTATGGGAAAGTGAAAATGCCCAGTATTGCGGCTTTACTCATGAGTAGGAAAATGTGCTATTCCCTCAAATCCAGAGTAACTACAGGAGCACTTAAGAGACTTTATATGCACCCGTAGTTACTGCATCACCTAGTGAAAACCTATGGCAAATTCATATTGCAATCCAGAGTAAGTTGTTCTTACACCGGAACAAGGACACCCTGTAGTTACTCTGGATTTTGCCCATTGTCTGCTGGAAAGTCCAGGTGGAGAGGAATTCCTGACCTTGTCCTCCTTTTGAGGTTTGGGCATCTGGCCATCCTGCATATGGCAAACCTACTCTGCTAACTAGCTAGTTAGTTATATAAATTCCAATCGAGATAGAGCTCCTCCTTTAACTGGTTTTTATTGGGAAACTGTTTTTTATTGAACCCTTAGAATACCAGAATTCCCCCCACCCCGACAGCACGGGTCAATTTTGACCTGTGCTGCCCTGTACTATAGTTAGGTACATATAATGTTCATATAATGTACATATAATGAATAAATGTTGTGTCAAGTTTTAGTATAATTATTTTTATTGTGAAATAATGATTTTTAGTACAATTTTTATCACCTAAGACTGCACAGGTCTGCACGGGTCAATTTTGACCCGTGCGACCCTGTACTATAGTTAGGTACATACAATGTCCATATAATGTACACATAATGTACATATAAAGTACATATAATGAATAATAATTATGATTATAATTAGTATAATGATTTTTAGTACCATTTTAGCTAGCAAAATATTGAATAACCAATAAAAGGCAACATGGGTCCAATATGACCTGACTTGGTATAATATGTATAAATTGGATTTTACAGAAAAATTGTAAATTCAAAATCTTCATGCTTTTGGAATTGTGACTGTCTAATTAGCAGGAAAAAAGTCAGAAAGTCTTGTTAGGTAATAATAATAAATTCCAGTAAAATCACAACACAAACTACCTGGCGGGTCAGTGATTGACCCGGTTAGTATACAAAGGGTGAAACTGTAGTGCAGAGGATGGGTTCAATCTCACTTTCCCACACCATGATCTCAGTTCCAATCACCATCCATGCCTGAAATTATACATGTAATTCAGCCTGAAACATGAAAGTGGAATCCTGCCTGTTTTAACTTCACATGTATTTGGCCCCAAGGAAAACACTGGCTGGCAAATTATGTTTGCCAAACTCATTGGTTCTTAGTTCTTTTCTCTCACTGCTAGAATTGCATAACAGACTGAGGGCACAATCCAGAGTAACTACGGGGATTCCTTGCCCTGGTGTAAGAACAATTTGCTCTGGATTGCAATATGGATCCCATAAGTTTTCACTAGGTGGTGCAGTAACTACAGGTGCATGCAATGTCTTTTATGTGCTCCCGTAGTTACTCTGGATTGTAGGGATAGTTTGTTGTGAATGAAAAGGTGTGCCAGTTCATTCTTAACCATTGAAATGATGGAATTATGGCGATGAAATGCTTACATTCTGGGCCTCAAAAACTCAGATTCAAAAACAGAAGGTCCCTCCCTTGCAAAAAGCAAGGTAACTTTCTCCAGCTACAATGCTAAACTCAATCCTAATCCTAAACCTAAGCCCCCTAAGTGGACCCCATAGTGGTTCATGTTACCATATAAATCCGTCAGTCTTGGAAGTATCGTGCTTCCATCGATACCAATGGTATCGTGCTTGGCACTGCATACGCTGCATGCGAAGCACAAAAGCCTGGGTCAGATTGTTATGGAGGATAGGCTGTTACCATATAAATCAACATTTCAAATATAAAACAGCAGCAAAATATAAAGATTGGAGAAGAGTTGAGACTGCACACCCAATCTCTTTCCATTTCCCCCTTACATAGGAGTGAGCCCCACTGACTGTAATAGGTTTAGTTCAGTGTAGATATTCATAGGCTGGTCTATTAGGAGAGTTTGAGCAGGTGCTGGTAGAGTGCCGAAACCGGCTATATCCTGGCCAGGACTTTTTTTTTTTTGCTTGTTTAGCAAGATATCACTTGTATTGCAAGACTAAGGGCACAATCCAGAGTAACTATGGGAGCACATAAAAGACATTACTTGCACCCGTAGTTACTGCACCACCTAGTGAAAACCTATGGGAAATTCATATTGCAATCCAGAGTAACTTGTTCCTACTCCGGAGCAAGGACTCCCCGTAGTTACTCTGGATTCCACCCAAAGTGCACAATCCTAACCATGTCTACACAAAAGTAAGCCCCATTGCATCCAATGGGTCTTACTCCCAGGAAAGTATCTTTAGGATTGCAGCCAAAATTTATTAGAAATGTTGCTTGTATTAGAAAACACTCTTAATCCAAAGTTTTACTGTCACGTTATATAACATTCTTTGTGTAAATGCATGCAGAATGCAGTTGAGATTCTGCATTCTATATATATCATATCAGTTGAGATATTCTATATATATCATATCAGTTGAGATATGCTGAGATATCTATATTCTATCAAAAGCTATAGCCAAAAAACCAATGGAAGTGGAGTAATAGTGCATCATTATAACAAAACAAAAACCTCTGAGAGGTGATAGAATAGAATAGAAAAATCCTTCATCGTTACCGTTTTGTGTATTTGTACATTACACAATGAAATAAGATGCAATCCATTTGTACTGGTACTGATACAATCCATCTGTGATGATTCTCTAGGGAATAGCCATACTCTTTTCATAAGAGGAGGTCCATTATTATAGTGATGCCTCCCATACTGGGTGATGCTAACCCTAGTGACATCATTGCTCCATTGGGCAGTGTATGATGTCAGTCTAACATACTGACCACATGAGTGTTGTTATGCTGATAAAAAGAAAAAGGGACCCTGCTTAACATTGTAAGTAAAGTTCAAAATAAAAATATAGTCAATATATACATGTGCTAATGAATCTGTCCTCTTAATCTGTATCATTTTGATCAATAACGGACCCTGTGCTTGGAATATTATGTGTGTTTCTAGCTTTGGCTGGTGACTCTTTCAATACTTTGGACTTGTGGGTTTTCTGGCATTTTGTCTCTTTGAATGCTTTGGTTTGGCACTTGTACTGTGAGCGTTCAGTACATTTTGCGCCGGGTTTTTCAATTAATGAGTGGGTTGCACGCCACAAAAGGTATCTGTTTTCCAGCTCAACCCAACGCATACATCTTTCATGTGACCTAATTCCATCACTTGTGTCACTACCTATAAAACTTCAAAATGATTTAATCTCTGGAGAGTGCCTTGAGTTTGATATAGCCATGCACACTCCTTCCAGTGGGTTTGCTTGCTTCGACAACCAGAAATGGGTACAAACGTATATTCTCCCATAGACTGGCCCTACAATCCAGAGTAACTACGGGAGCACGTAGGAGACATTACGTGTACCCGTAGTTACTGCACCATCTAATGAAAACCTATGGGAAATTCATACTGCAATCCACAGCAAATTGTTCTTACACCGGAGCAAGGACTCCCCGTAGTTACTCTGGATTGTGCCCATTATCAGCAAAATTTTGAGGGGCTGAAAAGGTTTGATTTTTTGGCACCTCAAAACTTACCCACTCCCTGTTCTATGGTGGTGTGGGGAGGCCGGCGCCTGTCTGTGTGCTGGCCTAACCTCCCCAGGTATGGCGCAGAACTACCTTACAGCACATTGGGTAAAATCTAGGGTAACACTGGGCGTAATCCAGAGTAACTACGGGGAGTCCTTGCTCCAGAGTAAGAACAAGTTACTCTGGATTGCAATATGAATTTCCCATAGGTTTTCACTAGGTAGTTCAGTAACTACGAGTGCACATAATGTCTCTTACGTGCTCCCGTGGTTACTCTGGATTGTAGCCATAGGGGAGTCCTTGCTCCAGAGTAAGAACAAGTTACTCTGGATTACAATATGAATTTCCCACAGGTTTTCGCTATGTGGTGCAGTAACTACAGGTGCATGTAATGTCTCTTACATGCTTCCATAGTTACTCTGGATTGTGCCCTTTGTGACAACCCCAGACCAGTACAGGACTTGTGCTGAACTAACCAGGGATTAGGATATCAGCCTGACAACAGTGAGCCAACCCTAGTGAAACTTAAGCACATGGTTGTCCTGTTAGCCAAATACAAGGGTCCCCCAATTTCAGTTTGTTTTATGATGGTTCTGCTCTTTCAACACCTTTAAATTATACCCCAGACTCATTCATTCAACACTTCCTTCACTCTTTCAATCACTCTCTGCTGGTCTAAAGGCTAAAATTGTCTTCCCTGATACTGATTTGCATGTGACATGGTAATCAAACTGTTTTTTGGCATTTCCATGGGAATTTCTTTGGTAAATAATCATCATTCAAATACATAAGCTATTCATTGCCCACACGTGCCTTTGTTCTTTTTACTGTAATTTGTGATGTATTTTGTGTTAATAAGTATTGTAAGTATGTGTTATAGTTAATAAGTTGTAAAGTATGTGTTAATAAGTATTGTATTTACGCAAATTTAACGTTCCCCCTTTTCAGCTGAATTTAGGGAACAATCCAGAGTAAGTACAGTGAGGAGAGATGTAGTTATGCTGCCCCAACTATTCTGTAACTATTCTGATGCTGCTTCTAGAGAGTCAGGAACCGAGGGCTGCCTGTAGCTGCTCCAGAGCAGTGACCAGCACAAGGTGCTCCTCCGGGCATGCTCAGTAGACACCCAGTAGACTCAGTAGACACCCAATAGACACCCAAACACCCAGCACAGACACCTGTGTTGGAATTGCTGACAGGTGACCCTCCATTACATCACCCTGAACCATGAACACCTGCACAGCCCACACCCTCCTGCTCACCTGAGAAACCAGCTGTCAAGCTGTCAGCATGACGGACAGGGCAATGCTGTCAGATGCTGCCAGGGTAAGGGAGCCCCCACTCCCTGCCCCCCAAATATGCAACATGGCCCAGGAAAAGCCCAGATACCAGCAGAGACAGGAGTGCAAAGATAGATATCTGTTCATTGTCAATGAAAACAGTATAAAAAAGTCAGTCCTGTACTCTCCAGAACAGCGGTCAGGAGAGAAGCCCAGAATTAAAGGGACAACACAGCAGACCCAGGGAGACAACCCCACAAGGGTCGGGAGGAGAAGAAGGACCCCATCCAGGGGCATCAGGCCAGTGATGGGCTTCAAAGAAATTAACAACCGGTTCTGTGCCCATCTGGCAGCCACTTTTAAATGGCTATTTTTAAACTTTATATGGCCTATCTCTCATTAACAACCGGTTCTATAGAGTAGGTGCGAACCTGCTGGAGCACACCACTGCATCAGGCCCAGGAAAGAGCTCTCCGTTGCTGGCTCAGAAAGGGAAAGGGGCAATGATGCTGCTGGCAAAGGAGGGGGCATGTGGATAATGCTGCAGGGGGAAGGGGGAGGTGAGGAGGCTCTCAGGGGCTTCTGTGGGGAGGGAAGGCTGGAAGAGAGAGCAGAAGCCCACCTGGGTCTGCCAGGGAGCAAAAGTACTTCCTGGAGTAGAGGGGACCTGGGGCTTCCACACTAGGGCACTAGGGCTCTGCCACCAACTCCTAGGCTGGGTGCTCCCCCTTGGTCCTACCCACCTTCCCAGGGCACCCCTGACCCCAGTAGCTGGGCCAAGACCCCTGGGCAGGTGCACTCTTCTAAGGCATGTGGCCCACCCCCAGTTGCCCCATATGTCACCCCAGAGCCCCGTGGACAGGTCTTGAGGATCATCATGGCAGGTGCAATGCTGCACAACAAGTGCCTACAGAGAAGGATCACCTTGCTTGAAGATGCAGGAGAAAGCCAGGACCCCATGGCAATCCCCCAGATGAGGATGGGCAGCCCCATGCCAACCAGGGCAAGATCCTAAGGGCACATTCATCTGATAACTCATCATGGATGTCTACCATGGCCAGGAGGGAGAGGGATTGCTTGCATCGATGCAAACGCTGCTGTGGATCGGACTGCCCTTCTCCAAAATCAGGCTGCACGTTAGATTTGATGGTTAATTAGCTTCAAGTAAATGTGGTCTTTTGGTTATAAGTATAGGCTGTGCATTAGATTTGATGGCGCATTAGAGTCAAGTAACTACAGGTATATGTTGCTTAAGCTTTTGCAGGTGATATTTATGTCTTTTGGGCAGCTATTTTGCATTTGCAAGTGGATAAAAACTGGATTCCACTTTTCAACGGTTTTTACTTTTGAACAGCGCTCCCCATCTAATAGGTGGGAGATGCCTGTACTCATTTCTCCCATTAACTCATTCCTCCCATTCCCAGTTTACACCAAAGGAATGCCCATCAGCACCACAGGACCATGTCAGTGCCAAGCGCATTGCTTCTTTCCGACGGTGTTAGCATCCTATTCTGCTGCCATTTTCCTCTGTGACGTGCGCCTGTCAGTGGGTAGATTTTGTATTAGTATTATTATTATAAGAGGCTGTTAAGCTAGCTTAGCCCTTGTATTTCCAGCAGATGCAGCATGAAACCAATCTCCAGCAACAGAGAAACAAGCTGACCTTTAGCCAGATAAAGTTGTCAGGTCCTTTGAATCACAGTGATGCACAAAGCCATTAAGACAGTCTGGAGGTTACAGCAAGTGTCAGGCGCCTTTCTTTTGTCACAGGGACCGACATCTCTGGGAAAGCAGATGCTCTGGTCAGTGATGTGTTATACAGGACGTCAAGGGTGACCAGGAGAATGAATGATTTGCGCAGGAGCATCTCTTGTGCCCAGACAAGGCCCATTTTTAGGAGCCCTGTCAGGTACTGGGGCAGAGGAGCGCAAGCAATCTTGAACGGCATTCATGTTGTCACCACCAGTCAGCTTGCATGGCAGCGATTTTGTACTGATGTGCCTCAACACGCTGGTGTGTCACAAAAGGTCCACATGCGCAGATATGGCATCTGCTACCCAAAGTCAAAGATGATTTTACAGCCACCCCTACATGACAAAATCAAAGTTAATTTAATAAGAAATTTAGGCTGGTCTAACTCACCTGGCCTATCTTTCCATGATGGTGTGGGGAGGTTGGCTAATGCCTGTGCATTGGCCTAACCCCCCCGGAGTACAGTAACCCTACAATGCTGAGGGTTATGGGAAGACGTAAGAGGCAATTACTCTGGATTGCTATGTGCATTTCTCATAGGTTTCCCATAGGTGTCACCGTAACTACATTAGCATACTCTGGATTGCTCTATGCATTTCCCATAGGTGTCACCATAACTGCTTTGGTGTAAAGTTACCGTAGAACTCTGGATTGTAGCTTTGGTGTCTTACTGTACTTTTGTGACACTAAGGCTTAGGGCACAATCCAGAGTAACTACAGGAGCACAAAAGAGATATTATGTGCACCCGTGTTTACTGCACCACCTAGTGCAAACCTATGGGAAATTCATATTGCAATCCAGAGTAACTTGTTCTTACTCCGGAGCAAGGACTTCCTGTAGTTACTCTGGATTTCACCCTTAGTGGAGGTTGGGATTGCAGCAGTGGTGGGTTTGAGGGGGTTCTCACAGGTTCTATAGAACCCTTTGCTAGTGAGCACCTGGTTCTGAGAACCAGTAACGAATGGGACATAGAACCTGTTATTCTATGGACGTAGAACCTGTTGTTAATTTAGACTATTAGGTCATAGAACCTATTGTTAATTTATTTGAATCCCACCACTGGATTGCAGCCTATGCTGGTCCGATTCCTGGACTGCCCTGGACTGCTTGGATTTGCGCTGCCAATTTGCGCTGAGTATCCCCATTGGGACTGCAGTGTTTCTCTCTGAGGTCTGGAGAAAAGTAACCACTGAAACATGCTCTGGATGCAGTGCAAGCATGCCAGTATGCCTGTTCCAGCACGAGTTAGGGTTGTACTGCTCATCCCAAAGGTTTGGTTAGCAACCTGCAAGAAAAATGAAGTTCTCTATTTCTATAAAGTATAAATGCCTATTCAGAAGAAAGTCAGGAGTTTGAATGGATTTTCTCCCAGGTAAACATGTATAAGACTGTGACTTTACTGAATTGCCAGATCAGCTCTAACTGGTGGCTACCTAAGATTTTTCTAACATCTTTTTAATTCCCTGAAAGAAATACTATTCCACTCTCTCAAAAACCACATATCCCCCTTCACAGTCATCTGACCTATATCAGTCTCGAAAGACTATGGTATCATGCTCGACGCTGTATACAAAGCACGAAGGCCTGGGTAGACTGATATGTAGATTAGGCTATTACCCAAGCAGCAAATCCATGCCTCTGAAACAGTTCAATGGAACGGCACAGCCAATACAATTGGTTCCAGCTGCATCGCAGAGCTGGACTAAGGACAGGAGCTTACCCTGTCTTGTGGGGACCTGGGTCTCGAACCCTGGCCTTCTGGTTAAGTGGCACAGTGTCTTAACCACTTGTGCCACTCACAGCCTCTCTAACCTATCCAAAAATAAAAGAACAGCTGAATTTGGTCAACATCTCCTAGTTCTGTCTGATTGTGCAAATGGTGTGTAAACTCCCCTGCAGATCATCCATTGCCACAGAAGCAAATCTGTATATTGATCAGCCCTTGATGCATGTATATATTTCACGTTGATGCAGCATCAGAGTTGCACGCCTGAAGTGCTGACAGCAGCACACTGTTGAGTGCTGACACCCTGTCTCTTTCTGACAGCAGTGACCTAAGTCACCCCCCGCCCGTGCCGCTGCATTAGGCCAATTTGCCAAGCTTTCATGTCAGAAATGTTCAGGAATCTCCAGAAGGCAACTTGCCTGTCATCGTCGGAACGGGTTCCGTGGTTGCTCTAGGTTTGCAAATGGAAGCCACAAATTGAACTGCTGCTTGGTGTAGTTTTGTGCTTTGCAAAAGGAAGGCTACAATCCGAAATACACTTTCCTGGGAGAAAGGCCCATTAAACAGCATGGGGTTTCCTTCTGTATAAAAATGGTTAGGATTGCGCTGTAAGTAAAATTGCTAGAAGAAAAACTTGTTCCAGGCTGCAGCAATACATTGCCCATCAATATATTGTCACGGGTCCTGTGATGGTATAATTACATGCAGTGGCCCCCCTACCCCTCAGGGTGACCATATGACCGGGAAAACCTGGATTTGTCTGGATTTTTAGCTTCCTGTCCGGGTGTCCTACATTTTGGCTTCATTGTCCTACTTCTTGGTTTCGTTTTGAAACTTTGCGATAGTGCACACTGCCCCATCATGCCATATGTTGTTGGATTCGTATTGAAGAGCAGAATCCAATGCAGATATCAGATTTGAGATTTCTCCTTCCTATAAAAAGTTACAGACAAAAATCAGAAACAAAAAAAAAAAACAAAAATTACATTTTTTGGCAATTTTTTAAAGCGGGTAGGAATTTTGGCCTGGGATTAGGAATTTTGGCCTTGAGGGTCAGGAATTTTGAGTTTGGCATCTGATCACCCTGCTACCCCTCATTATGCCAGCCACATCGCAGCATTGGATGCCTCCTTCCTCCTGCTGGTTGAAACAACTTTGGGTCTGAGTGACTCTTGGAGAGAGAGAGAGAGAGAGAGAGAGAGAGAGAGAGAGAGAGAGAGAGAGAGCTGAAAATAACATTAGTATTTTCATATAGAGAAGATTAAGAATATATATATATATATATATACACACACACACACACACACACACACACACTTTTATATACATATACATATACATATACATATACATATACATATACATATATATATATATATATATATATATATATATATATATATATATATATATATATATATATATGTTATATGAAGATTTAAGTTACATAGGGCTCTGTTTGGCTCCCAAATTTTCTCCACGACTGACTTCTCCCCCCTCTAGCTATGCCACCAGGGTGGGGGCAAGGTTAATGTAGTCCTCTGTGCATGTTTATGTAGAAATAAGCCGTGCCATGTGCTATGGGACCCATTCCTTGCACAATGTGCAGATCTCAGCATTTCAGAGCAATACCCATGTCCTCCCTTATGTATGGTGGTGCCTAAAAGCATAAATAGAAGGTTCCTGGTTCGGACTGACATGAATCCTGATAAGGTGGGTGAAGGCAGGAAACAGAGGTTGGCACCTTGTTCCTAGAGCTTGGGTGTTAGATGAAAGGAAACTTTAGGAAGCAGATTTGGGCTCTGCTAAAACAGAAAACTCACCGTAATTCTTTGTAAACCTTAAAACACTAACTTTGGCGCAATCCAGAATAACTACGGGGAGTCCTTGCTCTGGTGTAAGAACAATTTGCTCTGGATTGCAATATGAATTTCCCATAGGTTTTCACTATATGGTGCAGTAACTACAGGCACGTGTAATGTCTCTTACATGTTCCCATAGTTGTATTGTAGGATATAGCTACAATCCTAATCCCTAATTAGGCCAGCACAAGTCCTAGCAAAAGTGCTCTGCTGGCCTGATGGTGTCACAAAAGTGCCATAAGGCACTTCTGTGCCATTCCTAGCGCACAGACATTTGTCGGCCTCCAAACACCATCATGGGAATGGGAAGTTGTGCTAGCCCAAATTGGATAGGATTGCACCCTTAATTGTTTCCTGGACACTGAATCACAGAAAAGGTGCAGCAATCCGAAAATTGGCTATTAGTATGGTCAGGAAGGGGAAGCAATAGAAGGAAATGAAATGCCATAGTGAGCAAGAGGAAGCTTGCTTAGAGGAGGAGGAGGAGGAGGGAGAGAGCAGCGCGGAACATATTTCATCACCGTGTGACTTTTAAAAAGAGCAAACTGTCATTTTAACATATTACAGTTTGTCTCAAACATCAAACGAGCAATAGTTAACATAACGGAGAGGTTTCAGCAGGATGTGTCCCTCCGAGATCATCCCGCTTTGTAGACAGATGTGAATCCAAAAGCCTGTGAAAAGGAGGCACTTTTTTGCAAACACTCGTGCAAAAAAATTTGGGGTAAAAGTTCCCATTGCAGAATGGTGATAGGTAGGTTTGTTGGTGGCTCTTCCACATCCACTTGTGTAGGAAGTTGTACAAGACCGTGCACCGCACACCTGAACTAGCTGGACTACATGGCCTGATTTAGCACATTTCAATAATGTGCCCAGTGGCAAAGGAGGTGTGAAGGTACTGGCAATGGTCCTCTATCCCCATGAGCTGGACTAGATGGCCTGATCTAGCATGTGTCAAAAATGTTATTTCATGTTAAGCTCCTAGACTAAGGGCAAAATCCAGAGTAACTACAGGGAGTTCTTGCTCCACTGTAAGAACAACTTACTCTGGATTCCAATATGAATTTCCCATAGGTTTTCACTTGGTGGTGCAGTAACTATGAGTGCATGTAAAGTCTCTTACGTGCTCCTGTAGTCACTCTGGATTTGGGGGCAAGGCTGCAATCATAAAGACACTTTCCTGGGAGTAACACCCATTGAACACAATGGGGCTTACTTTTGAGTAGACATGGTTAGGATTGTTGAAACCAGCCTATTATTAACATGGTTAGGCAATTGAAACCAGCCTATTATTAAAAAAACCAAAAATGAGTCATTCTGAAACCAACTCCGACTGGTCTATCAAATTGAAATGCACACATTTGTGTATATTAAAAAAATGAAAAAGACATGATTTTCTAAATATTCCTCTGTTTTTTTCTCTAAATACAACATAAGTCAAAGATTAAATGTTGAAGCTGCATTCCTAACTCCACAGGCCCTACAATCCAGAGTAACTACGGGAGCACGTAAGAGACATTACGTGCATCCATAGTTACTGCACCTCCTAGTGAAAACCTATGGGAAATTCATATTGCAATACAGAGCAAATTGTTCTTACACCGGAGCAAGGACTCCCCATAGTTACTCTGGATTGTGCCCTTAGACTGCCATAAATCCTTACACAATTCCCATTCTGGCCTGGGGGTGTCACAAAAGTACCATAAAGCACTTCTGCGCCATTCCTGGAGTAAGGTCACCATATGTCTGGCAAAACAGGGACAATCCCAATTTTTGGGACTGAACTATGCTGTGTTCACATACTGGCAAATGGGACAGTCCCTATTTTGTGAAAGAGAATTATGGCAACCCTATCCTGGAAGGGTTTAGGATAGTGCACAGACATGTGCCTGCCTCCCCACACCATCGTGGCAAATGGGGAATGGGAGAATTGTGCTGGCCTAAACTGGTTAGGATTGTGCCCTGAGACTGCAGGATGATGATAAACCTAGTGTACCGGATCCAGCCTTCAAAAGGATCAGATATGCTGGGCCTTTTCACCCCATTACTCAAGGGAATGAAAGAGAAGGCCAGTGAAGCTCTGTTTTAGTGCCTCGATATTTGGAGGCAAAGTTTTACTCTTCAAGGCGACAGGCAGACTCGGCAAATCCATCAACCCTGCACCGCGGATGAGCCCCATTCCTCAAATAATCCAGTCAATTAAAAATTGATTTTTTGTTCTAGGGACCATGGTGGTAATGCAGTGAGGAGACAGCGTATGCATTGCCAACCAAGCTCCCAGCAGTTAAGTGATATTTAGGTGATCTTCTGTCATGGGAGAAAGCAGTGCGGTTGATGATCGCTACTGCCGAAGAAGTTAAATTGAAGTGTCAGGTACCAGAATTGCATTTTATTTCTAATATGTTGGGCTGCCAGCTTGGGAGAAGCAATGGGAAGTGTGTGAATACAAGAACAAAAACGCTAAATCTAGCAGAGCTTAGCGGAATTCGGGGTGGGGGGGAGAAAGACGGAGAGAGGAAAGGGGAGATTAAAGTAAAACACAGCTTATAGCCCCCAAAGGACTGTGCAACTGAAATGGTTTTCTCTCCTAAATTTCATCAAGGCTGATCTGTCCGTGTGGCGGCATGAAGCAGCCGCTTTGAATGGCAGGGTGGGGGTGGCAGGCGCACACCGCAGGGCTTCCTGGCCACACCACCCATTTGCAGAAGGAAGACTTCTGCAATCCTGATCATTTTTAGGAAGATGATCCCTTTACTCTTCCCTCCTTCCCATCCTTAACCAACATGGTGGATCATCCCGTCCTGCCCTATTTTTGAAAAAGCACTGGGCGTAAGAGCTATGGAGACAGTGCAGCGCAGGGGGTGTTGCACCTTCTGTTGCATCCTCTGCTGGCATTTAAATCAGGATGACCATGTGAAATAACTAGTGTGTTTTTCTAGAAATAAAGGTTGTGGTTCTTACCATGAAGATGTCATAAAGGTGGAGGTACTTACCATGTCACCATGAAGATATTATTTGTACTCATAGGCATGTCTACTCAGGAGACAGAGGGGTGCCAGAACTCAGTACTCACAAAAGATCATAAGTATCACAAAAGTATCACAAAAGGTCATAACAAAAATAAGAGGACAGCTCACTCCAAAATGTAGGACACCCAAGAAAAATGTAGGACACGACAATATAAAAGCTAAAAAATTTATAATATACCGGTGTGTGTATATATATATATATGTGTGCTTTCATGTGGTTAATTTAAATCGTATATTACTTATAAGCAACCCTGCAATCCAGAGTAACTACGGGAAGATGTAAGAGGCACTTAGGATGCAATCCAGAGTAACTGTGTGGAGTCCTTGCTCCGGTGTAAGAACAATTTGCTCTGGATTGCAGTATGAATTTCCCATAGGTTTTTACTAGGTGGTGCAATAACTACGAGTACACATAATGTCTCTTACGTGCTCCCGTAGTTACTCTGGATTGTAGGGTTACTCTGGATTGCTCTCTATGCATTTCCCATAGGTGGCACCGTAACTACGTCAGTGTAAAAGGTCCTGTAGTTACTCTGGGTTGTAGTCCTAGTTTATTACATATAAATGTAATTTATTACATAAATTGTAATTTAATAAGTAGTAAATTCACTACATATAATTTATGAATTACAAGAAGGTCACATGCTGTCTGTTCACAAGGAAATGGAGGACAAGGGAGATTTTTTCCAGGGCACAAGGTTAAAATCCAGGACATGTCCTCGAAAATAGGGCATACCGTCAACCTGATTTAAACCCATTTATGCCTTGTGTTCCATTAGTGGTCAGGCATAATAAAATCAGAATGGGGTGTTTCTGTCAAAATGATGGTAATGATAGTAATTCATGTCTCCAGAAGTCTGTCATTAAACCCATTGGTGACTGAGCAGAAATGAAACACAATGGAGCACCAGACACAAGTGGGTTAACTATAATCAGTATCGGAAAATGCAATCATTTTTGCTGGAGGAAGAAATCCTCTTCCTTTGCGAATAACCCTGTTTCATTAATTTATTATCAACATCTTTAAAAAAAGATAATAATAAACCCAGAGAGGCTATTTTGGGAAGTGAGGATGCTTCCAGGCTTCCTTGCTCTGGAACTTGGGGAAATAAAAAATAAAACAACAAGAAGCTTCGCTCAGCTTCCAAATATGTATGCACAACTGAAATGTGAGTTGGTGAAAGTGGTACGTTTGGGTTTCCACCTGTTAATTTTAAAAATTGAGACTCATTTGTCGGTCAGCATCTTGTAACTGGTTTTCACCAGTTCTTCCAGTGCGTTTTAGCAGGCCTCCGTCCGTCTTGGAAGACTATAGTATCGTGCTGGGCGCTGCATACGCTGCATGCGAAGCACAAAAGCCTGGGTTGGATTGTTATGGAGGATAGGCTGTTACCCAAGCAGCAAATCCCCCCTCTCCACGCCACTGAATTACTCCAATGGAAAGGCAGAGCCAATACGATTGGATCCAGCTGCGTCGCAGAGCTGGGCTAAGGACAGGAGCTCACCCTGTCTTGTGGGGCTGACCCGGGTCTCGAACCCTGGCCTGCTGGTTAACAGGCACAGCGTCTTAACCGTTTACGCCACCCACAGTGCATAAATCTCAGATTTTTGGGTGCCTTTGAGCCAGCAAAGCCACTGATAGGTTTTGTAATTCCAAAGCTCTGATTCCAAGGCTGCATCCTGTTGAAGGGTCTTGCAGTCTCCAGCATGGCTGACTAATGACCAGTGTCAGAACTGGTTCCCCAGGTGTTGACAAACGGCTGAACATGAACTGTGATCACACACTGCCTGATCGAGCAGTGCAACAATTTTCCTTTTCCGTGTGTATCACTGGTTTCCCATTTCCTGCCTGCTGTACCTCCTGAATTCTAGCTGAATTAGGGCTGAATTAGGACATTTTCTGCCCTTTGCAGAGCATAATTTGCACATATCCTTATGTCAAGACTCCTTTTGTGTGTTATTTTGCTGATGTTTGTATTCGTGGGTCTGGCTCATCTGTGGGTCGATTGCAATCCTAATACTTAACTTGCACTGGCCTGAGGGTGTTGCAAAAGTGCCATAAAGCACTTCAGCACCACTCCCAGGGGGTTTAGGCTGGCACACAGACACACTTGCATCTCTCTGTGCTACTGTGTATTCCTGGCCAATGCACAGTGGGGTGGGTGGGATTGGGAGCAGAGGCAGGAGAAGGCATTCTAGGACAGGAGAGGGTGGTGGAGGATGGTGGACTGGGGAAGACATTCCCAGGGGTAGGTGGATGGGGAACTGGAGGCAGAGATTAGTCTGGATCTAAACTGGATCTGAGGGCAAAATCCAGAGTAACTACAGGGAATCCTTGCTCCGGTGTAAGAACAATTTACTCTGGATTCCAATATGATTTCCCCATAGGTTTTTCACTAGGTGGTGCAGTAACTACAGGTGCATGTAAAGTCTCTTACGTGCTCCCGTAGTTACTCTGGATTTGGGGTTATGCCTCCGTCTGCTGGTAGCCAGGAGCAGCTTCTGATGATGCTCCTTATAAACTCATTGGCTACGTCCAATGACTCTGACCCTGTTTTTTTCTGTGGCAGTCTTGAGATCTCCCAAGCTCTAGTGCTGGTAAGGAGTCCAGTTGACCTCAGCCACAAGCCAAAGGAAATGGATTCTGGTTCCACAGCCATCTCTGGATCCAATTCACAGACCTTCAGCCATGTGTGTGGAGCCTACGAATGGGTTCAGACTGATGGACTGATCAGACTGATCAGACAGCGCATCAGCCCACTTGTCCTCCTATGACACCCATGGTTGGCTGTCCCCTCCAACAGCTGGTTCTCTGGTTCTTGATGGCATCTACATGTGGGGCAGGGCCTTTTCCATCCCTGGGCCAATCTCCCAAGTGACAGTGCCAGACCTTTATTTTATGTAGCCTATTGTGGTTGTACTCCATTGGCAACACTTCCATTTGCCCACTGGCCCAGAATGGGATCTGTAGAACATAATGTGTATGTTTGTGTCCTGCAACGGGGCCGGCCAATCACATGTCCCATTTGGAACATACAAGATAATAATGTCTGGGAAGAAAACCTGATCTGTGGAGTATGTAGTACACAGTTAATCCAGCTCTATTTGCAAAAAATCAGTTAGGCTTGATATAAATGAATCTCTGAATCAATCAATCAGCTTGATAGTATCAATAGTTGTGTCTGTGTTGTTTGTATTGTATAGTTTCCCAAAGTGTGGGTCACAACCCACTGGGCCTTCCTACCTGGCCCAGGAGCAAGTGGCTACAAACTGCAGCCAATCTGGAAGGGGAGATGCCTGCCTGGCAACACTATAGATAGAATGCCTTACTGGGCACTTATCTTCTGGGTTAAGATCTCTTCTGGGTTCCTCCACGCTGCCAACCCACTATGTTGACCTCCACAAGTCTCAGGACGGCACACAGACGAATCCAAAATTTAGTTCTGGTTTTCAAGGGAATCTTCCATTTTGACTGGAAATAGCTTTTCAGTCCTCAGAGGCCAACAGAGAGTGTTTGCCAGCCTGGCATGACCCAGGAAGAGACCTCTGGAGGTGCCCAGTAAGTCATTT